>OX458997.1:19334728-21734728 GCA_949774965.1 Diarsia brunnea
TTAGTAGCTTTCGAGTCGAGTGTTGAAAATAACGCTATTTCTGCAGATATAGTCGAGCGGTGCTGTCGTATTCCTTAAAGTTAATGAATAACGATCAAAGCGTAATTCGGACACAAAAACGGGTACCTACCACTATATACCACTGCTGTATTTGCAGTAGGTACCCTTAATAGGTACTCATTACCTTCAATAATTGAGTGAATTTCTGAATGGAATAACCTTGGGAAACAGCTGAAACCTTCGAATTGATGAAGAGCAAAACGAAACAAATTACATGTATTAGAGTCAACCCTTAGAAAATAAGTAGATCATCATTCACTTTCCCATTTGGGGTCGGCGCAGCATGTCTTCTTCTTCCATACTTCTCTATTACTCATAGTCATCGCACCAGAAAATAAGAAGATAGGAAATTAAAACGCATACCGACTCATAAATACGTGTATAAAAGAGAGTTCCCATTCCGGTCATTACGTTTGACGCTAAAGCAACGCAGCGGAGCGTTGCGAATGCAATCACAGATGCGGTCACCGTCCATTCTCGAGGCATCCGGCCGTCGGGCGGGATAACCGGCTCGTGTGCCGTACTCGACCGTGGCACACTCGTTTGTCTATCCACTTGGAACAATACTGTTTGCCTTACTGCGAATACCTTGAAGCTTTTAGTGTTAATGTCTTGAAATGGATCAATTTTATTGGATTTGGGATCTTTTTTTGTTGAAAAAAGAAGATTAGCTTTGTTAGTGGTGCTTTCACGTATCTGAATTGCCATTTCTTTTGCTCTATTAACTGAAGTAAGAGTACTCTTTATTATTCGGTGTTCCCAAGTTTAAACGACCCATTGATATAAAAACTAAAGATACGGTCGTCCGAACATTTGCTCGACGCGTTCGCCATACAGAGAATTGGTGTAGTCTGCTCGTTAACGTAACCTTGTATAAGCGGCGTGGTATTTTCGAGGTATAAAGAACATAAATAAAGCTTTTAATAAAATTTACGACCGCACCCGAAGAGAGCCGATCGTGGACTAGTTCACTTCGGCTTAGGAAAGACCTTTTTGGGACCACGTTTGTGGCGTCATTTTAACATGCCGTCCGCCCAGTTCTTATGCAGTAATATGTAAGTCAATGAAACGACCCCAATTTATTTAAGTCGCGAGTTAATAGACTTCTTTTTGGTTATCTAGTTCCACCTTCGATCCCATATCTGTCTTTAGGACAAGATTGTCGAGAGTGAGAGTTGAAGTCATGAGAAGACCGATTTAATATATAAAAAACCTACCACTGAATGCACCCAGACAGACAATCAATATTGTCTGCTTTGCCTAAGTAAACGTCAACCAGTTTCGTCTGCCTATAGAATGTGATTTACTAAGGAATCTGGTAGGGTAAGCTTGGATTTCTCTGCATTATGAGCGATTAAGCGTGGAAGTATCACCATCCATTATTTCAACTATCACATGCTGAAGCTTATAAAGCCACCTCCAGTTATATTTTAATGCATGTCTTAACCTTTACCGTCTGGTTGATTGTAATTTTTTTTTTCATTATGTTTTTATCACTTTGTCCTGGCCAATAAACAGTTTTTCTTTCTTTTCAACCGACTTCATAAAGGAGGAAGTTCTCAATTCGTCGGATCTTTTTTTAAAGTGAAACTTTTATTACATCGTCTCATTTTTTTTCGTCTGTGTGTTGCATGTCGCGTGATGGTCGGCCGCGGAGTAGGGATAAAGTGAAAGTTGTTGATAAAGATTAGTTGGAGACTTAGTCTACTTTATTATTTACCATTATCATTCCAATTTTCCAAGTATAAAATTGATAAAGCGATTTTTATACCCATAATGGAATATTATTCCAAAATTTTTTAGTTAAATGTCTATAGTGTGAAAAGAGTTTCACTTTTACCGTGGTTTCATAAAACCACACAATCCTTTTTTTATTTTAACGTCTATTCCTACAACACTATTTCTTAAACTTTATCCATATCCATAAGGATATGCCATATAAATGGCCGCAAAACAACACTACAAAGCTAGCAGAGAGCTTTCGAATTACCGTCATTATATTTTATGCTAGCTGTGTGAGTTTAAACCTCTGGGGAGAGTGGGGAATGCGCCGCGTTTGACCGCTGTCCTCCGGTATTCGGATCAGTTTGGACACCACTGTGTCTACTCAATCGGAACAATACTGTTTGCTTTACGCTTGCAATTGTAATGTATACAACAGAAGCGTCTGGTTTCCAAAGTGAATGATTACAAATGGCTAACGCCGTGATAAGTGCTGTGCTATGTTTGATAAAATACGCGCTTTACAAAATACGATAGGTACGTTTTTGAATCAGTTTTCGTTAAGGACACAACTGAGCTAATGTTACGTAAAGGGTTGTTCATCCTACATATTCCGGGGCTGCGGGTTGTTCGAAAGAGATACCGCGGCCCCGGACACATAGGGCTAAGAAGGAACATGGGTCGTTTTTAGTATCAGTAGACGTCTGGCTCTCCCTTCCGCTCCGCCCAGAGCGGGAGGAGTCATTTGATGATTTCTCACCCGCCAAAAAATAAAAGGTTTTCCATTCATCATCCACAGCACGACTTTCACCTTCAGCTACTGCTGGGTATATAGGTACCCAGTGGACGCTGCTCCGTGGACGTTGATACAAACAAAGGGAGGTATATTACCCCGTCGGGGCTGCGGGTTGTTCGAAAGAGATACCGCGGCCTCGACACAAAGGGCTAAGAAGGAACATTTGTTGTTGGTTTTTAGTCAGTAGAAGTCTGACACTCCCTTTCGCTCTGCCTTAAGCGGGAGGGGTTATTTGATGATTTTCCACCAACCCAAAAAAAAGGGAGGCATATTATGCGTTACTTTGCTTGTGTCAACGTCTTCTTGTGCCAGACTCATCCAGGTATACCGCGCTGGCAGCAATGTCGTCTTGTCACCATCCCGCCTTACGACCAACACTTCCCATTCGAATCCTTGGGCGACACTCACCAACTTTTTCAATGAATAATACGCGCCTATTTACAGAATTGCCCTCGATTTCGCTGAGATTCCATCATCAGAGCTTGATATGATGACAATGTGGTCTCATATTCATCATGTCCTCGGGAGTACACTCTTTCGAAATTAAAAAGAAAAAAAATCGGTTCATAAATGACGGAGCGTTATGCGAAAACAAACATAAGTACAAAAAAAACATACAGACGAATTGAGAACCTCCTCCTTTTTGGAAGTCGGTTAAAAATGTTTTGAGCGATATCGACTTTGTGGCTTATGTGTTTTTTTTTTCTGTTTCAGGTATGTAAATCTTGCAATTTAGATGGAAGAATGTTAATCTACTTCCAAGCTTCCTTTGCATCGGTAAGTTTAAAAAACGATCTAAATTGAATGTACGTAAAGCATATTATCGCTTAGTGAAATACCCAGTAGACGAAAAAGCATTATAATTTTGTTTTCACTAATGTACTTGTATCTCACTTTCAGTAGCTAAAAGCCTTATCAAGTCTTAGGTAAGTGCTTACCCAAATCTGCTGTCAAATCGTTTTACTGGGTGTACCTAAGTAACAAATAAATAAGTTAAAAAGTTATCCCGTTTTCAGTGTTAAGATAATGCTCGTGACCATGTCAGTTTAAAAACTTATAGTTGAAAACTTGTTTGAAAACCAAAGGGTTATTTCTTCAAAGGAATAATAATATCAAGAAGATACGTGTCAGTACTAGTTGCTCCCCGCGACTTCGTGCACGTGGAGATTTTGATGTGAAAGTATATGTCTGACAAAAAAAGATAACCTATGTCCTTCTCGAGGATATAATATATCTCCTTGCCAAATTTAATTACGATGCGATAAACGGTTTAGTCGTGAAAAGGTAAGAAACAAACAGAGTTACTTTCGTATTCATAATTTCGCAGTAAGTACAAGTTTTGAAACTCACCATCATAAGCCTATAATGTTCCCACAGCAGGGACTCAGGTCACGCCTCCTCTCTAGGAGAGGGATGGGCTATAATCCACCACGCGGGCCCAGTGCGGGTTGGCAGATGTCACATGTCTTCGATTTTTCTGGTTCTAAGACATGCCGGGTTCCTTCACCAACCTCATCAGAAAACGAAAATATTCTTTCAAAATTTCTGCTACATAAACCTGATATCAGATTCATTAGGCCTCAACGAAATACAGAATACACAATACCACTCAATATTCTTTAGAAAATAAATCAACAGAAATATAAACGAAATTGATTGAACACCGAGTGAAAAATCACCTGCACTGAAACGAAAAGAAAAAAGAAACATTTTATTATTTTGATTTCCTTTCAAAACGAATGAATGGATCTATTCTCGCTGAGACATTTCATTTTTTCACCTTTATATTTCATACTGATTTGTTTATCCAACTTGCTGTGGGAATCCAAACCTTACTGCGAAGGAATATGGCGTTTATTGGTTGTGAAAGGAAAATTTCCATTTGAACGAAGCTGCGTCGAGTCTGAAGGAGATATATGGCTTTGAGAAGGCGAGAATTGACATAATATTGTCCTTTGAGGAACGTCGAAGCGTTAGCTTGTGAATGGAGCGCTTTAAAGCGAAAATTTTCTAAATGCCATAAAATTCGGGCGTGGTACGGAACCCGGAGTTAGGATGTGACTCTTTGCATCAAGTGTTGGAGTTTTATCGCAGTTTAAGTGAGTTCTGGTCTCGAAAGGATTTCACTATGATATTTTATAACAATGCTGTGTGAAATGTTTACGGGTTTGGAAGTTTGATTTTTGAATATGGGTTAAGTAAGTCTTTCTTTATCGAAAATCTAGATCTAAAATGATGCTAATACTGGAGTCTGGATTTACGACTACGTTTCAGAAAACGAGAGACTATGTGTAAAAGCGGTCGGTTTCGAATCGATCAATCATTCGAAATTCAAAATTTCGATGACATGTGACATACTTCAAACCTATGAAGACCATTCAGTTTCAGCTTCTAACACACAGCCGGACATTTGCAGAAAAGTTCAGTTTTTACTTTGTCATGTACCTTTATTGATTTAATTTATTCTACGTTCATTATAAAATGTGGCCTGTGTCCCCAGCAGTGGGAACGTTATAGGATGATGATGCTAGTTGCTTTACAAGTGAATGACTAATTATCTACTATTATATGACACACGAGCAGCGGTGGCCCAGAGTTGGCGGGCCCGACCTATGAATAGGCGCATTACTTTGTGTAATTAATTTCTTCACCACTGCTCTCAAAACGGTGAGGAAACCGGCATGTCTTAGAACCAAAAAATTCGAAGACATGTTTCATCTACCAACCCGCACTTGGCCCGCGTGGTGAATTATAGCCCACCCCTCTCCTAGAGAGGAGTCCCTTTTTTTTATGGTGGGTGGAAAATCATCAAATGACCCCTCCCGCTCTTGGGCAGAGCGAAAGGGAGTGTCAGACTTCTACTGACTAAAAACCACCCATGTTTCTTCTTAGCCCTTCATGTCGAGGCCACGGTATCTGCGAACAACCCGCAGCCCCGACGCAGTGGGAACATAATAGGCTGATGATGATAATTATGGTACACTACAACTATTCGTACAGAAAAATTTGACTTCGTGTTCAGGGTCTATTCCGACTATAGAATGAATATTTACCTACATTTCCTACTACCCAACAAATACACCACCTATATACAACCCACTATCTAAACATTTTAAACGAACAAAATTACTTCTATAATACACTAACTACAACAAAACGAATGCTAATTTAAAGGCATATAACTACGCTATATATTAAGCCGTCACCGGCAGCGATCATGACCCGATAACAAATGTGTTGTGACCCAAATAACTAGCTTTATGAGTTCTACTAATGTACGGTAGCGGTTTGTTGCGGGATTCTGGGATAATTCCTGAATTTTACGAGATTTTTATCGTTCCACCAAGTTTTAGTCGTATGGTTCGCGATATGTTTTTGGTGAATAGAAAACGCTGAAATATGTGGTTTTGATGTGAGTTCATTGATGCACAATTCCTGTGGGTTTTTTAGAAAAATGTTTTGCACGCAACACACTGTCTGTGTTTTGTTTAATCTGCAGATTTAATATTTCTCGTCTGTTGTGTGCCATCTACACGTTGAAAGGCAACGCGTAAACTGTGCGTAAAGATATTTTACAGGTTATAAAAAAGCGGCCGTTTTTTTATTCATGTAAGTAGGTACAAAATTCTTGGCAACCATTTTTGGGTTGTTTTTTCACATACCTAGGTATTTTTTTACCAGTACTAAAGTAGTCCGTTAAATTGCTACGCTTGCGAGATGGTGATCCTAACCGAGAATTGCGAAAGAACCCTCATCGTTGCGGCAAATTAACGGTTACATGCACCCTTAAATACTTCAGTTTAATTGCTTAAATGTTATTTGTTGACGTACACATTAATATTAATTGTAGACTGGTTCTTGTTTTTTTTTAATATAAATATGAAAGTATGGCTGGACCTTAAAAGAGACTATGACCTCTGAGTTTGTTTCGCCTGTCTCTACTCAGAGTAGCCACGTACGAAATACCGGCCCATCTATTTAAAAAAAACGTGAACTGTGTCAAAAAATATGTGGATACACTGAACTACTGATGTTACGATGGCGGCTATTCAAGGACACGTGGATGAATGTCTTCTTCTGAAATATTGCCGTCATCGGCTGCTGTACCGACCTCAAACAAACAAACAAACAATAAATAAATTGGGGCAAGGGTAGAGGAGTGATGAAGTAACCTAACTTTGCTCTTAATGTTTTCGACTCAATTATAGAGATGAAGACATCCTGATGTACCTATTTTCCTAATGAAATGAACATATCACGGAGAACCGACGTTATTTATACTCCAGCTTGTGATTCAGATTAGCAAGAGGCTGCACTAGATCTAGTCACCACCTAACGATGTTAAGGTCGGCTTTCAGTCTTACCGGATTCAGCTGAATACCAGTATTTTACAAGAAACGACGGCCTATCTGACCTCCACAACACAGTTAGTACCTACTGAGTTCTACGATACCCCTTGGCAAGACTGGTTGTCAGAATTTCGGACCACTGGGTACCTGTACCGATTGTCAAAGATTTATAAATCTCTACCGGGACAAACGGCTGTCTGAAACACGAACAAAACTCGATATGTAATGGGTCACACATCTACAGACAAATCTATGAAGCGCGGGTTATCCTGAAGATCCACCCGAACGGCTGATAATTTTAGCCACGACCTCCTCCCACATCCCTCTGTGATCTTCTACAGATGTTCAGCAATCCAAACATATCCACACCAGCCACAAGGCCAAATCACCCATACATCCATCTCAAATCACAATATCATCGCAAAAATCCTGACAAATGTTTTGCAAACGGTTCCGCGGTCCGCCATCATTAATTTGAACTGACAAGGGTCCGTCACGGGACCTCAGTGATTTATTCCGGTGTTCTCTTTGATACCTAACTCTGACTGTAAAGTACCGGTCTTCAATATGGCGGCTGTCATTAGCTTTGTAACCAAAGGGTTGGGGATTTTTTGGGGGTCGTTGTTAAAGTAATGTTTTTGATTTGCTGGTTGTAGCTAGGGAATAAGGTTTTGGACTGTGCTTGTGTTAGTGAGGAAAATGTTCAGCATGAAAGTATGGCTATAAAAGAAGATGAAGACAAAAAAAGTGATGAATGGACTGTGTGAGGAATGATATTGCTAGATAGGAGGCGACTGCTGAAATGACGAGAAATAGAAAAAAAAGTATAGAAATTGAAGACTTGCTGCACCGAATTCCAATTAAATTGAGCTAAGGTGAGGAGAATGATGATGATGAATATGCTTACCTTTGTGGCTGAGGATATGTCGTGCTGAAAACTGGTTTTAACGTAATGCTAATGGCATTTTTAGAAAATTATTAGTAGCTAATTGACAATCAACTCTAAATTCAGATCTCTACTGTAATTCACTGGCAGTGGTGACTTTGACACTTTTAATTGTTTTTCTGGCTATTAATAATCATGTTGCGGAATTTCGTTTCCGTTACAGATACAGCATAGAAGTAGTCCTCAACTTTGCATATATAATCAAAACCAAATGAATGCTGCAGTAATATTAAAACGAGAGCGATACCATTTTCACAATTTGCACGATCTTCTTATTACTCGCGAGTAAAGATACCTATACACAATTACGTACTCCAATTAAATACTTTAAGATTCCCATACGCAATCAAGATAAACCAAACTACCCACTAACAAGCATATCAAACCCAGCACACTGGCTGTCACGGATAGCATTAATTACTGGAACCAGTGGAGTATCAAATGTTAGCGATATATTGCTTACTAACTACCGCTCGTTAGATATACTCCTAACTAGGTGTTTAATGCCATGTGCACATTCAAACCACATTGAGACGTGTGGTTTGAATATCGCGGGGGTTTCTGAGAATCTTTTAACGAGTCAATATTGGTTTGAGATTTAATTAGCACGCTTCAGCTCTACCTATGTAAAAAAAAAATATAATTTATTATGACCTACGCCAGCTAAAATTGTGTATACATGTTTAGTTTAAACTAGCTGAGGTCCGCGGCTACGCCCCCACGTGTATGTCGGTCAAATTATATACTTAAACCTACCTCGAGAACCACTCTATCCATTGGTGAAAACAGCATGAAAATCGGTGCAGTAGTTCTTGAGTTTATCGCGAACAGACAGAAAGACGCGGCGCAGGACTTTGATTTCTATAATATGTAGTGATAGTGATGACAATGCTTGGTTAGTTCCGTGACGTCAGTTAAATCGAATATGGCGGACTAGTAATTAATTACTGGAACCAGTGGAGTGTCAAATGCTAGCGATATATTGCTTACTAACTACCGCTCGTTAGATATTCTCCTAACTATACGTTTAATGCCAACTGCATCGTCTCAATGTGGTTTGTATCGCTAGGATTTCTTGGAATCTGTTAAGGCTGCTACACACGTTACGATTGGACGTTACAGTTCAAACTGTACTGTTTAATCTACATGTGTGTATAAGAAAAACTGTACAGTTTGTCCGATTGTGGGCACTAAAAAAATGTGCAGTTTAAACTGTACCGTCTGATCGTAACGATTTTTCGTAACGTGTGTAGCAGCCATAATTAACGTATCGATATTGGTTTGGGATTTTAATGGCTTCACCTCACAGAGAAGTATGGAAGAAGAAGACATGCTGCGCCGATCCTAAATGAATTGGGATAAGGGCAAGAGAATGATCATGATAAGTTCACCTGTACCTAACTATGTGAAACAAATCTTAGAATTTTGTATACATGTTTACTTTTAATGACAGTGCATGGTCTACGCCATTTTAATTCAAATATGGCGAACTCCCAAACATGGTAGACTAGTAAACTTTTATGCATTCCCATGATATGAATATCAAATACAAAATAAGCAGCTAGTTCAGAACAACAGGTTGATAAGTAAGTTATACAAGTACCTGTTTATCGTCTTCGTTATCAATTGTACATCACACTTTGTTGTGAATCACACTTTGTCAAGAACCTCAGAACTCGAAACTAATCATCTTCACCGATATCACTACTACTTGAGAATACAAAAACTTGTCACCGAAAGAAAAATCAAAAAAAAAAATCCTATCACAGCAAACTCGCATCAACCATCTACCTCTACCTACATAATATCTTGATCGCCTCAACCAATCTTCAATATTTCTCCCCGCCGGAACACATCCGCGGTATACCGTCTATTTACTCCTAGACTTCGATAAGTAAATATTTAACGTGTTGTATACCACCCCTTACCTCATCCTTATCAGTATACGGAACAGAGACTAATTTCCTTTCAACATCTTCCCCCTACGCCATTATTTTGTTATCAGAAATCTGAAATATTGGAGGGAGTGTTTTGAAAAATCGTTTGGATTTTTTTCTTGTTAGGGTGTGGAATAGGGATGTTTCCTGACTAAAAATATTATGATTCTAATTATCTAAAAATATTGGACACGTATTTTTTGTTTTATCAAATCAATAAAAATTGACGAAGATAAAACGCATCAAAGATTTGAGTGGGGGGTTGTGACGTTACTCACCGATAAAAAATGTCATACTAATGTCTTAGAATATGACGTCACACGAGATTTCAAAGCACTGTATCGTCTTCATAGTTTGTTTACGTGAAAAAAGAAAAAATATGTGTCTAATATTTTTTGGCAATCTATCTGACGGACAATTTTTTTTTTTGTTATCTACCCTATTGTGGGAAGAGACACATGTTATATACGACAAACACACTAAATGTTCGTATAATCAAATGAAGTATTTCTTAATAGGGGGTATTCTAGTTATTATGCACCTGCACTGAGCCCGCGTGGTGTATTTTATAGCCCATTCTCTCTCATAGAGGGACATTATAGGCTGCTTATGCTTATGCTAGTCATTATTAAGCTCTTTGGAATTATTTTTTACGTCTACGATTTCTCTACATCGTAGTTTTAAGAACTAACATTAGAACACACGGGGACATCTCAAGCTAGTTCCAGTATAACATGTCTTCGCTTTGTTTAGGTTCCCTGTTAATGAGGGTCCTGCATTAACTGGTTTTGTATAGCTTTATTGGTCATCCTGCATACCAATAAGAAGTCAGTTCGCTTAACCATTCGTTTACCCGACTTCACCTACTTACAAATAATTCTCTAATCTATGAACAAAAAGAGGTTGCTACAGATGACTGTACATTTTCCCTTTTACAGTCTTGTTTACTCGTTCACTGTTTACTGTTATTGTTAATGTTGTTGTACCAACACTTTCGTTTATGTCGTCATCTCGCGACTCTCTTTGCGATGCTCGTTTCATATGATTTGTTTTTGCTTCCTCTGTTTCTGGGCTATTAACTGAAACACTGATGCTGATGAATTGCGTTTATTTTGTTTATTTGTGTTCAGGCTAACATTTATTGTTGTATCACTATAACTTATAAATTTCATGTCATAGTTTTTACCATTGATAAAATGAATTCGATTAAATGGCTAAAAGCAGCTATGTCTGAAATAGTGTTTGTTTACTTGTGTTTGTTTCTTATGGACTTCTGGCAATATATCGAGTTAACAGCTTACTCAATTCAATCAAGTATAAACTACAAATATAACACCAACTAAAAATAAATATTTACAAAGACATTCCTTCTTGAGAAAAGTTAAATTGTTGCTAAAGTAAAGACAATGTTAATTAAATACATTTGTACGCCTCTGGGCAAAACATAGAGGATCTACGAGTACCTATCTGTAACATCATTATTGTAATTTGACCTATGTTTACAAATAAAGCATTCTGATTCTGATTCTGATTCTTGAAACTTCTACTTAAACATAACATACAGACTCAAAACCATCAGATACACATTAATCACTATCGTGGCCGCTCCACCAGGACCCTCAGCAGGGGTAGAACCGTCATTTGGTCCAACAGTCGTGTCGACTTGTCTGAAATGATTGTTGATGACATTCAATTTTGTGACAACTATAGACACGACATATTTTAGTCAGTCACCGGGTTAGGGGAATCTTTAGAAACGTAAATATACTAAGTTTAGAGTTTATTGTATGGAGAGGAAGGCCAAAGAAAAGATGGATGGTTTGTGTGAGGAATGATATGAAAGAGAGAGGAGTAAATGATAGTATGACGAATGACAGGAGAGATTGGTAAAAGAAAATGTGTTGCGTCGACCCCAAATAGAATGGGACAAGGGCAGGAAGAAGAAGAATAGTATTTCATGTAACAAATTAGTTTTAAAACTCACCCTGAATTCTTAATAGCATCAATAATAAAGTTTGTCACCAGCTCTTTAGCGTCTGCAGCAACAACAAAATCTTCATGCAGAAAATTGGTTCTTGCCACTTGACGAGCAATAGCCTTGGGTATATCAGCTACCATAGCCAGTACATCCCTTTCATCCAGTAGATTGTCATTCAGCGTGTAGTGCATTGTTACAGAGGTACTGATGTTGCTAAGGTCGTATTTTGGAGGTTCTGCTGTTCCATATTTAGCCTGGTTTGCTTCAGCTCCGTAGTGGAATCTTCGGAAGACTTTGTCTCTTATGTTTTGACCGTAGTGTGCTATTTGTTTTAAGGCTGCTCCTGGTCGGTCTTCGGATGCTTCGGTGTAGCTGCTCTGAAAAGATGTTGAGTCAAAAATATTATAACGGTTTCGGAGAACTATTCTGTTTCTTAGTCAGTGACTAAAGTCGACAAATAATGTTCTTATTTTCGAAGTCTAGGAATGGACTGTAGAAAGAGAGCCAAGATATTCTACTGTTGAGAACACTTTTTAGAAAACTGCGAGTCTGGCTTTCAATGCGCTTCGTGTATGTACATTATTTTTCCCCAGGTTTAACATTAGCTTGTCGTTAGCATAATGCCAAAACATTTTTGACTTCTCTGTCATCGAAGTTCCAGATAGCATGTCGCATTGGGTTTAGGCCCTCTGGGCTATCAATTATGAACAGAAACATAAGGAAACGTTACGCTAAAGTATTGTTTTCCCTCATAAGAAGTATTTCTCTGTTACAATAATTAATGTGAGCAACTGATTGTTAAATCACAGCTGAACCAATAAAAACCCAAATCGTGTACAGTCATGCGAAAAAGTGCAAACATTAATAATTCACGTCTAGATTAAATATTCTATGAATGAATGTATGGTTTTAACATAAATATGTTTTTTGAAATGTCATTGTATCAGCCTACATATGTATGTTTGTTTTAATGTTTATTCAATCACAATACGCAGTTTTAATAATTCGTTGAACTGTGTCAATGGTAATCAGATGAAAACACATTTCTCTTGTTTTTATGCAAAATTAATGGTTGAGCTTTGATTTTGCATTAAATATTGTATAACTTTTCATATTTGTGCAACTAAAACATGCTCATATGAATTTCGATTCCGTTTGTACAAATATTTTGTGTTTTTGTTATGTTTCACGCTTTGTTTTGTTTTTGACTGCCTCGTTGGTCTTGTGGACGCAAATACGACTACTGAGCATTAAGGGCCTGGGTGTTATTGGGTTTTTCAATCAGGAATTTCTCCGTAGCAGTCACGGAGCCTGGTTTTATCCCTGGTTGAGGGCAATAGCCTCGCCACGATTATCTGATGATGATGACTGCATTCGCAGGCTTTCCATTGTCAAGAGCTTTGTTGTGTTGCTCTTTCGTGTGCTCTTAAGTGGCTAGCATATACAACTTTCGCCGAAAAACTACCGATTACCTACATAGGACTTAAACATTGGTGAAATGTGGGTGTACTATTGGGTACACCTTTGCCTAACCCTTCGGGGATTATAGTCGTGACGTTGTGATGTGATGTTCCACGTTTTTGTAATCAGCCCCACTTGAACATGCGGTGTTTTAGAACATTTACTGCGATCATAAAAGTATTTAGAATTATTTATGATGACGATCATAATAAAGATTCTGGTATAGATTACAAGGAACATAAAACGGGAAATGTTCGTTATCATTGCGAAATCAAACTGCGATTAAAACAAGAGGAGTACCTTTCAAGTTTTGTTCTTGTTATCAACTTACTTATAAGGAGTAGAATACTTGGCTGTGGAGAATCATTTTCGGGAGAGTATCACCACCATTCCTATTTTTGCCATCAAACAGCCTTGCTGTGCTTCCAGGTTCTAATATTATTTGCAGGGGCATACTATTTTAAAGTTTGTTAGATTTAAAGGAAAAGGCATTTTAAATTCATTCATTTGTTGCCTTTAATGTTTTATTTGGTAATGTCATCCGTATACCTTTTTTTGTGGATGAGAAATAATCAAATGATCCCGCTCTGGTCGGGGTGGAGCGGAGGTGTCAAATTCGGTTTAAAGAAACTTTATTCCCAAAAAAGACATAAATCACTTACTTAAGAACAATACTAAACATATAGATAACAATAGGTTCGTCATCAGTATTACAACTTAATAGTTACCCATCCAATGCATTCATTTCTCCAGAAGTGATCGATCCGCAATTATGTACTGGCTAAGTTGAGTTTTGAATGCATTGAAACTTTGAAAGAGTGTACATTTCTTCTACAGGACAGTAATTTGTTATAAAGTTGTGCTCCTTCAAAAGTTAGCATTTTTTTGCCATAGTTAGTTCTTGTTTTTGTAAAACTAGCAAGCTTGCTCGCCGTGTACTGCGTTGACTAACTTGTTTATATTGAGTGAGTGTTAAGTTTGAGTTAACGCTTTTGTTGAAAAAAAAAATTCATAGTCCATCCGTATTCCTGTACACCCCTTTCGATTTTAGGTTGATCGGACCCTTTCCTACTTATTTGCCATGCATCAGCATTTAACAAAAATAATTTTCTACTTACGGATTTAGGCAAAACATGACGAATACCGAAGAGTTGACACATGTAGCTCATCTCTGAATTCCCGAGGCAGTAGCTACTTGCGTCTGCGCTAACTTGCTTCTGTGAAGCTGTTGGGAAGGGAAGGTCGATGATCCCGCCAGGCAGCATCTCCGTAGAGCCAGGTGGGTACAGTTCCACTAATCCCATCTGTACTGCTGCACCCTGAAAAAGATAGAAGAAGAAAATAGGTGAGAACTATGAATGGAGCTGGACTAGAGACTTTGTCTGTGACCCAAACAGCCACAGACAGAGTTAAGTGGAAAGAGGGAAGGGAGGCCTTTGCCCTGCTGTGGGACACAGTGGGCTCATAATAATAATAATGTGACGAATCACGGCTTAAGATAAGCAAATCAAATATCTTGACTTGGTTCGCGAGGTTGTCGACATGTGGGGTATGGACTCAGCGATCATTGTGCCGATAGTCGTTACAGCCAATGGCTTAATTGCCAAGAGCCTCGGCCAACACCTGAGGAGGCTCTCGTTAGGCAGCTGGATCAGGGGCTTGATGCAGAGAGCGGTACTCCTGGACACGGCTCGTATTGTTAGAAGGTTCCTTTCTCTGAAGCCCTGACCGCCCGGTAGCTTGCCTGTTCCCGATACCGGTGGGCTACAATAGTTTTTATTATTATTTTTTTAATGTTTTTTTATTGTTTTTATAAGAAATATTTAAAAATGTATAAAGTTTGTTCACAAATAAATAAAAGGAATAATGGGACGAATCACGGCCTCACGTGCTTTCCGAGGCTCGGAGGAAATTTCGTATGAAATGGGTTGTCTCACTTGTCGCCCATCCACGGACCAAGCTAGGCTTACTCCGCTTAACCTGAAGATTGACTCGAGCAGCTATTCGAATATTAATTAAAACTCACTTTAGTACTTAAGAGTACTAAAGTGAGTTTAAGTCACCTGGTAAGCCAGATGAAAACCAATAATGTACGGCAAAAAGCCATCAACCATTTTATTTTATTTCATAAAATATGTTTTTACGTTGTTTTGCATGTTACCAAATACTGTGCTGTTAGTCTTGTTACTTCCAATGTAAAGGGAGGGTGCCATAATATGATTTATTATATTCTGGTGAATATATTTTGTTTAGCAAGGCAGGTTAATGATAATGTCTCCCCTCATTAGGGTTACGGTTAGGGTTCGTGGAGACTCGGGACTGGATTTAATATACCGTTTTAAAACATTTTAATTTCTATAGACAGGCACAGGTGAATAAAACGCTTCCCGTGACGCAAGGGTTGACTTTTACCTTGGTCTGAGGCTACCATAAAACGTGGCAGCACTGGCAGCACAATCAGTGTCTTGGGTTTCGAATTAGGTTCCGGGGTAACATTAGGAACTTACCAAAATTCGATAAAGAAATAAAACCTGTTCAGTTGGAGATTTACGGAGGACGGCCCACGAGGTTGTTACCCCACAAACGATGGGAAACTTCATATCGTGTCCAGCCTGGCCCCCTAGACAAAATCCCTTTTCTGTAAGCGTTAACGCCAACGGAAAGATCAAACTGTTCTGTTATTTGCACATATCACAAGATCTTATTGACTCTACTGAAAGTGCCAAGCTCATCGCAAAATTGTAAGCGGACTCAAATTGAATTGTCATCGACACTAAGAAGTAGATGAAGACCAAATAAACGATGGATGGACTGTGTGAAGAATGATATGGCTAGAAAGGAGGTGACTGCTGATATGACGAGTAATAGAGAAGTATGGAAGAAGAAGACATGCTGCGCCGACGTCAAATATATTGGGATAAGGGTAGGAGTATGATGACTCTAAGAAGAAGACACCGATGTGTTCTTTTTGTTTTTGTTTTTGTGGCGACAGTGACATCTATCGCAACACATGTGAACTAAATTGCCAATTCCTACATCGCGCTATCAACATTATCCGCGACATTAGCGTATATAGAAAATCCCGACTTACATATGTCGGGCAGTTAGCCCACCAGACACAACACCCCGTCTGGTCGGAGGATCCTCCCTTTTCTATGGGGGATGAGGAACTTTACACCCTGTTCCTTCATACTCCCCAAACTGGTGACCCCGACGTGATGAACGTCAGCGCAGCCTTCGTGTAGCTACGTCATCATCACTTCCTCAAGCTGTGCCACCGCCGTGTATTTTAATATAAATAGTAATATGCATACTTACGTAAATAGGATCAGTCAGCACCGCAGACTGTGTAATCTCAGCGTTGGGGAAGTAATCTTGATATCCTACACCAGCTAAGAGGTGGGCAGAAATCAGCTTCTGATTGTACTGCGGCAGCATTGAAGCCATCACCAAGAATACGGTTCCACCCTAAGGACAAAGAATAATAATGTTAAGGAAACTCATAAAAGAAAGAAAGAAAAAGTATTTTTAGTCTCATACAGGAAAAAAACAAAATTTAAAAAAAACACAAAAAGTCCAAAAAAATAAAAAGTAAACATAAGAAAAGCTTAAAAAACAGACATACATAAAACTTAAATTGGTCCTTGGAATTTAAATAAAAAATGCAGCAGCTCCCCAGTAACATTTAAGAAACATTACAACTCTATAAATACCTGAGAATGTCCAATGTAATGCAACTTGTCCCTCTTAGTAAACTCCAGAACATAGTCGATCATAGCTGGCAAGTCTAACATGCCGATCTCTTCGAAGCTGAAGTCGAAGAACTGGAGCTTCTGCTGAGCATCATCAGGGTCCAAGGTGGTGTGGAACCTGGAGGTTTTGGTGCCTCGAGCATTTCCCATCCACACGTCGAAGCCAGAATCAGCAAGGTTATAAGCTGGAAGAGAGAGATGAAGATGTCATTAAATTATAATAAGAATGTAGCATTTATTAATATTAATTTAAAAATAATAAAGAAGAGTAACAGAGAAGTATGGAAGAAGAAGATATGCTGCGCCGACCCCAAATAAATTGGGATAAGGGCAAGAGAATGATGATTCATATTAATCAACAAGCTTTTGAGTGCGACTTCGCGCACGTGGTGTTCGGCCATTGTACCACGGGATCGTAGATCGTACGTACTACCAGGATAAAATGTAAAAAAATCTGTTTTAAATCCAGGTTATAAACTATCTGTGTGCCGAATTCCATTCAAATTCATTCAGTAGTTTTTGCGTGAATGAGTAACAAACTTCCTCAAATACTTTCGTATCTACAATAGTAAGTAAGATTTATCATCATTTACAACACTATATATTTCGTTACAAGATAAGTGACATAAGATTTATAACGCAATTATTTACTCAAGTAAATTGCTTCAATGGTGATAGTATGGCCCTGAAAGAATCGGATACTAGGGATGTATGAAGAGAGAATATTAATAATAATAATAAGCTGGCAACACCAAAGTCAACAGTTGTCATACATTTTCTTCCTCCGATTTTATTTAATTTATATATACATTCTATTTTATTTTGAACGTTTGGCACCAACCTTTTCAACGTTATTTTAAAATATTACATTAATTTCAATCAGAATTCAATAAAATGAGACGAACTACGAGAAAACACCATAGAAGAAAAATAGATGACATATGTCATCACAAAATAAATTATTTGAAGAAAATTGTTGAAGAATGACGAAAAAATGTTGACAAGATCAGCGACTAGACGCGCACGCCTTCCACCTCCGGACTCGTCGCTCAGCTCCGCCTCGCCGCCGCCGGAACCCAGCCCCACCGTGAGTGCTGTGACACTGGCCGTGGCAATCGCGTCGAGCTCGAGCGACGAGTATTTCTCTCTGTCCCCGACGCCACCACCTGCTCGTCGACGGAGAGGACGCCGGCCGCCGGACTGCTTGGGACCTAGGGGCCAACCGACCCCGAGCCGGGTCCCCGCTGCCGGTGGTTGTGTGCAGCGCATGAAATGGACTCGAGCTATAAACGAGAACGTCATGCGCGCATACTACGGGTCTACAGAGGGGGGAACTAACCTCACTGCGTACCGTGTTAGGATGCTGTCTCTATTTCAGGAACTTGAACCAACTGTCAGCGTTTCGACCCAACGACTGTCGGATCAGGTGCGCGTCATCCAGCGGAATCACATGTTGGACGACGCCGCGCTTGATAGGCTGCGCTCAGAGGTACTGAGCAACCGTACCATCTTCACTCCATCTCAAACAGTGACGCAAATATCAGCTTTTAATATAATCCCACCGCGTCCTAGTCCTGCTGTTGAAGAGGAAGATGATAGGGTTGCCACGGTAAGTAGCCAGTGCAACGACCGATTGGGGAGCGCACTGGAGGATGCGCTTCGTGAGTATCGATCTGCTTCTACCGAACTTAGGCCCCGATTGCCACGGTTACCCATGCATAAACGAAATAGGGCGTTGGTGTGTGCCCTGGACTCGCAACTCAAGAATATTTTCGAGAGTAGCGAGGACCTCGTTGATACACACTCAATCTTGTACTGTGGGGCTGTTGCGGCATGTCGACTAGCTAATGTTAAATTCCCAAATTGTGACTTAGCTAGTCAACCAAAACCAGCCGTACCGGCCTGGCAGCGCAGGATCGAGCGTCGTATTGACGGGGCCAGGGTACTCATTGGCAAACTTTACTGCTTCAGGAAGGGCAATACACGACCACGTGTGATGCGTTTTGTGAGGCGGGCATTCTTGGGGACTGAAATCAGCCCTCAAGATTACATGTCCCGTGTCACGGAGCGCATCGACTTCCTGAAGCAGAAGGTTTATGCATGGGCCAGCCGTATTCGGCGGTATAGGCGGCGGGTGGATCGGTACTCACAGAATCGCATGTTCCAGAGCGATGAGAGGTGGGTATACCGAGCTTGGGAGCGACCCGAGCAAAATATGGCAGACGTGTGTCGCCCGGATGATGCTGCCACGAGTTCATTCTGGCGCAGCATCTGGTCGGTACCCGTCTGTCATACTGAGGCTGACTGGTTGCGTGATGTCGAGCGAGTGTGTGAACCTATTCCAGAAATGGAAGCAATATTAATAACACCACAAGATATAGCCAGTGCAGTTCGTCCGTTACCGAACTGGAAGTCACCTGGTCCGGACGGACTGCACAATTTCTGGCTCAAATGGCTCAGTAGTTCACACACTTGCCTGGCATCTCAATTCCAGTCATCCTTAGAATCTGCGTCGCTACCGCAGTTTTTAACCACAGGCGTTACCCACCTGCTCCATAAGTCAGGTAGTCCCGCGGAACCCAAGAATTATAGGCCGATCACGTGTTTGTCGACGGTCTATAAACTTCTTACATCCATTTTGAGAGCGAAAATTAATAAACACATTGAAAAAAACTCTATTATGTCTGCCTCTCAGAATGGATGCAGGAACGGATCCCGCGGTACCAAGGAGCTACTCCTCATCGACATGGCCATTAGTCAACAGGTTCGTCGAGCCCGCAAGGATCTGTCGACATGCTGGATAGACTATAAGAAGGCCTACGACTCGGTGCCACATACATGGCTCATGAAGGTGCTGGAGTTGTACAAGATAAACGCAACTCTACGCGCCTTCCTTGAGTCGTGTATGGGGCAATGGAAGACTGTCCTTCGATATCCAGGATGTCGACAGATTCAGGGGAACGATGAACCTGTATGGATTAAACGGGGAATATTCCAGGGCGACAGTCTGAGCCCGCTTTGGTTCTGCCTAGCCCTGAATCCTCTTAGCACATTGCTGGAGGATTCAGGTCTGGGCTACCGGTTGAGGAGAGATGGTCAGGTCATATCTCACCTTCTTTACATGGATGATCTGAAACTCTTTGCCCCCAACAAATTGCGTCTGATGGAGCTACTGAAACTAACTGAATCTTTTAGTAGCGCCATCAGGATGGAATTTGGTGTGGACAAATGTGCAGTCATGTATGTAAAGAGAGGGGAGATTATGGAATCCGAAAGTATTCAGCTATCGGATTCCATACACCTCAGATCCCTTTCCTCATCCGAAAGCTATAAATATTTGGGTATGTCGGAAGCGTTAGGTATTAACGTAGCTGACATGAAGCAATCGTTGAAGGGGCGCTTCTTCGGACGCCTAAAGAAGGTTTTAAATAGCCTTCTTTCAGGTGGCAACAAGGTGCGCGCCTTCAACGGTTGGGTCATGCCGGTTTTAATTTACTCTTTCGGCATACTCAAATGGACTCAGACTGAACTCGACGCCTTGGATAGGAGAGTCCGTACATTGCTGACCGCAAATCGGATGCATCACCCACGATCATCGGTGATGAGACTGTACATCCCGCGGAAGTGTGGGGGTCGAGGCTTTTTAAACGCGAAAACCCTCCACAACCGCGAGGTGTGCAGTCTCAGAGAATATTTTTTAAAAGCCGACGTGGGTGTGCACCGAGATGTGGTCGCAGTGGACAAGGGACTCACCCCGCTGTCCATGGCTAACGAGAACTGGCGCAAACCTGTGGTGCTTACTACTGATGACCGCAGGAAAGTATGGCAAAGCAAGGAGCTTCACGGGCGCTTTTATCGGGCACTTCACGGGCCCGATGTAGATTTTCTAGCGTCCGTGTCGTGGCTACGTTTCGGCGACCTCTTTGGGGAAACTGAAGGTTTTGTCTGTGCAATTATGGACGAAGTTATGTTGACGAACAATTACCGGAAATATATTATGAAGGATGGGACGGTTGACGTGTGTCGGGCATGCCACCGTCCGGGTGAGTCCATCAGACATATTATTTCTGGTTGTTCTCGTCTGGCTAACGGCGAGTACTTGCACAGGCACAATCAAGTAGCCAGGATTATTCACCAGCAACTTGCTTTGAAATATAAACTTGTGGAATCTGAGGTACCGTACTACAGGTATGTGCCCGACCCGGTTCTCGAAAAAGGTCATGTTACGTTGTACTGGGATCAGTCTATCATCACTGATAGGACTATTGTTGCCAATAAGCCTGACATAGTGGTGATAGACCGATCAGCGCGCCGCGTAATGATAATCGATGTCACCATTCCACATGACGAGAACCTCGTGAAAGCTGAAAAAGAAAAACAAATAAAATATTTGGACTTAGCACACGAGGTTGTCGATATGTGGCATGTGGACTCGGCTATCATTGTGCCGATAGTCGTAACGGCCAATGGTCTTATAGCCAAGAGTCTGGACGACCACCTGTCCAAACTCTCGCTTGGCGGTTGGATCAAGAGCCTGATTCAGAAGGCAGTACTCCTCGATACGGCTCGCATTGTGAGGAGGTTCCTGTCTCTGGGGCCCTAACCACCGGTAGCTTGGACCCTGCTCCCGTCACCGGTGGACGACTATTTTTTATATTTTTAAATGTTTTTTTATAAGTTTTGTATGAAATATTTAAAAATGTAAATTATATGTAAAAAAATAAATAAAGGACATAATAATAATAAAGTTTATTGGTTCATAAAAGGTTTACAATATTAAGTAGTGACACTGAATCCCGCACTAGGATACCCTGTGTTGCAGGATCCAGTCTCTTTCGACAGAAATATGAATTATAATAAAAAGGACGGAACAAATGCAACGGTTACAATATAATTAATTAAACTTAGGACTAAAAGGTAATGAAGTTTATAAATGTGTGTATGTGATGAGTGTTAATGTGTATGTAATGAGTGTGAGTGTGTATGTGATGAGTATGAGTGTATATGTAATGAGTGTGAGTGTGTGTGTGATGAGTATGAGTGTGTATGTGATGAGTAAGGGTATGTAGGTTATGAATGAGAGTGTGTATGAGATGAGTGAAAGTATGTGGGTGATGATTGTGTGTATGTGTTGATTGATACATTAATGGTTGGATGCTAAGAAGTTTTCCGTTTCAGAATAATTAAGACCTAGCAGCCAATCCTGTACCTGCTTTTTACACCCAAACCTTGTCAAGGGGAAGATTTGGAGCTTATTGTTAACTTTCTCGTATAGGTATGGCCCAATACGAGAGAAGCCCTTATTGCCAAATTTAAGTTTGCAGAAGATTCTGTTCCACTTAGGTTTTCTGCGTGTGCGTTGGTCTGTTACCTTCGTCACACCTGCAGTTTTGTGGAATTTAAGTAGCACTGATAAAATGTATAGTTGGCGCACCGTAAGCACTCTCGTCTCTCGATATAACATTTCGGTGGGGTATCGAATTCCTAGTCTATGAGAGACCTTAAGGATAGCTCTTTGTGCCCGTTCAGCAGCAATTAAATATGTTTTCCCAGCAGAACCCCAAGTAATAATGCAGTAACTTAACACAGACTGACACAAGGCAAGGTAAGTCACCCTGAGAGTTTCTTTGTCAGCTACAGATCGAAGTTTTTTAAATATGTATAAAAGTTTCCTTACACGCGAAGTAACCGATTCAATTTGCCTTGCCCATGTCAGGTGTTGGTCTATGCAAATACCGAGATACTTGAAACTACTGACTTGTTCAAAAATAGGGCAGCTGCAGCTACCCCTTTGACTAAAATTACATTGGTGGGATTTGAGTGCAAGCTGTTTAGGGGCAGCTGTTTTTAAACTAATAGAAAAATTAACCACCTTGGTTTTTTTAACATTAAGAGTAAGTAAATTATATTGCAGCCAACTGGTAACCTTCTGCATACCAGCCTCTGCAATATTGTAGGTTTCCTGCCAAGAGTCGCCATGGAAAATGATAGCTGTGTCATCAGCGTACGCAGATATTAGCGCGTTGTCCAAATTGAGTGAGCAGAGACCATTAACGTACAGGAGAAACAAGGTGGGACCAAGGACACTACCTTGGGGCACGCCATATGCCACGTTTGCAAAGGAGCTCTGAAGATCTCCCAGGCAAACCTTCTGTTTGCGTTCGGAAAGATAAGAGGCAAACCATTCCAAAGCAATGCCCCTGATACCTAAACGTTCCATCTTCTTGATCAAAATGGGCCTTGACACGGTATCAAAGGCCTTAGCAAGGTCAAGAAAGACGCTAACACATTTTTTGCCTTTGTCAAGGATATCAATGACATGATCCACCAATTTAGAGACTGCGTCCTCCGTTGATTTGCCATTTCGAAAGCCGTACTGGTTGGCCGATAACAGTTCTTTCTTTTCTAAGTACGCCAATAGTCTCTTGTTCACCAACTTCTCCAGAATTTTGGATAGAGACGTAAGAAGAGAAATAGGTCTGTAATTGGATGGGACAGATGCGTCACCAGCTTTGAAGATCGGGCAGATATTTGCTGTTTTCATCTCAACTGGAACTTTTCCTGATGACATGCTCAGATTGCATATATGTGATATGGGACCAGCTAGACAATGTTGAGCTATTTTAAGTACACGATTCGGAATACCGTCCCAACCAGCAGCAGAATCGGTTTTGAGGTTGCCTATGATAGAGATAACTTCTGTTTCGTCGGTTGGAGTCATAAAGAAAGATTGTGATAGAGAACGGTCAGTGTTGTCCAGCGTAAGTGCCAAATTCGCCAGTTCTATCTCTGTAGTATTGAGTTGAGTCAAAGACTGCTCGGCAAGTTGTATTCCCACATCAGCAAAGAAAGTATTAGCCATATTCAGCGAGACTACAGGGTCAGGTCATATTATTAAATAACCATTGTGAAGATGAATGGATTAATGAAGCCGTGGAGAGCAGGGGAGAATGGAAGACGGAAACGTGTTGCGCTGACCCCAAATAGAATGGGAGACGGGCAGGAAGATGATGATCATCATTTCAGCCATAAGACGTCCACTACTGGACATAGGTCTCCCCCAGAAGGGGGGGGACTTGCCATAATCGCCACGCTTGGCAGGCGGGTTGGCGATCGCAGTATGGTTGTTACGAATGCATAGAGAACGCTGCTGCTCATTCTCTTGTCCCATAGTCGCCTCTTACGACACCCACGGCAAGATATGGGATGGTGCTCTTATTTACGTCCGACACCATACGGGAAGATGATGATGATGATTGGGAATAGAGGAAGATGGTTTTTCTTGACAAAAAACTAGACTAAGTCATTATAGACATCCTAATAACATCATCCATGGCATCCTAATATTTTATGGGAGTGTAGTCTTTGGCAGAATGAACGTAATATTATGTAAATGTTTAATAGTGTACAGGTTACATCCGGAGTTATTTACTATATGGACCTTGTAGAAACTAAAACAAATTTCCGTGCGTTCAAGCATTTTTGTCATACCTATTGGCATCAAAAAGTCTTTGGCAGAATGATCGTAATATTATGTTAAATAGTGTACAGGCTACAACCGGAGCTATTTACTATACGGACCTTGTAGAAACAAGAACAAATTTCCGTGCGTTCAAGCATTTTTGTCATACCTATTATTGGAATCAAACAGCTCACAACTTAGGACCCAGTAATATTAATGACAACAATATCCGTGGTGTTAGGCAACTGGGCTTATTCCAGTTGTATACGTCCCTGTGTGCCTATTGGCCTTGTTCTGTTCTGTCTCCTGCTGATATGGAGGGAAGTTGAAATTATGTTTTTCCTACTCCTCCGCTATTATTTTCTGATCATTTTCAGTTAAATCGTTTCTCTGGGACTTCGTCGAGCTTCATTGTCTCGGCGCTTTTCGTATGATCGCCACTGTTGATTCTGGCTAACAGGAGTTACAGTGGTTTGGGAATAGTGTGGTGTGCTTGTCCCATTAAAAAAAAAACCTAATTAGCATGAGCCAAGTATATTTGTTGGGACCTTTTAAACGTGCTTAATTTACATGGTGCCTCGTCCAAATAATAAACTAAACAAATAATCTCTCGTATCTTACCAAAACTTAACTCTGGTCCAATTTGAATGAAAGACTGCGAGGAAGACAGGAGTCCATGCATCAAGAAGACCACCGGCCTGTCTTCTGAAGTATCCTTCTCTCCTCTTCCGTGGGGTATCCTGTGCATCTCCAGGATGTAGCCATCGGATGTGGTGACTTTGTGGGTCTCTGGTTCGAAGCCATCTGCTGTTATTTTTTCAACCTGTGTCAGAAAGAAGAGTAGCAACATTAAACTTGTTTTGTCTATATGGTTAGGCAGAGCACACTGACAATCTGTCACTTTTCACCCTTCCTCATCATCATCATCAGCCATAAGACGTCCTCCTGGACAAAGGTCTCCCCCATAGAACGCCATAAAGAACGGCAACCTGCCGTTTGCATCCACCGGTTGCCCGCGACTCTCACGATGTCGTCGGTCCACCTGGTCAGAGGCGTTACAAACGCTGCGTCTTCCGATTCGCGATCGCCGCTCCAGAACCTTCCTTCCGCGTAGGTTGTCGGTTCTTCGAGCGATGTGGCCTGCCATTTGCCACTTCACCCCTATGACCCAAATATTATATTAAGGTTGAAAAGTGACACACCCTCAGAGATCTCAGTAGTACCTACAGCATCACCCAGTCCCACGTAGTAAAGGCCTAAGCCAAGTTTTGCTTCATCTTATACTACTTACTAGCTTCTGCCCGCGGCTTCGCCCGCGTGTAAGTCGAAAAATGTCTCAACAAACTTTCATCCCCTATTTAACTCCGTTAGGGGTTGAATTTCCAAAAGAAATATATACAAAAACCTTCCTCAAAAACCACTCTATACATTGGTGAAAACAGCATGAAAATTGGAGCAGCAGTTTTTGAGTTTATCGCAAACAGAGAGTCGTAGCGGTGGACTTTGTTTTATAATATGACTAGCTGTACCCCGCATGCGTTGCAATGCCCTTTTTCCAACCTACTACCTGCCTACGTACCAACTACCTACCTACCACCAACCTACCTAATACCTACCTACCTACTTCCTACCTACCTACCTACCGCTTACCTACATACTACTACTTTCTCATCGTTTAAACCTTCTTTGCACTGCCACAAATGTTTCAAAACCAAAATTAGACAAATCGATCCAGCCGTTCTCTAGTTTTAGCGCGACTAACGAACAGCAAATAATTTTTAAATTATACGCAAACACCATTTGAAAAATCGTTTTTCTGTTGGGAAAGAAACAGTTATATGTGATTATTGTGATAATAATATGTCGTATGGTCTGTTTGAAGTTGTCGTTCGTTGACTGAACAACTGAACGTCACTCAATTGTTTTACCTTCCCGGAACCTCTCCACTAACACTTGAACTTTATGGTACGGTATTAAAGTTCAAATTGATTTTTAAGTATTATTACGAATCGTTTGTATGGGAGTATAGAAAATTGTTGTTTTTAGACCTTTTCAGGCAATTTTTTTATTTTTTCTCTGCGTAAAAACCATCCTTGAACTTCAACGAACATTTAATAAAAGAATTGGCCAAATTGGTCCAGGCGTTGTTAAGTCATGCGCTTACCAACACATTGGGCGATTCATTTTTATATTATAGATAGATGAATAGTGAAATCACTCCTACGAGCTACGTTTCTACTATACCTTATATTAAATCTCAAGTTAATACAAAACAATGTGGAACGACATTGTAGAGTAGGTAAATTAAGAAAACACTCGAGCGTTTTGCCGCTGAATTTCTAGGTAGGCTGTAATTTATCAATCTAGGATGTTATTTCCTTCACAATCCGTTGTATAGTTATCTAGTACTATTATTTAGCGTTAGTTTAGATATAAAGGTTTATTCAATAGATATTTCGCAGAACTTGAGTTAAGGCAAACGGCAAGTTGCCGTTCGTTATGGCGTTCTATGCGGGAGGCCTTTGTTTTGTATTCGCAATGACAAAAAACATACCGCTATCAGTAATCTAATTGTCAATTACTACGAAAGAACTTGACATTCACTGAAGGTAGCCCACGTTACTGATAAAATAATGATAATGCTGATACATTACTACACTATACATTACTACTTTACATACTATTGTATCGAGTCTGGTTCTTCTAACCAAACAGACAGATGTGTTGCTGGAGAGTTTGTTCCGCCACTTCTTCTTTCCAGCAAAAACACTAGGAAGTGTCGAAGGGTGGGCGTTTTGGGGGACTGTCACTTGTAAATAAGTAAAGTAAAGTAAATTTTGACGTTCGAAAAGTGCTGATTATCAGCCTAGTTTGAATAAATGACTTTTGATTTTGATTTTGACATCTTTTACTTACAGTTTGATATACTGAAAATGTCGTGTCATCATTTGAAGACACGACCACACACAAAACGCAAACTACGATTAATCGTCCCACTGCCATTGTTTCAGACACTTGAACTGGAATAGGCCAAATGTCCTACCTTACTTATACCTTTACCTTTATCAGTTATTATTATCAGTAATGTATTATACAGGGTGTAAATCAACCCATCACACAGCCGTCAACCAAGCATTCTGTACCTCAAACTAAGTACCCCTACACGAAATTTTTTGATTTTTTTTTTTGGGTCAAAAATAACATTTTACGGTAAAACTCAATGTAGCACTGTTAAAACATTGTGCTAGTGAATGCTTTGAATAGTAAACGGGTCATGGAGGTAATTTAAGTAAAGTTATAACCTGAAAAACTAGTATTTACAAAAACAGCTGTGAAAAACTTGGAACTTTGACCCCCAATATCTCCGTTAATAGGAGGATCCCAGGTATCGTCTAGAAAAAGAAAATGATCGCAGTGGTGGGGAGAACAAGTGCCCTTCGTTTGCGTTAAGGGTACTATTTACAAAAACAGCTGTGAAAAATTTGGAACTTTGACCCCCAATATCTCCGTAACTAACCCGGTAATTTTACACCCTTATAGGGTGTAAAATTACCCATAACGCAAAAAAAAATCCGTGAAATTCCCGTCGGGGCTGCGGGTTGTTCGCAAGAGATACCTTGGCCTCGACATGAAGGGCTAAGAAGGAACATGGGTGGTTTTTAGTCAGTAGAAGTCTGTCACTCCCTTCTGCTCTACCCAAGAGCGGGAGGAGTTATTTGATGATTTTCCACCTACCATAAAAAAAAGGGCACTTGTTCTCCCCACCACTGCGATCATTTTTTTGTTCATGCTTGGTTGACGGCTGTGTGATGGGTTGATTTACACCCCGTATATACACTACTCGTACTGTTTCATTACGAGTGCTGTAAATACATTTATAAAATACATATAATAGAGCTAGATTTGCCTATATCTTTATGATATTAGTTTAATGACGAATATTTAGGGTATGTAGTAAATATCTTTAAGTACGTTGTTACTTTGAGTGGTAAAACCGAGTATTAGTCAGCGTGTGTCTATATTTTGTGAAATCGAAATGTCGTGTTTATTGTAATGTGTTTATTCATCTAGGTATTTGCTGATAAGTATTATTTATAGAGAAAAAACCTTGGCCGTAACATCCGCATTACTCTCGCCTGAGAGAACTGAAAATATTTTGACACCAGGTTAGGCACTAACCTCACGAGAAAGGATAAGTATCTTCTTTATGAAACTGAAGATGTAAGACTGTTTGGGCTCATCACCATCATCTACAGCCCGACTTTACCCAACGGTGGGCAAAGGCTTTGTTTGCTTTGTCGATCTTACGATGACAACTTTGTCCATTCACATCTCACCGCCGCACTTTGTCACTCGATTACAGCTTTACTGCACATGCCATCACCGTGCCTTCCTTGCTTTGCCTTGCTTTATATTGTTAAACCAAACCATCTTAAAAGTAACCATGGAGTTTCTTGCCGGTTCTTCTCCATAGGAATCGCCGTGCACCTTTATGTCGACGTTTTACAAGTGCATATGTGAAATAAATATTTTGTTTTTTTTATATAAACCGATATTACTTTATCATCATCATCCACGGCCTGAATGAACCCTCTGTTGGCTATACAGGGTGTAAATCAACCTATCACACAGCCGTCAACCAAGCATTCTATACATCAAACTAAGTATCCGTACGCAAAAATTTTTGCTGGGAAACGACTTTTTTTTTGGGTTAAAAATCACATTTTATGTTAAAACATTGTGCTAGTGGATGCTTTGAATAGTGAACGGGTCAGGAGATAATTTAAGTAAAGTCATAACCTGAAAAACTAGTATTTACAAAAACAGTTGTGAAAAATTTGGAACTTTGACCCCCAATATCTCCGTAACTAGGAGGTTCTCAGGTATGGTCTAGAACAAAAAAATGATCGCAGTGGTGGGGAGAACAAGTGCCCTTCGTTTGTGCTAAGGGTACTTTTACACCCTAGGTGGTTCCGACAATACGACAATAAATGAAACCACTGGTAGTTCTAGTTCATAGGAACATTTTTAAACTATAAAATAAATCCTAACACCTTCGTGGTGCCAACGATACGACAACAAACTACCTAAATGTCTTTGCCAAATTCTTTTGTTACCTTTTATTTCCACTCGTTAATCGGTGCAAATTATTCCTAAGGTTAGTAAACCAATATTTGTTTGTAAATTGTAATGTATTTTGTTAACAGTTTTATGCTACTAAGTTTTATTGTTTTTTTTTTATTTTTTATTTTGGTGTAAAAACTTTATTGATACTTTAATAATGTTCATATGGACTAGAACTACCAGTGGTTTCATTTATTGTCGTATTGTCGGCACCACCCTGTATAGCCCTCTCTTTTCTTGTGCCAAGTTCTCCACGGTCTTGTCCCAGCCTCATTCAGGTTTCTCCCTCGATGACAACTCTGTTGTCTTATTTAAACTAATATTATAAAGAGGAAAGATTTGTATTTTTGTATGTCAACGAATATACTTAAAAAATACTCTACCGATTCTAAAAATTAACTATCCCCGGGTTACATAGGCTACTTTTTATCCCTGTGTTTCCACGGGAACGGGAACTACGTGACGTCCGCTAGTTACTGTATAAATACAGTATTTTATAAAAGAATAACAAACTTAGCTTGAGTGTAATCATTTCCCGTGGGAGGCGCTCCGGGCGTCGGGGGCCGTAGACGCGGGCCTGTGGACGGTGTGTGATGGGCTAGCTCGCCGTCCGTCTGTCTAATGACGACGATAGGCCGTGTCGACGGCGCGTTCGTGTTCCACGCGCGCCTCAAGAGATGTCAGCAACATGGAAGGGGCCCGCAAGGGCCGACACCCGTCGGGGCTGCGGGTTGTTCGCAAGAGATACCTCGGCCTCGTCATGAAGGGCTAAGAAGGAACATGGGTGGTTTTTAGTCAGTAGAAGTCTGACACTCCCTTTCGCTCTGCCCAAGTGTGGGAGGCGTTATTTGATGATTTTCCACCCGCCAAAAAAAAAAAAGGAAAGTGTAATCATCTCCGGTAATAGAGCAAGATATTAGCATATCATTACGACGCGTGCCGATAATCTAGCCGCGGGGTAATCTTGTTACCGGTTAATGTTATCAGGACATCAGAACAGGGTTGAGAGCATTGGCAAGAGCCAAAGATTTAAACTACCTAGTAATTCAGTAGGTAACGTGAAAAAATTGGCAAAAAATAATGTTAAGTGTGATCTTGTTTGGACTGCCTCGTTCGTCTAGTGGTCGTAAGCACGAGTGCTGGGTCCTGAGTACGATTCTCGGTTAAGTAAAGTGTTACTGGGTTTTTCCATCAGTAAGAATTCCCGTAAGAATTGTTGAAAGCTATATGTCAAAAAACTTTTTTGCAAAAAAACAAACGACTTCAAAAACACCAAAAAGTGAAAAATAAACTTCAGAAGAAAAATCAGCTTCTGAAGTCGGTGACATATTTTGTTTGTTTGATTTCGTTTTTTGTCACCGACGAAATGAAAAGTACTAGGCCAAACTATGTTAAATTTTTATAGGACGAAATGACAACTATTCCGCATCAAACGAAAAAAGAATCACGTAAATCGGATCATAAATCTCAGCGTAATCGGTGTACACACATAAAAAAAACATACCGATCGAATTGAGAACCTCCTCCTTTTGGGAAGTCGGTTAAAAAGGTCTATTATTCTTACAGCTTTTACTCAACAATCGTCCATAATGTTTAAGGCAACATTTAGTTGAGCAATAAGTACCTACTTTGGCCTGTAACACACTGATAGCCGAATCTAGGTCTAATCACAAGGGACCATCACTTACAGCCTTATTCTGACAACTCGTGACATCCACAGTGCTGTCATCAAGAACTTTACTTCGCACTCTGCGTGTTAAAAGGTATCGTTATCCCGGAATAGGGCTGTCTCATTTAGAGTAACTATCTTAAACCTGAGTAGTATAATGTTTTAGTACTTTCTACGTATCTACTTCGTTAATTACATAGTGATTACTTTAATAAGTTTCATATAAAATTAAGGGACTGAGGGTGTCTTCGGGCCACTGATTTCTTATAGTAACGACTGTGAATGATTGACACCAACGCGCTTAATGCGCGCTTAAAGTGTTTTGTGAGGCACGGTGGAACCTCGGTATGTTACCCATCCATGGACCAACCTAGGCAAGCGCGGCTTTACCTAAAGATAGACACGAACGGCTTATTTAGTCACAAGTTCCTCTAAAGTGCTACAGAAACACTCTATGATAAGTAAATTAGTGATAAAAGTTGAGGTTTTCTTAATTCTATACCCCACGTGTAAAGGGTGACTAATTGACAATCATTTAAAAACTGCTGAACTTCGTGTGACCTTTGCCTTTTCTTTTTCAAATTACAACCTAAAACGGTCAATTTAAAAGTCCATTTTACACAAAATGCCAACCCTGCATATTAAAGAGATGATTATAAGGATAGCGACGTATAAGATCATTAGGGAAGCTGTGTTTCACGTCATTACCCAAGCCGACATGTGGGTGTAACCGTTGTTACTCCATTTTGTTTATTTATCTCCAAATTAACTCTTAATTTAACCTTGTAATTTGTTTAATTGTTTCGATAAATGAAGCCTTCGTTTAGGGTTTAATCTTTTATAAGTGGTTTTGCCCCTTCGAATGTTATTTCTTTCAGTAGATGTGACATTAAGTGTTTATGCAAATTGTCTTTTTTCTTTTTCTTCTTTTTCTTTTCTGATCAATTTTGTTTCTACGGGACTGGTTTTGCTTCATTGCCTCGGCACTTTTCTGGTGATCACCATTCTTGATTCAGGCTTCCAGGAGTTTCAGTGACTGGGAATAGTATGTTAAGTTTATCCCAAAAAAAATATTTTTTGTTGAAGTAGGTACTTCATCTGCCTCTGCCTCTACATTAGATTCTCTGGTCTTCCATCTCCACTTCAGTCAGTAAATTGTTTCTTTTAAAAGGACTTTGTATTTATTGCTAATCGTGATACATATCTCTCTGTCTAACTTTTCTTTATACCTGAAAACATTCTGCAATACCCAAACAATCTCCAGTTACAAAACCAATACGATACCAACACAAACCCAACGAAAATCAATCCAAACTCAAACACCGTTGAGTTACAAACCGCCACAACCCACCACATTATAGCCAAAACTCGACAAAGTATAACAACATCAAAAACCCTTTAATTGGAGCAAGATAACTCAGATCAAGGAATCCCGTAGACCGTAACACTTGTAAATGAATCAAAACTTTTAATGGCGAAGGAAAAGAACTTGAGAGTTGAGCGAGTTGAAACAAATAAACTCGACGAATGAGTAACGAGGAAAGTTTTTGATGACGACACTCCAAGACAAGGTTGGGGGCGATTTGGACCACTTCTAGAATTTATAGGCCTATTAATCTGTCGTACCCTTGAAGACGGGGTTGTACGGCGAGGTTTTCTGCCTCGCTGCCATGTAAAAGTGAGTACGTTTCTAGTTTTGATGGATTTCGCTCTTGTGTGGTAGATTTATGACAGAATCTTGCTGACTAGCTGATTTGTTTCCTACGGCTTAAGTTGTTCTCATAAAGTTAGTTCGAACGAGAGATGAGGATGACACTAATATTACTGAAAACAGTGATATAACTATACACGTAAAAGCACTGTAGTGATAAGCCTATCTTGAGTTTTTAAATATGAAGTCGATTAGGTGGACCGATAACCGACTGTATTTCGTTACTCCGAAGTTCAAAATACCGATGTACGGTATACAGAAAGTTTGTGAGTCCGAATTACGTGAGTCAGAATGTACGCTATGACGAAGTACGTTATTCAGAAAGTTCGTTACTCCGATGTACGTTACTCCGAAAGTTTGCTACTACGAAGTACTGTATTCAGAATGTTCATTATCGCGAAGTACGAAACTCCGAAAGTTTGCTATGACTAATTACTCAATAATATGTAATTAAGAAAATTCCTCATCAAAATTCTAAGAGAGTATTTCGAATAAGTCAAGTATTATTAATGATGATTATTGTGCAAATATAAAAAAGTATTTTTTTTTTAAATTAGATCATTATTATTACTTTAGATTCCCTCCTCGGATGTGGTCTGTGTTAGATTGCGTAAACATGAATATACCAACTACACAGAATTCAATTGAAAATTGGCACAACCGTTGAAACAGTCTGCTCAATAGAAAAAACTGGCCAAGTGTAAGTCGGACTTGAAGGGTTCCGTACCATTGTAGTAGATATTGAGAGATTTTCTATGTTATTTTAGCACCATAGACTTCTTATAGATTTTTCTACAATTTATAAGCGTTGAACTAATTTCTGTTTTTTTTTCAAAATTTTAGGCTCAGTAGTTTCGGAGATAAGGGGGGGGGGATGGTCGACCATACAGACAGACACATGACTACATGAGTGATCCTATAAGGGTTCCGTTTTTTCCTTTTGAGGTATGGAACCCTAAAAAGTAGAATATATATATAAAACATTACTAAAATTATTAAAAGAACAATAAAATACCATTTTGGAAATAGAAAGAATAACGACAAACATTACGAAACGCAAAAGAAATAGCTCACAAACAAGATCAAAGAGCATAATTATGGTCAAGAAAGACACCGTTTCCTTAAAGGAATATTTACGCGGTCTGGCATACATCATTTATTTTAAATCTTGATTTTTATTTTATTATATTATTTTCAATTTTAGTGTACAAAAAAGTTACTATAGTTTTTTATTACCCCATGTTTTAAGATTATTTTGAATTGATTAAACTGCTTTTACTTATTTAAATTACGATTTTATATTTGTACACTGTTATAGATCATTTATCCTCACATTGTGTACATTCATAATATTCGACTAATTCGAAATACTCTCTCAGAATCTCGAAGAGAAATATTCTCAATTATTATTGAGTAATTGGTCATAGCAAACTTTCGGAGTTCCGTACTTCGCGATAATGAACATTCTGAATACAGTACTTCGTAGTAGCAAACTTTCGGAGTAACGTACATCGGAGTGACGAACATTCTGAATACAGTACTTCGTAGTAGCAAACTTTCGGAGTAACGTACATCGGAGTAACGAACTTTCTGAATAACGTACTTCGTCATAGCGTACATTCTGACTCACGTAATTCGGAGTCACAAACTTTCTGTATACCGTACATCGGTATTTTGAACTTCGGAGTAACGAAATACAGTCCCGATAACCTGGTGAAGGTTGCGGTGATCCGTGGATGCGATACGCACAGGACCGGTTAATGTGGCGACACTTGGAGGAGGCCTAAGTATGTCCAGCTGTGGACGTCTTACGGCTGAAATTATGATGATGTTGAAAGCGTAAAAAACGAAGAAAGTACGCCATCGTTTAGGGCTATTTTATTTTTTAATTTTGAAGTTGTTAAAACAATTCTTGGATATGAGAATCCTTTCCGATTTAGAAACCAGAGTTTAGATAAAAATCCCCTATAGCCTAAATCAATAAATAAAATCGCAGCAGAACACAATAATACAAAAGCTCACTATTGCTTAGTTATCGGACGGCAGTATAGCCAGATCCCTGTGTCTACCTGTGGGTATGTAGTGTCACGTGCAAGCGAACTGCTCTCTCAGCACGTCCGCTCATTTCACCCGATCGGGATGTTCCATTTAAAAATCTATATGGTTACTTCTACAGGTTAGAATGTGAACTTTCAGGTGAGGTTTGGTTGGCGCTGGCAGTTTCTGAAATATTTTTTTTCTAAATTCTTTTTTGCATAATATTTTTTATACCTTTCCCATTGTTTCACATGTCTTCGAAGAATGTAACACGTAGTAGCTATGTCATTTCAGTTTCTTTCTTCAGAAATGCTAGCAAAATGTTCATAGATAATGCTAATTTCTTTAAATGTGTGTCTTTTAAACTGCTTTGCTCGCATCATATAGAGCACATACACCCATGACGAAAAATTCGCTACTTGTTGCAGCCACCATCTTTGATTGAGTTCACATTCATTTAAGCATTCAATTCGATTCATTTATTGGATGAGTAGTGACTACTAGTATTCGGACATCGTGAAACAGGCTCTAAACGTGATACAAATTAAAAAAAAAATAACTTCGAATTAAAATAACTTAAAAATACATAATAGCCCGTAGCGTTATTAAGTAAAAGGTCATGCTAACCCTGGAGTTCTAAACGAGCAAGGAAAAACGCAAATATCTTCGGCTGTCGACAGCCAATCTGTTATCTAATAACACCCTTCATTTATAACTACAAAGGCGTCTCATTTTTCAGCTCTAGAAAACTCGATACCTAATTCTAAGCTTGATTAAACGGAACTACAATTCAGATCAAAATATCCTAAATAACTCCCTGTTTCTTTTTTGTTTGGTGGAAAATCATCAAATAACCCCTCCCGCTCTTGGGCAGAGCGAAAGGGAGTGTCAGACTTCTACTGACTAAAAACCACCCATGTTCCTTCTTAGCCCTTCATGTCGAGGCCGCGGTATCTTGCGAACAACCCGCAGCCCCGACGGGAAATAACTCTCCCTAAATTGAATATTTTTTGCCTTTGTTAGGGCGAACTTACAAAGGTGAGAATATAAATTACTTGTTCTCGTTCCTACCAAAGAATTTGTCTCACTAATAAATTATTGAACTGTCACAGATGAGCGGGTATAGCTTGCCTGTCGTTCCTTTGTCGCAAATCCTTGGCTTTACGGCTGACGGCTCAGTTTCCTGTATCGGGGATTACACTTAAATAATTAAGCACTACGAATAGTGCTGCGCTATGATACGTCCGCGTCCGGGATTCGCTTTCTGATATTGAAATATTGCAACGTGAAATATGTAAGCTCCGGAGATAAATGTTGGACGTGTATTTTGCATTGCAGCTTACAGTTTGGAGATTATATCATGATGGGTTTTTGTTTTAAAATAATTGTGAAAAAGGCTGCACAAATAGTGAAAAATCTTGCTTGAACCCTGTGACTTAGGAGTCAGTGTTCTGCTGTATCTTGGTGTAAAAAAACCTTAATTGTATACCCATAATCATTATTACGTGCTTACATTATTTTAGAAATGTATTCGTTTTCATATTTTAAAGCAAAAAAATGAGTGAAAACACAGGTGTTACTCAAAATATTGCAAAGACCAACCACTATGATTCACCGTACCTATTCATGCGAAATCTCTATCATAAATTACCATTAAAAATATGTTACCCACGTCCTCCACAAGCAAATATTAACCCGAACAATTTAGCTAAAAGCTTTCTAGAGTAATCTGAATTTTGCTTAACAAAATTTTAAACTCTAATAACGTCGATTATAGATTGGGATCAAAGCAATCAGGCGTTAAAATGCATTGAAAATGCGGGACTCGGCGTAGCGTGCACAATGCGCGCGGGCGTGACCGAAAGCCGGGACATCCCGTGGTAATTGCCAGCTGTCCCGGCGACTGGTAGCACTACCTGTGACGTATGCATCTATTCGGATAGGGATGTATGTTCATCATGGAGTATTATTGTAGGTTTAAGTGTGCTTTGTGAATAATTGGAGAGTGATTAGGGGCGAGGTTCGAAATGCTACTTACAATAGTTTTGTGATATGTAAGGATCGTAGCTGGCGGTCTGCAATTTCTGCCTCTACCATGGGGTCCACGGGAACGGCATTTCATACACTAAGCATTAGATGATTAAATAAATAAATAAATATGGGATGTATGTATTATTTGTATACGGTATAGCAGTCTTACTACTATTTTGAATGCGAAAGTTTGCAAAGATGTGTGGGTGTTCCTGTCTAACGCAAAAACGGTTGATCGGAATTGAGTGTAATTTGGCATAAAGATACTTTATAATAACAAAAAAAAAAAAAATATACCGGTATGCGGTAGTACGATACCGTCAGATAATTATCGATCCCGGCGCGGGCAAAGTCGCGAGCATAAGTCAGTTGGAAATGACTGTTTTACGTTACTCCGAAAAAGGGTGTAATGGGAGATACCGCACAAAGTCGCATGTAAAGCTAAATTTTCATAACACAACATGTATTTTAACATAAGCTTTAACAAATACAATGACGGATGGCCGTGTCGACGACTCCTGGCATTCGTATGCCATCCGTTTGTCATCGGGGCACGAGTTGTTTTACTTCACACGATACGATCACGACACGACATTGAGAGAAGAACTTTGTATCTTCAGATACGATTCATCACCTGTCTAGCCTTTTACCTACCGAATGGGGTCTATGGGGGCTAATGGGGCCTATTCGACCTCCACAACCAAGTTTATAGATACTATTTATAGACAAATAAGTTCTTTTGTAGATTCTGTGATCCAATATCCATGTTTTCATACTTTTGTACTTATTGCTGTTTATCTTTTGTTTCAGGTAAGAGATATTGAAACGCATGCGAAGGGTAGAAGACGTAAAGAGCCGAAACTCCGAAGTAAAAACTTATAGTACTACCCACAAGAACTTATATCTCACCATTTTCTTTAGTTCGGGTCCTCCACCCTAATACGGGCAAATGACCAGTAGCGTGCCTAGGCCTAGGAGTCAAGAATACGGCAAGCCCATAAGACAAACAGACTGTTTAGAAACCCTGATATCATGAAGAGTATAGGGGCAAGCCAATTAAGCCTATAGGTTTGTATGAAAGTTTCACGACTACTAACGACCAAGTGTATTTGCACAGTCAAAGCACTTCATTATGAAATCCTGTTATTTTTTAAATTAAAATTTACTTAAGACCCACGACTTTTGTGTCGTATCGTATAAATAGTGATCGGGTCTTTTAACTATCGACCGCGTGATAGATGTAGTCCCTTGAGTTTGAGCTCTTTCAGTGTATATATTTTTCATGAAACAGTAAAAGGAGGGTTTAAATGGGAATACCTAAATTAATATATGTAAATAAGTTAGGTACGCGTCAGTTTGGAATTATTTACTACAATTCGGGACATTTTCTACCTCTTCAATGTTTCGGAACATTTTCTCCCCCAAGAGATTTAAAACTAAGAGTTGTGAGTAGCCTTGTTCGCAACTGTTGAACAGGTTTAGTTTGATTCCAGGTTCGGGCAAATTGTAATCGGGTTTTCCTATCACGAATTTCTCAGTAGCAGCCACGGAGTCTGGAACTGTGCGCGGTTGATGGCAATAGGCTCGCCTCTATTATAAATATACACAGGACCTGAACATAACTGGTGAAATGTGGGTACATCTCTCCTTAAACCTTTGAGGATTACTCGTAATGCTATGTAGATTTGTAATATTTGAGTTCTTTCACGAAAAGCAATGAATAAATCTATCAACTCGCCAATCATTACGCTCATTACATACTAAAATCCTCCTAAATTTATCTTGGACAATTCAACTTTAATACTTTATATTTCTAATCAATACACACAAACATTTAACGACAATCTCTTAAGCTGCACATACCCTCTTGTCCCTCCTACTCCCGCTACATGTGACGACACAGAATGTTACCTCATTTATTTTGATAAACACTCGACGTGACAGGATGTCGATACAGGCGAGCGCCTCGTAAGTCGCAGGTTAAGAAAAATGCTCTGGAAATATCAGCGAAGGGCTAGAAAATGATGATAAGAGGATGATGTAATACCGGCGAAATGTTAGATAGAAAACCTACGAAGAAAATTTTGTGGGTACGTGTGGACATGTATAAGCTTTTTGTGTCATTTATCTTGTCGGGGAAGCGTTGGACCAATCATTGACACGAAGAAGATCTTAGGATGAAAAAAAACAGTTATGGTTCTAACATTTTATCATTCCAATCATACGTAATTCATCAGTCAATACAATTTGTGTACAAATTGCTTCGAATAAAAAAAATCACAGCGCCTGACAAAAATACATAAGCAATAAGTTGCGCGAACGCGAGATGCTAATCTTGCTCGTCAAGGAGAAGGCAGTCACGTCCTTGCTTGAACCCTTTCTCCCTTATTTTACGACCCCACGCATATTGAAAGTTGTAAAATTTAAAGTCTAAGTAATAAAACCTCGCTTTAGAAGTCCTAAGTCATAAATATTTCTATAATAAACATGATTGGAATTTCAATTTGGGCCAACACAGCGGGTTGTTAATAAACCCAGTAAAATGTAATAATGAGTTCTTTTGGTAGGACGCTGAATAAATTTTAGTGGGCGTACTTGATGAGAAATAAACTGTTAACGAATGTTTAAAAGTAATGTTTATTGAATGTGACTTTGATTTTAGTAGGGAAAAGAAGCATGTTATTTTGTTTTTATTCACAGACGTATAAACAGAAATAAGAGCTAAAATATGCTTTACTTTCGACATTGGTCAAAGGGGTATGCTATTTCCCGTCGGGGCTGCGGGTTGTTCGCAAGAGATACCGCGACCTCGACATAAAGGGCTAAGAAGGAACATGGCTGGTTTTTAGTCAGTAAAAGTCTGACACTCCCTTTCGCTCTGCCCAATAGCGGGACGGGTTATTTGATGATTTCTCACCACCCAAAAAAAAAAGGGTATGCTATTTTGATCTGAAATAGCACCTTTAGAACGTGTCCAAAGGCACTGACTTGATAAAGAAGAAAGAAAAAAAACTAACGGTGTAAATGATTTATCAACTACTACAACCAAACCAACAAAATGTCCTACTTCTCACATATTCATTACATTCAAAACTAAATTCATCTAGCTCCCACCTAAATAAAAATCCTGATCAATATTTTTCTCCGCCAATAACCGTATATTTAGGCTATTAGGGTAGGCTGTAATATAAGGCACGGTAATCTTAATAGGTAACTCTAAAGATTGCAGTATTTTAGATAGGCAACGTTACCGGTCTATATTTTAACGTTAAAATTCCCTAGAAAAAGTAATGGTATAATTTGTGACGTGGCCTTAATTTGAACTAAAGTTTTAATATGGCCTCAACTATTATGGTGGCAGCATTAATTTAAAATGGCTCGTAAAGTTTTTATTTCGTTGGTTTACTGGGTTTAACTTTTAATGTGAATGTTTTAATTTGTAGGGAAGTGTCGTTATTTTAAGCTTTTGCTGTGTTTTCAACCAACATCCGACTTTAGTCTATCTAGCTGATTCTGTTTGTCTATCTGTTACTCTATGGGCTAGGAAGGTAGGTTATCAGAATCTCGTTATTTCATCATCATCATCCAAAGTCTGAATTTACCCACTGCTGGGTATAGCCTGTCCCGTGCCAACCTCATCAATTCTTTTCTCACATTGGCAACTATGTTGTCTACTCATCTCGCTGGACGATGCACATTACTTTTGCCAGTTCCTGGATGCCATTCGATGACAACGTTAATATACCTGCTATTTAAGGTGACTCAATATTTATATCTAAGTACATTAATTGGCACAATATTGAAGTGTAGCACTTCAAAACTGTTCAATTTCAAAGTGTTCGTTGGAATACGAGAACTTATCAATCGATTATAAAACTTAAGTATTCAACAAGGTTTAATAAATCCACACATGTGTGGAGTACCGATATCTAAACATAATGAAATCTATATATATATGTACTGTGTATACAGGGTGTAAACGAACCCTTCACGCATACGACAACCAAGCATTCTGTACATCAAACCAAGTACCTCTACGCAAAAATTTTTGCTGGGAAATGACTTTTTTTTTTGGGGTCAAAAATCACATTTTACGGTAAAACTCAAAGTAGCACACTTAAAACCTTGTGCTAGTGGATGCTTTGAATAGTAAACGGGTCATGGAGTTAATTTAAGTAAAGTTAAAACCTGAAATACTAGTATTTACAAAAACAGCTGTGAAAAATTTGGAACTTTGACCCCCAATATCTCCGTAACTAAGAGGTTCCCAGGTATGGTCTAGTCAACAAAAAAATGATCGCAGTGGTGGGGAGAACAAATGCCCTTCGTTTGCGTTAAGGGTACTTTTACACCCTATATATCACCCTATATATTTAATCTGTATATAAATGTACTGGTATGCACCTGTTTTTGTATTATGTTTACAAAATGGTTTTATCCTTATTATTATTAATTTTTTTGTACTCTACCACAGTGCTGTCCTATTCGACCCAAAGGTTGAGTAGAGAATGCCTTGTGGCATTAAGTCCGCCTATGTACCACTTTTGTTCATGAAGTTTAAATAAATAAATATCGAAACTCAAGACGTGACGAGCAGCACAAAATCGTTCCAAAACACCACCTACTTATATCAAACATCTAAACGCCGTTCAAGTAGATAGCTTCAGTCTGTTCTCGCATATCTGTGCCATATGCTTTTAGAATTGATGGTCTCTGATGCAGCGTTATAAATGTCCCGTCAGACGGACGTAATGCTGCATGCTTGCTGATGGATCGTCTGAACATACGGTATGCTGGCTAAAGGGGTACTCTTTTGTGAATAACGTAATTTGATTTTAGTGGATGCACATTAAAATTATGAAAAAAAAAACCTTTTAAAATGTGATTTGTTCGACTAATTCCGCGGGTTCCTTTTTGATTGGGTCCAGTTGACCAAAGACTCTTTCGTGAAACGATTGAGAAATGCATTAATTGATATTTATGTTCAAACTTTACTGGTCAATCGCAGACCTGCAGGGCTATTTCGTATCTTTTTAAATGTCAGTGGCTATCATAGTGTCCATCGATTAACTGTCAAATGGTTTATGGTTTGGTACAAAATGGAACCATTTGACAGTTAGTCGATGGACACTATGATAGAAAGATATGCAAAATAGCCCTGCTGGAGAAAGTGTTTCTAATGTTTCTATAGTTATTTCACAACGGTCTCGACACTAAGACCCGGGATGAAAATAGAAAGGAAATTACGTAGTGATCACGTATCTGATCTAGTAGAAAATAGCAACTAAAGAACACATCAAGATTCATTTCAGATTCCAATTTGCGTAATAAATTCAAAAACGCTTTAAATCATAGATATTTATAGTGGCTACAAAACTTCGCAACAATATTCTTTTTATTGCATCTTTTTTCATCTCAATGCCATCTGTCACTAATAAACGTCAGTTATATTGTTATCAATCAAAGTTATTTAGAAGTCCTCTTTAAATATTTATTATTATAAAATCCACCTGTAAATAATAAATCCAGAAACGAAAGTCACAATGACGATAATCATAGAGGATTCGGAAGAGATACGGTGTTCGTACTGCGACAAACTTCGACAGACCTTCATGCTGATAGCTTTATCAGCTGTTCTCCCAATGGTGTTCTTTGCTTCAATACTTCTAGCAACAGTGACCAAAGAGGTGGATGAAAATGTAGAATTCATAACAAGTCTCGTCGTGGAGTTTGTATTTGGACTCCTGTATTTGCAGCTGTTCGTCGCTACGTCAATCCTCATCATCAGCTACATGAAGAGGAGGCAGCCGCTCCCTCTCAAGTACCATTACTGGTACTTCTTTTTCCACATCGCCGTCATGGTCTTCTTCTTCATATCCAGCTTTATCATGACCGTTGTCAACAATGGCTATGTGACTCCTGGCCTGGTCTTTTTCGGTGGTACTTATTACTTTTACAAATTATACAATTTTATGGAGACGAACAAGGAATCCTGGATCACATTAAGAAGAGCTTATTGAGGTGATTTGAAAATGCTTTTGAAAACTTAATAAATGGCACTTCTAATGTCTTATTTGTGAATTGTTTGTGAATTTTGCGAAGTTTAAGTGACTTTAGGTGGCTTATCAGTGAGTCTAATAAGACGGGGATTTGGTTATAATTGTGTTTAGTATAAGTTTATAAGTTGTCGGTCTTGTTGTCGATGGATAGACGGCAGACACTGAAGTTATGGCTCTTTTAGTTTGGCTTACCGAAATCTGTTTTGATAAATGTAGTTATAAACTTGAGAATGTGGGCTAATTTGTAAGCACGAAGGAAAGAAACTAAAATTGGGTTATTATTCACCGAAGAGTAACACAACTAATAAATGCTTACTACAGGTATTATTAACAATACTGTATGTATGTATGTTGGTCGCCAAGATTTAAAATCAATGCTATCAACTGCTTAAGAAAAAGTTAAAGTTTTTTATCATTAACATTCATTCATCATCACCACAAATTTTATTTGTATTGCTATCTCTAGCCGGTGCCCCGCAGCGCAGAGCATCTTGATATTCATGTATTTTAACCACAGTAGAGCTCGTAGCTAAATAATTGCAGAAGTTGCAGTTTCCTCTCTGACAACCAGTCTTACCCAGGGGTAAGACCGTATTACCCCGTACCAACTGAGTTGTGGAGGTCAGATAGGCAGTTGTTCCATGTAAAATACTGGTACTCAGCTGCATCCGGTTAGACTGGAAGCCGACCCCAACATAGTCGGAAAAAGCTAGACAGATGATGTAACTACAGTTTAGCTAGATACGAATACCAATTTTTAAACGTAACTTCCACATTCTTAAAAATATTCTGAAGACACGTTATCCTTATTCTGCAACGTTTAACCATCAGATTCTTTCCAGTCTTCTGACTCTCAAAGCATTTTTGCTAAATCTCGAAGACTTAGGTAAAGAATAAGTCTGCCTTGGGTATAACTTGAGTTTGAGTCTAACTTTGTTAAGTTAAAAGCTAACTAGTTGATTATGCATCTGCTTAGTATTTCATACACTAGAAGAAGTAGTTCTTACAACTTCGCAGAAAGGATCCTAGAAGTTTCTGTTATTTTGTTTTAAAATATTCATTATTTTTGTTTGTTAGTTTATCTAGGGGTGAAAGAAGGAGAGAAGTTTTAATTTGTTTTAGTGTTTAAATAATGTAGGGGGTCCGAACGTATTAGGTTGTCTAATATATTTTTATTTTAGATTACCTTCGCCCGGCGACCTTCGACCTCGTGAAATTATTATAAAAAATATGACTACCCTGTTTTTTTTTTCTATTTGAATCGTTGTAATTTTATTGCACAAAAGTCTATTTCTAAAATAAAGTACTACTAGCCTACGTTACACAGCCTACGTTATCAGCTATCTGCCGCAAAATACGCGCTCAAAGCGTGGAGTTGCGGACACTAGCCCAATGCATCTATCATCAGCTATCTGCCAGTCAATTTTCTGATAAAATCGGTCCAGTAACAGACTGTTATTTTTAAATTACAAACAGACGCTTCAATTTTATTTATTTGTAATTTTGTATATATACAAAACTTTAATAGTAAGCAACGGTAAAAAAACAAATCGCGTTGCAGCTCGACCAATCAAAAGATCCTAAAGTATCTCTCATATACTACCATAGCCAATCATGAAAGCCTATCCAAAGTTACTCTGAAAGCTATCGTGACAACCAGACCGGAAAGTTCCGAATCCCAGATCGAATCACAACAGCAGCAAATTGACACGATTGTGCGAAAAATACAAAGAGAAATAAATCTGCATTTTAACGAAGTAATTAAAATATTCGTGTAGGAACCTATCTCTCGTTTGGAGTCAATTCGGGCGTTTTTCGGCCTCCCCAAGCCCCCAAACCCCCAATTTCTGAGGTTCCAAGGCGGGCCACGTCATAATCGGATTTATGTCTTTCAACCTCACATAAAGTTTATGCAAATTCATAAACTTTACTATAGTATCAGCCTTTTATGTAAGCTTCGGCGTGTCAATTAGGACTGGATTTTCTTGATTTTCTCGTTCATTTTCTAAGGCTCTAAAATCAGGGATATAAATCTTGGAGGCAATAGAGATGAGACATAGCGGTGTCATGCCAATCAGTCAAGACAGTTAATCGCAGTCTACCTCTAGACCCTTTTTTATTAAGCGGGTTTATCTGCCTGACGTATACTACACCGTCCGGGGCTTGGTTTGTGGGGCTTGCACCCATTAAAAAAAACACTATCGTGAGCCTGCTCTAAATCAAAATCAAAATCAAAACTCATTTATTCAAACTAGGCTGATAATCAGCACTTTTCGAACGTCAAAATTTACTTTACTTTACTTATTTACAAGTGACAGTCCCCCAAAACGCCCACCCTTCGACACTTCCTAGTGTTTTTGCTGGAAAGAAGAAGTGGCGGAACAAACTCTCCAGCAACACATCTGTCTGTTTGGTTAGAAGAACCAGACTCGATACAATACTATGGTCTTGGTACAGGATGAGCCGCGAGCCGAGAACTACTACGCATAATATTTACAACGGTCTACCGCTCCATACTTATTATCACTTACAAATGTATGAAAATCCACTTTAAACCTAGCGAATACTTTCTAAAACCTGAAAGGCGTACTCTGCTATAAAACGAACTATCCCCACAACGCAGATACAACACTGCTCTAAGCACACGAACTCATTCATTTAATACATTCTAAAGTCGTCGAGGGGAAGATAAACTGTTGTTCTACCAAACTGAAAGTTATTCCCACTACTAGAGCTGGGAAAACCGTATAAAACCGGATATTAAAAAAACCGGTAAGTTTACAAAGAGCTCAAGGAACAAATTGGGCTAACTTTTTAACCTTTTCTCATCAAATTATGTCTGCTACAGCGGTTTTTCGACGATATTTTTTATGGAACCGCTTGTGAATTTTGAAGTATAAATGATAGGCGGCGTCAAAAATATTGCCGAGTAATGAAGGTAAATACTGAGTTACAATTTGTGAAATCTGCTTCGGTCAACTTTGTAGCGGTGTGCTTTATAGCGCTTTTTATGCTTTCTGACCTAAAACTTTGCGGTTGTTTTGATGAATTGTTTGTACCCAGATTTTTCGTGGAATCGGGTTTGTTTTATTTGAGCGATTGCAACGAGTTTGATCCAATTAGGGTCAGCCAGAGAGGTATGATACGGATAGGATTTTATCTTATCTCTTATAGAATTAAGGTTCACTTGCATAACTCAGGGTTAACAGTTTGTCTGTCATTTAATAATGACAAAGACGAAACGATATTTCAAATATGTAGGTATAGCGCTTAACACATTTAGTTAGATGTGGGGTCAGTTGTAGTGTGGTGTGTTAAATCAAGATGTATTTTTTCTATCTGCCTCATTGTTTTAGTGTTTGCAAGCGCAATAGGGATGTTTACTGACTAAATAACATAATGATTCTAATTAGTCCGTCTGTTAGATTATCGATAAATATTGGATACGTATTTTTTGTTTTATCAAATCAATAAAAATTTACGAAGATAAAACGCGCCAAAGATTTGAGTGGGGGGGGGGTTGTGACGTCACTCACCGGTAAAAAATGTCATACTAATGTCTTAGAATATGACGTCACACGAGTTTTCAAAGCACTGTATCGTCTTCATTGTTTGTTTACGTGATAAAAGAAAAAATACGTGTCCCATATTTTTTGGAAATCTATCTGACGGACTAATTAGATTTTTTTAGTTAACTACCCTATTGCTGAACAGCATTAGGAATTTCTCAGTAGCAACCACGGAGTCTGGATTCGTACCCGGTTGATTGCTATATACTCGCCCTCTGTTACATGGGACATAAATGGCGAAATGTGGGTGTACTATTGGTGAAATGTACCCTTTGGGGATTGCAGACGTCATGTTATGTTATTCGTTATTTGACGGCACGGTTGGCGCAGTGGCTAAGCGATTGGACTGCTGCGCTGCGTGTCGCGGGTTCGATCCCCGCAGAGAACAAATATTTGTATGGCCTGCAGATAGTTGTTTCGGGTCTGGGTATTTGTGTATGTGACTTTATATGTTCATGAACGCACCCACGATACAGGAGAAATTCCTAGTGTGGGGCAACGTTTTTAAAAAAAAATAAACAAACAAATTCTTAATTTTTCGCCCCCCCCCTACCCCCCCCTCCATCATTCGCGTGACCTGACCCTACTAGCTACTTTTCAAAAGGAGGGAGGTGATTACAGTATGATGTTTTTTTATGTGATTAATTCACAGAAACATGGGGGCTGCGACAAAACATCGCGTTTTATGACACCCATGGGGTCGAGTCGCTATCACTAAACGGGAATCACATGTCGTTAAAACACCACACTAATGTTGTGAGTGTCAAAAGTGTGTGTATGTTTACTACGTTATTACTGCTGAACTGCTAATCTAATTTGGGTAATGTAAGGTGGGCAAGTAAATTGGGAGTCTGATAAAGAATACAGGATAACTATTTCTCTTGAAATTAAATCATTATAAATTAAATAGAATCCATTGGAGGTGCATCTAAGTTTGTTTGTTTGATTTTTCTCTCCTAGAGAGGAGGCCTGAGTCCCTGCAGTGAAGACATTGTAGGCTGATGATGATGATGAATAAGGGCGAGCCCATTGTTATCAACAGGGCACAAATGCAGGCTCCGTGGCTGCTACTGAGAAATTCCAGATGGTAAAACAATAAGAAAGAAAGAAAGAAAAAGTATTAACACACCACCACCACCATTATAATAACACTTTGCCCGACCTTGGAATGGAACCCAGGACCTCATCCTTAGCAGTCGCACTTGCGATCACTAGACCAACTTTGTTATTCACTACGTACGTGACATAATTATATTCGTGAAAGTTCGACTCCCTTTGCTTTTCGCATCACGAAATACTAGGCGACCCCAAAAATCAATGCGTAAATTGAAGCATGTAGTTTGATTACCAATGCTCGGCTTAATGAGGTTCAAATTAGAACCTACAGCAGTGCAATCATGTTGTTTTAAGCATACATGTTTAGCATTATTATCCCACTAGCTGACCCGCGCAACTTCGTCTGCGTATTCTTCGTCCATTTATCTTTATCGATAAATATCCAACACTATTTATCGATAGCTCTATAATCCACCACGCGGGCCCAGTGCGGGTTGGTAGATGTCACATGTCTTCGATTTTTTTAGTTCTAAGACATTCCTGTTTCCTCACCATGTTTTCCTTCACCGTTCTTATTACATGGTACACTACTAATACATAACTGGTGAAATGTAGGTGTACTATAGGTACACCTCTGCCTAACCCTTCGGGAATTAAAACCGTGATGTTATGTTATACAGGGTGTAAATCAACCCATCACACAGCCGTCAACCAAGCATTCGGTACCTACATCAAACTAAGTACCCATGCGCAAAAATTTTTGCTGGGAAACGTCTTTTTTTTTGGGGTCAAAAATCACATTTTATGGTATAACTCAAAGGAGCACTCTTAAAACATTGTGCTAGTGGATGCTTTGAATAGTAAATGGGTCATGGAGGTAATTTAAGTAGTTATAACCTGAAAAACTAGTATTTACAAAAACAGCTGTGAAAAATTTGGAACTTTGACCCCCAATATCTACGTATATAGGTTCCCAGGTAAGGTCTAGAACACAAAAATGATCGCAGTGGTGGGGAGAACAAGTGCCCTTCGTTTGCGTTAAGGGTACTTTTACACCCTATATGAGTAACAACTAACAAATACTAATTACTCCACATTAGTCGTACCATTAAGAGTGTTCGTCTGATAGATGAATGTGGTTGCAAAAGTGACAGAACTCACTCGCAGCACTTAGCATGATATATGAGCTGACATATATTATATGTTTAGGTACTTAGTATTTACATATCAACGTGTTTGGGTGGAGTTTCGTTATGTTTGGGAGATGGTATTTAATACTGGCTGTTAAAATTATTGTAACTTGATTGTGGCTATATGAAAACAACAACAGCTCGAATCAATCTTCAGGTTAAGACGCGCTTCTGTGGATGGGTGACCACGCAATACAGTAGTCAGTGGCCCGAAAGTCTGACAACCAGTCTTACCAAAGGGTATCATATTAGTCAGTACGAAGTCGGTTGTTGACTTGTAGAGGTCAGATAGGCAGTCGCTCCATGTAGAATACTGGTATTCAGCTGGATCTGGTTAGAAGGATGCAGACCACAGCATAGTTGAAAAAAGGCAGATGACGATGATGATTGTGGATGTATGAATATTTGAGAATTTCCTGGCTATGCCGATAACAAAAAAAAACTAATTAGTCCGTCAGATAGATTTCCAAAAAAATATTGGACACATATTTTTTCTTTTTTCACGTAAACAAACAATGACGATACAGTGCTTTGAAAACTCGTGTGACGTCATATTCTAAGACATTTGTATGACATTTTTTACCTGTGAGTGACGTCACAACCCCCCACTCAAATCTTTGACGCGTTTTATTTTCGTCAATTTTTATTGATTTGATAAAACAAAAAATACGTATCCAATATTTTACGATAATCTAACAGACGGACTAATTAGTTAGTCCGTCTGTTAGATTATCGAAAAATATTGGATAAAAATAATATGATTCTAAAATCATATTGTTTTTAGTCAGTAAACATCCCTATTATACAGGAGGCCTTCTTAATATTAGAGTAGGTTAGAGAATTGTTTTCAACCAAAATGTTTACATAGGTATGTTTATTCATTATCTTTACAACTCGTAATTTTAAAATTTTATGTTGATTTGATTTGACTTTGAAATGAATTCTTCGAATTTGCGATTATACGGAAAACACCTGGTTTTATTTGATTCGAATATTCGGGATTCTACTGTATAAATAGCCTAATGTTCAAAGAACACGTTTATTTCGAATTCCATTTCCTAAATCCTCAGGATCCTGTCAAGTCCCTCATTCTACAGTAATCGGCTTTTACTTGATCAGTTCCCGAATAAGATGGCATCCCCGTCAGGGCTGCGGGTTGTTCGCAAGAGATACCGCGGCCTCGACATGAAGGGGTAAGAAGGAACATGGGTGGTTTTTAGCCAGTAAAAGTCTGACACACCCTTTCGCTCTGCCCAAAAGCGGGAGGGTTATTTGATGATTTTCCACCCGCCAAAAAAAAAAGATGGCATAAGTCATATCCCATACTTTGTCGAATCCATGTCAGATTTCTAAAAATTCTGGATCCACGTATCTTTTTCTCTTTTGAATATAAAAGTATTTACTCAATGATTATTTATGCTTAAAGGCCTCTTATATTCCGTATTGCTTCTTTCTCAAATTGATTTGCAGGAAATGCTTAAGTCGCCGTATTTAGAATTAAATTCAAGGTAAATAAGGCTTGCTCGAACACGTAAGGAATTGTGTTTTGTAATCATCCACTTGGGTGATCCATATATTTTGTAGAAGTAAATGTGTATTGAGAAGAGCTGTGTGCGCGTTGCTGTATACAGGGTGGTAGGGACTCTGTAGGGGCTGCGGGTTGTTCGAAATAGAAACCGCGGCCCCGGATACAAGGGGTTAAGAAGGTACATGGGTAGTTTTTAGTCAGTAGAAGTCTGACACTCCCTAGAAGCCCCACATAGTACCTCGGGTACAACGAGAGTGTGGAGGCCCTATATAGGATATACCACACTTTCTCTCTTGTCCGTTGTACACGACTAACTGCACCCTTCAAGACTTGAATGAGACAAACAATGAGCTGTCCAGGTCATTGATTTGAGAAGAAGAAGAAGTGATAGTATTCAGTACATCATTCAATCTGGAAGCAGCTGAATACCAGCATTTTACACGGAGCGACTGCCTATCTGACCTTCACAGCCCAGTTACTTCTATCATATACTTTACTTACCTTGGTAAGTCTGCATGTAAGAGTTTCAGGCAACCTGTTTTGATTGTCAAATATCTACAAATGAGAGTCGGAACCTACGTTCCAAAATACGAAAGAAGCTCGGGATTTTATAGGTGGTCACCCATCTATAGAACAGCCCAGGCAAGCGTTGCTTAACCTTGAAGATCAACCTATGCTGCTGTTATTATTTATCAACGAACAATATAACTGACAATACCATATAAAATATACACATAAAAGAAATAGTCCAGCTCATCCAAATAAACCATAAATAAAGCAGCAAGCGCCACCAATCAAAATCCTTATCGAATCCAACAGCATTGCCTTTACAGCGGCTGAAGCGCTGACAGCGAAATGATTTTTGTGCACAAAATGTACGATCCACTAATAATGAATATTCATACGAATAATTGACTATACTGTGGCCAGTAATTGTAGTAACTTCGTTAAAGGTAGTTGCGAATATAACACTGGATTTGTAGCCTAGGTCCAAATGTTAACCGGTTTTTGTTAACCGGTTTAGTGTATCTTGGTTGGGAAATAAATGTGGGAGTGTGTTTTTGGGGACGACAGTATGGTACTACTAACGTACTATAAAAATAAATAAAAAATGTGCACAGATTGTCTAGCAGACGTTTGGCTTGGGCGCAGAAATAAGTTCAAGTCATTGCTTTTTGAACTGTACTATAGAACGTTTTTGCGTAAACAAAGCCGCCTTGGTTAATGTATTGATGTCATTGTCTTTAATGCGTTTATGAAAAATTAACACAACATTAAAACCAAATCTTCTTTGCAAGGCTTAACATTCAAAATCACACCACCCGAGCTTACCCGATGCTAGCCGAACTCCACCGAATTAAGTTCCTGACAAATTGAGTGTCTGCGCGCCCGGAACTCTCGTATCCTCCCATTCCTCCATCGAATCAGCCAGGTAATTGGCCTGGCTGTACGGTTTCCACTCGGCTACGAACTGTATTGAAGAATCAACTGGTAATCCTAAGCTGGAATTGTGGTGGAAGATTTTGATCGCAATATCGGGGCATTAGTGTGTGGCGACGTGAATCAATTTGAAAAATGTACGCTTTTGGCTTCTTTTTCTTCTTGTGGGACTTTGTGTTAGATTTCCCCGCGTACACTTAAGGGGAAAATTCTAGACTTTGCTTTGATACTGCACTTATTATCTTGAGTGGAATGGCAGTCTTACATTTTGAGTTAAATATGTAATAACCCAAATACGTATCTTCTTCTATACTAATATTATAAAGCTGAAGAGTTTGTTTGTTTGTTTGTTTGATTGTTTGTTTGAACGGGGTAAACTCTGGAACTACTGGTTGGAATTGAAAAATTCTTTTAGTGTTGGATAGTCCATTTATCGAGGAAGGCTTTAGGCTATATAACATCACGCCACAATCAATAGGAGCGGAGCATAAATGAAAAATGTTGCAAAAACGGGAAAAGATATTCCTTTTTGAGAGCTTCCGTTGCGTGCGCTGCGAAAACGGTTTTAGTTACGTCAATATCATGTATGAAGGAATTGTTCCTCTTTAAAAGTTCTAAAAAAAAGTCCGCGACAGCATATGTTTATCTTTTACGATTGACTCACTGTAACCACTTTTTTATATTAAAATGTTAGGTTAAACAGAATTATATTTTGCGAAGCTTATTTAACCCATATGGTATTAATCTATATCTAAATAAATATGTTTGCTAGCACGGAAATTTAATATAGAATATTTGTGCCCTTTATTCTATACAGTTTAAACAAATATCTTAGAAGATATCGCAATGTAAAAATATACGGGCGACAAAATAATTAGCGCGTGGCAGTCATTCGGTCCGGTGCGGTAGGTATGTACGTGGGGATTTTGGCCTCTGGGGGCTCCGGAGAAATTCAAATTCAAAAAAATTACTGCACCATAATGTTTACAAGTACAAGGTGTTACTGTATATTAAACAGTAAGAGATACCTATAGTAATTGTTACTTTAATAATATAATCGAAGTCAATCTAAACTAATAGGTATTTTATAGAGGAAAGGTAAGATTTTTTGTTTGTTACGAGTACGATATAGCTCAATTTAATAAGTTGGATAGTCGATTTATCTAGAAAGGTTATAAGCTATATTATGTGTTGCAGACGAAGTTGCGTGGGTCAGCTAGTGTAATTATAAAGCTAGATGAAGGCACACACAAGGCCATTTTCTTGTTGTCTCATCTCTGTGTAGTTGTGAGGAATTAGAATTCAGATTACTAACCACCATCATCATCATCTGCCTAGCCTTTTCCCAACTACGTTAGGGTCGGCTTCCAGTCTAACCGGATGCAGCTGAATACCAGTATTTTACATGGAGCGACTGCCTATCTGACCTCCACAACCCAGTTAATACTAGGTAATACGATATTCCTTGGTCTTTCGTCCACCACCCATTTAATAGCATAAATAATAAAATAAACCTAAAATATGTGAGAAAAGGCGTACCATTTTCACGCCCAAATTCGTCGGCACCGCCGCCATTAGGCATGCTACACACGCGCCACAAATGACCGAACCAACGCGCAACGGTAACGGTAGATGGTGGTGCTACCAATTAACTTGCCGCGTTGTAAAAACGTGTGTAGACTGCCTTAGCAAGCGTTCTATTCAATGATCGGTGATATTAGAGCATGTGCTGGTTTTAATGGCTATTTCTGATAGAGATGTTAGTGCGGAATTAAATGGCAATTTGTTACGAGGAAGAAATGTTTTAGTTTAAATTTGGCATCTACATAACTAAGGCACACATATACCCTTTTTTGACAAACGTACTATTTATCGTCATCTGCCAAGCCATTTCCCAACTATGTTGGGGTCGACTTCCAGTCTAATCAGATACAGCTAAATACCTGTATTTTACTTGGAGCGACTGCCTATCTGACCTCCACAACCCAGTTAGTACTAGGTAATACGATACCCCTTGGTGAGACTGAATTGGCAATATCGGTATTTTACTGGCTTTTTCGCAGTTGACTAAAATCATTGGGATTTCAGATGCCTGGATAATGAAAAAGAATCCTCTTTTTCCATGTCTTGTAAAAGACCAAAAATAAATAACCACTTCGCCACTATAATTGTTTTCACCTCTACCTCAAACACCTCTTTAATAACAACTAAACCTCCTCTCTTAAATTATTTCGCAATTTATTTCCCTCCATTCCACTCTTTCCGCGGAGCCAGTCCAATCGAAATCAATTCACTCCGTAACGCCCCGTCAATTTAACTTCGATTAAGTCGTGGGACACACTGGAGTAAAAAGACCTATCCGAAGTGGTTTCTTTATAAGCTTATTGTGGAAGTTCACACAACTTGGACAGTTTTCCTTCCAGCTCATTGTAATCGATGCGCTGTTGTGTATCTGGGTTTATTGTGAGGCGATCGTCTTTTTTATTTTAGTTTTGAGCTTTGGACGGTATTTGTGAGGTTGTGGGTAAAGTTTTTCATGAACTTTTGGAAGTTGGGAATAGTTGGGATATGCCTTTGTCGCTAAGGAATGCTGAACACGTGTTCGGATGATTCGTATGAACCTATATCTTAATATATATTCTTTTGCCATAAACCGGGCTTATATCCAGACTCCGTGGCTGCTTCAGAAAAAATCCAGATGGAATAATCTAATAACACTTTGTCCGGGACCCGGGAATCGAATGTAGGACCTCATGCTCAGTAATCGCGCTTGCGACCACTCGACCAACGCGGCAGTCTATCAATTGAGGCAATTTATAGAGGTTGTTATTTATAATATTAGGATGAGGCTGATAAATTCTTGGGAGTCCATGAAACCCCATACCCCTTTTATCTAAGTATCCACCACCCATCACATGTTAAGATAACTGTTACAACTATTTAAATGGCCCAAAAACATAGTTAAGTAGACCCTAACTAAGAGGGACCCCTAAAGTAAATCTAGATCGCAGCTTCTGATTACGAGGACCAAATAACAAACGAGATTTATCGACACTTACATATTGTGGTTTATTTAGGGCCCTTTCTCTAATGTCCGAAACGAAGCCACGGAATAAAGTTGTATGGAAGGTCCAGTTGATACAAATAGAACATGTGCTGGGAACTTGGATGGGAAACAATCCGGGTATATTTGTGAAGGACAGAGAAGTTACTAAGTATAGGAAGAGGGAATTCTTTGCACAGTCATGGGACACACAGTAGGTTACCAAAATTAGTCAATAGGGGATCGGACTGGGTCAAAAAAATATGATTCTAATTAGTCCGTCAGTTAGTTTATCGAAAAATATTGGATACGTGTTTTTTATTTTATCAAATTAATAAAAATCGACGAAGATAAAAGGCGTCAAAGATCATGAGTGGGGGGATTGTGACGTCATTTGTGGGTAAAAAATGAACTGACATGTGACGTTTTCGAGGAGTTCACGAGTTTTCGAAGCATTGTATCGTCTTCATTTTTTGTTTATTTGAAAAAATATGTGTTCAATATTTTTTGGAAATCTATCTGAGACGGATCAATTTGTTTTTTTTTGTCCGATCCCCTATTGAAGATAAGTAATCAGTGACGGTTCTTTTCTGTGTGACTTCCACTTCGTCTTCTTAACATCATTCTTCTACCTTTATCCCAATTGATTTAGGGTCGGTGCAGCATGTCTTCTTCTTCCATACTTCTTTATTACTCTTCATCATGATGGCACGGTTGGCGCAGTGGCTCAAGCAATGGACTGAGTTTAAATGTTTGTGAACGCACCCACGATACGGGAGAAATTCGTAGTGTGATGCAACGTTTAAAAAAAAAAAGATAAAGATCTCATGAGACACCTCCTTTCTTACCAAATTGTCCTTTACACAGACCATCCATCGTTTCTTTGGTCGTCCTGTACTCAAACCCATCTACATTCATGCTCAAAACTTACCTCACAACATTTTCCTCATTCCTCCGCATCACATCACTTCCTTTTCGAAACGTGTCGATTTTATTAAAAGTTTGTTCGACCAGTATGTATCCACTTCAAAGCTGGCGTTGGCTTCGCTTATATCATGCAAGGTGCAGTTGGTTATTATATATAGGACTAGCGGACGTCACGCGGTTTCACCCGCGTAGTTCCCGTCCCCGTGGGAATACACGGATAAAAAGTAGCCAGTAGTAGTGTAAAGTAGTAGTAGTAGTTGGGAAGGTACACTATCGGGATAGTGTAGTTTACAACGGTGAAAGAATTTTTGAAATCGGTCCAGTAGTTTCGGAGCTTATTCGTTACAGACAAACAAATCTTTCCTCTTTATAATATTAGTGTAGATTGGCATGAAAATAGGGTTAAATATCCTGCAAAATGCTTTACACTGGATGGCTCAAGGAAATCCCGTCATGCCAGATTATTTCTTATGCGGCCAACCTGCGCACGCAAAAATATATCCCCAAAAACTAGGAAGCTGAGCTGTTTCACAGTGGTTTTTGTTAGCATTTTTTCTGGAAGACACATACATTTCCGCGTTTTTTCATGGAAAAGCGAATCTTCTCTGCTATAGTCACTTAGGGCAAAGCTTGATGTGTAAAGGTAAGTATTTTTCGGGCGTCTAGATTGAGGCAGTATTTACACGTAATCCGATGTAAGTGGCGGTTTTTGCGGGAGATAATTGAGTGCCTAATAGCATTACAGTAAGCTGTTATGTGCTCGGTGAAAATACAATTACTGGGTGTCAAAAGATCTCAACGAAAGAAAATGTGATGTTGTCATATATCACGTAATTTCACGTATCTAAGGGTGTTAAACATCCGGGGCTGCGGGTTGTTCGAAAGAGATACCGCGGCTCGGGACACAAAGGTCTAAGAAGGAAAATGGGTGGTTTTTAGTTTGTAGAAGTCTGACACTCCCTTCCACTCAGCCCAGAGCGGGAGGAGTCATTTGATGATTTCCAAATCTCCAAAAAACGGTGTTTTACATTAATAAAAAAACAAAAATTAATGTATTATAATTGGAAAATAATTTATTATGGCAGTTGATTCTTTGGTCTCGAATCGACCGCACCTTGTAAAGCAAGGAGGAAAAATCGGTTCTAAAATTACAAACCCAAACACATCCTGCGGCAATGAATCCTTAAAACAGTACCTCCACCTACTTACTCCATTTTACAAGAAAATCACAGATTACAGCTTCCTACTTCTCCACGTGGAAAGCATTAAGATAAAAATCGTCGCACAATCGGATCTCTGGGACAGATAGCAAAAATTACGCAGAGCCCAATGGTACCGAATTAGGGATTTTACGAACGCTGTACGTTTACTTGAAGGTGACTTTTGGGTTAATCACAGGTTTATGAGAAGAACAAATTGAGTGTTTTTTATTTCGATACATAATTTACAGGAGGAGATTGAGGCTTAATAACCACTCCCGCATATTTAGAATCTTGTAGGTGTGCATTGTTCTTTAGAAATAAAATGGTGCGGTTAATAATTTAATATACATTAGCTTACTTTTGAGTGGATGAAACATTTACCATATAAAATGTGCTAGGAGCAATAGAGGATACTTTCAGATTTCGCGAATGGATAAAATAAGGAATGACTACATAAGAAGAAGTCTGAAAGTGATGCCAGTGATTGAACAATCACTGGCTGTATGATAATCGCTTATCGCGGTTTGGTATGGACGTGTGATGCGGAGGAATGATGAAAATGTAGACAGGATGTATTTGGTATGAATGTAGAAAGCTATAAAAGTAGAGGAAGACCAAAGAAATGGTGGATGGACTGTTTGAAGTATGATATGGCTAGAAAGGAGGTGACTGCCGAGATGACGAGTAATAGAGAAGTATGAAAGAAGAAGATATGCTGCGCCGACCACAAATAAATTGGGAAAAGGGCAGGAGAATGATGATACTTTCCGATCTGAATAAAGACAGAAGCCGTCAGATCCGTGAGTAAACCAAACTAGTCTACAAAAATCCAAATAATCTCCTCCATAGAACCTTCAATTGAAAACGAACACAATATAATCATCGAGAACATTCTACCCAAATGTAATCAATGAAAGGTGTTATCTTATCAAGGGTAGGCGCTGAATAATAACGACACAACTACCCTCAACCCCTTTGATCACATATGAATACAAATGAATGATTTCCCGAGCGATACCTACAAGACTGCCTCACATTAATATACAAACCGTGTTCCGATTAGAAGCTGAATTGTGAAAACAAATATTTAGAACGTTATTTAGCCGAGATATTGGCTGTTGTTAAAATTCATGGCTTTGGGTAGGTCCAATCGTTAGCAGCAGAACTTCAGGATTATTTGTACTGAATAAATCTTTTTTCTGTATCTATTTTCATTCCATAACATTGATATAAAAACTAAAGATACGGTCGTCCGAACATTTGCTCGACGCGTTCGCCATACAGGGAATCGGTGTAGTCTGCTCGTTCACGTAACCTTGTAAAAGCGGCGTGGTGTTTTCGAGGTATAAAGAACATAAATAAAGCTTTTAATAAAATTTACGACTGCATCCGAAGAGAGCCGATCGGGGACTAGTTCACTTCGGCTTAGGAAAGACCGTTTTAGGACCAAGTTCGAAGCGTTCTTGTAACATGCGGTCCGCCCAGTCCTTACGCAGTAATATATAAGTCAATGTTCAATAAGCATTATTATGATCGCTGTGAGACATCAAGGGGAGTGGCGAGACGTTGCGTTGGAAAACCTCCCCCACTAGGTGGACCGATGACTTGGTGAAGGTTGCGGGGATTCGCTGTATGCGAGACGCATGGGACCGGTCAATGTGGCAATACCTGGGGGAGGCCTATATTCAGCAGTGAAATGATAATGGTGATGATGATACATCGAGACTAGAAACATCTTTATGGCTTTGACTATGAATTTGCGATAAGGAATCATTACCTCTTTAGTAAGTTAGAGATGGGCTGAATCCAGCTTTGGTCTCCAAATCTTTATATTTTTTTCTACTTCTCTCTATTTTAAACTTCTAAGGTCCAGTTCTTGCTGAAGCTTCAATTAACAGCCACAATTGTAAAATTGAAAATTTCTACAAACGTATGTTTGTTAATCATTTGGTGGATTCAGCAAACCTTGTCCTTAATTGCTAGGTTGGTCAATTTTGAATCAATGTAACACTGCATTTCCCTATATTTCTTTGCCAAAGAAACATAACCCATTTAACAAGTACTAATAATCCATTTCATCCTATCCACACAGCGAAATCTAGCAGTTAAAAACACCCTTCTATCCATTTCCTTAGAAAGGAAGGACGGTCCCTTCTAAATAAAATAGATTTAGGTACCTCTGAAGCCCTTATTATTGTCGCAGTACATAACAAATGTTGCCCTTTCACTTCTATGTATTTGGGTTCCAGGAATCTGGCGGGAGAATGGTTCAGGGTTGCTGCAGGCTCTTTCAAGATTTAGTTATTAGAAGCTTATTTGGCACAGAACAATGGTTTTGGGGTAGTATTTGGACTTTGAAGGCATCGGCAAGCTTGTTTTGTAATATTTGAATAAAAGATTGTGAAAGTCTTCAGTGGTTTGTAACTCAGCTTAACAATTGATTGATTAATCACAGTTTAACTTACACTTTTATTTAAACTGAAAACGGGATATTTACCATGTTTACTTCTGTTTCGAGTTCCCGATATTTCGGTGCTGTAACAAGCACCATGATCATAGATAAACTGAAGTCATTGCGGGTGGATGTTTATGAGCAGACAACAAACAATACTAAACAATCCTGAATCGATAGGTAGGTGTTACATACAAACTATTTAATGCATATATTAAAGTGAATATGGTACTTGTATGTTTATGTTATCTGTTTGTTCCGGCTATATCTCTGAAACAGCTGGACCAATTATGACGGAACTTTTATTTTAGAAAAAAAGGTCGACTATTTCGAAAAAAAAAACATTAAACCACGCAGTCGAAGTCGCGGACTAACAGCTAATTTGTAAATAAGGTTGAAACTCCACCAGTTAATAAAGCAGTTCACCACAACCCTGAAACGAACAGTGTTAATGTACCAAGATGTCTACAAAACCTAATAAATTATCCAACAGCGTTCTAGTGATTCTTTGGACCCAGCTCCATAATCCTTCCCGAAACTCTGCGAGCCATTCTGACCGTTACAAACGATGAAGTTAAGGGTCAGAATGGTGTGGTATGTATAGTAATTGTCGTTGACCGTACACCGAACTTCACTGTACTTAATGTTGCGAAAGGACGATTGAATTTAATTACTTTTGGGTGTCGGATACGGAATTATACCACAGTATGAAGATACTCAGTAAACCAACTTGTACCTTATCATTAATACTGACCATGTAAGTTTAAAAACTAATATCAAGTAAGACCTCTTTGTGAAAAACAAGTATTTTTAACCGACTTCTAACAAAGGAGGTGGTTATGTATTCGGCCAGCGTATTTTTTTTATGTACGCACACCGATTTAGCCGGTATTACTAGTCTGATTTAAGTAATTCGATACGACAAGCAGGTCACTCGGCAAGATCAGAATCTTACAAAACCAGTGCTACGCTGTGGCCCACAGCATAGAGCTGATTTTCAGTGGTCACCCGCAAATATGCAAAAAAACAATGACACTAACAAAAGTCACCAATTTCCGAAAATAACGTTATTTTCCACTTTTTATTGTATTTTTATGTCGGTTTTTCAATTTGCAAAAACTTGTTTTGTTGCACTACATACATAAAACGTAACCAATTGTATCGATGCGACAGCCATCTGCCATCAGACTCACGAGTAACCTGAAACATGCTTCGAATTCGCGTGAACGCTTTGCATGTGTGTGTGTGTTTGATTACGACCATTTTGTTTCTAGTTGAATTACTGTATGTTAATAAATGTATACTGTGAATACGTAGGGCTGTCAATTATACGTTTTAATTATTTGTTCAGCTGGCCGATTGGAGTCTATATGGGAGTTTAAGTATGAATGGCAGGGTACTGAACCCGGGCGGAAAGAAAACTGTTATGGTATTAAAACTATTTTCGGTGAGTCTGTGATAGTTAATCCAAAAGTCCCTTTTTAAGAAGATTTTTGGCGTTATTCTTCGGTAAGAAACTTCAAGGCCATTAACAACCCCGTCGGGGCTGCGGGTCCCGTCGGGGCTGCGGGTTGTTTGCAAGAGATACCGCGGCCTCGACATGAAGGGCTAAGAAGGAACATGGGTGGTATTTAGTCAGTAGAAGTCTGACACTCCCTTTCGCTCTGCCTAAGAGCGGGTTATTTGATGATTTTCCACCCACCATAAAAAAAAAAGGCGTCGCGCCGCCGTCTATCTGTCTCAGGGCTCCAGTTCTGCGATATGCTGGCCTACAGCTTTTACGGTCTCTTTACTTCAAGAAATCCCTGAACCTGAAGGTACGGTAAGGGATAAAGTCAAAATCTACACATCAATAACGACAGATGGACCAAGTAAGATAGTGTTTTTGTGCGAAATTGGGCGGAAAAAACCGCACAGAGCGAAGAATGGTTGTGAAAAATAAACCATAAACCCAGGAGTGGGACAATATAAGCTAAATAATAAATTAAAGAACACAAAAAACAACCCTATTAACACAGACTAATCAAAATGGCAGACAGTCTTATAGATATTAAAGTTTTATCAAACATTCTTGTCATGCAAAGAAAACATTGTATGAAATCTCTTACAAAAGAAATCGTATGTAGAAGTTGGTCTCTTATGAAAATACAGTCGTGACTCGTGTCGACGAGAAAGTTGGTTTTCAGTACTTTTCTACTCTTTGGTGTTGTTATTCAAAGTTACAGTCAGTTCTTTTGAATTTTAAAATGTTGTAGATAAGAAAAGTTTGGGGGGAATCTTTTTGTACTTGTATAGTTCAAAGATCTCTGTAGGTATGTGATACACTTATCATCAGCTACTTAGCCTTTTCCCGAATATGTAGGGGTCGGTCTTCAATCTTATGGTACAACGGGCTGGTGTCCGCAACTCCATGTCTTAAATGCGTATTTTGCGTACAGACTTACTTCACTTATTTAGTCTCGGATGAAGCTTATATGGAGTGAGTGCCTTCCTGATCTTCACAATCGAGCTCTACGGAACACGAAACATCTTGGTAAGACTGGTTCTGAGACATACTGGTTCTGGGACCAGGGTACAGGACGAGACAAAATGACATTCTATGAGCGATACAGATGATGGATAAGTCAAAAAAGTATTGAATAGGGTAGTTAACAAAAAAAAAACTAATTAGTCCGTCAGATAGATTTTCAAAAAATATTGGACACGTATTTTTTCTTTTTTCACGTAAACAAACAATGAAGACGATACAGTGCTTTGGAAACTCGTGTTACGTTATATTTTAAGACATTAGTATGACATTTTTTACCGGTGAGTGACGTCACAACCCCTCACTCAAATCTTTGACGCGTTTTATCTTCGTCAATTTTTATTGATTTGATATAACAAAAAATACGTATCAAATATTTTTCGATAATCTAACAGACTAGACGGACTAATTAGAATCATGTTTTTTTAGTCAGTAAACATCCCTATTGGCATTGTCACTTGTCTAGGACTTCTAGATAATTTATTAGATTTTATAAAACAAATCAATTGATTGGAAACTAACAATGATTGATTGATAGCACCTAATTTCAATAATGAAAATTTTCTTAACAATATACCTACTTAGGCCACGAAATTACGTTCACTTCTTAGAATACCGTCCCAATTTTATATTGGAGAATAATTTAACAGAATAATTTAGCAAGGAATAATTTCAGTAACGTCGTCCCTGTCCAGAATTTGTAACGTTTCAGTTTAAATGCCTGAAGAAATTTTGAATTCTTCTCAACTTCATGAAATGTTAGAAATTTTAATAGGATTCTAGGATTAATAAATTTGATCTGCCCTTAGAAAAAGATAAATAATTCTACGAAGAGATAGTGAAAATGTCGTGGGAGGATACTGGAGTTTTGTGTGGAAATACGAATTAATTGTGACCTTTAGCTTTGTAATAAATTATTATTATTTATTTAATGTCTAAAAAAACATATTCTATTACAGTTTTGTTTCAGCCACACATCGAAAGCCTCTCAGGGCTTATCTGTGTGCTGGCGAGCTGTTCGTTTAAAATATTCAAGTAATCAATTCTTGAATTTAAAAAAATACGTTATTTAGACTTACCCAGGGGTATTGTGTTCTGCCGGGGCTGCGGAACTGTTCGAAAAAGATACCGCGACCCCACAAATGGCTAAGAAGGTACATAGGTGGGTTTTAGTCAGGATAAGTCTGACAGTCCCTTCCGCTCCGCCCAGAGTGGGAGGGGTCATTTGATGATTTCCTATCCAGTAATTACTGGGAGAAGCTCGTGGCTTAATAAGAACTGCCACTCGGGTCGATCTTTAGGTAAAGCTGTGCTTGCCTAGGTCGGTCTGTGTGTGGGTGACCGCCCGAAATACCGAGTTTCCTCCGTGCCTCGGAAAGCACGTTAAGCTGTTGGTCCCGGCTGCCATATATAGATCTTTGGTAGTCGTTACAGGTAGTCAGTGACCTGAAATTCTGACATCCAGTCTTACCAAAGAGTATCGTATTACCTTGTATTAACTGGGTTGTGGAGGTCAGATAGGCAGTCGCTCCATGTAAAATACTGGTGTTTAGCTGCATCCGGTTAGACTGGAAGCCGACCCCAACATAGTTAAGAAAAGGCTAGGCAGATTATGAATATTGTGGAGGTTAGATAGTCAATTACTCCATGAGATACTGGTTAGGATTCAGCTGCGGCTGGTTAGACTTCTTTTTGCGTGGTTAGAGTCTAACCTGGTACCAGAGTTTCTATACCGCCCAATTGGCCTCTGGGATGACTTTACATGACGTCGAGAGTCAGATTCAGTTTGATTGGAATCCGACTATAGCTTAGGGAAAAGGCTAAATACATTATGATGGTAACTTTGTGCTCATTTTAAATGTAAAAGGTAAATTAAGATGATAACTCGCTCATCATCATCATCCACAGCCTGAGTTCACTCACTGCTGGGCATAGGCCTCTTTTCTTGAGTCAATCTCCAAGTTTTACGCCAGAAGCACACCTCGGACACTCCATACAACGCTCGCAAAATAATTGCCTATTACTACTACGTAATCAAATAACGTGTGTGCACACTGTGCACGTGCAAATGTGTGCGTAAAGTCTAGTTTGTCGTAGCGTAAAAAATGGCGCGGAAATTGCAACGGTTTGCGTCGCGAAAACCGAATGAGTTCTTACCGAGCGCCCTTGCTCAAGAGTCGGCGACGAATACCTCGAAGTGCGGGGTGAGGTGCGGTATTCTGTGCCAGAAGGCAAGCAACTACATAGTTTTTTGCCTTCTATCCATTTCGCCGCCGTGTGTTACCTATTCTCGTACAAAAATTATAACAAAACCATATATGACAAGCTAGCTTTCAGCGAACAACAAAACCTAACCCCGAAACTGAAAACTATGCGCCGATTTCAATTGCATCTTAATAAATCGAGCGGTTGGTAGCACTGGACGGGGCGACCGCGCTGTTACGATGTATTGTAATCGATTCTCGCCTCGATTCCGCTGAATCGAGTCGGTTTCGCTGTGGACTGCGAGTGCCCAACTCGAAATTGATTTGAGAACGAACAGTGAAATTCCGAATTATTTCGGTAATATGGAAGGGGTGAGTTTTATTTTGTGCCCAGTTGATGGCAATAGTGTTGCCTATTATATCGACGGACTAATAATCAGAATTCGTAAGTCCATTTGAGCAGGAGCAACAAGAAACTGATTTTCTAACAAGTTTCGAGATGTTTTTAAAATGGCGTTCTGTATTATTTAAGTTAAGAATGGGTGTAGATTTATATTTTACTAATATTTTTTTGAATTTTATGGCTAAGGAAAAAAAATGGCGCTAATTAAAACAGATGGCGCAGAAAAATGACATTTTTGGAGATACGAATTTTGATAATAATTAGTCCGACGATATGGGACTTTAACATGACTGGCGAAATGTGCGTGTACTATTAGGTATTTACACCTCTGCCTAAACCTTCGGGGATTACAGGCGTGATGTTTATGTAAATTGTATAGTTATACAGTTTCTTCCGTGCCTCGGAAAGCACGTTAAGTTAGTCTCGGTTGCCAATTGTTGATCTTTGAATAGTCCGAAAACAGTCAAACAGTCTGACCAAGAGGCATTGTGAAGGTCATTATAGGCACTCCCTGTAAATACTGGTACTCAGCTGCATCCGGTTAAATTGTTTATGTTTAATTTTTTAACTGACCACAAAAAAGAACCACGTTGTGCAGCCCTGATACAGCCAAAAAGCGACGCGATATATGGTGAGATGAGCTGGACAAAACCAAAGACCAGTGGACCATGTTGGCCCTGGATCGCAAAATTTGGAAATTATAGGGGGTTGCCTTGCCCAGCAGTGGGATGACACAGGCTGACAGTAACAGTAACAAAAAAGAAGGAGTTTCTCAATTCGACCAATATGTTTTGAACTGTAAAATATTTTATTGCACTGTTAGTGATGAAACGAGAATACCAGCCCATATACTGTTTAAATAACAATGTCAATCTGTGAAATAATTTAATTTCGAAATTATATTTGCCGAGCTCGCTCCACTGTAATAGCTTTTACGGTAAAAGCTGTTCGCTTAAATTAACAGGTTTATTTTTTGGCAACTCTTTGTCACTGTTCAATTATACAGGGTGTAAATCACACAGCCGTCAACCGAGCATTCTGTACATCAAACTAAGTAACCCTTACGCAGAATTTTTTGCTGGGAAACGACTTTTTTTTTGAGTCAAAAATCACATTTTACGATAAAACTCAATGTAGCACTGTTAAAACATTGTATTAGTGGATGCTTTGAATAGTAAACGGGTCATGAAGATAATTTAAGTAAAGATAGAACCTGAAAAACTAATTTACAAAAATAGCTGTGAAAAATTTGGAACTTTGACCCCCAATATCTCCGTAACTAGGGGGTTCCCAGGTATGGTCTAGAGCAAAAAAATTATCGCAGTGGTGGGGAGAACAAGTGCCCTTCGTTTGCGTTAAGGGTACTTTTACACCCTTTATAGAGATTTCCACTGACTCTAGAAGTCTAGAAAGACATGAGTTATTAGAAAAAGTTTGTTAGTGAGTCTATTTAGTAGAATTTGATTTTGGTGTTCGTATTATAGATAGATACTATTGAGAATTAGTTATTGATTGATTCTACTCATTAATGTAACATCTACATAATTGTGAAATCTCTAAACTTGCCTTCTTAAATACGGCTATATACTGAAATAGGGTAGTTAACTAAAAAAATCTAACTAATCCGTCAGATAGATTTCCAAAAAATATTGGACACGTATTTTTTCTTTTTTCACGTAAACAAGCAATGAAGACGATACAGTGCTTTGAAAACTCGTGTGACGTCATATTCTAAGACTTTATTATACATTTTTTACCGGTGATTGACGTCACAACCCCCCACTCAAATCTTTGGCGCGTTTTGTCTTCGTAAATTTTTATTGTGATTTGATAAAACAAAAAATACGTATCCAATATTTTTCGATAATCTAACAGACGGACTAATTAGAATCATATTTTTTTTAGTCAGTTAACATCCCTATTATCCTTATTGTGATTTCCTGTAAAATAGGTATGCATATTAAAGAATCAAACACAATAACAGTGCAAAAATATACCTACTATCAATCTTTCTGATAAGCCTAAACACTAGTTAATTATCTAGAACAAAACATTAATTAAATACTACTTTTTGACCCTTCTCAGGTCAGTTCAGGGCCACCAATCTCAACCCTTCACATATCCACTCACAGACAGACGATCCAAAAACGTACCATTAAACTTTATTAACCTTTTACGATACAGTTTGAACGTAAAACTCACTAAAACGTAACTGGCGTGAGAACTACCAACTGTACCGAACAACCAATAGTTTCAAACATTTACGACTAAAGTTTTGTCGTCGTAAAAATGTTGTTTGGTCAGACTATGAAGGTTATTGATGTCCTTTTGGTTACAGGGTTGAAGGTTTAGGAGACAAACAAGAAGAACTAGATAAGGACATAGATAGTGTACGTTGATTTGCGGTTTGGCCTACGGCGAAACTGCTGAGTTGGTTACTAGAATATTAAAGCTGAATTGACAGGCATTGGCGCTCAGGAGCAAGAAAATATGGGATAGTTGCCAGGGATGGTTTCTTTACGTACAGTCAGTGCCCAGAATCACGTGACCCCTATTCTCACACAACTTGCTCTCTTCTTCTATATACGAGGGGTCAGGTAATATTGGGCACTGACTGTACGTCTTAGAATAAAATTATTGGGAATCTTGCGGGCCCATGAAAGTCTGGCTGAAGTTAATAAAACACTCTCAGAATACAGACCTGTGTCCCAGTAATGGGAAAATTTATGGACTGATTATGCGGCCGGATATATAAGGGGCCAAATCGCATGTGACTAAATGAGTGATGATCTGTTGATGATACTACGAACTATGCAGCTTAACATCATCTGCATGCAAACACGGTAACTGGTTCTAAAACCCCACTTCCTTCCTTGTCTCTGGTATTAAGGCACCAGTAATGGGATCAATTTACTTGCCTCACGTTCGGCTCCTAATCGAAGGACTGCTTTATAACAATACGTGATCTGAATATGCAAAGCCGGATTGATTTCAGGACAATGAGGTTCTATTCATATCGGTTTTCGAACTGATTGGGTACATTATAGATCCAAGATATATGTTTTCTTTGTATGAAAGGGTTGGAGGTTTGAAGTAGGACGATATTTTTTTATGATAAGTAAATATTTCTACTTTTAGCATATTGAATAATCCATTCTATTAATTTGCTGGTTGTCTTCTCAAAACTTCTTACTAATTTTATCTTGACTTGGAAACCAATATACTTACATCATCATCTGCCTAGCCTTTTCCCAACTATGTTGGGGTCGGCTTCTAGTCTAACCGGATGCAGCTGAATACCAGTATTTTACAGGGAGGGACTGCCTATTTGACCTCCACAACCCAGTTAATACTAGGTAATACGATACTCTTTGGTAAGACTGGATGTCAGAATTTCAGATCACTGACTACCTGTAACGACTGCCAAAGATCTATATATGGCAGCCGGGACCAACAGCTTAACGTGCTCCGAGGCACGGAGGAAACTCGGTATGTTAGGCGGTTACCCATCCACATGCCGACCTAGGCAAGCACAGCTTTACCTAAAAATCGACCCGAGTGGTAGTTCTTATTAAGCCACGAGCTCCTCAATATACTTACAACTAATCAAAATCAAAAGTCATTCATTCACTTTTTGAATGTCAAAGTTTACAAGAGACAGTTCTCAAAAACCCACCATTCGATACTTCCTTGTCCCTCAATAGCAACCCACATCTGTCTGTTAGGTTAGAAGAAACAGATTATATGCAATAGTGTAACTAAATTAAAACAAGCCTACCACAAAGAAACTAGACTAATAAATTGTTTTTATTTGTTTCAGGTATGTTTCAACTAAAGCTGTATTCGACCTTTTTTATTAGAAAAAACTTCAGCCAAACGTCTATTTTTAAAGTATCATTATACATAGCATGTAATGAAGAAGAACCTTTGAGGTAAGTCACAGAAACCCATAACAGCATATCAATCAAGCAAACAATCTGCAATGGAACGAGATATCTCACATAATTTTAGTACAAATATTAACAATCAAATACAAGAACAAAATCATATAGAACAATAACATAATAATTTTATTATTGGGACCCATAGTACGTACAGACAGTGCCCAGAATTATCAGACCCCTCGTATAAAGAAGACTAGCTGATGCCCGCGGCTTCACCTGCGTGGATTGCGACAAATTATATACTAAAACCTTCCTCGAAAACCACTCTATCCATTGGTGAAAACAGCATGAAAATCGGTGCAGTAGTTTTTGGGTTTATCGCGAACATGCAGACAGACGCGGCGGAGGACTGTTTTATAATAATTATGTAGTAAAGAGGGCAAGTGCTTGAGAAGAGGGGTCAGGTAATGCTGGGCACCGAATGTACTATTGACCCTAGAGGGATATTGATTCGATTGTACCAGCTACAGACGATTCCCAACGGAATACCTTTCTTATCAGCCCGTTAGTCGGTTGCAATAGTCGTAATTCTTGTTTTAATCGATGAGATGAATGTAGGGTATGTATGTAAGCCTAAACGAGGGACATAATGTAACCCGCAATTGGGCATGGTTAGTGTTGTAAGAAACTCGAGTCTTTTAGTCTTTATTTCGAGACTTGAGTCGATTTTCAAGACTAGGACTTGTTAGTCACATGAGTTCGAGTCTTATAAGTCTTCTGAGTCCTTTCGAGTCTTTTAAGTTCTTTGAGCTAGACTGAGTCATGAACTTGAGTTGGTGTATTATGATAGGGTTATCCATATTTATTTACAGATTGAAAATAGATCGCACAATAAAAAATTGTAACAATTAAATTGCATTAAACGCAAATAAGCTTTGAGTTCTTTTTTGGCAGGACTCAAGTCTTTTTACAAAAAGTCTCCAAATTCCGAAAGACTTGAGCTCTAAGTTATATTATAAGACTCGAGTCTTCAAAAATAGCTCAAGTTTTATTAAATAAGACTCCAAGACTCGAGTTTCTTACAACACTAGGCATGCTTAAGTGATACTAATAAAAATATGAACAATAAAAAACACTGTTAAATAAGAAACAGAAAGAACTACTCCAAATATTTCGGATAAGTCTTGCAACCCTTGCGCTTATCACAGAAAATGTGCGCGGATCAATAACTTTTAGGGATAATCCATTTGCCCTTCATATTTTAAAACTGGCATAGGACAATGGCGAAAAAAAAACCTCTAATAGAGTGAGATCTGGAGAGTGTGCAGGCCATGGCACAATTACGTCACAAATTAAGGTTATAGTTTTTTTTTACATATTTGGAACGAGAATCGAATACTAAATACCTTCCCTCCATAAGTCCCTCGTTTAACCTAACGTACTGTATGTACGATATTTATTTAGATGTTTCATATTTGTATGATCTCAACATGTATGATGTATTGATCTCAACAACTGTATTTAACCAAGATTTTAATTTCCATGAAATTTCTTGGCCAAGTTTCTCTACGCTTTGGAATGGGCAATTACAGTCCTTTCACAGATATTATACCTTGTGACTGTAGTTTGGCTTTCTTTATTTTTCTGACTTTTAATAGTGACTAATGAAAAAAAATTAAGGTCAGAGAGTCAACACTTTTTTGGCAGCATCATTTACAAAAGACAAACCAACGCAACTAGCCTCCATCATAATAACCTGATACTGATACTGTTAGCCTGCATCATCCCACAGCTGGGCAAAGGCCTCTCCCCATGACTTCTAGTTGTTTCGATCTAAGCCAATGGTGGTGGTGTAGTTGTGGACCACTGGTCGTTAGTTAAACCTAAACTTAACAAATTCCTGACAAGAACACTCACTATTATTTTCACCCACATCATCATCATCTCAGCCAAAAGACTTCCACTGCTGGACATAGGCCTCCCCCAGAATGGGGGGATTTGCCATAATCACCACACTTGGTAGGCGGGTTGGTGATCGCAGTATGGTTGTTACGAAGGCACAGAGAACGCTGCTGCCCATTCTCTGGTAAGTCTCTTTTAGTCGCCTCTTACGACACCCACGGGAAGATATGAGATGGTGCTATTCTTTACGTCCGACACCATACGGAACCCACATCACTTTGTAAAAAGCTTCAGAGGAACAAAAAGATCTGAAATCATAAATTCGTATAACTTAAACCACTACACACGATAACTTGAAAGGGATCCATGATTGAACCCGAAATTGGTCCTTTGTCTGCGTCTTTATTGTAAATAGACGTTTTATTGTCTCTGGTATTCTAGAACAGCCCTTTCGGCTAGACAGGCCAATTCTTTTACGAGCTAACCCTACTAGACTATCTAAGTAAGTGCCGCAAAAAAATCAAAAATCGTGACCTCCGAAAAAGCTAGAGCTTTTTTTACCGACGACTGCGCGATTGTAGTAAAAACAGTGGTATGTTTTTCATGCGTATAAATGTATATACAGGGTGTAAATCAACCCATCACACAGCCGTCAACCAAGCATTCTGTACATCAAATTAAGTACCCCTACGCAAATTTTTTGCGGGGAAATTACTTTTTTTTGGGGTCAAAAATCACATTTTACGGTAAAACTCAAAGTAGCACTCTTAAAACATTGTGCTAGTGGATGCTTTGAATAATAAACGGGGCAAATTACCCCCATTTAAGTAAAGTTAGAACCTGAAAAACTGGTATTTGGAAATACAGCTGTGAAAAATTTTGAACTTTGACCCCCAATATCTCCGTAACTAGGAGGTTCCCAGGTATGGTATAGAACAAAAAAATGATCGCACTGGTGGGGAGAACAAGTGCCCTTCGATTGCGTTAAGGGTACTTTTACACCCTATATAGCAGCTCACTGGCTTCATAATAACAGCCGCTCGGATCGATTTTAGGTTATCCCGTACTTGCCTGGGTTGGTCTGTGGATGAGTGATAACCAGTGATCGGATATTCGGATGCATATTTACATAAAGTGTAGGTGTTGGCTATTATGGAATGCACTTTTGCATCGAAAAAATCTCGGGAATTCGGAATCGACAAATTTAGTTTTTTTTACTATAGAATCAAATCGGGTGTAGGAATATTTACTTAGTTTAAGGTGTTGGCTAATATTATGGAATGCACTTCTGTATCGAAAAAATCCCGGGAATTCGGAATCAACAGTGACCAAAGCACAGTGATATAGTGATTAAAGTTGTAGTAACCGCGATAATATTTACGCCCAATCAGGATATCAGTAGGGCTGGTTGGAAGATATCTCTTACTCACCTTTGTACAGTTCAATAAAGGATATTTTATAGTAGTTAATATGTTTTGTATCGTGTACTTATGTGCAATAAAGTAAAGTATTCATTTTTTTTTAATTAACACCTACCTACTGTAACCTACTATTCCTCTTACACTCAACATAGACATAAATTGATGGGGAACTTAAAATTAACTTCAAGTAAATACACATTAATAAGTATGTACCCAATCCCCTTGTTTTTTTTTTAAATAAATACCACATGTTAAAGACGACGTTTCCTCATCATGTTGCAGACTAGTTTTGCATTCCCGAATTTTATGGAATCCCGGGATTTATATTAAAAAAAAATATGTTTTAAGAAGCCGCTTCCATAATTTCCTAACCAAAAATGAACTTTAGGTAAATATGCATCCGAATATCCGATCACTGGTGTTAACATACCGGGTTTCCTCCGTGTCTCGGAAACCACGTTGATCCGTTGTTCTCGGATGGCATTTGTTGATCTTTGATAGTCGTTACAGGTAGTCAGTGCTCGAAAGTCAACCAGCCTTACCAAAGGGTATCGTATTACCCGATACTAACTGAATTGAGGAGTTCAGTTAGACAGTCGCTCAATGTAAAATACTAGTTTTCAGCTGCATCTAGTTAGACTAAGGCAGACGATGAAAAGTTTTCAAGACATTCAATCTGAAAATGAGGTGGAACTGACAGCCATCAACTGCGTCTGACTGCTTAAACACTGATCTGAACTCTTTCGTAGCAGTCAGGGTTTAATTTTCTTTAAAATTTTCGTTTTCAAAGAACTTTACTTGAACAGACACCAAAGGTTTTCTTTAGCTAAATTACTAACGCAGACAGACGCGTCTTACTTAATCAAAGATATCCGATAGAAGGCAGGGGTCCGCCATTATTGAAATTGGTTTAGACACGTTAGAACCGTGACGGATGGTGAGAAAAGTCTATTTAAATGTTCTTTAGCTCCTATTTTTTGTGTGCTCTGGTTTTTGTAGGCTCTATGTTTGCAAAATGTTTAAAAACTTTCTGTTTTGCTTTAGAAATAATGTGGTAGATGATGGCTTCGATCGGAGGTCGGTTTTTATCCAATTGCCACATATATCGAACAAGCTTTTTGGTATCCACGCAGAAATATTTATAATTAGGTAATTAATTAATTCTATATTACACTGACAATATTGATAGCAATTTTGTTTTATAAAGCGTTTAGCATTAAGAAACTGATGTCTAACTCTGTATCGTTTGGCTTTAGTGTCTTGTTCTACCGGGATATAAAGTTTTATATATAACTAGTATAAATTTATTTTATATATACTTGTTCTCCCCGTCACTGTGATAATTTTTTTGTTCTAGACCATACCTGGGAAGGGGAACCTTCTAGTTACTGAGATATTGGGGGTCAAAGTTTAATTATTTTCTTTTCTTTTTTTTAAAAACGTTGCCTCACACTAGGAATTTCTCCTGTTTACAAACATTCGAAGTCACATACACAAACACACCTAGACCCGAAACAACTATCTGTAGGCCATAAAAATATTTGTTCCCGCGACACGCAGCGCAGCAGTTCAATCTCTCAGCCACTGCACCAACCGCTGCCGTCAATTACCTCCATGACCCGTTAACTATTCAAAGCATCCACTAGTTTTAAGAGTGCTACATTGAGTTTTACCGTAAAATGTGATTTTTGACAACAAAAAGAAAAGTCGTTTCCCAGCAAAAAAAATAGCGCAGTGTTACTTAGTTTGATGTACACAATGCTTGGTTGACGACTGTGCGATGGGTTGATTTACACCCTGTATACTAACCCAGGCCATGGTTTACCCATGTGCAATTTAATCGAAAACTGATCATCATGACTGCAAAAATAAGATATTTTCATAACTTAGTTCCAGCTTAAAAGATCAAGCTTTCTCGCTATTTATAAACACAATACATGTATCAAGGACAAGCTAACTCTACTTTGTCCTAAAACTTTATTACATCGCTTTTAGTCTGCCGTTGTCCTTTACCCGTAAGCCCTTATATTACTTTTATAAGTGTTTAAGGGTTGGGGCCCTTTTTTGTCATCTGGCAAGGCTTAGTGAGGCCTTGGATGTGCGGTAAATGATATACTGGCCCCTGTCATTCATTTGAGCTAGTTTATGTACATATATCGCTTATATGGGGATGTCATAGTGGGTGTTTGCATCTGGGACACATTTGTGGGTGGTATTAGTGGGTGGTTGAAAATAGACATAGTTTTGTAGCCGAGGATTGGCATGTTTAGGAAAAGAAGTACAATCACTATCACTATCACTACATAGTATAAAACAAAGTCGCTGTCGCTGTCTGTCCGTCCCAATGTATGCTTAAATCTTTAAAACTACGCAACGGATTTTGAGGCGGTTTTTTTTAATAGATAGAGTGATTCAAGAGGAAGGTTTTAGGGCATCAGCTAGTTTGGAAATAAAAAGGTTTATATTTTCCTAGTTACGATGAGATGACTGCCTCGTTGGTCTTGTGGTCGCGTTTTTCCATCAGGAATTTCTCAGTAGCAGCCACAGAGTCTGGATTTGTGCCAGGCTGATGGCAATTGGCTCGCCCCCTATTACATACCTACTCCTGGACTTAACCCTTCAGACATTACGGGCTTTTTTTTTTTGGGGGGGTGGAAAATCTTCAAATAACCCCTCCCGCTCTTGGGCAGAGCGAAAGGGAGTGTCAGACTTACTGACTAAAAACCACCCATGTTCCTTCTTAGCCCTTTATGTCGAGGCCGCGGTATCTCTTGTGAACAACCCGCAGGGACGGGAGACATTACAGGCTTGATGTCCCAATGATGCAGATTGTGTGTACACTTCATACACGGTGTCATGTGTACATGGAAAGAAACAAAAATGAAGAGTCTCAAGTGAACTGTTCACTCTATTAAAGCGTCTGATACCGGCTTTATAGATAGGTACGGCTTGTGAAGGAATGCTTGAATTAGATCAAAAATATTTCGCAAAACAAATCAACCGGATCGGTTGAATGCGAATGATTCCCGGATATTTAATTAAAACTTTGTTTTTTTTTCCAAACTTGGGCTCGGTTGGGTTAAAGGGAATGTTTTTGATCTTTGTCGGAAAACCTTTGAAACCATCGGCAGACCTTTGAATATGTTCGTCCGTTTGAACTCCGTCACTGGTTGTTGTTGTTCAATGACACGTTCGTGGGAAACCAATTTGTTTTGGTATTGAATACTGCATTCTGTTGTGGGGTTATTTTAGGTTTTGTTTTCTTTGGTTTTAGTTTTTGTGTTCAGCGTTATTGTGAATGGTGAATCTGGGTTGTTCATTGCAGATTCTATTGTGTATGTGTATTGCACCGAAGTGATTTGTGAATAATCTTTTTTGCGTGAAATATGGTACATAGCTTTTTTAACAGGTTCTACATATTCCGCATAGTATGAATAAACATGGTTATAAGAGTACCTAATGGAACACTAAAAAAACGATGGATGTACTGTGTGAAGAATGGCATGGCTAGAAAGGAGGTGACTGGTGTGCTGAGATGACGAGCAATATATGGAAGAAGATGACATGCTGGACTGACCCCAAATAAATCGAGATTATGGCAGGACAATGATGACGACAATATGTTGTTCAAACTTAGTCTTATGGGACGCTTTGAAGAATTTTTATAAGAATTGACGCAAGATTTTGTAGACGGGGTACCACGACTTGTTTAAAACTCGTTTCAAAGAATACTCAGCTCATTTTTAATTCAGACAAAGCTTCAACACTACAAAAATTCCTAGCAATAAGAACCTCTACTCAAGTCCAAACTTTATTAAGAAAAGTCTTTCTCTGTGGCAGTACAATAAAAACTCAATAAGAACCGCGCTGCGAGGGGTAAATATGAAAATGATTCTCCTACAAAAGTCATTAAGTGAATTTATACTTTTTGCAACAAAAGTGGTGGGTTTTGAACGCAAGTTGTCGCTAAGTGCCATTAGAAGTTAGCACAGAAGACCTGAGTACAGTATTTCAACTAGGAACAAATGTTCGGAATCCGCTGACAGCTTTATTCCCGCTCTGGGCGGAGAGGAAGGGAGTATCAGACTTCTATTAACCAAAAACCACCCATGCTCCTTCTTAGCCTTTTGTGTCGAGGCCGCGGTATCTCTTTCGAACCGCAACCCCGACGAACACACTCATTCAAACTGATTTCGAATCCTAAGTATGAACAGCTACAGGAACAGGTTACTCGAGAGTAAGTCAAGACAAGTAGTTACGATTAATGTGTGTAATATTCGCTTCCGTGAAGGTTTTTCTATCACCGAAGCAAGCACTTCATCGTGAGGAGACCAGCATACCTGAGAGATATTTGTCGACGGTATGTAAAGCCAAGTCAGAGGCCCATAGGCGACACGGTTGGCGCAGTGGCTGAGCGATTGGACTGCTGCGCTGCGTGTCGCGGGTTCGATCCCCGCACGGAACAAATATTTGTATGGCCTACGGATAGTTGTTTCGGGTCTGGGTATTTGTGTATGTGAGTTTATAATGTTTGTGAACGCACCCACGATACAGGAGAAATTCCTAGTGTGGGGAACGTTTTAAAAAAAAAAAGAAAATGGCCGGCATAAAATTCTGACACCAGTTTAAACAATAACCACACAATAAAGAAAGAAGTGCAATAAATAGTTTATTTGACAACCATATATCACGCGTTTGACGTCACAGGGCGCAGTTGATTTACTGGAATTAGCTTTGTACTTTGACATAAGTGTGCATTGTTGTTAGATTCTACAATGAATACACTTTAATATTGCTCTGATATTTTTTAAAATGGTTTATGAGAAACGAGTTTTGCATAGCAGTGTTTGAGGAACTTCATTTTCAGATGCAATAAAACGTTTGTTGGGTACGAAATAGAGTATTATTTATTTTCTGAAGACATTAAATCTGAAAATTAAGAAAAACTTTTATATTTTAGACAGCACTGTATAGCACCATAGCATACTTTGCCAAATATCTGCGTAAACCACATCACTGAAACTTTCAGTAAAAATCTAAACTTCAGGACATGTTTTCTGCATCGGATCCTGGTCCTTGATTAAAGGCTCCATAAAACAGTAACTCCCACCTCTTCCAAATCACTCGACCACTTGTTCTGCAGTACAGCACCAAAGACCAACTCGTTACGAACTCCCACAGTCAGATTACGACCTCTGTGTTATGCAAATGGATTTCCTCAGGATATAATTGTGCTTCCAACTTCCGCGGTCTCATTTAAAGGGCATTCAAAAACTTCAGAACTCAATTTCTGAGTTGCAAACAAGTCAAGACGGTTGGTTGTGTTTCTTGGTTCATTATCAACCTGGTTGTTGTCTGTGGTTTGCGGGTGAGAAAAAATGTGAAGGAATGTCTTGAAAACTTTGAGAGTTATTTTTGGCTGTTTTGTGTCTGTTTAGAGGTAGGCATGATATAAGACAGTGTTTATACTATACAGGGTGTAAATCAACCCATCACACAGCCGTCAACCAAGTATTCTGTACATCAAACTAAGTAGACTTTGAGTCAAAAGTCACATTTTACGGTGAAACCGTGAAACTCAATGTAGCACTGTTAAAACATTGTGCTAGTGGATGCTTTAAATAGTAAACGGGTCATGGAGGTAATTTAAGTAAAGTTAAAACCTGAAAAACTAGTATTTACAAAAACAGCTGTGAAAAATTTGGAACTTTGACCCCCAATATCTCCGTAATTAGGAGGTTCCCAAGTATGGTCTAGAACAAAAAAATGATCGCAGTGGTGGGGAGAACAAGTGCCCTTTTTTTTTTTTTGGGGGGTGGGAAATCATCAAATAACCCCTCCCGCTCTTGGGCAGAGCGAAAGGGAGTGTCAGACTTCTACTGACTAAAAACCACCCATGTTCCTTCTTCGCCCTTCATGTCGAGGCCTCGGTATCCCTTGCGGACAACCCGCAGCCAGAACAAGTGCCCTTAGTTTGCGTTACGGGTACTTTTACACCCTATAGCTAGTTTTAGTCGACCGCGAAAATGTATGAAAAACAAGGAACAGTCATTCATCATCATTTTGGGGTCGGCTTCCCGTCTAACTGGATGCAGCTGAATAATAGGTGAACGACATAACCTTACTTTCCCAGGTCGGTCAACGTGTTATAGTGTTCTTCCATCAAGAATATCTCAGTACTAGCCACGGAGTCTGCAATGGATTTGTCCCCGGTTGGTGGCAATAGGCGAAATAAAGGTGTAGTAATGAGAACACCCCTGCCTAACCTGTAGTGAATTTCAAGCGTGATATTATGTAAAGTCTAACTTTTTGCTACGGGTCATTCGAAAGAGATACCGCGGCCCCGGACACATAGGGCGAAGAAGGAACATGGGTGTTTTTTAGCCAGTAGAAGTCTGACACTCTTCCGCTTCCTCCAGAACTGGAGGAGTCATTTGATGATTTCCCACACTTCAAAAAAAAGCCTAACTTTTTTCAAAAACTCCACGTGCCATATACTGCAAGCTCAATTCTGTATGTAGTAATGGAACTCACACACGCGTCCCAGTCGTTAATTACTTGCCTAAACTCATTTCCGACTTCTGTTCGCACGGTGCGTCGGTTAAATAACACTTGTTCGTGCCAATGTTTGTTCAACCCGGTTCACGGAATGATTAATTAGAATATATTAATCATATTTCAAGATTTTCAACTAAATGAACAAGTATTTGAAGAAATTAAGTGAGTAATGAGTGAGGTCTATGATTGATGGTAGCCGTATTGAAAGGTTTATTTGCGTTCTCTGTGCTTTAAATTGCTGATGAATTAGTTGGTGAAGACGGAAGTTTTTCAGGTGTAGGTATCTGTAGAAAAAAAAATTAAAAATTATAGGTACTGTGAGCTCCGTTGAGGAAGACATTTCATGTAAGTATCTTGTAAAACCAAAATAATAATCGTACCTACTTGACTAAAATTTGGAAGCCTTGAGAAAGTGACATTCTATTAGCAATTAGAGCGTTTTCAGACTAGCTTATAGCTCGTGCCTCGGCTGTAAGCCGTACAGTTCACGCGCTTATACCCGGCTTATTCTCAGAAACGTGTATCGCTGCACACGCTAATACGAGCAAGCGCGTCAACGCTCATACGAGTCCCATGTGATACAAATATACAAGCTTCCAAAAACGCGCCAAAAATACATTACTCTACAACCGTTTGGAAAAGTTAAGAATCAGTAAGACTCGTGCCAATCCTGTTATAATTCGTTGAGGAAATACGAAAGCAAAGTGATACTAGACAAAACCTAGAGCAACGACAATCGATTACCACATGTCTAGGCCTCTCATCCCGACTATCACACAAATCCAAACAAGCCGAAATGTATCCAGGATTCCCAAACTCTCATTCTATTTACCGCTCAACACCTAAACACCAGCAAAACTACCCGAACTTAACTCCCTCAAATGTTTCAAATGTGCCGTGAAGGTTTTAAGGCTCTCGCGAACTTTGCCTAACTCTTTAGTGCATCCTAAAAGGCGTCTAGTGTTCTCCAACGACCAATTCCGAGTTTAACTGTATCTTCAGACACTAACGCTTGAACTTGGTACTAAGATATTTTATTACAATGTTTAAGATACAATGTGCTTTTATTTGTTTAGGCTTGTGATGCTGTGCTTAGAAGTTTTGCTTTAGATTTCATGAGGCTTTGTGATTGCATTGACTTGTTGTTCTTTTGTTAAAGCAATCAAACCTGCGCAGTGGCCTAGTGGGAGGACTTACAAGCTATATGGCGTATTTTGCACCTAAACATGCTCTTTACTCTGCTCTGCACTCCCTCTCTCTAAATAGAAGCATCTTGAGGGAACCGGCATGTCCTAGAGGGAAAAAAATCACAGATCTGTGACATCACTGGGCCCGCATGTTGGAATAAGGCTCATCCTCGCACAGAGAGGAGAAAGTCTCTGCAGTACGAAAGCATTATTGAAGGACACTGGGTTGTGGAGTTCAGATAGGTAGTCGCTCCATGTAAAACACTGATATTCAGCTGCATCAACTTAGTCTGGAAGTTGACCCCAACATTATGTAGTGGGGTTAAGCTTAGGACGATGGCTGGTCGTCCTAGGTCGTCGGTAAGTCTGAAGATCAGCCTGATACAGGTGAAGACATCAAATCTGAAAATGAGCTTAGACTGGAAGCAACATAGTTGCGATAAGGCAAGACAGGTGAATCTGGAAACACAGCACATCAAACATTTTTATTTTTTGGAGGTTGGAAGTCATCAAATGACTCCTCCCGCTCTGGGCGGAGCGGTAGGGAATGTCAGACTTCTACTGACTAAAAACCACCCATTTTCCTTCTTAGCCCTTGTGTCGAGGCCACGGTATCTCTTTTGAACAACCCGCAGCCCCGACAAACCTCAATCAACCATAACCAAAATTCAAGATTCAAGTCAACTCAACCAAGTACACCTTTAAAATCTTGCCTCACAAATTCAAAGATTCTTTCTTTCTTTCTTTGAGAGAGGAATGACAAGTGAAGTCGAAAGCGAGGAAGCGTCGTTTTACTCACGGACAGTAATCAAAGGCTCTTGTGAGGTCTAAGTGTTCTGTTCTGCAAGGCTTTATGCTCGAATTCGATGGTCGACTTGTATGAATTTCTTAGTAAGGCGTTCTTGAGTTAAGAATGAAATCAGAAGGCTGTGTTGTTTCTTAATAATGTACAAAAATCCCTTAAATAAAGAAGATTGAAAAAAAAAGTTTCTTATTAAAGCCATAAATTGCTTATTTGCGTTAGAATGCCTCTCTCTGACTGCTGAGCATGAGGTCTTGATTTCTTCTTCGATTGCGGGTCGTCCAAAGAGTTTTTGGTTTTTCAACCTGGGGGTTTAAAATTACCACTAAAGCAGATCATAATAGGAAAATAATATGAATTGCGTTAAAATTCGTAAAATGTTCACAGACGCAGTTACTATTATGAATGTCCATTTTACGAATTTTAACGCAATTTCATATTATGATCATAGGATCATTTCATTTTAGACCCCTAGGAATTTGTCAGTAGCAGCCACGGTGTTTCGATTTGTGCCCGCTTAATGGCAACAGACTCGCCTCCTATTACATTGGACTTACTTATACAGAACTAGCAGAATGTGGTTGTACTATTAGGTACACCTCTGGCTAACCCTTCGGAGATTACAAGGCGTATGTTTATTTCTTAGGTTTTATTTTTACGTCGGAAAGAATGGGTTATGTTCTTACATGATTTTAGAACATCAAGAAATAATATCTACCAGTTTTTATTTTAGTTTCATGTCTAACTAAGCCTCTAAAACTGTAATTACACATGACTGACGTGTAACTGGGACTTAAATGCAAACAGCTTGCATGCTATTGTGGCGTAGCAACTTCTACTCAGTAATGCCACATCAATGATGTGCGAGGCAGTTGCATATTTTCGATCGAGATAAAAACACAGAAACAATAAAATGTAGTACCTATTAGTCTCCATTTGTATTAAGGTCTTATAGCAGCTTATTCAGCTTAAGCATATAAATTAACATAACTACTTCGACATACGAAACAATTGCCATACATTTAGCAAGTCGAACTCCTACGACTATTAAACTGAGTTGTTCTGTAACTGACGTGGCAATAATCGCAAGTGTTCAATATTGGCAGGTGGGTTATCGACTGCCCTCGAGCACTGGCCTCGAGTACTTGCATCAAGTACTTGCGCCAGTCAAACAGTCAGTTAACTTGACTTGCTTTGCCGCTGTCATGGCGGTGGTAAACTGTGTGGCATTCATAATTGCCCAATTTTGGATAGATGGACAAATTCACCCGTGCTTAGTTATGTTCGAAATTGAACGCTTGTAAGGAAGTTTGTGTGTGAACCAAGGCTGACAGCTTAGGGTCCAATAGGCTTATATCAAAGTAGTAGTTCTTACCTTAATTGATCGGTTGATACTAATTCTTGCCCCAATCCTGACGCAAAAATTAACAAGTTGGTCAAATTGTTTGTGCTAAAAATCAGATCTGCTGATTAAGTTACTGTGAATTTAACCGTAGGTTAAACAAACCCTTACATTTTCAGGATACCGATAACACTCGGAACGCAAAATGCTCTCATACCCAAAATCCAAATAATTCAATCATTTTTCGGCGAATGCCCACTAAAGTCTACGCAGCCCAGTGGGCCCTCGCAATGAAACTGTGGACGTCGACGAGGCAACAGCCAACAATCCAATTTGCCTTTGCTTTGTGAATGTAAATTACAATCACGAGCGCGTTGTACAGCCGCTGATAAAATTTGATTAACAAATGAGAAATTCTATATCATAATGCAAGCAACAAAGCATGTGTTGCTTTAGCGTCAAAATGTACTGAAAATAAACTGTTATGTAGGTGATGAGGTCGGAGTTTGTGAGGTTTCTTTTTTATTCGACCTAAGGCTGCATGGATGACCTGCCTTTGAGTTATTCTAGACTCGCTATTTTAAAAGGCTAAAAATGAACCTGATTACTTATATCTTAAATTCTTAAAGGTGGAGTTTTAGTATTAAATGTAAAGGAACTATAATTGTGACAAAGAAATAGCGGTACCTACCTTTTTAAATACAATTAAATGTATTATTTAGTCTCGCGCACTACAAAACAAAACAATGGGTAAAAAGTAAAAATAAAGAAAAAATAAGAATGATTCAAACAAAATTGGTCCTACACCCTAAGTTAATGTATACTCATAACATGGATCCACTTCGTATCTTTTTTTTCGCACCCCGACGGGCATCCACTCCATATCTGAATCACAATTTCGAACCAAAATTATTGACACACAGTATTTAAAGCCAAAATATGTATATCAACACGGTGCTGCAGCCTGTATGTAACATTTAAAAAAAAGTCACAGGTCTGATATTCATTCATTGGTATGAACAAGATTTTTAAACGTTCCGGCACGTGACATAAAATTGTTTTTCCCATGTGTTCCATACTCGGTATTTATTGGCCATCGTGAACTTTTTCATTATGTTCGCCAACTTGTAACAAACCGTCGCAATACGAATGCGACTGACAACTGTTATGAACTTTATATTTTTCTAAAGTTCGTGGTTTGCTTCTGAAATTGATGTGGGAAGTATCAAGTACTAAACGATTTTGGACCTTATTCCCTTGTCTATTGAATACTACTTGGTCGCTGATGATGAGTGGAACTTTATCTTTTGCATCTTTATGTAACGTACAGTCGAACAAACTAATAAGTATACAGGTAGAGTTTTTTATAATTCAAGTACACTGAAAATATTGATTGCAATTTTGTTTTCTAAAGTGCTTCCCATTAAGCGACTGATGCCAAACGCTGTATCGTTTGGCATCAGTCTCTAAATGTATCTGTATAATCTAAAAAGTAAATGCAAGTTAGCTGGATGTATACTTATTAGGTTGTTCGACTGTACACTGTTTGAGCATAGGAAATGTACCCTTTTTTTTTTGGCGGGTGGAAAATCATCAAATAATCCCACCCGCTCTTGGTCAGAGCGAAAGGGAGTGTCAGACTTCTACTGACTATAAACCACCCATGTTCCTTCTTAGCCCTTCATGTCGAGGCCGCGGTATCTCTTGCGAACAACCCGCAGAGGAAATGTACCCTCATAAAACCATTAAAAAATCTCAAAAGCTGATATTTTTATGTCAACCAGCTGGCTGACTAATATCCGCTCGTCTAGTCCGATGACTTCCAAAAGTTAATGTAAACTCATAACATGGATCCACTTCATATCTGAATTACAATTTCGAACCAAAATTATTGACACTCAGTATTAAAAGCCAAAATATATCCTCTGTAAGCAATAATACATCAACAAATAATTATCGCCAACTTTTAATTTCAAATGGGAATTCCCGAACTCTCAATAAGCAGAAAGCGAGGAATACTCGAGATGAGATGCATCCGAATGAAAGCAGAACTTCGAGATACCTTCGAGTTTTGGAATCTGAGTGCAACAACTTTTTCGATGATTATTCAATGAAGTTTTATTATCTGTGAATGCATTTTCAGTTTGGTATGTAGATAACGGTGAAGGAAAACATCGTGAGGAAACCGGCACGAAAATATCGAGACATGTGACAGCCACAAAATCTTCTCAAAAATAAGTAGTTAGAAACTGAAAACCTTACGTCAATCTTGTTAGGCGAGATTGTAAAAATGCGAAAGTTTTGATATCGATTGCGACTTGCACTACACTGATGACTTCAGCTACAGTTTTATCCAACACACAAATGCTCAATCCTGAATCCGCAAACACTACACAAAAAAACTCACACTTAACAGTTTCATTTTCGAACCGCCCACCAAATTCATTGCAACTCCACCGCTTTTGTCCTGCAGCCATGAAAAGCTCTCACCTCTATTTATATCAATAGATGCGCCACCACACCGCCGAGCACTCAAAGGTTCCACTCTTTCGTTTGTTTAATACGTCTTACTTAACTTTAGTGGTAAACAAAAAGTTTCAGCAGTACTCCGTTGGCAATACGTATTGAACACTCCACGGTTGACATGAAAGTTTTCCCATTACAACTTTGGAAACGTGAAAATTATTCTCCGTTGAACCACTGCGAACGCCCGCTCCATATGCTTTTTATAAGCACTCAATATGACAAACAGTATGACTGATTTTATTGCTGAATCTAATGGACGGGTCGCAAAAGTTGAGTCTTTGTTGAGTAACTAATGTTTCGTTGTGGACCGAAATGGTCTACAGAAGGGATATATGGCCAAATGGATGTTTTGCAAAGGGATGTGATTGAGTAGCAAACAAACGCAAACTTAGTTACGTATTTTGTTTGAGGGTAAGTCCCTTCAAATACAGTCCAAGGCTAGGAGAATTAAGGTTTGATTCCGGCGTCGTCATCGATGTTGCCCTCTCGAAAATTCTTTGCAAGCAGGGTGACATTAGAATCAATCGTGTCACTGGTGACTGTTACTGCGATTGGGCACTTAGCGTCTTTGGCGTACGCTTCGATCGCATTTGGAATTGTGTCTTTAACATGAATGACATTTGTTCCTGCCCTAAAGAAATCGAAGTCATGACTCTACTAGGACATGTGATTATACTGGAAGCCGACCCCAGGATAGTTGGGAAAAGGGTAAACAGATGATGATGATTTCAGTAGATAGATATAATATTCTCTAGTATGTACATCAATAAATATTCAATTAACATAAAAGAAAACATAGGGACCATTACAAAGAAGCAACTTGGTCCGACACTAGGATTATGTATGCTACTTCACAAAGGTTAATGATATGATCAACCTTTAAGATTTTACTTTCTAGACAGCCAAAAATCCTGTCGGGGCGGTGGGTTGTTCGAAAAAGATACCGCATCCTCGGACACAAAGGGCTAAAAAGGAACATGGGTGGTTTTTAGACAGTAGAATTCTGACACTCCCTTCCACTCCGCCCAGAGCAGGAAAGTAAACGTTTGCTCAACTCAAAAAGCATCTTATCTAAATGCATTAACCGTACTTCAAATCCAATTATTTCAACATGCACATTGCACATCCCTGGGTACAAGTTAATTTAATTGCAAGCGCAATCCTTGGTGCCTTTTGAGATTTCCTAACTCATGAGTTTATATTTTCCTCTGTCGCAAAAGTCAGCTACTAGAGGATGTACTTTTAGTTTAATAGAGCATTCGGGTTTTTTTTTAAAAGAGGTAGCACTGTAGTTGTGATGGTGAGTGAACACTTTATAGATGAAAGTGGAGAAAATGTCGAGATACTTCTTTAAGTTATACAGTTTCTGAGCTAATCCACGTTGGGGCCTTATTGTAGATAACAGTCTACTTCCTCTCATAAAGAGGAGGTCAGCAGTGGATAAATTGTAGGCTAACGATGCATATATTCTTAATCACCACATATTATAAAACAAAGTCCTTCGCCGCGTCTGTCTGTATATCTGTACTGCACCGATTATCATGCTGTTTTCACCAATGGATAGAGTGGTTCTTGAGGAAGGTTTAAGTATATAATTTATCGCGATAACCGACACCCACGCGGGCGAAGCCTCGAGCATCAGCTAGTGCATTATTAATAAATTTCACGGAAGCTGCGTCACCGTGTTTTTCAAATGGGTTTTTTTGATCACCGTTTGGTAGACCATCATAACAGAACTTGCCAATCCATCCAGGCAAAAATGACCCAAAAATGGTTTCCCAGTACCAACATAACCATTCCGAATCCGATACCACACCAACCAATAATTGAGTGATAAAAAATATAACATTAAAATATTCCGCGACATTTGGCTTGGTTACTGCTTCGGGCAACAATTGGTAACTACTAACGGGTAGTTAAATAAGTTGGCAGCATTAACCGACGGTCGCATACGGTGACCCGCGGTGACCTTTACATTGGCTCAATTCCATGTTTTTGTGAACATTACCCGACATTACGATGTTGGTGGTAGGGCATTTTTGTTCTGGCTATTTTCATGGTTTTCTGAGATCGCATTTGTGTGTTTTAGTAAGACAGCTACGTAACCAGAAGTGTAGGCGTTGCGTTGTTTCTAAATTATGTTTTGGCAAAGCTGCAATGTTCTACCACGGTAAAAAAACTATTCCATTTTCTTAGGTTTATAAAGCATGTAAAGAGAAGAAGACAAAATGAGAAGCTAATCATAGAAAACCAACAGCGGGTTCATTTAGATTGACATCGACCCGCGAAGGATAAGAAGTGGGTTCGTATCAAAAATAACGTTGTACTCTTATATGAATTAAATGTCTTTAGTATAATCTTCACAGACATGTCATCATTTCTGGCAGCCTTGGTTCGACCACCGCTAAGCATAGGCTCTTTAAGCCATGCCTCGTATCAATCCAGGTCTTCCCCGCGATCTTATGTAGGTCATCTACCCGTCGGGCTGTTGATCTGTAAACGCTCCTTCTTTAATTACCAGGTTACTGTTTCTACTAGCCACCATCATGCATCCATCACTGTTAGCCATTTGGCTCTCCCATGGCTATGGCTCTGACATGGTTTTCGACCCAGGGCTAATTTGGTTAATTTTACGTTGGTTTAATATCTAAGTACTTCTTACCTGTAAAAGCAGCTAACTAATTTAGAAATTAAGGCGAGGTGAATAGACGACTTTTAAGTATTTGAGGAGTGAAGTAGATGAAGTGGGACACGAGTAGCCCCGCCTACTGCGTGTTGCACCGCGCGAATTTCATTGCTGCGCATCTTTCATTATAATTTAGAAGCGTTATTTCACTGCACAAGTTAATTGCACGATTGGCCCAGCGCGTCACGGTCAGATTCACACCGCTCTATCTCCAGGATCAAATCTCACTATACGCATATCTTTTTGTTTTGATTTTTTTTTTGCCTACTTATTTTCGTGTTGTTATTTTTAAAATATGTGCATATTTTTGTTTTCTTATTTTTAAAATAATTCAATAGGTTAAGTCAGCAAAAGAGATAGTTATGCAGGGTCGTCGGATATAGTTGAAGTTTAGTTAGTAAGAAACGGATTTATGTTTTCGGATAAAATTTTATTCGAAAACATCCGTCGGTTTTATTTATTTTTATTCCTATAGATATATTTTTCGTCAGCATCAAGAGTAATTGTAATAAAAATGAAATAAAAACGTCCACCAGGCTTGATGGTTGATTTTGAAGAAAAATAATATACAGTGTGTTACAAAAGAGTGCAAGTAATACCAAAGCAGGTCATTGTACTCATCATCATAAGTCTTAAATTTCCAAAAAAACAGCTGTTTCACACATTTTTTCCCGAGAGAATAACCTTTTTCTATAAAGCAGAAGTCTTTTTCGCTATTTTATTATAGGGATGCGTGGAGAGACGAATGGAAGGGTGACGATACGGACGGGGTGGATGGATGGACAGAACGAACGGGAAGGATACATCAAATTTAAAAAAGCTAATTATTTTTATTTTATTTTATTATTTTTGACGTATTTACGCAAATGGAGTGAAATGTAAAGAAATGAATAGGGGTGTTTATGGACTAAAAAAAATATGATTCTAATTAGTCCGTCTTATTAGATTATCTAAAAATATTGGATACGTATTTTTTGTTTTCTCAAATCAATAAAAATTGACGAAGATAAAACGTGTCAAAGATTTGAATGGGGACATTTTTTACCAGGTGAGTGACAAGACGTCACTTACCGGTAAAAAATGACATATTAATGTTTTAGAAAATGACGTCACACGAGTTTTCAAAGCACGGTATCGTCTTCATTGTATATTTACGTAAAAAAAGAAAAACGACTCAAGTCAGAATTCTTCAAAATGTAGTCTCCTACTACAACAAGGGACGCTTTCTTTGTCAACGTCACTTGATGTGAGTAGTAATGACGATTCTTTTTCTCGCAGAGGCACCCCCCGAGCTCGCCGAGAATCGGCTATTTCAGGCAAAAGCCAGTCCATAAAAAACGACACCAGCTTTTCCTTCATCCTGTCGAGGCTGCGGGTTGTTCGCAAGAGATACCGCGGCCTCGACATGAAGGGCGAAGAAGGAACATGGGTGGTTTTTAGTCAGTAGAAGTCTGACACTACCTTTCGCTCTGCCCAAGAGCGGGAGGGGTTATTTGATGTGTGGCGACAGCGACATCTATCGCAACACATGCGAACTAAATTGACAATTCCTACATCGCGCTATCAACAATATCCGCGACATTAGCCTATATAGAAAATCCCGACTTATGTCGACATATGTCGGGCAGTTAGCCCACCAGACACAACACCCGTCTGGTCGGAGGATCCTCCCTTTTCTATGGGGGATGAGGAACTTTACACCCTGTTCCTCATCACCCCCAAAGATGATTTCCCACCCCCCAAAAAAAAAAAAAGCTTTTCCTTCATCTTTTTTTCCCAAAAATCGTTATCTTTTTAATTTTTTTTTTTCTGTTTTTAGTGACTTGTTTTCACCACTCCACACAGCAAACAAGCACTTTTCTCTACGTGTCACATCCATGTGACAATTGCTGTACCAATTACTATTTTTGTTTATTACAATCAGTTCACTTTTTTTTTATTATATTTCCATATCTGTATCTTGTTTTCCTTTATACATTCTTCTAGACTCTTTTTGAATGCCACTAAAGGACATTTCACTTTCACTACTTCTCGTGTCTTGGCCTATCAAACCATCGGGCGTTGCTCCAATAAAGGGATTTTTCTTTGTCCGAAGTAAGTTGCTTTAGATATTGAAGGAATCATTCTTTAGCGGCATTTAATTCATCCGATGTCAAATCTGGAGTTTTCAAATCAAATCAAATCAAATCAAAAGTCATTTATTCAAACTAGGCTGATAATCAGCACTTTTCGAACGTCAAAATTTACTTTACTTTACTTTACTCATTTACAAGTGACAGTCCCCCAAAACGCCCACCCTTCGACACTTCCTAGTGTTTTTTGCTGGAAAGAAGAAGTGGCGGAACAAACTCCCCAGCAACACATCTGTCTGTTTGGTTAGAAGAACCAGAGTAGTACTCTGAGCCCCATAATCGTGTTGAACAGCATTGTTTTTCTTTAGAACTAGATTTTTTTTATAAGGTTTTGTTTTATAGCCATTTTGCGCCTAAGGCCACTTAGTAATTTTGAGAAGTGTTCCTTGAGCGCTTAGACCGTTGTGTTATGTTATAAATACCCACTAAAGTTGATAATTTATAAATTATTTACAAGGTCTTACAGTAGTGTAGAAATACGAAAAGGGGTCGTTGCAGTCATCATTATAGACCACTTTAAACTGTGGCGCGAATCAACAAACTATGATATTTTTGTCGCGGGTGACATAATTCTTTTTCAAAAGTTCTTCATAAAGATGAGTTCAATGACCTACTATCGCATTACTAGTTACTATATAATAATACTTAATATATAGGTTGTCCCCAAAAATAGTGACAAGCGGAAGTCTAGAGATAGAGCACCCCTTGGAGTACCCGAATCACCCCCATATATGTTCCGCGTTTTTTCATAGTCTTCGAGTTAAATTTTTTTTTCTGAATTTTCGACCTAAAATCTTAATTTTTTTTGTAAAAGTAGAAGACTTTAACTTTTTCAATAAGTTTTTGGCTTTACACCAACATTTTCATAATTTTGGTCAAAGTTACGAAGCTAATTATTTTATGCATAAAAGAACAGTTTAATATGATTTAATTAGAGAAAGAAAAATATTTAAGTCTTCTACTTTTACAACAAAAAAAAAAATAAGATTTTAAATTCAGTAAAAGAATTATAACACGAAAAATATGAATTTCGCGAAACATACATGGGGGTGATTCGGGTAACCCAAGGAGTGCTCTATCTCTGGACTTCCACTTAACACAATTTTTCGGGGCACCCTGTATAATATTCTGTGACACCATGGGCTTACTCAAGGAAAGTTTTTCCGATGCTTCATCTACTGATGAATTGCTCGCCAACCGCTTCTTTTTAAAAAACAATAAAATTGCATTATAATTGTTACAAAAATAAACAATAGTAATAATTACTGAAAAAGTAAAATAATAATTTAAAAAACATTTATTTCAAATAAAAAATCAACAAAAAGTAAAAGTATACGTTTATAGTAGCGGGGTTTGAACCCGGGGCATTTGCTGATGTAGGAAACTTTCGTAATGCACGAGACCGCTAGACCAATCGAGCTATGACAATGTCGAAATTACGCATCTCTAAATAAATCTATACAAACAAAATAAGGTTTGCACAAAAAGGTAGGTACTGACTTTACAACTTCTGTCATGTGTTTTTGTTTCATCGAATAAGTTCAGACATCAAACATTTACGTCAAACAGATACGTAATTATAATTATTTTCAGAGCAGAACAAACTGACATAGGTCCGTCTAGCAGCGCGCCTCAGCGGTCACTGTCACTCCGCGTAGATATGAAAGAGAAGCGACAAGACGCCGCAATGGCGTGACGTTTCGTTCGACTCGTTCGAGTTATTTAAGATTAAATATACATTAATCCTTACAAATATTTTATTTCAATCGATAAATAAAAACAACAGTTCTCTTTATTATTATATATTACATCACTGTTATTAATTTTATCAAGATTTTCTTATAAAAAACACAGTTATAATTGCTACCATTTCAAGTTTAACGGTTACTTCATGATTTTTTTTTATCGAGAAAGTTTACCGCAAACGTGTTTTGAACACAGTGGTTCGCTCATAAATATGATCAAGATTAACATAATATTTTTTTAGCTGCTCTAAAATGTATACATTTGGCTAAAAAAATGTTTTGTGAAGCCTATTTTGACTGCACACAGCGCCTTAAATTAAAACGAACAGTGTGTGCGCGCTAATAAATCAGACACATCTGCTACACATTGCTTTGAGTAAAGCCAGAATTAATGTAACGAGCCTATCCATTACTTTCAAACTCGGTATTAATTTTGACGAAGGTCCAAAAACTGTTTACAGTACGTCAAAACGAAATCCATACTTTCTCGACCTTTTCAAATGATACAATGAAGGTTACGGCCAAAAACATCGGCTGTTTATGTACCTAGTCCATTCAAATTAGCCATTGTTCTTTTACTGAGAAAGAAATGAGAAAAAAACATGGCTGCCGACGAATCATCATCGTGCTTAGAGTTGATAAATATTCATGAACATTTTGATGTCTTTCGTTTATTTGACGAATATCATTTCACATCGCAAATTGTATAATAAAGGACTTTTTCGGTGAATTTTGACATCACCACAGTTGCTACACCATATTTCTTGACTACAATCAGAAATTAATTGACGGAACGTTATAAATATGAGGGAGTAACGCTCAGATCAAATAACAGGCAGATAGAACATGCGCAACAAACAATGTGAAGTCACTCAATATTTATGTGTGCATGACAGCTAGGAGCGGCATTGTAGGGACATGTGCATCTGTGCGTGTGTAAAGTTGCTAGGTATTGGTAAAAACTCCCACAATTTTTTCAATTAATGTACTAATGTTTTAAATTGGAAATGCACTTTTGCTATACAGGGTGTAAACGAACCCTTCACGCATCCGACAACCAAGCATTCTGTACATCAAACCAAGTACCCCTACGCAAAATTTTTTGCTGGGAAATGACTTTTTTTTTTGGGGTCAAAAATCACATTTTACGGTAAAACTCAAAGTAGCACTCTTAAAACATTGTGCTAGTGGATGCTTTGAATAGTAAACGGGTCATGGAGGTAATTTAAGTAAAATTAAAACCTGAAATACTAGTATTTATAAAAACAGCTGTGAAAAATTTGGAACTTTGACCCCCAATATCTCCGCAACTAGGAGGTTCCCAGGTATGGTCTAGAACAAAAAAATGATCGCAGTGGTGGGGAGAACAAATGACCTTCGTTTGCGTTAAGGGTACTTTTACACCCTTTATAGGTGCTCAAGTACCTAGTATTTGAATAGAATAAAATTGACACATCATTCATTTTTCATCATTTTCATCGAAAATTGGCACATCTAAATACTAAGCTAAATTGTTGACATCCGTGGGCAAATCTTTCAAAAAACCTAATGAAACACTTTCAGAATCGTCGGTGTCTTCTTGTCGGTACGATGAAGTAGTTAAGTTGATTATTTGTGTAGCGGAAGTACACGTTAATATTGCAATTTCTCCAAAGGAATGCAGTTTCCAGTTTCTATACTTCTCATTTCTAAATGCGTTAATAATTTTCAATATTTGGCCTTTTTTTTGAGGGGTGGGAAATCATCAAATAACCCCTCCCGCTCTAGAGCAGAGCGAAAGGGAGTGTTAGACTTCTACTGACTAAAAACCACTCATGTTCCTTCTTAGCCCTTTATGTCGAGGCCGCGGTATCTCTTGCGAAAAACCCGCAACCCCGACGGGTCGATATTTGGCCCTAAATTGTTTTACGTTTGGATTATCATTATGACCCACATGCATCCTGACGCATCCGAATAATATTTCATTATGGTCCTGGCTAAGTTTGTAGGTGAGTAAAAAAAAAAGAAATGTCTTTTTCTATCAGACAGTCATAAAGTGATATTAAACTTGATATATTATTATTATTATTTACCAGTAGTACCTGAGACTAGAACGTTCAACCAAAAAAACAAACTCTTCATCTTTATAATATTATTAGTATAGATTATACAAAATTATTTCTGCATAAACATGTATAAATTCATCGATCTTTCTACACACCATGCAAATTCCCCTAATTCAAGGAGACCTATTTCGAAGTAAACTGGCAACACAGACCAATAACTGCCAAAATTATTAGTCGAAAATATTTAATGAAAATTAAATAGCAAAACAATAAAATAAACAATAGTTACTTGTGGAAAGATATTCCATCTCCTTTTCTTTGTTTTTGTGAACAACTTTTACAATGTTTAAAGACACAAGATAGCATGATCTGACAAGATTTGACATAAAATAGTAAGTCATTTGTGACGTCTAAGCAGTACGACGCGTAGCTTAGTACTGAAGTGAGATCATATTCGCTTTTGAATTTGTATTTGTTTTGGTGGTTTCACTCTCATGTTCTACGCGCTCTATCTGCCTATTATTTGATCTGAGGAGTAACTTTATTAAAAATGACAGGTTGAATCTGTTGATACATCTATGCATTTTTTTCTTGACAGGCAGCTCCACCTTGAACTGCAAACTTAAAGTGGTCATATGTGATACTAATAACTGCCGCACTCGGAGAGCTTTAATGATTACTTAGGCCATCACTTAGTAAAGGTTTTGACAGTTTTGTCATACAAAAGTATGTCAAATCTTTACTAAATGACGGCTTAAGTAATCATTAAATATCTCTGAGTACCGCAGCGACCACTAATTTTACTGGGTCATTATCATCATCATCACTACATAGTATAAAACAAAGTCGCTGTCGCTGTCTGTCCATCCCTATGTATGCTTAAATCTTTAAAACTACGGAACGGTTTTTTTTAATAGATAGAGTGATTTAAAAGGTAGGTTTTAGTTTATAATTTGACTGACATCCACGCGAGTGAAGCCGCGGGCATCAGCTAGTTTTTTATAAACAAAAGATAGGTAATTTCCGCTTTATAATTTCAACATTACCACCTTGACATTCCACTTAGCTTTTACCGTCTCCCAACTATTTAACTCAGCCGTATTTCGCCACCCAATCCATTCTGACATACACAAACAGACACAAGACAAAAACCAGGCGAAGATGCGTCTGACAGAGGATAATATTACACAAAATGGGGTTTGCTGTGTACCAACCTACGTTTGCGGTCGCCTCTCAAGCAGAATGAACCAAAAACTCGCTTTATAACTGCATATTTATGTTTGCAATTTCATCCTCCTGTTGATTTTTCATCTAAACTTTGACGATTAATTTACATTTTTAAGGTACATACGTGAATTTGTTTTTCACACGAGTGCAATCAATGTTTGTTGTTTTGATTTGATTATTTTGTTGGAGTTTTTAATTGGCTAGATTTTTTGAACATGTTGTTTTGAATATTCATACATGATGACATGTTTGAATATCCAAAACTCGATATACTCGTATATCACTTTATTAATGTTATTATTTATTGCAACATCAGCTATCGTTATGTCCCATCTAAAAAAATGCCAAAGTGCGTGTCGAAAACGGAAAACAAACGAACAGACAGCCTAGCTTTAGAAATCAGGTTTAGCAGTGTTTGAATACAAAACCCTAAAGATCACCAAAGTCATCATGATTAACAGCTTTGTTTCGCTCACTACTGAGTATAAGCCTCCTCACTTGCCAAGTTATCCTGGTGTTGGTTATCGTGCAACTGAAACAAAAAAAAACTCAATGAGAAACAACACAAAATAAAGAACAAACCATTATACATATCATCGAATTGTTAGATGACGTTCAACGCAGCTCTATTAGCATCGCTAAAACTTCTAATCTCCCACCTTACTTGGTCAAACCAAACTTGACTCGATGCAAAACACTTGGCCAACAAGGAGACTACCCAACACACCCCACACAAACTTCAAACAGCTCTCAACACCCTCCAATACAAGCAAACAGGCCAAAATTCCATAACGGTACACTACCAACATATATACCGTTATTATAGTAAGTAAACTGTGTGTCCCCTTAAAACAGAACTTATTAAATTAAACAGTGCTCCTTGAGTTTCCTAGGGGCTCTTATCTCGGTGCTGGCCCGGAGGCCATTAAAACTTGGACCTCCCCCACTAACTGTGACACAACACTAATTGGTTGGAGAAACCACTTTGTGATAAATTAAAAATTATTATCAACTCCCTAGGCCAAGGAAAAGTGTAGTTTTAGAGCGCGAGTTCGGATTGCAAGGAGTTTTGTTTAGTTTGGTTCGTTCTTCGTCGGTAGTATTGTTTTATTAATTTCTGTTTGTAGTCGAGCTTCATTTTAAGGGGGGATCTCTGTAATTAATTTACAAACTACACTAGCAAGTGTAGAACCCAGTTTACTCTCGTCTGGATCATATTACATTTTAATATGATTACGTAGAATTTCAGACAATATTATTCGGCGATGACTAATAAATTCTGTAACGAATACAAAATACGCTTCCACTATCAATTCGCGTTCAAACTCTAGTCTTGATTTTGCATATCTAATAAAATACTTAACTTAGATAATCCAGCTTTTGAGCTAAACTTCCATTCCCTAAAATGCTCTGGAACTAGACCAAACTTTCATTAGTAACAAAGTACACGTGCACTAATAACGTACCTACTGGTAATAATTTGTAAAATCCAGTTCAGACCGGTTCAGTCTAGATTGGACCGTGTCCCGCCTCAGGCGCCAAGTAATGCTCAACTCGAAACTACAATGAGCCGTTTAAACTGCTTTGCTTCTATTGTTGACGTGCCGAGCATGACTGATTCCTCACTAGGAAATTAGCTTTTTATCTCTAATTTTAGAAATAAATCTTTAAACAAATAATAGAGAGGTGTTTTATGGACAGTGGTTGGAACCTAGTTCCTTCTCCCTTTTGTGAGGATCTTCGCTGGTATTATCCTGCACTTTATTCCTCGCACAATTTATCATTAAAAATATTATAAATAGGGTATTTAAACGTGAAAATTAAAAAAAAATGTAGTTCCTCAACCCGCAAACACATCAGAACGATAACGTGTAAAAAGGAACACCGTTATATTTTTTTTTAATATGAGTATTCTGCTCTATCCATCGGGCAATAAAAAAGATGTGGGTAGAGTCAGGCAATATGGAACAGATTTGAAAACTTGACCCTGGGGAGAATATACGGTACAGAAAAGCAATTAACTAGTTTGTTATAATTAAGCCGTGTCCCTTCCGAGACAAACTGAATGAAGCCAAGGTTGTGCGTGTTAATTTGTTTCCCTTGGTGTGAATATAATTTCCATTTGCCTGCTCATAACTGTTCAATTACAGTCCTTACCAAATATATTTAAGATTCTTTTTGTGGGTGAATTTTAGACGGCCTCTCAAAAAAACGGGAAGAATCCCGTTTTGATACTTGTACATATTTTAGTATAATTATAGATCTGTAAATTGTAGTTTGTAAATGAAGATTTATACATTTGTATTTGGTTTTGGTTACAATAACTGAAATTATTAAAATTAACGCTAACAAATCTGTCGACACCAGCTGCTAGGAGTCACGGCTTTTAAATATAATTAAATTATATTACGAATTAAGCTTCAACGCAAAATGAACAACCGGGACGTATTTCGTTACTTATAATACTTATAAAACAAAGAACTTTGTTATTCACACAATTTAAATCTCACTTGGATTGCAATTATTTGAATTTATTATTAAAATCTTTTATTGCATCCGTAACGTACATTATCAGACAATGAAATATAACAATTCCATAATGGCTTCTATTTTTTTTACATAGGTTTTACGCATACAGCACATCCAACAATCAATGCTAAAAATATAACAATGAAGGTTACTACCCTTACTCCGATCTCAGCGCAATCACTCCAAAACTTTTCATATTTCGGATGCCGTTATCCATGAAACATTGCCTGCCAAGCTTGGTGTCAAAAGTTATACCACCCCAACTCGGCCGATACGAAACGCGTAATAATGAAACTCCGTAGAAATGAAACTGACACTTTGCCCCCTTCTCCCCAATTCTTATTTCCTATCTGACAGTTCAAAGTGACAGATGTCAACTTTCCAGACACCAATTTACGTTTTTTTCGTTTTTAAAAGAAAATATTCCGTAACTAGGTAAGTTTAGAACTTAATATATTTTGTTTCGTAATTTACTTGGATATTTTTTGTGGGGAATTAATTCGGCTTTCTTGTTATTAACCCTATTTAGTGGTCGTTCATAGGTTAGCTAAGTATCTTTTTGTAATAAGCAAAACTTTGTAAGTAAATACCGGGAGAGTTGCAAAGGAATGGGGGTTCCTTTGCAACTCACACCTTTGCCCAGCAGTTGGACAGAGTAGGCTAAGTAAAAGAAATTAAAACTTATCACATCTTTGTATATTATCTGTTTACTTTTTGTAGATACTATTAACTTTTCGTATAATCCAGTCTTGTATTGCCAGTCGTTGACGTATCTTTATTTATGCTGAAATGTCCGATTTATATACTTCCTTTCGGAATTTTAATAACTTGAACTCTTCATAACTGTAGCTTTTTATGTACAAAACCACTAAAGTAACCAACAATTAACATTCTGTAACTTTTTACTTAAAACATCTTTTAATTTACAAAATAATTGCTTCTTACATTTTTGAGGTAAACCGCTAAATTGTTGCCTTAGTTCATTTTTACCAATTAAAATTTCGTTGTGCGGTAAGATCAAAAAGTAATTACTTTGTAATTCATGTTATAAAATTTTTAAATGTCTGTTTAAATTGCTTAATTAAAAACTGTATGCAGCCATATTCATTTTAAAATATAAAAGTTGATATGCCCAAGAATAGGCTCTATCTAGCTTGCCTCTCTACCTATCGTGAGTGGCCAGCCAAAGTAACAAAAACTAATAAGTTCATATTTCATTACATTTTTCCTTACAACATCCTTGAAACTCATAGCTGAAAAGACCAAATCTAAACTAATTTAAAACTTAAAAATACTCCGGCCAGGCTACCAGGGCGTATGAGAAAAAAAAAAGAAAAATATTCTGTTTATTAAATCTTTGAAGAAAACTGACCTGATCAAGAATTCTGAAGAGAAAGTATGATTAATTTATTCCTTAGAGGGTAAGGACTCCAGGCCCAATGAACCATTTAAAAAGCAATGTTCATCCGACCCCTACCTATCCTTTTTTGCCTGCAAATTATTTTTCGTGTTCTTCGAAATCTTCTCGAATAGGCAAGCACTCCCAAGGGTACGGGTATAATTTTATCTTTGACCTGCACTGGGTGTTGAAGTCATACCAGTCAATATAACAGAAAGCCTCCGAAGCCAGGTTAAGCATCGGACCACGTTAGAAAATAGTTTAGGTAAAATATTTCAAGAGATTGTTTTATGTAGGAGTATTATCTTCTATAATATAAAAATGAATCGCTGAATGTGTTGCTAAGCGCAAGTCTCGAGAACAGCTGAACCGATTTCGCTAATTATTTTTTTAGAATATGCCTTGAAGTACGAAGATGGTTCTTACGTAGGTAGGAAGGTAAGTAGGTAGTGGGTAGGTAGTAGGTAGGTAGTAGGTAAGTAGGTACAAAAAAGGGCTTTGCAACGCATTCTGGGAACAGCTAGTTATGTATAAGAATCGTAGCAGGCGGCGTTCTGTGGTAAATTAATGTGGATGGCTATAAGAGTAGAGGAAGATCAAGATCAAATAAACGAGACTGTGTGGAGGATGATGTGGCTGGAAAGGACGTGACTCCTGAGATGACAAGTAATAGAGAAAAAGATATTCAAATATTTTAAATCTCTTTGAATAGAGAAGAATGGAACAAACGTACATCCTGCGCCGACCCCAATAATATTTGGATGAGACGAGGAAAATGATAAATGATTGCCTTGGTTTTACTTGTATTCCTGCATTAAAACCTCCTTAAAAACACACTCAATGGACATCGTGAAAGACCGACCCGCCATCTTAGTATGTCGTTGCAGAGGTTTCATTAAACAAGTTTCAATTAAGGACCGCTCTGATTAGATAAAGGGGACGTGGTTCAACTCGTAATTAGCGGTTACCCTGAAGTTAGTTGTGAAATCTTTGCGGCTCGTTATAGCATTGTTTGGAGATGATTATTATCTCACGTTGTTATGTTACTTGCTATGTTTCGGGTATGTGATTGGATGGTATTGTTCAAATAAGCTAGATTTGGTTAGTTTAGAAGTATTTTAATTATATGGTCGCGTCCTTAAAGCGTCAACCTACCAATCTTCGAGGGATATAAGATAACATATTGAGGTCAATTGTACACAAAAATCTCCCGTCGGGGCTGCGGGTTGTTCGAAAGAGATACAGCGGCCTCGGCGCAAGGGCTAAGAAGGAACATGGGTGGTTTTTAGTCAGCAGAAGTCTGACATAAGAAGGAACATGGGTGGTTTTTAGTCAGTAGAAGTCTGACACTCCCTTGCGCTCTGTCCAAGAGCTGGAGGGGTTATTTGATGATTTTCCACCCGCCAAAAAAAAATAAAAATGGTACACAAAAATGTGGTCTTCACATCATAGGAGCGAAGCTATTGAGACAGTTCGACATGGAAAATGACGCAAGGAAAGTTTAGAGTATGAATGTGGATGGGTATAAAAGTAAACGGAGACCAAAGAACCGATTGATGAACTGTGCAAAAGATCTTCTTCTTAGCGTGTCGATTAAATATATACATCTCGATGGGTTTCTTGAACGCAAAGAATGTCTCAGCGAGTTTTGCGGCATAAATTGGATAGAATTGCCGATTTATCTTGAGAGAACCCTTCGATGTTAAATGATATGACAAGAAAGGAGGTATCTGATGAAACTTAGAAACTACTGGACCGATTTGAAAAATTCTTTCACCGTTGAGAAGCTACACTATCCCCGGGTGACATAGGCTTTTTACTTTTTATCCCTGTATTCCCACGGTATCGGGAACTACGCGGGTGAAACCGCGTGTCGTCCGCTAGTCCTGTATAAGTTAAGTTAAGTTTAAGTTTGACACATTCAACAGTATAAAACAAGCGCTCGAATGAAAAAAAACAGTGTTAGTTCCGATTTCAGCCACGCGCAGTCCCACATACAGCTTCAAACAACAATACCCAGTGCCCTCCTCAAAGTAAAACAAAACAAACTTCATAAATATGCATCATTCAAACATCAGTGTTTCGTTAATCACTCCGCTCGAACATTGCACGTTTCGAGCACTTATAAGCTTTAACAATGGCTGCAAAACTTTCCTCATTATTTGGTGCGTTCCCCGCGATTTACCAAGCTTTCCTGCTTACTGCAACATTCATGAATAACCAACTGAACTCTGCGCTAATTCACTGCAGACATAAGTAAACAAAGCTTCAGAGTTGCAGGTGACATACGACTGTAGATCTTAAGACGTTGAAATAGAGACTGTCGTCGGACATAAATTTTGAATAGCAAGAACTCGTAGTGACAAGGATATAAACAATTTGGACGGGGCCACAAAGGAAGCGCGTTTGAAATGAAAATTGATTATTAATTTAGAACTGCCACTCGGGCCGATCTTTAGGTAAAGCTGTGCTTGCCTAGGTCGGTCTGTGGATGGGTACCCGCCAAACATACTGAGTTTCCTCCGTGCCTCGGAAAGCACGTTAAGCTGTTGGTCCCGGCTGCCATATATAGATCTTTGGCAGTCGTTACAGGTAGTCAGTGACCTGAAATTCTGACATCCAGACTTACCAAAGAGTATCGTATTACCTAGTAGGTATTAACTAGGTTGTGGAGGTCAGATAGGCAGTCGCTCCATGTAAAATACTGGTATTCAGCTGCACCCGGTTAGACTGGAAGCCGACCCCAACATAGTTGGGAAAAGGCTAGGCAGATGATGAATTTATTTCAAAAATATTTTGTTGACCTACTTATTTTAAGGAAGATATTACATTATATCGTGTTGGTATAATTATGTAGATAACCTTATTAATTATTACAATTTACGATGAAAATTATTGAAATATATTTCGCAACAAATTCGCCATTCCAAGAAATGTACCAATATTTTAATTGAAAACACGAACAATGCTAGAGTCCTACAATTAATAAAAAATAACTGTGGTTTGTGTAATTATGACTCTAAGAGTAGAGGAAGACCAAAGAAACGATGAATGAACTGTGTGAATGATGATAATGACTGGAAGGGAGGTGACTGCTGAGATGACTAGTAAAAGAGAAGTATGGAACCAGAAGACATGCTGCGCCAACCACAAAAAATGATATAACGGCAGAAGAATGAATGATGATGGTTTATGTAATTGATAATGATAGGTTTAATGTACTGTATAATTGAAGCGGTTAACCTCTTTATTAACGCTATTTCGTAAAATACATTGTGGTTTTCACTTTTAGTAACCTTTTTATCGTTACCTAGTTATGATGACTACAAATCTACATATTGATAGACAGATTAATTAAACATCTATTTTTAGCGTTATTAATTAACTGCAACATCTGAAACTGTTTTTACCGAGCAGTATATTGTGTTTCCCTGTAACTGCGTCGTGGAATAGGCATTTAATTCACATGAAAAAGTGGTACATATTCAACTGTTGAGAGATCCCAACATAGTTGGAAAACGGCAAGGCAGGTGATCACATGTGTCTAGTGTACCACCGCGCTCACTGACGTTGGTCCACTTTTCACCCCCATGCACTGAATACTAAAATTGAAAAGTCATTGACCATCAGTGGGTGTGGTTTACCTACATAATATCTATTATATATCGTCATTAGAATTTTCATAATTATTTACAGCTATACCTTCAAGTCTTGCCAATTCACCAATCCTTTTGCCACTCAAGTCGTCCCATCACCCACTAACCCGCTGTTCCCCTGGCCCGTTCACTAGTGCGGTAAGTGACGACGACAGCAGTGCCCCGCTAGGGAGATTTACAGGTCTCACTGTAAATGAATGCGCCTGGTGCCACTCACTTCATGTTCTCTGCAGCTGCATGTGATTGTTAATAACAAGGAGAAATTTGGAAGATTTGGGTTGGCGAATTGGTTGAGTGTGGAAATTGGTTGGAAAAACAGCTCACAGGTGGTTGTATGTAGATAATAGGTTCTGTTAGACTGTGGGGTTCTTTCACGATTGCCGAAGAGCCACTAATTAGGTACTGAATAAATTTAAAAAATGGAACAGATTTTTTATAAAATAGGGTAGTTGACAAAAAAAAATCTAATTAGTCCGTCAGATAGATTTCCAAAAATTATTGGACACGTATTTTTTATTTTTTCACGTAAGCAATAAATGAAGATGATACAGTGCTTCGAAAAGTTGCGCGACGTCACAGTTTGGTACATTTTTTACCAGAAAGTGACGTCACGAAGTTCGTCAATAATATAGGTACATCATTCACATAAATCAAATTTTTCATTAAATATTGAACTTAACCTTAAACATTGTATGGTTTATATACTTTTTAAATTGAATTGGGTATACAAGGACCGCTATTAATCTTTCCTCTACAGTCAACATAAAATATTAATGTGTTTCTAACATGTCTTCAAGCCACACACACTTTGTTAAGAAAAATACTTAGTTGTACCACTAAGTTCAACATGCTTCAAAAAGTCACATAACTTCGTATACTTATAAATTTTCTATTGTTTCAGGTACGTGGGTGTGAACACAAGAAGGCGCACAAAGTTTAATTAAAAGCACACAATGCAAGTTTTCTTAACGTTTACTTGTTTCAATGAACTCTAGATAGAAAACGGTTCGTGTGATGCTATGTTATGATTTATTAATGTGGTATCATTGATGGTTTCTTTTGGTAAACCTTATTGGAGTAAAATTATTCAGTAAGTATGTATGTAATAGTTGGTTTTTTCGGGGTCGGGGAAATCACAATCCTTGATACGGAGGAGATTTTGAAGTAGTTTTTTTTGTTGTTTTTAAATAATCAATTGTTCTATTCACAAAATGACAATCGGTACAAAAAACGCATACACAGGGTGTATCGCGACCCGTCGGGGCTACAGGTTGTTCGAAAGTGATACTGCGGCCTCGACACAAAGGGCTAAAAAGGAACATGGGTGGTTTTTAGTCAGTAGAAGTCTGACATTCCCTACCGCTCTGCCTCCGCTCTGCGGGAGGAGTCATTTGATGATTCCCCCCCCCCCCCCCAAAAGGGTGTATCTGTTTCGATAACGATACATTCATTGCGTTTAAGGAAATAAAATAAATCAAATGTAATGGATTCCCATAACGTAACGTTCCTGAAATAATTTCTTGTACCGGTCAACTTAGCATGATCTGGATTCACGCCATCAATCTGCGGAGTACTGTACTACTGTCCCTTTCTTTTTCGGGTGGAAAATCATCAAATAACCTCTCCCGCTCTTGGGCAGAGCGAAAGGGAGTGTCAGACTTCTACTGACTAAAAACCACCCGTGTTCCTTCTTAGCCCTTCATGTCGAGGCCGCGGTATCTCTTGCGAACAACCCGCAGCCCCGATGGGGTGCTACTGTCCCTTACCTTGTATTTAATAAAGAGTATTCTATCTTTTCCCGAAAAATACCTATATATAAACTTCCATTACTCCTTACCTACACCCTGTATTTAATAAAGACTATTTTATATATTCCCGAAAAATAAATAAAAACTTACACTGCTTACTGAACTTACCAATGAACATGAAGAACTGATAAAAACATTTCACATTGCACCACCATTGATCTAATTTATGCTCTCACAAAATTGCAATGCTCACAAATTCTCTGTTGACCCGTTTATTTCTATTGCACAAAATACAAATAGATATTTCCATTTCCAACTAAGTAAAAGCAATTTAAATATTTAGGATGCTCTTCGTTTCGAATATTATTGGCAATATGGAAGAGAACTTATATTGATAAAACTCATCTGCGTAGCCTTTCCTAAACTATTTTTGGGTCAGCTTCCAGTCTAACCGTATCATCATCATCAGCCTATAATGTTCCCACTGCAGGGACTCAGGCCTCCTCTCTAGGAGAGGGATGGGCTATAATCCACCACGCGGGCCCAGTGCGGGTTGGTCTAACCGCATGCATGTTGAATCAGCTGAATTCCAGTGTTTTACATGGAGCGACTGCCTGTCTGACCTCCAGAACCCAGTTAGTTCAGAGTAATAAGATGCGTTTTGGTAAGACTGGTTGTCAGTGTTTTGGGCCACTTATGATGTACTGCTAAAGATGTACAAATTGCAACCGGGACTAAAGGCGAAATGTGCTTTCCGATGTACGGAGGAAACTCGCTGAACACCCTTCCACAGACCAACCTACGGAAGTGCGGCTTTAAACATTGATGCAGCTGTTATTTTCTAGACACGAGCTCCTCCTCACTTAATTTTTGTATTGATTACCATTTAATTCCAGTACGTGGTAACGGCCATCTGAAATATCGAACCAATTTCAATGTAACTTCCCAAAACTATACAGTTTGGCCCCTACACCTGTTCACATATGAAACAGCAATAAGTACCTTATCTAACAAAACAAAATTGGCCTCTCACTGTCATAGTTCGCATACTCATAAAAAACGAAAAGCCGGGGCTATCGCTAACGAATCACAAATCGTGTACAATAGCAACGGCAGCCATTTTGTTGCACAAAACATGCGCCATGAAAATGCAATGAACGTAACGATGCAACACAAAGATCCTTCTGTCGCCAGTGCAACGCTTATCTAACTTTTTTGGTCGAAAAAATGTAATTTTGTACTTATGTTGTGATATTGTGGATCGTGGGGCTTTCAGGACCGGGACCTCGGTCCAGGATTCCACATAAAATAAAAATTTGGGGGTAGGGAAAAGAATAAATAAATAGTAAGCAGTAGTAACCTAATTGCCGGCGACTTGCCTAGATCTAGGAGCTAGGGGGCAGACCTATTGCCTACAATCGATCACAATATGGATCATGGGGTACATAAAGTCATGTCTTTTTCCCATGAGAGTAGGTAGAAACGACAGAACGCCTGCTACGATCCTTTCTCACTCCTTTCGCTCTGTCTACGTTCATATATCTGGTCATAGGGTAAGCCCAATTACCCTATGACCAGATGCATATTAGCGAAATGTGGGTAACACCTACCCCTCTGTTTACCAATAGGATAGGGTAGGATTATTAATTATTATCCAAACACGAGCATAAAAAAATCAGCTCGGAATACAATAATAGACGAATGTGTTAAACATTTTGTTTTGCAAAATAAACACTTTTGTGAAGGATGAAATATACGCGTCCTTATTTATATTTTACACGTCCTTAAATTCTAGGAAAGGTAAAGTAAATAACAACAAGGTTCGGTTACAAAATGGGTTGGTAAAATATACTTGGGTGAATAAGACGGGTTCTAAATAACAATATTTTTAATGATACGTGTTGACTTCAGTACCTATCATTATTCAGGGTGTAAATCAACCCATCACACAGCCGTCAACCAAGCATTCTGTACATCAAACTAAGTACCCCAAACGACTTCTTTTTTTGGGTCAAAAATCACATTTTACGGTAAAACTCAATGTAGCAATCTCCGTAACTAGGAGGTTCCCAGTTATGGAAGGACCGTTTGCGTTAACGGTACTTTTACACCCTATATACAATGGTACTCAAACTAAAATAATATCAATAATCATCATCTGCCTAGCCTTTTCCCAACTATGTTAGGGTCGGCTTCTAGTCTAACCGGATGTAGCTAAATACCAGTATTTTACATGGAGCGACTGCCTATCTGACCTCCACAACCCAGTTAATACTAGGTAATACGATACTCTTTGGTAAGACTGGATGTCAGAATTTCAGGTCACTGACTATTTCAGAGATTTTCCAATCGTTACACTTGCCCGTAATAACGAGTACTTTCACCCCGCCATGAAAGATTAGCCAATGAATTATAAAACACTAGCTTGTGCCAGCGGCATCGCCCGCGTGGAGTTCGATAATTGTCCCACGGAATCATACTACCGGGATAAGAAGTATCCTATGTGTTAATCTAGGTTATAAACTATCTGTATTCTAAATTTCATCCACATCTGTCTAGTAGTTTTTGCGTGAAAGAGTCACAAACATCCATCCATACATCCTCACAAGTACTAACTAGTATGAATGGAAAACCACACTGCGACACTCAATATTCTTTTCACAATATTTGATCGTAATTACATGTCAATACCACACATTTTTCATTGTTCACAAATTCAAGACTTCATTTACTTTTTAAAAGGTAAAATATAAATATTGAAGGTAAAATCAGGTAAAAAGTAAATAGCATTTAACTCTTGGGAGCGGCTTAGCGGCTTATCAAAGATTTAATAGAAAATGGAATCATTCAGAATTATTCTTTCAGTCTAAAGTGTTTACTGATTAAATGTTTAGCTCTTAAGAGCTAAGTAAAATCTTGAGAGTAATTGGTTGGTTATAAGTTTTATTACTTATAGGTACTTTTGATGTTAAATAAGTTTTAAGTAGTTATTTTAAGTTTTTTTTATTCGTATTGAGAGGAGGCTTTGTAATCCCGTCGGGGCTGCGGGTTATTCGTAAGAGATACCGTGGCCTCGACATAAAAGGCTAAGAAGGAACATGTCTAGTTTTTAGTCAGTAGAAGTCTGACACTCCCTTAAAAAAAAAAGGATGCTTTGTAATGTAGGTGAGTTATGAGATAGCTAAATACTTAAGCGCAATTACGAAGTTGTTCCATACAGAAAGTTGCTCAGTTATTGCTGTATTATCTAAACTAGCTGTTGCCAGCGGCTTCGCCCGCTACAACTCGAAAATTATCCCACGGGAAGAGAAAATCGGGATAAAAAGTAGCCTATATGTTAATCCAGGGTATAACCTATCTACATACCAAATTTCAACCAAATCGGTCCAGCCGTTTATGCGTGAAAGAGTAACAAACATCCACACATCCATTCTCACAAACTTTCACATTTATAATATTAGTAGGAAGAATATCTCCTGTAAGTAAGGTAATTTTGTTTTACCCCCTAATAGCATGAATAATCTATTGCATTCCATATTTTGTGATAGAAAAGTCATCAAAATTTTACTATTTTTACATCGTAATAACATTTATTTCATGTTATTCTCGCGTCAAAAACAATCACGATAACAAACACAGTCAGACAGAGACAACACACAATAAAACACACAGAACACACACACACACAACACACACAAACAACAACACACACACACACACAATCACACACACACAGGGATGAGGGGGGGGGGGTCGCAGTCACAATTTAAATTAAGTGACATCAGAAATTCCAATCGACTTTCACGCAACTGATATGAAATACTTTCAGTGGCTATACTTGATGACCAATTTTCATTTAAAATACAATTTTAAAATTGCTACTACCAATCAGGAGTATACTCTGGCTTACGATAATATTGTGTCGGATCGCGGGTATTTTATACCCGGCTTATATGGGATTTATTTGTCGGATTAACAGTAGCGTGCTTTTGTTTTTAAAGGGTTTTTTAGGCTGGTGATACGTGGTGTTCGTTTGTGATCGTGGGGATCGGTTACACAATCATTACGTAAAATAGCATTGCGTCCTAAACGGCGTATCTCTGTATAAAATGTTAACACTCACATTTCGATCCAAAAAAGGACGAAAGCCTATTGTGGATACTGAATGTCATTTTAGCGAGTTGATGTGTATACATGAGTTCAACATTGTTAAAAACTGCCAATTTCAATATCATCATCATCCCCTTTTTTTTTGAGGGGGGTGGGAAATCATCAAATAACCCCTCCCGCTCTGGGCAGAGTGAAAGGGAGTGTCAGACTTCTACTGACTAAAAACCACCCATGCTCCTTCATAGCCCTTGCGCCGAGGCCGCGGTATCTCTTTCGAACAACCCGCAGCCCCGACGGGCGTCGGCCTTGCCCTTCCATGTTGCTGACATCTCTTGAGGCGCGCGTGGAACACGACCCGACACGGCCTGTCGTCGTCATAAGACGAACGGACGGCCGTCCACAGCCCATTACTCACCGTCCACAGGCCCGCGTCTACTGTGGCCGGAAGCCATAACGTGGCGCCCGACTCCCGGAGCGTCTCCCGCGGCATCATCATCCACTTCATCGGAGTATTTGTCATCTGCTGGACTGCCATTTCGCCGGGCGCGTGTTCAGTATAAACCACCCATTCAATACAATGCGAAACTTTCTTTAATGGGTTTCTGTAGGTAACTAGGTAGGCAGGAATGTGCTATAACGTCTGTATACTTATAAGCCTTTAGTCCTAAAAGTGATCAATTAGGGTGACCCCTTAATTGGTCTGGCTTAGGGTGCGTCAAATTCTCCCCTACTTCGAAAGGGTCCCAAAAATATTCGTAGGTACCGGGATACATCTAAAACTTTTATATGAGTTTTATCAGCAACATTACAACATACTTACGTTATTTCTTTTTCTTTGTTCCCTAGATATTTCCAACTTATATCTAGACGCTAGAAACTTAGCTATTTTGTTCAAAATTCTGTCTGTCTGCGATCTTGAAATAAAACTTCAAGGTGAAGTGAAGTAAAAGTGTTGGAAGCAGACAATTCGTTTACAATGTTCGGGAGGATTCTACGAAGTCTGGTCTAGATTCAGAAGAAAATGTAACATTTATTGAAAGGTGCTGGGAAAGTTACTTTTATAAATTCTTAAGTAGCTGTCGATGAATTGATTAGAATGTGCGAATTCATACTAATTGTGTAAATGGGAAAGTAACTCGCCGATTTTTATCTTTTTAAACCGACTTCCAAAAAGGAGGAGATTCTCAACTCTTCTGTATGTTTTTGGAACGAAGTTCCTAATGAAAAAAATAAGACCAAAAGTTGTAACGACACTTTTTGCTATAGTTGTAAGCCGCGCGGCGTGCGCGTGTTTCTCTGTCTCTCTCTCTCTCTCTCTTTCTCTCTCTCTCTCTCTCTCTCTCTCTCATAGAAAGCAAGCCAGGTATTTTCAGAACTTCGTTCCATCCGGGTGTCCCTTGACACCACTCAAGTTTTTGTACGTTCGTTTACACATGTCTTCGTTATTAATGAACCAACTTTTAAAATTATTTTCTCTTTATGGATTTCAATGTGCCATGAATGAAGACCAGTCTTACTAACTGGTTTGTGGAGGTCAGATAGGCAGACGCTTTATGTAAAATACAGGTATTCAGCTATATCCGAATAGACTGGAAGCCGACCTAAACATAGTAAGGAAAAGGTTCAGCAGTTGATGATGGAAGTAGACCATGCTGTCAGTTAGGACGTAGGCTACCTTTTATTCAATAAGGACGTTCCTGTGGGATAATTTCCGGCTTCTACGCCTGCGAAGTCGGGAGTAAAAGCTAGTTACTTTATATAAGGAGAGTTAAGTACGACTTGTAGATAGGATCACCCTTTGGAATCAAACATCACAGAAAGGCAACTGACAATATTTGTCAACAGGTCCAATTGACCAATTCAAAAATGCATTATGTCGAGTGGACCCGCGGGTCCCGCCTTATTCGGGATCAATTGACAATTGACTAGAGAGCCAGTAAATCTGAATCCTAATCAAACAAATCAATACGGTCAGTTTCGTTTAGATATTTCCTTGATATTATTATTATTATTTCCAAAGAAAGTACTTACATAAAATTAATGAATAAGTGTCCAAAAATGTTCGGTAGGTAGGTGATTTTCTAAACCACTTTTCTACATTCCACCTATCCATTTTCCGCTGAAGCTCTAAAAACTAAAACACATCTAATACATTATACGGTCGCTTATCAAAACATTTCATCCCGGTTATAAAAGGGGGATTAATTAAACTGAATATTTTCACAAAACTCCCGCCAACCGCGCTGTTTTAGCTGCTATAGGAATCGGTCCCACTGCTAGCGAGATAGCAACTTGCTATCGCTCAAGGAACGTACACAAGATAGCATAGTACCTACATAGTAGGTTCCTAGAAGTAAAAGACTAAGCTGAATAGTCATAGTCATGTCAGCACTCCAGTGTCAGCAATCAACTATTCGTTAGTTGATTGCTGACACTGGAGTGCTGTCGTTTGTCACAGCGGCAGCGACAAGAGCCACCAAACCTTGTACTCGCTCAGCGATACTCGTTTGACAGGCAGAATGGTCACTAAGAGCCTCTCGTTTGGTTATTAGCTTGGTTATAGACCAATGAGTCAGCCTGTCACCGTCATGCGCTCCCTTATAGCCTAGCAAAGAAACTCCCCCAAACTACACAATCAGCCCTTCCAATACCCAGTGTGAATGCGGTGCTCCCGAGTCGAATCACTTGCTGTGTGTCCGTTTGCACATTAGAGGACTTGAAGATTTTTACAGGCACCGCGATTGCCGTGGCCTAGAAATGTAATAAGTCCTACCATGCATCGATATGAAAGAAGAAGGGGGAAGGCAGAAGGGGGCTCATCGCTAATCGCCGACGATGCGACCTTGTGCATAGGTATCTAGCGTGCTATGGCTGTATAGCGGCAATCGCTGGGAACAATTTGATTGAAAGTTTAATACGTTGTCGACCACCGCTGGCTTTCAATTTTGAAGTATTGACTTTTTGTATGATAGGTCAAGGGGTGAGGGAGGAGGGGGGGGGGTATATCGATGTGTGTTTGCAAATAGACGGGTGTTGGTTCACTGACTACTAGTTATGATTTGCGAATGGTTTGGCAGTAACGAATTTGTTCTTTGTCGGCCATTTTAGTTAGGGTAAATAAAATATGTTTTTGTTTCTGAAAATATAGAGTGGTTGGCGTGAAAAACGCTACAACTACTATTGGTTTATGAATATTGATTTTACAAAGACCTTTATTTAAAACAGACAGTTTATGTTTATAAAGGGGAACCTATTGCCATCAGCCGGACACACATTCTGGCTCTTGGCTGTTAGTAAATACCTAGGCAACCGAACTCTGCTCGGGTGAAAATAGAAAAACGAATTTTCCTAGATGAGACATAAACTAAATCGATTTTGCAAATTTCATCGAAATTGTTAGAGCCGTCTTTGAGAACGTGATTACAAATATTGCTCATTTCATTAGTATATAATTATGTATTTACCTATTTACCAGTCTATCATTCAACAAGTGATGTGTGCATCTGAGCATTATAAGTTCTATTAATTAGTGCATAATTATTATGAACTAGCTGTGCCCGCGACTTCGTTCGCGTGCTTGTCGGAAACTAAAATGCGTCGCTTAGATAAAAGTACATTTGATCATTGCCCTGCGTTAACTTACTGACGCTGTAGAAAATAAGAAGAGAGTAATGCAAAGTACTGACTATGTCTCATATTAAAGTTTAGATGGATGGGTGTTTGTTAATCAACCACGTCAGAACGGCCGAACGGATCATGAAGAAATTTGAAACAGGTACATTATAGTCGACAGGCAGACAGATTGTCGTTGGCGCGTTCGTGTTCCACGCGCGCCTCAAAGATATGTCAGCAACAATTAAGGGGCCCCAAAGGGACGTCTGCCGGGGCTGAGGGTTGTCCGCAAGAGATACCACGGCCCCGAAACACAAAGGGCTAATAAGGAACGTGGGTGGTTTTTAGTCAGTAGAAGTCTGACACTTTCTTCCGCTCCGCCCAGAGCGGGATGAGTCATTTGATAATTTACGAACCACAAAAAAAAGGGGGGATTAGAGGGTGTTTCGAGAGGGTACCTGTACCGAATCTGGGACATCTAATCTGAAATGGCCGCCACCTCCTTCTGCGAAGCAGTAATGCTAGCGAAAGAGATGTCAGCAACATTGAAGGGGCCCCCAAGGCCAAGGCCCAAGGCCCCAGGGGGCTGCGGGCTGTTCGGAAGAGATACCGCGGCCTCGACACATAGGGCTAACAACACACCACATCTATATGACGACACGGTTGGCGCAATGGCTGGACGATTAACAGTAGCACTGCGTGCAGGTTCGATTCCCACACGGTACATAAAAAAATATGTCGTGGGTTTTATCTAATTTTAATTTAGTTTAAAAAAAAATAGTATTTTAATACTGTGTAATTGGTACATTTTTATTTATTGACTATTCACGAAACATAATGTGTGTATGTTTACTATCATCGCGGTTCAGAAAATGACATCAAATGAATAACGCCATCTGTCGAAGACGAAGATAAACTGCTAAAAAAGAGCGATCAAACACTATAAGGTTTAGGCTATGTAGATTTTGAAAGCAGCGTCATTTAGACTTATATTATTATCTACGTACCTTTTGCTATCATAACTTTTTTAAAGTTATCTTGTGAAGGCATTTAGTAATAAGTACCATATTCGTTCAATAGATGGCGTTGCTTGTCTCATTCTTGACCATAACGATAAGTTCTTCTTGAAAACTATAAATTCATATATCTTTTGATAGAGAGCACCGATTACGATGAAACAAAGACTAAGTAATAGCCCAAGTTACGCACAATATTTATGTATAAAAGTTACCTACATTCGTTTCGTAAATTTGACGTGATGCTTAGTCATCGAAACAGACAAACAGATAAACAGACAAACAGACAAAAATTCCAAAAATGCTGGAAATGTGTTCTGTTGGTTATACTTTAATACCCTGACAATTGTTTTTTTAAATATTTTCGATGTACAAAAACGATTTCTCTACAGATTTATTATATGTATAGATAGATATAGAAGATGAGTGATAAGCGATCATTAGATTGGACACTGTAATGTTGTGATTAGGATGCCCGCAGCTGATCAAAGCTGCCATTTTCATTTTTGTTAAGATGAGAAAAGATGTGAAAGATGTGGATGAAGGAATGTGAACAAGGTAAAAGGAGTATGCAAGGATCGTGTCAGGTGGCCTTCTGTGGTTTCTGCCTACCCCCATGGGAAAAAGGTGTGAGTTTATGAATGTATGTTTGAGAAAAGATTATTACATAACTGGCGAAATGTGGGTATAATAATAGGAACACTACACAGAAGGAGCTTAACAGCTAAAATCATAGAATTCTTCCATTAAATAACATTTTATAAATCAACACAGGTAGTAGTACATCGAAAACATTTCTCATAATATAACATAGAACCACGCCTGTAATTCCCGAAGGGATAGGCAAAGGTGTACCAAATAGGACACCCATATATCACCAGTTATGTTATCATCTTCTCTCATACATACATAATTTTTAAAATCTACGAGGTTCGAACTCCTCTTGCAGTCAGTTCGTTAGGCTCGCAGCGGGTTTCAGCGCTTTTTTACGCTTTACTCGCTCAATTGCTAAATTATACACGTGCTACGGTAGCCGAGATCGAGCGCTGGATTTTCTTTGAATGCGTTTTCGAGAGTCATTTATGGTGTGGCAACTAGCTGAAGTTTTTCAAGCATGAGTTGTGTGGGAACGGTAGTGAATGGGGATCAGAGTGAGGCTTCAACCATCTATGATTAATTGAGGAGCGTATGGCCCCCGTCGGGGCTGCGGGTTGTTCGAAAGAGATACCGCGGCCTCGGCGCAAGGGCTAAGAAGGAAACATGGGTGGTTTTTAGTCAGTAGAAGTCTGACACTCCCTTTCGCTCTACCCAAGAGCGGGAGGGATTATTTGATGATTTTCCACCCGCCAAAAACAAAAGGAGCGAATGGCTATATAATACCAGCAACTCGGGTAGATGTTGCCTACGTTGGCCCGTTGAGGGGTGACCCCCCATTACATACCGAGTTTCCTCCGTGCCTCTGAAAGCATGTTAAGCCGTTTGTCCCGGATGTCGTTTGCAGATATTGATGGACGTTACAGGTAGTCAGTGAGTGACCAAAAAGCCTGACACACAGTCCTACTATGGGGTATCGCGTATTACCCAGTACTGGGTTGTGAAGGTCAGATAGGCAGTCGCTTCGTGTATATTCTAGTATTCAGCTGCATCCGGTAAGACTGGAAGCCAAACTCTGCCAAATTACATTTTCCAACATAGTCGTGAATAGGCTAGACTAGCAGGCCTATTGCGTATCTTTTTAAATGTCAGTGGCTACCATAGTGTCCATCAATAACTGTCAAATGGTTCCATTTTGTACCATACCATAACCATTTGACAGTTAATCGATGGACACTATGATAGCCACTGACATTTAAAAAGATACGCAATAGCCCTGCTGGCTAGACAGATGAAAATGATACGATGTGATACTATTTTCTCATCTTTTTCTTCTTAAGGCTTGTATTCACGCCAATGACCTTGTGCATACAAACTACCCCTCTCGGTCGTAGATACGGACTTTAAACGGACGCATTTTTCATTTATTATAATTAAAATAATACATGTTTTTAAAAAGTAACAAAACCAAATTATTTTCCTTTGTATTTCAAAGCAGTAGATATTTTTTTTATATTGTTTTATTAAAAAATGAAGGAGTAAAATGGTTTAATTCAACGATTTAGAGGTGATTTTGTGGATTTTTTTTCTTATTATGTGATACCGATAGAAAAATTATGGCTAAACCAAATTACGTGTCATATCATGTAGATTACTAACAATTTTTCTCAAATGTAATTTCCTTGTAAGTGCCGGTGAAAAGCTGCTTCATCTGCACGCTGTTTTTAAGCTTTTTCGAGAGAGCAGCCTTAAGTTCGAATTGTACGTCTTGTCAAATTACTTGCGCCCATTATGAAGCCACGTTAATGAGTAGCGTTTTCAAGTCCTCTAACGTAAAAGACAGAACAGCTAGTGGAACAAATCTGGTGACCGGCAGCACCACATTCTCACTGAAAAAGTTTCATAATATCTCACATTATTTTCGCATTAAAACAATATTCAATACATATTTTATTGTTTAGGCTACAGGTAAACCAAAGGTATTGGAGAATATCTCATCTCGTTACGCGAAAACGCCCGAGCTCATAATTTATATCCCCAATACACGTCAAACCTTCCCTCTTCTCAATAAAATACCTTTCAAAAACTTCAGTTCAAGTTTAAACTTCTGAATTTACTTGAAAGGCATTAATTAATCATTTTTAATCCAAATAGTTGAGCAGAGTTGAGCGGCTGGCATTTCGCAGCATTCCATTAGACCTGCATATGATCGTGGGTACGCTCCATTGAAGGAGTTTTTCCACCCATAAAACTTTATCCCATTAGAGCAGGTAAGAATGGGGCAAGTTAAAGGATGTTGGAGGGGAATGTATAAGAAAGCGTAGCATAGCGGGGAGCGGGACCGAGAGCGGTTCGCGCTTGACTTCTGTAGGTGTATGTTTTGCTTTTTTTAGAATTGTGCAACATTTTTTTTTTCAAATGTTTGAATGAGACAACGGTTTGAACTAAGATTTGAAAGAGAGAGAGAATAAGAAGCAACAAAGATATTAAATAACATTACATTTAATCATGCCTCACTGTGGAGTGGTCGGAAGCGTGACTGCTGATCATGAGGTCCATCGTGTTATTGGGTTTTTCCACTAGGAGTTTTTCAGTAGAAGCAAAGAAGACTTTGTGCCCTGTTGATAGCAATAGGTTCGCCCTCTATTACAAGGGACTTAAAACATAACTAGCGAAATATGACGTGTTTTTTTTTGTGTTTTACGCTTTCTCAGCCAAAAAAATAACAAACAAAAAATTTGCCACGAAATTTACTAACGAGGACTGATTTCTCTCTCCACCCCGCTACATCTTCTAACTCAATCTTAACCCTAAAGCGCTTAGTGGGCGCCGAGGCTTGCTTTAATTAAAAATACCTACGAAGGAGGTGGCGACCAACTTCATTTGCTGCTGGGATTAATTGAACTGGAATAAAGTCTTCGCAGGTGCCCGATAGTTCCTCTTTGTGCAGCCGTATGAACATCGTTCCCTTTGTTTTATGACGGCAGATAAATTAGGCTTTTCAGAACTTCCCTGTTTCGGTGGCAGAGTCAGGGTTAACAGCTAGAACTTTTTTTTCTGGCCATTAGTACTCGTAGACTCGTTGGACTAGTGGTCGCAAGCGCGACTGCTCTGCATGAAGTTCTGGGTTCGATTTGCAGGTCGGGTAACGTGTTATTAGGTTTTTTCCAACAGGAATTTCTCAGTAACAGCCATGGAGTCGGAATTTGTGCCCGGCTAATGGTAGGCTGACCCCCTATTAACATAACTGGCGAAATGTGGGTAGGTATACTACTTAATGGGCCTCTGCCTCACCCTTCGAGGAATACAGACGTCATCATCACCATTAGCCACAAGACGTCCACTGCTGGACAAAGGCCTCCCCCATAGAACGCCATAACGAACAGCAACCTGCCGTTTGCATCCACCGGTTTCACGATGTCGTGGGTCCACCTGGTGGGAGGCTTAAATAGGCCTACTATAGGAGGATTACAGAAGTGATGTTATGTTATGTTAGGCCATAAAAACAGGTTACAAAAAATGTGAAACACTGACATTCCAGAGCTAGGTTAGAGTACACGTATTTCGGGAGCTAGTGGCTTCTCCCATTCAGGTTAATTTTTTTTAATCTGCCTTTAGTGCTAGTTTCATGTCTCTGTATTTTTTTCCGTGTGTCAGTATTTGGGACCAGTTAATTTTAAGTAGTACACACTGTGCACAGGTGGTGTGTACTTGGGGTAAAGTATGACGGAATGAGGAAGATTTTTTTATGTTTCTTTTAGCAGATGAGTTTTTAGTTTGATGAGGTCTTTGCAAGTGGGCTTGATGCTAGCAAATGGTGAAGTGGTAATCGTGGTATGAAAAGGTAAATAGGTTTTTTTCCAGATTTTTTTATTTCGTAATACACGACTTTGTATGGCATAAACCATCTTTTTTATTTTTTTGGTTGGTGGGAAATCATCAAATGACTCAGCCCTTGCGCCGAGGCCGCGGTATCTCTTTCGAACAACCCGCACCTCAGACGGGAAGGCATTAATCATCTAGCTAGGCCCTAATCTACATGTACCTACCTATATCAAGTGCTTGTGATTAGGTACTATGTATTAAATAATAGATAGATAACTAAAATAATTATCAAAATCATAGCTTTCAACCGCGTGAATTCGTTTTTCACAGATCCCCAAATCAGTTTTCTAGAATAAAAAATACAATCGAATTGAGAACCTTCTCCTTTTTTTGAAGCCGGTTAAAAAGTAAGTTATTCCCTATAACATCTGGTATCTACCGATAAAAGTCCTGTCTAAATTGGTCCACCAGTTTCGGAAATTAGCCGGGACAACGTTTACAACTTTCAGTATACGGTACATTCTGTGCATTAGTAAAACGCTGTTATTTTAAAATAAAAGAAATTAGATACTTTATTTTATTTTTTTATTTGGAATCGCAAAAATAATTCGTTACTAACGTATAAACTAAAAACACCATTACAACTTAAATTCTCCAAGTCTTTAAACTCCAAATATTCACCACTCAACAAAAGTCTTTTAACAACTAGTGTGTTATGTTATTATGAAGTTAGGGCACGAACGACACAATAGTCTAAACATTAAAATATAAACCGTTGCCCACAAGTTAGTTGACAAAGGCCAGTTTAATTAAATATAGTTAACTTGAACAAAATTATGAACAGTATGGTTAAGTCTACAGTTCCCGTTTCCAATTCTTAGAATTGTATGTGAAATATTTAGTTTATGATACAGTTTAAGTAGTGGTTTACTGAAAAACCACTACTTAAACTGTAGGTATCATAAAGTAAATAAACTTTATTAATTATGACTGTTTTTCAGTGGTTAAATACCGAATGCGTGATTATCTTTTTTTATGAACTACTTAGATTAGGGAACCAAACCTACAACCGCTGTCCCAAATATTTTTAGATGTAAGAGCCACATCTTCCTGCCCTCATCCCATTCTATTTTTGGTCGGCGCAACACGTTTTCTTCTTCCATTCTTCCCTGTTACACGTCAAGGTGGCATTTACTCCTTTCTCATTCATATCATTCCTCACACAATCCATCCATCTCTTTAATAAGTGCTTCTTGGGTCAATATTGCAAAAAAAAAACTTTCCCGCAAAAAAAAAAAACAACCGACTTCAAAAACACCAAAAAGTGAAAAATAAACTTCAGAAGAAAAATCAGCTTCTGAAGTCGGTGACAAAAAAACGAAATCAAACAAACAAATGTCACCGACTTCAGAAGCTGATTTTTCTTCTGAAGTTTATTTTTCACTTTTTGGTGTTTTTGAAGTCGGTTGTTTTCAGAAATCGTAAATCGGATCATAAATCTCGGCGTAATCGGTGTACCAACATAGAAAAAAAAAAAAAAACCGATCGAATTGAGAACCTCCTCCTTTTTAGGAAATCGGTTAAAAAATGTACCGTATACTGAAAGTTGTAAACGTTGTCCCGGCTAATATTCGAAACTGGTGGACCAATTTAGACAGGACTTTTATCGGCAGATAGCTGATGTTATAGTGAATAACTTACTTTTCAACCGACTTCAAGAAAAGAAGAAGGTTCTCAATTCAATTGTATTTTTTTATTTTAGAAAACTGATTAGGGTTCTGTGAAAAACAAATGAAAAACGAAATCACGCGACAAAGATCGCGGATGAAAGCAAGTTTTTTGATAATTTTAGTTAATCCATTGTATAAAACATAGTACCTAATCTTTTTGTTATCGTGTGGGCAGTAAGGTCTAACGACCCAACACACCTTAGTGTAAGAATTTCTATTCCATTGCCCCCTGTCAGACGTCGCTGCATCATTTACACCTTTCTCTTTCATATCATTCCTCACACAATCCAACTTTTCTCTCCCTCATCATCCATCACGTGCATATCCACGGGTAGAAAATCATCAAATAACCCCTCTCGCTCATGCGCAGAGCGAAAGGGAGTGTCAGACTTCTACTGACTAAAAAACACCCATGTTCCTTCTTAGCCCTTTATGTCGAGGCCGCGATATCTCTTACGAACAACCCGCAGCCCCGACGCGCTCATTCCTTACTTTATCCAATCTTGTCACTCCACACATATTATGTTGTTCGTGTTCGGAGTGTTTAATCATAGTTCACTAATTACCAGTTACCCTCTTTAGATTTTGCACCTACACTATGCGCTCAAATTGATTTTGACTTCAAGTGATGCTGATGACTTTCGGGGTACCGGCTAATGATTTCAGGCGGTTAAATCTTGAAGGAAAAATAACTTGTGTTCACAACGATGTTAGGGTCGGCTTTCAGTCTAAACAGATGGAGCAGAATACCAGATTTTACATGGAGCGACTGCCTATCTGACCTCCACAATCGAGTTAGACTTGGTAATACTAGGAGACTTTTTTGAAATATTCATAAACTCTATTAAAAAAAACAATTAGAGCAAAATACTTTTGTATTAACAAATTCCAAAGTAAAAGTTCGTTACCCGTCTAGTCCAGCCAGACGTACCTTTTGTTAATTTATTTTTAGTTTCTGATACTCGTAGATTTGCTTTAACAAGTAACTGAGCAACTGAGTAGCTTTTAGTTTTGTACACAAAATTAAAATGTTTTGTGGTTTAGAATTTCAGAGCTGAAATAAAATGTAGAGGCGTAAAAGTTGATTAAAGTACGCAATTCAATACAACTCACTTTAATTTATTTTCGTTTAAATTCGTTGTAGTATATTCTTGACGGTTAAAAATAGGAGTGAGAATCGATCAAGTAGGTACTTAGTTTCCGTAGTGTAGCGGTTATCATATCTGCCTTAAACGTAGAAGGTTCAATCCCGGGCGGATACACATAACTTATTGCTATTTCTTTCAGCCATAGCAACGCTTTTCATCGGTCGAATTTATTTAAAAAAAATATATAATTTTTAAGTACTTTCACATTTTATGCATAAATTCAAAACCATCAGCCGAGTTCTTCATCAATTAATCATACCCAACCAAACTCAGGACCAAAAAACCTAATATAGTGAACAATACACATTTGTACCACAAAACGCGTGACACGAACACGCCTCCCAGAGCGCAGCTGACACGAGCGTGCTTCGCTTTTTCAACGAACGTGACTCGGTCGGTCTATTTTCAAATCGGCCGCCTCTTGTGTTGATTTTTCTTGGAGCCCTCCACACAACGTGCAACGGTAACACGTCGAGTGCATTCTGGCTAGCGTGATGTCTAAATGAAAGCGTGTTTCTGGTCTAGGATGGAATTTTTAGAATGCTAAAAGCTGACTGTGTCATGTGGAGGAGTTTTTGTATGCGATTCTAACAGAAAAAATGGAAAAATATTTTCTTTTCTAACGTGACGGCCGACGGATACATATGGTTCTTCAATTAAAAAACACAGCTTGTTAAATTTTAAAACACGTTTCTAATAGAATCATATGAAAAAGCCTTGGGGACTGCTGTAGGAAGTACAACAGGCGATATTTTACTGCAGAATATCAAAAGAATAGATAACGACAACGTTCATTTATTTTCAGCTGGAGCTGATTAAAAAATATTTTTTCTCAGTCAGACAAAACCCGTAAGATACTCGTATGCGTAGATCGCTTACGATTACTTTTTGAACTAGGTGTACTAATTTCTCCTAGAATAAACCTATCATTATCTATTCAATACAGACACTATAGTCAGCTAATTATTTGTATTCCCGAATGTGTTCGTATTGAATAATAATAATTTATTCAATGGCCGTACGGCATCAGCAATGGGATTTGTATGTGTTGATGTAGTTAATATAATAGTGACGTAATTGGGAACTAATGCTGGGAATTAGTGGTGTAATGGAGTTAGAGGATTAGCTACTCGATAATTACGGAGCAACACTGTTATTGTATTTAATGACATTTTGCTTATCACGTTATTAGAGGTTGTCACGCTGTGTAGAATAGACAGGTATTGTCACTCTGAGTAGAATATTGATAGTGCTGTTACGAGAGCACCTACTTTTAGCTGATTGGAGTAGATGTTAAAGTAGATTCTGAGTACAATCAGCCTATAATATTCCCACTGCTAGGATACAGTCCTCAGTCCAGTTCGGATTGTTTTTTTTTTTGCTAGTCCTTAATCATACACATTTAGCAACAGTAGAGCTGTCAACTGGGCTAGTGAAATGGTGCTATAATAAACTACACCACTGTCTAAACGTTTCAGAGATTACATGCGTGATATTTTGTAAGTACAATAGAATCCCGATGATCCAGATATTCGAAAAGCCGGATAATCTATTTCCAAGTAAAATCAAACAATATTAAAAACTTTTTATTATAGATAGTGTTTCACATAAGTACGTCATTTAGACACTAGGTTATAAGCATACGGTAATTAGAGCTGTGAACAACGAGTCCGGATAATCGGATAACCGGATAATCGAGGTTCGGATTCTACTGTATATTTAGTTTGGCCTCAAAACCTCCACGAATACACGGTAAATCCATCACCCATTGACACGCTACAGATCCTCCACATCTCTGTATGCCGTGTTGCGTGCACATTTAGCGTTACAAATGTGTATCGTATTCCACTACACACATATCTCTTTCGGAATATAAATAAGCCCTCAACTGATACCCGACGTATTTCTCAGAATAGGGACGTAAGTAGTAAGTGCGTGATCGTGGAACATGAACAAGAAATTGATAGGCACAAGCGTAATAGATGTGAATTGTAGAAGTGATGTTATATTTATTTACAAGAAGAATGTTTTAGGTTCTAGTAAAAAGCTAGTAAGAAATACATATATAAAAAGTAAGTGTAGACTTTAAAAATAAAGGTTGTAGAAAAAATTGTGTTGATTAAAACTTCATGTTAGCCCTTTCACGTGATAGTCGCTACAGCACGGGACCTATACTCTGGTTGTTAAAATTTATTAGCAATGTCAGGGGTTCCTCGGACCAGTCGGGGCTGCGGGTTGTTCGCAAGAGATACCGCGGCCTCGACGTAAAGGGCTAAGAAGGAACATGGGTGGTTTTTAGTCATTAGAAGTCTGACACTCCAATTCTGGTAAGAGCGGAAGGGGTTTTTTGATGATTTCCAAAACCTCTAAAAAAAATAACAAAAAAGGGGTTCCTCAGACTTCTATAAAGGCTTCCCTCCACTCTTTCTATTTTTCGCGCATTCGGGCTCCAGTCCTAACAGAATCTGTCCAGTTCGTCCCACCATCTCCTTCGTGACCTGCCACGACCCCGACTTTATATATCAGGGCACCAGTTTCCTACTACTTGAGACATATCCTGCCTAAGGTTCATTATTCTCTTGCCCTTATCTCAATTCATTTGGGGTCACCCACCACAGCATTTCTTCTTCTTCCATACTTCTCCGTTTCTCGTCATCTCTTGAGACACCGTCTTTTTTGGCATAATATCATTCTTAATACAGTCCGTCCATCCATCGTTTCTTTGGTCTTCCTCTACTTTTATGCCCAACTCAAATGCGACTGCCATTTGAGTTGGGCAGCCTATGGTAGTTTTAAAGTTACCAGCTAATTTCCAACACCTTTAGTAATATTCAAAATATAACCTCTTAAAGGCGGACTATTTTTTGAAATGCTGGCTACAATTGCCTCCACTTTGGATCGTTATTCAAGTAACCCTGTCACGTACCTGCCAACTCACCTCGTTATCTATTTTCTTTTTTTGTTGCGAAAAACGAATTTACCGAATCCCAATTCCCACTTTACTCTTTTTAAAGGATATAAATTTCGCAGCTACACATTTAATTTGGCGATATTTTTAACCTAGCTTTTACAAAATCGCATCAGCTTTTTGCAAACAAAAACACTGTAAGCTGTATTTTTAATAGCTTTATTTAATCCTTATTCGATCCACATTTACAAAATAATTTTGACAATTTCTTAACCTAGTGTCAAAACTGTGGTACTTGATGGCACGGTTGGCGCAGTGGTTAAGCGATTGGCTGCTGCGCTGCGTGTCGCGGGTTCGATCTCCTCAGGAAACAAACTTTTAAGACCTACAAGTAGTAATCGTTACAGGTCTGGTTGTTTGTATAAGTGGATTCATATGTTTGTAAACGCACTCACGATACATGATAAATTTCAAGCTTATGGCAAGCAATCTAATTTAAAAAAAAAAATGATTAATGAAACTTTGGACTAAGGACTCAAGTAGTACTTAACATTTTTCTCACAGACAAAATTCCTAGAATTTGAGCGTTTGCGCTTCGATAGAGACATTAGAGCGTGGCGCCCTCTGTGGCGCGGTTGTGTAAATCACGGACGCGGCTTTAGCGGTTAAGTTGCGTATTGATGGCGATATATTAGACAGTTTTATTGTTTCAATTATTTATAGTAGGTATATTGAAATCAAAATGCGAAAATCGTTTGTAGGATATGTATTGCGATCTCTTTTTTATAGTTTTTAAACAAAAATGTTAGTCCAGAATTGTTTGTGTTGTGACTTTTCGGTCATGAACGTGGCATTCGCCAGAACAATAACAGGAGACTATAAATGGTTCTGAATAGTTAAAAAGTTTTTAGCTTAGGTACATTCCTTAACATTATGACATATGTACTGAAGAAAGCCAATTACAAATCATCATCGTCATATAGAAAGACAGAAAGAAAAAATATTTATTTGTCGCAGAAACTTAACGAGCATACAAATCATCATTCTCCTGTCCTAGTGGACAGCCTAATCCATTTGGGGTCGGCGCAACCAATCCAATCCAATCTAGGTAATTAATAAATCAGAAACTAAATATAACATCTAAGTTTAAGATGAAGTTACGATGATGAGTACTAATAGTAACAATGCGACATGTTCCAGAGCCAGTCGTTAAATGTAACATAGATGGTGATAAATTGTACTGTTTTATAGTCCCGATGTCTGTAATAGATGGCGCTCGTGATTTATCCCGCAATTACCAAGACGCCAGTTGTTTCAAACTTTGTCTTTTGATAGCTATTTGTAGTGAGGGTGTGGCTTTATATGTGAGTACTTAGTTAGGTATGGTTCAGTTTGTATTTGAACGATTTTAGTCCTATTCTGCTTGTACCTAAAATTTCTAAAATGTAATATTTTTAAATGCAAAGTAGAATATGGATAATTTGCTTCTACCGTAACATGAATGATTCAAAACTACCGATAAAAATATCAAAAGATATCCCTTATCACAGTGAAAAGAGTAATAAATAAATCTTTGTTTTAGAAAGATATACCAGTTCTCATTAAAAAAGTAGCAAGAGTCCTGCAGTTCCAATTTTTGCCGATTGGTGGCAAATTGACAATAGATTGTCCTTTATTTCATGTACTTAAAACTGGTAAAATTGGTTTTCCCGGAAACGTGACCGATTCATATCAAAAGACATTCTTTATCACCGTTAAACATATTGTTAACGAAACATTTTATATTACTATTAAAAACAAAGGATATACTCAACATTTTTCTCACAGACAAAATTCCTAGAATTTATTATTTTAATGATATAACTTTACAACAAAATATATTAAATACCTGGCTGTAAATTATTCATTTTTTAGCAAGCTTTTCATCTTGGACTTTCTTATTATCTACCTTAAAAAAACTCGTGGAATTTTTAAATGGAGGTACAAAGTAGCTAAGGCGAATAGAATTCTTTGCATCACGAAGTTTCCTTTTTATAAAATTTCTTTAAGACTAGCTACGTAGATCAACTTATAATCTACGACTACGAGAACCATATCTTTTCATTAAACTAAAATTATGGTTTTGAATTCCTTTACCTAAATCAAGTTTTGGGTGTTCTCAGAACATTTATTATATTGTTAAGAAGATTTAATTGAAGATAAAATAATTCTAAGTTTTATTAAAATAATATACTGTTTCTCATGAAACAGTAGCAGGAGCCCCGGAGGCTGCGTTCTTGCTCGGCTGATCGGCAATAGGTGGCCCCCTAATACATCATCATCTGCGTAGCCTTTTCGCAACTAAGTATGTTTGTTGGGGTCTGCTTCCAGTCTAACCGGATACAGCTGAATACCAGTATTTCACATGGAGAGACTGCCTATCTGACCTCCACAAACCAGTCAGTGCTGGGTAAGACTGGTCTGGTGGGCTTTCCCCCCTTATACATCGGATTTAAACAAAATTTGTGAAACATAAGTTTCCAATAAGTGTACCTGTAATCGACAAAGTCTAACGCAAGGTTACTAAAAAAACTGGCCAAGTGCGAGTTGGACTCGCACAGGAAGGGTACGAACAAACGCTGGCCTGTGGACGGTGAGTAATGGGCTAGCTCGCCATCCATCCGTCTCAGACAGTCCGTCGTCAGTAGATGTCTGACACTCGCTACCGCTCTGCCTAAAGCGGAAGGAGTCATTCGATGATTTCCCAACCCAAAAAAAAAACAAAAAAGTACCAAACAAGAACAAATTCGCCAAAGAATAACTAAAGTGATATCTCCGACTTAAACATTCATAAAGCAGTACATTTAACGGGAATACTCCAGCTAAGAGGATTACAGAGACGCCCAGTCTACCGGTATTCAGTAACCAGTTAGCCGAAAGGCAATTCCTAAGTATTCGGCTACAATTCCTGGCGTAACTGAGGGTGAGTATTATGTCAGTGTGAAGTTTGTAGGTCCTGTTGTTAGCTACTGCAGTTTATGTCATAATTTTGATTGTTTTAATTGTCAATGTCTTTTTTATGGCAAAAAATGTTTCAATTTTCTCTCTTGAACTTAAAATTAGTATTTATTAAAAAAAAGTAATCAATGCTTGTTATACTGATATCAGATGGTTTATTCTTTATTAATTAAACAAAAATGAACATTTCATTTTTGTTTAATTCCACCTTCACTTTGATTCGTTGTGTTAAAACGTTTCACTATGTGACTATGCGAATGGAAGTTCGAAAGTGAAGCGTCTGATTTTAACTTAGACGGTGGATATTCACTTCTGTAATTTATTTAAGCTCACTATCATCATTCATCCTTATACCAATTCATTTGAAGTCAGCGCAGCATGTCGTCTTCCATATATTTCTCTGTTACTCGTCATATTACCAGACACCTCCTTTCTTGCCATATATCGTTTACACAGTCCGTTCATCGTTTCTTTGGTCATTCATTCATTTCATGGGGTTTGGGTTTCCGCACTTAGTCCTTGAAGTGGACCATTGTGCGTGAGCAGTGTTGGCCGATTACTCCAACCATCCCATCTCCCTCCAGAAGCAGATCAGACTTTCCGGTCTCCTCAGGGCATCCGCAAGGGATCTTGGTGTTCCTAGGGTCTCCTCACGAATCTTGGTAACGCCTGTGCACTTAAGGAGCACATGCGCCACCGTTTCCTCCACCTCCATGCATGCTCTGCACAGGGGACTGTCAGTGATTCCTTTGGTCTTCCTTTACTCTAATTTAGTTAATTTGTGCTGTTAAATGCTTTCAGACTACCATAATAGTGGTAGGGTTTGTCTTACTCATTACTTAGTGGGCTAACTAAAAGCCTCGCCAAACAAAATAATGAAGACATTCAAGCTTACCTGTAAACCATCTTCAATGCAGCTAAAATCAACAAAACAACGAGCTAATAAAGGGAATGCTTCACAAAAACGAGTGAAGCATTAAAGTCCATCATTTTTAGCTCTATTCAGCCTTTCCTGAAACAATAGCCGGGAATCTCGACGCGATGGAATTTCAGTAAGCTGAAACGGTGAAATTTAATTATGCGGAAGCAATGCGAACCGTTGTTTCTGCACTTCCGAAGGATATCAGTTTTGTTATAATTTGCGCAGTTTATTTTGCAATTTGATGTTGAGAATTTTTAATAGAAATTATTGTTTTTAGAGGATTTTTGTTATTGTTTAGTGGATTTATTAGCTTGTAGCATAAGCATATTATTAGTATATTTATATTCCCACGGCTGGTACACACCTTTCTGTGGCGATGGTTCATATTCTAGTAGACATTATAGATAATATAATATATTTATATTATATTATTAATATATTAAATTTCCTACACATAGGGTAAAAAATTTTAACTATTGGTCTATAAAATAAAAAAAATCAACGTTTCTAGAAAATATAGTTTCAGGCTTAACTGAGTTAAACGTTAACATTTTTAAACCTTTGATAGCCTGTGTTCTGTTTTGGTTGAGTCTAATTTAATTTTCGTTGAGGGATATTGTATGAATTTCTATTGCCGCCAAACCCAATCATGGGCCATTCGTTTAGTGTTTGTGTTTTAAATCTGTTTTTTACGACATAATTATTTTGGCTCTCGAATGACATTGTCAGGAGGCTGCAAGTTGCAAGTATTTATTAAAGTAACCGTGGAAAGAGTACTGAATAATAATATACATAATATTATAACAATAATATTCAACATACAGGTGAAGCAATAATATTCAACATACAATTAAATAAACATTTTTCTCATTTATACGCGCAATAAGGGGAATAATAAATTATAATTCCACTGAAATGCCTCTGGTTTAATTAAATACAAGGAACTGTTTGTTTTCTCTGGATTTTTGTTCGTTTCCGTAAACACTTAAGTACCGCCTTTGAACGTAATACAAAGTAATTGTTAATTCAATATGAATGTGTCTTGTAAATAAATTAGATTATTTAAACATGTTGTTTTACCATTAGCATTTCTATTACCGAAGTACAAAGTTCAGTTTATTAATAATTATAGGCAGTAGATAATAGGCATGTCATTTCCGTGGGTGGAAGTTACTGTTACATATTTTTAGTCTCATTTGTACTAGTTTATCAACCGGTCTCCAAAAAAGTTACTGCTACATATTTTTAGTCACATTTGTACTAGTTTATCAACCGGCCTCCAAAAAAGATACTGTTACATATTTTTAGTCACATTTGTACTAGTTTATCAACCGGCCTCCAAAAAAGATACTGTTACATATTTTTAGTCACATTTGAACTAGTTTATCAACCGGCCTCCAAAAAAGATACTGTTACATATTTTTAGTCACATTTGTACTAGTTTATCAACTGGCCTCCAAAAAAGATACTGTTACATATTTTTAGACACATTTGTACTAGTTTATCAACCGGCCTCCAAAAAAGATACTGTTACATATTTTTAGTCACATTTGTACTAGTTTATCAACCGGCCTCCAAAAAAGATACTGTTACATATTTTTAGTCACATTTGTACTAGTTTATCAACCGGCCTCCAAAAAAGGAGGAGGTTCTCAATTCGTCTGTATGTTTTTTTTTTGTATATTTGTTATCGCATATCTCCGTCGGTCGGGGAAGTCGGTGGCAAAAAAAACGAAATCAAACAAACAAAATGTCACCAACTTCAGAAACTGCTTTTTCTTGTGAAGTTAATTTTTCACTTTTTTGTGATTTTGAAGTCGGTTTTTCAAATAAATATTTATAGCCAGGGGCAGCCCTGTGGTGGCGGTTGGACCTACGAGTAGTAAGTCAAACCTAGGCAAGCGCATTTCTTTGTGTAACTTATTTCATTACCGCTGCTGTCAAACAGGTGAAGGAAAAGGTCGTGAAGAAACTGACATGTCCTAGAACAAAAAAATCGAAATAATGTGACATCTACCAACCCGCATTAAGCCCGCGTGTTATATTATAGTCCGCGTGTTATTTATTAGTAGAGGAGGCCTGTGTCCTAGCAGTGACAAAATTATAAGCAGATATGTTAAATTTACACTGAAACGTAGAAACATTTCCCGTCGGGGCTGCGGCTTGTTCGAAAGAGATACCACGGCCTCGGCACAAGGGCTAAGAAGGAACATGGGTGGTTTTTAGTCAGTAGAAGTCTTGACGCTCCCTTCCGCTCTGCCCAGAGCGGGAGGGGGGTTATTTGATGATTTTCCCAAACCCAAAAAAAAAAAGTTTGAAACATTTTTTGCCATAAATTCAGAATTATATTATTCATTCTATTTAGATACAAAAAAAACCCAAAATGTCGTCAGTATAGCAAGCCAAGCCCTGGCCGGTCCCCAAGCTAAGCCAGCCTAAGTAAATATTTTACGAGGACAAACACAATATATAATAAGTACCTACGCATTTCAGGAGCAATGACGCGCCTAACTTTTTTATGTTTTTATGTGCGAACATACCTCCCTCATTTATTAAATGTAACCTACTTTACTTATTTTATGTGTTTTTCTCTTCTTTTTCTGTTGTAGTTAATAATTTAATGTGGTTTTGTGTTGGCTCTTATTTATTTTTCTGCGTTTGTTGGTATATATGTGTAGGTGTTCGGTAGGGTACGGGTTAGTAACGGTTTAGTAGATTTTCTTTAATATTTGAAGAGCATTAATATGAAATTTTGTTAGATTGTCACCACTCCTATAAACGGCCTTCACAACCCAGTTAGTAATAAATTGTCAGACTTTCAGGCCACTGCGCATGCACTGACTAGAATAAAGAAAATATATTGGTTTGTTGACTACCTGTAACGACTGCCAAAGATTTATATATGGCAGCAAGGAACGAACGGCTTATCTTGCTTTCCGAGGCACGGATGAAACTCGGTATGTAATGGGTGGTCACCCATCCACGGAACAATTTAGGCAAGCACGGTATAAATATCCCAGTACCATCATAAAATCAAACCAAATTTTATGGAGATACTAAGTTACGCCTATCTTAACAAATTCCACTTTACCAACTTAACCCAGCAAAAAGCCTATCGAAAGCTTAACTTTCTAAGTAAAGCACAGGCTCAAAACGAAGTCAAGTAAACTCAAGTAGGTGCTTCATTATCTTAGAACGTATCACGTGGCGCGGCACTAACTTGAAATTCTGAACTAAGCTCTGATACAACAATTAAGTACAACTTTAACTTGTGTATAAAGTGTGATGGCACCTTTAAGGATCTGTTTTAGACAAACTGGTGTAAACAGCCCCGAAGTGTTAGTTTAGAAGTTTTGGTAACTCTTTCGGACATAATATGACGGCACGGTTGGCGCAGTGGCTGAGCGATTGGATGTTACGCTGCGTGTCGCGGGTTCGATTCCCGCACGAAACAAATATTTGTATGGCCTACAGATTTGTTTTGGGTGTTTGGTTTGTGTATGTGAGGATAAAGTAAGGAATGAGTATATTAGAGGAAGTTTGAAAGTGGCACCTGTTACAGAAAAATTGAAAGGAAGTCGTTTATCTTGGTATTGTCATGTAATGAGGAGGGATGAAACGCATGTGACTAAAAAAGTGAGGGATATAAATATTGATGGATGGAGAAGGAGAGGAAGGCCAAAGAAAAGACGGATGGATTGTGTGAGGAATGATATGAATGAGAAAGGAATAAATGCCACCTTGACGTGTAACAGGGAAGAATGGAAGAAGAAAACGTGTTGCGCCGACCACAAATGGAATGGGATAAGGGCAGGAAGATGATGATGGTTTGTGTATGTGAGTTTAAATGTTTGTAAACACACCCACGATACAGGAGAAATTTCTAGTGGGCAACGTTTTATAATTAAAAAAATATATTATAAACTGGGAGTCCATATTAGTGCCCGGTTGAAGGTAATAGTTTTGCCCACTATCATATGGGGCGACGTAACTAGTGAAATGAGGGTGTACTATCACCCGTCGGGGCTGCGGGTTGTTCGCAAGAGATACCGCGGCCTCGACATGAAGGGCTAAGAAGGAACATGGGTGGTTTTAGTCGGTAGAAGTCTGACACTCCCTTTCGCTCTGCCCAAGAGCGGCTTATTTGATAATTTTCCATCCGCCAAAAAAAAACACCTCTGTTTTCTTCTTCGTAGATTACAGGCGTGATGTTACGTTAGTGTAAACAGGCCCGAAGTGTGCTTTAGTTTTTGTAAATCAGAAGTTTTGGTAAATCTTGCGGACGTAAAATACTGGGGAATATCCATTTGGCGATTCGTTCTATCCCAACTAATTTATTTGTTTGTTTATCATGTCTTTGGCAGAAAAGTTTTGAATCAAAAGGGTTGGAGATTTTTGTGTGATTCGTGTCCTGCCTAACTTCCGTCGTTTTATACTTTTTTCAAACTAGCGACCACGCATAAATCTTGTATCAATAACTGAAATCAATACAAACAAGTTTTGTATGAGACAACATCTTCTAAAGCGTCACGTTTTCTAGAGATGGGGTCAACCCCATCTCTAGAGAACGTCAGTCATTTTTGGGGTTGACCCCATCAACCCAAAGATGACTCAAACCGAGTAATATTACTCTAAATGTATCTTAATAACTCTAAACTGGACACATTTTGGTGTTGAAACTACAGAACTGCGCTTGTAGCGCACCCTAGTGGAACAATTAAATTGAATGAGTTACACGGATAATAATCCACTGGATTTGTTTAAGATAGAGTTACGGCCACCACTTTCATGTTCAAGCGACCGACGACATACGAAAGTCACTTCTGCGAAAATGAAACATTATGATTACGGGTTACGTTGCGCCACACTAGGAATGTCTCCTGTATCGTGGGTGCGTTTACAAACATTTAAACTCACATACACGAACCAAACACCCAGACCCGAAACAACTATCTGTAGGCCATACAAATATTAGTTACGTGCGGGGATCGGGCCCGCGATACGCAGCGCAGCAGTCCAATCCCTCAGCCACTGCGCCAACCGTGCCAATTTCTGAAAAGGGACGTTCAAGATCAAGATCTTGTAAATCTGATACTTAACAGTGTTCAAGTACTCACTTAAGTATCAGATTTTACTAACAGACACCAGCACACCAAACTACCTGAAACTTTCAAATCAACCTTTTACGTAATGTTTTAACGATAAAGTTGAAAATCTGTAAACGATATTTAATAGATTGTAGTAGCATGATGTGCTGGCGCCTATACGTTAATAGTCCTCCTGACCGTTTCAGTCACAGCGGATAAACGACCCTAAACGTTTATAAAAAGCACACATATTTTCGGTATCCCTATTAAATTACCACACCCAGTGATTCTAGAGTCAGATTTCGCATATTGCACTAAGTAATTTGATAACCAGCGCTCGCTTTATTTATTTTTTTTTTTTTATTAAAACTTTATGCACAAGTAAAAAACCGTACAAAGGCGGACTTAATGCCTTGGGCATTATGTAGCCAGCTATGTTTTTTAAGTCCCATGTAGAGGGCAAACCTATTGTCATCAACCAGTCACAAATCCAGACTCCGTAGCTGCTTCTGAGAAATTCCTGGTTGAAAAACCCAATAACACTGCTCGACCTGGGAATCGAACCCAGGACTTTATGCTCAGCAGTCGGACTTCCGACCACTAGACCAACAGGGCAGAAATAGTCCTCCTGCCCGTTTTCAGTCACTGCAGATAAACGACCATTTTTTTTTTAGGGGGTGGGAAAGTAATGACCCCTCCCGCTCTGGGCAGAGCGAAAGGGAGTGTCAGACTTTTACTGACTAAAAACCACCCATGTTCCTTCTTAGCCCTTGCGCCGAGGCCACGGTATCTCTTTCGAACAACCCGCAGCCCCGACGGGAGATAAACGACCCTAAATATAAATATAAGAAGACGGCACAGTTGGCGCAGTGGCTCAAGCAATGAACTGCTGCGCTGCGTGTCGCGGGCTCGATCCCCGCACGGAACAAATATTTGTATGACCTACGGATAGTTGTTTCGGATCTGGGTATATGTGTATGTGAGTTTAAATGTTTGTAAACGCACCCACGATACAGGAGAAATTCCTAGTGTGGGGCAACGTTTTAAAAAAAAAAGAAATGCACGACAATTTTCAGTGGGAAATTACCACATCCAGTAACTCTAGACTCAGATTTCGCAAATTGCACTAAGTAATTTGATAACATAGTGACAGCGTTCGCGTTTAGTTCGTGCGACAGTTTAGCGCACGAAACTCTTTTAAATGCGTTTTGTTTCACTTTTTTAATGCTTGTTTCATGTAGGTATGTGTTGAGTTGCAGCCATTCTTAGATTACTTTTAGTGTGAGGGTTAAAAATTTTGCATCAAATTAATTCAAACGTTTACGTTTTAATTAATTTGATGCAACATTTTTATGTAATTTATGTAGTAGGTATGTTAGAAACATAACATACAATTTTTATTAGTCGGTAATATCAATATCCCACTACTGGGCTATTTCCACCCCAAATTCCTTCCAAGAGCTCTTTTTCTGCGCCTCCTTGAACCAGCCATTGTTTCTATTTACTTTGATATACTAAATAAAACGTCCTATTATTTTTAAAAGCCTTTTTCTTACCAGTGAACTTTAGAAGAAATTCCAGTTCTTATTTATTTATTTATTTAAGTACACACAAAATACAAATACACAAGGAAAAAAAAATAAAAAATAGAAATGATTGAAAAAAAAATTGAATCTGCCAAAAATTCACCAACGATCGCCAAATAAATCGATAAATAATTCAGCTGAGGTCAATACACAGTTATCAGTTTATCCGTTAGCTGAAAATCCGGCTTAACCCACCCCTTATCGCAGTTAATGCGAACTCTTTGACATTAAAGGAGTTGAAAGAAAATCTCCGATAGTTGTTACTATGAAATCGTCATAGAAACAACTATCGGAGATTTTCTTCAGAAACCCGTTGAAATCTCAACGGGTTTCTGAAGTGAATTTTAGGAAGCTTTTGGTAAGAAACTGCCTCGTTGGTCTAGTGGACGCAAGCGCGACTGCTGTGCATGAGGTCCTGGGTTCGATTTCCGGGTTGGGCAAAATATTTTTGGGTTAATCCATCAGGATTTTCTCAGTAGTGGCTACGGAGACTGATTTGTATATGTTGATGGCAATAGGCTCGCTGTTACATTAGATTTGTGGCGATAGCGGCATCTATCGCAACACATGCGAACTAATTGGCTAGTCCTACATCGCGCTATCAACTTTATCCGCGACATTAGCCTATATAGAAAATCCCGACTTACATATGTTGGGGTTAGCCCACCAGACACAACACCCGTCTGGTCGGAAGATCCTCCCTTTTCTATGGGGGATGAGGAACTTTACACCCTGTTCCTCATACCCCCCAAACTGGTGACCCCGACGTGACAGGCGGGGATACTTACCACTATACTCCCGAAGAAACAAAGCTGGCGAAATGTGGGTTTACTAATGGGTACACCTCTGGTAACCCTTCGCGGATTACAGGCGTGATTTTATGTTATGTTATGTTCGTAAGTTTTAAATACTTTCTACAACACTACGTTATTTAAATAAAATAGATCTGTTCTATTCTAGTAAATTAAATTTTTAACGAAACTTTTCGTTTATGTCATTTTAATAGACAAACTTAAAATAAATTACAAATTCAATTTTAAAGGCTCATTGATTTCAAAATTTCTAAAACGTTTTATTTCAATAATATTAAACTAAGTAATTGGATGTTTTAATTGAATGCTAGTTCAGACGCATAATTGCAAAAGTTTTAAATCAATTAATATCCGAGCCATTAACTAAATAATTAATGAGCGTCCCCGTCTAGACAAACTTTTCATTAGTATTTTATTCAATGAGCCTCAATTTTATCAATAACTAGCTTCTGCTCGTGGTTTTATCCATGTCAAAGAAAAATGCCAAAAGGAAAACAGTAAAAGAGTTTTTGAAATCGGATGTGTAGTTTCGGAGAATACCTTACACATCAAACATACTCAGGCAGAGTGAGTGCAGAGTTCGTTTTCTAGGAAGCAGAATATGAAATTTAATTTAGAAACTTGAGTTACGGGAATGAAGACAGAAAAACTGGAAGTTAGGTAAGGCATTGCAAAACTCCCGTCGGGGCTGCGGGTTGTTCGCAAGAGATACCGCGGCCTAGACATGAAGGGCTAAGAAGAAACATGGGTGGTTTTTAGTCAGTAGAAGTCTGACACTCCCATTCGCTCTGCCCAAGAGCGGGAGTGGTTATTCGGTGATTTTCCACCCGACAAAAAAAAACAAGGCATTGCAAAACTGGCTTTCATGTTTTCAATGAAGGAAAAGATTAGGTGGAAAAGGATACAACCCAAATACACAATCATCATCATTATTTTCCTGCCCTTATCCTAATTTACTTGGAGTCGGTGCATCAATACCAGCTTCTTATCGTTCATCTCAGCTAAGTGCATAATATAAATCGATATACAGTATACACAGCATAAAGCATTATGAGTGAAACGAGTATTTTCAAATTCAAAATAGTCCAAATTTTAGGTTTCGCTTACTCCGAGCGTTTGCGCTAGGAACTCAGAACCCAGCATATATTCTAAATGTCCACTAAAAACACAGCTACAATCCGCCATGACACTTCATTCCTGACACAGCAGCATGAGACCCGTTGGCTCATGTACTAGTGTCACGGTATGTTGACACGTCAGCTTTCAGCCGTGGATTTACTCGCTTAGTGCCCGGAACAGGCGACAGAGGGCGACAGCTGATATGTGTCGTATCCTGTTTGAATTTTGAATTATTCTAATAGAATCATACGGCATAAAGGTTAATATTTAATTAAATAGAGCGTGGCCATATTCACTCAATTTCCCATTACTGGGACACTTGCCTCGTCTCTTTGAGCTTAGCAAGCAGATCACATTTTGTAAAAGAATGTATTTTAGTTTGTTCCTATTTTATTTCTATCATGTGTGGTAATCGGTTAGCTTGGTATGGATGGGACGTAGATAAGGCCCTTCCTTCACACAGGAATGTGATGGAGAGGAATGAAGAATAGGAAAGTTTTGATGTGGATGAGTATTTGGAAGAGGAATGTGATGGAGAGGAATGAAGAATAGGAAAGTTTTGATGTGGATGAGTATTTGGATAGAGGAAGACCAAATAAACGATGGTTGGACTGTGTGAATAATGGAATGGCAAGAAAGGAGGTGGGTAGTGAAATGACGATTATCGAAGAAGAAGACATGCGGCGCTAACCCCAAACTGGAATTGGAATAAGTGCAGGAGAATGATTCAATGATAATATCATCGCCCTTTTTCGAATCATTTCCTCTACATCGATTCCAATAACACTTTATTTTTCCGACACCACATCGACTCAAATATTTACTTACGACAAGTTTATTCAATTCACGATCATACGACTTTCAATATTTCTACACATATTTCCAAGAAGCGATCGCTTCGTTCAACAGTTGTACATAGCTAGTTCCTGGTGAAATGGAGGTGAACGGATATATCTGGCAACAAATAGAACCTGGGTTCGGTTCGCAAATTGGGTAAAGTGTAAATGGTCAGTTGCAACCGCGGAGTTTGAATTTGAGCCCGGTTGATGGCAATAGGATCGCCGAACTTATTTGTAAGTGAAGTTCGACGGTAATTATACTTGTTGTTGTATTGTCCGAAGATGATTTATCGATGTCGAGACTACACTAGTTTTCTGAATCATAGAAAAAAAACTGGCCAAGTGCAAGTCGGACTTGCACATGAAGGGTTCCGTACCATTGTAGTAGATATTGAGAGATTTTCCATGTTATTTTAGCATGGTGCTAAAATAACATGGAAAATCTCTCAATAGACTTCTTATAGGTTTTCCTGTAATCTATAAGAGTGTTGAACTAATTTCTTTATTTTTTTCAAAATTTTAGGCTTAGTAGTTTCGGAGACAAGGGGGAATGGTCGGTCAGACAGACAGACGAGTGATCCTATAAGGGTTTCGTCTTTTCTTTTGAGTTACGGAACCCTAACACAAGTGTAATTACATGGGAATTAAACATAACTAACGCAATGTGGATATACACATGATGTTATACAAATCAGTCACATAACACTTTCCCTTAACAAAAAAATGGAGACGTCGTATCTAAAAGGTGAATTAAAACAGTCGTCGTGTGACTTCAAAGTACTAATGATATACAGTTTCAGTGTCGTTTAGCACCTAATTAGGTATTCAGCAGAAATACTTGTTTGTAGGAGTCTGCGAATTATTCGTCCGTGAAGCGTGAAGCAGCTCACACGGGAAAATTAATTGTTTCATTTTCAGGAGGCAAGCGCCTGAATGTTCTACTATGTACAAGTTGGATATCAGCAAGTTTTAATGTTGCCTGGCTAATTTTTCGTTGAGTTCTGTGATTTAGATGACAGTGTGTGCGTACTTTGTTTTTGTTCTGTTTGTTAGGAAAGTAATAATTTTGTGATTTACACACATACCTATGGAGGAAAATTTGTTATCGTCGAGGCTTGAGAGGAGAGTTACAGAAATATAAAAATATCAGGCCTGTGATCCCCAAATGGGAGGACGGAGGTCTATCTAACCCGTCGGGGCTGCGGGTTGTTCGCAAGAGATACCGCGGCCTCGACATGAAGGGCTAAGAAGGAACATGGGTGGTTTTAGTCAATTGAAGTCTGACACTCCCTTTCGCTCTGCCCAAGAGCGGGAGGGCTTATTTGATGATTTTCCACCCGCCAAAAAAAAAAAGAGGTCTATTTATCTATACTGTATAGTAAAACACATTTCGCCAGTTACGTTTTTAAAGGAATTTTCCAGTTACTTTTAAAATAAGATTTTATGTACCTAGTCTATTTGAAATCATTAAATAGTTGAGTCTTCGAGTCACAAATGGCTATTTCAATACAAAATCTATAGGGAAATCGCATTTTGACAGCTTATACAATTTCATTGATCACATCAATTCAATATTGCCATACTTCCGCCATTCTCAATCTCGTGACCTTCAACGACTTCACCCAACTTACTTACACAAAAATATAAATCCGAGTAGTTTCCAAAATGGCTGGAGGCGCACGAAGAACAAAGTCACAGGGTTCAGTAATAGCAGTGCAAGTGTCGGGAACGGGTGAGAGTTTCTGTCGGCGCACAGCTGCCGCTGACTCCCTGTCTACCTAGCTGTAGGTATAACGCTGTTCATGGAATGTGGTACATGGGAGAGGATGGAAGCGGAGATCCAAATGTTTTTGTGGAGAAAAAGGTGAATACAGGAACGACGATTCAAAAGTCAGGCCTACTTGAAATAAATGCTTTGATCTGAGTATCAGAGGAGGTTTAAAAGTTGTGTCAGTTAAAAAGGTCTTGGTAAGGACATGTGATTAGGAAGGACGAGTCGCCTGTGACTGAAAGAGTGATGCATATAAATATTAATGGACGGAAAGGGAGAGGATGACCAAGAAAACGAAGTATAAGGAATGATATGATTGATAAAGGAGTTAATGATAACGTGACCGGAATGGAAGAAAATAATGTATTGCACCGACTCCTGCGACATGGGATAAAGACAAGGAGCTGATGAAGGTGGATACATAATTCAGTCTATCATTCTCACTGCTCGGATTTAAGCTTCTCCGCTGTGAGAGTGACGTTATCCACCACGTCTCTTGTGTGGATTGGTGGGTGTCTCACGTACAGTACCCGGCGATAAATATTGCACATCGACCTTTGGAAATTGGTGCATTGTATACAAAGAATAAAAAAAATGTGTGCGTGTACACACGTAAGAAGTGAAACTTCTTTATGGCCTTATTTTTCGCAAAATGATCTACATGCAACTTTCCAGAAATTGGTTAAATAAAGTTAAATTAGATAAAGTTTAAACAAAAGGATTTTATTATCATAGACATGAATACAAATAATACAATTATTTCACTTTAACTTTTTGCTACTAAGATTATTACAGCATTTCATTAATTGTAATAGAATTATTACTATCATTGTCATCGTTATTATATATTTTTATAATGAATGGCTTATGGTAACTGAAATATGAAATATATGGTTTACATTCCACGAAATTTAGTGACCGAGTAAAAACTCCATCAATTGTAGTGCCAGATCTTGTTGTTGACGTTTGAGGACTGTTTTTCATGGATAAATTCAATTTATCTTTCAGAAATTCAACTAGCTTCAAAGATTTTTCCGATGCAAAATTGACATTAAAATCTCCACTTAAAATCATCGGTATTTTATCTCACGATTCTGGGTGACTGGAAGGGGACTGCACGTGTATTTTTGAACGGTAAAGTCTGGTGGTGGGAGTAAGTCCGCTTAAGCGACATGCTATCCCTACTCCGTTGGAGAAAGTGAAAGTACTCTTCGTCTGAACCAACCGTGGTAGGGGCAAGAAAAAGATGGCGCGTAACGGAAAAATGTGACGCGTAACCGAAAAATGTGACGGTAAATTTTTTTCCAACGCCGATAAAGAAGTTTTACTTCAAAAGAATTATCAAAAGAAGCAAATCATAATTGTTTTAACAGCTCCTAATAATAATAAATACCGGACTGTTTGTATTTAGTGCGACAGAGATCTCTACGAAGTCGAAATTAGCGGATTGTCTCTTTCCAAAGGTCGATGTGCAATATTTATCGCCGGGTACTTTTTTTTTGTATTTTAGTTTGGTTCTAAGACATCTTGCGTCACTAATGCTAACTACATGCCTAAAAAAAATAAAAATTCTTATTCGCACCCCAAGCAGCCTTTATTTTTTATTTGGGGTAGCTCGAGCTAACACGATGTACAGCCAATATAAATGTGTCCCTCTTACCCACCACCAAATCCTGTTTTTGGCGGTACAAGTGATAAGATCAAGCGATTCCTTTAGTTAGTTTAATGAGTTTTCGCAAATTAAAATCTCTTAAGGAAGTTAGCAACGATGGCCCAGTGGTGACGGCACCAACTTACGAGCAGTAAGTCGTGGTTTCAAACCCAGGCAGGCATTACTTTGTGTAATTTATTTCATCACCGCTGCTCTCAAAACGGTGAAGGAAAAAGTCGTGAGAGAACCAGCATGTCTTAGTACCAAAAAATTCGAAGATATGTGACGTCTACCGACTCGCACCTGGGTGGATTATTGCCCATCCCTCTCCTAGACCCTGAGACCCTGCAGTTGGACAATTATAGGCTGATGATGATGATTTTTGGGCTAAAGATAATCTTTCTTTAAGTGGGTTATACCCACCCATACCTAATACATTCCCACATGTAACCCTCCAGAAACGAATTTCATTAGTCTTCAAGCAAGTGACACAAGACTCCCAAGTTCGGCAGCGTAAGATTAATTTAGATAACGTAGGAAGAACTTTCGTCATCGCGTCGCAGCTGGCCCGATGGAACTACTTGCTAACTATAGTTTAATCTTCGTAACGCGATGCTATTGTGAGATTGTGACGGAAGAAAAACATGATAAACAAGGCTAGGGAATTGGGAAGTTAAACTCGGTTTAGGATGGGAGAGGCCGTCGTTGATTATGGAATAATTTTCGTCATGAACTCCGGGCGGTAAATCGTCTGTTGTGGTGCCTATCGGAAGCTTATGTCCAGCTGTGAACTGCGATAGGTTGTGTTGACTGATTAATTATAAAATGGTGGTCCACATTGGACCTGGATCGAAGGATTTGGAAGTCATAGGGATAGACAAAGGCCTATATCTTTAGCCAGTGTCATCCCACAGCTGGGCCTCTACAGTAACAGCAACTTACACGCCAAATAGATACGATCTACACATCATACAATACACGTCTGTTCGGAGGATCCTCCCCTTTCTATGGAGGATGAGGAATTTTCCACCCTGTTCCTTATATCTTTAAAGTAAGTATCCAATCAAAAGGATATTTTTACTGCTTTTTTTTTTACAGAAACCTAGTCAAAAAAAAGAGTATTGTAACCGTAGATTCAATATTAATTTGGTACTGTTAAATAAACTACTATGTAGAACACAACAGACGTCGGAGAATTGTTAGCACAAACCTTTTGCTTGACGTATTCTAAACGGTAGTACAAAGACTGGCTTCTGAGAAATACGTTTCTAAACCGTTTTGCAGTGCAACCGCATACAGTCTACGAGTCTTGTTTGCTTACAAACGTACAAGGTACTGACGTCAAGATACCTGAAGCTGACAGATTTTCACAATAAATTTTGAATTAATTAAATAATTATACATTTATTTGCAGAAAACTAAAACTGAACTGAAACTAATGTTTTAGCGGTAAAGTTGAAAAATCTATTAAATTCTAATACTTATATCTATATACACCGTGACTTTTTTATTGACTAGAAACCGGTCATCAAAAAAAAATGATTTGAATCATTTAAAAAAACTTCGCGTGACGTAGTTAGAAACAACGTTACAAATTGCTACATGAAATATGGTCAATTGAAAGAAATTCAAAGAAACACAGGTTGCAGTAGCTGTGATGGCCTCTGTATATATCTTCTCTTTAAATAAACACCTTCTAAAACGTAAACAAATACAATTTCAATGGACAAACCATAAAACACACATATTATCTAGTACCTACACATAATTTAAATCGAGCAGTTTTCGCACACGGTACCTCGCACAGTCCTTAATTTTCGCAATTTCCCTCATAACGCCTGGACTAACGCGAATTAACTGCGAAACAGAACTGATTTACACATTGAAGCTCACGTACTATGAATAAAACATGGAACTACTGCTCGTGAATGCAGCCACATATAATTAAAAGCGATATTTTTATAGCGAAAAAATTGGTGGAACGAAAAGCAACCTCTTTTTTGTCGAGTGCCTGTATTTTTATGTTTTATTGCACTGTATTCTGCAATTGTGGTGTTAAAGCGAGGATTGTGTTATGTCTCACTCCAGTTTCACGTAAAACATAGACTAGTCAAATTCGGATTATCCTTTTTGCCTTATTTCTTTTTTAAGACCCTGACTTCATATCAAACGCTGAAAAACTTAGGATGTAGAGCTTACATAATATATTCACCGCAACCAATCTTAAATCTGCTTTTAACTTTAATTGAGTTCCGGGGACCAAAAATGCCGATATCGTCAAAGACGCGGCACGGTTTTGGGCTGATTATGATGAAGATGAAAATCACATTAATAAGTCACAAACTCAGTTTATATAATACGTGTTGTCAATTATGTGACGATTTTACGAAATTTAACGTAATTCATATTATTTTCCTTTTTTGATTCTGATAAAGCGGCCATATTTGCCTTGTCAAAAGTATTGTTTTCAAAGTAAAACTTTGAACGAAAGAGAACATTTCTCAATTTCTCGATACAATTCTAAAATCGCAGTTAATACATTTATCGAGTAAGTTATATTTAACTCTTTGAAAAAACGCTAACTCAGTTTATTTCTTCGAGAAAACCGAAAGCGATACAGTGAATTCTTCCTATTATTGCTGAACAAAACCGACCCAGAATCTCGCTAAAAGGGTAACTGTGCGTTCTATTGAAAAAGATGAAAGATTCTTTTAGAGCAACAACAAACTAGAAGATTATTCTTTCATCGTCTAAAAGCTTTCTACCAGAATGCTACAAAAATGGGGCAACAGACTACTTTTGACATATAAATTCGGAGCAATTTTAACTTAATTTTACTCTTTAAGAAACTTCGTACATGACTTCGCTGAACTAATCTAGAAATGCCGTATGCAGCATTTTAGGTACGTTCTAGTATTTTTTTTGGGTATAGGATATTAAAAGACATTTTTCAGGCAACAACAGTGAAATTAAATGGTTCCGTACGTTCCGTTAGGGTTGTCACACATGAAACGGGTTCTGAGAAAACATTTCATGGTATATCTGATAATGTGTGCAAAGCTTAAATGTATTATGAACACCTCTGAAAGAGTAACTGAAACATGGCCTAATTGATACATGGATTGAGTTGTCTACAATTTAAAAAAAATGCCGTAGTAATTCTTTTACACCATATCAATGAACACTGTACGAATGAAGTAAAAAAGAACAAAAAAAAGATTTTTTCCATTATATCAATATAAAAAACTACACGATATAGTTTTCCCTGATTGTGAACGAACATAACTGCGTTTATACACTTACACAGCTTCACTTTATCAAATCAATTTGCTTCTCCAATTTATTTCGCGCAATATTCAGCCATTTTTCCATTTAGTAACCCTATCTGGCGTACTTGCATTCTCAGTACGATGCACCCAATTTTGGAATATTGAAAACAATATCCGGTGCAATGGACCGAATAACCATTTAAAAACCTCCTTACTTATGCTTTTTCGTAAGAAAAGTGCTTCGAATATTAGAGTAGAGAATTGGAACATAGATAGGCACTTGTATGTACCAATTCTGTACCTAATAACAGGCACCACTTTTTAGTAAGAAGGACATTTGGTACCGAAATTGAAAATCTGAATTGCGGTAGTCTACTTTGTAGTTTTTGTCTTACCAATACAAAAACTCCCACTCACAACTCCCCTTCTTGGACTGCGTCGTGACTGTTGAGCATGGGGTCATGAATTCGATTCCCAGATCCCATGGCAAAGTGTTATTGGGCTTTTTCATTCTCAGTAGCAGACTAAAAGTCTGGATTAATGCCCGGTTGATGGCAAAAGGCTCGTCTCCTATTACATGGAACTTCAACATACATAACTGGCGAAATGTAGGTGTTCTGTTAGTTACACCTCTACTTAACCCTTAGAGGATTACTGGTGTGATGATGATATGTCTTACCAATTAATTGGATTAATTGTGTTTGGTTAAAATAAGAAAAACTCTTGATTGGCCGACCGAAACCATCTTTTTTCTTTTTACTGGTATATGTTTGGTTAGGTATAATTTGGGGGTTGCTACTAAAATATCATGTTTCATATATATTTTTTTCTGTTACAGGTAAAACAACGAAATATAATGAAACATAAAGCATATTATTATTTACCGCAAATTGGTAAGTTGATACAAGACAAACAATAACCCGCATTTTGGGCATCGCCGCAGTCGGGTAAAAAAAGGTTGTGAGGTTTCAAAAACAGCAGTTAAGCAACTATTTCAGGTGCAGTCTTCTGTCCAGAAATGTTGGAATATGATACGTTTTGGTGAACAAATAAAGAAGAATAAAGAATAACTTATTGTTTAAAATGAAATTACAGTCGTTGTGTTAATTCCTGAAACTCACACTAAAAATAAACTAAATCATTTTAAAAGTGTAACCATGGAGTTTCTTGCCGGTCCTTCTCCATAAGAAACAACCAATCCGAACCGTGCATCCTTGCGTTTTGTTAGCGCCTATGTAAAATAAACTAATTTGGTTTCGATTTTCAGTAGACTAAGACTAAACCATTGATTATCGAAGACAAAGTGTAAACGGACCCTTCAGTAAAACATCGCAGTGATGGGAGAGAAGGTGTTTTTCGGTTTCGTTAAGGGTACTTTTACACCCTTTAATTTATTCATATTATATATGTCGTAGGATAATTTGATACTTCGAATCTTCGCGGAAATCCTAGGGGTTCCTAGGGGTTTTGCGAAAACGCGGATAATTAGACATAGGCGAAAAATTATCAAATCTTACTGGACAAAGTCAGGATTTTTGCGAAAATACTCGTTACTATTTAGACGGCCACCACAAAATATTTTTAAGACTCTAAGCCTAGGCACCAAATAAAATTTTCGGTTCTTAAAAAATTTTTAGGGGCGGCATGGGCACCGGGCCGTAGGCCGACGAAGGAGGCCGGCGGAGGCCCGGCACTTCGGGGACAGAAGATATTAGTGTTATTTAATATGCGAGCGAAGCGAGCGCGCGTTTACCTATGTCTAATTATCCGCGTTTTCGCAAAACCCCTAGGATTTCCGCGAAGATTCGAAGTATCAAATTATCCTACGACATATACAACACGTCCAACATATAGGTACCCTAATCCCACTGTGCCTTACAAAATAACAAAATATAACACACTGTTTATAATAACCATATTTCAAAATGATGGACGTATCCAAAACTGTGTTCTGACAGGTTATCAAACTCTTCTTCATCGTAATCCTAAATTGTATTCAGGTTTTATGTAACATTAACATCAGATTAATTCTGTAAAGCTTAAGTTTTACCTAGACATTATATAAAGCTTAGTAGGATGGATAAAATCTCTAATCATACTTTGAAGTTTAAAGAACAGGTCTCGGGTTTCTTTGAAGATATTGGTGTTCAGTTTCCACCGAGAATTGCCAAAATATTTATTTATTTATTAAAGGGAGCTTTACAGCTTACAGTAAAATAACTTAAAATTATTACAAAACAATACGCCAATTACAAAGTACACAAAAAAGTCAAATAAGATAAGGTGGCCAAGAGTGACTCTAAATGTATTGTGTGTGCGTGTATGTGTGCGGGTGTTTGTGCGGTGTGGGTGTCTGTGAATGTGTGCGATGATATTGTGTACGTCTATTTGTGACTAACTGCCTAACTGACACTAGCAGGGGGTTGGAGCAACACGCGGTTGCTCCAAGATAGACCGCAAATTCTCGAAAATTCCGAATAATTAAGTAATTCAATTTAATTCGCACGAAACAAATATTTGTATGGCCTAAAGATAGTTGTTTCGGGTCTGGGTATTTGTGTATGTGAGTTTAAATGTCTGTGAATGCACCCACGATACAGGAGAAATTCCTAGTGTGGGGCAACGTTTAAAAAAAAAAGAAAAACCGAAGAGTTAGGCATATTTGCACCTAATAACATTTCGCCAGTTATGTTTAAGTCCATGAAACCATGGGCGAGCCTATTGACATCAACTTGGCACAAATTCTGATTTCTGAGAAATTCCAAACAGAAAAAAAACGCATAGCAAACAGAAAAAAACGCTCGACCTAGGAATTAAACCTAGGATCTCATGCAGTAGTGCTTGTGACCACGAGGAGCAGCGACGGTTGTTCTTATCATCATAATCTGTCTAGCCTTTTCCCAACTATGTTAGGGCCGGCTTCCAGTCTAAACGGATGCAGCTGAATACCAGTATTTTACATAGAGCAACTGCCTATCTGACCTCCATAACCCAGTTAATACTAGCTAATACGATACCCTTTGGTAAGACTGGTTGTCAGACTTTTAAGTCACTGACTACCTGTAACGACTTTGGTTGTTCTTAATCTATGGTTAAATAAAATAAAAGTTTGTTAACTATACCAATCAGAATAAATAATTATGAATCATAATGAGGTACCTATATTATCAAAATTACCATCAAAATGACCCTTAGAAAATTGCCTAATTACAAATTCAAACTTTAACTGAAAGCTCAATCCAACCACACGATTCCAAAGAATTCAACAGACAAAACTTTAAGCGAGAATCTTAAGAAAAAATGTCCTCGACGTTACGGGAACCCTTGCGAAGTAAATCGTAGGGCGGCAGTAGGGCGGGCGGGTGACAAATTATTATTTTTATTGCCCTAATAATATGGCCGAGTGGAAAGTTAATTAAATTGCCTTGAGAAAGTGGGCGGTTCTTGTTAATCAAACTTTCGGAAAGTATTATTTTGTGATGTGGGTACTAGGCTACGCCTAAGTAAGTATTTACCCTGCCGCCGTTAGCAAAAAGATCGTAACTGTGGAAATAATATTAAGAAAAACCCTTACTGAAAGAAAAAAGTTAAATCTATTAAGGCCTCTTTTTCTGCATGACGTTTTCTCTGATATATGCCTTAGTTTTACGATAGCAGTGCTATGGTCCCATATTACGAACACGTTGTAATAAAATTCTGAATAACCTAGTGACTCGTTCCTTAAACAGTCTCATAACAAACTCGCTGCATCCACATGGTATAAATTTATGGCCCATATGAGGAGCCCTGTATCCAAGAAATATGTGGTTTACTATAATCATGCCAGGGCAGCGCAGCTCTAGTGGTATGCCAGATTCAGCCGTTTCTTAAATGTCTACGTAAAATCAACTTTTCATTTAACATTGAACCAGTCAGTTCCATAATAATAAAGAAGATTGACTTACAAACGAACTGAAAGTAACTTCGTCTACCGTTACTCCTCAACTTTTTAAACTATCGACGTAACTCCAAATGTCTTCGCAACTTTGAAACTCAGTCAAAAACAGCAATAAAATCTGAAATACAGTCTCAATACCGTTCTCACGTTGTCTGTAAGGAACCCTAATAAAATAAGACAGCCTAAATATCGTAGGGAATTCGTTACGACAATATTGCGTCCTCCCTTTTGTTCGGCAGAATGCTTTCAAAGCAAATTACTTTTGTACGGAACCCGGAACTTTTAAAATATGCCGAATATATTCTATAGGTAGGTACTAATTCGTGAATCTGCTGGTTGGGAAGAAGATAAAAATGGAATGAGAATTAGAAGCTTTATGTAGCTTTGAAGAATTTAAGCTGCTATAGGTAGGTACACGGGTCTGGCGGTATAAACATATTGTAGAAATATATTGTATAGTGGTATTTATTCGTATATAGGCTGGTGCCGACAATACGACAATAAATGATACCACTGGTAGTTCTAGTTCATAGGAACATTTTTAAACTATCAAATAAATCCTAACACCGTCGTGGTGCCGACGATACGATAATAACCTACCTAAATATCTTTGCCAAATTCGTTTGTTACATTTTATTTCCATACGTTAATCGGTGCAAATTATTCCTAAGGTTAGTAAACCAATATTTGTTTGCAAATTGTAATGTATTTCGTTTACAGTTTTATGCTATTTTAATTTTAAGGTTTATTTGATAGTTTAATAATGTTCCTAAGAACTAGAACTACCAGTGGTATCATTTATTGTCGTATTGTCGGCACCAACCTGTATATCAGCTGTTCAAGTATAAAAAGAACCGACAGAGTTACAGTCTCTATTATTACTACTATTTTGTAACGTCTTTTGGCTGAAATGATGATGATGATGATGATGAACTAGACCTTCAACTTTAACGTCGACGTTTGTATTAACATCATTGAACACTTCATTCTGTCTTTTCATTTCTAATTTCCTTACTTACTGAAACTGAAAAACGAAGTAAATTAGTTTTCTGCAAATGAATTGATTATCTCAGCGTATGTCACCCGATCCTCTTTTGCATCCAGTCTTTCCCAGCCATCTTTTTCCAAAGTTACATATTGTTTTACCTCATATTGTTATTACAAAACGAAAATTCTACTATGTAGTCAAAACCTATCCCAACTTGACCAACTATAAGGTCAGTTGAAACTAGAATTAACACGCTTTCGAAAGTAGGCCAGAAGTCATACATATTTGAACAGCTGCAACCAACTAAATGCATTAGCTGTAACTGTGGCAGAACTTGAGAATTATGCCGATAATGTAAGATGAATATCAGAAAACAGTAAGTAGAGCCATTTGTTAAAAAAATGTTCGGCTATAATAGGATAGTTAACAAAAAAAAATTAATTAGTCCGTCAGTTAGATTTAGAAAAAATGTAGAATTCAGTGCTTTGAAAATTCGTGTGACGTCAAAAAAGTTTTTTTCGTATTCAATATTTTTCGATAATCTAACAGACAGACTAATTAGAATCATATTTTTTTAATCAGTATACATCCCTATTTTCTTTACAAACTTGGCTATTTTAAACTTTTTATGCTATGAAAAGACCACCTGTCTTTTCATAGCATAAAAAGTTTAATGATGGGGTAAAGCTTTACCTGAACTGAAATATTACACAAGACCATACTTTTAAAATATTTTAAACAAATTGACACACATGTCCATGTGAATTGAAAAAAATGTGTCTGTCTGTGTGTAAATGTGATATGAAATATCTATTTCACACGACTGCCATTATGGTAGCTGACATTTGAAATGCGGACTATATAATCAAGCCAATTTCCGTCGTTAAAAATCTATTCGCAATCGCTTATTAAAAAAAAGCAATGACAAAAACAAAGTTAAGTTAGATAATTTTTTTGACAGATTGAGACAGAAACTGCGTAAAATTCATACGGAAATTGCCCCTCTCGAAATCATTGCCAAGAAGCAAAGACTTCCACCATCATTTAATTTTCTACTCTTACGTATATTATCAACTACCCATCATTTTATCGATAAACTCTAGTTAAGCATTGTCTCACAAAGTATCCCTTGTTAGTTAATGCCACACTTAATACCTTTAAGCCGAGCTCGGTGTAAACATTATTAAAATTCAGCTTAGGTGCAATATCGCTGCGACGCTGCCGTTATGTAAACTGTCTGTTACACGTCTAGACCGTAACTATGTAGACAAGACTGGAGCTTAGCTACACTCTGTGGGTAAGGTTTTTGTGTGTTTATTGATGGATCGATGTGTTTAGTTTAAATGAGATTCTTGCAATAGAATAAATGAAGTGGTGTATAGTTGCCCGTCGGGGCTACGGGTTGTTCGCAAGAGATACCACGGCCTCGACATAAAGGGCTAAGAAGGAACATGGGTGGTTTTTAGTCAGTAGAAGTCTGACACTCCCTTTCACTCTGCCCAAGAGCGGGGGTTATTCGATGATTTTCAACCCGCCAAAAAAAACAAAAAGTGGTGTATAGTTACGATCACCAATTACACATAGCAAAATTAAACGCAATTTTCTCGTGAAACAACCATTTCCATAATAGTATGAGTTTGAAAATTCTATGACCATAACAACATAATATAACAATCAAATATAGGAGAAGAAAATTACCTGAAAAGGGCTGTATGAATACATAATGCTCGTGACTTTGTTAGGGTTGAAACAGATTAAAATTGATAAAATTAGTCAACTTTAACTATCCGAGATCAAAAGCTTAAAATATTACCTAAAACTTTTTGGTTTTTTAAACTTTATTTCCGTTAATTATAAAACTAATTGTGTTGTTGGTTAAGAACCCCAAAATAGAGTTAATCCATATATTAGGGCTTTATAATGTCAACTCATATAATCAAAACCTTTGATTATAAACATAAAGGGTACTTTTTATTTAAGGTACGCACACACAACATGACATGGGTTGCAAAATAGTTGAAATTACCTGCAAACATAGGAACCTTCCTCTTGTTGACGGTACAATACAAATAAAATGTCAGAATAAAGAAAGTTTATTTAATTAATGTGAAAATGTTGTGTGTGTCCGTTGATAATAATAAACGGAAGGAAACGTTTTCTTAAACTATCTTCCTTATTGCGATCTCCGCCATACCTTTTTTTTGTGTGTTGGGAAATCATCAAATAACCCCTCCCGCTCTTGGGCAGAGCGAAAGGGAGTGTCAGACTTCTACTGACTAAAAACCACCCATGTTCCTTCTTATCCCTTTATGTCGAGGCCGCGGTATCTCTTGCGAACAATCCGCAGCCCCGACGGGCGTCGGCCCTTCCATGTTGCTGACATCTCTTTGAGGCGCGCGTGGAACACGAACACGCCGTCGACACGGCCTGTCTTCGTCTTATGACGGACGAACGGCGATCTCCGCCATACTTACCTAATGGGTATTCTATAGAAATGATTCTAGAATAATATTTTTGTTGTGTTTAACTCGCCAGATAAGCCACTCGAATCAATCTTCAGGTTAAGCCACGCTTGCTTTGGTTGGTCCGTGGATGGGTTACATTACCTGAGTTTCCTCCGTGTCTCATAAAGCACATTAATCAGGTAGTCAGTGACCCGAAAGTCTGACAACCAGTTAAGACTGGTTAGGGCTATAGGGATCGGACTGAGTCAAAAAAATATGATTCCAATTAGTCCGTCAGTTAGATTATCGAAAAATATTGGATACGTGTTTTTTGTTTTATCAAATTAATAAAAATTGACGAAGATAAAACGCGTCAAAGATCATGAGTGGGGGGTTGTGACGTCATTTGTAGGTAAAAAATGTACTGACATGTGACGTTTTCGAGGAGTTCACGAGTTTTCGAAGCACTGTATCGTCTTCATTTTTTGTTTATGTGAAATAAAAAGAAATGTGTTAAATTTTTGGAAATCTATCTGACGGACTTATTAGTTTTAATTTGTCCCATCCTCTATTACTAGGTGTATATGTAAACGCAAGAATGTTAAAACTTTTCATAGAATAATCCGACCTTATAAAAGCTTGAACTCATTTCGCTTCGTTCAATAAGTTTTAACTGCATTATTATCTTTTACCTTTTTTCCAATAAAACTAACAGCTATTCTTTTAATTAATTCTGTATTATCGGCTACTTGAATACGTTAGGCACTTCACTGTTCCCCTTTGCCTTCACTTTTAAAATGGTAACTGAATAAAAACGGCATGGAAATGGAAAATACGTCTAGTTTTTTTCTTTAATTAACACTTGAATGAAGGAGCTGAGAGAAAAAATCGCCACTTAGCTAACCAAGTGATCTTTAAGAACAACTTAAGCATAAAATTTAATACTTGTACAAGATTTTTTGACAATCTCTACGTGTGAATAACTTATCCTCTGGTTCCTGGTTCCTATCATCATAATCATTTTGTTACCTGTGACAGTACATTAGTCTCTCATATCCTTGGTATATACCAAGGATACCATTTACAAGGTGTATAAAAGGCTGTATGGATATTATTGGATATGTAGACACCAGTGACGAGGCGTGCCTATAAGCCCATTCCCCCAGCTTCCTTTTTGAAAATAAAGCAAAAAGAAAACTAATGATTAATTATGTTCTTATACTTCACGCCTCGCCACTGGTAGACACTAAGGTATTATTCAGACGCATTTACAAATTTTTATTAATGAACTAGAGAAAAATGTCCTGGCTTCGTACCTCGAGATTCTTTATCAAATATAATACGAGAATTTAGCACATACACGTGAAATTCGTTCATTAATTTTTGGCAAAAAATATACTAAACAGTCGTGATAACCGCATCAAAATCCGTCGAATTCGTCAGATTACTTATAAAGAATAACGCAATCACACAGATAACACTAAAACTGACATTCTTTACAAGACGTGGGATCGAATGGTCAAATAATAGTTACTCTGATAAAAACTTGTATATTTTGCTAAAATTTAAAAACTTGCAAAATTCTAAAGACATCTATCATCGTACATCAGTTATTCCACGTCTTGCCATATTTCTCCCCTCTCTCTTTCACACTTCTACACCTTTCACTCGCACGTTTGCATACGTTCACTTTTACTGAAAAGTCCACTTACTTAAAAAAATCATTTTGTTTTCTGCAATATTCTCCGCAACAGCTTACTTACAGAACAAAATAAGGGTTCTCCATAACAAAAGCAAAAGGCTACTCGTAAACCGGGTATCCATCTCTTTAAGCGAAGATCACGTTCACGCTAAGCAAAGAATTTTTAATATTTCCACTCCCTGTCTGATTTACCGGCAAAGGTTGTTTCTTTTTGTTCCCTACCTTCGTAACTTTTTATACGAGCCTTTGTCATGGAAACTGTGATCATAATCAACTTATCCTTTTCCCAAATATGGCATCTGAAAACCAGTATTTTACTTGGAGTGACTGGATTATGACCTCTACAACCATCATCATCTGCCTAGCCTTTTCCCAACTAAGTTAGGGTCGGCTTCCAGTCTAAGGAGATGCAGCTGAATACCAGTATTTTACATGGAGCGACTGCCTATCTGACCTCCACAGCCCAGTTAATACTGGGTAATACGATACCCTTTGGTAAGGCTGGTTGTCAGACTTTGAGGTTTACTGACTACCTGTAACGACTGCCAAAGATCTATATATGCCAGCCGGGTCCAACAGCTTAACGTGCTTTCCGAGGCACGGAGGAAACTCGGTATGTCGGGCGGTCACCCATCCACAGACCGACATAGGCAAGCACAGCTTTACCTAAAGATCGACCCGAGTGGCAGTTCTTATTAAGCCACGAGCCTCTACAACCAAACCTTAAAAAAAAGCCTACACAAGAAAGTGATAACAAGAATTGTGTAAGGTTCCTGACACCTGTGCTAGGTGATAGACCTCTGTTACAGGAGCAATTAGTGGTTAATACGATACCTCTTTTTTTTGGGGGGTGGGATATCATCATGTGTGACTCCTGCCTCTTTGTGCGGAGCGGTAGGGAGTGTCAGACATCTACTGACAAAAAACTACCCATGTTCCTTCTTAGCCCTTTGTGTTGAGGCCGCGGTATCTCTTTCGCACAACCCGCAGCAATACGATACCCCATTTTTTTTTTTCCGGGTGGAAAATCATCAAATAACCCCTCCCGCTCTCGGGCAGAGCGAAAGGGAGTGTCAGACTTCTACTGACTAAAAACCACCCATGTTCCTTCTTAGCCCTTCATGTCGATGCCGCGGTATTGCGAACAACCCGCAGCCCCGACGGGGCGTATCCCCGCCGGGTTGCGGGTTGTTCATACACCTGAGGAAGACTGGCACGGAGCAAACACGATAATTTTATTAAATGGTAACCCATCCATACACCGACCGTAGTTCAACTGTGCGACATTAGCTATTTAGCCTTTTTAATATTTACACTTCTGCCTGATTTACTGAAACCGGTTGTTCTTTTCTGTTCCCTGCGTTAGTTAAAATGCGCGGCGCGAATCGTAACTTTTTATACGACTCTTTGTCATGAAAACGGTCTAAATACTTTATTTCCACGTTTAAGAGCTCCTCGGAAAGTATGTTGTGTTTATGTTTTTTTGAGGGAGTCAGTTGTGTGTGAAAAGATAATGGGGAATGCCTATTGGTGAAATGGTACGTTGTAATAAAACTTGGGAGAAAATAATGCATGTTTACAAAATGATGAAGCGTAGCTTGCGGGTTGTTCGAAAGAGATATCGCGGCCTCGATACAAAGCACTAAGAAGGAACATGGGTGGTTTTTAGTCAGTAGAAGTCTGACACTCCCTACCGCTCTGCCCAGAGTGGGAGGAGTCATTTGATGATTTCCCACCATTCAAAAAAAATAATGGTAGACGACTTAATGATTTCATTTCTTAAATGTAACAAACTTATTTGGGTATACATAATATATTGAAATCACTCTCATTTGAGGATATATTGAATTAAATTATTATTGAAAAACACCCGGATAAGAGGCGCACAGAACCGGGTAGTGTGGCAGAAAAAAATGGAGGCCTATACCCACCTACTAAGATATGATGATGATAATGAAACCTAGGTTCTGGTCCTACATCACTTTGCCTTACCGAAGCCATTTCATGCAACTGTCATTCTTTGACAGTTGTGATCTGAGTCTATTTATTACGGTTCCGTACCCAAAGGGTAAAAACGGGACCCTATTACTAAGACTTCGCTGTTCGTCTGTCCGTCCGTCCGTCAGTCAGTCTGATACCAGGCTGTATCTCAAGAACCGCGATAGCTAGACAGTTGAAATTTTCACAAATTATGTATTTCTATTGCCGCTATAACAACAAATACTAAAAACAAAATAAAATAAATATTTAACCAGGGCAGGTTTTTTTTTGCAGTTTTGGTACGGAACCCTTCAAGTGCGAGTCCGACTCGCACTTCGCCAGTTTTTTTTAAGTTGCTTTGCAAATATACTCCCCTCTTTACTTATGTATTCTATTGCCTATTAAAATTGTACTCTTGTCACAGCACAAATACCAATAAAATTTTCAGCCATAAATAAATGAAAAGCGTTTTATAGGATTATACTGTTTAATGGAATTATAAAATTAATCAGGAGATTAATTAAGCTTTATTGCAATTAGCCAGTGCTATTGAATCAATTTTTGCGTTGTTCAAATAATACAATACAGGCAATTAAATACCTGCGAAAGCATTAAATCAGATATTTTGAAAGTTAATACTGTAGTTTTAAAGCAGCTGGCATTGTTAAGAAGTGACCAAAGAAATATCAACAAAAGCCTTTGTAAGCCTGATAACTCATAAATTATAACTCGAACTCAAAGCAGTTTATTTAGGTACTATCACATTTTTTTTTTCAATATAAATTTATTTAATGTAGAGTTAACTAACTATGTATATTAATTAAAAACTAATAAATAAACTAACAATAAACTATAAAAGGGCATCAAAAAACTGCTCCTCAACGTTGTCAGCCGGTAATGTGCCCAAAAGGCCGGCGGCATTCCCACGTTGTATGGCAACACTTAGCCTCTGGCTAAGATAAAAGCCAGCCCTTGGGTCACGAGAAACGTCAACTAAGCGTTTAGAAATTTCCTTAAACAGGCTATGAGCACTCGGAATTGAATCCTACTAATATTATAAATGTGAAAGTTTGTGAGAATGGATGTGTGGATGTTTGTTACTCTTTCACGCAAATACTACTGAACGGATTTAGATAAAATTGGGTACACAGGTAGTTTATAATCTGGATTAACACATAGGATAGTTTTTATCCCGATTTTATCTTCCCGTGGGACAATTTTCGAGTTGTAGCGGGCAAAGCCGCTGGCAACAGCTAGTAATATAATAATATCACATTTGAATTATAAACAAGTCAGTCAGAACAACAACCATCATCATCATCGGCTTATAATGTTCCCACTGCAGGGACTCAAGCCTCTCTAGGAGAGGGATGGGCTATAATCCACCTCGCGGGCCCAGTGCGGGTTGGCAAACAAAATGACATGCACCATTAAAATCCCAAAAAAGAAATCTAAACTTCCATTTAACACCCACCGTTTCCGAAAACCATCAGCGTAGGTATCTGAACACCACGAACGTTGAGCAGCCGTCAAAGGAAAGTCGTTAGTCTGATAAACAAAATATTTTCCGATCAGACGTCCGTATCGTTGGCTCAACTGCAAAGAATGAATACGTACAGAAGGTCAGGGCTATGCACTTTAGTAGCAGAATATATACGCGATTCCCAAAACAGCATGATGAAAAATATATCCAATTCCAAACACGGGAGTAGGTACTACAAGCTTTTGTTCGCTACCGTAATATACGGAAATGTAATCTTTGACGCTCGGGGATAATGTAGCTTCCCGTTTAATTACTCGATAAATAAGTAAGTGTTTTTGAAATCGGATCAGTAGAATAGTTAAGAATTTTCTTGATATAACATAACATAACATCACGCCTATAATCCCCGAAGGGTTAGGCAGAGGTGTACCTAATAGTACACCCACATTTCGCCAGTTATGTTTCAAGTCCCATGTAATAGGGGGCGAGCCTATTGCCATCAACCGGGCACAAATCCAGACTCCGTGGCTGTTACTGATAAATTCCTGATGGAAAAAGCCAATATCAGTTTGCCCGACCCGAGAATCGAACCCAGGACCTCATGCTCAGCAGTCGCGCTTGCGACCACTAGACCAACGAGGCAGTCAATTTTCTTGATATTTAGTCATATATGTATTTAAATATTAGATTCGATTGCTAAAAGTGTGATAATGTGGCTATTTTATCAGATGTATTTTTTTTTCTTTAATATATCTTCAATTTGAGTATAAGTGATGATATACATACATCAGATACAGTTCCCCATATGTGTCTCTCGCCAGTTTTCGTCCGTTACATGAAACTAACCTTCTGCACTTATCTATTTGATGTCAACTGTATCTCGCTATCCAAATCTGTCTAAGTTACAAAGGATGTGAAAGGTTTCCAGCCCTTTGATGTTGCGCCCTCGACGCGGTCGACTTTGCACAGAGAAACATCTGGAAAAGTGGTTTGGTCATTCAGTTTTGTTGGTGAAATTTTGAGGAATGTGAGTAGAGAGAGGATTCCGGAATTAAAGGGATAGTTGAGGATTGAAATACGTGAACAAGTTTTCAGTGCAAGATAAACTGGTCATTAATGTTGCACAGTTTGCACGGGAAGGACCCAGTATCAAGTGTCCCATCGTTTGGGGAGCAACACCCTATTAGTTATCCTTTGTAATCGTACTAGTACAAGGATATCTCTTAAACACATATAATATCATGCCTTGTAATCTCCGAAGGGTAAGGCAGACGGGTACCTAACAAGTACACCCACATTTCGCAAGTTATGTTTAAGTCCCGTGTAATAGGGGGCGAGCCGATTGCCATCAGCCGGTCAGTAACCCATACTCCGTGGCTGCAAGGATATCCTATTAATAGTTTATGTCTTCTTTTAGATCCATCCATCCACCACCCGACTTAACCCACTGCCATCATCAAAGATATTCCCTTATTATGATATTCACTTTTACACCTAAAAAATATTCACTAAAGTACTTTTAGATAAGCTACTACAAAAGTTACAAAATCAACTTTATTCCTCAAAACTCCTTCACTAAAACTTTCCTTCGCCCGATCTCCAAACTACATCACATTCTCACGAGTGTAAACTAATTAAGAGCACAAGTGAGCTAGCAACAATTATGACAACAAACACGTGTTGGCCTGCAATCAGGAGTCCAATTATTCAGGCGCTGAAGAGACGCAAACTAGTTGACAGTAAGCAAGTTCACGTAAACTTTGTAGTTTGAGTATTTCGAGACGTCTTGGGGATTCTGCTAGCCTGGTACTCGTGGGCTGGTTTTGTGGTTGTTGAAATTGGTTCTGAGACTATTAAAACGTTCTGCCTATTAAATTATTATAAGTGAACTTACCGTCAATATCTTAGATAAATTACTAATTAGTTTATATCCATTTTTTTTTTCATTACTAAACAGTCATTATCATCATTTCACTGTTGTTTCACTCTTTAATCGCTTGGCATGCAACTCGATTCTCGACAATTCTTGTCTAGCTGCTATACCTGAGTCCCAAGAATTTTCTCAATATATTTTTTTTTCCTTCTAATTTGATGTGTTCTTAGTTCACTGGCAACATGTACCTACTAGTGAAGTCATCATCTGCCTAGCCCTTTTCCCTACTGTGTTGGGGTCGGCTTCCAGTCTAACCGGATGCAGCAGAATTTTACAAGAAGCGCCTGCCTGTTTGACCTCCACAACCCTGTTATAACTGGGTAATACGATACCCTTTGGTCTGATTGGTTGTCAGACTTTCGGGTCACTGACTACCTGTAACGACTGCCAAGGATTTATATATGGCAGCCGGGACCAACAGCTTTACGTGCTTTCCGAGGCACGGAGGAAACCTAGGCAAACGCGACTTAACCGAATGATTGACCCGAGTGGCAATTATTACTGCCTCGTTGGTCTAGTAGTTGCAAGCGCGACTGCTGAGCATGAGGTCCTGGGTTCGATTCCCGAGTCGGGCAAAGTGTTATTGGCTTTTTCCATCAGGAATTTATCAATAACAGCTACGGAGTCTGGATTTGTGCCCGGTTGATGGCAATAGGCTCGCCCCCTATTACATGGGACTTAAACATAACTAGCGAAATGTGGGTGTACTATGAGGTACACCTCTGCCTAACCCTTCGGGGATTGCAGGCGTGATGTTATGTAGTAGGTATGACTAAAATTCAAGATTCCAAAATGACCATAAATTTCCCTAACAATGCCCAACTACAACAGATCGACATGTCCCTCAATCTGAGTTCAAATCTAGCAGACTGTCGCTCTGTAAACATTTACTGGAAGATGTTTACAATGTGCCCGCATTTAATCGTTTCCTGCAAACTGCGCGACCCCACCGGCCTGTGTATTTGTGTAGTTGTGTACAGTACACAACACAGCTACACAAAACTGTGTACTTGTGTTGTGTACTGACTGGTGACAATGGTTTGGGGGATTGGTGTTGTTTTGATGTAGTGTTAGAAGTTGATTAGTAAAATAGTTGCAGGCGATGCTACCGTTCGGGGATGCGGGTTGTTCGAAAGAGATACTGCGGCCTCGGCGCAAGGGCTAAGAAGGAACATGGGTGGTTTTTAGTAAGTAGAAGTCTGACACTCCCTTCCGCTTTGCCCAGAGCGGGAGGAGTCATTTAATGATTTGCCTCCATCAAAAAGAAAAAAGGCGATGCTACCGTAAGTGATGTCATAAGTGTATGTACATAGTTCTGTTTCTTGTTTTAGAGATATTTCGTACAAAGTAACGTGTTATTAACATTGAAATCAAATACCATAAGTAGTCACTTAAAAGGTGAATAAAGTAAATCTGTTTTTTTTTTGCATTTCGGTTTTGATCTGTGGAGCTTATTTATTTTGACCCTTATAATCAAAAATGTAAAATGAAAATGATGATGAAATGGATTACAGGCGTGGTGTTATGTTATAATCAAAAATATCCCTCTACATTTTATGTAAAACAAAGCAAACTGAAGAATGTATTTAGAAGAGCTATGCCCGATTCGACAACGCTATTTCTGTCGTAATAAAATACCTCGTACGAACCTATGCAAACAATTTCTAATATCCTTTCGAAAACATTTACAATTGAAGTTTCAAACATTTCAATTACATTTATACATTTATCCAGTTCATTGCACGTTAAATCCTAATTTAAATTGTAACTATTTACAGAACGATATTTCGGACTTATTTCACACTCACGAGGAATTTACGAGACCGCAGTACAACGCGCAATGTTGTAACATTCGCCATAAAAGGACCAATTGGTAAATTCGGATATCAGGACCAAAATGGTCGGAATTGGCAAATTCGAGCCTTATCTGCAGTTCTCGTAGCGTTATTCGTAGCTAAATCGTAGCGGGTCTACGCACGCTACAATTTTTCGTAACTGTCTCGTAGAACTGTCTCATATTGTAAGCTGCTACGAAATACGGTTACGAATACTGATTTTATTTTCAAGTCGTGAAAAAAAATGTGTTGAAAATTAAAAGTAGAAGCTTCCCTACCTGAAGCGCCCTACATGCAGAAAGTAAGTTAATAAACAGTCGGAGCATTCCTTCATTTCCCTGCTTCCCTTCAATTTTACTTTCTGGAACGCGCGCAAATATTTTATTACGAATACTTTTTTCGTGTTCTAAAAAAAAACAATAAAGGAGGGGTTTTTCGAGTGGTGGGCAGAACAATGCGAGAGGATGCGTTGTTTTCGGCCTAAAGATTGTTTTCTTCCAGACCATTGTGTTGGCCGATCGCAGATTGGATGGGAATGAACCCCGAGGCTGTGTTACAAATACTTTTCATGTTTAATGGGGATTCTCTTTTTTATTTTGATCGTATGCTTATGAAAAGAAGATTATTTTGTTAATTCTTTATGTTTTTGAGAGTCTCATTTTCACATACTTCTTGCAACGCAAATGATTAAATTTAAAATAATGGAAAAGCGAGTGTGGTAAAGTTATTAGAGGTATTTTAACTGGGATGAGGTATCCTAAAAGAAATACGAAATTAAAAAACATTACCTTACACTTTTGCGACCCTGAACAGGAAGTATAAAATACATATAAGGACACAAAAAACCAATAAAAGTAAACAATAGAAAAACTCTATGAAAATAAACTTTTATTAGCAGTCACTGAGAATACCTTCTAAACAATGTACTTTAGTACAATCACGAGCATAAATACCTTGCACTTATGTACGTGAGATTCAATACCCACTTGTACTTAAAATATTTGAGATATGGTGGAAACATATCTCATCAAAAGACTTCCACTGCTAGGCATAGGCCTCCTCCCCTAATGTCTTTGGAATCTATGCTGTAATGTTTTTTTTTGCACTAATTAGGCTTGCGTTTGGCCGCAGCTAGCTTAATGTGAAGCTATGATCCGACCTAGGGTGGAACACACTTGTCGACAAGAAACCAATTAAATCAAACTAAATAAATAGTCTTCTGAATTACCTCGTTCCATCGTCAACCTCTCAAAACGGTGAAGGAAAACATCGTGAGCTAACCGGCTAATATCTTAGATTCAAAAAATTTGAAGACATGTGACATCTACCAACCCGCATTGGGTCCGCGTGGTGGATTATAGCCCATCCCTCACCTAGAGAGGAGGCCTGAGTCCCTGCAGAGGGAACGTTGTAGGCTGAAGATCATGATGATCGTCAACCTCAACACCGCCCTTTTTTTTTTTTTGGCGGGTGGAAAATCATCAAATAAGGGGTTATTTCTCCCGCTCTTGGGCAGAGTAAAAGGGAGTGTCAGACTTCTACTGACTAAAAACCACACAATAGTCATGTTCCTTCTTAGCCCTTCATGTCGAGGCCGCGGTATCTCTTGCGAATAACCCGCAGCCCCGACGTGCTCATCTCTGCCCTTAGGACAAGATTAGGGGCAAGAGCGGGCCCATTACAGATAAAAAAAAATCTTTGAAGAGATCCGAATTATAATGATCGGGAAACAGACAAACCGGTAGTGAATTCTACAGACTGGCGGTACGCACAGTAAATGTGGAAGTAAAGGCCGGGAAGCGGTGTTTAGGTAATACAGGGTGTAAACGAACTTTCCCGAAGCCGTCAAACATTATGTGCATCAAACTAAGTACCCCTACGCAAAAACTTTTGCTGTGAAACGATTTTTTTTTGTGGTGAAAAATCAGATTTTACCATAAAACTCAATGTAGCACTCTTAAAACATTGTGCTAGTGGATGCTTTGAATAGTAAACGGGTCATGGAAGTAATTTAAATAAAGTTATAATCTGAAAAACGAGTATTAAAAAAACAACTGTGAAAAATTTTAAACTTTGACCTCCAATATCTCCGTAACTAGGGGATTTCCCAGGTATGGTCTAAAACAAAACAAATATCCCAATGACGGGGAGAACAAGTACCTTTCGACTCCATTAATGGTACTTTTACTACCTTTATAAAAAGTCTACACGTTAAATGCAAAAAAATGGTTTTTAATTTTGCGTATTTGTAAGGAACTTTGGCACGTGTCTGTACTTATAGGGAAAAAAAATATTTCCAAAAATCATAAGCTTTTTTTCTTTGTTAAAGTTTCCTCGAAAACTCCTCTCTGTAGCACTCCGGAAAATATTTATTCAAAGCAAATTCTACAAGTTACGACTTTTCTTAGGGTCCTGTATCCAAAGGGTCTCAACGGAACCATAGATGTAGCTCGTGGTTTTATAATAACTGCCACTCGGGTCGATCTTTAGGTTGAGCCGTGCTTTCCTAGATTGGTGCTTGGACCCTTTACATACCGAGTTTCCTCTGGCAGGCTGCCATAAACCCTGTCGAGGCTGCGGGTTGTCCGCAAGGGATACCGCGGCCTCGACATGAAGGGCGAAGAAGGAACATGGGTGGTTTTTAGTCAGTAGAAGTCTGACACTCACTTTCGCTCTGCCCAAGAGCGGGAGGGGTTATTTGATGATTTCCCACCCCCCAAAAAAAAAAAAAAACAAAGAAAAAGCTGCCATAAATAGATCTTTGGCATTCATTACAGGTAAAGAGGCCTGAAAATGCTGACAACCAGTCTTGCCAGAGGGTATCGTATTATCCAGTTCTAACTGGGTTGTGGCTGATGATGATGACGGAACCCTGCGTGTGCAAGTCCAACTCGTACTTGACCAGTTTTTTCTCTAGTTACGACATTTTATTCCGACCATCTTTCTTTGTTAACAAAATTGAATTCTCATTCATTGCTTTATGAAGGTTCTATTATTTCCTTCTATTATTTGATTATATTCCTTTGAGTCTGCTTTATTGGAACCCTGTGTTTCAGTTTATGTGTTTTTTATTGATTGTATTGAGAGGAATGGGATTTGAAAGGGTTTTTTGTTGTTATTAAATGGATATAGATGAAATTGTTTAGTTCCGCAATAGGGTAGTTAATAAAAATAATCTAATTAGTCATCAGATAGATTTCCAAAAAAATATTGGACACGTACGCCAGAAGTCATACATATTTGAACAGCTGCAACCAACCAAATGCATTAGCTGTAACTGTGGCAGAACTTGAGGATTATGCCGACAATGTAAGATCAGAAAACAATAAGTAGAGCCATTTGTTAAAAAATGTTCGGCGATAATAGGGTAGTTAACAAAAAAAATCTAATTAGGCCGTCAGATAGATTTTGAAAAAAATTTGACACGTATTTTTTCTTTTTTCACGTAAACAAAGAATGAACACACAGTGCTTTGAAAACTCATGTGACGTCATTTTCTAAGACATTAGTATGACATTTTTTACCGGTAAGTGACGTCACAACCCCCCACTCAAATCTTTGATGCGTTTTATCTTCGTCAATTTTTATTGATTTGATAAAACAAAAAATACGTATCCAATATTTTTCGATAATCTAACAGACGGACTAATTAGAATCATATTTTTTTTAGTCAGTAAACATCCCTATTGTTAAATTTTTGTAGACAGATGGATAAAGGTAACATAACATAACATCAAGCCTTATAATACTCGAATGTTTAGATAGAGTTGTACCCACATTTCACAAGTTACGTTTAAGTCCCACGTTATAAGGGGCGAGCTTATTGCCATCAACCGGGCACAAATCCCAACTCTGTAGCTGGTACTGAAAAAAACCCTGATGGAAAAACCCAAAAACACTTTTACCCGACCCGGGAATCAAACCCAGAACCTCATGCTCAGCAGTCACGCTTCCCACCACTAGATCAACGACACAGTGTACATCACGTGTTTACAAAAAACCAATTAAAACATTTTCCTTACTTTTAATTACAGCCACGTTTCCTTAACATTTAGAAATTCGGAAGAAAGTAATTTTTATACAAAAAGTCCCTTATTTTTACCCCAAGTATTTGCTCGCCACCTGATGTCCGCTGCAGAACCAAGGCATAATAATGAGAAACAAATAGGCTTCCCCAGGGTATGCCCGGCTTTGAGGAGAACTTATGGATCGTAAGGAGGGAAATCGAAGAATGTTTGCAGGTTGTTAGTCGTTATTTCTTGGCTTGTTATATTTTGTATAAAAATGAATGGTTTTTCGAGTGAAAAAGTTTGTTTTGTACGCGCTTGTTTCATTGTAGACCGTACTCATTGCTTTTCATCAGGTGAGATCGAGGTACAAAAATAATGAATTTATAGAGTGATTTAATTCTTGTCCTTCTATTATATTCTTTTACGGTCGGTCGGGACGGAAGAGACACTAACGCGACAACGGTTAACACGCATTTAGTACATCATCCTGAGGGGGCTAGTTTCTTTAAAAAACCGGCCAAGTGCATGTCAGACCACGTACAATGTAGGGTTCCGTAGTTGCCCATCAAAATATGTGAATTTACTAAACTGATTAACCACCCTGCCTACCTGCCTCCGAACTATGATTTTTATTGTAAAAAATAAACAAACTTACATTTGCAGTTTTGAGACCTGAGCTCCCCATACTTTATGTATAGGGAAATATTTCATACAAGTACATTTTATAAGTTGGTCGACTATTAATCGTAATTTTGTAAAGACTACTTAGCTGTGAAAGTTTACTTTTATTTTCGGTATATGTTTAAGCTACAACCATGATTTTTTTCACACGCCCAAACACAACCCGTATATGTGGTTTAGGTTGCCAGACTTGAGTCTAACAAAAAAAAAATCACTTTAAAGCTTAATATTTCACAAACGAATCCCTTAATCGAAAAGCTGTTTAAGCAAACTCGCAATATTCTTAATTATACCTACCTATCCAACGACATCTCACACAATGGGCTTTATAAGAAAAAGAAATCATCCCCTCTTTGTGTACTGGAGATACCCCAAAAAAAAAAAAAACAATATTTTATTTTACCACTTTGTCGGTAATTTGTATATTCATGCCAAATTACAGCTTTCTAGTACTAAAAGTCTTTGAGATATAGTGCGGACGAACAGACAGACGGACATGTCAAAACTATAAGGGTTCCATATTGACCACGGAACCCTAAAAACTAAAATACCTTTATGGTGAAAATGTATGGAAAAGCTGTTTTTTTTTATTTCCACCCAGAGTGATGTACTGGTCAGTAGTTATAGTTTTCGCGTCGGTGTCCCGTCCACCATGTATATTATTAGAACGATTATGTACCTAAGTACATATCTTCGCTACATCATGATAACGTAATTACAAATATTCAGATTTTCTTAATAATTCCGCCTTATAAAAACCAACATAAGTCCGCTGTTCAAACTAAACACAGCATAATTTTCATTTAAATTCAGTCTCCCTGAAGAAAAACCTAAGGAATGAGTTCTGTTTTCTAGCAATTTTCTTTGAAATTAAACCCTGAAGCTTTAAAGCGACAATGTCACCGACCCTTTAAACGTGTACTGCTGTATTTTCTTGTATTTTAACGAGAAATGTTAAGATTTCAAAGGCTAGTAGGAATGTTAAATTCAAAATGAAACAAACATTTTCGGGGTGAAGTGGAAGTCTTTGAGGACCCTCGGATTTTATTATTTAAATAATACGGTATGATTTTATTTAGCATAAATTTAAGTTGCATTACCATATTTCTTGGAAGTTAGGCTGGAATTTTTACTTTATTTATTTAATTAATATCTACAACTAGTAAAACAAGATAATCTTCCAAAAAAACCTCATAAACCTCACCTACCTCAGCTCTGATATCCTCGTTGGTCTAGTCTGACTGCTGTGTATTAGGTCTTGGGTTCAATTCTCAAGTCGGGCAAAGTGTTATTCCATCAGGAATTTCTCAGTAGCAGCCTCGGAGTCTAAATTTGTGCTTGGTTGACGGCAATAGGCTCGCCTCCTATTACCTGGGACTTCAAAGATAACATAAACAGTTTCTTCTAACATAAATGTGGGTATACCTCTGCCTCACCCTTTGTGAAATACATGCGTTGTGTTTTTTAAGCTAAATTATATAGTTTATTTATACCTAAGAAAGAGCTCGTGGCTTAATAAGAACTGCCACTCGGGTCGATCTTTAGGAAAAAGCTGTGCTTGCCTAGGTCGGTCTGTGGATGGGTGACCGCCCGACATACCGAGTTTCCTCCGTGCCTCGGAAAGCACGTTAAGCTGTTGGTCCCGGCTGCCATATATAGATCTTTGGCAGTCGTTACAGGTAGAATTGCAGGTCACTGAGACCTGAAATTCTGACATCCAGTCTCACCAAAGAGTATCGTATTACCTAGTATTAACTGGGTTGTGGAGGTCAGATAGGCAGTCGCTCCATGTAAAATACTGGTACTCAGCTGCATCCGGTTAGACTGGAAGCCGACCTTGGGGTCGGCTTGTTGGGAAAAGGCCATAGTTGGGAAAAGGCTAGGCAGATGATGATACCTAAGGATATTATTTTAAACTAGTAAAATAAGATTAAATATCCACCAAGAAACCTCATAAAACCTGCTACTTGTTTACAACCCCACTGAAGTTATTTAATTCCCCCACGCTCCTTTGACCCCGTCTAGGAAAAGTACCCAGTAAACAATTCATTTGGAAATAATATGAAAAGTCTTGGGTAATTTTATTAGGTACTAAGCTAGTATTTGCCAGCAGGTAAAATATGGAAACTAGTTTCTTCTCATTGCGTGGGTTTTTGAGGTATAAGTCAAATTCTTAAAACTTTCTTAGTATTATTTAAAATGTACTTAAAATATCTAGTTTTAGGTAGCTTATTCATAGAATTATTTTTGACTTAATCATTGGCTACCGTCAGAAGTAATATTCTTGATATAAGTAGGTACATTTTTTTAGAGTCTAGACATGAAGCAAAAACTTTCAAATCGTTTCATTTTTATACAACCGTTTTCATTAGGATTTATTTAATACTTTTTGCCAGTTTCATACATTTTTCATTCATTCATACATGAAATTGCCTTTTTAAATGTCAGTGGCTTTCATAGTGTCCATCGATTAACTGTCAAATGGTTATGGTTTGGTACAAAATGGAACCATTTGACAGTTAATCGATAGACACTATGATAGCCACTGACATTTAAAAAGATAAGCAATAGCCCTGCAGAAGGCTGGCCTGTTTTTTGGGCAAAGAATCATGTTGATGTGGACGATTTTCTTGACGCCCTGTAATTCTTCCCTTGTTGATTGATACTTTTATACATTTTATTATAATTTTAGTTCTGTAAATTGTAGTTTGTAAATATATAAAGTAAATAAATTAAAAATCTTCATATTATCGTAGTTCTAATGTTCACTGTTCAGGTCCCCTTGTCTTAATCCAATGTCCTCTTCGCTTGGTATCGGAGCAAATCGTATTTTCTGTCATACCATTATTACCACGACGTCTTGGGTAGACGTCTCTTTCCAGTTCTCATTCATTCTTATAACTGTTATAAATACGACTGTCTGTTATCTTTCCATATCTATTTGGCACATTTCGTGGCAGAATTTTCGACTACCACGCTGCCGCGCTGGTGAGGCCGTGCAAAATCTTATTTTTCCATGGAATCAACAACAAACACCAGGATCTCATATAACGTAGGTACTACCGAGTTCACTGACGGTCGACTAGTTTTCAACCTTATTTCTTAGGGCATTATAGTAAAATGTGGCAGTTCGTCAGTGAGTTCGGTGGTACCTACCGGCCAAAATCCATATACCAGTCGCCCATGGGGGCTCTTTTTGAAATGTAAATCAAAACCCAAAAAGCCTTCAGTTTTCTCTTTGATGTGTTAATTCTATATTCAGAGGGCCGGGATCTCTTATCAGTTTTACATTAATTAGCACATACAATCACGGTCCAGTATCATCATACAAAGTAAAAGGAGTGTGTGAAAGAGAGAACGAAGATAAAGAGGGAGACAGCCTACATGGCGTTGTTTTAATAAGTTCCCTATACAGGGTGTAAACGAACCCTTCACGCATCCGTCAACCAACCATTCTGTACATCAAACTAAGTACCCCTACGCAAAATTTTTTGCTGGGAAACGACTTTTTTTTTTGGGGTCAAAAATCACATTTTACGGTAAAACTCAAAGTAGCACTCTTAAAACATTTTGCTAGTGGATGCTTTGAATAGTTAACGGGTCGTGAAGGTAATTTATGTAAAGTTATAACCTGAAAAACTAGTATTTACAAAAACAGCTGTGAAAAATTTGGAACTTTGACCCCCAATATCTCCGTAACTAGGGGGTTCCCAGGTATGGTCTAGAACAAAAAAAAAATCGCAGTGGTGGGGAGAACAAGTGCCCTTCGTTTGCGTTAAGGGTACTTTTACACCCTTTATAGTCTAGGATATATTCTAGACAGTTTGTTAGAAAACTAATGATATAAGTTTGTAGTGAGTTAAACAAGATACTTTGTTGTTGTTGGTCATCAATTATATTGAGTAGCTGCGATGTAATAAATCGCTTCATATTTATCGTTCTTGTTATTATAATGCTGTTTATAAATGTACCATTTACCAGCTTCTTTCATAAAATTACAAACGTTTTATTGGCAAATACTACGAGTATTTAAATTTGTATTTAAACAATACCTAAGATACACAACACAATTAACTTGAAACTCGGAAAGGTATTTGACACTACCATACTTGTCTTGTATTTTTGCAGTATTGCAGCAATATAAACATTACTAACCTATTATATACGAAATACTGCATTTATTGTCTAGCAAACGGTCTCCCTGCGACTTTGGCTTATGGTAGAATACAAGGAAAAACTCAGTTACAAAAGAAATGAGTAGGGGGCAAAACACGCTGCAACGATCAGGTCATGCTCGCAGAACCCCATTATAACAAAAAAATAAATACTCCCATAAATAATAGCAAGCTGTGCAATAGGCAACAGGGCTCCATAATGTCCGATTAAACGACTGTCCGTATAAAATATAAGGCTCCCGGTGTCGTAAATAAGGGTAGAGATTGGTGTACGAAAAGATTACCCGCCTTATCCTTAGAAACCACAGGCCTATCTGTTGGGGTTCGGGGCTGTAGTGGGATGAAAGAGCGATCCCGACAGGAGATTTCACCGAAACTAAAGTATTTTGATGTGGGTAGTTGTGAAAAGTTAACAGACGTCGCACATATTCATTTAACGTATTTTTTTTTTAAATTTTGTGCTACACAATAAAGCATGATATCTACATGTACTACTGTTTTTACTGAAACTGAAAGAGCAATGCGCAAATTGCAAATACTAGTGACAGACACCATAAAACGAAGAAAATCGTTATCCAATATTCGTTAGTACTTAGAATCAAGTCGCTCTGTCTAGTAATCTAGTTAAATGTTATACGCCCGCTTCTCAGGTTGGATTTGTGTGTCAAAATCGAAAAAGTACTGGATGAAAATTTTTGTATGTCAATATTCACAATATCTGCTCTACGAGTCCCTTAAATCGCTTTGATTTTGATACGAAAATTGATTGAAAACACCAAAAATAAAAACTTTTCCTCAAACATTTATTGCAGCCAAAACCATCAGATAATTCACCACAACATTAGTTAATAGATCCTACATAAATAAATACAAAACCTACTCTGCAAGATAGTCTCATCCACGTTTCTTTGTGGGGCCTGATATAGATAAGGCTTTGGCCACGCAAGATCGGATAACATCGTGGAGAGACGCCGTAGTAATAGTGGATTTATTTTCTTATCCCATTACTGTGCTAACAACGGACTAAAGAGCCTTACGTTACATAAGGAAGATGACGGAAACTGTAAGAGAATTATATGAAACATTTTCGATTCCTTTTCAGGTCTTCGAAACATTTTTTGCGTTCCAAAAGTGCTCTCTCGAAATCTGAATACGCTGCTCGAGTCTCAACCTAGCTACTTCAAACACCCGACCAAAAAAAATTACAACTATAAAATGTAGTTTCTCATATTCCAATTAACCAACGGTATGCTTATTAGCACTCGACCTCGTTACTGTATGTAAAACGTATGTGTGTGTGAAGAAATAAAGTTGAAATGTGAAATATTGAGGGAAACTTTGTTGGCGCCCAACGTGGGGCCCCGCTACCAATTGCAAATGTACCCTCGCATCAGTGCTTTTATAGCTTTGAGAATTCACGAAATTCAAAAGTTCAGTTTCAAAACAATCTTCGTTTATTCATGAGTTTTCAGGCACATTTTATGGTAGAAACAAGTTATTCGTGAATGCAGTTTTGGAGTATGATGACGGACGTAATAAAGTTAAAGTTAATAACCCTCCTTTTGGGCTTCGCCGCAGTCGGGTAAAAACAGTTCTATTTCTACATAACATAGCATTACGCCTGTAATCCCTGAAAGGTTATGCAGAGGTGTACCTAATAGTACACCCACTTTTCATCAGTTATATTTAAGTCCTATGTAATAGGAGCGAGCCTATTGTCACCAACCGGGCAAAAATCCAGACTACCCTGGGCGGCCACTGAAAAATTCCTGATGGAAATTCCCAACCACATATCCCGACCTGGGAATCAAACCCAAGACCTCATGCTCAGCAGTCGCGCTTGCGACCACTAGACCAACGAGGCAGTTTTATTAGATTTATGCCGGTTTCATAAAGAGCTTTAAAACATAATTATTATGTCAACCAGCTCATTCATTGTTCACGATAAATATCTCCCTCATTTCACCGACTATTTCACAAAATCAACACAATTATTTCGGGTTCAAGTTTAATTATAATTAGCAATATTATGACAATGGTGCTATGCTAAAATTGTGGAACAGACAACATAATTTGGTTGCCATAATTAGGCCGAAACACTAATTACAGCGATCGTTTTTGGAGCATCGGTCATGTAATTGTTAGCTGGGTATTTTGGTCTACTTATGTCCGTTGAACTAGCAATTTGTGGTGTAAGTACTGGACACCAATTAAATCAATGTGTGAATTATTATTATTATTATAGCTAGCCTATGTTGTCCCACTGCTGAGCAAAGGCCTCCCTCCATTCCTTCCAACGGTCACGATTCTGTGCAACGTCTATCCAATTCTCAAGGAAGGCATCCAGTTCCAGTCCGGGCCTGTGGACGGTGAGTGATGGGTAAGTTCGCCGTCCGTCCGTCTTATGACGACGACAGGTCGTGTCGACGACGCGTTCTTGTTCCACGCGCGCCTCAGAGAGATGTCAGCAACATGGAAGGGGCCGGACAAGGGCCGGCAAGGGCCGACGCCCGTCGGGGCTGCGGGTTGTTCGCAAGAGATACCGCAGCCTCGACATGAAGGGCTAAGAAGGAACATGGGTGACACTCCCTTTCGCTCTGCCCAAGAGCGGGAGGGGTTATTTGATGATTTCCCACCCCCCAAAAAAAAAAAAAGGCATCCAGTTCGTCCCGCCATCTCCTTCGTGGTCTGCCACGACCCCGTGTCGTGTCACTGTTTCAAGGCACCAATCCTGAGCTTGAATTATATGTGGATTTAAATAAATGCGCCAGTCATAACTCGTTAAGTGTCCCGGTGCTAATATGACACATTTAGTTTTATAATCAGAGATAAATAGGTAACAGTGGAAACTCTTGTTCTTCCTTACGCCATCCAACTTTAGGTGGGGTCGGCTTTCCTAACGTCCTGGCACCTGGGCTGTCCTGGGTTGTCGGGTCGAGCAGTTCTTCCCCCAATAGGAGTTGAGAAAGCTTGAGGATTTGTAACAGTGAAAACACTTTTCAAAAGTGAACTCATTCTTTAATTAATTGAAATGCAAAATTAGCGACAGGAACTTCTGTAGAATTCTTTTATTTTACAGTTAATTAAAAAATATAAATATCACAGTGATCAACATTCAAATTTCTCATTCCTACCGCGCCCTTTTTTTGTTTGGCGGGTGGAAAATCATCAAATAACCCGCTCTTGGGCAGAGCGAAAGGGAGTGTCAGACTTCTACTGACTAAAAACCACCCATGTTCCTTCTTAGCCCTTCATGTCGAGGCCGCGGTATCTCTTGCGAACAACCCGCAGCCCCGACTTCCTACCGCGCCCTTACCTTGCGCTTACCTACAAAAAGACATCATTCACAATTTTATTGCCTCAATATAAAGTCATCGAATTTTGGTCCTTTGACACGTAAATTCCACCTATTGCTACGAATGTATTCGCACTATATACAACACGTCCAAATAGGTCCAGATTACATCGTATATTATCTTAAAACTTAATCTCCAACATGGGAAATCCAAATGGCATCTAGCTCTAGAATCTAGATATTCTAGATGGTAACTAAATCTTATCATCTTAATTCATTAGCAGCAGGTAAAGGGTATGTGTAACGCGATGCCCCGGATGCCTGTTCAAATATCTTCAATTAAGCTAGACTCGTCCCGTCCCGTCTCGCCCCGCCTCGTCCCGTCTCGACCCGGCTTGTGGTCCACAAGTCTACACCTCGGAGACTAGCGTTTGATTAATCTTGAGAGGATGCTGTTAGCTAATACATCTTTAGAATTTACATAGGGAGCTTCGGTGATCGAAGATGTAGGTAGATTGGTAATGGGAGACGACGTGTTTGTGTACTTTGTGGATATCACAGGACTGTATTTGGCTTGGAATTTGTTGATTGAGTGGTTGAGATAATGCTGTTAGTTAAAAGTTAGCTTATAAGCTAACATGTATAAAGTAAATACAAAACTTGTGTTAATAAATAAGTCTTAAGACTTTGTTAGTGGCAATTCACTTGTGCTGCCTGCCCAGTGGAAATTGACCACGGCATCTACGGAAAACCACGCCAAAAGTCTTCCTCCATCACTTGGGTAGATAACAATTTGGTGCTCGCACCACGAGCGCTTTGAAGAGACACTGCGACGTGAGTCTAGTAACTGCTTTAAAAGCGGGTCTATAAGACCAGCCTGAATAGATGATTAGGATGCCATGCATATTTGAATTTAAAATGTAATAACCAACCTCTAAATTTCTAAAATGCAAATTGCGTAAAAAGGTCAAATTGCCTCACGCAATAAATCTCTACCACCACCAAAAACTATCCGTCTCTTAACAAAGATTAAACCCCAGAGCGAGCAGATGCGACCTTTACACAAATTATAACCTACACAATGCCATCTTCAAAGTTAACTGGAGCAGGTAATAGTTACGAAACCTCCTGAAACCTCCTGAATTCCGGGATTAATCTACAAATTCAGTGTACCCTTAATAATTCTCCTATTTGTAAGGTTTTACGATAGGGCCTCTCTTGGACGTAGGCATTGAAGGAAACTGCTAACAAAAGGAAAGGTTCCTACGTAATCTTTTGAGGTTGGGAATATGTTGCGATGAGGATTTTGTATGACCCGTCGGGGCTGCGGGTTGTTCGCAAGAGATACCGCGGCCTCGACATGAAGGGCTAAGAAGGAACATGGGTGGTTTTTAGTCAGTAGACGTCTGACACTCCCTTTCGCTCTGCCCAAGAGCGGGACTTATTTGATGTGTTTCCACCCGCAAAAAAAAAGAAAAGGATTTTGTATGAATTTTGAAGCGTGGTATGTATAATATTTTGTGTGTGTAGCGGTCTTTAGTTTCTTCCAACACTTGTGGGAAAAGACTAGAGTTTGTTAATGTATTATGTTGAGTTATTATTAAATAGGAGAGAGATATATAATAGGGAAACGAAAACTCAATTAATCCATAATTGAATTCCGTTTCCTTCAGAATGAAAATGCTATTTTCTAATTTAAGAATAACATCACGCTAGTTTTCCCTTAAGGGTTAAGCGTAGGTGAACCTAGAGTTCACCCTTATTTCTTAGAATCTTAGCAAATGAAAATGTTATTAATTTTGTACTTTAGTTAGGCACAGCTTTAGGTATTAGAAGTAAGTCTTTTAAAGACTGAGCTAAATGGTTAAGAAAGTGGTCGTTAATATTTTAAGCTCTTCGCCTTTTACTTAAGTACCTATCTAAGTAGATTATATTCCAACTTTGATGATATTTTATTTTTAGCTAAAAAAGGAGTAACCAAGAGTTATCACAACATCGTTTAAGTTTATTTTTCATTTGATGACCAATAGCTAAGGAACCATTTTGAGATTGAAATATTAAATAATAACAAACATTATTTGTTGTAACAAAATAAAGACAAAAATCACACCCTATTTTATTATATTCAACTCGTTACACACAAATAAAACCATTACCTCACAATAAAACACTAAGCACCTAAAAAGTACAGTCGGCAACAAAAGTGACGCGTGACGCGACGTACAATCACGCACGCAAGTCGTCACGTCGTCCCCACACGTCAACCCTGTAATGTTGCGCTTAAATAAAGCACCTGCCCCATTGTTGACAAACGCGGAAGCGATTTGATTTCGATTATTTATTTATATATGTGTACAAAACATAATTGCATGCAGAAGGGCACAAATGTACTGCTTATTTAATTAGAATCAGGCCTTGTGTTATAAATTATAATAAAAAAAAAATTGTTTATTGACACAAACAAACATAAGTACATTGGTATACACTGATTAACAAGTTAGTAAGACAAATATGTATATTAATAGTTGGTCATTGGCTGTAGGCATTGTCGGTTAGACTTAGAACTCCGCTAGTTAGACAGAAATTATCTTATAGAAAAATATCGGTCTCTTGGCAGGCAGACCATTTGCCCAAAGACGTTTGACCTCTACGCATCATCAATGCTTACAGCACTGCTGGACGTAGATCTGGCAATCCAGCAAAATTCTCGGTGAGTTACCGAGAATTTTATCTTTTACTAGCTGATGCCCGCGACTTCGTTCCCGGTAACTTTGATAGGTGACTAAAAAAATGTTTGGTGTGGACAACCCTTAATACTTAGGGGTATGAAAAATAGATAGTAACCGATTCTCAGGCCTACTGAATATGCACAAAAAATTTCATCAAAATCGGTCAAGCCGTTTCGGAGGAGTATGGCAACGAAAACTGTGACACGAGAATTTTATATATTAGATTATAATCCAGCTGCTACCGGCCATCCTGCGCAGATCGTTCGCTAGTTCTACTCGCCCGTCGCTTATCGCCGTCGGTAACACTGGTGCTTCATACACCTGAAACGCGACACGTGCGCGGAAACGACCGACGTATATCTACAAGCTTTTAATTTAAATCCCCTAAGTGACGCAGCAATGCTTTCAGACTAAAGTTATTTGAACATATATTCTTATCGTGCTGTTGCTAGCGAAACGCTGAACACGCTAAACTCTTGCCAGTGAACATTTTCAGGCGTTTTAAATGTCAAGTTTACGAGTACTCACCCAGAAAATGTTGAAAAGGCCTGTAGGGAGACAAAATATTGGCCCTTGGCAATAGAAATTGAAAAGAATGAGGCCACAATGCTAAGCGAAGTCACGAAAAACAATTTTATTCAGCAAAATGTGAAGTTATTTGCGTGTGAATAATTTCAGGTAGTTAATATTTAACTAGCGTAGAATGTTAAGCCCCTAATACACTGCTATCAGGGATAGTTCATGAATTATGTTCAACGGATGACTCCCTGCGGCATAATAACGTTGTATGCCTACATAAAAGCTAAAGGTCAGTCCAGTTCATACAACAATCTTACATTACAAAATAAAACTTTTATTTGCACCAAGGACAAGAGCAAATAATCTCATCGCATCCTCCGCATAAATACTTGCGAATTGCCCATTGTCCTTACTATCAGGCAATTCGGCATTCGGCATAAAAATCCTTGCAATCAAAGTTTACCTCCACTTAGTACCCTAGTCACATCAATATTATATTACATGAATTCGTTTCTTTATGTCCCACTCAGCCCTGAGGCCGAATGTACCAAACGGGACATTGTAAGTAACGACTCCTTTGCTATTCGGCCCACGCTGCTCAGCAATGTGGACATGGCCTAAACTATTATATTATTCAAATATAGCCGTATCGCAGGCCCTTTTGAAGTTTTAAAACGAAGGAGGATTGCGTACAGTTTGGGACAGATTTAAGAAAGAAAGAATTTCTTTATATTGTTATTTCATCTAACGTATTTTAGATTGTATTTTTTTTCAGACTGCCTTTGCTACGTTTGACATTAACTGTACCTAAAGGTTTTACAATTCAGTTCAGTGGGTTTCTTGAAAAAATACGTTCTTCATTTCAGCAGCTATTGTAGTTTTAACATTATACTTTATATTATTCTGGCTTCTATCAATCTTTTAACCTCCCGACTGTAGACTTGTATGCCTTCAGGGTAAACGTGATAGGCCGTCGTCGTATCAGCTACTTGTTATTCAAACCAATTACTCAAATGAAGACATCGCTCGCTATTGTGTTTTATACGTTTTATTTGAGCTAGAATTTTAGATAATAGCTTTTTTATATGGAGTCTTATTTTGAGATTGAAAATTAAAAAAAAACGTTTTCATATATTTTCTGCCAACATTTACACGGATCTATTAGCTCTTATTTCAGAATTAGTTACCAATTCCAGAGTAATTACCTGAAATACCAAGAGACTTATCAATATTGACATTGATGTGTTAATTACGACACATTCATGTGTTAATTATCAAGGTTTACGTAATTACATCTCAAAGTCAAATGTAGTTTATTTTATTAAATCAACACCTTTAAACCAATTTCGATCACGTTATGATTAATTACCTTATCACTGGAGCTCGTGGGTAAATAACAACTGCCACTCGGGTCAATCTTAAGGTTAAGCAGCGCTTGCCTAGGTTGTTCTGTAGATGGGTGACCATCCATTACATACTGAGTTTTCTCCATCCCTCCGAAAGCACGTTAAGCTGTTGGTCCCGGTTGCCTATAGATCTTTGAAATTGGCAGTCGTTACAGGTAGTCAGTGAAAAAAGAAAGAAGACTATCCTAGTACCCAGTATTAACTGGGTTGGGTTGGAGGTCAGATAGGCAGTCGCTCCATGTAAAATACTGGTATTCAGCTGCATCCGGTTAGACTGGAAGCCGACCCCAACAAAGTTGAAAAAAGCAGTTGCAATGTAGGTGTTCATAGGGGCGAAAAATCGATATACTTAGCTAGGTCTCATATCTGCGAAAATTAGTTTTTTTCAATAAAACTTTCACCCGAGTTGAGCTCGGTTGCCCAGGTACTACCATGTGTGCTGGAAAACGCTGGCGATATAACCTACAGGGCGTTAGATTTTCCGGAGAAACCCGCCAATTTTTCTTTTAACCTGCTGACAGAAGATTCATACATTAAAGCACAGACATATTTAACTGTATCTTAAGTGTAAAAACTTGCACTATTGCATGCTATATAGGGTGTAAAAGTACCCTTAACGCAAACTATGGGCACTTGTTCTCCCCACCACTGCGATATTTTTTTTGTTCTAGACCATACCTGGGAACCGCCTAGTTACGGAGATATTGGGGGTCAAAGTTCCAAATTTTTCACAGCTGTTTTTGTAAATACTAGTTTTTCGGGTTATAACGTTACTTAAATTACCTCCATGACCCGTTTACTATTCAAAGCATCCAATAGCACAAGTTTTACCGTAAAATGTGATTTTTGACCCCCAAAAAAAAAATCGTTTCCCAGCAAAAATTTTTGGGTAGGGGTAATTAGTTTGATGTACAGAATGCTTGGTTAACGGCTGTGTGATGGGTTGATTTACACCCTGTATATTGGCCAAATGTATGTTACTTAATATTACACAAGTCACAATACTTTATTTTTCCAATATTTGGCGTCATACCAATCTACAGCAAGAAGAAAACTATTCTAAAGATTTAACTCTCCCAGAGAACCAACTACCTCATTGGTCTAGAAACCACAAGCCTGACCTAGCCACAGTTCTAGCCTAGCCATCCGTCAGTGTAGCCAGTATAAATAATTATCGTGTATATTAATTAACACGTCTCCGCTTTGCCGCGTATTTGTTAGGGCGCACAGGTGTGTATCATTTGTTCCTGTGATTACTGTGCTGGCCTCTTGGTACGGGTCGAGGCATAAGTGCTGGCGGGTAAAAGGTTGAAAAAAAACTCAGAGTAACTATATGACATGTGGTAGAATATTAACGTGCAAAAGTCATACAAAGTAACGACACAATGGGTCCCAAGCAACACCAAACGGCTACGCGGCAGACCCAGAAGGAGATGGTGAGATGAACTTGACTCTTTTCACAGGGGTTGACGATCAACACCACTTGATAAGGATACGTGAAAACCTCACCTCACAGTGAGCTAGCAACAGACTCTTGATCGTATGTCCAATGTTTTTGGATCATCGTTACTTTCATTGAATTGGTCATTTGTCACATAATATTCATGGCTACCTGGAACATTTGGGCGGTAAGGAGTGATTTTGGTTTACCAATACAGTACGGGGTAAGGGTAGGCTAGTACCCGTCGGGGCTGCTGGTTATTCAAAAGAGATACCGCGGCCTCGGCGCAAGGGCTAAGAAGGAGCATGGGTGGTTTTTAGTCAGTAGAAATCTGACACTCCCTTCCGCTCTGCTCAAGAGCGGGAGATGATGATTATTTGATGATTTCCCACCCCCAAAAAAAAACTGGTAGGCTGGTAGGTATGTACACACGTATTACTAAAACAGCTTGTAGTTCACAGCTGACGCTATTGCTGTGGCCCAAGCTAGCCAAGATCCACATCATAGCTAGGTGTGACGCGGCAGATCTCGTAGAAAGTTGCAGTAAAAGCTGGACAAAACCATTGTCCACGTTATCTCTGGATCAAAAGAACTGGAAGTCCTGGGAACAACCAGTAAATGAATGTAAATAAAAAAAAAACTGATCTTTTATTATTTATTCTAACTCGCGTAATCCCTCAACTTGGACCAAAAACGAGTTATCCCGGTAATTTACTTTCCGTCTTATGTAGAAGCTTTATTGTAAGTTATAGCTTACGTGGATATAACGAATCGTGAAATTAAAATCTTGATTTATTTAATGAGATCAAAGGAGTTACATTATGGAAATTGAACAGAGTTTTAAGGCACTTTGTTTTATAGAAAGTGCCTCGTCTTGGTTTGGATTTCCGAGTGTAAGCAAAGTGTTATTGGGTTTTTTCATCAGGTATATATATCACAGTAACAGCTACGGAGTTTTGATTTGTGCCCGGTTGATGGCAATAGGCTCGCCCCCTATTACATGGGACTTAAACATAACTGGCGAAAGGTGGGTTTACGTTACTATTAGGTACACCTACTGCCTTACCTTTAGGAATTACAGCCGTGGTGTTACGTTCTATTTTACTGTATCATATACTATACTGGATAATGAAAGACACACCTGCAAAGAGGATTAAATCCAAATCATCTTTCACGGTTAAATTCACACAGAACCCATGAAATAATGCGCCCTTTACCAGTTATAGCTCGACTTAGCTTTAGAACCCCATTGTCCGGACCCCTTTCACCCCCTCCCTCCTTATGCCATGTGTTGGACAGTTCCCAACTATTATTTTATTCAAATTCCCCGTATTGTCACCAAAACCGCTTACCCCGTAAAAGGCTAGAGGAAAAGAGATGACAATACAACCCTCTTCGTTTCACACGGGCAATTTATGCTTAGAAAAACTTTGCGGAAATGGAAAAGTAATGCAAAGAAAATACCCTTTTTTGTGGAGAGATTTTAACTTCGGTTGAGGATTTGGTGTATGTAAGGATTTATTTACCTTTACTCTTTAAAATGGTGTAAGGAAATTTTGTTACGCCTAGAAAGTTTCGAGTTTTTAACTACACGATACTGCCCCGTAGGTCTCGTGGTCGCAAGCCTGACTGCTGAGCGTGGTGTACTGGGTTCAATTCCCGGATCGGGCAAAAAGTGCTGTTGTATTTTTCATTACATTTTTTTCAATAGTAGCCCGGAGTTTGGCAGTTAGCGTTGACTATGAGAGTAAAGTTGTCCAAGACAACACAAACGAAGGAAAGGAAGACAGCGTCTTAGATGGGAGAATGACGTTATAAGAACGGCGGGTACTACTTGGATGGGACAAGCGCATAACCTTTATAATGTAATTTTTAAATGTATTTATTTTAAAGTAAAGTTTTAATTTTTAAATGTTCCTATTTATTTTAAAGTAAAGTTTAAAAAAAAAATTAATGCAATTTTTAATGTAAAGTTTTAATTTTTGAATGTAATATCCTAATTTTTTAAATGTAACATAGTTTTTAAGTCGCTACTAACAAATATTATGGACCAAAATATCTGAAATAAAAAGATTTTATTTTTTATTTTATAACCGAATCCAGTGGAGAGCTCTAGGGGAGGCGTATGCTGGAAAGTAAGACAATCTTAAGTTACCGGTGTCAAACTAATTTTAAAAAGTGAAAATAAATAGTGTGAGATTGTTATAAGTATATATAATAAATGAGAGTAATTGAACAGATAGTGTACCGAATACTGCAGCACACACTTGTGCACTTTAATCTCCCAAGCAGATGGCTAATGTCCGCTATGGCTGGCCTCCATGAGTGCATGACCGAAGGTCCTTCTGACCATACTTTTGATTATAGTTCCATTTCCTTATTTGATTTAGAAACTTATAAATGCTTCTCTTGACAATCACTATCACTATATATTATAAAACAAAGTCCTCCGCCGCGTGTGCCTATGCCTGTTCGCGATAAACTCAAAAACTACTTCATCGATTTTCATGCTGTTATCACCAATGGATAGAGTGGTTCTCGAGGAAGGTTTAAGTATACAATTTGACCGTCATCGACGCGGACGAAGCCGGGGGCATCGTTTATTAAAAGTCCCATTTATATAATAATAATAATCTTTATTTTCACCACAAAAAATAGGCAATAATATATTACATGACTGGATAGGCTTAGTATACAATTTTTAATATGGAATCCTCTGTTGCCGAACTAGGGATTTAGAATAGAATACATTTATTTTCAGGTAACAAAGACTGAAAACACGAAAACGACAACTTGAATCCAAATCATGTCTTATTATATTCCTTTCATCATTCCTTAATCCAAGATCAAGCCAAGCCAAAAGAGCACAAAATCTTAAAAATAAAATTCAGTACTACCCACCTCTGTAACACGATGAATAATAAATAAAGGTTACAAAATATAACACGTGGGAGCGGGGTGGTGGGGGGGGCAGGGATGTATTCCTTGGAGGCCTGTCTTTCCTCGACGATGGTTTTATTCGACCCAGAGGCCTCTGACATGGGGTAGGTAGAGGTAGACGTTATGAATATCGATGTTTTGGTTATATTTGAATGTGAAATATGGACTGTTCTATAAAGTATCAGTTAGTCGTGGGTTCGAACCCAGGCAGGCGCATTACTTTGTGTAATTTATTTCATCACCGCTGCTCTCAAAACGGGGAAGGAAAACTTTTGTCTTAGAACCAAAAAATTAGAAGCCATGTGACATCTACCAACCCGCACTGAGCACGCGTGGTGGATTATAGACCATCCCTCTCCTAAAGAGGAGGCTTGAGTCCCTGCAGTGGGAACATTATAGGCTGATGATGATGATGGTGAAGTCGAAGATTCTGTAGCAGGGACAACAATGTTTATATGTTTTCCATGAATCATTTTTACCCGAGGAAAAAAAGGATTCTCGATCTGACTCATATTTTTTAAACAGTAATACGAGTCAAAAAATATAACTTTTTAAATAGATTTTCAACCTTTACCACTAAAGCATTAAGTCCAAGGTTGATTGGGACATTTGACAGTTTCGGATAACTTGTTGTGCTAGTGTCTGTACCTACTTCAATTCGTACTGAGGATTAAAGTGCTAATGTAGTAGCATTGTAATGGTTGATTTGAATCAAACTAAAAACCCCTTACCTCATGTAGAATAATGCACATTTATCGTTACTAATAGTTGACTCGCTAACGCACCACCGCACAGGCTGACAGCTCGACATCGACTGACTGCGGACTGCCCCACCACTTGGTGTGTGCGACATGCACGCTCGTGGCAACGTCATAATACTGTTGCCAGTTTAAATAATAATTTATTTAAACTCGGACAACAATGATCCATAATTTTGTTAGTAACCATACTTAAAAATAATGTTAGTAAGCAAAATAAATAATCAAAAGGGCAATATACGTAACTATTAGATTAAACAATTACCATCAAAATAAAATTCAATTAATAAGATACACATGTCAAAGTATAAAAGTCTATGTAAAATTTAAAATAATAATATAATGTCCCCAGTCAATTTTTTTTTTGTTTTTAGTGTAATATATTGATATCTACATACACTACACCTCATACTAAAAATGTTTTACGCGACCTGCAACTAAATATAATCGAATGGACTTCCTAACTTTCCCCGCTTGATGCCTTTTAAATTATTTCTCATTTTAACTGCAGGGTTCGCCACACAAAATCCGGAATGGTGGACCATTTTTCAGGCAGTTCCGATCCATATCAGACCGTCGGCCAGTCAATAAATCGCCGCGAAGGTCCCATGGGGACATGAGGGGAGATTGAGATAATCACCATGCTTCCCAGATGGACGGCTTTCCAATAGAGGCAATGTTAACCAGTTTTGGGATTACTGACGTGGAGTTTTGGCTCTTCGGGGAGGAGTTATAAGGTTTAAACGACCTCAAAATGGAATCTTTCAGTTTTTAAAAGAAAAAATGAAAGAACCTATTCGTATTCTGTTTGTGTGACCGCATTGTACTTCTAAACAACGCAATGAAACATCATGCAGTTTCCGACGTCATTTGGAATTATTCCGAAAGGTTCTTGTGGTAATTCATTGTAGCCTTTTCCCAACTATCTTGGGGTCGCCTTCTAGTCTAATCGGATGCATCTGAATACCCCTACCCCGTGGAGTTTATTGCCTATCTGACCTCCACAACCCAGTTAACACTGGGTAATACGATACCCTTTGATAAAACTCGTCAGGCTTTCGGGCCACTGACCATCTAACGACTGCCAAAGATCTACAATAGGGATGGTTACTGACTAAACAAAATATGATTCTAATTAGTCCGTCTGTTAGATAATCGAAAAATGTTGGATACATATTTTTTATTTTATCAAATCAATAAAAATTTACGAAGATAAAACGCGGCAAAGATTTGAGTGGGGGTTGTGACGTCACTTACCGGTAAAAAATGTCATACTAATGTCTTAGAAAATGACGTCATACGTGTTTTCAAAGCACTGTATCGTCTTGTTGTTTACGTGAAAAAATACGTGTACCAATATTTTTTGGAAATCTATCTGACGGACTAATTAGATTTTTTTAGTTAACTACCCTATTGACAGCCGGATCCAACGGCTCAACCTACAGTTCATTCAAACTGCAAATTATAATAAATAAAAAAGTAACCAATGAAAGCCGTGCACAGCAAAAACGGGTCACAACTAACTCAAAATAAAGCTCCAAAACTAAAACTTTTCGACATGTTGAACCACTCAAGAGAATTAAATCCACTGCTTTGCTACCGAGAAGGACGTATAGCAAAGATGTTACTAACGCAGCAATGGACACTGACGTTTATCTAGCCCGTACAAATGTAAAGGGTGACACCACTTCGGTGACTTCGAAAACGGTCCTAGTTCCTATCTCGGGCATGGGACAGCGTGGCTATCCTATTCAGAACTGTGTCCGGGTTTGTCCAACAATCCGCTTTGGCGGTGACTCTCAAAGGCTTAGTGATCTTACTTCATCCGCTTATGTTTAATCTTTTTCGCCTTTATAACCGTATCGCGAACGGAAGTCGGAAGTCGCACTTTGGAAGTGTTGGAAAATTAGATTTTTTAGAATTCGAACTATGGCCGTTTACTTTGCAGTTTTTATGGTATTTCATATTTTTTAAGAACTGCGAGGTAATTGTAGCACACAAAGTTGCATTTTGACACTCACGTTTCTTTAATTCCTATGTGAAACTATAGATTTTTAGTATTTAATTCTTTTATTTTAATAAAACGTGTACCTACTACACAAAGAGTCTGCTAGTTATTTGGTTCTATTTTTATTTGAATTCGTAATACCGTAAAATGGATGGAGAGGGAGAGGAAGGCCAAAGAAAAGATGGATGGATTGTGTGAGGAATGATATGAATGAGAAAGGAATAAATGCCACCTTGACGTGTAACAGGGAAGAATGGAAGAAGAAAACGTGTTGCGCCGACCCCAAATAGAATGGGATAAGGGCAGGAAGATGATGAATACCGTAAAATGGATTGAAACAAAATCTGTAACAATGAAAATGTTTTCATTTTATAATGACCACATTTTTAATTAAAGCACAAACAAAAGAGAAAACTCTCATTTAATTAAAGCAACATTGCTAATTTATTAACAAAATAATCATGTTTAAAAACATTCTGACTACATTTGCCTTTGTACTATTTACAAAATTATACTGAAAACAGTGAACCAAAATTCTCTAAGAATTTATTTATTACAAACAAAATATTAAATAGCTGTTTTGATAACATGAATGTACATTCAATTAAAATCTCGCTAATTACCTATTAAACAAATTTTAATCACCACTACTTACAGATCAATAGTTATATCAGAAACCGTAGTCTGCCTTTTCCAAAATATGTTGTGGTCAGCTTCCAGTCTAACGGGATGCAGCTGAATCATCATCTTCCTGCCCTTATCCCATTTTATTTGGGGTCGGCGCAACACGTTTTCTTCTTCCATTCTTCCCTGTTACACGTCAAGGTGGCATTTATTCCTTTCTCAATCTTTGGCCTTCCTCTCCCTCTTCATCCATCAATATTTATATCCATCACTTTTTTAGTCACATGCGTTTCATCCCTCCTCATTACATGACCATACCAAGATAAACGACTTCCTTTCAACTTTTCTGTAACAGGTGCCACTTGCAAACTTCCTTAACTTTCTTAACGGGATGCATCTGAATACCAGTAATATTTTACAAGGAGCGACTACCATCCAACCTCCCACAACCCAGATAGCACTGGGTAATATGATGCCTCTTGGTAAGACTAGTTGTCATATTCTCGGGACACTGAAATCTACAATATATATAGGGTAGTTAACTAAAAAAATCTAATTAGTCCGACAGAGTGATTTCAAAAAAATATTGTACACGTATTTTTTCTTTATTCACGTAAACAAACAATGAAAACGATACAGTGCTTTGAAAACTCGTGTGACGTCATATTCTAAGACATTAATATGACATTTTTTACCGGTGAGTGACGTCACAACTTCCCACTCAAATCTTTGACGCGTTTTATCTTCGTCATTTTTTATTGATTTGATAAAACAAAAAATACGTATCCAAAATTTTTCGATGATCTAACAGACGGACTAATTAGAATCATATTTTTTTTAGTCAGTAAACATCCCTATTATATTAGAAATTATAGAGTAGGTATTAATGTAGCAAAGCTTATAATCTTCTGATATTATTTCAACACCCATAATATGTGGGAGAAAATTCAATTACCCCGTCCAATATAGAGTTAATTAAATACATTTAGTAGTAGGTATAATAAACGTGATATATTGTCATTTAATAAATTATTTTACCCCCAACCTTGATTTGCATAAAGTAACATGCTATATATTTTACGAGGTTGGTATTATGTGTCAGCAGTAATTAAGTTATGGTGTATGTGGTTATCTGATCGCATATTTTCGTATCATTCAGACATTTACCTTTCAAGTAAGTATATCAATCTTCATAGCCTAGGCTTTTCCATGCAGTCTATTCTCATCACTAGGAATAGCCTCAAATACTAAATATGTCATTAATTAGTCTTCGTAAACAAACAATCCAGGAGGTACCCCAATTGCGTCACTCAACTCTAATCACAATCAGAAGGGTCCTAAAAGAAATTCCTAATCTTCTGATCAGAAACGTAAAGAACAATGAATATTGTTGAATTATCAAACCGTACTGTTATTGCAAGTATTTTTCGCAATTGCCCTGAGTTTAACGAACAAGAATACACTCATAAGTTGGTAATGTTTTGATCCACATAAAATTGCGGATATAGGATAGGTACTCGTTGTCCTGGCATAAGCGCATCATATTCACGAAAGAGAATTACAGGACAGATTACCGCCTTAGCTACGTCTCTACCTACCCCCGTTTATACCGCCGCCATTTTAATACTCCTAAGGAGGCCATTACCAAAAAACACAGCAATTTATCAACAAAGACATCTACAGAATGTCGCCGAATTCCCTTAAATCCAGGCGCCATTATTATTCCGCTTTGCCCACCACAAGGGTAATTTGCCTAATCCCTGGGTGATTTTTCAAACTTTTGGAAAAAGTGTGTTTTTGAATTTTGTCACCGCATATTTTTATGAATCCATCCATGGATAACGTTGAACATCATCATTCTCTCGCCCAATTTATTTTATGTTGGTACAGCATGTCTTCTTCTTCCAAACTTCTATATTACTCGTCATCTCAGCAGTCACCTCCTTTCTAACCATATCATCCTTCACACAGTCCATCGTTTCTTTGGACTTCCTCTACTCTACTCTCTACATTCATCCTCAAAATTTTCCTCACTACTTGTTCGTGGAAATCGAAACAGAAACTGTGAAAAAAAAATAACCCATAATTGGATTGCCTTCCAAAATTCGGAACGTTCTTTCAATTAAAATAAAACAATGCTCATAGCTGTTTGATTTCTTGAAACTCTCATCACATTATTCTGTTAACATTAATTAACTGAAATTACACTTGTTAAAGAACATTTTTGCACCAACCTTCCAACACCATCAGAATAATTTGCATTTTCCCAGCAGCATCCTCGATCACTAATCCTGCCATTAGGACGGTCACTGACGACCGTAAATAGAGGAGCTTGTACAATAAGCACACAGTTTGTCATCCTGTTCAAGGTGTGCCAAGCTTTGAGCCAATTTGGGATCACCTCACTAATAGGACCACGGTAAAGACAAACATAATTGCATGGCGACTAGTGTGAAAGTGCCAGTATGTTCAGTGTGTGTCGCAGTGTTTGTTTGTTTGCTTGTTTTGCTCATGAGTTAGAAGTTTGAGGTCTGTGGTATAGGGGTTTGAGAGGTTCAAACGTATGTCGGTGTTTCGTTTTGTGTCTGTCTTGGAAATAGTTAATGAAATTATAGGGTTCTATCGATATTTACGAGAATTAAAGGTCAAACAGTCACACTACACGGTGGCGATATGGTTAAATGCTTTTGATATCAAGACACTCAAAAATTTTCTCGAAAATCCAAACTCTTTTACAGCGAAAAACTTTGCTAGTTTATTTCACATGAAATACGGCGAAAAGTCACTTAAAACGCGATGCTAATTGTACCCTTTGCCGTATCTCTGACAGTTTCGCAGAAATAATGAATGGCAATTTCTCTTTGCTTCCCTGCATGCGTGGCTTTGCTCTTTCTTTTTCGATTTATACGAGGAATTGTTAACACTGAGTGCACTCTATTTGCAGAGGACTTCATTTAGCCGTGTCGCTTTAGAGTTCTGTTAGTGGTGAACAGTTTTGTTTCATTTAAACTTCTTTTATGAAGGAAAAAAATGGTTATTTTACTTTAATGTATGTACGCTGTACGGCTGGCTTAGGAACAAGTCGTTTTGGTTGTTTTATTTAGCTCATAATAAATGCTTACTGATATAAGAGAAAATAAGAATTGTAGAACTGTATTGAAAACCAACGTCCTTGATTTTAATAATAATGCCATTTGACGAGATGAATACTTATCGTCTTTATAAAGGACTAGCTTTTGCCCACGGCTTCGCCCACGTGAATATGTCAATTTTCCATACAAATTGTCATCTCCAATGTATATGTATCTTCCTTATTCCTTGTCTACATTATAAAGGGAAACTCTGCAAAATTGTAGGTAATTTAGTTCCGTATTTTCCCGCCTGTACAGATAATCTGCCAAAAGTGTAATTATCTATTTAAAAGTCTACGTGGTTTTCTTTCTATGAACCTAAAAACTCCGGTCCATCATACCTACTTCAAACTTGTGCCTCTATCAAAATCTCAATCATTCTCTAGGCACATGAATGCCCAATAACGTTTTATATGATAGTGCCATAAACATGTCCATGAAGGGGCTACCCTTAATAGCCGTATAATGTTATAAATGTGTACTAATAAGAGGATTCCACTGACCCTCCGTATAATAACTTAGTCGTATCTTACGACCCCCATGGGGAGCTATGAGGTATGTCTTCTGTTTATAAAAGGGAATTTAACCGCAGATGGCATAACAGAAAAATTACTTCGTACAAATGTTTTTGAGCCTGAGAAGTTAGACCATTATTAATGTTCTGTGATCAACCACTCTGCTTTATTTTTAAATAGGGAATGCCTGTCATAACTCGTTGCAGATGGCGCGACTGTAGTTAGGCCCAATCTAACTAATGAGGTCCACCTATTTTGAAATTACATTTATCAGATTATTAATCAATAACGATGCTTGCAAGTAGCAACTAGCAATGCCAGCGCCATTAGTTTTACAGGTACTACTAAGTACACAGATGGTAGACCACTTGTCAACCTTATTACATAGGGCGTAAGGGTGACAAGTCGTAGTACGTCAGTGAACTCAGTCGGAACTGCCATTTAAAAAAAAAAACAGAATTTTAGATTAAGAAATATTGACGATCCGTCCCTACCTCATGAATTTCTTATGTTGGTCCACAAATCTCTGCAGAGACCCAACCCAAACCGGTCCTAAGATGTCAAAAAATATTCCCAATGCACTACAACGAACAAATACATTTGACCCAGTGACACAATTTCTATTGGCAAGGCAAAGAATCCCTTTATTGCTCATACGGAGCATATCAGACGCGAGACTACGTGAGCTCGTCTAAATAAAATTCCAAGGGATTTTTCACGCTCTACCGTCATTTTTATTTAAAAAATTCAATTTGTGGAATTACGAATACATTTCGAGTGGTTTTAGAGGGAGGTAGAAAAATACGGTAGGGCTGGGAAAACTGGAAATAACGGAAAAAGTTTGGTTAAAGAAAGAGTATGAAATCATTGAGTTATTTGTTGTTTTTAACTCTTACAAAGCAAAACAACATTACACAAGAATTTGAAGAAAACCAAAGAAATATAGAGTTTTGTTCTTATCTGGAAAATATATTTAAAACAACAAAGTTCCACATCACCTGAAAGCTTGGGTCGTTAAAAAAATCATCTTCATAAAAGTCCAAAAGTAAATTCCGACGGGAATTGTATTCCGAAGTTTTTGGCGTCGCTTTTATTGTTTGTAAAGTTGGAAGTCGGAATGGAAAGGCGAGGAAGTATAGTCGATTCAAAAGTAGTTGATGGCGCCCAACGTGGGTCTGAGTTTTCTTTAAAAATCTTTTCCCTATTTCTTATTTGTTTGCCCTTCCGTTAAATGCTTGTCATCGCGAGTTGGACCCCACTTTGTATCTACACTAATATTATAAAGAGGAAAGATTTGTTTGTTTGTTTGTTTGTAACGAATAGGCTCCGAAACTACTGGACCGATTTTAAAAATTCTTTTATTGTTGGGAAGCTACACTATCCCCGAGTGACATAGGCTACTTTTTATTCCTGTATTTCCACGGGAACGGGAATTACGCGGGTGAAACCGCGTGACGTCCGCTAGTCTCCAAATAAAACGCTTTTAATCTGTCCTACTTTTGCTTCACGAGCTGAGGAGGTCGTGGCTAAATAAGAACAACTGCTCGGGGTCGATCTTTAGGTTAAGCCGTGGGCACCTAGGTTGGTCTGTGGATGGGTGACCATCTATTACATACCGAGTTTCCTCCCTGCCTTGGAGAGCACGTTAAGCTGTCGGTCTTGTCATTTGTAGATCATGGATACTTGGATAGTCGTTACAGGTAGTCAGCGGCCCAAAAAGTCAGACAACCAGTCTTACCAAGAGGTATCGTATTATCCAGTATTAACTAGGTTATGGAGATCAGATAGATCTTTGTAAAATACTTTTATTCAGCTGCATCTGGTTAGACTGGAATCCGACCCCAACATAGTTGGGAAAAGGCTAGACAGATGATGAAACTGTCCTACTTTAGCTTCACAACAAATTCACCAGAGCACAGTTCACCTTGATCTAAATCCTAAAATCCGCTAATTCTTCAAACATTTGCACACGCACGAACCTCTTCGTTTCGGATTCAATTACCTGCATCTGAAGAATGATTGTCATTGCGAAGACAAGATCCGTCTCGTTTCGCGATGGCGTCCTTTTCCGCTTCGTTTAACGCGATGGGCCGAGGATTATTCTCATTAGACGTAATTTGTTTGTCTTGGAAGCTTCCCGCTTGACAGTTATGACGAACATCTATTTCAGTAATGGCACTAAAATTGGTCGACTGGGTTGGGATTGGAAATATTAGGTGAAATGGCTAGGCGTGGCGGTGTGGATCGATGAGATATCACTTATTGGAGAACCTATTATTAATAATTGTCACCATAGTTACTAATTGTATCTCCTATACAGGCTGTAAATCAACCCATCACACAGCCGTCAACCAAGCATTCTGTACATCAAACTAAGTACCCCTACGCAAAAATTTTTGCTTTGGAAACAATTTTTTTTTGGTCAAAAATCACATTTTACGGTAAAACTCAATGTAGCAGTGTTAAAACATAGTGCCAGTGGATGTTTTGAATAGTAAACGGGTCATGGAGGTAATTTAAGTAAAGTTTTAACCTGAAAAACTAGTATTTACAAAAACAGCTGTGAAAAATTTGGAACTTTGACCCCCAATATCTCCGTAACTAGGAGGTTCCCAGGTATGGTCTAGAACAAAAAAAAATATCGCAGTGGTGGGGAGAGCAAGTGCCCTTCTTTTACACCCTATATAATATCTATTCCTTAATTCGACTGCCTGCGAAATTCGAAACCGTGACTGCTGTTCATGCGGTCCTAGGTTCTATTCCCGGGTTGGGCAAAGTGTTAATAAGTTTTGCCATTATGAATGTCTCAGTAGCAGCTCGGATTTGTGATCGGTTGATGGCAATCTCGCACCTTTTTTTTTGTTTTGGGGGGTGGGAAATCATCAAATAACCCCCCTCCCGCTCTTGGGCAGAGCGAAAGGGAGTGTCAGACTTCTACTGACTAAAAACCACCCATTTTCCTTCTTAGCCCTTTATGTCGAGGCCACGGTATCTCTTGCGAACAACCCGCAGTCCCGACGGGAATCTCGCACCCTTGGGTGTACTATTAGGTACACCTTTGCCTAAACGTTCGGGGATTACAGGCGTGATGTTATAATTTAAATTAATGTAGTTTTCATCTTATTTACATTTAATTTTTAGAATTAATGTTTCTAATCCATCTTGTAACGTGAATAAGTTTTTTTTTTTGTATATTTGATTTTGAATTACCAACTAACTAAAATCCTTTATTGTAAAAACAACAGCCTCAAATTCTTCAAGTTTATTTATTACGTTTACTGTTTCAATCAAACTAATTTGGTAATTCTGATTTGTTTCAGGTAACTCAACGTTCTACTTCGATCAAACGGACCTTTTTCAAAGAAAAGGAGGGAGTAATTAAAATCTTTAAGTATCAGGACCATCTTGGAATTTTATTCAAGACTACCGGACGTCACGCGGTTTCACCCGCGTAGTTCCCGTTCCCGTGGGAATACAGGGATAAAAGTAGCCAATGTCACCCGGGGATAGTGTAGCTTCCCAACGGTGAAAGAATTTTTGAAATCGGTCCAGTAGTTTTGGAGCCTATTCGTTACAAACAAACAAACAAATATTTTCTCTTTATAATATTATTATAGTGTAGAAGTATTTTATCAGTAGCTTCAGCCGTCAGTCTATTACATGGGACTTAAACATAACTGGCGAAATGTGGGTGTACTACTATTAGGTACACCTCTGCCTAGCCTTTTGACGATTACAGGCGTGATGTTACATTATACTTGAAGGTACTTTGAAGAAATTACGTTGGTTGTTAAAAGGGATTTATGTTATCGTTATTGATTAGGCTCGATTGGCAAACGAAATAAAAATCAAATCGAGACATTCTTTACGTCCTATTTTCTTTTGCGAAGCATACAGGTAACAAAGGGTATTAGGAATTTGAAAGGCCCTCAGGTTTAGGGGTAAAGTTCCATCGATAACGATGTCCAAGGGAACAATGAATGGAACAACTGCGAAATAAGCTTTGTAGGTTTTTATTAAAGTGGATAACTCGAGACAACCCGATTTCGTACACGTTTCTGCCAACATTTTCCATTTTCCTCAATCCCAATTTGTTTTATAAATAGACTTAACACCTAATTTAGATATTCAAATGGAAGCTACCAGTTAACAACATTACATAACATCACGCCTGTAATCCCCGAAGGGTGAGACCGAGGTGTACACATTTCGTCAGTTATGTTTAGTGGGTGAGCCTATTGCCATCACCCAGGCACAAAGCTTGACTCCGTGGCTGCTACTGAGAAATTCGTAATAGAAAAACCTAATAACACTTTGTTTGCCCGACTTGGAAATCGAACCCAGTACCTCATAGTCCAGGGACTGAATTTCCCAAAAATTAAGGTACCTTTAAATTTCGGTATGACGTCATATCGTTAAATAAGGGTTACCGAAATATTTCGATACCGTTATTTTTTCGGTAGCGGAATATTGAGGTTGTAAATGCATACCGGTATATTTCGGTAGAAGTACCGTAACCGTTATAAATGTATCGGTAGCGGTACCTAAACCTTAATCTTAATAAATAGGGGTTTTCACCGCCTCGCCACTCACACACACAACAAAGAGATAAGTAAAAGAGTAGCAAACAAAATGTACAAAATACACAAGTTCTTACGTTTTCCAACACACGCGCGCCGCGCTCCGTCTCGCATGCATTTCGGTACCGAAATCGTGTAAGGGTTAAATAACGGTTTAGCCCAATCATTATTTATAAAGTTACCGGTATAGCTCAACCTTTATTTTAAAACGATACCGGTATATTTTCGAGGTACCTTAACCTTTAACCGTAACCGCTTTCAGTCCCTGCCTCATTCACAGAAGTCACGCTTCCAGCCACTAACAACGAGACATTCGACAAAGGATCTTCAAAGAACTTTTTTTTTTGAGGGTGGGAAATCATCTAATGACTCCTCCCGCTCTAGGCAGAGTGGTAGGGAGTGTCAGACTTCTACTGACTAAAAACCACCCATGTTCCTTCTTAGCCCTTTGTGCCGAGGCCGCGGTATCTCTTTCGAACAACCCGCAGCCCGCCTTGAGAGGCCTTCAAATATGTCATTAAAAATCAAATACACTGTACAGCACATAAAGAGGGCTTCTCAATCGGGAGACTTCCAGCCTCCCTCCCAATCTTACAATTACGTGATAAAATTGGAGGATTTTTTACTCAGTCAAATTCGTTTCACTTAAGCTTCAAAATCTCTTGGGGGTTGGTCGAGGCACGAGGCTGCCTTTAATAGGTATGAGGATATATCTTAAGGAATCAGTCCTTGCCTCATTCAAACTAATTCAATGTGCTTTGGATTTGTTATTCAGAATCCTGGTTGCTAAAAGAAAGCCTCGATGTTTGAAGATGGTTCCGTAGGTGTTTTAGATTCTTTCAGGAAGATTTATGGTAAAGGAATTATGTATTAGTATGTGTGATTTACATTTTAGTAAGAAAGACTGCCTTGTTGCTGCGGGTTGTTCGCAAGAGATACGAGTACCGCGGCCTCGACATAAAGGGCTAAGAAGGAACATGGGTCAGAGTCAGTAGAAGTCTAACACTCCCTATCGCTCCGGCCAGAGCGGGAGGAGCCATTTGATGATATATTTAAAAAAAACTTGCATCCAATTGTAATGAAGGTTCCTCAAATTAAACATCGACAGGTATTAGACCTGTTTATTTACCATACAGCGTATAAATAATGCAAATTCAATCCAGCCCCCATATATCTCTCACAATACATTTGACGTATTACCGGCAAGTCATAGTGTTGCAATAATTTATGCAATGTGTCAAAATGTATGCCATTACGGACTAATGCCGTAGCCGGAATACATAAGTTCTGGTAGATAGATAGCGTGGTTTAGCCCCAAATCTATAAGATTAATGAGCAGTAATTATGAGTAATTGGTTCATGGATTATGCCTCTCGATATCGACGATCGTTTAATTGATGTTATGGGGCTTTTGTACACAAATGCTATAAAGAGGTAAGAGGTAAATTGTTTGTAAGTTTAAGAATAAACCTAATTTAGATCTAAGCACTTCACCTTATTATTTCGAAATATAATATAATCTGCAAAAAAATCTTTATTAATATAAAACATGAAGCAATATTCTTCTCAAATCGAATTTAATAAAGAAACACTCATGCTAAACCAGAACACGTAATACTGAAAAATACAAAAAAAAAACCACGCGATTGTTTCAAAGTTACGTTGTTCCGAGCCATACAGTGGGAAAGCGGACCGCTTCTGATTTACGACTAAAAGATTGCATCGTAAATCATTGTATACACCCTCCCTGACGTCCTCCGTCGGAAAAATTATAGAAGATGAAAAAATTAAACGCTTTCAGAACAGACATTTAAGAAAGAACACGTTATTAATTAATCCTCACAATGAAAATATATTTAAAGGAAAAGTTTCGTTCGAAAAGGCGTGTCTAATTCATTTCCCATTCTGTTTCAGAAAGTAGAATTTCGAATCTGTATATCACTAATTACATCGGTGAAGAACTTGCTGAGAAAAAACATTGAAAAATAGAATATTAGTGAACAGTCCTCATTCTCTAGCCCTTATCCCAATTCATTTAGGGTAGGCGCAGCCAGTTAGTTAGTTAGTAGAAACTTCATTTACCAATATCTGAAACTTGTATTATTTTCACTGCTTTTAAACTAATTTAAAGGAATATTTTCAAATGTTTTTTCCTGAACGAAGCTAGTTTGGCTCTTTCATATTTTAACCGCATCTGGACTCTTTCCAATTTCTGTGTATGAAAGTGCACAATTTATAATAGCAGGCGATTGCACAAATACCTAGTTTTCCGCCTTTCTAAATATTGCAGAGAAATACAGAATGTGAAAGAATTTTACATACGTATATATACCTACATAAAAAACACGTATTTTCCCATGAGGGTTGGTATAAAATACGGAGCGCCACCTGCTACTATCCAGACAATTTTAATACGCAATGAATTTTATCTTATTCTACAATAAGACACGTTCATCTTTCCGGGGATTCGTTTAACGGAATATTATTTATTTATTTAAACTTCATGCACAAACGTGGTACATAGGCGGACTTAATGCCACAAGGCATTCTCTACCAGTCAACCAATATCAAACAATCAATATCAATATTATCAATATTATTTATTTATTTAAACTTCATGTACAATAGTGATACTCGTAAATAGGCGGATTTTTGCCGCAAGGCATTCTCTACCAGTAAACCTTAAGGTTAAATAAGACAACATTGTGATAGGGTACAAAATATCTAAAAAAGTAACATCATGTTTTATCTTATCAATTCTAAATATGAAAAATGTTACTAACATAGTTTTATGTGTTACTCACATTGTTCCAATCAAATAAATAAAGTTAGTACTAGAATAATCTACATCAAAGTCACAACAAACAAATATTACAGACAGAACAAGAAATTCTTCAATTTTAATTTTCTCCGTTGAAGGTAGAATAAATTATTTTTCACCTCAGCACCTCAAACAAGCAGGTTTTGCTGTTTACAGACAGTGAGCAAAATTCGATTTTGCTGCGAGCGTGAGACAAAGTAACTTTTTAATTTTTTTTTTTAATACCGAGAACTGTGCAGGTCTACTCACAAAATTCGAAAGATTTCAACTTTGTTTTGTTCTGTCACTTTCACTTTGATACGAAACAAGCGAGAGATAGAAACAAGTCGATTCGAAATTAGATTTTCAAATTCTATTTTTTATTATAGGCTTATAAAAGAAACAAACAATAAAACGTTCGGATACCGATATTGTAAATCGATAACCGTAATATTGTAAATCACGTGATGAAATGAAAAATTGTTATATTTCGATTCGAATTATATTTTTTATATTTAAATCAAGATGAAGACTGTTGAAGAAAAAAAATACGAAGTTTATCATGTAGGTATCTACTTATTTATTTATAGTTTTATCAATTTTTTTTATTGGGACAGAATGCCGCGAGTGTAGTTTCAGAACGAATTTAAAAAAAAAAGCGGGATTCAAATTTTTATTGTTTTATTCTCTGTTACGCTAGCTACAAAGTACAATAAAATTTGGATACTATAGTAGTAATAATAAATAAATATGAGTTAGTCCAGTGACGAAGTCTGCTATTTAACACTCGAAGAATTGAAGAATAATGTAAAAAATGCAGAATTAAGTTTCCTGCCTGAAAAATCTCGCGAAAAATATCTGAAAGCATACCAACCATGTCTTCAAAGAATGGAGACTTAGAAAAGGCACAAGCAGTTTTTCGGAGACGGTGTTACTATCATATTTTTTAGATTTATCACAGACGAGGCGATCATCTACAATGTGGAGTATTTACTCAATGTGGAAAGCTACTTTAAAAACAAAACATAACGTGCATATTGAAACATACGCAAAACTCGTATCTTTTCTAAAAAGAATGTCAGTTGGGCATAAGGCTAATTTTATTGAATTGGTACCTCTACCTACAATGTTAATTATTTTGATTCACAATAAATAGTTATTTCAATCTATTCCTGTTTATTATTTTATCTCCTAAAGTGTTCTCGCTGCTGAAGTGAAAAGTAATGTGTGTTACACGAGAGCAAAGTTTTTTTGCATCTCGTGCCTTTGAATCCCTCGCCACACTCAGGATTCAACTTTAGAATCACTCGCTACGCTCGTGATTCAACTATAGAATCCTTCGCTTACTCGGGATTCAAAATCAACACTCGCAGCAAAAACCCACTTTGCTCTCTTGTTGCACAAATAACTATTTCCGGTCGCCCGGCATCCTCCAGAGACGGGTTCCAAATAGAATTTTATCCTTTAACGACGCTCTTAATAATATTTTATTGCGTTGCCGTATCTTTTAATGTTATTTCATAATGTAGGTACCCGCCCTTGGCAGTCAAATCTAATTAGCTTTTGAAGCGAATTTTTTCTCGAACCAATCAATGTTCAATTCAATTGTCGGAGTAAAAATCGAATCAAATTCCTCGTAATTTTGTAAACGCGTCGCAACGCCGCGTCTTGACCTAATTTGGGTCATGTTAGCCAGAGGCCGACCAACCATTTCCCGGGCTATTGGGTCCAAATGCTACCCGAGCCTCCGCAACGGCTTACGACATCTAATTCCGCTGACAAAAAGGGGAATTTTATGGCCGTCACTAAATCTGCATTCTGAATTCCATCATTTCCAGGACTTCAGTGAAATATTGATAAAGTTATCAGTACATTGCTGAATTTTGATATGTTTTTAAAAGAGTTACGTGACCCAGAACCGTAATGCCAAAGGGCACGTGAAATCAAGCACACATCATGCGTCGACGAGTATGGAGTTGAGTTGTTAAATGAACCATGATCCCTTGTTAGTGATCCCTCAAATAGTCCTGCGTATTTACACAGCTGGAAAATATATCCCATTCTATCCTACTAATATTATAAATCCGAATTTTTTTTAGGATTTATTGAGGTCTGGATGTTTGATACTCTTTCACGCAAAAACTACTTACCGGATTTGAATGAAATTTGCCAAACAGATAGCTAGTTTATAACCTGGATGTTAAAAAAGGAGACTTCTTAGACCGGTAGTACGATCCGGTGGGACAATTACCCACGCAGGCGAAGCCTCCGGCATAAACCAGTTCCAAATAATTTGAAGACGGGCAGTTGTTAACGACTTCATAAACTTCTAAGTTTTGTAATCTCACTGCGGGAGAGATTCAAATAACGAATGATAAGCTGTATCTAATGTCGTGGGACAAATAAAGGGGCCCACGCTGGGCGCCAGTTGGACCGGAACAGCCCGGAGCTTCGATGCGTTTATTGTTATTGTGACTCCGTCTGTTAGTCTTTTCTTGCTCGGACGTGTACAGCGAGCTGAATAGAATTGTATCCATGAACTTTTCTACCGTCTTTCAAAGAGTCAGCGAACCTTGAAGAAAAATTTTGCCATGAAGAGAACATGAAAACAGTTTTAACGGCTGAAAACAATATTCTAAAATGTACTTTGTACCTTCCTAAGATGACACAAATCAAACTGGAAGCAATAGTAACAATATGACCTGAACTTTTTAACCGGAAACTCGTGGACACTGAATGGCAATATTAATTCGTAAATCACTTCGTAAATTAATTTAATACCTTCGGAACGGCTGTCGGAACCACGTGCCCTTTGTTTCATAAACAATTTTGGTGTACTATTAAATTGAGCTTCGTAAATCCTACTTCCTACTAATATTATAAATGTGAAAGTTTGTGAGAATGGATGTGTGGATGTTTGTTACTCTTTCACGCATAAACGGCTGGACCGATTTGGTTGAAATTTGGTATGTAGATAGGTTATACCCTGGATTAACATATAGGCTACTTTTTATCCCGATTTTCTCTTCCCGTGGGATAATTTTCGAGTTGTAGCGGGCGAAGCCGCTGGCAACAGCTAGTTATAAATAAATCATTTCGTGTTCCCAACGTTTGTAACATGAGAGCTATGTTGAAAACGGAAAACAGGGACCCGGGTATCTGTTAAGCATGTACTGAAATTATATCTTAATGGTCTTAGATAGTATTAGGAGAAAACTATGTAATGCCCGGGATACACGAGACCAGTTTTTCAAGCCAGGACTGCAAGCTAGTTCTCTACTAAACTTTCCTTTCTTACTACCCTGACTTGGAACATGCTAGAAATAAAACTATTTTTGTCTACACGAAGCCAGATGTACTTACTAGCTTACTGACACTAGTTTGCTATCCTGGCTTGAAAAACTGGCCTCGTGTATCCCGGGCATTAGGGTCGGCTTCCAGACTAACCGGGAGCAGCTGAATACCATTATTTTACATGGAGCGACTCCACATCTGACCTCCACAATTCAATTAGTATTGTGGAATATGATACTCCTTGGTAAGACTGGTTCTCTCTCTCTCTCTTGTATCCTATGTATCCTGTCATCTTGTATTCTATCTCAGCAGCATACTTAACTTTACCTTGCTTATCACCCATAAATCCATAAACCAAAATAATATTTCAACAAATATCGAACATCAAAATCCCATCAAACATAAATAGTTCATTCGTTCACAACCGAACGCTGCACAAATTCCAACGCCTGAAGCAATTGATTATCCGATACCAGCAGATTATCCGCGATTTACAGTTCAACCGAATATCAGCCGGAAAAATGCAAATCATCCTTTAACATTTGTTTTAAATGCAGATTTTAGGGTTACATGAATTTCGAATCAATTCTGACTGGCTTTTGATGATTCAAATTGGTATTTTTGTGGGAACAATGGTTTTGATTGACATGAAATGGACGAAATATTAATTGTGTTAGATGAAGCTTTAACATAGTCGCTGTAAAAATTGGGTTTTTTTTATGAGCACTGAATAATTGGCTCTATAGATATCATTATCTTCGAGGCCAAGGTTAAGCCATAGGAACTAGGGCCGTCCTAAAGCTCGTTGGGTTGACGACATCGTCAAAGTCGCGGGAAACACCTGGATGAGAGATGCACAGGATCGAGACATGTGGCGGAAGAAAGGGGAGGCCTATACCCAGCAGTGGGTGATTCCGGGCTGATATGATGATCTTCGAGTCGATGGAGTATATTTCATCATCATTCTCCTTCCCATATGCCAATTTATTTGGAGTTGGTTCTCTATTACTGCCTCGATGGTCTAGCGGTCGCAATCACGACTGCTGAGAATTTGGTTCTAGGTTGGATTCCCGAGACAAGTTTAAGCAGTTAGTAATTGGGTTTTCCCGGCAGGAATTACCCAGTAGCAGCCACAAAATTTGAATATTTGCCCCGGTGATGGCAATAGGCCCTCTATTACGTGGAACTTCAACGTAACTGGCGAAATGTGGGTGTACTATTAAGTACACCTCTGCCTTCGGGGATTACAGGCGTGATGTTATGTCATCCATCGATTCATTGGATGGAGTAACTATACCTCCTTTGATGAAGTCGGGAGCACCTTAAAGATCCATATTGCAGTCTGACACACAGTATTTTTTTCAAAATTCATACGACTTTAACAGCACTCGCTATAAATCCGTAAATCCCTCGGCCCACACTCAACACATCACTCAGAACCGGTTATGCTGCCATAAACAAGTCGAAATAGTCACTGATAACGTTAAAAATGTATTTTTGAGCCGTCACGAAGACGTTACGGGGCCTAATTGTCGTGAGGGGGCAATTACGAAGCCTAACTGCGGGCCCAAACGCTCGCCATTTTGTTTCAACGAGCAACAGCGGGATTTTTTTATTTTCGTACACCGTTGCCTAATGAACAGCGCTTTGTTTTTCCGCTTTAAGCGGTTATTAGGTAACGATTTTATGGTTGTTGTTACTTGGGTGCCGTATGGTGTAAATGTCTAGATGTTCGGTTTTAAAACTGCATAATGTTGTGTTTTTATCTGTTTACGGTAATGATATTCGTTTTTGACATGTGTTTTTTCTAAGCTTAGTATCTTTTTTGTTTTGGCGGGTGGAAAATCATCAAATAACCCGCTCTTGGACAGAGCGAAAGGGAGTGTCAGACTTCTACTGACTAAAAACCACCCATGTTCCTTCTTAGCCCTTCATGTCCAGGCCGCGGTATCTCTTGCGACACAACCCGCAGCCCCGACGGGGTACTGTGTCAACTTCAATTATTGCAGCTTATTGCAAAACCTCGTTTGTTTATTTCAGCAGTGATACGCCATACCACATAACTACTTTTGTGAAGCTTATAGTTAAGTCAAATCAACCAAGCATTCTGTATTTGGAGGTGAAAATGTAAGTTGTACAGTGCAACTCATTGTAATGCACACAACACATTGTACTGATGGATACATTGAATAGTGAACATCTTTAAAGAAAAGTTATAACGTTAAAAACTTTGTAACTTTGACATTCAATATCTCAGTAACTATAGAAGGTTCCAAGGTACGGTTGGAACAAAAAAATATCGCAATAATGGAGAGAACAAGTGCGAAACTTTGTGAAGGATCTTTTAACACCCATTGATTAAAATAGAGTACAAGAAAACCCCTTCAAAACAGAGCAATCAACCCTTCACAAAATCATTCGAGATCAGCTAGATTAAGTTACCAAAGCCATTCCACTACAACTTTATTCATAAAGTACTTAACTTATAAGTACGTGAAACAAAAAGGTGTGAGTGCTGAAGTTAGGTGACTCCTAAACTTAGTTGAAGTGCCTCAAAGCGTGTAAGAAAGGCTTTTCCTCATTTGTTCCTCGTCATGATCCTAGAGGAGGATGAAAGAGGTACTTTATCAAAAGGGTCGTAAGGAGCTGTCGTGTTATTTGCAATATTGGATGAAGCTGTGCATTCAATTGAACAGTTACTTGATAGATGAAAGAAAATAAAGACATCTTTCTTTCTTCTTTATCGAGTGGATTATGCCTGCTCTGGTGTCAGTTTTTATGCCGCTCGTGGGCATTTGACCTGCCTTTACAAGCCGTCGAGAAAGATCTTCCAAACTCATTCCTCACGATGTTTTCCTTCATTTTCATACCGGCGAGAAATATCTCATGATGTTTGCCTTCACTGAAGCAAGTGATAATTATACAATACACACATGAATACGAAAAATCTGAGGTGCGTTGTCTTGGGTTCGAACTCGAGAGCTCGAACCTATAATAATAATAATAATCGTTTTATGGCAGGCATCTAAGGCCCATAGGTAAAATACACAAATAATATTAAACAATAATAACAAACTAATACAGAGCGACAAGCTATGAGCTATGAATTAAAGACATTAAACGTACTGAATAAGCCTTTGGCGCATGCTGAAATAAAACATCTTAAATCTTCAGTGTTTTGTTCCTTTAGTTTAGAAGAACCTTTGTCTTGTTGAGAAACAATTAAGGGTTCACCCTTAGGCTTTAAGTTTCAACCAGCCGTACTCAGTTATGCATGCTTAACCAAACAATTAAATTGAATGCTATCCACAAACGAAAATAGCAACACAAACTTTGGGAACGAATAGTGGTCTGCCAACATTAACAGAAGAATCTCAAACCAAGGCAAAAAATACCTTATCGTAGAAGATACAGATTTAAATTCACCTTAGCTTGGGATTTCTAAGGGTCCTGCGTCGACAAGTTGTCAATTGTTTGTTGCAAATAAATACGACACACTAGTTGGTCGACATGGCGACCTGATTCAATAGCACATTCCGATTCTGTTTACACACGTCATGTAGGTCAGTACTAACGAGGTACCACATTATATAGGCGGGAAGCAGAACTGGGTTTAGGCTGAGAACGATAAGCGGGAAGTTACTGTTTGTGTAAAAATTGTATTGTATTGTGTGTGTATGTATTTTGGCCTAAAAAAGGGTTCAAGGGATTTGCATTAGCCCTAATTACACTGTCTTCAGTTTAAATCCTTGTATTTCTTGATCCTCATTTTGCTTTGCCTTCTGCGAGACAAATAAATACTTTAATCATTATCTTACTTACTAAGGGTAGATGGGACCAAAAGACCAATCTTCTACAACCTTAAAAGCGTGTCCAGCTTTCAACAAATCTATAAACGCGTATACCGTTAGGGACATCAAAAGAGCACAAATGCTAGTCCCTTGCACGACACAAACTAAAAATAGTTCAACCCGTGTCGGGACTCGGGTCAACTGATTCTTTAGTCGATAGTTACCTGTTTTTGAAAAGGTGGCCAAACTTAAAACGGATGAAGGAGCATTGAGTAGGTCATCGATCAGATTTCTAAATATCCGCGGACTGCCTCGTTGGTAGAGTGGTCGCAATCGCCATCAGGACTTTCTTAGTAGCAAACACGGAGTCAGAATTTGTGCCTGGTTGATGTCAATAGGCTCGCTTCCTATTACATGTGTGCTATTAAGCAAACCTCTGCCTTAACCTTAGTTGATTAGGCGTGATGCTATGTTACGTTTCAGCAGTTACTGGATATTTCGTCCCCAGGGGTGAATTTCAAAAATCCTTTGCACCAAGCAAAGGATTTTTCCTCATCTTCGTCATAGAAATATGTAAATTTTGTGTAACATTTTCCGCTTCTAAACCGCTAGGCGGTTTCGGTTTATTAAGAAGCTTGGAAATTATACTCTGTCACGTTAATCTTTTTGATATTTCTTTCATTTGCAAACTACTTCACAAATGACAAGTTGACGACTGTTTGCAGTAGTTTCTTAACTTTGCACTTTTTCCACGATATGTCTTCATTTATCTCTGCCATCCATTATTCTTTTCCAACTTCTCATTTCTTGAGTTATCTAAAGGTTTTGTCTAATTACTCTGTCTCATTCTACAAAGTACTGTATAAAGTGTTAGAATATTAAGTTTACTTCATTAATTATGGGCAGCATCTTGAGTGGTGTCAATGTCAGTAGCTTTAGCTTCTACTTCAAGTTTTACTTACTTATCTTCTTCATTAATATTTTACAGTCGTTGTTGAATAAAGGCTACTTCTCTGTTACCTATTTGGGTCGGTTCATTGTTTTTTAAATCAGTAGCTTGGCCAATACTCTTATTAGTGGTGTATGTTTCTGTTTTTTATATTTCTATGACTCTGACATTGCGATATGACTCTTCGTTCTTGATCTTAACACTCACTATGTGTGTACTCATCATTCTCTTGCCCTGTCTTGATAACACATAATAAGAAGGGATTCCCCATCGGTCATTGTGATCTAAGCTCTGAAGCAATCTTATTTCAATGTTCTTGAGCAAGGCCTAGCAATCACTATTGTCAAACTAATGGCTGTCTTGCATACACCTCCTATAACTTAAACCGCACCATAGTTACATGCACGTAACACAGCGGCTGACCCAATATAACTACCTACCTACCCTGACCTCCCCCTCCTCTCACATCCATCCGCAAATGAACCACAGAAAGGAAACGTTGCCCACTGTGGTAGGTCAAGTCTGCCTGGTCTAACACGATGCCACCTCACTGGAACCAATCGAATGACGCTCGAAACGTTTTCATTTGATCTCGTAGGGATTTAAATTGGACTGCAGAACATTCTGATAGGACAGATAACCATTTGTGCTTCGGTAAAAAACTAAAGCGACTGTAAAAAGTCGATTGAGCGAGAATTAAAAATTCAAAATACTCTTACGTTTACTGTATCTGAAACATTTTTTTCGGCGCAAAAGGTTCCTCCTCCCACGTGTTTTTCTGAATAAAATTACATTTGTTTGATATTATACCTAATTGGCTTGTCATATAACATCAAGTAACAAGTCAGAAAAATACTATTTAATCAGTATACTTCTGCGAACAAATTGTAATAAGAAGAGCTAGAATAAATATAAATTTCGCCTTTATTTTGAGACTTTATTTTAGGTCTTGTATGTTCCACTGCTCGGCAAAGACCTCTCCCATAATTATCCTTCAAGGTACTCTTCTCCTCCTGTCGGGGCTGCGGGTTATTCGCAAGAGATACCGCGGCCTCGACATAAAGGGCTAAGAAGGAACATGGGTGGTTTTTAGTCAGTAGAAGTCTGACTATCCCTTAAAAGAAAAAGGTACTCAGCTCCTGAGCCTCCTCGAATCAACCTTCGTGATGCGCGTCTAGATCATCTCACCACCTCTTTCATGGCCGTCCATCCTTAGGCACCAATCGTATTGAGACCTTTGCCCAGCGGTCGTTATGCATGCGGCTCACGTGACTTGGTATTAGATCCCATTAGAGCCTGGCCTATTTGGCTACGTCAGTAATTCCTGTTTCTGAGCCTTATTTATATTAACTGACTTCAAAAAAGCAGGAGGTTCTCAAATCGACTATGGTTGACTGTAAGGTTTTTTTCTGTCATTATGTACCGTATTTCCTCCTCGTCCTATATAAATTTCATCAAAATCGGTTCAGTACTATTTTTTTTTCTCCTGGCGTTTGTCTACTCTCTTTCAAGACTTACTGTAATAAATCTTTCATGGAAGCTTCAAATATAACTCACTTAAAACATACTTCATAGATTCTGTATGAAAATCCTCAATAAAGTGTTGCAAAACTTTCACATTTGACATATCGGAGTTTAGAAGAAATGGAGACAAAGAAAAGTTCCCGCTAAGTTTCTTGACAGCCCTATAAACTAGTGTGAACTAGTTTATTCCGGACTATCGATTCTTTACTGACATGTTTGAAGTGGCTTGTTACCGAGCAGTTTGTTTCTTGCAGAAAATTGTAACTTTATGACGAGCAGTCTTCGATTTTTTACCATCTAAAAAATAAAACTTGAGAGGTGTCAAGGAACACCCGGATGGAACGAAGTTATTGTTATTATTTTTTATTATGTAAAAAAAAAAAAAGAAATGTAGAAATGAAAATATCTGGCTTGCTTTCTATAAGAGAGAGAGAGACAGACAGAGAAACATGCGACGCCGCACAGCTTACAATAGCTTGCTATAGCAAAAAGTGTCGTGACAACTTTTCGTAAGAATTTTTTCCGTCTAGCCTCCTTTCACAACGCGCGATAAGGAACTTCGTTCCAAAATATTTCACGTTTTAATTTCGTCAAACGCTCTTATTTAAGCTTTTTGTCGTTTTTGTTGACCGTGTAGGCTGAACTGACTAATACTTCAACAGTTTTTTGGTGCTAAATACATCTGCTAACTTTTAATCCCCGCTCGATAATGGTCTAGCGAAAATCTCTTCTCGTGTAACTAACCCATAACTTTCAGAACAAAAATAACTCTGTTCACGTTTAATAGTGTTCTGTGAGTTTCCTGACACCCTTGTACAAACTGGTGTGAACTAGTTATTTGCAGACGATCGATGCTTGACTCACATATTGTTAGTAGAGCACCTTATTTCTAGTTCATAATTAAAACTGTTGTAGTGGTGTTATAGTGCTATTGAACTATTATTAGGTGATGGTAGAACTGGTTTCAGGTCTTTGCGCCACACTTCTTTAATAAAACCTAGGATATAAAGAATCAGTGTAACACTATACTAATATTAAAAACAGCTAAATTTAGTTTGTTAGTTTGTATATAGGGGGTAATCTTCGGAACTTATAATCCAATTCTAAAAAAAAAAATTACTGATCGAAAGATACATTATTCGTGGTTTAAGTTAAATATTATATTTATGTCATGAATATTAGCCAAGCTATCACAATTTTGATATAACGAACAAAGTGCAATTTACTTATATTCTGTTGAGGTTATCCAAGTTCACAAGTTCAACCCTCTTAATGAATCTGTAACCAGTGATAATAGCATACTCTACTTTAACACAGTGTGCTCCTGAATATGTAGACCGAATTAATACCTACACCTGAACAAGTTATAACTACTTGCCCCAGGACCACCTTCGCGTGTACAAGACCAACTTTACGGTACTACAAACAAGGCCAATCTACGGTCCTAGAAACAGGAACTTAACCGATTAGCCCCTACATCCCCAGATAAGAGGCCTTCACGTCAACCAGCCCATTATCCGCTTAATATTCCCTTAGCGCACCGGTTTTCCATTAAACTTGGTACATTCAGCAGTTGGCTTTTGCGCCCACTTTCAAATTCAGCGCATATTTAAAGGCTTCTCTCAAAGTGGTGTTGTTTAACTTTTTAAGCCGGTTTTAGGGCCTCGTTGGCACATCGAAGCGTGGTTAATGAATGTGGAGGAGTGACAGTTTTACACTTAAGTGGCTCGTGTAAGTAGTTGTGATGGGCTTTAGGGTACACAATGGGCTTTGATGGCCTTTAAGAGTTACTTGGATGGAACGTATGAGCACAGTAATACTAGCAATAAGGCTTGGTAATGCGTGGCGTTTTGGAAGACTCACGGGGACTGTATTTTGCAATGTTCCGATCCGGTGCTCCGGGCTCGTAGGGGAGTGATGTGGCGACAGCGACATCTATCGCAACACATGAGAACTAATTGGGTAATCCTACATCGCGCTATCAACTTTATCCGCGACATTAGCCTATATAGAAAATCCCGATTTACATATGTTGGGCAGTTAGTTCACCAGACACAACACCCGTCTGGTCGGAGGATCCTCCATTTTCTACGGGGGATGAGAAACTTTACACCCTGTTCCTCATACCCCCCAAAGTTTAAAAAGTTCTGTTCCTAAATAATAATAATAATTTATTTATTTCAGACACAGTCCATACATGACACAAGAATTAAAATGACATACAACACAAACATAATATTAAAATAATCAATAAAAAATAAATTACACACACATTAGAATTACATATATAATCAATGTTGAGCAATCAATAAAAATAAAATTACACAAACACGTCATTAAAATTACATATAACCAATGTCAAGGAAATTAAATTCAATCAAATAATAATAATACACATTAAACACACAAAATCAATAATCACATTAAACATACACAAAAGTCAAAGTAAACGAGGAGAGGAGCTAAGATGAAGCTGCATCCACCTTTGTATCAGTGACAGGTCCCACCGCTCGGACAAAACCCTCAGGAGACTGGTCGAGCTGCTTCGTAGGCGACTTAATAGTGAAGCACTTCGCTTCCTTAAGATCGCGAAAAAATCATCGGTCCGCGCCTCAGCAAACATAAACATAGTCGAAGCACTACAAAACCGTGGAAGCCCTAACAGTATCCTGAAAGCATTGTTGTACTGCACGTGCAGTGCGCTGTACGCCCGCTGCGTAAAGCTGATCCACAGGCTGCACGTGTAAAATGACTGACAATATGCCTTAAATAAAGTCACCTTCACCGGTGTAGTACACCGTGCAAACCTGCGGGCCAACATATTACATCGGACAGACAGCGCCCTGCGCTCCCTTTCAATGTCCATATTGTCGCACAAGTCTTCAGAGACCCAGTGGCCCAGGTACTTGAAATGCTGCACCCTTTTTAAAGGAATGCCGCAAAGAGTGACAGGAGGTACAGATGTGTGAGATTTGGTACCGGCTTTAAAAATCATGAACTCACTCTTTTTAGCATTGTAACTGAGCCCATGGGCCTCCGAGTACGACTCACAAATATTCAAAAGTTTGCGCAACGCACCGATCCTAATTTGAATACATAATAACCTAAGCCTAATTTGAATATGGTTCATGATTTTTGGCGAGTTTTTCAAAAATTCCAGGGTTTGGTTTATAAGCTAGACCTGGCTGGATAAATTGAAAGGAGGTGACTGCTGAGATGACGAGTTATAGACTTATAGAGAAGTTTGGAAGAAGAAAACAAGCTGCGCCGACCCTAAATACATTGGGATAAGGGCTGGAGAATGATGATGATGTCCTCTGAGAATTTTGGGCAACTTGGGCAAATTGTTATGCTTTTAACTAGACATAGGTACTTTGCGTTTTGTGAAGGCTTTGCGTTATCTTTCAGTGAGACATTTTAAGTAGAATGCCTCCTGTAGTCCTGTTAGCAAACATAAGGTTTTTTTTTTGGAGGGTAGGAGGTCATCAGGCCGTGATTTGGAGTCTCGTGCATTCGTTGTTGCGGTGTGCGTCGCTGCGTGCTTTCGTGCTCGCAGTGTTCGTTGTTGCGGGCATTCGGCGGCGTGTGGCTCGGCGTGGTGGCTTTCGGGATGACGTATTGCACTCGTAGTTTAGTTTTGTTTTATGAATTGTTCTTCTGACATTCAAAAGTACCTGTAATGGTTTAATTGAAATAAATGCTTTGAGTTTTGAGTTTGAGTTTGAAACATCAAATGACTTCTCTCGCTCTGGGCAGAGCGGTAGGGAGTGTCAGTCTTCTACTAACTAAAAACCACCCATGTTCCTTCTTAGCCCTTTGTGTCGAGGCCGCGATCTTTCGAACAACCCGCAGCCTCCCCCCCCCCCCCTATAGCTTAAAAGTGAATATACCCTTTTAGAATCTCAAGGTCATCAGTCACATGGAATGATGGAAGAGCCAAGTTTAGTGCTAGCGATTGTATGGTACCTTATGTATGTAATGTGAACTTTACGGAGTTTGTTATGTGAACACGTGCGTGTAATTACTTTACTTTACCTTCTTCATATTTCCTTGTATGTACGCGTGTTGTGCCTGCTTGCGTCATGTTTTCGGGAGTTTGCTGAAAATTATTTCTACTGTTGATGAACTCTTTAATCCTATCTAGAGTATGAATATTGAATATAAAATAGGAAGAAAAACAGAGAAAACTTTCTAAGCATATTACGACAACCGCTCATCATTTTCCTGCCCTTATCCCATTCTATTTGGGGTCGGCGCAACACGTTTTCTTCTTCCATTCTTCCCTGTTACACGTCAAGGTGGCATTTATTCCTTTCTCATTCATATCATTCCTTACACAATCCATCCATATTTTCTTTGGCCTTCCTCTCCCTCCATCCATCAATATTTATATCCATCACTTTTTTAGTCACATGCGTTTCATCCCTCCTCATTACATGACCATACCAAGATAAACGACTTCCTTTTTATATTACGACAACAGCTGACTTTAACTAATTTTTACTTTATTTGACGGCACGGTTGGCGCAGTGTCTCAAGCAGTTGACTGTTGCGCTACGTGTCGCGGGTTCGATCCCCGCACGGAACAAATATTTGTATGGCCTACAGATAGTTGTTTCGGGTCTGGGTATTTGTGTGAGTTTAAATGTTTGTGAACGCACCCACGATACAGGAGAAATTACTAGAGTCGGGCAACGTTTTATCTAAAAAAAAAAACTAGTAGAGAAAAGAATTATTTATTTTATTTAAGATTAAAACAATTTAAACTAAATAATGACATGCCATTGTTTTTAATTGATATATTTTTCAACATCTTAAACAAGCTGATTGTCTCCAAATCATAAGAAGCGACGTTATGATTCTATAGCAGCCAGGGTCTGCATTTGCGCCCGGGTGATGGCAATGGACTCGCCTCTTATTACTTGGGACCTAAACATAATTGCCAAATGTTTGGCCACCTCTAAACCTTTGAGGATTAGAGACGTGATGATGATTGTTATAATCCCCATACTTGGTAGGCAAAGAGACTAGCCAATTTGAGACGGGCACAGCCTAGCAGCAAGCGTTAGCAATTATTAGCACAACGGGCCTATTGCTAGCGTGTATTGCATGCTTACCTACAGTGTTAATTGATCAAACGTGATTGCGTTTTAGACACGTATGCTAATATTTCTTAGTGTCGAGATAATATTTGCATCGTAACATCATCATCTGCCTAACCTTCTCCCAACTATGATGGGGTCGGCACACCCCATTTAGTACTGAGTAATACTAAATCCCTTGACTGGATATGTTAGAAGCCTAGACAATTAAGGCTCCCTTTTCATGCTGCCAGACCATCTTTTTTCGCCCCTGGCTGGTTTACACATATAAGATCCAAAAACACCTGCAAACACAAATTCAGAACCCCATGATTGCCCAAAACCCAGGTACAGGATGTACCTGGGTTTTTACGTATCGTATTATTTTGTCGATCCCGGAACGACTGTATGCATAACGCGAACTTGCCAGTCATTAGGGCCGTAATGTCGGATCCCGGGATTTCCGACTGTACCCTACAACCCCGGGCCAGGTACGGAGGGGTGACGGGGGTGTCTTTGTAAAATGTCCCCTTTATTCATGTGATTAATCTATACGGCTGAGTTGTGGATTGTGAGCGAAGTTTTTGGTAAGGGTTGTTTTTTTGTGGTGTTAAAAAGGATATGGGGTTTTAACCTTTGTGTATGGGCAGCTTTGTTACGAAAGGGGTCATAGAAACTCCATTTGGAATTGGACGTGTGGCAAGAAATGGTTAAAGTATTAGGTTTAATATTTTTTTATGGCAGCTGCCTCTTATTGTAATTATTTTCGCATATTGTTAAAATTCCTGCCTAATTTATAGTTTAAGCTAAAGTAATAGTTAGTAAAAGTAGTGAATAGACTTCTATTAATTTAGCACCTGAGGGCCTTCCAATCCCTCAGAGGCTCTTGGGCCCCGACTGGAGGGGTTCTTAAGCGCGTGCATGGAAAGAGGCCAGTTTCCGCTTCGTTGGAAGACGGGGAAGCTGGTCCTCATCCAGAAGCCGGGGCGCCCGGCGGACTCGCCGTCCGCCTACCGGCCCATTGTGCTGCTCGACGAGGTGGGCAAGCTCTTTGAAAGAGTAATTGCAAACCGCCTCGCCGAGCACCTTGAGGGGATGGGTCCGGATCTTGCGGAACACCAGTTTGGTTTCCGCAAGAGGCGCTCGACGGTGGACGCCATCGCGCGCGTGAGAGCCCTCACGACGGGGGTTGCGGTCTCTCGGGGCGGTGTGGTCTTGGCGGTGTCTCTCGACATCGCCAACGCCTTCAACACCATGCCCTGGAGCTGCATTAGGGAGGCACTCCGGTATCACCGGGTGCCGGCCTACCTTCGTCGTGTAGTCGGGGACTACTTGACAGACAGGGCTGTCATCTACCCCGGTCAAGACGGAGAATGGAACCGGCGAGAGATGTCGTGCGGTGTTCCACAGGGATCGGTTCTGGGGCCGCCCCTGTGGAACATCGGTTACGACTGGGTGCTGCGTGCCGACCTTCCTAGCGGCGTCAGCGTCGTCTGCTACGCTGACGACACGCTGGTGCTGGCACAGGGGGGGTCGCACGAGGCGGCGGCCGACAATATGACACGCGGGGTTGCGATAGTCGTTGAGAGGATCCGGCAGCTGGGTCTCGAAGTGGCACTTCACAAGTCCGAAGCAATGTGCTTCTATGGGCGTGGGAATGTGCCACCGTCGGGATCGCAGCTAACGGTGGGAGGGGTTCCCATCGGCGTCGAGTGTACTTTGAAGTACCTAGGACTCGTCCTCGACAGCCGGTGGAACTTCGTGGAGCATTTCCGACGTTTGGCTCCCAGACTGGAGCGGGCGGCGGCTGCCTTCAGGTGGCTCCTGCCCAATTTGGGGGGGCCAAACGCCTCCTGCCGGAGGCTCTATGCGGGGATCGTGCGGTCCATGGCCCTTTACGGGGCCCCGGTGTGGGCGAGTGCTTTGAGGAAGCGGGCCGCCCACTACCTGAACGCGCCCCAAAAGGTGATGGCCGTAAGGCTAGTCCGTGGGTACCGCACGATCTCCCGCGAGGCGGCGAACCTCCTTGCCGGATTGCCGCCGTGGGATCTAGAGGCAATAGTCCTCGCGCGCCTGCATGAATGGCGCGCTGAGGCGCTGCACCGGGGGGTCACTCCGTTGCCGCGGCAAGTTGCTGCGCAGCGGACAGACCTCCGGTGCAATCTCATGGCGGCATGGAGACAGCGACTGTCGCAACCCCGTGCAGGGCACGCCACGATAGTGGCGGTAAGTCCCCTCTTTGAGGAGTGGCTGGAGAGGCGCCACGGCGCCCTCACCTTCCGTCTGACGCAGGTACTCACCGGACACGGTTGTTTCGGGAGGTACCTGCACCGAATCAGGCGGGAGGAAACGCCCGGTTGTCACCATTGTGAGGATCGGCCGGAGGACACGGTGGAGCACACCGTGGAGGTGTGTCCCGCTTGGGCGGAGCCCCGCCGTGTTCTCGTAGCGGCGATCGGCGGCGGCGACCTCTCGCGTCCGGCCCTGGTGCAAGCCATGGTCCGGGGCGAGGAGGAATGGGACGCCGTCGCCTCCTTCTGCGAAGCAGTGATGCTAGCGAAGGAGGTGGCGGAACGTGAGAGGGAGAGAACCTCTCGTCCCAGCCGCCGCGGGAGGCGCTCCGGGCGTCGGGGGCCACGTGATGGCTTCCGGCCACCGTAGACGCGGGCCTGTGGACGGTGAGTGATGGGTAAGCTCGCCGTCCGTCCGTCTTATGACGACAACAGGCCGTGTCGACGGCGCGTTCGTGTTCCACGCGCGCCTCAAAGAGATGTCAGCAACATGGAAGGGGCCCGCAAGGGCCGACGCCTGTCGAGGCTGCGGGTTGTCCGCAAGGGATACCGAGGCCTCGACATGAAGGGCGAAGAAGGAACATGGGTGGTTTTTAGTCAGTAGAAGTCTGACACTCCCTTTCGCTCTGCCCAAGAGCGGGAGGGGTTATTTGATGATTTCCCACCCCCCAAAAAAAAAAAAAAAAAAAAAGGGCCTTCCAATCAAATTATAAAAGCATTTTGGTAGGTTATTTCAATCATATACATTTTTTAGATGACTGGCCCTTTTTGGCCAGAGAATCAGCATTGCCATTCAACGTGGCAATGCTACCAGTCTTCTGGGTACGTTTCCAAGTGGCAGCGATGTGAAAATTTTTTTTGAATACTTGAATCCTTTTCTTATGAAACTTATACAGGCTGGTGCCGACAATACGACAATAAATGAAACCGCTGGTAGTTCTAGTTCATAGGAACATTTTTAAATTATCAAATAAATCCTAACACCATCGTGGTGCCGACGATACGACAATAACCTACCTAAATGTCTTTGGCAAATACATTTGTTACATTTTATTTCCACACGTTAATCGGTGCAAATTATTCCTAAGGTTAGTAAACCAATATTTGTTTGTAAATTGTAATGTATTTCGTTTACAGTTGTATGCTACTTAGTTTTATTGATTTTTTTAAAATTTTTTTATTTTGGTGTTAAGATTTATTTGATAGTTTAATAATGTTCCTATGAACTAGAACTACCAGTGGTTTCATTTATTTTACTACAATGTTAGATCAATATTTTGTAAGACATTTTTTACTTTTCCGTCATCATAACTAATAGAATGTCATTCTAGAACTAGACACTGATCCCTATTCCGCCAGTACAGACAGTAACATAACCGCTTACTCGTATGTCGAACCAGCATCGTTCATCAACCAACCGATAGAAGGAAGCTTCCCAATCAACCACCGACATACCAACTACCATCCAAAACTTAATTCTGCACATGTACAAACGTTTCCCGCCAGTCTTGGAGTTCAGCCAGAGATAACACCAACTTACTACGCTCAAGTACACCTTTTAAAGTCATTTACATTCATATTCGTTATCGTTCAGCGATCAGAACCCGGCTGGGGGGCAGAGATGGAGATATACAAATGACTATGTGTTAGAAAGGGAGGTCTATTATCTGGAGGAAGTACAGGCTGTTATCATTTTTATGTACCGCGTAATGTTGCAGTGTTATTCCTGGTCTGATAAATAGTGTAATTTGCTCGGGGATATTTTTGCATGGAGTGTGGGATGTCCCGTATTTGTTTTTGCAATCGAAGGGGTGACTGTCGGGGCTGCGGGTTGTTCGAAAGAGATACCGCGGCCTCGACATAAAGGGCTAAGAAGGAACATGGGTGGTTTTTAGTCAGTAGAAATCTAACACTTCCGCTCCGTCCAGAGCGGGAGGAGTCCTACTTTGATGATTACCCTCCAAAAAAACGTTCTTGTTGTTAAACCTTATTTTTAGCATTTAATGACATGTGTATAATGGGTAATTTCAAGTTTCATAATTTATTCAATATTGTGTAATAAAATAATTTCCACAAAATAACTCCCCTACACACAAATCAACCAATTTTAGGCAATTAGAGCAAATTACAGTTATTACCGAACCCTCGTTACAATAACTTTACCTTTTACAAAACCTATTGTAATAACCTGAACGAAGGATGAAGATAATATCACGTTATTGTTTAATATTTAATTTTATGGTACCTACAACTGAACATACAAGTACTGCTGTACAGTTAACCGTAAGTCCATTTACAGGAAAAGTTTTACACTGTTTTCATACCTACGAGAGCTGGTCCATTTTCCAGGTAGGCAAAACAGTTATTGGGTTTTTCAAACTGGATTTTTTCAGTGGCAACTGGAAGTCTGGGTTCCTGCCCGGTGGAAGGCAATAATCTTGCCCCGATTTTTTTTTTGGGGATTGGAAGTCCTCAAATAACCCCTCCCGCTCTTGGGCAGAGCGAAAGGGAGTGTCAGACTTCTACTGATAAAAAACCACCCATGTTCCTTCTTAGCCCTTCATGTCGAGGCCGCGGTATCTCTTGCGAACAACCCGCAGCCCCGACGGGATGTTGACATAACTTCTAGTTACTTTTTGTGGATTCATGACAAGACAAGCCATGCAAAAAAAACGTTTTGCCAAAAATAACTGGCTTCCTAGTATCACTAAAACGTCTACAATAACTTTCTTTTGGATGTCGGTGACAAAAACGTCAAAGAGACAAACAAAGTTAGTTAGACGTTTGTGGTGTTTTTCAGGAAAACGGTTTTGTCTTTGTAGCACAAACGTGTGTAAGGTTGTCGGTTCGGGAAGATGATTGAAACAAGTACCTTCATTGGTGTATCGTATATTACTGCGCCTAGCGTACGTTCAATCGTTATAACATGTATTGATACTTAATATTAAGATACAGATGTGCACACATACATTAGTCTTACACACTACATGTGTAAGTCCTTTAAAATATTACTATAACGTGCAGTTGGCAGTACAAGTAACGTATCATGTAATCCTAACATTTTGATGTTACAAAGATTTATAATCCGTACTTCAAAATGGTTGTTACGTGGTTGATGTACGACATGATTTAGTTTTAAATTAGCTCTCGGCTTTCGAAACATTACAGGATTTTCCATTTTAGTCGTATTTACACACATTGAGGTAGGCACGAAGACCAATCCAGCTATACGAAACCAACTTATGCGGATCTCTCATTGAACGGGAAATCTATTCAAAACGAAACCATGTCTTACTGTAAATATTATATACAGGGTGTAAATCAATCCATCACACACCCGTCGACCAAGCATTCTGTACATCAAACTAAGTATGTACTCCTATGCAAAATTTTTTGCTGGGAAACGACTTTTTTTTTTGGGTCAAAAATCACATTTTATGGTAAAACTCAATGTAGCACTGTTAAAACATTGTGCTAGTGGATGCTTTGAATAGTAAACGGGTCATGGAGGTAATTTAAGTAAAGTTATAACCTGAAATTCTAGTATTTACAAAAACAGCTGTGAAAAATTTGGAACTTTAACGATGATGATGATGACTTCGTTTGACTGCGTTACTGTCATCATCACAGAGTTGGGATACTGCCACGGACAAGTCTGCTAAATTATCATTTAAAATTAACGTTATTGTCGTTAGAATAAGGTTGCTGCTGGCTTGTTGCTATAAGCTTGAGGGTTGTAGTGTTTTGTTTAAGTCCGGCTATAAGACGGGAGGGAGACCAACAGAAAATAGGTGGACTATGTGAAGGATGATATGGCTAGAAAGGAGGTGAGTGCTGAGATGACGAGTAATAGAGAAGTATGGAAAAAAAAGACTTGTTGCACCGACCCCAAATAAATTGAGATAACAGCGGACAAACTCTGGAATGAGAGTTCGGACCTAAAGTGTGTCCACAATTTTTGTCATTGCTTATCCTCACCATAGAAATATAAAAAACAGATCCTCACCTTAACTCTCGAAGTATTACTTAAAGAACAAACCTGCTATTAAAATTTGTATTAGGTACATTTCTCAATACATTCCCCTACAATATCCGTTATACAAGAAACTAATATCCTCAACTACTTAAATCTAAAATATCATAAACAAAATTTTCCAAACCCTTCACTTTGACTTATGAAGCTTGCAAACCAACGGGTACATTAGCGTACCAGGGTATCGGGATAATAAACTCTGGCAAAATACGGCAGGTCAGGACGCCCACATTATACGAGGATAGGGTTGCCAAAAGTTGCTTATAGAGGGATGTATTTGTATACCAATCCTTGAGAATCCTAGCGTATTGAAGATTCCAGGTGTGGTCTATTTTTCATAGAGAACAGACACCCGTTAGCCCGCTGGAATATGACAATGTACAGGATGGAAAACTGACGGACAGGTTTAAAATTCTAGTACGCACAGAACAGATACACAATACATGAATTTGGGTATCACTAAGAGTTCGTATAACCGGGCAAAGCACCACACATTATAAAGGTGACACCAGGTAACTGTTATTCATCTGAACACATTACGTTCTTAGGAATTAACACTAACTGACACCCAAATGGACGTATGTCTTCTTCGTTCTATGCACCTACTGGAATTTCTACTCTGAACGCTGACCAGAGCGTTGGAAATGAGACAAAGCACTTTTGTTAAGGCGTTCACATGTCTTATCCATCTAGTGTCAGTATATTCAGGCAGTGGAGTAGCAGCAGCAACATACCTCGTATCATTCAAATTCTAGCCAAAGGACAAGTAGCATATGAAAATTTAATACATTTCCATAAAAACATAATCCAGTACTTTTTATGCAGCCATCATTATGACATAAAAAAGCCGAACAAAACTCCAAACGCAGTTAATTTTGAAGCGAACAAAGGTACTGGGAACATATCCGGCTCCCAGCCCTACGACCAGACAATAAATAATATTTCTCATTATACCCGGATGGGATTTACGATAAAACTCCGGTAATCACACAGAATACTTGAATACGGGATAGTCGTTTATTTTTAATAGTAATGATAGCCGGTAGGGTGCGTTTGGGGGTTCAAATTGAGAAGGAATGATATGACAAGATGCTAGGTCCTTTCAAACTCAAAGCATTTATTTCAATTAGACCATTACAGGCACTTTCGAATGTCAGAAAAACCAAGAAAGCGAAGCTACAGTGACAGTCACAAAGCATAATAACTTGTGAAGTCCCGTAGTTTCCCATTCCAAAGCGTAGATCTGTATGGAGAAGAATGGGCTTTTTTAACTTGCGTATGGTATGTGGTATAGCCTGAGTGTACACATTTTAAAAATGACTTTTTTGCCAAATAGATATTCTGCTATACAGGGTGTAAATCAACCCATCACACACCCGTCAACCAAGCATTCTGTACATCAAACTAAGTACCCCTACGCAAAAATTTTTGCTGGTAAATGACTTTTTTTTTGGGGCCAAAAATCACATTTTTCGGTAAAAATCAAAGTAGCACTCTTAAAACATTGTGCTAGTGGATGCTTTGAATAATAAACGGGTCATGGAGGTAATTTAAGTAAAGTTAAAACCTGAAAAACTTGTATTTACAAAAACAGCTGTGAAAAATTTGGAACTTTGACTCCCAATATCTCCGTAACTAGGAGGTTCCCAGGTATGGTCTAAAACAAAAAAATTATCCCAGTGGTGGGGAGAACAAGTGCCCTTCGTTTGCGTTAAGGGTACTTTTACACCCTTTATACAGACCATCTGATAGTTGGACGTTTTGCTACATGGACATTTTGCTTAGTAGACTTACTGCTCATTAGACATTTTGCGCTGTTGGCCATTTAGCTACTTAGACCTTCTGATCAGGAGGCGCTGAAAAAAGCAAACAATTTTTTCTTGTTTGCGGGTGGCCTAAAAAAGGGTTTCGCCACGAAGAACCAATTTTCGGCGGAATAATTTTGCGTAAAGGACAAAAAATCTTCTAAAACAATCTAAAGAAACCGTTCTCCCTGAAAGGGACAATTTCAAAAGCTATAGCAATTTTCCTACCGATCCCATATAGATACTCCATACAAAAGTAACGTATCAAACAACACGTCACCCTAAGTACGGGCACCCAAGTTTTTCTACAGCTGCCAAAGCACATCTGACGTTAATCACATGAAAGAGCAAAGGAATTCGTTTTGACAGCCTTTGGTTGTGGCACTTGGGCGCGGCACAATCACTTTGATGTATCCTCAAGCGTAAAGTTTTGATTGACAGTTGTTAAGAATAATATGTTCTGCAACCGCGTTAATTAAACGAAACGAAAACTTGCTTCAAATACTGAATTACACAAAACCTCTAGTATAGACAGAGACGATTTTTGTACAAACTTACAGCAACAAAATTTTTGTAAATTCAGCCGCAACTGAGGAGATAATTAAAATACAAAAAAAATTGCCACGTCTTCCTAATAGTACGAAAACACGACACACTGACATCTTGCGTACACAACCGGAACTTCTGGCTCGACTATCCTGAAAGCGTTCTAAACTTACCCCTGAACGAAAGCCTCATGACAGCATCTAGCGGCGGGCGCGGGAACCCGAATGTTCCAGGCGACCTCTCCCCTCTCTTCACCCCCCAAAAGTCTATCGATCGCCCTCCTTGCAGCCACAATTTACGCTAGCAGTGCAAAGCAGACAATCTGCTATCAAAATTATCAATAAAATTGTAATCAGGCCTAAAATTAGATTTTGTTACTCCTGTAGGAACCTTTTCAGGTAAGTGAGTGTTTGTTGTCGTGTTATCAAAATATTACATGAACTGTTCGTTACTCGTGACGTAGACAAAACGCTGTGATTTTTTGTTATTGTGCAAATTTTCATCGTTTCACATCTTTATAATAAAGCTTTCGTCAATATAGTTATTCGAGATACTGTGTTTTCTTCAATTTTGTGGTTATCAAGGGCTAATGTTGTAGTAAATTAGGTCAGTCCTGAATAGTGTACGTCAATGGAAGATTTTTCTGGAAATAGGTCGTTGGCAACGTCATTTGATAGCTATGCAACTTGAGCAATATGACGTAGTGTGACGATAAAGTTCTTTTTACTATTATCTCGATCGTTACCATCAAAGTAAGTGTTAAAAAGAGGTAAAGTTATATTCCTTCTTGTTACTTCGTCGGGATGACGTGACATATTTTTACGATGTTTTGTGTGTTCTACATTACGACGCAACAGATTTCATTGCGTAGTTTTTCACAGTGACGATTGCTTTTTTAATGTTTCGTTTATCATGAATAGTTTATGAAAGTGTTAAATAATAGGTATTGTTACAAGTAGCGTTTGAATCGTATATTAGGTACCTACTATAAAATATGGCGTCCATCAGCTGTACGATACGCATCCACTTCGCATTTTTTAAGCTATTATAAGAACAGTATTGAGGTGGTACAAATATAGATGACATAACAAATACATAATATGTTATGTATTTGTTAACCCCATTAACTTTTGATGAATTTATCAGAATATATTCCCTTTTTATTTTCTTAATTCAAAACCATTCGATGTGTCAAAGATTACCAGATTTAATTCTAATACAAACCATTTCCATCAATTCCAGGACGCTGCCGTAAAAACACCGACAGAAGACACTGCAGTTCAAATACAGAACGACGTCCATTCGCCCCCGGACCAGGAGCTGTTCGTCGACCCCGACGCTGCTGATGATGGCTCGGGCTTAGACACAGACGAGAGCTCGGGCTCCGGCTGGGGAGCCGGCCCTGGCCCCGACGACGAAGACGGGCGAGGATCAGGTGACGAGCCCTACGGACCCCCAGATGACGAAGACTATGGCACCACAACCACCGGCAGGGAGGAGACCGAACGCACCTTTGTTGATACTCCCATTACTCCCGAAATCACGGAATCAGACGACATAGTTATCCCTGAACCCAAAGAGGAGGAGACTCCCATCGAACCCAAAGTGGAGATCCCGCTCCAATTACCAAAAGATCCCCAGCTGATCGATGTGCCCATTCGTGAGTAGTGGCTGAAGCATGCCAGTTTTTATTTGCGTTGTTAATTTTTTTTGTTTTTGTACGAGAAATTGTCATTGTTAGAAATTCTTGAAAGACGACTTACATTCCATTGTGGCTATCCTAAATATCTGTTTTTCATCAGACACAAGTATTTGTTAACGCATATTCAAGAATGCGAATGTATTGAATTGAGTGACGATTTCTCGTACTACCATTTTACATGTATTATTAAAGCTCTATCGTATAATCTGTTCTACATTTACATGACTATTAAAAGGATAACTACATATTTAATAATATTATCATCACAACTAATAATTGTCACTAACTAGACGGCGCTCATCCTAAGCGGATTCATCTCTTTACAATAACCGACGTAACCTTGAATTAACAGTTTTATTGTTATCTGCATTTATTTCTAATTGTTGTTGAACCGCACGCCAGTTACTGTTCGAACACACAAACTGCCGTACGCGTGGTTAACTATACTTATTTTAATTAAATTATTAATTAATCAATAATATATGCCAATTACTAATAACTATCTGAGGATTTCGGTAAGTCTTTCGTAGTATTTACTTACATTTTATGACAATCGTTGCCCATTATTTTTTACTGTCTATCGCATGACTTCGATTGTATCATGCAGTCATTAGAAACCATTTAATAGTGTTCCTTTAATATTTATAGTTAGCATGTGGAAGGTAATATAGCCCTGAAACTACTTCATCTCATGGTACCAGTAGCTTAGCGATATTGGCCATACCATTGGTAATTTTGATGTTTTATTAGAAGTTTAATTTTGATTCTTTCTCTGCTTTTGTTCATGCCATTTCATGTATGATCCCTTTCCGTTCCCCTGTCTTATGATAAAGTTCCTGTATTTCGCTTTTTGTGTAAGCGATGTTCTAATCAAATCCTCTCCAACTCCGATGTAGGTGTTTCAAAATTCTTGAACTTTGGGATTTACTGAATCTCTTCAATCATGCTTTCGTCTGTTTCACGTTCGGTGTGAGACTCGCCGTCGTAATTTCTTTCTATGTCTATCTATACAAAATTATGATTTGTCTGAAAAATGGCTATGCTAATCGTCTAATAGTCTTCGTCATAATATGTCTCTGTAAATATCTGTGCAATAGTTTTACGTATTACTAATTTATAATCAAAAATGTTAACAATAACTTCAATAAATAACTAACAGTTCCAAGTAAATCAGAATCATGTCTATACTAACTTTCATTCACTAACTGTTGATAACTTTTATTCTTACTGCTACGAATTGTTTCATTAATGGGGAATATAAGGAAGGAAGGAAAATATAAAAATAGCCGTCATAACTATATTTAAACCATTCTGAATAATTACAATGATTAAAATAGAACAAAACATGATACAGTAATTGAAACTACAACTTATACAAAAGACCGTATACTTCTAGGAAGTTCGATTGACGTCTTTACGCTAAAACATTTTGCTTGACGTGTAAACTAATTTTGAATGACGTAACGTTTCAGCCACCAATAGGAACAGGCCGCTTGAAGGGATCTCGGAAGAGGGGCGAGGCGCGGGGGAGGATCAACCCTCGCGCCCGGACCTGGCGGACATCAGCATCTCGGGAGAGGACCCTGTGCCTTCAGTCGTACGTATACAGTTTTATTCTTCCACTACTAGAATATGGAGTCTTTTTCTAACTGGGGCAGTTCTTTTTGACAGCTGCCACAACCATAAAACACGCCTGTAATACCCCATTACCCCCATTTTCCTGATGGAAAAAACCAGCATCACTTTGTTCAATACGAGAATCAAAGCCAGGACTTCATGCTCAGCAGTGGTGTTGCTACCACTATACCAATGAGGCATTCACCTGGCACAACCATTAACTCACGAAAAAGAGCTAATGGTTTCTAAGAAAGTTACGTGGGGTCTCTTAAATGTAGATTAAAAAAATTCCATACTGTCACAGTTAAAAACTCTCTGCATAGCCATCTTCTTAGCCTTTTTTTTTTGGCGGGTAGAAAATCATCAAATAAGTCCTCCCACTCTGGGCAGAGCGAAAGGGAGTGTCAGACTTCTACTGACTTCTTAGCCTAACGCCAATTTTAACTGTACCGACCGGGTGTCCATCACTGATGAACTAACAGCTGTCCAAAAGCTTTCCAAAGGGAATCAAAGCCTAACTTCGTTGTTGGAGCTATGGCAAGTCTTGTTACCATATACGAAGGTTGGTTAAGTCCTAGAATAAACAAATCGAAGACAAGCGCCACATGTGACATCCTTCAAATCGCACTGGCCTCACGTGTTCCCTTCACGCGGAGCCCTGCCTCCTAGAAACCTTCTTTCTTATTTTTATCGTGGGGTTAGAATCTGATCTCAGAGTTTTTAATACCGCCCATGGGTCTTATCACTTGGGTTTACATGCCGTCGAGAAAAGGCCTTTCCACTCGATGTTTTCTATCACCGAAGCTAATGATAATTATACATACGCACATGACTCTGATAAAGAGACAGAGAAAGTTATAAGCTGGTCATGCATAGGCTTATACGGAGACCCGTATAAGCCTATGAATGGATAGCTTATAACTTCCTGTGTCTCTAAGTCTTTAGAGTCGAGGAAATAGATCAGCTGAAATAATAGTGTGTTGGTGCACACGGTCAGTTGAATCATAATTGCATTGGGGTTCCCTGATAAAAAAAATCCCGGTTTAAGTGCCGGAACTGTCTCTGATATGAGGAATGTCACGCGATGACCTAATTTATTTATTTTTGGCAAGCTGCGGGACGTGTGATAGTGGTAATATCCCGCTCTTTATGGCACAAGGGATTATAAGGATTTATGATTCATGTGTCGGATGTAGGGTGGGTTATTGACCGTAGACCACAGTCCGTAGTACGCGGTATCCCTTAGTTAGGACGGGCTTTTCAATTGAGACATTTACAGATATTTCCCAGAACGAGTAGAATATCTCAATATCTCTAATGAAAATCACGCGAAACAATGACTAAATTCGCTTATTAATTAAACAGCGGAGCTGGTGGTTTAATAATCATTACCGCTCGGACCGATCTTTAGGTCAAGCCGTACTTGCCTAGGTGGCTCCGTGTGATGGGAAAAGTTAAACCGTTGGTCTTGGCTGGCATAGTCAGTGTCCTGAAAGTCTTACAACCAGCCTTACCAAAAGGTCAGATAGGCAGTCGATCCATGTAAAATAATGGTTATGCAGCTGGCTGGACTGGAAGACGACCCCAACATAGTTGGGAAAAAGCTAATCAGATGATGTTTATCAATTAAACACGAAACGGGATCAACACATCGCTTCTCCAAAAATAAAACTAGCGTATTCACCGTTTTGTCACGAAAATACATAGCTGAAAATAGACGAGGTAAACAAAATACTTCAAGGCTATTGACTTAGAAATTATTTGTCGAAGAGAGCTAACGTGTATTAAAACTGTTAGAAGATTTAAAATTCTGATATTCGGCGATTTTCGCTACTGTGTGTGAAGACTTGACCTGCCGGCGAAGAACTTTTTTGGTATTTTTGCTATTGTCTGCAAAATTAACCTGTTTCTGGGCTTGGAGAAAATGACATCCTATGTCGAAGGTGGAAAATACAAAATTGTATTGACACATGCTACCGTATAGCTTATATTAATCTTATTCAAAGTGGTTAAAAAATACGCAACGTTCTGGCAGCGCCTCACTTCTTTGAACTTCTTATAAAGGATTATTCAAAGCAAGCATTTATTCCTTTTCTAAAACGGCTTTCGACCGGATTAAAATAAGGCTATTCGGTAAATTGTATTAGTCCTATTCATTGTTGAATTTTCCATACGCATCGTTTTCTCCAACAGAATAACGCTTTCGCCAAGCCTTAGCAGAAATCTCGGTGGAGATCAATTCCTCGTTCAAATTGTATAAAGAAGTGCTGTAACGTTTCAGGACCAGGAGCCTTCAGGCAGCAACGTGAACCAGGAGTCTCGGGCGCCCGACAAAGTCGTCATCATGAACGCGAAGCCCGAAGACCGTGCCACCAGCTTCTTCGCACAGCCAGGCATCCTTGCCGGTATGTATATTTTTATTAATAGGTAATATCCTTCCGACCGTATTTAATGATGATCTTTAGGCTAAGCCGCGCTTGCCTAGTTTGGTGTGTGGATGGGTGACCGCCTATTACATACCGAGTTTCCTCCGTGCCTCGGAAAGCACGTTAAGCTGTTGGTCCCGGCTGCCATATATAGATCTTTGGCAGTCGTTACAGGTAGTCAGTGACCTGAAAGTCTGACAACCAGTCTTACCAAAGGGAATCGTATTACCTAGTATTAACTGGGTTGTGGAGGTCAGATAGGCAGTCGCTCCATGCAAAATACTGGTACTCAGCAGCATCCGGTTAGACTGGAAGCCGACCCCAACATAGTTGGGAAAAGGCTAAATAGATTAGATCCCGAGCCGTGTAAAGCCCGTGAAGAAGATGGTACTGCCCCTGTTCCTTCTCCGAACCGGTATATCGAATTGCTATACAAACTGACTTATATTATTATTTAATAGATCGAAGAATAACTACTCTAATACCAGCAACATCTGATCTTTTTTGGTCTCGGAACGATTACCTTATCCAAATAATAGGACAGTTTTCTACATGTTGTTTGTTTTTTTTCCTTGCGTTTGTTTGAACAGTTACACCTTGTAGTTGTGCATGTTGCGAAAATATTTTTGTAGGTTCTCTCTAGTGTCCGAATTTAACAATATTGCTTATAAAATATGTCTAATTGTTTGCTTTTTCTGTTTCAGCCGTGATCGGCGGCGCAGTAGTAGGCCTCTTATGTGCAATCCTGGTGGTGATGTTCATAGTGTATCGCATGCGCAAGAAGGACGAAGGTTCTTACGCGCTCGACGAGCCCAAGAGAAGCCCTGCCGCCGCGTCGTACGGCAAGGGCCACAACAACCGCGAGTTCTACGCGTGAGACGACACAGAGCAAGCAACGCCACGTCCCCACTAGTCGGCCGCCGCGCCCTGACTGACCCGTCAACAGTCTACGGACCAGCCATTCCATTTTTAAATTTTGACAGTTACACACCATACCACGCAAAATGCGCGGGATAACAAATAAAAGTAATTTATTAATTTATGAACGTGGCTAGAAATTGTTCTGTAATTTATTTAAAAAAAACTACGATCGATGAAATTATTTATTGTTCTATAAATGTTTGACATGGATACAATTGTAATGTACGGATTGTACAGTGATGTACAAGCCAGGTACAAAAGAAACAGTGTACTGTCTGTACGAGAAGACAGTATGGGTAATATTAAAAGTTAATAAATTATCATCTTTGAGACCAAGTTTTTTAATCATTATGTGTAATGATTTTAAATGGTGTTTATCAGAGGTTTCGATGTTTTGAAGTCGCTATTGAAAGACCAATGTGGTTCGTATGTTCTGAATGATCGATCTTGTATGTTTTCTGTAAAAAATGAATTTTGTGCCATCCGCTTTCTTCAACTGTATATTGCCAATTCTCTTTGCGTAGACTATGAAGTCGTCTCGATACTAATTTGTGGACACGTCCATCACTTCGACTATTATGTGTAAAATAATTATGTATGTGTGTATGTATTTAGATCGAACTCTCTAAAAATAAGTAGATTTTGTAATATTTTGCTTCCAGTTTGTCATCGAAATTTTTATTTTTTTACTGAACAAATGTTGTATCTATAATAATCACTTTGTCAACAATGATTTGAAATAACATCAATTTCTACCTAACAATAACAATAAATTGGGTTTTATTTTTTAACTTTAAGACACTAATTTAATATAACTTTTTTTTTGTTGTCACCTTGGGGTTTATAATTTTAGGAATTGAGGTATCTCTATTATTTAGATTGTTTTTAAACTAGTTTTAGATATTTTAATCTCATTTAATTTGATTGTAATTTCTGGAAATAGGTTGTGCAACGATTTTTTACTTTATATTTGCTTGTGTGCCATCTTCGATTTCCCAATCTTCAGTAAATTCGTGGACATTAGTAAATTATGCGTGTAAGTATAAGACATTTGAGAGTACCTCTGTCATACTGTTGGCTTACACAAGCGCTAAATAAATGATTCTGACCACCGTAAGGACTATTTTTGATTGCAGCGCCAGGCACTTTTGGTCCGCACAGTAAACAGACGTGGTCATCGTGAGCACGGGATTCTGTTTTTAAAATGAGCAGATTTTTTTTTTCACACTTAAAACGTCTACGGCATGTGGCAAGAAGTCAAAAGTCCAAACAAACCTATAGGTTTACTAAGTAACTCCAAAATACGTAAAATTTACTAATGCAAACGTATTCAAACGACGCGGACGGTGTTATTTAATTAATTACTTTAATTTAAGTAACACATTGTGTCAATTAATTTATTAAATTATTAATAAAATCACTGTAATTACGAGATTGTTAAGCAAACTGTAATTTTCTTGACTAATACACACTGAAATATTTAATTACCTATACGTGTAGTTGCGAAATAAATGAGCCATTGAATGTATAAATATATGAAAGAAAGTCGAAATTTAAAACATTTCATTAGTTACTTAGTTATTGGGAATCGAATGTTGAAGATTTTTCTAGAAAACAACTGTTTGCGTAGAAAATACTTGTGGTTTGGGCACAAATCGGTAGGTTGTAACTCTTTAAGGTATTGTTTTGAACAGCATTATCTGGGGGCCTAAAATGACTGCTTTAGCAGAATTGTAATAGGATATTACTATGAATCGCGTTTGAATTCTTAAAATGCTCACAGATGCAGTTATCATTATGAATTGTCACTTAGTGCCAATTTTACGAATTGTAACGTAATTGATATAATTGTCCTACTATGATCATGGTAAAGAGGCAATTTTAGGACCTTCGTTCAGGTCGTGGTTCCGGTATGAATATTGGAATCGAAAACTAAAGCAAAAATAACTTGGTAATCAAAGTTGAAAATGAATTCCACAAGTTATGCATCCAAATATCTATTGAGATCAATGTATGTAAAACTTACCGAACTGATTGAGGGTAAAAAGGTAACATTTCTTTACTCACATTTAAATGATGATGGAAAAAAAACATCTACACTTAAAAGCTGTAAATGTAGGCGTTAAGGGACTACCTACCAGTAACAATGAACGCATCTCTGAATTCACAGCCTCAAAGTGCTTTAACAAAAGAGTTAGCACTCACCTACTTTACTATCAAAATAACATCGGTGCTTCCAAAATGGCTCTAAATTTTTATACTTCAACGCAGTTTTTTCTAGAAAAATCTAGAACTAATATCCAAATACATTCCTATCGGATTGGTACATTTTAAGCTGTAGAGAGCGAGAGCTCATTAGCATAAGAAATTTGTACATTGTAATTGTAAATTCTTTTAGGACTTATAACTGAGTAATTTATACGGTAATTCTTATTGTATAACCAAATATAAACTAGTTATTATTGCGTGGTTTGTTGCAACTCTTAGTTAGGTTTAATCATTGGTTACTTGTAATGCATTCAAGAAATTATGTCACGCGTCGAACAAAAATTTTAACAAATAATTGTATGTTCTATGGTAGACAATGTACTTTGGAATCCTAAACGTCAGATCTAGCCAGAGAGTAGTAAAACATTATGGTGAAAAGTCGCTAGTCCATTTTTCAATTTCCTTTTCCTTGTTGATATGGAGGCAAATGAAAATTATGTTTTCCTACTCCTCTGCTATTCTTTTCTGATTAATTTCATCGCGGGATCCAAGACAGTTATATTGTATTTCGGGGATTTCGCCAAGCTTCATCGTCTCGGCGCTATTCTGGTGGTCACCACTGTTGATTCTGGTGCAAAGGATTTGCAGTGGTTTGGGAATAGAAGGCTAGCTCATTTTGATGATGTAAACAAATGTAATACTAAGGTCATTGAATGTGCTGTTAAACGTACAACTTTCAGTACTGATCTGAACGTTGCAAATCCATCCAACACTGCGTTTCTTTTGTCATTCTTAATGTCCACCGTAAATATGTTAATCCTCTAGCGTCAAAATTTGCTTGAAACAGAAGCAATGAAAAGAAAATAAAAAAAAAAGACTTCGAAACAAAAAAATGTCACCGAAGCCTAGCAAAACAAAAACAGCTGATTATCTGGCTGCCTAAGAGTGCGTTGTCTACCTATATAGATCAAAATGCGTTCTTATCTATAAATAACGATTTTACATACGTAATTCTTTTTTTGCGAGCACGCAAACATTTTTTTCATTTTTTTGTCGGTAAAACGAGATCCAATATTTTTTCTATAAGTATTAATTTATTAAAATTAAAAACGTTTTTTATTGATATGAAAGCATTTTTGTGTTATATAAGCGTATATTTTGCTTAAAATACATATCTGATCATATATATAGGCGCTAGCCGCAATTTTGACAACGAAAGCGTTGAAATGAAATTATTTTAATGTTAAAATATCAATTATTATTTGTAATTCACTATTAATTATATATATTTTCTGTCTTTTCAGAATTTGCATCCTTATTGGATATTTTATTGTAACAATCTATATTTTTTTTTCTATGAATTATTTGTTTGGTTAAGAGTTGTTCAGTAATATTTATTTCAAACGCCTAAATAAACTAAAGAGCAAATTGCTATAACATGTAATCCGTATAAATAAAAGGTGCTGAAATGTACACTATAATCCTAAGCTGTTTAATAAAATATTTGATTTGTTAATTAAATATTAAATTCACTTTTTAATTAGATGGTTAAAATTATTTCTATAGTTGCCAGTGTTATAAATATAAATTACAGCTAATAAAATAAAAATATTCTAAATTAAAACTTGCCCATTTCCAACTAAAATGGCATTTTACTACTGGCCAATAATATTTACTAGTCTTTAAAAAATAATATTTCGTTCAAAAATTTTCACGTTTTATTTTGTTTTTTCATCTTCATTTCGGTTTTAACAAAAAGAGGCTAATTTTAAGAAGTTATTGGTATATGACAGTTACTAATCCAATTTATGCTTTTAATACTTTGGGTTTTTCTTATTTTAAAATCTCATGTTTTTGTAACTTGTAAGGAGGTAGGCTAGGATAAGCGTATACATAACTATCGATGTCCACCTTGTAAATAATTCTCCTTTACACTTAGGTAAATATACAGGATATTATGAACAATTGTTGTGTTTTATTATTTTTCCTTTATTAATTTTTATCTCTATCTCTAATAATATTGAGGTTGCCGACATGTGGGGTGTGAACTTAGCGATCATTGTGCCGATAGTCGTTTCAGCCTATAGCTTAATTGTCAAAAGTCTCGACCAACACCTGAGGAGGCTCTCGTTAGGCAGCTGGATCAAGGGCCTGATACAGAAAGTGGTACTCCTGGACACGCCTCGTATTGTTAGGAGGTTCCTTAATTAATTTCTCTTTAGCCTTGACCGCTGGTAGCTTGGATCCTGTTCCCGATACCGGTGGGCTATTATATCTTATATTTTAAATGTTTTTTTAAGATATATTTTTTTTGTGAATATATAAAAGAACACTTAAATAATATGTGTATCAATGAATAAACGATTTACATAAAAAAAGAAGAAGAAAAATTATAAGAAAAAGATGAGATATCGGTATCAGGAAAACAGTCTAGGATGCCCTTGTCCACTGAGACCACATCTCGGTGTATCCCCACGTCGGCTTCAAGGAAGTATTCCCTGAGTCTGCACACCTGGCGACTTCCCCTTTATTATGTTATTGAGTGTTCATGCGTTAGGCGCGTTCCTCTTCAATTTTGTGGTTTGGATTTTAAAATGAGACTTCTTGGTTTCTCCAATACAAAATGGTTTATTTTCATGAGAGTTAGTAACTTGGTACAATAGAAAAACAATTCAATCCATGGGTTTATAGTGAAGCTAGTGTTGAGATGCGAATGTTCCTCGTGAGGATTTCGAGAATCTTCGTGGACTGCTCCCATTAGTGCTTCTTCGACGACATCCCTCGAGGTCCCCTCATTGGCTGTCCGAAGATGATGAGCTAATTTTGAGTCATGATGTGATGTAGGTAAGTTCCCCAAAGAATGGAGCGCCTACGGTTTTTGTGATAGCAATCAGCACACTCTCAACATCTTGCGTGAACATTGAGGAACATAATTATACTATGATATTCCTTACTTTCCCCTCCTTACTTCCTTTTTTGTGGGCTAATTTGACCGAACAAGCCTATTGTTCAAGCATGCTATTTTTTCTTCGATGGGTGGATCAAAAAACAGTTTGTTTATGGTTGAAGAAACGGGACCCCAAATGACCCCAATGTATGAAAATTAAAATAGTTTCAAAAGGGTACATTTTTCACGTGTTTTGCACGTCTTTTGTTTAGTTGACGAATGGGAAAAGTTATAAAACGGGATGTAGCCATACAACGGAGGCCAAAAAGCCCGCTTCACCAGAATCCTAATAGGATAATCGTAGACACAATTAACGTTATAAATAATAATTATCACTTTGTGACCATTTTACGATTTTAACGTCATTCATATTATGTTATCTACTTAATTATTATTCTGCTATAGCGTGAGGCCCCCAGGGGTGAATAACCGTGTTTCTTGCTAAGAAACGATTACTCTATCGCGTCGCAAAATGAAGTAATTCCGTAGCAATACTAGCATTAGAGGTATAGTTCGTCCATTACACACAAGATGGCGCTAGTAATGTCGCTGAGAGCAGATTTGAAATTATCACGTAAGTTCAGATTTTCGTCAATGTAAATGAATTATTTATGCAAAACATCAATATCTAAAGTAGGTACTGGAGAACATGCATTTACGTAATTAGAATAATTATTCAAAGCAGTGCTGCAGTACCTACTATGAAATACATGGCAAGATTTAGAGCCAAAAATCTACTTGAAATAAATATAAATAGATTCTGACACTGTATTCGAGTACATAAATAAACACTGATGACATTTTTACGAGGAAAAGATTGGTGCATTTTAATGTGCCTACAGATTTGATTGATATTAGATAATAAAAAGTTTATGTTATTAATTACATTAGTAACATATTTGTCTTTCAACTTGTTTGAAACTGACTTATTAAATGACTTCAAAAAAGAGGAGGTTATCATTTGCCTAATGAAATTAAAAAGTCAATTTCTACACCTCGGCTGATCATTCATGTTTTTATACACCAAACATATAATATTGAAACCAACTTGTAAGTAGGTATTTAGTTTATTTATTAACAATGGCTGATGGGGTTGTTTTATCGATAAGCCAAATTTTTTAAACTACCTACGATTATTATTAAATGAAAACTTCTCTCCCGACCCAACTAGAAAGGTACAGACACATCAAGGTACCAGAAACTGTCAAATCTTACCAATCAACCTTGAACCTTATTCCTTTGCAATAAAGTCGAAAATCTAACAGGAAAAATATGCAAATAAATAGTCATTAGTAAATTATTTTATTAGGTAGTAGAAATTTGATATTATTAGTATAGATTTTAGTAACATAATCTACTAGCGTCAGTGCATACTACGGTAGAATTTATTTACGTAGATTTTTTGTCTAAATAGCTGCTCTAAGCATAGTTTTAGTTCGAGAAAAGAGCAATGTAATGTATAAGTCTACATCTATCTTTATTTACAACGGGAATCATGCGTCACTAAAGTAATCAAGGTGAATGACGTCACTACAACCGCGCTGTAGATAGCTAAACTAAATTTCGCCATTTGTACATAAGGCAGCGTGGCCGAGTGGTCTAAGGCGCTGGTTTTAGGCACCAGTCCGAAAGGGCGTGGGTTCGAATCCCACCGCTGTCAAAACCTTTTTGCTGTTTAAGTTTTTTTTTGTTTTATGGAACATGGTAATATTAACTACTAATTTATTGTAAAGTTAAAAAAAAAAATTCATTGATATAATTGATAATTGTTTCTTTTTCTGATGCGAATTTTAATAGAAGGGAGTATTCAACTATAAGTTTGTACCTACTTATAAATTAATATTTTAAATATGTTCAGAATTGAAAATATTTTTATTTGTCACTTTTAAAGTTGTTTACAAAAAGTGAGAAAAGTAGAACAAAGCAAAACCAAATTGACCATGACGTGATCCAGATATTTATCACTAACCGGACGGTCAGCCGAATTAAAACGAGATCGGCTTCGCTATCGCTTAGTTAGACCACTATTATACAAATAAATAAAAAGTGTCTGTTTGTAATTTCAAAATAACATCCTCTTAGGGAATTCTTATGAAAGTATTCTACGGTACATAAAACAAAAAAAATGCATTTTTAATTTTTGTCTCTGTTTGTCTGTCTTTTTCGGTTAATTTCCGAAACGGCTAGACCGATTTTGTCAGGACTTTCACTAGCAAATAACTACTGTTATATGGAGTAACGAAACCTACATTTATTTTAGGAAAAAGATCAGGGTTCCGTGCAAAAAATTAAAATTTTAAAACCCTTAATATTATTAACAAAATCCAAACAGGGAAGTAATATTATTATATTGTAATATAAATTCACGCGGACGAAAGCCCCGGGGCACAGCTAGTAAACCATTAATCTAATGAACCGTAAAACATAACATAACTACCATCCTCCCATTAATAAAAACTATGCTTTCATAAATAACAGCTGTTTGCAACAACATCATTGAGACCAGTTCTTGTAAAAATTCTCTTTGTTAAAATAAATATGAAAATTGTACACTTTACTTTTAATATTTAGAGAGTTTATTTTATTAAAACTTTTTTCTTTTGGATGTTGGGAAACCATCAAATGACTCTTTTCGCTCTGCCAGTCAGTAGAAGTCTGCTTCTAGACTGACTAAAAACCACCCCTGTTCCTTCTTAGCCCTCTTTGTCGAGACCGCGGTATCTCTTTCTAACAACCCGCAGCTCCGACGGGGTTTTATTTGAACTTGAATGGACTTAAATAAACTGCTATAATATAGCATTTAAAATAGCCAAAAAAAAAATGCAAAAAAATAGTAATGCTATTTATTAATTTCTATTTTTAGCATTTTTTTTATATGAGCATTTAGTGCTTAATATTTTCATTACCTACCCTTTTGAAAGAGTTTAAACTCAAAAACAGAAACATTTATTTCGCGATAACACTTTATCGCGAAATAAATGTGATCCACTGATGTGTGGTGAAGTTTGTAGTGGATGTCCATTATCTAACAAACTAATAGAAAAGAAATTAGTTGTTCACTATGGCAATTTTTTAAGTTATATAATTATTATTACCTGTATCTATCACTAAAAGTTAAATAGCTATCTACATAATAAACATTACCTATTTCCTTTTTCTATAAAATCGCGTGAAGCTAATGAACTTTCAAACGTTGTAAACCACTGTTTTCTGAGAATTTTACGGTTCTTTTGGATAAACCTAAGTCCTAACGCCATTTACTTCAGTTTCGAATAATTATTTCTTAGCAAGTTTTTGAAATCTCTAGATGTATATCTATCTATCTATCTATCTATTTTAAAAAAAACGTTGCCCCACACTAGGAATTTCTCCTGTATCGTGGGTGCGTTTACAAACATTTAAACTCACATACACAAATACCCAGACCCGAAACAACTATCTGTAGGTCATACAAATATTTGTTCCGTGCGGGAATCGAACCCGCGACACGCAGCGCAGCAGTCCAATCGCTCAGCCACTGCGCCAACCGTGTCGTCAACCAGGGTCAATGGGTTATCTAGAGGCATGGTTCTGCACTTCTGCCTTTACTTACGGTGAAATGAGATAACAATTAACCTTTTTTACTACAAACATGAAAGGTGTTATATTTAACTTCCTGTTACTACCAAATGTTTACGGTTAGCTATAAAAACCTTGACCTACGCCGTCTAATAGCACAAATCGTGACTTACCACACCTATTAGAAATTGACAACTGTCTTCTAAAAGCCAAAGGCATTTATTACCCTCACTAAACTGGCAATTTCGCGGTCAAGAACATTAAAGTTACCAAATATTTAAACCGTAGATTCTGCACACCCAAGAAATGTTCACGTTACTATTTAATAATTGTCAGTGAGATCTGCAGTCTTGTCTCGCTTACTCATACTACACGTCATCGAATCTATCGTTTCACGACGTCATTCGGTACGGTGAGAGTACATCATCTTCTTCCTGCCGCTATCCCATGTTGCTGTCAATTTTTTTTGGCGGATAGGAAAACATCAAATGACCCCTCCCGCTCTGGTCGGAGCGGAAGGACATGTACTGACTAAACCAACCATGTTCCTTCTTAGCCCTTTGTGTTCCAGGGCCGCGGAACCTCTTTCGATCACGGAGCGGAAGGGAGTGTCAGACTTGTACTGACTAAACCAACCATGTTCCTTCTTAGCCCTTTGTGTTCCAGGGCCGCGGGATCTCTGTCGAACAGTCCCACAGCCCCGGCAGGCGTCGGCACTTGCGGAGCACATCTAAGATTTAAATCTGTCAGCTAACCTCTAAAAAAACTTTCAATCGATGTTTAGCGACTACGGATAAAAATAATGGCTAAAGCGATTGCAGCGATAAATCAAGTTCAGGGCGAAGTAGTACAGTTTGTACCCAGCATTACCTGACCCTTCGTATAAATAAGAAGACGGGAAGTAGTGTGAGAAGAGGGGTCAGATAATGCTGGGTACTGACTGTGCGGACTGCAGGGTAACCGGTACCTCGGACTCGATAACCGATCTCGATGCGAGAGCCGAAAGAGACTATAATTAATCGATGTCACGATGTACATGAATTTGGAGATCCTTGGGGTATTATTTACATATTTACAGTGTAGTTTGGAGCAGAGGCTGGAAAAAGAAATCAGGCTATTACCTGTCATAAACTGTGGAAAAATAAACTAAATCACGCAAACATGACTTCCTCTAGATTAGAACTCTAGATTAGAGACCGTCGCACATTGGGGACAGAATGTTCAAAACCACCTAGAGACCTCAAATATTAACCAAATTTAACCATTTATGCACAGAAATGTTTGAAATTAAATTCCAAAGACAATCACGAAGCCCGATGTGCGAAATTAGGTTGTAATTTTTTTTATAAAAAATGCATTGAATAAAAAAATATTTTCTTTATATTATGACTGATTTTATATTATACTCTAGTGATAATGAGATTTTTCATCGGAAGCGAATATTTGCACTTCCATACAAGTGCTAGTTGAAATGGGTGACGTGAAAGGGTTAAAAAACAGGGTAAAACTCGCTTTACATTGCTTTTAGTGGGTTATGAAGTTTTAGATTTAAGGAATATTAGAAATCTGGCGCTTTAGAATTTAATTACAAACATTTCTGTCCAAAAATTGTGTCATTTGGTTTATTTTTGCGATCTCTAGGTGGTTTTGAACAAAAAATTGGCTCTATCCCCAATGTGCGTCGGACTGACAAGACATAGGTCTCGGGATCGAACCCTTGACACGCCCCTCTGATTTTTCGGATTCTTGTGCGTATTGTTTAAATATTATTTGCTTCGGTGAAGGAAAACATCGTGAGGAAACTAGCATGCCTGAGAGATATATCTCGACGACATGTAAAGCTAAGTCACAGGCGGCATATATACTCTGACACTTACCACATGACGAAAAAAAAGACCTCAGAGGCTACATATGGTCTAATGAAACGAATCGCATAAGGATAATCACAGGTCACCATCATCATCTGCCTAGCCTTTTCCCAACTATTTTGGGGTCGGCTTCCAGTCTAACCGGATGCAGCTGAATACCAGTATTTTACATGGAGCGACTGCCTATCTGACCTCCACAACCCAGTTAATAATAGGTAATACGATACTCTTTGGTCTGACTGGATGTCAGAATTTCAGGTCACTGACTACCTGTAACGACTGCCAAAGATCTATATATGGCAGCCGGGACCAACAGCTTAACGTGCTATCCGAGGCACGGAGGAAACTCGGTATGTCGGGCGGTCACCCATCCACAGACCGACCTAGGCAAGCACAGCTTTACCTAAAGATCGACCCGAGTGGCAGTTCTTATTAAACCACGAGGATAATCACAGGTATCAACATAATATGAATTTAACTCAAAGTACTTATTTTCGAATAATAGTTACAGTTAACTGTTTAACCCAACAACTTGGTGTTGGTATGGTATCATAACGATACAAATGATTACAGACATTAATAAGTACCTTGTTACAAAAAACCACAGGTACCTCAGACCAATTAAATCAAATAAGTAGGCACTTAACATGACTAATTCATAATTACAGACAACACCGTTTACTATAGGTACATATATATACATATCATAATAATGTACCATCTCGCGTAACGGAGGTCATCAATCATCTGTCTCTTCTGATTCCGTTCATTGCTCTGTGTTTTTTTGCTAGTTACATTTTTTTCGTCATTGTTTATTCACTTAGTTGATAAAAATTTGCATAATCAAAATAAATAAGGGGACATGCTCTTGGTGACAGCAAAAGTCGTGATAAGAGTTGACAGGCAACTAGATTTGTCTTTTTATTTAATTAATAATGGCTTTCTTCTCAGCACTTTCGCTAAAGTGCTGAGAAGAAATCAGCTGTTTGTAATCGAGTTCTGGTTCATGATAGTCCTTAATAACTTCTTGTTACAATGTAAAATTCATTCATGACATTAAAATTAGTGTGAACTTACCAGAAAGAGTAAAATAAAAAATCTTTTTGCAAAAAAACAACCGTTTTCCTAGGAATCCAAAATAACTTTATTTTCGTGACAAATATTCAATGAAACAAAGTCACCGATTTCTGAAAATAAAGTTACTTATGTGTTTTATTGTAAGTTGGTTGCTTTTTTGCAAAAAGATTTTTCTATTGTTGTTACAGTTAAGCTATGTAAGTTTTTCCGTTAGATATATATCAGGCTACAAGATTTTGACAAAAAAGCTATTGAGATTTAAAGTAGATACCTTACTTGTTTACATACTTACTTGACATCTTAACAAACTATCGTTTCAAGTAAGTAACCCACTTGATATGTTAAAAGTTTGTCTCAAGTACATTGATATAAAAACTAAAGATACGGTCGTCCAAACATTTGCTCGACGCGTTCGCCATACAGAGAATCGGTTTAGTCTGCTCGTTAACGTAACCTTGTATAAGCGGCGTGGTATTTTCGAGCTATAAAGAACATAAATAAGGCTTTTAATAAAATTTACGACCGCACCCGAAGAGAGCCGATCGTGGACTAGTTTACTTGGGCTTAGGAAAGACCGTTTTAGGACCAAGTTCGAGGCGTCATTGTAACATGCGGTCCGCCCAGTCCTTACGCAGTAATATATAAGTCAATGCTCAAGTAACTGTTTTAAATTGTTAAGCATCGTTGAATAATGGTCAATATTGAATAGGAAAAAGTGGAGTCGAAGGATCAGTTACCACTTGAATGATTCCAAGTATCTAGAATAGTGAAGATGTCATGTCACTAAAGTCATCATCTGCCACAGCCTTTTGTAATGTTGGGGTCAACTTCCAGTCTAACCGGATGCAGCTTAATACCAGTATTTTATATGGAGAGTTAGGCTACCGGACGTCCACAGCCCGGTACAATTTAATAGTACTGGATAAAACGATACCCCTTGTTGTCAGACTGGTGGCTAAATGAGACAGGGTGGGGAAAGTGGAGAACCAGGAGTTGTGCTGTAGCTTGTTTAGCAGTAGACAATAAGACAAGGCAAGACAACTGAAGAACACAATCATAACACAATTAAAAGTTCAAAGACCAACTGCCAAAACCAAATAAACAACAAACACTACCTACCGACAACGTTTGAAACAACTTTTGCCGCCTAAGGCCACAACATAACGCAACCAACAGGCAAGTCGGCGGTCAAGTTCAACTTTGAAGGCTGACTGCAATAATTCACTCAAGAACAGTTACTTGATGGAGGTACGTTGCACCTGAGGTGATGTCATAACATAACACAACACCTGTTGACGACAGGATTGTAATCAAAAGGATATAAAGGACGAAATTGGGCAAACATGGTGTGGCTTTTACAGTAGCGGTACCTACGGGAAAGCCCGTCTTAACTCGAATTAATGCCGACAAACGATAGGGCACTTAAAACATTGTCCTGAGGTCCCGTTGTTTGTTCACTACAGGAACTGATGGACGCCGTAAGGGCAAAAGCAGTAGCCCAGTTCCGGGCCGACAGGATGATAATGAAATGCCCCGAATAGAATAATTATTTCAGGTTGTTAGTAGAAAAGCTATTTGGTTAGTTATCTGTTTTCTTTACAGAGATTACAGATACTTACGGGTGGACTATTACAGGTACAGCCTACGGTCATTAAGTTGATACAGCAAGAAAACTTGGCTACCCAATTCCACATTTGCCCTCGTTATTCTTTTTGGGACAAACCCGCTACAGTATTCCCAATTGAACTAACAAAACAAAATTTAAAAAAAAACAAAAATACGACCAACAGAAAAGCGATGAGGTTATGAAGCTCGACCAATTCTGAGAAACCATTAAACTGTGAATCAAACAGTCCTAGATCCCGCTATTGAATTAATCAGAAAAAAGATCACCGTAGAAGAAAAAACATAATTTTAGCCTAAGAACCTTGGAGGAACATCACAAACACTAGCAGGCACTAATTTATAATACTTAACTATTTAATTCAATTACAAGTTGTTATATCCTAAACATATCATTAATCTAATAACACGGACTTAAATAGATGTTTATACATAACTGTTAAACCAGTGTGGTCTAAAATTAATGGCATTAATGTTACTCAGCTCAGTAGCTAGCACAACTAAATGGTAATATTAAAGAGTTTAGATGCTATTAAAGTGTGCCAATATACAATTACCTACAAGAAGTAATTGACCTCCTATAAATAATAGGCACCATAGAAAATCCGCTAGAAAAAATGATGTACAGAGCATAAACCTAAGGAAGATAAACATCTACACGTAAGGTATTATTACAGCCAGAAAGAAGAATCTGGCGCTCCAATAGAAAACAATCTTCGGGACACAACACACCTCCGAGAATTTTCTCAATTATTACACATGGGTATGACCGGAAAGAGAGTGAATGATAGCGTGGCGGTTGACAGAGGGGAACGAAGTAGGTAAATGTAATATATTTTCTAGTAACGAAAAATAGGACAAGGAAGATGATGGTGGTGGTTATGAAGCAGAGCGAAATTCAAAGAGCAATCAAGCAATAGTCACTACTAAATCAACTCTTGATAATACAATTTATCTATTAGCCAAGAACGACTTTTGACTAATGAAGAAGATTCGCACCATAAAGCATATAGGTACGGCATTTTATAAACTTCTATCGGAATCTTGATGTGTCTCTGAATGGGACTAGGTAAGCTATTAAATGTCTACTTCCCTTCCGCAATTAAGAGACTTCTTTATTTTATTAACTCAATACAGTCATAAAATTATACACCAGTATTAGGTTACCAGGACCATAGACCACACACAGACATCATATTTATAAAGATCTGGAAAATCCAAAAGATGACTTTTTTGAATATTCGTGTAGGCGATGTAGTTCTAAGTTATACGTATTGTTATTTTATTATCTAGGTTCATCTAACTCGCTGATATACCTAGGCATAGGATGAGTCAGTAGTGGGTGAGTAGTGTGATTTAACCACGTGTAAAGCTGGAATGATTCCTAAAAAAGCTACGATTTCAGTTGTAAGCATTCGTCTGTCCATTAGTCTTTAAGCAAAGGCACTTACGAAGCTCGTGGATAAATAGTAACAGCCGCTCGGTTCGATCTCCACACTTACCAAGATTACTCCAATATGGGTGTTTGAGACATGTGAGTTTAAATGTAAACGCACCATGATACAGGAGAAATTCCTAGTGTGGGGCAACGTTTCTAAAACAAAAAAAAAACATGGTTATTCCCAACTATGTTGGAGTCAGCAGGTTAAGTTATATGATAATAGATTTATGAAGCTACTGACCCTTTTTTTCGAGTGGAAAATCATCAAATAACCCCTCCCGCCCTTGGGCAGAGCGGAAGGGAGTGTCAGACTTCTACTGACTAAAAACCACCCATGTTCCTTCTTAGCCCTTCATGTCGAGGCCGCGGTATCTCTTGCGAACAACCCGAAGTCCTGAACAACCTGAGCTTTTAAGACCGAAGTCCTCTGCGATGGTCTTAAAAGCTTTTTGCTCGTTCTAAGGAAACACATTTCAAAGTCATAACGAATATTCTAAAGTCTTGCAAAGTTGCAAATATGGACACAATATTATTCGATCAGAATCTTTGATCCGATTTCATGGATGTTATCAATCTGTGTCAGTTAAAATGTTGAACTAGTAACAGTGACCGAGATACACCCTCATTCATTTGCACGCAGTTACTCCGAGACTCGACCTTGGTCCATGAAAAATTAAACGCAACAGAAGAGATTTAAAAGAACAATGCCACGGTCGTGATGCTTATCTCAATTAATCATCAGAAATACAGGTATGTTGTTTAAATTGAGTGGGTTGGTTAGCAACAAGATATCACTTCCTTTCTCTGCCGCCCTAGTATTTGGAGAACAAAAATTGACCTTCATTTTATTTTATTCAGATGAATCCGAACCCAAGTCGGCCACAGGCCTAGTAGTCCAGTGAAAAATGCCTAACGCACGGGGAGACGGTTTGGTTATGTGAAGCTTGCACCCACTAAAAAACTCCGCCGTGAGCCTACTGTCGACTTGGCGTATGGGCCACGAACACACATTCGCGACACATCCAGCTCATCCCGAGACATCACCACCACTAATGAGGGCCGTGTAATACGACTTCCCGATCTATCGGCCGTGGGCACCTCCTAGGGTGGCATCAGATCGCAATAGCGCCCTGTCCTCCTGCATAGGACAGGACACACTCCTTTTTTTTTCCGGGTTGAAAATCCTCATGTATGTCCTACGCCCTGGGGCTAACGGAGCTGTCTCAACCTTCTGCGGTTACACAAGTGTCATCTTTTGCAGTTATGCAGACTTTTTGATGTCTTTCTTAACGGTTAAATTTAAGGGTCTAGCAAAGCAAAAAGTAGAGTGGTTTTATGGCTCCAAATTAACTGCTGTTTGCGAACGATGTTTATGATTGATTATTGTGAATAAATAAATTATCATAATTGATTGAAGATCAACAAATATAAATATGCAGTTATTCCAAAGTCGTAAACCGAAATCAAAGTAAAGCAGTTTGTAATATGCAAAGATCATAAACCACTTGAGTTGGCTTTTATAACACTAATTAATGTCAACAAAATAAAAGCAACTTCTGCCTAAAAGTAACCAAAACAGTTATTTGCGCAGATTATAGTCTGCGAATGGGTTCTCATTACATAGTAGGTACCGCGTTTCCTCCGTACCTCCGAAAGCACGTTACGCCGCCATTGGTCCCAGCTCTGTCATTTGTAGATCTTTCAAGTGGTCAGTGGCTTATAGTCTGACAACCAATCTTACCAAGGCGTATATAGTATTACCCAGGAGTCCCATAACTGGACTGGGTTGTGGAGGTCTGATAGACAGTGGCTTCAAGTAAAATACTGGAATTCAGCTGTTTGTCTGGAAGCCGATCCACCATAGACCGAACAAAGTTGGGAAATGACTAGGCAAACTTGGATCCACCAAACGACCAATGCTGCATAAGGGTATTCCTTAACCCCGTCGGGGCTGCGGGTTGTTCGAAAGAGATACCGCGGCCTCGGCGCAAGGGCTAAGAAGGAACATGGGTGGTTTTTAGTCAGTAGAAGTCTGACACTCCCTTTCGCTCTACCCAAGAGCGGGAGGGGTTATTTGATGATTTTCCACCCGCCAAAATCAAAAAAAAAAAGTGTATTCCTTAAACGAGGCACTCGAGATCGAATCCCGCAAAACTAACTCATAGCCTTCTTTGCAGAGCTTTCAATCGCATATCACCTCAAAATCACATCATCCATTCATTCATCAAGATTTAAATCAAATAAAGCAGTTTTAAGAACACTTCAACACATTCATTACACATACGCATAAAACTAAATAATTGTCTATGCCAATTATTACTGTCGCATAAAACCTAACGTTAGAAAGTGACGTCTTCACGACAGCAATCAGAATAAGATCCTGTTCGGCTGGTCACACGAGTTTTTATTTACGACTTTCGGATGTTACAAAAAGACACATTAATTATAAACGAAACTTTAGTAAAATTAACTGAATCGATTTGACGAGAATAATGGTTTCATCAACGATACAATGTTTATGGGGTTAGTGGTTTCTGCCTGTGACTTCGTCCGTGTAGAAACCATTGAAGTATAATGTACTACGTGGAGACGGACATTTCCTAGGAGAAAAAACTCTCGGAACAAAACAAGTTAGGGATCCTGCGAAGGATATACTGGAACATAACATTACATCACGCCTGTAATGCCTGTTATGCAGAGATGTACCTAATAGTAAACCCACATTTCCCCAGTTATTACACAAAATTTTATGAAAATCGGTCAAGCCGTTCCCGAGGAGTGTGGCAACAAACACTGTGACACGAGAATTTTATTACATATATAGATAGATACTCGATAGATAGAAGACAGATTAATTAAACTTAGGAATGAGGATTAATTGAAATCAGTCATATTTCTCCGTCTTAAGAAGCGATTATTATTTTAAATTGTGTTTTGATATCCACCGTCATGAGGCTGTTAGTATTTCTGACCTTGGCAATGGATGGGACCACATCATTACTGCCAATGATCGAGAATACCTGATTTATAGGTCTCCCTTAATTTCCGTTTAATTGACACGATACCGACATCGAATGGCTATATTTTAATAGATCTAGAGCAGCAAATTGTTTTACGAATACATGCTTTTGTAGGTGACGCAATAATTGAGGAATTTCATGTGAAGATTCGGCATCTATTCCGGATTGTCGATATCCGCTCGATATACTCCCAAGGCTATCCTTAACAGGAATCGGATTCTTAGAAACTTACGATTGTCATTTTAGGGACTACATTTCAAAGATTTTAATTTCAATCTAAGACCGATGAACCAAAATGCGAAGCTGTCCACCGTGGAGGACAGAACAAGACTTTTTTAAATAAGCCCACTTAATTTAAAACATGAGCATTCTCGTCCCCCAATGACGGACAGACTCAACTTAATAATATTATTCCATAATGTAACCTTAGAGGAGCTCGTGGTTAAGAAGTGCCACTCGGGGTCGATCTTTAGGTAAAGCTGTGCTTGCCTAGGTCGGTCTGTAAATGGGTGACCACCCGACATACCGAGTTTCCTCCGTGCCTCGGAAAGCACGTTAAGCTGTTGGTCCCGGCTGCCATATATAGATCTTTAGCAGTCGTTACTGGTAGTCAGTGACCTGAAATTCAAACATCCAGTCTTAACAAAGAGTATCGTATTACCTGGTATTAACTGGGTTGTGGAGGTCAGATAGGCAGTCGCTCCATGTAAAATACTGGTATTCAGCTGCATCCGGTTAGACTGCAACATTGTTGGGAAAAGGCTAGCCAGATGATGAATGTAACTGCCACTGTTAATTATTTTTATTACTTTCTCTGAAGACTAGTACAATCATCAGAACCTCATGCTCAGCACTAAACCAATGAGGAGAAAGAGCCAGTCCTCTGGTCGAGCCAAGTGTGAACCAGTCGGTGTGAAATTACTTTAAAAGAAGACGCGCCTCATGTATGACCCGTTCTTTCCAACCTCAAACGGCTGAAAACTGTAACTACCAATAAGGTTATTTACGCCGTTTCAGCAGCAGTTAGCTTGCAAAGTGAGTTGGCGCAGGTGGCTTCCCACACCAAAACATATACAATATTAGCTAACCAGTAATTTTTATACAGTATACCATAAAACGCAAAAATAGAGCAGTAACTTAGTTTTATCTTAATCTGAAATCTAAATTGTTCCTGAGCCTATAAATAAACTTAGTATAATTGAAACGCCTACGGTTTTGATATATTATACTCTTCTAAATAAAAAGTTGTACCAGGATGGATGTTTCCATTTCATTACTTCTTGGATTTATTTAAAAAAAAGGTAAAAAACACTAGAGTTTTCATTGTCAATATTATTTTGCAAAAATAGTGCTGCAAGATTCTCCAATGCGTCTCTATGCAAGGAATCATTATAGGCATTATTACCATGAATTTGCATTTGCATTTTTTGATTTTTTTTTTTTACTATGAATGTTAAAACTTTTGCAATTCACATTTGTTCAAAAGTTACCAAATTGGATTCCCCTCTAGAACGTAATTGCATAGCATTATTATGAGTCACAATTTGCACACAGCCACCATTAGCATACAGGATCTGGAAGACGTTCATTTTAAACTTCACACAGATTAAACGCCTCATATGTCGCATATTTATGATCTAAGACTATAATTTTGATTTCACGAACTGTTTATTGTCTCGTAACAAAAGATCTAAATCCATTTACAATCTCCACAAATTATAGAAGCTATATCTTATACCCAATATGTCAAACAAGGATGAGGTCGTTGCACTGAGCCAAATAATGCAAATGTTCTAATAAAATGTTCCTTAATTAATAAGATCACATTGATATCCGCGCGTCACTTCGATCTCATAATTTACGAGTGTCAGTTAGTAGGTGAAGTTCGTAGGTATGGCTCAGCTGCGCAGGAGTGGTGGCACGCGTTTCTTAGTATATAAGCGCGGAGAAATTCTCTCACTGCATCCACTCAGCCGAGTCCTCTGTAGCAAGCTGAACATTAGTAACATGGCGACCAAGTTTGTAGCAGCTGTGGCGTTGTTGGCGCTGTGCCACGCCAACCCCGTCCTTATAAACGGTGAGTGGGACAACCCTCCATTATTCAAAAATTAAACATAACAAAATATACAATATAAATATAAATATGGATCCTAAGTCATAGTTAGGTAAAGGTTAGGCAGGCGCCAACTATGTTGGGGTCGGCTTCCAGTCTAACCGGATGCAAGGCATCGTTCTTTGTCAAAATTCTCCCCCATTGCTTTTCAACTTTCAGTCTTTAATAAATCTGATTTAACCTTCAAAGTAATACTGAATTGTCTATCCCGCAGGTGTGGTATACCGTGACGGACGCGCCTACTCCGTGGGCCAGGCGAGCAGCTACGGTGGCGGAGTGAGCACAGCGCAAGCGAACGTGCACGGCGACGCAGCGCAGGCGTTCGGCAGCGCCAGCAACGGCGCGCAGCTGGCACGCAACCAGTACTACTACCCCGGACAGGCCGTCGCGCAGGCGCAGACCTACGACGCGCCGCCCTTCCCCGAGAGTGCGTACGGCGCCGCCAAAGCCGTGGCTCAAGCACACAACGGTGCGTACTACCCCGTGCCAGCGCCCGCCACCGTCATCACCTACGAGCAGAACTTCGCGCCCGCCTCGTCCTCGACGTCCCACGCTGACTCGCATGGCGCCGGCGTAGCGCACTCCTCTGCCAACACTCGCGGCGTAGGCGGCTACGGCGCGACCTCGTCCAACGCTAACACCCATGGCGAAGGCCACGCCGACTCCAACGCTAACGCCGCCCTCGGCGCCACCAGCTCCTCCGCCAAGAGCCATGGCGAGGGCTCCGCCGCGTCCTCCGCGCAGACCAACGGCGTCGTGTACCCGGCAGCGCCCGCCCCGTTCGCCGACCAGCCCGCGCCCGCCGTCGTCGACCTCAAGACTCCCGTCTACTACACATCCTACGTCCCAGCTGTCCCTGCTCCCGTAGCCTCCTCCAACGCGAACGTTGTCGGCTCCGGACACGCCGCCTCCTCCGCTAGAGTCGGTCACGGCCAGGGCAGGACCATCTCTTGGCGCTTCGGCACATTCTACGACGCTCCCGGCTCCGCACAGGCTCAGGCCAACACTTACGGCGGTTATGGCGCCGCCAAGTCTGCTGCTCACACCCACGGCTACGGCTCCGCCAACGCGAACGCTGGCGTCAACGGCCACGGCTCCGCCAAGTCTGTCGCCGACACTCATTCCGGCCACGGCATTGCTCAGTCGTCCGCCAACTCGCACGGCGCCGGTTCTGCAAACGCTAACGCTAACGTGAACGGCTACGGTGGCGCCCGCACCGTCGCTGACGTGCACGGTCAGTACTACGGCGGCTCCCGCAGCTCTGCCGACGCTCACTCGCACGGTTTCGGTACCGCTCACGCCAACGCTCTCACTGCCTGAACACTGAGCAGTCAGCTCGGTATGCACTAGTAAGCGACCACATCACGACGACTTCCGGAACCGCCGAAAACTTGTCTTGATGTGTTTGCGAAGTGTACGACTGTATTAAGTAATTTATTAAAACTTATTTATTTAACTTATCACTTTACAACGTTGAAGAAGTGACGCAAAAAATCGAATGACATAAATAAATATCTACAATTCTAAAAATTACTTACTGATTTATTATTTATTTTCCTCAATACCTTTCAGCTATTTGATGTAGAATTGATGTGCAATCAAAAACCACAGAAATTATGAACCAAAACTATTTTTAACCAATTTATTCTGTTTAAGTACTTACTTAATGTATTTTAAGTAATCAGATCAGTTTTTGCTAAGATACAGTATGCAAGGTAATCTTCCCACTTATGCAACCTGTTGAATAAACAGCTACACATCTGTCCTCTGAAACTCCATGACTGTTAACTAGCTTTGATTATTATGACGAATAAAACCTACGACGACATTGAGGCTTTGGTATCATCGCTACCTTAATATTATTATATAGTAACTGCGGTAACGAAATCCTTAGTGGTCTTTCTGGCATGTCAGGGCTAACCTAATCGTACAGTTGATATCTAAATCATGTGTTAAAGCATTATGTATTCAAAACAAACATGTTTATTTTATTTTAGCACAAACATGCTTATAAAACGCCTAGATACTTATATGAAATAACTTGTCTTATAACGACAGCCGAAAGACACAAATGGTACCATACCTACATAGATTCTGCTGAATATTGACACTTAGGGAAGAAATAAGTGCGTACTCGTTCTGTTCTTACCACACCGGGATGATAAAACACGACTTTTCTGGCGACTTGTTTTGTATGCTAGTCCGTTCACTTTAACGTTATTATAACAGATATTTTTATAAGATCAATCTGCCTAGATTCCAGTGCCGCTGAAGATCTACAGTAACTGCATCAGGAAGGTCATAAATCATCAAAATTAACAGTAGGGATCCCTGACTCAAACCCGAGTGAGAGGGTACAAACCTAACCTGTCGAGGCTGCGGGTTGTTCGCAAGGGATACCGCGGCCTCGACATGAAGGGCTAAGAAGGAACATGGGTGGTTTTTAGTCAGTAGAAGTCTGACACTCCCTTTCGCTCTGCCCAAGAGCGGGAGGGGTTATTTGATGATTTCCCACCCCCCCAAAAAAAAAAAAGGGTACAAACCTAATCTAACAAATTATTGTCGGTCCCGCAAATTATCTGCAAGAGGCCTTAAGTAGAAGCCCTGGAGCAACCCCTATTGAACTGAGCTTTGACAGCAGAACGACATAGTTGATTCTGTCGAATGCCTTTTGAAAATCAAAATAAAAGACGTCTACACGGCGTTTGCGATCACGACTAGTCGAGAGAGATATAACAATTTTTAGATAAAAAAAAAAAAAAAGTTTCTTTTTATTAACATTTCTTTGCATATATATGTTATGAGAAATAACGACAAGTATCACTAGGTCTAAGTTTACTTGGTAAAATAATTTAAGAACAATAACATTCACTTAAGGAATATAGACTTTTATACAAACAATCAGTCTTTCGTACTTTTGAAGTCTTATGAAATAATTATAAATTATTCTTATTAATTATATTAACAGGGCCGCCAGACATAACTTATTTTTAACTGACTTCCCAAAAAGGAGGAGGTTCTCAATTCGATTGGTTCGTTTTTTTTTTCTGTGTGTGTACACCGATTACGCTGAGATTTATGGTTCGATTTATTTGTATATATATATTACAACTAAAAATGAAAAAATAAAAAAAACTTTATGCTAAAAAAAAAACAACCGACTTCAAAAACACCAAAAAGTGAAAAATAAACTTCAGAAGAAAAATCAGCTTCTGAAGTCGGTGGCAAAGAAACGAAATCAAACAAACAAAAATGTTTTTTTGATTTCGTTTCTTTTTTCGTTTTTTTTTTGCAAAAAAGTTTTTTTTGTAAAGGTCAAAATGTAGGGCTTCAAGTAGTGTTTAATATGTGTATTGAATGCCAGCATACCTGCTAAGTTGGTTAGACGGCCGATTCACAGGAACCAGGTAACAAAGGTACATAATAATAGAGTCAACTTTACTTAAATTCTAAAGGTTGATTTTTATACATGCTGCAACTGCATAAAATACTATTACAAAACAATATTGAACATTGCCAGACACTTACCTTCGGCCATAACTTCCGCCAAACGCTTTAAAGCTCCCAAAAATAAATTGCATGTTTACTAATATTGTAATGTCTGGCTTTTATATACGTTGTTTACGGGACTATTTTAAACATACAGTAGAATCCGTTTATTATGACTCCGCCTATATTGACCAACCGGTTATGATGACGTAATTGCACTACGAAGTTTGGTTTTCATATAAAATTCTTTATAAAAAAGTCGGATATAATGACTTCCCTTACAGTGACATGTCGCTTATTATGACCCATTTTTAATAAATTATGTCCGGTTATAATGACACAATAGTAGTAAAGACTGTTTTTAGAATAAAATGAAAAAACAAAAGCAGACAAAAATTACAGATTACTTACAGTAAAAAATACACTTGTGTATGTGTTATTATAATAATGTGCTGATTACGTGCAATTTTGATTTTGATTTAATATGTACGTATACATATGTAATTACTATGTTTCTGTATTAAAATACTTAAGTACATACATATTTACATAAAAAAGGTTTTTCATTTCACATAACGCTTTGTATGACGTCCGCTTATTATGACGTGTTTGTCAATTCCTTTCGATGTCATTATAAACGGACTCTACTGTATATTTATTCAGCCAGGCCAATCGTAAGGGCCAAACATCCGCCAGACACGAAAAACATTCACCTGTGGGGAGCGAGTGAGACATCTTTGCGAACTGATTTGTAAGTTTTGAATAATTTTTTCTTAAAATATTAGTGTTCACGGGTCTTTTTTCGCGAAAGCTATGCTGCTCATTGCACAGGTACTGATTCACTTGCTTGTAAATTCCTTTGTATAGGACATTCTCGAAAACTTTCGCGTCAGAATAATATATAGTATCGCTATTGGACGATACTTTAGTGCTAAATTAAAAATGTGCCGAGGGCCAAGGAAGAACAGGGACGGCCTCTGTCCCCCTCTGGCCTGTGTTGGGGCCGGCTTCCAGTCTAACCGGATGCAGTTGAGTACCAGTATTTTACATGGAGCGGCGGCCTATCTGACCTCCACAACCCAGTTAATACTGGATAATACGATACCCTTTGGTAAGACTGGTTGTCAGACTTTCAGGTCACTGACTACCTGTAACGACTGCCAAAGATCTATATATGGCAGCCGGGACCAACAGCTTAACGTGCTTTCCGAGGTACGAAGGAAACTCGAGGTATGTAATGGGCGGTCACCCATCCACAGACCAACCTAGGCAAGCGCGGCCTAAAGGTCGACCCGAATGGCAGTTATTATTAAACCACGAGCTTCTCCTTTCATACTTAAATCTAATTCTTAAAGGTTTTTCATTGAGAGCGTTCGAACTTTGAAATTAAATAATAATAAAACAGTTAAAGCCACAATAATTTTGACTCCGCCGTACGTTCAACCTACTAGATCAATTTGGATGCTATCAAATCTTGAAGGTGAGCAAGTAATGGTGATCTTCAAAGCGGCAATCATCTGAGGTTCCTCTGCAAAGACCAGGTATTCTACGTAGGTAGTAAGGCGTTGAAGTCTCAGTCAAGAAGAACACGAAAATAAACATGACGTTAGGCGAACAAAGCACTGACTTACCTTTTAACTCTGACCAAGAAACTTGGTCTGAGCCTTTAAACAACTTAAACGCGTTATTGAATGGTTATAGCTTTCTATGATGAAATGTCAATATTCTCGCCAAACACAGCTGCTCCGCAGATTAACCAATATGACTGCCAAGACTGTTAAAGTTCAAGCACAATATTGGAAAACCCTTTAAAAAAATAAAAAATACAATTGATTAGAAGTTTAGAATTTAATACAAAACTTCAATCAGTATAATATTAAGTATAATATTAAGTGCATTTCATTCTACCTACTTACGAGTACAAAGTTCAACCGCTACGAAAACGCGTAGCACGCACGCACATTCGTAGCATCTCTTGTACTGTCTACGGCTTAAAAAAAATAGCGATCAAGCATTGCACGTTTTGTGGTAAATAAACTTAGACTTTATACGTGTAGTGTGGACGCCACTAATTGGGTACTTGACAAAAAAAAAACTAATTAGTCAAATCTAAGTAAACAACAAATAAAGACGATACAGTACTTTGAAAACTCGTGTGAAGTCACATTTCAGTACATTTTTTATTGAAAAGTGACGTCGCAAGCCCCCACTTTTGATCTTTGATGCGTTTTAACTTGTCAATTTTTATTATATTTATAAAAATTATAAAACAAATAACACGTATCCAATGTTTTCGATATCTAAAACTGACGAACTAAAACAGAATCATATTTTTTTAGTCAGGAAAGAAACCAATAAAATTAATGTAAATTAAAAACATGACTGGGATCGGAACTTGCGGAACTTAAAAGAGGCCTCTCTATCTAGTACCTAGTGGCTTTAAAACTTAGATTTATAAATAACACCATCACTCCGGCCTAACTTCACCCTATAGGCCTCTCTTTTCTTGTGCCAATCTCGACGTTCCTGTGCCAGCCTCAATCCAGGTTTATCTCTGAGGGCAATTATTTATGCCACCATTGCGAGGATCGGCTGGAGGACACGGTGGAGCACACTGTGGAGGTGTGTCCCGCTTGGGCGGAGCCCCGCCGTGTTCTCGCAGCGGCGATCGGCGGCGGCGACCTCTCGCGTCCGGCCCTGGTGCAAGCCATGGTCCGGGGCGAGGAGGAATGGGACGCCGTCGCCTCCTTCTGCGAAGCAGTGATGCTAGCGAAGGAGGTGGCGGAACGTGAGAGGGAGAGAACCTCTCGTCCCAGCCGCCACGGGAGGCGCTCCGGGCGTCGGGGGCCACGTGATGGCTTCCGGCCACCGTAGACGCGGGCCTGTGGACGGTGAGTGATGGGTAAGCTCGCCGTCCGTCCGTCTTATGACGACGACAGGCCGTGTCGACGGCGCGTTCGTGTTCCACGCGCGCCTCAAAGAGATGTCAGCAACATGGAAGGGGCCCGCAAGGGCCGACGCCTGTCGAGGCTGCGGGTTGTCCGCAAGGGATACCGAGGCCTCGACATGAAGGGCGAAGAAGGAACATGGGTGGTTTTTAGTCAGTAGAAGTCTGACACTCCCTTTCGCTCTGCCCAAGAGCGGGAGGGGTTATTTGATGATTTCCCACCCCTAAAAAAAAAAAAAAAAAGGGCAATTATTTATATCGTCTGTCGATCGACGCTGGACGACCGAAACACATATATTCACCCTGTCCTTGGACGCAACTCGTTCACAGCTTTACCCAATTTATTTTTATGGAGCAGCTGCTCTGGGCAGAGCGGTAGGGAGTGTTCTTCTACTAACTAAAAACCACCCATGTTCCTTCTTAGCCCTTTGTGTCGAGGCCGCCGTATCTCTTTCGAACAACCCGCAGCCCCAACTTTACCCCTTTTTTTTTTTTTTTTGGGGGGGGGTGCGAAATCATCTAATAACCCCTCCCGCTCTTGGGCAGAGCGAAAGGGAGTGTCAGACTTCTACTGACTAAAAACCACCCATGTTCCTTCTTCGCCCTTCATGTCGAGGCCTCGGTATCCCTTGCGGACAACCCGCAGCCTCGACAGGGCCAACTTTACCCCTCCTGTCATCATTACGCATTGCTAGAATATGTCCATCGCTATTTAATATAAAATAACAATAACATGAATTTATTACAATTACATTTTATTGATATGTCGTTAAACAAGTCAGTTCTAAATGTTCTAATTCGTTTGAATCTTGAAGAGCAATATAAATAACTTTTTGCTTATAGTGTTACTTACGGAATATCTCCCGTGATTAATCATTATTATGAGCTCCCGACTTTTCGACGCTGTTGCAAGCGCCATGATCGCGGGATGATAATGCTTGTATAAGTCTAGATATAACCGCTTAAAAAATGTTTAACTTCATAATGTTGCGTACAAGTTATAACTTGCTAATAAACAACCTGCATAATAATTATGTCCAGCTGAAGCTAGCTGTGAGGTCGTTGCACTGCGCAATGATATGTACATTGTACACTAAACGATGCTTATTCAACGAACTAATGAAAAGTTCTTTAATTAATAAGATCACATAATTTACGAGTGTCAGTTAGTAGGTGAAGTTCGTAGGTATGGCTCAGCTGCGCAGGAGTGGTGGCACGCGTTTCTTAGTATATAAGCGCGGAGAAATTCTCTCACTGCATCCACTCAGCCGAGTCCTCTGTAGCAAGCTGAACATTAGTAACATGGCGACCAAGTTTGTAGCAGCTGTGGCGTTGTTGGCGCTGTGCCACGCCAACCCCGTCCTTATAAACGGTGAGTGGGACAACCCTTCATTATTCAAAAATTACCTAAACATAACAAAATATACAATATAAATAGGGATCCTAAGTCATAGTTAGGTAAAGGTTAGGCAGGCGCCAACTATGTTGGGGTCGGCTTCCAGTCTAACCGGATGCAAGGCATCGTCCATAGTCAAAAAATTTCCCAATTGCTTTTCAATTTTCAGTCTTCAATAAATCTGATTTAACCCGCAAAGTAATACTGAATTTTCTATCCCGCAGGTGTAGTATACCGTGACGGACGGGCGTACTCCGTGGGCCAGGCGAGCAGCTACGGCGGCGGAGTGAGTACAGCGCAAGCGAACGTGCACGGCGACGCAGCGCAGGCGTTCGGCAGCGCCAGCAACGGCGCGCAGCTGGCACGCAACCAGTACTACTACCCCGGACAGGCCGTCGCGCAGGCGCAGACCTACGACGCGCCGCCCTTCCCCGAAAGTGCGTACGGCGCCGCCAAAGCCGTGGCTCAGGCACACAACGGTGCGTACTACCCCGTGCCGGCGCCCGCCACCGTCATCACCTACGAGCAGAACTTCGCGCCCGCCTCGTCCTCCACGTCGCACGCTGACTCGCATGGCGCCGGCGTAGCGCACTCCTCCGCCAACACTCGCGGCGTGGGCGGCTACGGCGCGACCTCGTCCAACGCTAACACTCACGGCGAGGGCCACGCCGACTCCAACGCCAACGCCGCCCTCGGCGCCACCAGCTCCTCCGCCAAGAGCCATGGCGAGGGCTCCGCCGCGTCCTCCGCGCAGACCAACGGCGCCGTGTACCCGGCCGTGCCCGCCCCGTTCGCCGACCAGCCCGCGCCCGCCGTCGTCGACCTCAAGACTCCCGCCTACTACACGTCGTACGTCCCAGCTGTCCCTGCTCCCGTCGCCTCCTCCAACGCGAACGTCGTCGGCTCCGGACACGCCGCCTCCTCCGCTAGGGTCGGTCACGGCCAGGGCAGGACCATCTCTTGGCGCTTCGGTACACTGTACGATGCTCCCGGCTCCGCCCAGGCTCAGGCCAACACTTACGGCGGTTATGGCGCCGCCAAGTCTGCTGCTCACACCCACGGCTACGGCTCCGCCAACGCGAACGCTGGTGTCAACGGCCACGGCTCCGCCAAGTCTGTCGCCGACACTCACTCCGGCCACGGCATCGCTCAGTCGTCCGCCAACTCGCACGGCGCCGGTTCTGCAAACGCTAACGATAACGTGAACGGCTACGGTGGCGCCCGCACCGTCGCTGACGTGCACGGTCAGTACTACGGCGGCTCCCGCAGCTCAGCCGACGCGCACACGCACGGCTTCGGCAACGCTGCGTCTTCCGCCAGGTCTCAGGGTGTGAACACCGCCCTCAGGGTGACCAACTCACAGGCGAAATCCTCCGGTTTCGGCTCCGCTCAAGCCAACGCTCTCGCTGCCTAAACACTGAGCAGTCAGCTAGTTGCGCATGGACCAGTAGGCAACCACATCACGACGACTTCACGAACCACCGAAAACTTGTCTTGATGTATTTGCGAAGCGCTCAAACTCATTAATTTATTTAAATTATTATTTATTGAATGTCTCAAACACAAATTAAGAGTCAAGATGACTGCCATAAATAAATCAACGACTTTAAAAATATACTGAATTATTTTATTTACACCACCATCAAAATAAGAAATAACAAACAATGATAAAATACTTATATCAGAAAAAGCAATAACATTATAATATTAAGTTCAGATGATCACAGTTTCCCCTGCATGAAGGGCTTAAGATATTTATGGAAGCTCTGGTTGACGGGCTCCGCGTTGAGGGGACTCTTGAGCGCTTCCTCCATCAGACGCTCGTACACACGACCATCGTATGCGCCTAAGGTTGAGTTCAGGATCTAATAAAAAAAAAGATTTTTTCAATGTTTGACAAGAAGGATTTGAGGAAGGCTTTCAGGTGTAACTGAATTCTATAGGAAAAGTAATAATAAATATGTACCTTCATTATGAAGTACATGTTATGAGGGATAAATCGCATAATATATCTAAAACAGTGATGAATATAAATAATGATGGATGAAGGGGGAGAGAAAGACCAAAGAAACGATGGATGAATTGTGTGAGGAATGATATTAAAGAAAAAGGAGTAAGTACTGTGACGGAAAGGGCGTACGTGGCGCAGGTTATAAAATAAGACCACGTAACCTCGTCAACATAAAATATATTAAACAATAAAAAAGGGGTGTGGGCAAGTTTGTGGTTCACAAACCCAAAGATTGTCTTGTAGGGAGCACAGCTGTACTGCCCTGATAGCCGGCGTGGCGATGCCCGCAGCGAGGTGCCACGCTGGAAGACACCAGGGCTCAGGTGTCGGTGTCGACCCGATGTATCTCGACGCGGCCCACGTGGCAGGTATGCCCAACGGTGGGATGGCGGAACAGGCGACGGAACCAAAATGAGTTCCAGTAGCCGCTGATGTGCAGCCGAACTGACGGGTGTAGCTGGGGACGTCAGCCGGAACCTTGGACCCTGGAAAATGACGTCCAGCGTGTCACGAGATGGTTAAAGGTCATCTCCGCTGGTTGCGACACCAAGCCAAGCAAAGCAAGCACCGTGCGATAATGGAGGATGCTGGTGGATTGTCACAATCAGACGGAGTTTACATGATCTCATGCGTGGAAAAACGGCATGACAGTACATTTTCGGTGTGAAGCACAAAATACAAAAATGAGTTGAGCTGAAGGCATTTATATTTAATTAAATGAACATTGGCGTAGCACAAATTTAGATAAAACAAGCATACATGCCAAGTTAACCTGCAAAGACAAAAGAAACACAAAAATATGCACATGATTAAGCTTTCCAACACTTACCCAGTATGGGGTTTTCAAAGACACCGAATTTAAATGCTCGATGGCGGAGAATAATTCGGATTAAGTTATGTTTAGGCCCGGATAATGGCGAGTTAAGACACGTGTGTAATTCACTGGACAATTAGGATCTGGTGAGACGTGTGATCGCTTCGGGACTAAAATTCCTTATGTCAAACGAAAAGATGGAGTTGGCAGCCTAAATAGCGATGGGACATATGCGAGCCGTAGACAAATCCTCACTTGCGCGACCGATATTATGCATTATCTGGCTCTTAGTAAGTATTGATTGTCACCGCACTACTTATTTTTATCTGTGGCTCGTCCTTGTCAGTTGACACATGAATGTAAACATTGCATCTTTGATGTGTTTTTATTGTTATTATGCTAATTATGTTAATAACTGAGAAGTGTAACGTACTACGTTACAGTACCCCGCCGCTTGGTGAGGGTTTTTACTCCAGTAAAAATCCTTTACTCCCATTGCACTTACATCTGTTTTACGACCCCTTTTATTCTTCATCATTCATCCATCATAACTCATACTCGTATTCCTTGCATACTGGCAGACCACCTTAACATGAGGTGAGTCCGCGCCCTAGCAGCTATGTGAGAGTTCCATGTCCGTAGTTGACTTGATACTCGCGGAAAACAGAAGTGCAAAAGAAGGCAAAAGAAGTCTACTGGGACTATAAAATTGAGATCGATTGAGGCTTATTTAAGGAGTAATCACCCGCTCCTGCAAAGGCTTAATTATTGAGTTGCAACCCGCTCAGAAGTTATTTTTGTATATTAAAATGAAAATTGGATGTAGGCTTATTTTAGGAGTAACCACCCGCTCCTGCAATGGCTTAATTATCGAGTTGCAAACCGCTCAGATATTTTTATTTACTCCCGGTAAAAATGTACCGAGTTAGGCGACTACCCATTCAGAGGTTCCGATTAAAGGTGGAGAGACCACGGGTAAGGCACAAGACAAAACAAGTGAGCGTGGTTCTCCATCGGGGCTGAAATAGGAGGCCGAATAAATGACGGATTAAGACACGTATTATGTCACTGATGAGGACATCGAGTGAGCGTGTCTCCGTCAGAGGATAAAATTCATGCACTGGCTTATGCAGTAGCATAAATATATAAATAAAAGAAAAAAAATTAAAATGTTAAAGATGTTACTTATTAACTCCTACTAATTTTAAGTCCTTTATATGCCAGGAACCTAAGTCTTTACCTAACATATCCTGAAGAACATAGACCAATGGTGATTTCTTGGCTATGACTTTTGCCTTAATAAACTTTGGAGCCAGCTTTTTCGTGAACCTGTTCCCCTTGTCACTCAAGAAATAAGCGCGTTTCATGACCACATCACCAACGTTAAACTCTGCAAATTTTCGACGCAAGTTGTAGTGCGAAGTGTTCTTTAAATGAGCTTGCCAAAGTCTAGATTGCACCGTATCGAAAACGCTAGAAAGGCAACCTAAGTTTTCGGCGTAAGCGTCACGTGGCAAAAACACTATCTCGTTGCCGAGGTCGTTGTTCGTGTAATGAGTACCGCAAGTTACGAGTTCGCGACCGAAGACCAGGAAAGCTGGAGTAAATCCAGTGGCCTCGTTAACGGAGCTGTTCATGGCAAATTGCACCTTAGGGATATATAAGTCCCAGGATCTGTGATCATCATCCACATACGTTGAAATACATGTTATTATCGTTCTATTATAACGTTCCACTAAGTTGACCTGTGGGGTATATTTTGGAGTGTAGAAAACGTTTGGGATTGCATATTTCTTAAACAAGGCATCTGCGACCTTCCCTGTAAATTGGGTTCCATTGTCCATTAGTATAGCCTGCGGTACACCGTGAACGAGAAACACAGATTCCTCCAAAATTTTGGTAATGATCTCAGCGGTTGCTCTTTTTATTGGATATATTAAGCAATATTTTGAAAAACAACATGTAATAACTAATATGTAATTATTTTGCTTTCGCGAAGTTGGAAGTGGACCCATAAGATCCATTGATAACATTTGGAATGGTCGTGAGCAATCTTTTGGACGACCCATTTCTCCCAGTGTCTGGTGATTTTGGGACTTGTAGGCTAAACATTTGTCGCAAGTACCTATGAATTTTACTACTGCCTGGTACATGCCTGGCCAGTAGTAGCGTAGAGCAAGACTACGATATGTTTTAAATATGCCCATATGTCCAGCCGTGGGTACTGAATGGTTTTCATGTATGATTTGCTCACGTAATTCGGTTGGCACGACCTCCTTCCACGCGAATTCTGAAGTTAAGTTGTATTTATTCTTCGATAATCTATATAAAGCGTTATTTTTAATTATGTAGTTTTTAAATTTAGTAGGATCAATTAGGCAACCGTCATAAATATTCCTGTACCAAGAGTCTTTAGTGTCCAAATAAGAGTTGGAAGTACTAATGGCACTAATTGGGACGATCCTAGATAAAGCATCTGGTATGACGTTATCCACGCCACGCCGATGTTTAAGAACAAAATTGAATGCTGACAAACGAACTCCCCAACGAGCCAAACGACCCGTTGGATTGCTTATTGAGAGAAACCACTTGAGCGCGCTGTGGTCAGTGTAGACAGTGAACTGTTGCCCATTTTCGATGTAACAACGCCAATATTCTAGGGCGGTTACGACGGCCAGCGTCTCGCGTTCGGTAATGCTGTAATTTTTCTCAGCCCCGTTCAATGACTTACTCATGTAGGCAATTGGATGTTCTTTGCCATCAATTGTTTGGGTGAGCATTGCGCCGAGGCCAAAATCGCTTGCATCCGTATGCACCTCAAACGGTTTATTGTAATCTGGACATGATAAGACTGGAGCTGACACTAGACTTTCCTTCAATTTCTGGAAAGCGGCGTCGGCCTCTGATGTCCATTTGAATGGCGGGGTACCTTTCTTAGTCGATGTTAATTTGTTTAAGGGACCAGCTATAGTACTGAAGTTAGGAACGAAACGTCTGTACCAGGTCGCCGTACCTAGAAAACGTTTAAGTTCCTTCTTATTGGTTGGTGCTGGGTACTTTAGTATAACATCGACTTTGGAAGGATCAGTCCGCAAACCTGAGGCATCTACTACGTAGCCTAAGTATTTCAATTGCGAACTAAAAAAATTACATTTCTCTAAGTTGATTGTTAAGTTCGCCTTTTTGAGCTTTTCTAAAACCCGTAAAAGTAAGTTCACGTGGCTATTGAAATCGCTACTAATTATTATTATATCATCTAAATATGCGAAGACCTTAAGATCGAATTCAGCGAACAGCAGGTCAACTAAACGCTGTTGAGTGGCCGGGGCATTCGTAAGACCAAAAGCAGTCCTTTTAAAGCGAAAGGTGCCCCTGCCCGGAACATAAAATGCTGTTTTATCGCGATCCTCCTCAGCTATCGGTATTTGCCAAAAAGCCTTTGATAAGTCAATGCTGGAAAGGTAACGCGCGTCCCTGAGGTTATCTAGTATCTCTGAGATGTAGGGTAAGTTGTAAGCATCGCGTTTAGTGACTGAATTTAGCTTCCGACTATCTAAACAAAATCGAGGTTGTCCGTTTTTCTTGGCGACAAGGAGAACCGGTGATGACCACGCGCTTTCGCAAGGCTCGACTACATCGAGAGAAAGCATCTCGTCCACCTGTTCTACCAGGATACGTTGTTTTTCAGGAGATAATCGATAATAACGCTGACGGATTGGTTGACTGTCACCTGTATCAATGTGGTGAGTTATTAGATCGGTTACTCCGAGACCCTTGTGCTGTGATGAAATGTTCTCATACTGATTAATCACATTATCTGCCAAATGCTTTTGTGATTCCTCTAAGTTGTTGTAACCCGTAATTGTGGTACGATTGCTGCTCTCTAGAGTACAATTTTCCAATGAGTTGTTTGAAATCATTACACTACCAACATACTTGGGACACAATTCAAATTTTCGCCAGAAGTCCACACCTAGAATGAGATTCGATTTGATATCTGGTATTACAAAAGCTTTAAGTAAGTGGAATTGGTTTTCAAAGTGAACTGGTATATGAATGTAACCGATGCTTTGCAAATTTTGTCCGCCTGCTGCCCTAACTGCAATGCAGTCGTCCGTGATAAGAGACATTCCTCGGTCTAATAAAACCGTATGAGCACCGTTACCCAAAATTGTGACGGCCGAACCCGAGTCTAAGAGTCCAGTGGCTGGTACTCCTTCGATCTGTACTAAAACATAAGGTCTGTTATCTAAATTATCTTTTTTATCGAGAATTGTGTGTACCTTGAAAGACTTGTGGAACCATTTAACTGTGTGCAACCACTTTTCCCAGTCTTGTCTGTCAAAGTTGTTAACGACACAATTCTCGGTGATTAGTTTTTTTTTTTACTGGGACTGTTCTTACTACATTTCTTGCAGGCAGGACGCTTAATGTCCTTCTGTCCGCAGCCAAAACAAAAGATCTCGTCCGTCTTTACAGTACAATTCCTGTAAGCATGCTCGTTACTACGACAGCGTGGGCAATAAGGAATCTTTTTATGTGAACCTTTATCTATTGCATGAACATAGTTAGGGGATATGGAGGAATCGTTACTGTTATGTGAAACTTTTTCTTCTGTTCTATTATTACTATTACTGTCTTTATGTCTATTGAACTGATTGAATTTTTTGTTATAATTATTGTTACTTTTACTTTCTGTTAAATTTCCCGAATATGCAAACTCGGGTGCTAAAGTACTTGATGAGGGTCTTGGTGGTTCTTTAAATTGAGCAAGGCGTGATTGAATGTTTTCGTAGTTACGACAAAGAGTCCTCAGCTGTTCGATTGATTTTATTTCGGCAACTGATGATAAGATGTTAGCATAGCATGGACGAATGTTATGTAAAAGTAGTTCTAGTTTATCATCCTCCGATAGTGCTTTTGTCAACCTCGAAAACAAGCCTGTCATTATTGACAAGTAAATAACTATGTTTTCTGACTCCCCTTGGGTTCGTGCTCTGATTTCAGTTAAAAGTCTATAATCATAGTCAGACTGATCAAAGTCGCGTTTTAATAAATTTGCAAGTTCATCCCAGCTAGATACTGAATCCCTAATGCTTCTGTACCAGTGGAGCGCGCCGCCAGTAAAAATCTCGGTCGCGTGAGTGAGGATTTTAACCGTTGGTATTCCTTTGGCAAGACAAAGTTCATTTACCCGCTGTAAGAAGGAACGTACGCAAGAATTTCCCTCGAATTTTAATTTTGCAAATCTATTTTGACCACCATCACATGACACTGACACGTGAATAGGAGAAGCCAAGCTATGTGTGGATAGAGGTTGATTACTAACTGATGATAAGGGGTCCGAAGCTGATGCGAGTAGTTCACTTGATTTTATCACCATCGACTTATATAGGTTTACACACTCATCGTACTCTGTTTTGTTTTTACTTCCACATGTTATTCTATTTAATCTGTGGTAAGCATGATTTAAAAGATTTTGAATTTTCATTAATGACTGTTTGTCTGTAGTTGGTGATTCTAAACTATTATCTGCCTTAGTTAAAACGTCTAAAACTCCACTTAAATCTTCCGATACTTCAAATGGGCTAGTGAGAATGTCCTCAGATGGAAACATTGGTCCGCATTTTGCAATCTGTTTTCGCAATTCCTGAACAGTAGTGGCGGGTGTTTCCCCTCTGATAGCTACTTCGTATTCGAGCTCTGTTTTTTGCAGCGACATGAATTTTACTGGATAAGCCATGTTGAATTTGGTTCAAAAAAATTAATTATGTTATTTGAAATTGAGTTTAAAATTTAAAAAAAAAACGTGAGTCTGGTAAGTGTTGGATAGCAATCAGCAAGGTATTATGAGCGTCAATTACTCCGACTGTTACAAAATATACTTAATTATAACGTCTTGGTTGTTGGCCGTGTGAAGTGAGGAAGCTACGTTAAGAAAAGAAAACAATATTTAAAAAAAAAAAAAAAAAAAAAAAAAATTTTTTTTTTTTTTTGTTGTGAAAAAAAAATTTAAGTTCCAAAAATTTACTAAGTTTCTAAAAAAAAATCGGTGCAACTAATGTGTACGCTTCTGGTATTTAATTCTGAAAAGATGACAATATTATTTTGTGAAATAAAATATGAGTCACTATTGACATCCAATGACAAATTTTTGCTGTTGACTGTACTCAGTATAACAATAATGAACAAGGTAAGTGGTATCAAGTTTATAGGCAGGTAGACAGTTAGTAGGAAAAATTATTAAATAATATGTAGGTAGGTATGTTAGGTTGTCAGTAGGTTGGTTGGTTAGTGGATAGGTTGACAGTAAGTAGGAATTGTATTGTGGGAAACAGCTGTTAATTCAATGAAATAGTACTGTATTTTTGAGTCGTCAACAATAAAAATGTTCACTGCATAGAACATTAGTGATCCAGGTCAAATGTATACAAGTACAAGGTTAATTGATATTATACAGGCTTTAATTCCAGTTTACAAGTTTGTAGAAACAATTTGTATGTTACTAAATTTTTAGTATTAAGTTGTATTACTTGAATTTAATGTTGTTGTTTTTTATGATTTACTATGAAGTTAAATTCTTATTTAAATTGATGATAAATGAATCTAAGTTAGGGTATAATAAAATACCAAAAAAAAATTGTTGACACTTATAGCGATATTAGAGATATTATTAATAAACGCTAATTGTGTCAGCAGTAGACAAAGTTATTATGTCTATAGTAGCCAGTAATTGAAAACCCGGCAACCCAATCCCTTCAACCGGCTCACAGCAAGCTGCTTGCCGGTAGAAATAAGAAAGAGCGTGGTACCTCCCCGGGGCGAGCCGTTACTATTAGCTCTACCACTACTGGGGAACGGTAAATTCGTTCTTACAATAACTTTACAACATAAAAGTAGATACAACGGGACAAACCTGTTCCTACCAATTAAAATAAACTAAGTAACCGCAACGTACACCTTAGTTGCTGGCAACCGAAACGTTTTACAAAAAACAACACACCACCAAATACACCACCATATAAAAAAAATACCCACAAGACAACCCTTAGGTATATGTGACCACAAAACCACGTTTTTGGGCGCCAATGTGACGGAAAGGGCGTACGTGGCGCAGGTTATAAAATAAGACCACGTAACCTCGTCAACATAAAATATATTAAACAATAAAAAAGGGGTGTGGGCAAGTTTGTGGTTCACAAACCCAAAGATTGTCTTGTAGGGAGCACAGCTGTACTGCCCTGATAGCCGGCGTGGCGATGCCCGCAGCGAGGTGCCACGCTGGAAGACACCAGGGCTCAGGTGTCGGTGTCGACCCGATGTATCTCGACGCGGCCCACGTGGCAGGTATGCCCAACGGTGGGATGGCGGAACAGGCGACGGAACCAAAATGAGTTCCAGTAGCCGCTGATGTGCAGCCGAACTGACGGGTGTAGCTGGGGACGTCAGCCGGAACCTTGGACCCTGGAAAATGACGTCCAGCGTGTCACGAGATGGTTAAAGGTCATCTCCGCTGGTTGCGACACCAAGCCAAGCAAAGCAAGCACCGTGCGATAATGGAGGATGCTGGTGGATTGTCACAATCAGACGGAGTTTACATGATCTCATGCGTGGAAAAACGGCATGACAGTACATTTTCGGTGTGAAGCACAAAATACAAAAATGAGTTGAGCTGAAGGCATTTATATTTAATTAAATGAACATTGGCGTAGCACAAATTTAGATAAAACAAGCATACATGCCAAGTTAACCTGCAAAGACAAAAGAAACACAAAAATATGCACATGATTAAGCTTTCCAACACTTACCCAGTATGGGGTTTTCAAAGACACCGAATTTAAATGCTCGATGGCGGAGAATAATTCGGATTAAGTTATGTTTAGGCCCGGATAATGGCGAGTTAAGACACGTGTGTAATTCACTGGACAATTAGGATCTGGTGAGACGTGTGATCGCTTCGGGACTAAAATTCCTTATGTCAAACGAAAAGATGGAGTTGGCAGCCTAAATAGCGATGGGACATATGCGAGCCGTAGACAAATCCTCACTTGCGCGACCGATATTATGCATTATCTGGCTCTTAGTAAGTATTGATTGTCACCGCACTACTTATTTTTATCTGTGGCTCGTCCTTGTCAGTTGACACATGAATGTAAACATTGCATCTTTGATGTGTTTTTATTGTTATTATGCTAATTATGTTAATAACTGAGAAGTGTAACGTACTACGTTACAGTACTTAAGTGACAGCGTGACATTTGGCAGAAGAGAATGCAAGAAAGAAACGGGTTGCAACCCCAAGTAACATGGGACAAGGCCAGGAACCGAACTACGAAAGAGGTACTTTTGCGATACATAAGACTAATTGCCCCCTAGTAATAATCATGATCGTACCTGATCCCTGAAGTCGAAGGCATCCACCAGCCCCACCGCGTTAGGTCTGATCTTGAGGAGGAGTTCTTCATAGGTCTCCTGTAGCTGTCTCACGTCACTTTCAGATATTGTCGTGTACTGAAAAAGATAATGACCAAAAAATAAATTACTGTTTCCTGATAATCATGACACGGGATCAATCAACTCAGCCCAAACATCCTGTCCTGTCCTCCGCGCTTTCTCATTCAATCTGTCTGTGTTAGTTAGTTATAAGGGTAACTGCCGCACTCAGAGAGCTTTAATGATTACTTAGGCCATCATTTAGTAAAGGTTTTGACAGTTTTGTCATACAAAAGTATGTCAAAGTGACGGCTTATGCAATCATTAAATATCTCTGAGTACCGCAGTTACTCTTTAGGTGGATTAAAGTACGTTCAATACTGTAAGGTACGGTAAGATATAATGATGCTGATTTTATTATTTAGTAACTTTGAGTATGCCTAGGAACCATCTTTCGGCATTCTACAGCCATTCCGTTCCACGAGTATGTTAATAAAAAAAACATTAGGGTAGTTGACTGACTAAAACAACTATGATTCTGTTTAGTAGGTACTGTTAGATTATCGAAAAATATCGGATACGTAATTTTTAATTTATCAAATCAATACAAATTGTCGATCGATCGATCGATCGTTAATTTCGACTTCGATAAGTCGCGCAACCGATCGAATCTAATCATTTATTGTTTTCTAGAAAAAATAAAAAAATCGTGTACAATATTTTTTGGAAATCTATCTGACGGACTAATTAGATTTTGTTAGTCAACTACCCCATTGTAGGTAGCGGTGGACACAATATATCTAATAAGCCAGTTTTGTTGCCATCTTGTGAAAGATTTATCGAAGTTGTTGATGTTAAGGTTATGTTTAGCTAATAGAATAAATGATTTTTAGTAACATCTGCTTGATGCATTATCAATTTATAAATCCCAATTCAGATTGCAGACACAAACGAAATAGAACCTAGAGATGGGACGCTTTCCTGTTGTATGCATGGTGAATGAACTGATGCCACCCAACCCTAAACTTCGAAGAAGAATCACATTGCATTTAATTCCATTGATATTTCCAGTGACACTGTTCATTGTTGCAAAGGCAAAAGATACTTTATTCAAAAAGAATAACCATAACCTTTTTTGTAGTCTGATAAATAAATATTATTATTATAACAAAGCAAGTCAACTGTTTGTTCAAACTTCCTCTACACAAAAAATCTGAACTCGTTGATCTCAACAAAAACTTTTATGATGTCATGAACTTGTGACCCAATAAATATGCTAATCTGACGTGACACTGACGTAAGGTCAACGTCAAGTCATTCACTGACGTCATGGCTAACTGTATACTTAACGTTAAACGAACTGTCTGTACATTAGCTACAATTCAAAGTTATATGAATGAAAGTGGGGAAAATACCACTATTTTAGACCTAAGTAATCAAGGTTTATTCAGCTGTCTTTCTATCTTTCAAACATCATAAATTGATTACTTAGGAGTCTTATCTCAAATAAGATGTGAAGAACCTAAAGTGAAATCAACTTCATACGGTTTAAAAGACAGTTAACATAGTCTACTAATAAGAGGACCTCCAGAAGCCAAGTCAGAGGGCCACAAGTGTGACATAAAAAACTCTGACACCAAGTAAGCCACTAACGTATATACGATTATGAAAGGACCTCCATAAACACATGATGAGCAGGAGCCATCAAGTAAGCTTAAAACACACTAATGGTAAAGAAGCTGAAAGGGAAAAGATGAAGAATGAACGAAATATGCAAACCTACTTAGGAAAATTGTTAAAAAAAAGCTTGAAACAGCACACTTGGCGAACAGCTATTAATTGTGGTCACCGCATACTACCTTTCGAGACCCAACCCGACTTTCAAAAGACAAAGATTAATTGTATCTCATTAAACTAAATCTTGCAGATAAAATCGGTATTACTCATCGGGATATTCCATTACAACTACCAAATAAATACCAGACAATTTTTTACCGAACTTTGTCACCTGTAAAATCGATAACAGATTACTTTCTCCTATATTTTTTTGCTTTGAAACCAAGTCAATAGTTTAACAACTGTTTATTTGGTCAGACCTAGTTTATCAAAATGATGGATGATGGATATATTGATCTTCGGTCAGATGATCCATTGGTTTTTGTTGCAGTTCGTCCGTGTGTTGACCCCGTAATTTTTTGGGAGGTAGGTAACTGTTCACTAGACCTATAGTTGTCTGAGGTTATTCGTATTTAGAAAATTGTTGTTGTGTCTGTTTGTTTGGATTAATTTTTCGGATTTTTATTCCGTTTTTTCTTTTTCATTTAATTTCGCCGTTTCTTCTTTTTCCAGGCTACACATTTTCAAATTTACATTTTTATTCACGAGCCAGTTTACTTTCTCATTGGCATGTGATGGAATCGCATATCATATTATTATGTCTAAAAGAGTGATATTTACTTTTAAATGTTGATTGATGGAGAGGACGACCAATGAAACGATGGGTGGATTGCGTGAGGAATGATTTCAAACAAAAAGAAGTAATCATTTACTTCATTAGCGTGACAGTTGGCAGAGGCATTGAAGATTATGATGATGGTTCAGTTTACTCCAGAAAGACATAAACCGACACCCACGATCATCGCCACAGCACATAACATGTATGATTAGACTATAAAAAACGGGTAATCAATGTCTAGTGGTCACCATTGTTGATTATAAGCACACTATTTACCGGTGCTCGCAAAAAATCGCACTTCTCTGTCAATTCAGTGAATTAAATAGACTTTTATGTGTTAAGTGCTTATTAGCTTTTGGACACTAAAGTATTAAACATATAATTTAAATGTTTACCGTGTCTTTTTGATGGACGGCTAACATTTTAGAATTAATTCAATAAAAACGAATCAAAACATCAGTTTTAATTTCCAAAACGTAACAGAGACTACTAGAACTTTAATAGAATTTCTTCAAGAGTGTTCCTATTTTTTTAGACAAAAATACAAGCAGGTTTTATTTTAGTGCTTCAAGAATAACTTACGATTTTTAACACTAAACAATTAATTACTAAGCAAAATTAATAAAGCAAACATCTTCAAATATATGCAAATGAGCAAAATTTGCATTATGCATAATTTATTCAAATCTATAGATACATAGGTACTCCATGTACTTATGTACTTGTAATTTGCAAAATACAGGACTGTTTTGTCATAAAAAGTATATTTTTGATTAATGAATAGTTACGTTTTTATTACAGAAACATTTCTCACATAATCTGATTTCTATGATTTACAGGAATCGATATTAAACTTAATCGATTTTTATTAAAAATCGAATCAGATTTTACGACAAAACTTAAAAGTTTTGACAAAACGATTCTGAATGAGGTATTTATAATGATATCAATAAAACCGGAAATGTTAACTACATCCTATAATTATATGTATTATGTAGCTATCATGGTTTTATTAAGTGATATTAAAAAGGATATAAATTATGTCAATATAAATGGACAAAAGTAACATAACTAATTAGATCGGACCGTTTGCCAATCGAAGGTAAGTAATTAATCAGTCCTGGAGATTTCAAATACCTTAATTCATTGTCAAGGTCGGTTAAAAATTGATTTATGGTAACTAGTTTTGTATATAACTAGAGTGTTTTGTTTTTTTATGAGGCTCTAATTAAAGGGAACTTTAAATAGATTCGATTCAATATGTGCACGGTTGATGGCAATAAGCTTGTCCCACGCCCGCCCCTATATTACACAGGACTTAAACACAGCTTTTTTTTTGGGTGGTGGGAAATCATCAAATAACCCCTCCTCCTCTGGGCAGAGCGAAAGGGAGTGTCAGACTTCTACTGACTAAAAACCACCCATGTTCCTTCTTAGCCCTTCATGTCGAGGCCGCGGTATCTCTTGCGAACAACCCACAACCCCGACGGGACTTAAACATAGCTAACGCGTGAAATGTAGGTGTAGGTACTATAAGGAACACCTCTGCCTAACCACAGGGGTGATGTTAAATGTTATTTTTTTAGATTTCTTTGACCGTTTTTCACCAACGAAACTTCATGAACATTCAAACCACAATCATTGTCATCATTGCTATGGAATATTGATACTGACAGTTCTAAAACTCCGATTAGATATTCTGGTCGCATTTAGTTTCATTAATGATAGATTCATTCATATAGTAACCAAAAACTAGCCAAATTGAGTGAAGCCCGTGAACTATAATATCGATAATTTTAATTTCAATAATTACTTATAAAAAATAAACCTACAGGAAATAAATAACAAAACTGCACCAAACTGTAATCTAACACTATAATCAGATTAGGTTCGTGACCCACAACAAAACATAAATAATTCACACTCATTTTATTTTCCACGATGTTTTATTACCTCCAATATCCATAAATTTCTCCACATGTACCTATAATTTATAACAAAACTAGTCTTTCAAATTTGGACTATTCAATAGAAACACCTGCTTTCTGGGCTAGAATATAGAGATCACTTTAACAAATTATATCACATTATTGAAACGAACTTTCAATTAATTCTTTATGGAAATCTTAATGTTGAAAAGAACAGCTTTTAGATAAAATATGGCGATCATTTAGAGAAAACCATCATGTTTTTGAAATGTAATTGGAGTCATTTTAAGACTCATCTATAAATCACGAGACAGACATCGAAAAAACTTACATTCAAAACTTTGAACAGATTTATTAGTTGTTGTCAATAAATAACTGCAGCCAAGTATATTAAAAACACATCCATTCAAAGTTATCCAAACTTCATGCAAAATAACTGTAATCAAAATTATCCATACTTTAATCACGGGTTTTTTTTAAACAGCTGTCTAAAATAAATGCATTGTGCAGTTAGAATCCTTAATTTATAACGTGCTGATTCCGATAACCGTTATGTAGATAAAAAAAAACATGCTACAATGTTGTATCTGATACCCTGTGCATACTGTTTAGTATTATCATACTAATTTATATATCTATATCTACACATCAATCTGTTCCTTTCTCACTCACACTCTCTCTCTCGGTGACTGTCATTCGTGTCACACGCGCTCTGTATATTATAATTCAAAAGCTGTGGTTTTACTAAGTAAATACGGTTGTGCAGTGCTTATATATGTTTAACAATAAACAGTTCGTGTTGGTGCATATTAGTTTTTCAATTAAGAACCCTCAGACATCAAGAATCTTCAACATAAAATTGGTCCTTCGTTCGCCATTTTTTGCGTGGTTCGCGGACGTGATCACGTGGCTTGCGCCAAACCGGCAGGAAGTCATCGACAAGATCGACGAAAGTCGCCTAGCTTCGGGTCCCATCGTGCCACCTCGTGCCTCTTCGGCATACATCGCCAGCGCCACTTACGAAGATTTAAGTACTGTTTTACCGACAGGGCCGGAGAGAAGCAGCCAATAGGCAATCGACATTTTTAAGTTGTCGATAAAACAGACATACATACATGGATTCAACCAATCCCGCTGCTATAACTAATCTGTGGAGTGTTTCCGAGTGTTTTGCTACTTTTTCCGGAAATAAAGTTCGACCGACGCCTACGTCGAAAAACGTGAAACGTGAATCGAGTAACAATTACAACAGTATTTACAAGAAACATCTTTTCAGCATTACAGCTCACAAGCATCTTACAAAGTTACAATAAATTGTACATATATTTTATAATCTCGTGGTTCCATACAACACAAGATGGAAGAAATAGAAAACTTGCGCACGACCCGTGCCGCCATAAAAGGTAAAATTACAAGAATTACCAACTACGTGCAGAACTACGATCCTGCAAGATCTACTAAACGCGACCTACAGGTCAGATCAGAGGAATTAAATAAACTAATGGATCGATACGACGAAATCCAAATCAATATTGAGAGGTTGGACTTGCCCGACCGGCAACAAGTCAACGAACAGGATCGGGAGACAACCGAAGCGAAATATTATGCTACTAAAGCACAAATTGCGTCATTTACTGGAGGCTCGCAACAAACTATGGAGCAATCCCATTTAAATTCTACGACATTACATGATTGCACGACAAGGAAGCCACGTGTCAAGCTGCCATTATTGGAACTTCCAAAGTTCGACGGTGATATCCGCGAGTGGCCTGCATTCAAGAATATATTCTACGCCTCTGTTGACAGTGTGGACCTTCCGACAGTGAACAAGCTTCAATATCTGAAGTCAGCCCTATCAGGAGAAGCGGCTGGGCTTATTACCTCACTTCTCATAACTGAGGAAAACTACAGTAAGGCATTAAATATACTAGCTAAAAGGTATGAGAACCAAACTATGATTGTTAATTTTCATTTAAAGGCTATTACTAATTACAATGTTGTTAATAAACATAACTTAAAAGAGTTTCTAGTAACTTTACAGCAAAGTCTAGATTCCCTTAAGGCTATTAAGCTGCCTGTAGACAGTTGGGATGACCTATTAGTATTCCTAATATCACATAAACTGGACAACTCGCTGAGAGCAGCATGGGAACTAAACAGAAAAGAAAGTACTCTCGCTACATTATCTGAGTTACTAGATTTCTTAAACTTAAGGCGATCAGCATTTGAATTACTCAATGACAAGCCTTCGGATAGGAATACTGTTAAAACTACACATGTGTCGTCAACCTCGAGATCTCAAATAAATTGTTTACTATGTCAACAAAAACATGACTTGCACAAGTGTCCTAATTATATAGAACTGAGTGTACCTGAGCGTATTAACTTAATTAAGTCTAAAACTTTGTGTTTTAACTGTTTACAGCCTTACCATGCAAAACATAAGTGTTCAAAACTGAAGTGTTTGTCCTGCCATCGCAAACATCATACAAGTATACATATGGATCGTTCTAGCCAAGTAAGTCCCGCCACAGCAGATGTCAAGCTACCTGATACTATTGCCTCACTGAACTCTTGCGTGCAACAGCACAATACTACAAATCCAAATGTCCAATGCGAAACAAACTCTCAAACTAACCCATCAGCGGTTCTTGTCTCAAACACTCAACATCATGTTACCTTGCTATCAACAGCTATCATAAAAATACGGGATGCTATGGGAAACTGGGTAAACGCACGAGCACTATTAGACTCGGGCAGTGAAGTTAGTGTTATTACACACAGGCTTGCAGGCGTTTTAAAGCTTCCATACAGCTACCATGCATGCACAATTAAAGGAGTAGGAAACAAAGACAGCCTTGCACAATTAAGCATAAATGCTAATATATCTTCTCGATACAATGATTATAACTCTAATCTAACATTTGTAGTAATGAACAACATTACAGTGCCACTACCGCATACTTACATACCTACACACAACTGGAACATACCTCCCAAGCTTACATGCAAACTAGCTGACCCCACATTCTTTATACCTAGCACTATAGACATACTCATAGGGGCAGAGCTTTTCTATTCACTCTTGCTAACAGACCGCATAAAGTTAGGTCACAACCTACCGGTCATGATTGATACAGTATTTGGTTGGATTGTATCAGGCGCACTCACAAGTGACACCTCTTTACAGACAAGCAGTCCTGACCCTCACATTAGCATGTATGTATCTTTATTGTCAACAGATCAGCTTCTACAACGCTTCTGGGAACAAGAGGAAATCACACCTCAAAAATTAATATCTCCTCAAGATAAATATTGTGAAACATTATATGAATCTACAACAATACAAGATCACCAGGGTAAATACACAGTTAATCTACCCCTACACACAGACAAGCTACTAGATTTAGGTAACTCATTTAATACTGCTTACCGATGCTTATTACAATTAGAGTCTAGATTTCAAAGAGATCCTGCATTATTCACTCAATATAAAGAATTTATCAATGAGTATATTGCATTGGGTCATGCATATTATGTAAAGGAATTCTCACCTACACAAAACAATACATATTACTTACCTCACTTACCTGTCATAAAATCTGAAAGTAGGTCAACTAAGTTGAGAGTTGTTTTTAATGCTAGTTCCAAAACATCAACAGGCACATCCTTGAATGATATTCTACATGAAGGTCCAAACATTTACAATGACTTACTTAACATAATTTTGAAATTCAGATTATACAAATATGCCATTTCTTGTGATATAGTTAAAATGTTCAGAGGTATATTTGTGAATCCAGAGCAAAGATCATATCAAAGGATTTTATGGAGAGAATCTAAATCTGATCCACTCAAATGCATAGAATTAGCAACAGTTACATACGGCACTAAGTGTGCACCTTATCTTGCATGCCGCACTATGTTAGATTTAGCTTACAAAAATAAAGAAACTCATGGTCTAGCTGCAGAATGCATAGAAACTTGCAGTTATATGGACGACTATCTATCTGGTCAACAGACCATTGAACAGTGTACTGAACTCTGTTTACAATTAAAAGATCTGCTTAATAAAGCCGGGTTCAAGTTGCACAAATGGACTTCAAACAATACTCATATTTTAGCACAAATTGCAAGTCCAACTATGGACACATATAGTGAACATAATTCACAAAATAATTCTAGTTTTCAAAACAATTCCTATGATTTTAACAAGCCAGACTCCGTTAAGACGTTGGGTTTGATGTGGCAGCCTACACATGACATACTCCATACTCACATACCTGAAATCACAAGCATTTGTAAAACTAAAAGATCTATATTATCACAGATAGCACAGATGTTTGATCCAATAGGTATCTTAGCGCCTACAGTAATTATTCCCAAAGTTTTAATGCAAGACATCTGGAAAGAAAAGATTGACTGGGATAGTCCCATACCTAACCATTTACAAGATCATTGGCAACAGTTTATTGATCAATTAAATTACTTAAAGTCAATTAAGATTCCAAGATGGTATTTTACTGATATACCTATTGATATAATCCTAATTGGGTTTTGTGATGCAGCTAAGAAAGCCTATGGTGCTTGCTTATATTTGAAAGCAAATTATCCTAATAAAGAATCTACTTGCGTCTTGATCATGGCCAAGTCTAGAGTAGCTCCTATTAAAAGACAACAGTCAATTCCAAGACTTGAGCTATGTGGGACATTATTGTTATCACAAATATATGATAGGTTTATTAACACTACAAAAAATAATATAAAAATTGATCATAAATTTCTATTTACAGACTCATCCATTGTTCTAAGCTGGATTAAATCCCCTTACAAACATAAACATGACACTTATGTCTCTCATCGTATAATGCAGGTTATCGATTTAACTGCCACGGATGATTGGTATTATATAAATACCAAACAAAATCCAGCAGATTTAATAACTAGAGGGGTTATGCCCAAACAATTGTCCACTTGTGAGTTATGGTGGCAAGGCCCTACCTGGATTAAACAGGATAAATCTACATGGCCTATTTCAGTGCCCCAAGTAGTTACTTCTCAAGTAATAACTCCTGTCCACAACACATGTACACAACTATACCATACATCCACAGATACATTTAATAAAATTTCTATAAATTATGAATATTTTTATGACTTGTTTCTTAAAGTTTCTAACTTCACAAAGTTAACAAGAATTATTGCATTCATGTTTAGATTCTTAAATAAACTAAAAAACAAGGGTCAAAACTATTCCCCTTATTTAACAGTAGAAGAACTCAACAGAGCTACGAATTTCATTGTTCAAATAACACAACTTAAATCATTTTCAAGAGAATATTTAGAATTATCATCACTCAGTCAATCAAATAATGCAGACTTGCCTAAACGAAAACTATATACATTTCAATCCAGTCCTATAAGGAAACTAAATCCCTTCCAAGATCAAGACCAGCTCATCAGAGTTGGAGGTCGTATCCAGCATTCAGACATATCCTATAGTCAAGCTCACCCCATTATACTACCCGCTAAAGATTACATAACATCATTAATTGTTCAACATTATCACCAAAAATTGCTACACTCTGGAATACAAAACACTTTATATAATATTAGATTAAAATACTGGATTATGCATGGTAGGAATGAAGTCAAAAAGATTATTCATTCTTGTGTTAAGTGCATCAGATTTAGAGCACAAACCTGTGGCCAGCAAATGGCTAGTCTCCCTTCTCCCCGAGTAACCCTAACAAGAGCGTTCCTTCATGTAGGCATTGATTTCAGTGGTGCAATGGCTATCCGGAGTTCAATGACTCGAAACTGTAAATACACAAAGGGATACATATGTCTATTTGTATGTATGGCGACTCGAGCTATACACTTAGAGCTTGTTACTGATTTGAGTTCCCAGACATTTATTTGTGCTTTGAAAAGGTTTGTATCTCGAAGAGGTACTCCAACATGTTTGTATACTGATAATGCTACTAATTTTAGAGGTTCTAAAACTGAACTACATGAGCTTTATAAAATGTTTAAGTCAGATAAGTCATACAGCCAAATAATTGATTTTTGCACTAGTAATTCTATTGACTATAAATTTACAATACCTCTTGCCAGTCATATGGGTGGTATTTAAGAAGCTGGAATAAAGTCAGTAAAGTCTTTACTTAAAAGACATTTAGTTTCTACTAAATTAACTTACGAATTATTATATACTACTTTAGTCCAAATAGAGGGCATATTAAACTCAAGACCGTTATGTACAATTGCTGATGTTCCAGATGATGTTATCTGTTTAACTCCAGCCCATTTTATTATAGGAGCTTCTATAACAGACATCCCAGAGCCTAGTGTGTTAGATTTAAATGAATCTAGATTAAGTATATTCCAAAAAATTATGTAAATAAAACAAAGAATTTGGAAACAATTTTATTTTACATATATTTCTGAGTTACAAAATAGAAATAAGTGGTTAGACATTAAGAAAAACTTAAGAATAGGAGACATTGTAATAATTAAAGATGAATGTACACCTCCTGCCTTGTGGCCTTTAGGCAAAGTTATATCAACTAATGTAAATAAAAATGACAAATTGATAAGATCTGTAACCATTCATACATCTAAGGGTGATTATACTAGGCCCATACATAAGTTGATTTTGTTACAACAGTGTAACAACAGTAGCTAGTTTAAGAATTTTTACTGTATAAGATTTGTTTGTACTTATATTTTAAGTATAGTGAAATGGAACCTGTAACTTAATGGATAACTTAGCTTAACATAATTAATTAATAACTTACCTTAAATTGTGAAATTATTTACCTGTTCTCTAAATTAACTTGCATTGCCAGCATTGTCATCCTATCAAGTAGTGCAGCTTTGTTAAAAGAAGGCGTGAGAATGTTTAGTATTATCATACTAATTTATATATCTATATCTACACATCAATCTGTTCCTTTCTCACTCACACTCTCTCTCTCGGTGACTGTCATTCGTGTCACACGCGCTCTGTATATTATAATTCAAAAGCTGTGGTTTTACTAAGTAAATACGGTTGTGCAGTGCTTATATATGTTTAACAATAAACAGTTCGTGTTGGTGCATATTAGTTTTTCAATTAAGAACCCTCAGACATCAAGAATCTTCAACCATAGACTAAACACAGTGCATTATTCGTGTTATAATTCACCTGCCAATCGTAGTCATTATGGCAATCTATTCAATGGTTCTGTCGATGCAAAGATTTGAATCGAAAATACTTGGTATGACATTATACATCAGTCTGAATTCGAATTTGATTATCTTAAGAGATGTTGTAACCCCAGCAAAACAAAGAAAACATTAGGAAGATAAAGTTGTTGGTTTGTCCCGCTAGACAGAATAGGCTAATTAAAAACAATAATTAATCTACCTACCTACCTATGTACCGTGTGCTGCATTTGGTTTGTCGATTCTTCTTTAAATGACGGTATTGTCGTAGAGATAGCCGATGGAGTAAGGCTGCCACCGAATGGCGTCTAAGAACAGAAAAGAAATGTAGATCGCCCGGCGGCGAGATGGCAGACGATATAGTTGCCATCGAGGGAAAACCTGGATGAGACTGGCACAAGAACGTAGCGATTGGCACCAGAAAAGAGAGGCCTATACCCAGCAGTGGGTGAATTTTAATACCTTTATGGCATCTATTTTGAATGAATGAAGTCTAAACTTGATCATTTATTACATATTTTGCAGTAGTTTAATAATATGCCACACGCTGATGTTTCTAATTACAATACTGATAGATTCACCAATCATCATAATATAACAAAAGAAAACAAAACACATTCTATAGTATTTAAAGCATAGACAACATTACAAACTTCAATGCAGCCGTCAATGTCAAAAACAAAACGGAACACAAACATAACTGTCATGATGATGACGCGGAAATGCATCAAAATTCCCACAAGACACGCCTTATATGACGTAATTTTGTCTTAACAGATCTTTTACCCTTTTTTGGTAAACTGCAAACGGTAACAATTGCCTGTAAAACTGCACATAGCTTTAATGTGGCAGCTTTATGATAACGAGACGGATTGCTGAGTTTCAAGTACTTTCAACCCGACATTTTTACCAGAAACACTAAAAAGCTGGGAACTTCGAGAAATGCACTAAAACTGTCTTGAATTAAAGGTGTCATATACTAACATTCTTAAATTAAAACTCTATAAGGAAACAGAATGAGCAATGCACCTAAAATTACGGCTTACATTTTTGCGTCTAATAAAAACAAAAATGCAAAATGGCTGCCCATAGACAGGGTCATAAAGCATGTTTTTGCTCGTGCAGTAAGTTTTTACAACGTATTATTTAACTGTACCCGTGCAGATAATCAAAGCTATTGTGGGACGGCATTTTTTTCGCGTGATCCAGTTATTTTAGATTTATCTATATTATCTAACAGTACGGAATAATTGCTATTTTGTTCTTCTCGAGAGATATTTGTGTTAAGTGTAGATTGTGGAGATATTGAACGGGATCAGTAGAGTATTGATCGGAGATAAGGTCACCGTTTATACTGTGTACTTTCTTATTGTTTTATTTAATGAGGATTTAAGAAAGTAGAGTAGAAGGTATGTTGTCATTGGTGTAGTATTCTATAACCTACTTATTGCACACACGAACAACCTCTTAATAAAGCAGCTGATTTTCCGCTTCAGTAATTTATTGAATTATATCAAAAATATCCCTTTCCTGGATAATAGTAGATTTGCCGAATGTTGGTGTTTTAATCATCATTGGTCTCTAGTGTTGACACGGTGCCACAACAAGCCATACTTACATTTCTCTAAAAGCATAGCCTCGCTTTGTATAGATTTCTCGTACAAAGAGAGATGTTCATAAACTGGTTTTGTGTACCTTGATTTGCCATCGTGCATACCTAATCTTTCCTCATCTCAAATAAGCTCAGATCAATGTCATCGTCTCCCTTTTCAACTTACCAGCAGCAGATCTCCGAGTTTCTCCAGCGCCCAGTAGACCACATACAGCTGCACCAGATCGTTTAACACCTTCCTCAAAGGCCCGGAAACAGATGAGGTCGTTCTCTCCACCTCTGACTTGTACGTTGTCAGGAGGAACGCACGGCAGTGGGCCTGGGAACGAACATTACAGTATGTGATTATCGCTGCGGGACACAGGCTGAAATGATGAATTCGGTTTAAAGACTTAATTTTTTTTTTCAAAGAACAAATTACAGTTCACTTAAAGAGAAACTTAACTAAATTAAATGATGATGATAGAATGCTGATGATATTGCATAAAAGTGGTATGAGATAAAAAGAGGAGGACCAAGGAAACGCTGGATGATTGTGTGAGGAATGATATGAAAGAATAAGGAGTGAATGACAGCGGACTGTTGACAGAAGAGAATTGAAGAAAAATACGTGTTGCGCCGACCCCAAGTAACAAGTAACATCGGACAATGGCAAGAAGATGATGAGGTCGTAAACAATTGTTATAAAAGTGCAATTTGTGTGAGACCGTTATCGATTGTAACAATTTTCGAAGAAAAGTCGAGGACGGGGGAGTCGAGGTTGACTGGTAGAGAATGCCTTGTGGCATTAAGTCCGCCTATGTATCATTATTGTGCATAAAGTTTAAATAAATAAATAAAAGTATTTCGAACTCATGTAGGGTCCCTTCATAGGAGCTCTTACTAACTTCTGCTACTGGTTACTTCAATTTCTTTTCACCTTTGCGGGTGCGATGGCTACATGAAATTATATTTGCGACAAATATTCTTCTTTGCGACAATAAGGACTAGCATTAGCCTTTTAGCAGCTTTGTGTGGATACACAAAGCAGGGGTGGGTCGCTACGTCGCTAGTTTTTAATATTTTCTGAGACATTTAAATGATTTTCCTCTTTTAACCTTTCTTTCTCTTTACTACTACTTTCCTTTTGCAAAATACCATAAAAATAGTTATTATTGCCAAACCATATTTTAGGCACGCCTCCTCAGTAATTTAATGAAGAGAATATCTTAATTATAATCCTAACAAATGCATAAATAAAGAGATTAACAAATCAAATATTAATAGTTACAGTTTTAACAGCAGACCATTGATTGATGAAGACAATTTAATTAAAGGAGTACCCAACAACCATAGCCAAGCCGTGCGACTTTTTTAATCTACATTCTTAATTTAAAAACCGTTAGGCACATAAACTAAGGATACAGCCTATAAACTTAGGATAGCCATTAGGTGTGACACAATAATATTAATGTTGCCATAATTAAAATAAAATAATAGAATTTTATTGCTTTTTTGTCAAACACGATTAGTGTTAATTACTTGAATTAATTTCTCCAGCTTCCTCTTTTAGGTTATTGACATCGTTTTGTATACAGACCGTAAATATTATGTTTTTAATGTAGATAGGTACTGTCACTCTCTTCCGGTCGGAGGTCAGAATTAGCAAAACTCGAATCGCACATCAAAGTGGTTTAACGTGATTGAACCAGATGGATTTTGGTTGGAACTGCACTGCTTTCAAAGCTCAAAAATCCACGTTTAAACTAAAACCCAACTTAGACTTGATGTCTCCTCTTTTAAAAGCAAGCAACTTTGTATCACCCAATGTGGCAGTTTTGTGTCTTGGCTATCCAGTATCTTCCGGCCACTTTAATGAGATCGTTTGTCCTCCTAATCGGTTGTCTTCCCACTTTCTTCCCCTATCAGTCATCCAGTCCACGGCATCAATAAGCCCCAATATACTCACTTTTAAAGAGAAATTCTATATAAATCTACTTGTACTGCATAAATAGGTTTTCCCAAGTTCCCCATATATTTAACTCAATCATTAGCTTGTCGTGCACCTTTTCTAGACGTTTCATAAGTGTCCATAAGTACTTACAGGTTCGCGGGGTTATGCGGGATATGTTTCAATGGACACTATTGTAAAGACAATGACAAAAACCTTACTATCAAGTACATCATTTGACATAGTTTTGTGGAAGCCATAATTTAAAATTAATCAGTAGTCATTATTAAATAGCCTAATATTACGAGTATTATTAATATCCACTATTAAGTAAGATAAATTGAATTGTACCTTTCTTTGAACTCGGGGTGATTTATAATGAATATTATTTATCAAGGCAGTTTATTATTTTTGAATTATTTGTTTCTAACAATAGAAAGAATAAAAACTTGGCCCAATATATTATTTTTATCGCTTGTTTTATTAAATGACTCAAAATATATAGGTATAACTTATGGGATTTTATTTTAGCTGACTCATTTTACGAAAGAAATAGCTATTAGACATGTATACACAGAGCACAACGAAGCGTTAAATATCTACCTATCCATCACCTTATTTGGGAAAATAACAGATAAGAAATGAAGATGACAAATTAATAAAACGATAAATTCTATTATGAAATCGATAATGCTACATATTGAATTAATTTTGGTTTGAATTTGGAAGAACAATTTTTATTAGACTTAATGAGATTAGAACGCAACCTTAAATATAAAAATATGAACGAAATATCAATAATCTAACACCGTAATAATTTATTAAGACATAAATAATTAACATTTAATAAAAATCTGGTAGCGATAAAATAATAAAATGTTGACACTTAAAATTAACACTCAAGCGACAATAATATCAATCTCCGAACAACTGTTATATTTCAACGTTTGGGGAAAAGGCGAAGTATCGAATTTCACCTAAATTAACCTAGAATTTTGAATGCAAGATAAAAATAACTAAGTGCATGGCCATATTTTTTTCTAGACAAATAACTAATTAAATATTAGGTGTAAACTGCCACGAAATATAAAGTAGAACTTCTGTAAACAAAAAAGTTACCTATCATCTGCCGAGCCTTTTCCTAACTTTATTGGGGACGGATGCTGCTGAATTTTACATGCAGCGACTGTCTATCTGACCTCCACAACCCAGTTAGTAATGCGTACTGGGTAATACAATACCCCTTGGTAAGATTGGTAGTCAGACATGTGGGCAACTGACTACCTTTAACGACTGTCAAAGATCCTCAAATGACAACCGCGACCAACCGCGGCTCGGACGAAACTGGGAATATAATAGGGGTACCCATCCATGGACTAACCTAGGCAAGCGCGGCTTTACCTGAAGACTTTGGGTAACTTTATTTTTGTTCTTTTGTTTCAATGAATTTATCGGAAAACAAAAATAGCTACATAAGTACATATATGTATTGATAGATACCTCAGAAGCAGCCACCAGTTGAACTGACGTCATATTCCATGCGTCTTCGGGATCGAGGCCTCGTTTGATATATTTCTTGATACTGGTCACTGCTGATGCCACTTTACTGTAAAAAAACACAATTGTTTTAAAGTGACTTCTACAGCAGCTTTACCAGGATGGGATGCAGGACGCATTGGCACTCTTGTCAATAATATTCGGTCACCTTAAGATCTTTTAGCATTGCAGCTAGCTTCTACCAATTCTGGAGACAACCGTATCACCCGTCTTCATACATGCATATCCTAAAGTCACGTCTTTTTTCCACGCAGAAACTACAGAATGCCACTTGCTACGATCCTTACATACTTTTTCCCTCGTTCACGTTCATACATCTGGTCATACACGCACGCCGGTTGCCAGTACTACGCACCTGTCTTTTCTGAAAAACCTCGCCAATAAGGTCAGTGTATGTCCTAAATACCTTTTGTTAGTCGCCTTACACTCATCCTCTTCACATGACCAAACCACCTTAGCATACTCTTTTCAGTTTTTGTCACTACAACTTCTTTTAAACCGCAACGTTCTCATATAACCTCAGTTCTTGGATATCGTAAAGGTTAAACCGATTTAAGTTGGATAGGACAAAATTATTCTTACCCAAAAGCAACGCGTCGAAAACCTCTTATGATGCCGTCGACGGAGTTGTCCCATTTGAGTTTGCTGCTGATCTTCTCTGAGAGATAAGACATTGTTGGGCTCAGTGGTCTACCAGCCAATGCTTGCTCCAATGCCTTCACTAAAGACCTGAAACAACCGTCTTATTGAACTATCACCCAAATTTGCTTTTACTACTAATAGTATTGTTGCTTCCAGATTTTATTGATTGGCTACCAGTAGTACTGGGTAATGTGATACAAAGAAGAAACTCGGTATATAATGGGTGGTCATCAATTCACAGACCACCCTAAGCAAGCGCAGCTTAATCTAAAGATCATTGCGATTTGCTATCATCATCATCATCATTTCAGCCAAAATTATGGCAAATCGTCAGCAGTGCCGTCAACTGCTGGATATAGGCCTCCCTCAAATAGGGGTGGATTTGCCATAATCACCACGCATGGTATGCACGCAAGTATGGTTGTTAGAAAGGCACAGAGAACGCTGCTGCCCATTCTCTGGTAAGTCCCTTAGTCGCCTCTTACGACACCCACGGGAAGATATGGGATGGTGCTATTCTTTACGTACGACACCATACGGAACATTTGCTATACAATATCTTTTTTTTTAATTTAGGTTTCTTCGTCTGGTCACAGGTTTTATTAATGGCGACCCGAGCATCATTTTTAATCATGCCAAAGCAACACCTAAATGTCATTTGGGTATACATTTCCCAATAAATTAAAATACGAAATCAATTTGCCATAATATTTTACCAATACAACACTTAATCAAAGTTATCATAAATGTTGCGATCCCGTTAGATACAGTTTAGATGAGTTACTTTAAAAATCGATAATTTTAAATGACAGAATTATATTTTCAAACGCCTGCAGAAAAACTCTAAAGCCCCAAGTGAATCATCTACTAAATGCAATTCATTCACAATTTATTATATCATTTAGTTTTGTAGCTTATCTATATTTTGCATAAGTTTTTGTCAAAATCTAGTGATATCATCGATTATGGCGTTTCGATGAGTTTATTAAACTGTAACATTTAACTTTATATATTGAAGCTGCACACGTGTATACACGTGAATATGAGTCATCTTCCTATATGAGTACCAGTACGGCTGTGAGATTTTTTTTGGCGGGTGGAAAATCATCAAATAACCCCTCCCGCTCTGGGCAGAGCGAAAGGGAGTGTCAGACTTCTACTGACTAAAAACCACCCATGTTCCTTCTTAGCCCTTCATGTCGTGGCCGCGGTATCTCTTGCGAACAACCCGCAGCCCCGTCTCTTGGGTGGCATAAAAACTCTGACACCAGGTTAGCCACTAACGATCGGCGGCGGCGACCTCTCGCGTCAGGCCCTGGTGCAAGCCATGGTGCGGGGCGAGGAGGAATGGGACGCCGTCGCCTCCTTCTGTGAAGCAGTGATGCTAGCGAAGGAGGTGGCGGAACGTGAGAGGGAGAGAACATCTCGTCCCAGCCGCCGCGGGAGGCGCTCCGGGCGTCGGGGGCCACGTGATGGCTTCCGGCCACCGTAGACGCGGGCCTGTGGACGGTGAGTGATGGGTAAGCTCGCCGTCCGTCCGTCTTATGGCGATGACAGGCCGTGTCGACGGCGCGTTCGTGTTCCACGCGCGCCTCAAAGAGATGTCAGCAACATGGGAGGGGCCCGTAAGGGCCAACGCCCGTCGGGGCTGCGGGTTGTTCACAAGAGATACCGCGGCAACGGCATGAAAGGCTAAGAAGGAACATGGGTGGTTCTTAGTCAGTAGAAGTCTGACACTCCCTTTCGCTCAAGAGCGGGAGGGGTTATTTGATGATTTCCCACCGCCAAAAAAAAAAAAGGGCACTTGTTTTCCCCACCACTGCGATATTTTGTTCTAGACCATACCTGGGAACCTCCTAGTTACGGAGATATTAGGGGGTCAAAGTTCCAAATTTTTCACAGCTGTTTTTGTAAATGTATTTTTTTTTGTTTTTCAGGTTTTAACTTTACTTAAATTACCTCCATGACCCGTTTACTATTCAAATCATCCACAATGTTTTAACAGTGCTACATTGAGTTTTACCGTAAAATGTGATTTTTTACTAAAAAAAAAAAGTCGTTTCCCAGCAAAACTTTTTGCGTAGGGGTACTTGGTTTGATATACAGAATGCTTGGTTGACGGCTGTGTGATGGGTTGATTTACACCCTGTATTTACTAAAAATGAGTTTACCTAGCAGTCTGCAGCATGAGCACAGTGTTCTCTCCCTCATACGTCACAGCCGCCGTCACCAGTCCGTAGATCTGCGGCAAGTTGGAGGACAGCATGTAGCCGTGTCCGCCGCAGGAAGTGCGACATCGCTCCGACATGGCTGACGCGTCCCATGACGTCACTGCCTTCAGGCAGCAGGCTATGGCGTGTAGCTGGAGGGAAGGTAATGGAACAAAATTTATTTATTGGAACGAAGTTTTGGAACGAAGTTCCTTATCGCGCGTTGTGAAAGGGGGCTAGACGGAAAAAATTCTTACGAAAAGTTGTCACGACACTTTTTGCTATAGTAAGCTATTGTAAGCTGTGCGGCGTCGCATGTTTCTCTGTCTGTCTCTCTCTCTCTTATAGAAAGCAAGCCAGATATTTTCATTTCTACATTTTTTTTTTTTTTTTACATAATAAAAAATAATAACAATAACTTCGTTCCATCCGGGTGTTCCTTGACACCTCTCAAGTTTTTTTTTTCAGTTAACAAAGACCCATAGATAATAGGAAAGTGAGTAAGTCCTACTAATACTCGTATTATAAATGCGAAACTTTGTGATGTTTGTTACTCTTTCACGCCAAACTACCGAACAGACTTTAATCAAATTTAGCACAGCGGTTCAAGATATAGACTACTTTTTATCCCGGTAGTATGGTTCCGTGGGATAACGAACTCTACGCGGATGAAGCCGCGGGCATCAGCTAGTTAAGTAATAACATAAAGTCATGAATGTGCTACTTCTATATGAATGCCTCATTGGTCTCGTGGTCGCAAGTGATTTTACAATTAGGGCAAAGTCAGTGGGACCATTCAAAAGATTCGAAAGAGATACCGCGGATCTGATACACAAAGGGCTAATAAGGAATATGGGTGGGTTTTAGTCAAGAAAAGTCTGACACTCCTTTACCTATCGCCCAGAGAGAAAATAAGGTAGCGCAAAGTGTCAGTAATTTCTCAGTAGCAGCCACAGAGTACGCATTTGTGCCCGGTTGATGGCAATAGGCTCGTCCCCTCATAGGACTTAATCATAACTGGCGAAATGCGGGTGTACAAACGGGTAAACCTCTGCGTTACACTTCGAGCATTACAGGCATAATGTTAATCAGTTACCTCGGGCAATTCATCCATGTTACCCTTCTCCAAATCAGCAGTAACCTTGTGGTACATCGTGGTGAGCCACTTGGCCGTCACACTGAAGGCGTGACTCGAAGCTATGGCGATGAACAGCTTGTGTTGCTGTGTCACGTAGTCCAGGATTTGGGGCTCTCCAGCACTAGGAATTAGAAATGAGGATGACTAAGGTGTGTATGCTGAGGACTTTAATCTGCCTCTGTATTCGCAGCCAATCTAAATAAATTACTTTCGATTTAATCGAATAAGTGGCAGATCAAACTCCTCGGCAAATACATCTCAACAACAAGATAGAAGATGGGGTGTTAAAAAATGCAATATGAAGTCTTTCTAGTCTCTAAAGGATTTCAAGTACGTAATGTCGACGTCCCTGTTTGGAATGAATGTGGAAAACGTCATGAAAAGTAGAAGAGGGTAAGATGGTTCAAGTCATCCAGGGCTCTAAGTGACTTTACCATTAAGAAGTGCAATGACTGAAAGTCTTACCAAAGCTTCCCATAGGATCAAACAAAAGATTGCTCCAGAGGCCACTTACCCAGGTTTTAACTCCGACTGCCTCCTGACCGCGGAGTATCTGACAGCGATGGTGACAGACCTCGCGAGCTGGTTGGCCATACCGTTGACGATGATCACCCTCACATACACCATTGTGCCGTACGTCAGCTTGCTGTTCAGGGACTTTCTGAATGTACCATCCTGGAGACACACCAAATGTCGTAACTATTTGCATGGAAGGAGAAAGCATCCTCAAAGAGCCTCCTACAAGGTTTGGCTTGAGAAAATAACCTGCTCTTTATAGAATTCCTGCCGCCTTTTGAAGGACCTGCTCAAAGTCATTGCGAACGCTGCCGTGAGTCCGAAGAATCGTTGACACGATTAAAAAATGGAGTTTCATTTTTATACTTTAGAAATTAAAAATCTAGCAATAGAACAGCATCTCGTAGATAACTACTTACAACAAAATATACATCATATATATCTTTATCGTGTGGTTAGTGGCTAAGCTGGTGTCAGAGTTTATGCCACCCATGAGCCTCTGCCATGGCGTCAAGAAATATCTCTCAGGCATGCTGATTCAGTAACTTAGTAATACATTTCTACATATCTCCTACCTTCAAAACCTGAGCATTCTTCATCAGCATGCTGTCCCTCTTAATCCTGTGATGTTCGAAGCCAAGGAAACCATTGTTAACGGTGTTGTAGCCAAGCTTGGCACCGATCTCGCCAAGTTTGATCCCCGGGAGAGGCATATGAGTCTCTTCATCTCGCAGTTGGATGAGGAAGGGATGGACACCGCAGCTCTTGCCCTGGGTGTAGAGATGGGCTATCACTACGCAGTAGTTCACGGTGTGAGCCACTGGAACAAAAATACGTTACGACGTTACGTTTTATGTTCCGTGTGGTGTCGGACGTAAAGAATAGCACCATCCCATATCTTCCCGTGGGTGTCGTAAGAGGCGACTAAGGGACTTACCAGAGAATGGGCAGCAGCGTTCTCTGTGCCTTCGTAACAACCATACTGCGATCGCCAACCCGCCTGCCAAGCATGGTGATTATGGCAAATCCCCCCCTTCTGGGGGAGGCCTATGGACATAGACGTCCACTGCTGGACAGCAGTGGACGTCTTTTGACTGAGATGATGATGACGTTATACAACAAGTGAGCTGTAGCTTGACCAGGTATATAAAGTATCCCATACGTCTTACCACATTCAGTCGACATGTACCAACTCGCACTTGGTCTGCGTGTTTGATTACAGCACTTTACCTGTCAACGAGAGGCTGATATGCTATGGCGTAATGGCAGTGACTTTCGTACGAACCTAAAGGCTTGGCTTGCCCTTATAACTTACTACTCTCACGCTCTCGCTCTACGCTCTGTATTTAAACAGTCTTCTTGCCTTATGGGCTTGGCATATTATTGGCCCCTAGATACGCGTCGTTTAATATGGCGAGTAAAAGTAACACATGGACAAAGTTACATTTGCATTTATAATAATCTATATTATTAGTATAAATTCCTATCTTGATCAAGTTATAAAGGTATAAAATGGAAACATAAGGCTCTTCAAATGTAACTTACAACTTCCGGGCCACCATTTATACGCAGTCAATGTAGGACTGTGCAGGACAAACTCTTCTGTTTGTGGATCGTAAGTAGCTGTGGTTTCCAAGCCGCGGATGAAAGTTCCATGACCGAGCTCCGTCTGAAAAAGGGGTTTTGAGACATCAAGAGCTAAATAACAATCATGCAAGTCAGAACTTTGGAATTTCGTTTACACGGGCTTGTACTATAACCACTCATGGAGTCTATAATTTTCAAACTTATGTTTTTTTGATTTCAAAATTACTTTTTGGAGTGGGTCTTTTAAAATTGACTGTAACCACGACTGTAACATATATAGATCATAATTTCATTTCGTCTGTTTATACTCTATGCTAGTTTATTTACATTGTGCAAAATTTATTTATTAAGCATTAAATAAGAGTCCCACCATGTAGGTACACTAGGTACCCACCCTGTCATAACCTTTACGGCTACGCAATCGTCAACAGATTTGATAACTGTATTTTGGAGGTCTGAAATTGTTCAACGGGAATATATATTCATATCTGTACAGCTTTTTCAAATACGTACAGCCGTTATGGCGAGAAAATGTAACAGACATTCAAAACGATGAGAGATTGAATTATAACAGACTTTCCTATTGAGAATTTCTTAATGGAAATATTCACATACCTGTGCATAAGTGCCAATAATCTCCATCTTGCTAGCTCTATTAATCCAGTACTCCTTCTGCTCCTCATCAGCGTGGCCCAATATCGCCGGAATGAACATAGCAACGTGTAGCGTGAATGGAGAGTTTTCTTTGAACACCGCTGCATGCAGGAGGCTGCGGTAATTGGCGCTAAAAGTACACAAGTCATGAAGTATTAATTGATTAGGTACCTTATGTGATATAATAATTAATAATTCAATTATTTATTTATTTAAAATTACTCATAGTGTTAGTAACAATTTTCCTCATATCTATGTTAGTAAACTAAATTAAACACAAATGAAAACAAGAACAAAACATGAAATCAACAAAATGAAAATAAACGAAAATAATAATAATGCCATGAAACGAAAATATAAGAACAAAAAAGGGGAGAACTTTGTTACTGCAGCCGAAGCGGAATTCACACCCGAGCTGCAAGCATGGGTGTTATGGACTAGGAGCTACAGTAACAAATGCCCATGTGTATCAAACGACGATAGTCACAATTGTTAAAACTGCACAGTGCAGCATTTTAAGATTTCTTAAAGCTCTTTGAGCCTCTTTGACAACATCGGATAGTAAAGTTTATTTTTTAAGGGCTTCGGAAAGGATGGGGCAACGGGATCCTATTATTCGAAACATACTTAGCCTTCTCCTGTTCTGTCTGGTTAGGATCCTCAGCATCTTTCAGCGCTCTGTACAAAATAACTGCTTTGCGTACCGCGTTCTCATACTTCTCCTTATGACTGAGGTACTCTTCAGGCACCTCGTCTATGAGTCCTTTGATGCTTAGTACCTTTTGCTCTGGAATTTAACGACAAGTTATTTAATTCTTTGGTTGTTTTTACTTCTCTACGATCGAGTACTGCTCCTGCTAACTTTGGTATGCTTATATCGTATCTCGTACTTCTCTATTGTTACTTGGGGTCAGCGCAATACTCTTTATTCTTATCTTATGTCATTTCTTACACTCCCGTTTCTTCCATACCATTATTCACGCACGCAATCCATGCATCTTATTTTGGGCCTTCAAGCATCAATAGGCATCTAACTTAAAAAAACGGTGCTAGAATATCAGCACTTCTACTAAGTATAATCATACTGTGTGGCTGAAGTTTTTACCAATGATGCTAATACCAAGATTTTAGCGCCTGATCAAATACTCGTGATGAGCATTCAAATACAAAACATTGCTAGCTGGTTACATTTACCTCGGTATAAATTGTTAATCATCTGTAACCGGTGTATGAAGATGCAGGTCAATCTCAGAACTTTGGACAATATTTTTTTTTTAACGTTGGAAGGATGGAAGTTTAATCTCCGTGATTCGTTCGGACTTTGTACGTTTATCAGGTACGCTACAGTTTGTATTGTTGATCATAATTAGGATAATGTTATCAGGGCACACACGCAGATAGGGTAATAATGCTTTAGATATCTTGAAATTTTCGTCTATATTACTCGCAAAGTGAAAACATATAATACCCAAATGATATTCTTATCTTTATCAATATACCCCTAGCAAATTAAAAACATATTACGCTTACAAACATAACTAAATCAAAGTAAGATCAAGCTACTACTACTTTTTTGTATTTTTATTTTACTAAGCATATTCAGCCAATACAGTTTGACCTGGCTCTACATACATAGATTTTCAGTAGAATATTAGGTCAGCGTAAACAGGAAAATCTGTCTTGGGTCTGAAGTTATGAGCACTTGGCATCCTCAAGGAAAAACAATTCTGACGTTAGTCTTATCACTTATGAGTACTTATGACACACACGTATGTATAACAAGTTACTGAATTCCACACAAGCGATCAGCAAGTAAATAAACAAATGTACACAACGGCTTACCCAACTTTCGTCTATTTTCAGTCGTCTGAACACTTCCATCTAGGTAATTAGTTAACTCCTCCACATTAAATTCACATTTTTTTCTCTCTTCCAACAAATCTTGGTTCACTTTCGCGCTCATATTTGGAATTGGAACGAGCAAAATTGCAAAAAATACTTGTTTTGTCTGTGGTGGATCGACGATTATGCAATTGTATAGTCCCTCCTTGGTAGCCAACGGAAAGGCGTTATCTAGACGCAAACATGATGATAATAGTTGTTGTTATTATTTAATGGCGCTTATAAACTATTTTGCTAGGTATTACGTACCTACATTATGAAATGGCGTTACCTAATCCGTTTCTTTGAAAATAATTATATCTTTTGTACTAAGACTTTGAATTGTTGTTTGATTCTTGTTGACTTTTATGAATAAGATAAGTCTTTTGTCTCGTTGGCAGAGATTGGTACTGTGAGTGATCTTTGTACTTTGAACTAAGTAGGTACATAAATATTCATTAATGAACAGAGAAGTTTGTGAATGTCATAGTTTAAGGAAAACGTTGGATGGGGAGATATTATTAATTTTAAAATCTAGTGTAGTTTTAATATTCATGTTATGGATGGACTATGAAAAGTTGTGTGGTAATCCGCTGTCGTGGTATGGGAGCATGTGATGCGGAGGAATGAAGAAAATATCGTGAGGAAACTAGTTTTGAGTATGAATGTGGATGGGTGAGTAGAAGAAGACCGAAGACCAAAGATACATGGGATCATAGAGTCATATAGTCTTTGCATGGGATGCACTGTGCAAAGGATGATATGGCAAGAAAGGAGGTGCGTGATGAGATGACGAATAATCATTGATATAAAAACTAAAGATATGGTCGTCCGAACATTTGCTCGACGCGTTTGCCATACAGAGAATCGGTGTAGTCTGCTCGTTAATGTAACCTTGTATTAAGCGGCGTGGTATTTTCGAGGTTTAAAGAACATAAATAAAGCTTTTAATAAAATTTACGACCGGATCCGAAGAGAGCCGATCGTGGACTAGTTCACTTCACTTCGGCTTAGGAAAGACCGTTTTGGGACCACGTTCGAGGCGTCATTTTAACATGCCGTCCGCCCAGTCCTTACGCAGTAATATATAAGTCAATGCGAATAATAGAGAAGTATAGAAGAAAAACACGACATGCTGCGCCGACCCCAAATGCATTGAGCTAAGGGCAAGAAAATGATGATGATAGACTTTATTTTCCATACCATTCATCTTTATCATCATTTAATTTCCTTCTCTTTTTAACAGATTAGGGAAAAAAGAAAGTAAACGGTGAAGTAAGGTCCCGTCGGGGCTGCGGGTTGTTCGCATATACCGCGGCCTCCACATGAAGGGCTAGAAAGAACATGGGTGGTTTTAAGTCAGTAGAAGTCTGATACTCCCTTTCGCTCTGCCCAAGAGCGGGAGGGGTTATTTGATGATTTTCCACCCGCCAAAAAAAAAAAAGTAAGGTATAAAAACAGGTATATTTAGCGTAATCCTCATCCTTAATTTGACAACATTGTATTGCTCACAACATTAACAACAGTATTAAAAATAAATGCATCGAGTACTTACATAAGATTATATTTACAACAAATTCAACAAAACAATTCGAGGGTAGGAAATGTGTGAGGGTAGGCTGTGGGCACAAATCATTGTTCTGAAGCGTTACACTCGCATTTGCAATGCCATGTTCATATTCACAATTTTATTTAGCAACATTAATTGGCGTTTTATAAACTTTTATTTACCTTACGAGAGGACAAATTTTTAAAATTTTCTTTCGTGTTACACAACTGGGTAGTTGCCCTATTTACCAATAATTTCAAGGCACAATTTCTTTAAAAATTATATTTTATTTTCGGCCTGAAAATTTTATTCATTTTCAATTTATTGTATAAAACTATTTTTTTTCTTTTTTAACATTAGTACTTACTCGAGTAATTGAGTTGGTAAATTAGTAACACCCTAGGTTGCTATTGCCAAACAAAATCTATGGCAAACCACGTTCGACAACTCGCAAATGCATGACAATTGATTGGTAAATCAACTACCGTATTTGATTGCAAGACCCATAGAAATATAATTTATTATATATATAATATATAAGGTGTAAAAGTACCCTTAACGCAAACGAAGGGCACTTGTTCTCCCCACCACTGCGATCATTGTTTTATTCTAGACCATACCTGGGAACCCCATAGTTTCGGAGAAATTTTTCACAGCTGTTTTGTAAATACTAGTTTTTCATGTTATAACTTTACTTAAATTACCTCCATGACCCGTTTACTATACACTTGAACAATGTTTTAACAGTGCTACATTGAGTTTTACCGTAAAATGTGATTTTTGACCCAAAAAATAAAAGTCGTTTCCCAGCAAAACATTTTGCGTAGGGGTACTTAGTTTGATGTACAGAATGCTTGGTTGACGGCTGTGTGATGGGTTGATTTACACCCTGTATAGCAAGACCTCTCTAATTAAATATTATCAGCAGCAGATTCATCACAGTTTCCCCTTGAGCATCGGTCTCAAGTACTTGAAGTAGGTCTGGTTGACAGGTTCCTTGTTCATAGGGCTGTTCAGGGCTTCCTCCATCAGACGCTCGTACACGCGGCCGTCGTAGGAACCCAGGGCTGAATGGAGGAGCTGAAACACAGACGTGAAATTATCTAAGGGACGTATCACATAAAACATCATGCCTGTAATCCCCGAAGGGTTGAGCAGAGGGGTACCTAATAGTACACCCAAATTTCACCAGTTGTGTTGTCTCATCTAATAGTGGGTCAACCTATTGGCATCAACCGGGTACAAGCCAGCCGCGTGCAGCAGCTGGCGAGCTGTTTGTCTTAAAGCAGACTTCTTTTAAATGAATACTGCTAAAAGTTGGACTTGCAGAAAATAGTCCAGTAGGCATGTATTTTAAAGTCTTTCAACAGAATTGATAAAAACACTCAAATAGCTACGGGAAAATTGCAGACTGGCTGCGAGCACCTGACTTTATCGAAACTAGTTCAGTACATTATCCCGCGTCCGCAATTTTCCCAAACCATAACGTACTACAATACAAATATTCTTTCCTCATGGGAAAAACTTCTCCTTATGGGTGAAGCGCCAGGGTAAGAGAATTGCGCAGGAATTGCCTGGCGCTTACAAATGTCAATTTGTCAAAACCTTTAAGACACGCCCAAGCTACCCAAAAAAAGTCAGCTACTTACTTCATCCCGAAGATCGAAGGCATCAACAAGCCCAACTGCATTCGGTCTTATCTTCAACAGCAGCTCCTCATATCCCAACTGTAGTTCCACCAGATCATTCTCCGATACCGACGTGTACTGTGAATTTATTATTTATCTTTAGAACTAAACCAGGATCAGTCTGTACTGTATGAGTAGTATGAGCATTGAGCATCAGACATTATTAGTTCCTTCAGCGGTTGCGGCATGCCTTGCCGCTTAATGGTTTACGTACTACTTAGCCTTCAAGAGTCGGACAGCGATAATCTGACTAGCCTTTTTCCAACTTTTTTTGGGTCGGCTTACCGAATGCAGGTGAACCAGTATTTTACATGGAGGGTCTGTCTAGCTGACTTCCACAACTCATTTAGTACTGGGTTAACCCTTTGATAAGGCTAGTAAACGACTGTCAAATATGTATTTATGGCAGCCGGGACCGACGATTAAATGATTTAATTGCTACCTAGCTTTAAAGAGTATATTTTATTTTGTTGCTGTTCCTTACCATAAGAAGTTCTCCAGTCCTCTCTAAAGCCCAGTAGTACAGGTAGAGAGTTGAGAGCTGATCCATGACGATCTTGACGTTTGGACTTGAGTTGGCAGTTAGTGTCACGATCTCTTGTCTATACGTTTCTGCTATCACTGCTCGGCAGTGGGCCTGTGGGGCAAGATGGGAAGAAAGTTAGAGATGATGGCGATGTGATAACTGTGATAAGCATAACATAACATCACGCCTGTAATCCCAAGAGGTATAGGCAGAGGTGTACCCATTAGTCCACCAACATTTCGCCCGTTTTGTTTAATTCCCATGTAATAGGGAGCGAGCTTTAAACAAAACCTTGCATCTACCCAACAATGATGGTGAGTTAGTTGAACTCTATCGAAGTAATTCAGGAGTCTCAATAGCCTGACCCTGACCATTTGTGCCAACCATATTTGTACCACACATAACAATACGCCTTGTAGTCCTCAAAGGGTCAGGCATAGGTGCAAGGGCGGATCCAGGATCCTTTTCTTTATCACATGGGCAGGCCGGCAAAAATAACCAACAGTAAAAGTTAAAAAAAAAATTGCAAAAAAAACAACCGACTTCAATAAAAAAAATCATTAAAAGCGTCTAGAATAACTTTACTTTCGGAAGTCGGTGGCAAAAAAATCAATGAAACAAACAAAGTCACTGACAGTTGATTTGTAAGTATGATATATGTATTTGATCCGCCCTTGCATAGGTGTACCTAGCAAGTCCTACGTAATAGTGGGAAGCCAATTACCACCAACCGGGCACAAATCTAGACAAATCCGTAGCTGCTTCTGAAAAATCCCCGATGGAAAAACCCAATAACACACAGTCAAACGCACATAATTATGGTGTATTCTACTGCCTACGCATATTACAATTTACCTCTGCCGCAGCAACCAGTTGGATAGTGGACATTTCCCATGCATCCACTTGAGATAGTCCAGCTCGCATACGCTTCCTCATATTTTTCACACACGCAGATAACTTTCTGAAATGCGCAAAGAAAGGTCAAAAATAAATAAGAACATTAAGGGACAGACAGGAAAATCATTTATCATGAGAATTTACTATTATCTTATCTTGTACATTGTACAAATACGAGCAAGCCGGTCATCCGGGCCTCCTATACTCAGGGTACTATAGCAAATTAGGTTTAGGAAAAAACTAATAACAAAGCCTGATTTCTAGGATGGAGTGATGGACCCCACGTTTTGCTGGCGCGTTATTGCGACTCATTGATCGGTCTTTAGTTATTCAAGAAAGGAGATTAATATCTGCTTACCCTGCTGCGAGAGCTTGGAATGCTCTGATGATGCCATCAGGACTGCTGCTCCAAGGTGCCTTACTGCCAGAGAAGGCATGAGTCAAGTACGACACGGTCGGTGTCACTGGCTGCTTAGCTTCTGCTTGCTCGTAGGCTTTTACCAAGAATCTGAGAGATAGGAACATCAGACAGTGTGGGAAACATCGAATTTGATCTATCTTGAGAATTTAAGTCCAAATTCGCCCACGTTAACTGTATGAACAAACTGCATGTTCGATCATGTTTGATCCTATTGGTACCGTCCACGATCTAAATGTCTGATTTTGTAACTTTTCTGTAACTACGAATCAAGGCAGCCACAAATCTAGTGAGTAGAATGGTGTTACCATGATACCATGTTTAATACTGGTTTTGCTTTTAGCTGAATCCAGTTAGACTGGAAGACGACCCTAACATAGTTGGGAATAGGTTAGGCAGTTGATGAGGTATATAGATCCTAAAACCTTTAGGCTACTTAGGCATACAGAGTCTCATCCGACTCCCACTTATTATGCCCACACCTTCCTCACCCACACAGCATAATACTAGTATAATACCTGGCCGTCTGCAGCAGCAGCACAGTATAATCTCCCTCATAGGTTCTAGTGGCGGACACGAAGTTGTACAGTTGCGGGATGCCAGAGGACAACATGTAGCCGTGACCGCCGCAAGCGTGCCGGCACTGCTCGATGAGGTACGCAGCGTCTGAAGTGCTGATGGCCTTCAGGCAGCTTGAAAGGGCGTGGAACTGGAATTGAGTTAAGTAATATTAAAAACTCAAGAAATACCCTCTAACACAACCGAGGCAATTTTCCTGCATTGTGCGGCCTGCAATGTTCCCAGTGCTGGATAACTAAGCCCAGCTGTGGGAATTGCAGGCTGATTGTGCTTAAGGTAAGCTCTTGGGGTACAGTTACCGTTAGTTGCTAAAAGTAATGTACTGGAGGTCGTAAGTCAAGTAACTCTTACTTTGAGCTGGCCTAGTTTAGCATAATCATGAAATGGCGATATCATGGTGTATTGCGGAATTTGTTCGAAAGAGTCAGTCAAATGGCATTAGAAGGATCACGGACTAAGTACATCCTAAACCTTTCACTGATTTTGTTTACCGCTGTTGGCAGTAGAGAATTTGGAAAAGTAGAGAGGAGTTGGAAAGACTTTTAGACTACCTTTTTCTTTAGTTTCCAACTGATATCACCCATAGGAAGATAAGTAGGGAACCAACCACACATCCTCACCTCAGGCAGAGTGTCAGTGTTGCCACCCTTCATTTGAGCGAGCACAGCGCTGAAGCTCTTCCACAACCAGTTGCTGGATAGCTGCAGTGCGTGCGCAGTCGCGATGGCAATGAACAGCTTGTGCTGCTGGGTCGCGTAGTCCAGGATCTGGGGCTCACATTCACTGGGAAAAGCAATATTGAAAAGTTTTTTAATATAACATTTACTTCAACAAACGCCACTGCAATTTCTTTTTGTTGACCTTTTTTCTGTTGCATTGCATTTGTATAAACTACTTATACCTAGTATCAAGTTTATCAACAACTTTTTTTCTTTTGGGGGGGTTGGGTAATCATCAAATGACTACTCCCGTTCTGGGCAGAGCGGTAGGGAGTGTCAGACTTCTAAGGTGATTCTCAGGGTATCGTAGGTACGTATCGTGTCAGCGGTATCGTGTGAAAACTGCCTCAAGCAGCCGAGTTAGATTGCCTTTGACACTCTAAGTTGAGAGAAGAAGAGAAGACCAAAGCAATGAGTTTTGACCCACAAGATAAAAATTATCTTTAAGTGTTCAACTATCGCATATCACACATAGAAAACCACAACTGTTCTAGTGCGACACAGATTCAATATGACCATGGTTGTACTTACTCAGGTTTCGGTTTCGACTGCCTGCGTATGGCAGAATACCGCACGGCGATGGTGCAGGCCTTCGCCAGGTTGAAGGCAGCCTCGTTCACTAAGATCACCCGAACGAACACCATCGTGCCGTAGGTCAGCTTGCCGTGACGAGCCACTTTCACGTAGGTACCATCCTGGAATGTTAGGATGTGTGCTGGTATAGAATATTAGTTGGATAACATGTTTCGCTAAGGTATCCTTGCCAATCAACTAAGGTAATGGCGTCGCCGTAGCAATGTTTCAAGCGAGACTGCAAACGGCCAGCGTTTGCAGTCTCGATTGAAACTGTCAGTCTGTCAGTCTACACTCCCATAAATGTGATGTGCAGATTGTTCATATGAAATTCGCAGTCAGATGTCGAACATTGACAAAAAGACGAGGCAACAAGCTTGAAGGAAAATTATTTACTCTTAAAGTTACCATGACCTGTGAGAAATTGGGCAACACACTGATCCACCTCCAGCCATGTCCTGACCAGCCGCTAGTTGTTTATCTATTGTCGCCTTCTTACCTTCAAAACCTGAGCATTCTTCATCATCATATGCTCTCTAGGTATCCTATAGTGATTGAACCCTAGGAACCCATTGTCAGCAGTGTTGAAGCCCATCTTCGGTCCAATCTCTCCAACCTTGATCCCTGGGAGGGGCATGTGAGTGTCTTCATCCCGGATTTGAACTATGAAGGGGTGGGTGCCGTGGCATTCACCGTTGGTGTATAGCTGAGCCACTACGATGCAGTAGTTGACGGTTTTGCCCACTGAAAGGATAAGAGTGTTTAAATATTTTGTGGAAGTTCCGCTGCTGATCATCGAGAGAGTTTTGCTTCTAAGAAGGGTTCTTTTGGGGGATACCACCGCAGTTTGTACAAGCACACTAGACTAATAGTAATTTCTTATATATCGAAAGATTCTAGCTCAGAGTCAACTAATTAGTTTAGGCTAGACACACTACCTACTCGTGGTTTTGTGAAAAACTTTTGCAATAGGTATAAGGTACTACAAAATTCGCTTCCCCGCGTGTTTGCGTCTGTAGCAAATAATACGAGCTTCGGAACTATCAAAGGCTATTCAGAGCGTAGTATAATAATAGGACAAAGAATCATAAATGATACTTACGTCCACCAGCCCACCACTTGTATGACGACAACGTGGGACTGTGCAGGACAAACTCCTCAGTTTCTGGATCGTACGTAGCTGTCGTCTCCAGTCCTCTTATAAACGTCCCGTGACCAAGCTCCGTCTGTAATAAGACCATTGTTAACTTTGATCATTTCATTCTCAGTGCTACGTCTTGACCTAGATCATCAATTGGTATCAATAAGCGAAGTTAAGTAGTGCGACAATGTATCAATTTCCATTCAAATCAATATTTTATAAATCACTACCTTAATATTAATCAGTAGCAGCCACTGAATGTAGATTCGTCTCTGGTTGTTGGTAATAGGCTCACCCCTATTACATGGAACATTTTAAAAAAATTCGGTGTAGCCCCTCAGCCCGCAAACAAATCAGAACAATAACGTGCGATTAGGAACCAACTTCGTTCGTGGGTGTACTGTTAGGCGTGTTACATTATGTTACCTATTGACCGAAGAACATAAAGATCTGTCTCTTTCTAATAATGTTAGGGCTGGCCTCCAGTCTAACCAAATGCAGCTGAATACCGATACCTATCTGACCTCCATAAGCCAGTTAATAGTAACACGAAACCCCTTGGTAAGTCGCTTTGTTGGACATTCATACTACGTAACTAACCAGACTAGACTGCCAGAATACCTCATTTAAATCCTTTCTATTGAATCAGTTCGACGACTGTATATTTTACGAAACGGGCACTGCTACTGACCTGGGCATAGGTCCCGAGGATTTGCATGTCTAGTGCTCTGGGCAGCCAGTAGGACTGCTGCTCTGGAGTACACTGGCCCATGATGGTGGGCACGAACATGCCCAAGTGGAGCAGGAACGGGGACACCTCCTTGAAGAATGCATCGGCAGTACGACGAATGACGGGAGAGTTGATGCTGAATAAAGATTGAATATGGACAGTCAAAAGAGTTAAGAAGGGAATAATTTATGACGAAGTTCTCTCTACTTTTTCGCTACCAACGAATGACTTACTAAGATTTAGATATTTCTTCGAGATTCCGTCAAAATGAAAGGAATCTGTTATAATGTATTATATCTATTTGTTAAAACAATCAGTTTGAAGTGGTTCTGAAAACTTAAATAGTCCTTCACAAAGTTTAACAAACTGCAATCCATTTATATCTAAATCAAACAACAGTAAATAAATAATATAATTTTCCAAGATTTTATCATTTAGCATTGTTTTGCTTTTTTTCATTTAAAATCGGTCTTTTCGTCTTATTTTTCTTCAAGTTTTCTGTCCTCAGCCTCATAACTTGATTCATTTATACTGTCACACTGTCAACTGGCAATGCCCCCACAACATTATGACCCTCACTGAATTCATTTGAATCAATCTAAATACAAAACAGTACTTAATACAAATACTAAATTAACAATACTTTGTAGAAATTAACGTGAACATAATTGAAGAAAAGTAGGAGTCTATTCGTTTCTTTTTACGTTTGTTTTGATTTGCACATTTAATGTTATTTGCCTATTAAGACCTGTAGTGTATTCTCATGTGTCTGTAATTTCACCTATCAGCTTAGCCTACCGCAGTCCACTACTGGTCTCTCTAGGCCTCTCCCAAGCTGTTCCACATCACGCTGTCTGCCTTCCGTACCCGTCGTCGTTGTATTTAGTTGCTGGCGAGCGTCCCATACGATACGAAGGCTCCCCTCGTTTACTCTATCGGCCATCGAATCTTCAAAACATGGCCAGGCTATTACTACTTCAGCTTGATTATACTCTGTAAGTTCTATCGGTAGCTCTAGAATTTCACCTACATATATTTACCCGAAAGACTCCAATCCAATGAGTTGGGCTAGCTCGTTCTTCACAATGTCAGTATACAAGCAAGACTTCCTCACTGCATTCTCATATTTCTCCTTGGGACTCATGTGTTCCTCTTTAATAATGTCTTTTGATGCTCCACTGTTTAAGGCTATGTCTTCTGTAAAAGCAAATGTGGTACTTGAAGTAAGATCTTAAGCTTTCACATTATCATCATCATAATTATTATGTTAGCGATGTCCACGGCCGGAGACCCACGTAGCTGAGAATTTTATTTAGTTTAAAAACACGAAGGTTTTAAAAAAAATCAGTTTGGAGCTACTGAAAAACATGATCATAACGCTGAGGAATGGTTCAGATATCTCGGAAACCACGAATGCTGATAAGAAAATTAGGAAGAAGAAAGATGTGTTTACGTATTAATTTGTAACTTAGTGTTTTCTTTCGAAGTAGAAATACCAGATATACAAAATGTATAAGCACCGTATAAATTTGAATCTAAGTACTACTTGAATGCATATGTATATGTACAAAGTCCTGTCTAGACTAGTTGGACTTGTTTATGTCAACCTTCAAAATTTCCACGGGTACGAAGACGCGGGCATCAGCTAGTTATATATATAAGGGTGCTTATTAAACCGGCTAGCATGTAAGTCTCCAAGTATACATGTACTTGTACAGATGCCAAGCACATCAAGCTACACGAAACTCACAATTTTTTCCAATCAACCTCATGCTTTAGCTATTAAAGTCGAAAATCTATTAGAGTGATAGATTTTTGAAGCTGTGCTGTGCTGTCTGTACTATCCAATTCGAGTACACGAGTGAAAAGTGGTAGATCGCCATTGAACTCGGGAGTACCTATACATTTGTTCATTTAAATGTAGTTAATGTTTTTTGAATAATTTTTTAGTTGTACTTATTTGTGATTTGCATTTGTGTAACTCATTGTTTGTCCATGTTAAATTGCGGTAATTTACGTAAATATAATACTAGAATTATGATAATTTACTCTCCAAATTGTTCATGAATATCTAACCAGTGTCTATGTAGATATTATCATCATCATCGGCCTATAATGTTCCTACTGCTCTACTCAGGCCTTCTCTCTATGAGAGGGAATAGGAGCAGGAAGGCTAGAATATTTATCTACAACAAAAAAAAACAAAGCATGTCTTTATATTATTTGGTATCTTATGTTTATTTTACAGCCGGGACTATCACTGACCCTATGCATAGCGTCTTATTTTTCTGCGACTTTGATATGATGGTACGCCAGTAGACGATTAATTTTATGGGGTTAACTGATGAACCGTTCGTGTTCGTGATCCAGTGTGATATTGTGCTGACTCACATTTTCCTAGTGCCAAACCAAGAAAAATAAAACGTAAATTCGTAATGCTCTCGCACGATTTCGACGCATTTTTAATTATTATTTTTAGAAAGTTTTAACTTCATATTAAATATCAGTGACCTTAAAAGTGTTTTAAATATTACAATCGGGTAAATTTATACTGCGACACAACAGTTTATATGGTCATTATGACTTTTATTTCATTCACGTTTCATCCATCAAAACGATCCCAGTGTTTATCACTACTTTAAACTATTATGACTTTTCTTGATATTACAACCCTTCACCCCATTTTCATAACTCAGGACCAAACAGTAACGTGTTATGTAGATATTTATTTATTCAACTGTTTTAAATAGTCATCACTTACCAATTTTCTTCCTCTGGAAAGTATTCTGTTCTCCTCCATCAATAATATGCGTTACTTCTAAAATATTAAAGTTGCATTTCGCACGTTCCATCGCCAGATCAGGATTGACCTCCATCTTTGTTTCTGTCAGACTCATCTTTCAGAATTTTCAGAACATCAGAAATGTTTGCTTAAAAACACAGCTCGTTGTACGTTAATTCGTCGAATAATTCGGAGTCAACTGAAGCTTTGTAGCGAGTCGTAAGTCGTTGATATCGGACCTCATCACTACCTATTGTATTCACCTTATATCCATATAATGCATGTAGTTAGCATTAATTCTCATTGATTGACGATCATCGAATTATTTGATAAAGTCTTTCTGATACTGTATCTTTCAATTGCAGTGTGCATTGCCAACCGGATTCCTACTATTTCGAAATTTGGCATTTCAATGTCAAGTTGGTGCAAATATTGCATTATGATAATATATACAAAAGCAGCTTGTTACTAGCATAAACCAACACTAATGCAGATAGATTAGATGATTTACCACCGCCAAATATTATCGTTGCACTTGCAACAGTAACTGATAACAGTTCAAAGACTGCAAAATACTCACTGTTTCTAACCAAAAGATTATTTTAATAAAAACTCAATGGTCAACTCACAAACTCACTAACACATTTAAGAAAAGCTGATACACTGATTAATCTACTAGCTGTACAAACGTACTACAATGCACAGAAGATAATATTCGCAAACTGCAAGCGCGTTGTACAAGTGCCCTTGAACGATAATATCCTGCAAATGCGAATGACCTCTACGTCTGCTCTGCTGCGATGCTATTTATATCTTGTTTCTTAAATATTTCATTGACGTAGAGAATCTTGTGACGATATACTTTTTTTTTGAGAATGTCTTGCCAAGACTTGCCTAGTTGGTCCGTGAATCAGTGACTAGTATTATATACAGAGTTTCCTCCGTGCCTCGGAAACCCGTAGATCCCGGCTGTCATTTGTAGATTGATTGAGACTGGTTTCAGGAAGTCTGAGGCCCGAAAGTCTTACAACTAGTCTTACCAAAAGGGGATCATATTATCTAATAATACTAATTGGGTTGTGGTGGTCAGATAGGCAGTCGTTTCATGTAAAATACTGAAAGCCGAACCCAACATATAGGGATGAAGAAAAGGCTAGGCAGATGATGATGATATTTTCAAGACTTCCTCTAGAATCTCGGCGGTTTAAAATTTTTCGAAGAGCGAAACCAAAAATTTTTTTACAACTTCTGGGTCGGTTCCCCTGGTTCCAGAAACTCGTCGACTTGTGTTGTGTGTATGAAGGAAACTTAATTATAAGAATTTATAATTCGTTTTGTTATAATATGGATGAGAGAAGCGCAGGTGATGTGGCGATGCCTTGGGGAAGCCATAATATATTTTATGTCGCTGTGGACTTATGAGAGTTAAAATGATTCAGAAATGGGAGACCCTTTTGTAAAGTCTGGACTAAAACAAATTGTCTAAAAATAATGCTTTTATTTAAAAAAAAATCAATCAAGTGTAGTAAAATCATCGAAATTGTAAAAATATAAAAATCTTAAAACAATGATAAATATCATTTAGCTTCTATTCGTAAAGTTTGAGGATACAAAAAGCAGTACTTACATTGCAACATATTAATATTATGAAGTAATATTTGCAACATTGAATATAGGGTTCTTTAGATATACAATATTTCATTACCCATTCGCACTTGACTCCTGCTTCATTTCGTGTAGTCCAACTCCCACTCCAAAACCACACTTATTCTAATTAATATAAATATCACAGTTTAGCCCTCATCATCATGGGTTTAAGATATTTGTGGAAGCTCTGGTTGACGGGCTCCGCGTTGAGGGGACTCTTGAGCGCTTCCTCCATCAGACGCTCGTACACACGTCCATCGTATGCGCCCAAGGTAGAGTTCAGGATCTATGAAAGACAAGACAACATTAAATTAAATATGCTTCCACTAGAACTCTGCCGCTTCGATAGCATGGGCAGGACAGGAGGTGGGACATCATTTAATGACCCAACTGACAAGTTCTTTCTCATGATCTTTTCAGCCGAAGACGACCACAGTAGTGCAGGTCTTCGTCTAGAATTATCACAACGGTACAGCGCTGGATGCATTCAGAAGATTTCTGCTAGGTTGTCGACCTTCAAGAGTTTAAAGACTCCGTTTTAATTCTTGCAAAATGGGTAATTTACTGTTTATGATTATTCGTCAGAGTCAGTCTTCAATGTACTATAAGCTCCGGTTTTCACCAAAGTCGAGACGAGAGGGAATCGGCCATTCGCTGAAATCTACATCGCGTCTCTCATCTTTTTTGCGATCGGTCGCACGCATGTTCGTTTTCACCCCACTCCAATCGTCTACGCTTTCCCTTGGAAATCGAGCTTCATCTGTCTGAGCATCATCTGGAAATTCGCATATCCTGGGATTGGGATTTGCAAATTACCCAGTTATGAACTTCCTAAACTTTAAAAGCCAGCCAAGCCTTTTCAAAAGACCATTGGCCAGGGTAAAAAGAAACTTGAAAAGACAAATGAATGTTACCTCATCTCTGACATCGAAAGCGTCAACAATGCCCACGGCGTTGGGTCGTATTAACGCCAGTAACTCTTCATATCTGGCTTGAAGCTTTGCGAGATCTTCTCTGGTTATTGTTGAATACTGAAACAAACACCGCATCATATTAGATGGATAGCTCACAGCGTAAAAAGTGTTCTAGTTTTGTGCGGGAGAAAAGCATCAATTCGTCTGCTGGTGCAGGTGAATCAAAGCAAGTGGCTACAGTTGATTTAATCAGATTTCGAACTTCTTATGAGGTTTTCTTTCCGTCTACCGTTCTACCCTCAGTAAATAATCAATCTTACTGATGTGAACAACTTGTAGACCGGCTGTGGGCAACTTACTCTCATAGATACGTAGTAGTTGTTCCTGTACGGACCTGCATCCGCAATTTATCCGGTATTACTTCTGTAAGGTATTTTGGTTATTGAAAGGGCCAAATTGGATTATTCCAGATCCATAATAACGCACGCTCAGCACGGTGGTAGTGAAAGAAAGAAAATTCATGGTAAATTTTTAGTTCCAGGACGTGCCAGTCATTGCATTCTGAATACCAGTGATAACATATTTACCAAGAGAAGATCTCCTCGTTTCTCCAAAGCCCAGTAGATCAGATACAATTCAGCCATCTGCAGGAGAACTAGAGCCAACTTCGGTGACGAGTTGTTGGCGTGACGCACCATCTCCTTCCATGACACCGAGCAGAGGATGGCACGACAGTGAGCCTGTTTGTTAAAAAAAGAAACCAGGTTTGTATGCACTTATGTTGAAATAAACATAAAAGATGCTGCGAACTTGTTCAGATACGAAGACCATTTGAAAAAGAAGACAAATTTCAATTTATTGGCAAAACACAGGTAGTAAAAAGTAACTTCACCGGGTGCCATAAATTCAGTATATGCTACATCCACACGCCAGCATTGAAAACTTACGAAAAACAATCAGCTCTTTTATACATTCAATCATGTTCACAGTTTTATATATACCAGAAAATCTTGTCTAAACGGTCTGTTATATGGGAGCATTTTGTGCGCCGATATTCCTTACATTGTGGAGATATTACTAGCCATAACGAACTAACGAGATAAACAACATAGTGGAGATTTTATTTAAATTTTAATTATTTGGAAGTATACCCGACTGTGGCATAGCCTAAATGGAAGGTAATTGGAAGGATATCTTACCTCACTGGCATTAACAAGCTGAACCGAAGCACTGTTCCACGCATCTTCGAAGTCCAATCCAGTCTTCTCGTAATTGTAAAGACTGTCATAAGCAGCTTTTGTCTTCCTGTAACATAGCAATTAATGAAAATGTTTAGAAGTAGAATCTATTATGGTCAAGGAAGAGCGGAGACACCCTGTCACAGGCATATTTGCTTAAAAGGAGGCTCTATACACTAAACCTGGGCAAAGGCCTCCCTCATTCCTTTTCATCTCTCCCGATGGCCTTCTCTGGTCAATCAGTAAAGAACTAGTCCAAATCGTCACTCACGTCACTGCCTCGGTGACGACAACCGTCTTCAGGCACCCACTGTGTGACGATTCGGGCCCATCTGTCCTGACCCCTCTTGGGAATGTGACCCACCCAGTCCCATATCAACCTCGCAGACTTATCGCCAACATCGGCGATGCCTGTCTTGGAGCGTATTATGGTGTTACGTATTCGATTGGTGATTTTGATCTTTAAATGCTACGCTCCATCGCTCTTTGGCAAACCTTGAGTTTGGACTTCTGAGCTTCCGTCAAAGACCAAGTCTGGGCGCCATAGGTTAGGATAGGCAGAATACACAGGGCGAACGAAAAAAAAAATGTTGTCAAAACGAAGGTATAACATATGGTATCGGAATAACATTTTATCACCGATCAAAATGCCTTGCTGTGGCCTTGCGTTGTCCATGTATCAGCAAGGGATAGATAGAATATATGTATTATTGAATTGTGCCTACACCAAAATTGTTACACAGCTCTTTTACAATGTCGCTAATCCTTTGAGTATTAAAGCAGTCAATCTCTTTGAGTCATGATAAAAATAAATATACCTAGTTACTGATAAGACCGAAAGGGCGAGGACTTTGCCCAGCCGTGGGACTAAAGATATAAATACATAGAATATGATAAGAAAGAAATAAAACATACTTATTTGGCACATGCCACAAGTTTGAATGGTACACAGCCAAAAAAAAAAATTAAATAACTTATAACTAAACAGGAAAAAAAAGATTGTGTATCACGGCTGCACCAAATAGGTACAGTTCAGCAAAGTCGCTATTAAATAAACGGCCTTTTCCTAATGGTGTTCTTACCCTGCAGCGATGGCTTGGAAGCCGCTGATGATGCCCGAAGGTGTGTTCTCCCAGTGCACGCGGTCATTTTTGAAGAACGGCACAAGATATGACACGGTAGGCGTCATCGCGTTGCCAAGTGTGGCTTGCTTCCATGCTTTTACTAGGAATCTGGAGAAAAATACCGTGTTATTCATTTAGTGTGAGGATAGCGACTTTAAGGGACCTGTCCGAAATTAAGCCACTACAAACGCCGTCAATGTGCCTGAATTCTGGTCGAAACTAATTTAATCATCGACACGACGAAGACGAAGAAGTATATAGGACAGTTTCGAACTAGGTACACACTAATCTAATGTTGATAGGTTGGAATTAGTGAACCAGACAATTTCCAATCGCCTAGAAATCATTTAGCACTATAACTCATGATCATTCATTTTTTTAAGGTTTTCCGTCTACTACCAAATACTATATTCCTTTAAGTAAACCACGATATAGGTAAGAATCCAAGGTGGGTTTACCTGGCAGTCTGCAGCATAAGCACGGTGTATTCCCCCTCGTACGTGATGGAGGCAGACACGATGCCATGGACCATGGGCAGATTGGACGAGGCCATGTAGCCGTGACCTCCACAAGCCAGTCTGAACTCCTCGATCCTGGCCGTAGCGTCGCGACTGCACACTGCCTTCAAGCAACAAGCTAGGGCATGAAGCTGAAAAAATAAATAAAAACGTTACACAAGAAAGATGAACCGAGGATCTTCAAAAGGTTGCTGGAACACACTATATGCTGAAATTTGAGGAACAGGGTTTAATTATACAGAGAGGCCTATGTCCAGCAGTGGACTGTAATAGGCTGAGTCTATATATAAATAAAAGGCGTAGTCCTGACTGACTGACTCAACAACGCCCAGCCCAAACTCTTGGACCTAGATGTCTTTATAATGTAGACTAGGAATAAGGAAGGGGTGTTCTAACTTCAACCCTCAAGGGACGTAAATAAGGGATGAAAGTTTGTATGGAAAATCGTAAGTTTTGTAGTTTTAACCGACATCCACGCGGGCGAAGCCGCGGGCAAAAGCTAGTTAGTAATCATCCAAGATAATTATTATGATAAATTACTATGTATTTAAATTATATACTAAATAAAATAGGACACAAATAGGAATTTAAATTTTTAATAACTATTTTATACAGTAGTTTTATTAAAGGCCTTCTTAACAGTTTAAAAAATTAAAACTTAAGAAGGCCTTCAAAAGGTTCTCTAAAAAGGTTAATGGTAGACTCATTTATTGTTTCTATGTGAGAAACAAATTAAGTAGTTATGACAATGTACCCAAGGTTTTCAAAGCCAGTTTTGATACTAATAAATTGCCTCGGAAACAATGTGTAAATTAGCATAAGAGACGAATGGGGCTCGAATATTTTACCGACTAGTTAAAAGAGATTCAATAGAAACAAAGACAACAATAAAATGAAGCGACTGCCACAGTCACGAGGCGACTGTGAAAAAACTGTGAAAGTACTGTAGATGCCAGACCTTGGCTGTTACGCCCCCATTCATGACCTCACGCGACCTGACTTGCGTCCAGCGACGCATCACTGGTTTATATTCTCAAGCGTCCTTCGTGTAAAAACTGCTACCAACCTCAGGCAGTTGATCCATGTTGCCCTTGCCCAGATCCTTTTGGGTCTGGGAGTAAGCGTCCCACAACCAGTAGCCGGTGACGCGGAAGATGTGGCTGGTGGCCAATCCGATGAACAGTTTGTGCTGTTGTGTCACGTAGTCTAGGATCTGGGGCTCCGGCTCACTGTGAAATGATGAGATGGGGGATATGAAGATCCATCAAGAATAACTGAACTTGCTAAAGAATTTCGGCTAGAAGATATCGTGTCATACTAAGTAAATCTTGTTGCAATAAATGTTGCTACCACCGACCTTTTCATCGTGGAGGTAAACACGTTGAAAATTGTACCACGGGATCATACTTTTGGGATAGAAAGAATCCCATATCCTAACCTGTGTACTAAATTGTATCCGTTGATATCCGTTCAGCCATTGAGACGTCAAAGTAGACCACATCAACAGACGACAGAAAGACCGAATTACTTTCATTTTTACCCGACTGCAAGGAAGGGGTAATGTTTTTCGCGACTTTCTTTGTTTTTATAAAATACGCATTGATGAAAGTAGAAAAGCAAATGTCTCACCCAGGTTTCGGTTGTGACTGATGCCTGACTGCAGAATATCTCACGGCAATGGTAGCGGCTCTAGACAGTTCGAACGCCACGTCAGTTACGATGAGAACTCTAATTAACACCATGGTACCGTACGTCAGTTTCTCGTTCTTGGACTTTATGTAGGTTCCATCCTGGAAAGGGAAGGTATGAGCTTATTAGAATTTGTTTCAGAAGTAGACAAGGATGTAGTACAGTCGAACAAGCTAATAAGTATACAGGGTAGAGATGTTTATAATTCTATAACACTGAAAATATTGATTGTAATTTTGTTTTATAAAGTGTTTCGCATTAAGCGACTGATGTCAAACGCTGTATCGTTTGACATCAGTATCTAAATGTATCTGTATAATCTTAAAAGTAAAGACAAATTAGCTGGCTGTATACTTATTAGCTTGTTCGACTGTACTTTCTATAAGAGATCTGTTCAGTCTCGCAGAAGGACTTGACTGTTCTAGGAACTTTTCGGGTGGTGTTGGATTTTCGGCTGACGGCGCTGAGCCAAACGTTGCATATCCAGCAGCACGTTCAACGCCCTTTTTTTTGGCGGGTGGAAAATCATCAAATAACCCCTCCCGCTCTTGGGCAGAGCAAAGGGAGTGTCAGACTTCTACTGACTAAAAACCACCCATGTTCCTTCTTAGCCCTTCATGTCGAGGCCGCGGTATCTCTTGCGAACAACCCACAGCCCCGACGGGACGATCAATGCCCTCACAAATGGTTTAGGTCGCAGAGTATAAAGAGGTTAGTAATGCAATCAACACAGATGAGTGAAAGAATAATAAGATAATCATGGAGATTAAAAAAACTTACCTTTAACACTTGAGCATTCTTCATCAACATATTCTTCCTTGGAATCCTGAAGTGTTCAAATCCTAAGAATCCATTATTCGCTGTCTGGAAGCCCATCTTAGGCCCAATCTCTCCAACTTTGATGCCGGGGAGGGGCATGTGGGTCTCCGTGTCACGGATTTGGACAAAGAATGGATGAACACCATGGCATTGTCCTTTTGAGTACAGTTGAGCTACTACGATGCAGTGGTTTGCTGTGTGTGCCACTGAAAATGAAGAGTTGAGAGATGAATTAAATAAAAATGATGGAAGTATTGATTCATGCAAAGCTTAGTCGGACAACGAAGTCACTCACTACGTAAACTATGAACTGACTATAAAGTCGATATCACGGTAGTTCAAAAGGAACTGTTCTACCAAATAGGGCCTATTACTAGCTGCACCTAGTTCTGCACTTAGCTGTAGCAAAACAAACAGATAAAACTCCGAAAAGCAGTAGGCAACAGATCAGTAGCGTCTGTTCGTCATTCTTGCTTAAGTTCATCTTTATTTTCAAAACAAGTATGATGAAGACGATAAAGTTTATGCACATTTTTTAATGGGTTTTATTAAAAAGTATAAAAGAAATGTCTACTTACAACCACCTGGCCACCACTTATAGGAGGTAAGGTTAGGACTGTGGATGATAAACTCCTCAGTGCTAGGATCGTAAGTGGCTGTAGTTTCCAATCCCCTGAGGAATGTTCCGTGGCCGAGTTCAGTCTGTAAGAGAAGATTGTTGAAATTAACGTTAAAAAAGAAAAGATTGTTAAACGACCTACGAGTTGGATATCTATAAAGACTTCGGACCTAAGTAGGACGGACAGAGACGGCTCAGATCTCGGGTGTGATTACGGCGTCTTCCTAGGGACGATAACCGACCCTTCACCTTGCGCCTCATGCCCTTTAACTTGTGCACTTGATGACCTTATTATTGCGCACAGCTTTAAATACTAGATATGTGATTGTTACTAAAAAACCAATGACATGTTAATTTCTTTGATTTAATTTTAACATTTTAAGTTTGTTTAAAAGCACGATGCGCATTAATATCCTAATCAAAGTTACAAATGGATGCCCCGACAGTCTTCTGCTCATACAGGTGCATTTTCGAGGGCCTAATAAACAAAACTAATACGACGTGGCCTCGCATTGGGTTTAACTGACCTAAGAAGTGCAGTCGACTCGTAAAGAGGTAAGAAGAGGAAGTTACCTGTGCATACGTTCCCAATATCCCCATGGACATAGCCTGGGGCAGCCACTCCGCCATCTGCTCCGGGTCTGACTGGTTCAAGATGGTCGGTACGAACATCCCCATGTGTAACATGAACGGTGTTATATCCTTCACCACTCCGAAGGTTACGCGGTACTTGTTGGAGGGCCTGTTGATTGTTACACAGATATAGGAAGTTGTACCATTTCATTCTAGATGGTCTGCGACTGTTACTATAGAAAGCAGTTGTAGTGTAGTGGGGTACTGTGTCTGTAAGTGTGTGGTCACGAGAACCCATTATATACATATACCCTCTTGCCCGCGCTGCAACCTCTGGGAACGTCTTAGTCAAACTACAAGCCTGAAGTTGCATTGTTAAGTAAGGTTTGATATGCGCCTCGTATCCTGCCCATCCTGCACAACCACTTGCATCTTTCAGGACTTACTCGAAGAAAATGATAGAGCTATGCAGCTGGCTACATACTGGTCTAACACGATTTAAACCCATCAACAAGTAAGGCCCGGTTTCTACCAAAGCGGAGACGAGCGGAGCGGAGAGGAGATGTGCCAAATTCGACAATCACAGGAATTTTAACTAATGTGACTGGTCGATTTCCGCACATCTCCTTTCGTCTCCGCTCCTCTCCGCTTCGGTGGAAACCGGGCCTAAGGCCTGGTCCATCTAGCTTAGCTATATCGACCACTCCATATAAAAGTAATAATGAACTATACTTTTGCTACTTCTTACTTGAATCTCGATGGTGACGGTTTTCTGATTAACTTATAATATTTGTTGTATGTCCCTCCTCATTTTGACTCACCTATAAGCGTCCATTGAATTATGTCTTTGAGCATACTCTTTTAAACTTTCGTACAATATGCAGGACTTTCTGATAGCGTTCTCATATCGTTCCTTATGACTCAGGTATTCTTCAGGCACTTCATTCTTTGTGCTAAATCCTGGAGCACTGAGCACCATGTTTTCTGAAAGAAGCGATTAAAATCAGATCTCTTTAAAAATAAATTTTATTTTAAAGTAAAACATCATATTTATACGATATCAGTCCGTGAATAAACGAGATCCCTCCTGTGCCGAAAAAATCGTTTATGGATCATAATTTGTCAGAAAGATTGAAGGTCTGCCAAATAGTGTCACCAAGGGATATTGTGCATATATTCCCCGTCATAGAAGTCATGGAGATCAGACGTAAAATACTAAATAATACTAATAGTCTAACCAAGATGCTGTATTTTCAAATTCACACTAACGTGGTAAGGAAAACGCTCGTCTGCAGTAGCGAAAAAAGGGGCAAAAAAAAACAGCAAGTCCCTAAGGCAAGCAGATTGTTCAGAAACACTAACAGTCGTAGGTTATGAGGACAAGCCAAACTTTTAGACTTTTATGAAAAAACCGTCACTCACTATTCATCTGTAGTCAGATGTGTGTAACAGCAATAAACATGATTTAGTGGGTGTCAACAAAATCTTCTCTTCTTACATACATAAACACTTTCTTTTAGGGATTGTTTTCTAAATTATTATTCCTAATCAATTTCATAGAAATACACAATGATTCATTTCGTTGCGGGATCCAAGACAGTTAAATCGTTTCCCTGGGACTTCGTCGAGCTTCATTGTCTCGGCGCTTTTCTTGTGGTCGCCACTGTTGATTCTGGCTAACAGGAGTTACAGTGGTTTGGGAATAGTGTGGCGGGCTTGTCCCATTAAAAAAAAAAGAAATACACAATCAAGCCCGACAGGCTGACAGTACATAGTAGGTATTTTTAAGACGAAAACACGGAATTTGTCTTATCTTTATACAATGTTTTAATCTGAATAAAATCCACGAGATTGTAAAATAATTTAACTTATTTAACAATAGCAGGATAACGATAATAAACAACAGATAGTAATTATAACGTAACATTGTACTTTATCAAAGTTCAAGGTGGTAATTATCTATGAATTATTCAAATTCTTTCAGCAGTTTATAGTTTTTAATCGGCTTCCATAAGCAGAAGATGTCCATTCGTCTGTTTTTTGTTTGTAATATATTCAGTGATACCTATCTTCTTCTTGTGATCCGCTTTCGATGATGAGCCAATTACAAAATAATAAAATGGAAAAATAAGAAAACTTTTTGCAAAAAATAAAACCGGCTTCAAAAATACAAAAAAAGTGAAAAATAAATATAGCTTCTGAAGTCGATCTTATGTTGGTTTGTTTTAGTTTTGTGGTCATTTTTTTGTAGAAATTCTATACAAATATTTGCCATGCATTTATTTTGAGGTATTCCCATCTGAGCATCGATTTTTAGAGTATCTACGCTTAGAGCACCAAAGCTATTCTCATTGTTAACAATACATGTTATGGTATCATGGAATTCAATTACAAAGTGATTACCGGAAGCGTTATTGTATGATCTAGACTGGATTATTAGATAATACCGTAAAAGCGAAAACAATAGACCTTCACTCCGATACACTATTGTTAGAGATAAATTCTGTCAATATTTGAAAATGAAAACAAACATGAAACTACAACAACCGGTTCAAAGTCCTAATATACAATCAGCACTGTCTATAACCGATAAACGGATAGTACATCATGCAATTTCTTATAAACATAATTTATACAGCCGTATACAATTCAGCTGATATGTTCACAATTTTTTTTTATTGTCTCAAAACGTGGTACATTCGTTCCTTGGGCACCTTTCCCATTTCTCCTCGAAGACCTTGCGGTCCGAATAAAGTAGGGATTATTGCTGGTGTCTATCATCATCGGCGTAGCCTTTCTCAAACTTTATTGTGGTCGGTTTTTGACCTCCTATCTGACCTCTGCAGCCCACTTAGTACTGGGTAATACAATACCTCTTACTAAGACTGCATGGTCATTACTGGTTCCTATACTATTAAAAAAATCAACTCACCAACATATCTCCTCTCTTCAGTCTCTTGTGGCCCTCCATCTATCAAATGTGTCAGCTCCTGTACATCGAAGGTGCATTTCTTCCTCTCCTTCACGAGATCTTCGCAAATTTTCGGTTCAGCCATGTTTGTTGACGAACTCCTTTGTACCTCCACAGTCGTATGGATACTCGTCAATTATCTGTCGTTTGCGCTCCTATACTGTTTGATAATAGCTGATTAGATTACGTGGGGGGCTCCTAGTACAATTTAAAATACCTAAAGATTGGCATTGACTGTTGTTCGATCGATAGCAGCGAGAATAGCAGAAGATCTAGGGTTTGAGGGAAGAATGGAAAACTGGCTGGGTGAATACAAAATATCAGATAAGGATGATCGGTACAAGAAATTATTTCAGGAACTTTATGGGAATCCAATAGATTTGTTTTATTTTCTCATTCGAAATTGTAAAACGCACATAGCGAACGGCAAGCTCGACGACTTGTCTCACGAACTCGTCTTGCTAGCTTGCAAGCTAGACTGGATGTGAACAGGTGACTTAATTTTGGTCGTTCGTTACAATATTTCAACAGCCATTGTTGGCTTTTTTTATTTTTGGCGTAATATTTACATAAATTGAGTGCTGCGTACAGAGAATCTAATTTTACATTGAAATTAACGAATAATAACAGAAAATTAATATTTTCTGTAGAAAAATTCCGGTGGAATAATTGTGATTCCGAATAATGATCTAAAAGCACCATCTGTTTTGTCCTTTACACCCTGTAATTTGTGACATCAACCAAAAAGCGTCATGGTTTACGGTCTACAGTAGGAACGCTAATGGCTGATTTTTTTATTTAGATTTTTGATAGTTCCGAAAAGAAGATTGAAACAGCATGGCTAGACGGCTTGATGCTTACTACCGCACTCAGAGATGTTTAATGATTACTTAGTAAAGATTTGACAAACAAAACCTTTATAACCTTTACTAAATACAGATGGATGGAAGAAAAAGACCTCACTGTGGTAACAAACTGGGAATTGGAGCAGGATTTTGATGATAGATTTTTTTTTTTTTTTTTTAAAAACGTTGCCCCACACTAGGAATTTCTCCTGTATCGTGGGTGCGTTCACAAACATATAAAGTCACATACACAAATACCCAGACCCGAAACAACTATCTGCAGGTCATACAAATATTTGTTCCGTGCGGGGATCGAACCCGCGACACGCAGCGCAGCAGTCCAATCGCTTAGCCACTGCGCCAACCGTGCCGATAGATAATAGATGATGATGGTGTGATGATAGATGGAATGAAAATTGATCGTTACACCACCTTTTTGTTGGATACAGCCGTCTCAGAAATAACCAAAGATTTGTTTTCTAAATCTGCATGAACTTGGTCCTCAAAAACCAATAAAATATTCAAGAAAGAAGCGGTTACTTGGCCTACTTGGTATTTTTATATGTTTTGCTCATTTGAAACTAAATAAAATTTTCAAACGTGTACATGAATAATGGAAGGCCATAACACTTTATGATTTATTTATTTATAATATTTGCATAATATTACACGTAAACTTTGAACCTATTTACCTACCGACCCACTAATTCAAAACGGCCAAGCATGATTGGTACCATTTGCTATTGAATTTTGAACTTTGTGATTGCCTCGTTGGTTTAGTGGTCACAAGCGCGGCTGCTGTGCATGAGGTTCTGGGTTCGATTCTCAAGTCGTGCAAAGTGCTATTGGGTTTTTCCATCAAGAATTTCTCAGAAGCAACCACGGAGTTTGAATTTGTGCTCGGTTGTTGGCGATAGGCTCGCCCCCTATAACATAGGACTTAAAACGTAGGTATACCAATGGATACACTTCTGCCAAACACTTCGGGGATTACAGGCGTGGTGTTATATTCTGTTTTGAAAATTGGAATGAATTCTAGGAAACAACTGAATTTACTGTAGTATTCTACCGCCTTGCTCCATATCAAGACGAGCTACGTAGATATAGATCAAGAGTCCACCGTGACGTCAAACAAAGAATGGAAGAAGGAAACGTAACGTGTAGCGCCGACCCCAAATAGAACGGGAGAAGGGCAGGAAGATGATATTCGCGACCATCGGCATCACACGTATACTCGTCTCAGACCCCAATTTGATCTCCCCTGTTTTATTCTATGTATGTTCTGTGTTAAACATTATTGGTATTTAATTTATCACATGTCTTGTCTAGAAGAGGGTATAAATATTTGAATAAAAAACACAGGTAAAAATATCAGAACTACTTAAATAACTTAATTTGGTACACACAGTATTTGTATAAAGCCTCTGAAAAAATACCACAATATTTGACATTGTATCTCTAATAACAAAAATAAACATTTTCATGGGTTTATTACAAAACAAAAAAAATACCCTTAAAACTAATAATAATAAATTAATGAGTATCAAGAATAATCGAATAATAAGTAAGTACTAATCATTAATATTTTGAGATCGTTTTGTAAATGTAGGCGTTGGACAGTATTTTTGCCTTACCTAAAATGACGTGACGGACCGAAAACAGTCACAAAGTGACACTTGTCCACTCCGTACCAGCGCTTCCGCCACACTAAACAATGCCTAAAACAAATTAAGCTACTAAAGACCGCCAAGTCCCAGCGTTGTTAATTTCTGAGAAAACATCTAAATATTGACTTATCGGTCTGACAGATCAAAGCGCGAGTATACGAAGATTACTACAGATACTATGTTTGCACCAAGAAACTGACCATTGAAAATCTTTACAAGAACCTGACCTCTACGAAGATATCTTTTCATAGATCCATTAGGCCTCAAAAATGTATCTTGCCGCCAGCGCTGTGCAGTGGGTCCCATAGCACAGCATCGAATAGTAACCTACTTGTAGCAGTCACGACGTGTAAGCTGTTATTATTTTTTTGCTATATTTTTATTTATATTTTTTTTATATGAAATCCGCCTACTCTTCACCTCAATCTTGCCCTGAGGGCAAAGGTCGAACAGATGATGAGATGGGGCTAGAGGGCATATTAGGGTATTTCATCAAAAAAATCTAATTATTCCGTAGATAGATTAAAAAAAATAATGGACACATATTTTTTCTTTTTTCACGTAAACAAAAGATGAAGACGGAATAATTGACGTCACAAGGTTAGTACGTTTTTACCCACAAAGTGAGGTCAAAAACCCCCACTCGTGATCTTTGACACGTTTTATTTTAGTATTTTTTTATTAATTTGACAAAACAAAAAACACGTACTTATCCAATATTTTTCGATAATCTAACAGACGGACTAATTAGATTGTTTTGGTGATATTTCACCAATGTAACAATTTTTTCTGTTATTTCATGTCATGTCCCTGCGACGAATAAATTAAATATTTTTTCTTCCTTTTGTTTTCATGTAGGTAAGTAAATAGGGATGTTTCCTGACTAAAAAAAATATGATTCTAATTAGTCCGTCTGTTAGATTATCGAAAAATATTGAGTAGGTAGGTACGTATTTTTTGTTTTATCAAATCAATAAAATTGACGAAGATAAAACGGTAAAAAAATGTCAATTTAATGTCTTTGAGAGTATAACGTCACACGAGTTTTCAAAGCACTGTATCGTCTTAATTGTTTGATTTCGTGAAAAAAGAAAAAAATACGTGTTCAATATTTTTTGGTAAACTATCTGACGGACTTATTAGATTTTTTTGTTAACTACCCTATTATATGTTTTACTACTTTCCAGTTGGCATATCAGTATTTATGACAGTCATAAACGATTAAGTCCCTAACTTTTAATGCCAGTTTTATCAACAACATTTTAGTATACATATACATTGATATGTATATATTATCTACCTGTAAGCAGCAGGCAGATATACCAATCAATGTACCACCTCGGTACTTATGTACTTAACCGTCGATAAGTGGACAATAAGATTATTACATTCACACCTACGAGTCCATAGGATAAGTACCTACACGATCAAAAATCAAAGTCCAAAGAGTCTGATAAGTACTAAGTTTTTAAGTATATAACACAAAAACATGTGTTATTTTTGTGCGAAAATGAAGTCATCTTTAAGTTGAGGACTTTGTTAGCTATATCGTGCTTGTAGAGCTATTGAAAGATATATTTGCAAGTGACATACCACGAATACCATTGATTTGGCCGTTTGGTTTTTTATTGATAAAAAAAAACAATAAAAGGAAATTTTCGTTACTAAAACTTTAATGATTCACTACACTACACTAAAAAAAAACAATAAAAGGAAATTTTCGTTACTAAAACTTTAATGATTCACTACCAACCAACATGATTCTAGACCTATTATATTTGTTTTGATTGACGAATAGGGATGTTTACCGACTAAAAAAAATTTGATTCTAATTAGTCCGTCTGTTAGATTATCGAAAAATATTGGATACTTACGTATTTTTTGTTAAATAATAATTGACGGACATAAAACGCGTCAAAGATTCGAGTGGGGGGGGGTCGTGACGTCGCTCCCCGGTGAAAAATGACATACTAATGTCTTAGAATATGACGTCACACGAGTTTTCAAAACACTGTGTCTTCATTGTTTGTTTACGTGAAAAAAGGAAAAAAACCTGTCCAATATTTTTTGGAAATCTATCTGACGGACTAATTAGATTTTTCTAGTTAACTATTCACAATGTAACATAACATCACACCAGTTATCCTCAAATGGTTAGGCAGAGGTGCACGTAATAGTACGCCCACATTTCGCGAGATAATGTTTAAGTCAAATGTAATAGGAGCGAGCCTATAGCCATCAACCGCGCACAAATTCAGACTCCGTGGCCGCTACTGAAAATTTTCTGATGGAAAAACCCTAGTAACACTTTGCCCAACCCGGGAATCGAACCCAGGACCTTCGAAGCAGTATTTATATTATAAGTATATTTATCCAATAATTCACAATATTTTATTTCTCTTACACCGTTACAGGTTGTTAGTATCACGGGGACCTATACTTTATTCAAATTAAATTGATGGTATATGGCCATGAGGCTAGATCGACTGGGCTGTGTACAAAAAATTAAGTATCCCGCCTTTTCTGCTTATGCTCCTCGACAACAGATGGCACTTGAATCGATCTTTTATTGAGAACAGTGACATCTATTGATCAGTTTTAACACTAAAATAAGATAAAAGTCATGTCATGATCTATCTGTCCTGTCAGATGACAAAGAGGTAAATAAACATACATCATTTAACTTAATCTTAATTAAAACCAATAAAAACTTACATGTATTGTTCACATTGATAATTCTAACACTAAAATAACCGGTTAAACACCAAAATATCTTTCGTAGAAGGAAACACGTTCGTCGCGGTAGTTTGTTTAGCAAGGTTACTATAACGTGGGACGTGCGATCATTACCACGAATGCGTCCACACTAACTGTAGTGTATACGAGTATCTATTTAATAGATATTTAAACACTGTCTCACAACCACAAGTGGTCAGGGGAGCTGTCACTAATGACATCTGTCAGTTACATGATGGCGGGAAGTGAAGTGATCCTGGACTAAGGCTTGGTGGTCTGGTGTGAGCCTGTGATACTTAGTTAATTGTAAAATCAACCGATTAGGTCTGTTACTAGTGGATACTACAAGTGGCGACGAGGATAAAGGTCTGAAATGTACATATTAATACTAGCTGCTAGCTGTTTTCACTTGGTGAAAGTTTGCAAGGAACTGTCAACAATGTGAAAAAACAATAGTAAGTACAGTTATTTGACTATACTTGATACTAATTTATTAATGATTACTGTATGCCAAACGTACTGGCATTAAGTATTTTAAGGTGAAGGAAGAGTTCTGTTATTGTTTTATCATTCTACATAATTGTTGTACAATGGGTTACTGTTACACTATTTGAAGAGATAGATCACACAGTAATAAATGAATTCTGTGATGCATGGCGTCTAGACATTCAATATCATGAAGAACCTACATTAATATGTCAACATGTTACATGTGTACAACATATTCATTAGTACTTACTGAACATCAAACTAGATAAGTACTAGGTTGTCACTACAATATAATAATATACAAGTTGATGACAAATGATTTAATTCATAACACATTTCTTTATTGGTTTTAAACTCCACTTAACTGTTATTAGCAGACTGCTAGCAATAGGTTTAATTCCTATAGCTGTGAACATGTTGACTTACTAGAAAGATCTTGTATTGAATCATCAAAGCAGCATATAAAAAATAAAAGATTCTATTTCCTGTAGTGACTAATAATAACTTTGATTGTATGAAGTACTTATAAGTGAAGTATGATGTACTTAAGTACTATTTTTGAAATGTCTATTATTTGACATGTCGTCCCAGACAGTTCTATGCAGTTATGGGATAACCAACAGTTGTTGAAGAATAAGCTTCAAGTAATTTTGATTGATTTTGAGTATTCTGATTTTGATGATCCCTTCTCCTAAACAATATGAGTAATAACTTAATTTCATTTAAAAAATACCTAGGTAATGTAACGAGTCTTTTAAGCCTGTTACATACTATTGAATTCTTTGCTTTGATTTGTAGGCTCTGGTTGGTGTTGCCTTATGAAAATTCATTTTTTGTTGACTTGGATTCGTGAAGTGGTCACACTGATTTTTATTTTCGATGCTGTCAAATTGACTTTGACATTTCTTGCTTTTCGACCTACAGCCTGGAATCAATGGAGTGATTTTTGAGCGCTCCAATAAAATCTCAAAATATAACTTGAGATGGGCGGCATCTAGTCCCTAATTATGTGGTAGCCGATTGCCCTGGTCATGATCCTAATTGGATAGCCTTTATTTTTTAAGGTAAGCGAATTCTTTGTGATTTCGGTCCGTTCCGCGTTGTCATGGCTATTTTGATAGCAGACGCTAATAGTTTCCGATATTTAATTGTTTCAGGATCTTTTATCTTCATTTGATAATTATTTGCTTGGATTAATTCATCTACTGATGACCACATTTTGATTTTTGGAAGAAACGGTGAGTTTAATTGTATTTGTTCGTAACGACTCCTGCGTCGAATCGCCATTTTTTATCCGCTAACGATTATTCATGTTTGTTTTCAGCCACAAGGCGTTTTTTTTTTCCATATTACTTAAATTTTTGAACGCACGCCCCTACCAAAATGCATATATCTTGGACCGCCGTTGGCAATCTCGGCGAATATCACCAAGATGCTCTTGGATAATCCATCAGGTTCCTAATTTAGTCGACGGAGTTTGGTATGGTTTATGATACATAACTTCAATTTATTTTAAAAAAGTGCAATAATGACAGGTCTTAGAATAACAGCGATGTCATCTTAATTTTACACATTAGAGCTGTTAGCTTTAGAATTAGAAAGGAATTTTCAAACCAGCAGCCTTCGGGTAATAAAGTCGTTCTTACTTTTCATGATTGATTTTTATTGATGCCTTCCCGCTTGAAGATTAAAGGTCTCAAGCTCCCGCAGGTAAGTCTATCCTTGGCATAGTTTTGTGTGTACTCCAGGCGCCCGAATTTTCACTTTTACTTATTTTTATTTGGAGCACACCACACAGTTTAATTTCATTCATCTCATCTCACACACACTTTTTTTTTTATTATTACAATTGTCGCTCAGCGAACAGGGACTTGAAGTAGGTTTGTCTGGTACCTATATACTGTCATTATTGCACAATTATTAATTAACTTATGAGTCTATTGTTTGCATTAGTTTGTTCTACATTGTTACTTCAATAACTTTGTATTTATTTTAATTTTTGACTCATAAGTAGTACTTAACTTAATTTGGTGAATCTTTGTAAACAATATTTGGTGTTTACTTATTGATAATTTTGTTTATTGACCTGTTTGTTTTAATAACATGTTTTTTTCTTAGCAAAACCAACAGAAATGTATAGCATTGACCGTGTTTTGTTGTTCTCAACAGTTAAGTTATTTTAAAAACTAAGTTTAACTTATATAGAAAATAATTTAATCTAATTGTTAAGTACAATATTGTACATTTAATTTATCTAGATTTAAGCTGCTTGTAAGTGATTATTGCACTTTTATAACGATAAAATTAACTTAGTAATTTTTCATGGGAATACCACATTGACTTCAATACTTAACCTCAAACTTGAGAATTTATTTTCAAACTTTTAACTTTTTGAAATTTAGTTTTTGCTTTTCGTTTGCTATTCGCCTTGCTGTTTGTTAGTCATGGACAAGGGAGTTCAGTTTCCGCCGCTTCAGGATTCGGGTGATGTCGATACCTGTACTGCTGTTGATGCTGATGCTATTGAGAAAGTCCATGAGATGGTTAATGCCACAGATGTTAACAATCCCTTTGACTCAAGAATCGCTCACTCTTCTTCGGCTCTTACAGCTCAAGCGTTGCCTTCATTTAACTCCTTGAATGCGCTTGTGAATGAAAATATTCGAAAAAACTTTCCTCCTTTCACTAAATTGCCTGACTTGAAGAAAAGTAGAATAGTTTATAGCGGTAAATCTTGTGTTCGGGAATTTATTACTCAAATAGAAGAATATTTTCTTTATAAAAATTTCAATGAAAACCTCCTTGTGGGTTCTTTTTCAGATTTGCTTGATGGCATAGCACTTAAATGGTTTAGATCTATACGACTTCGTATTCCTTCTTGGCATGCACTTAAGCTAGCGCTTTTAAAACGCTTTGATAAGCCTGACTTTGATTATTTCTTAGAGAATGAGCTCCGCACCAGAAAACAGAAACCGTCTGAGTCGCTTCCTGATTTCATCACTGAAATTTCTGATATGGCCAGTCGCCTTTCAGAACCTTTGTTTGACCAAACTTTAATTAATGCCATAAAACACAATATGTTACCTGTTTATACACCTTTTTTGTTTCTTAGGCAGATTGATTCAATTGAACAATTTTTAGAACTTGCAAAAGAACTGGAAGTTGTTGTAGACAGAAAACCCAACAAAGAGTCAGTTAAACCTTCAGTAAAAGTAAATGCAGTTTCTAATGATTTAACTTGTCTGAAATGTAAAAAACCCGGACACTCATATAAAAATTGTAAGTCCATACCGGGTATTGTTTGTTTTAATTGTCATAAGGCAGGGGTCACTTCTAAGACTTGTGACGTTTGTAATTCGGCTGTTAAAGACTCGCAAGAGCCAAAAAACTGATTCGGTTGCATCGAGCCCACGTTTTTGAGAAAACTTCGAGTGTCTCGATGTGTAAAAAAACAATTAGAAGTCACAAGCCGGAGGATGTTACTCGTGATAAAGATTTTTCAGGCTGGTTGGATTATTTAAAGACCTTTTTTAACATTTATCGTTCAGCTCCTATTCTTTTTACAAAACAAAGTGATGCTAGACCCTTTTTAGAATTTAAAGTTGGAAATCAAATTTTTTCAGGTTTGTTGGACAGCGGTTCCACTAAATGTGTTTTAGGCTCAAATATTCACGAACAATTTTTGCAGTCAGGTTATAAAATTAGACCTTCTTGTGGTTCTGCTTCTATAGCAGATGGCACCTCTCGAAGAATTATTGGTGTCATGGATTTGCCAGTAACTTGTGATAATATCACTAAGATAATAGAATTTTTAATTATTCCTTCTTTTGATCCACCCATCATTTTAGGTTTTGACTTCTGGATTAAATTTAAAATTGCTAGAGACTTGTGGAAAAACATTACACTTGTTAAAGATAATCAAAATAATAAAATACAAGTTTGTTCTGTTACTCCTATTTCTGAACTTTCTCCATCAGAGAAACAGAAATTAAATAGCACTATTGCTTTGTTTGAAGACATTTCTTATGAGAAAAGAGGTTTGGGACTCACTCATTTAGTTGAACATAAAATTAACGTTACTAGTGAACCTTTTAAACAAAGATATTGGCCTTTGAGTCCTGCTAAACAAAAAGAACTTTTTGATGAAGTAGAAGTTTTACTAAAAGAAGGCATTATTCAACCCTCTAAGTCTCCTTGGTGTTCACCTGTTTTAGCGGTAGAAAAGAAAGATGGAGGTACTAGATTGTGTTTAGATTCAAGACGATTAAATTCTGTTACTATTAAAGATTCTTATCCCCTTCCTTATACTTCTAGAATATTAGATAACCTTAGAGGTGCCAAGTATATTAGTACAATAGATCTTTCTAAAGCTTTTTTGCAAATTGCACTTGAGAAATCCTCCCGTGAGAAAACTGCTTTTGTGGTTCCTGGAAAAGGTCTGTACGAGTTTGTTCGCATGCCATTCGGTCTCACAAATGCACCGGCTGAGTTGCAGAGACTGGTAGATAAACTTTTTGGTCCAGAGTATGATAATTCTGTATTTTGTTATTTAGACGATTTAATTTGTATAAATTCTGACTTTAATGGCCATATTGAACAATTAAATAAAATTTATAATATATTAAGAGAGGCAGGATTAACCGTAAATTTAAAGAAATGTAACTTTTGCAAAGATAGACTTCGCTATCTTGGTTTTATTGTTGACAGTAATGGTTTGCATACTGATCCTTCTAAATTAGAGACAATAGAAAATTTTCCTCGTCCAGAATCGGTAAAACAACTTCGAAGTTTCCTTGGTTTATGTTCCTATTATCGTAGATTCATTTGCAAATTTGCTGATATTGCTTCTCCTTTAACTAAAATGACTGCAGGTAGTAAAAATTCTAAAAAGTCACTTACTTGGAATGACGAAGCTGAAAATGCATTCCAAGAATTAAAAAATTCGTTGGTAACTTCTCCCGTCTTGCAATGTCCCAATTTTGAAAAACCTTTCTTTTTACATTGCGACGCTAGTTCTGTGGGCATTGGTAGTGTTTTGAGTCAAGAGGATGAGAAGGGAGATCAACATCCCATTGCTTTTTATTCTAGGTCACTTAATAAATGTGAAAGAAATTACAGTACCACTGAACGTGAATTATTAGCTATTTTAGATTCCATAGAACATTTTAGACCTTATATTGAAGGAATGAAGTTTACAGTTGTCACTGACCACGCTTGTTTGAAATGGCTTTTAGGTCTCAGTAATCCTAGTGGACGTTTGGCTCGTTGGGCTGCTAGAATTTCTCAATTTACATTCGATATTATTCATAAAAAAGGTTCATTACATTTAGTTCCAGATGCTTTATCTCGCATAGAAGTCGCCGCTATAAACGCTCAGGACAGTTTAGTCTTACCTGACGATGAAATTACTGACCCTTGGTATAGAAAAATATTTACCCAATGTCAAAAATCTCCTAGAAAGTATAAGAATTTTAGAGTTGAAAATAATACTTTGTATAAATTTTGTAGAAATAAATATAATCCTCACAGTCTTTTAGACTGGAAGATTGTTATACCCAAAGAGCATATTTTAGATACTATTAGATCAAATCACGATGATGTGAATTCTGGACACTTAGGAATACATAAAACTTTAAAGAAATTAAAACAACATTATTTTTGGAAGGGAATGTTTAATGATATTCATCAATACATTTTGTCTTGCGATACCTGTAAAGCTTATAAACATACTACATCTCCACCTTTTGGTATTATGATTAATCCTAAAAAGGTTGATCGTCCCATGCTTATGCTCTCAGTTGATATCATAGGAATTCTACCTAAAACTTATTCTGGTCATAGATACATACTTTCGGTTGTAGACGTTTTTACTAAATATTGCTGGTTCTTTCCAATGATCAATGCTACCACTAGAGTAATTTGTAAACATTTTGAAAAAGAAATATTTCTCAAATTTGGTTGTCCAAAAATAGTAGTTTGTGACAATGGAACTCAATTTACTTCAAAACATTTTGTAGATTTTTTGAAAGGTTTTAATATAACCAAAATATTTTATAATACTTTGTATACACCTCAAAATAACCCTGTTGAGAGATATAATAAAACGGTCGAAACCTGCATATCGTGTTTTGTTAAAGATGATCATAGAACTTGGTCAAGTTTTTTGCCCAATGTTCAATTGGCTTTAAATAATAGTGTAAACCTTGCTACTGAGTTTACTCCTAACTTTCTGATGTTTGGTAGGGAGCTTATTCTTGATGCGTCATTACATCACTTTAGTAGTTCTGTTGATAACTTATCTCAACTAGAAATTTCAAATAGGAATGCTTATGCAGTTTCTCTTAATTCACTTAGTGATATTTTTGTTAAAGTTCAAGCTTACTTGTTAAAGGGGTATAAGCGAAATGCCGCTTATTATAATAAAGGTCGGAAAGTCATTTCTTTTGGTGTGGGTGATATGGTGTGGAGAAGAAGTTTTGTTCAATCTCATGCTCCAGCATATTTTTCAGCTAAGCTTGCACCTAAGTTTGTAAAGTGTAAAATAACTGAAAAGGTTTCGGATAACGTTTATGTTTTGAAAGATTTAAATAAAGGTTCAGTGGGACGTTATCATGTTAAAGATATTATTAAATTTTAATTTGGTTTCCAAGTGTTAGTCTTGATATTTTTGATAAATTCTGTTTGAAGGCCGCTTTTGACAGTGTGATGTACGTGGAGATGGATGATAGGTTATCGGTGGTTTGAAAGATGTATGTTAGGTAACTTCTTATAAATTTATTGAATTTGAATTCTTAACATTCTAAAAATAAAACTTAGGCCATTCTCGTTAATTAAATACTATTTTTTTCCACACTAAATGTTTTTCACATCAGAGGATCTTATTTTATGTTTTGTTCGTTTTTGTTGGATTGTATAAGATCTTATTTTTTTAAGGGTAACCTGTTACCTGTTTACATTTTATTAGGATCTTATACGAGTATAACCCTACACTTCAGGTTATTTTTACCTTGAGATCAAAAACTTGAACTCAATTTCAAGTTTTTGTAATCTTTTTTTTTCATAGTTTGAAATCATTCTATTTTCTCTTCGTCATAAATAGTAATCGATTTTTAAATCTATTTTGTGCTGTTCATTGACAGAATTGTTTCTCATTTTTACTAGAGTTTCATTCTCTTTAATGATCGGATTTGACTTTGTTAGTAACGCGTTCATCCTGGACTTTACTTTTTAGGGTCATTCTGTAACCTTTGTTACAAAATGCCTTATTATTTTTTGAATCTTGGTGTAACTTTTGACCTTGATTTCGACTCTTTTTTTCCATTGTGCTCGGAAAGTCGGTGGTGTTGTGCCGATCACGATGTGGGATTTCGGCTCCGGCCATATTTTTTCCTTTTTCCATTGTGTTGGACATTGTTGTTCCAATCACAATGCGGGATTTTTTTTTGACTTTCGTCATTCTTTTTTCTTTGCGTTCGGAAGTTCGGTGGTGATGTGCCGATCGCATTGTGAAACTTTGGCTTTCGCCTTTTCGTTATTGAGATTTCTCATTGGAGATCTCAATGATTTTTTGTGTTTGTCTGTGTTTGGGAGATTGGTAGTGTTGAGCCAGTCACAGCAACATTCTTTTACAGCTATTGTGCTCGGGAATTCGGTGGTGATGAGCCGATCACAGTACGCTTTCCTTTGTTTCGTTGCAGGTTGTGCCTGTAACAATATTTTAAATAAGGTCTTTCAGCTTTATTTAAAAACTTTTGTTTGGAGTTTCAATTTTTTTTGGATTGTTGGATACGGAGTTAGTCAGTGGCAATAGAGCCTAACTGCACTCATAGAGATGGTAGAGTTGGAAGCAGTTGACATAGTAGTCAGTGGCGATAGTGCCTAACTGCACTCAAAGTTGTACTGTTCCAAGTGGTTTGAAATTTTTAGTCAGTGGCGATGGTGCCTAACTGCACTAAAAATTGTAGTTTGTATTGGTAAATTGTTCGAATTCGTTTGAAATTTGTAGTCAGTGGCGATGGTGCCTAACTGCACTGTTTTGGAGTTTAGAAGCGCTAAGAGATTTCTCTCTTCGTTTCATTTAACTAGTTTTTATAACTTATATTTTTTTCTGTTTTTCACAGATTTCATTTTTGACTTTTTGTCATTTGCATGTTTTTACTTTTATTAAATTCTTGAGACCTTGTCGTTTGACATGTTCAGAATTCATTTACACTTCGAATCTTTTATGATTCTTTTCTTTTTTTGGATTTAGAAAGTTGTTAAGACTGGTCTATTGTGTTGAAGATTTCTTTCTAATAAAAGAAAGTTCCTTTCTTTTATTTTCGGGGAGGGATGTAATGTAACGAGTCTTTTAAGCCTGTTACATACTATTGAATTCTTTGCTTTGATTTGTAGGCTCTGGTTGGTGTTGCCTTATGAAAATTCATTTTTTGTTGACTTGGATTCGTGAAGTGGTCACACTGATTTTTATTTTCGATGCTGTCAAATTGACTTTGACATTTCTTGCTTTTCGACCTACAGCCTGGAATCAATGGAGTGATTTTTGAGCGCTCCAATAAAATCTCAAAATATAACTTGAGATGGGCGGCATCTAGTCCCTAATTATGTGGTAGCCGATTGCCCTGGTCATGATCCTAATTGGATAGCCTTTATTTTTTAAGGTAAGCGAATTCTTTGTGATTTCGGTCCGTTCCGCGTTGTCATGGCTATTTTGATAGCAGACGCTAATAGTTTCCGATATTTAATTGTTTCAGGATCTTTTATCTTCATTTGATAATTATTTGCTTGGATTAATTCATCTACTGATGACCACATTTTGATTTTTGGAAGAAACGGTGAGTTTAATTGTATTTGTTCGTAACGACTCCTGCGTCGAATCGCCATTTTTTATCCGCTAACGATTATTCATGTTTGTTTTCAGCCACAAGGCGTTTTTTTTTTCCATATTACTTAAATTTTTGAACGCACGCCCCTACCAAAATGCATATATCTTGGACCGCCGTTGGCAATCTCGGCGAATATCACCAAGATGCTCTTGGATAATCCATCAGGTTCCTAATTTAGTCGACGGAGTTTGGTATGGTTTATGATACATAACTTCAATTTATTTTAAAAAAGTGCAATAATGACAGGTCTTAGAATAACAGCGATGTCATCTTAATTTTACACATTAGAGCTGTTAGCTTTAGAATTAGAAAGGAATTTTCAAACCAGCAGCCTTCGGGTAATAAAGTCGTTCTTACTTTTCATGATTGATTTTTATTGATGCCTTCCCGCTTGAAGATTAAAGGTCTCAAGCTCCCGCAGGTAAGTCTATCCTTGGCATAGTTTTGTGTGTACTCCAGGCGCCCGAATTTTCACTTTTACTTATTTTTATTTGGAGCACACCACACAGTTTAATTTCATTCATCTCATCTCACACACACTTTTTTTTATTATTACAGTAATTGATATGTGCTTTCATTAGAAAAATAAACATTGTGTACATTGTGTGTTTTACATACAAGAAAAATTAGGTATGTAGATATCTAAACCTAAAGAGCAATGGAAAGAAGCATGTTGAACACAGGCTTAGTCACAGAATCCGGAATTTAAAAATAAGAAGGAAGACAAAAGTAACGGGTATAATAACTCGTAGAACATCTAAAATGGAGTTGGACAGGACTTATGCTATGTTGCAAAATAAATAAATGGAGTATACAAGTAACCTTACGGTATCCAAAAGCAGACATCAGAAAACAAGGGTGTGCAAAAAAAAAAAAAAAACAAGCTGGAGTGACGATATCAGTCTAACCTAACCGTAGGACCATACTAGACCAGAGTTGCAGAAGACTGAGTTCAATGGAGATAGCTGGAGAAGGCCAATGCCAAGAGGCACGCCGAACTGAGAGAGATATTATAAGAAAAGAAAAAACACCCAAATTGAAAGTAGTTCGGAATTAAAAGGCTTTATTATTGTTATGTAGATACCTGATGTGTCGAATGAAATGACAAGTATAAAGAAGTATATAAGGAAGACACAAGCTGTGGCGACCCCAAATAAATTGGGATAAGGGCAGGAGAATGTTGACACTGTGACTCATTGGTCGCAGGCATGGCAGCTTGTTCTGCGGTCCTGGTTTTGATTCCCAGATTGAGGAGAGCTTGTTGGGTTTAACTCAGTAAAAGCCAAGGGGTCGGAATTATTGTATGGTTGATGGAATAAGGTTGTCCCGTAATGCAAGCTTGATGTTATGTAGGGTTATGTTATTATTATGCAAGGATAATAATAATAGAATAATAACATGTGCAATGTAAAGTGAACATAAAAAAAAAAAAAAAAAAAAAAAAAAAATAACAGCCAATGACTGAGGGGCAAGTCTCTTCTCGTACAGAAAAAGAAGAAGAAAATGAAGTGCTTAAATTAAAGTAAAAAAAATAAAGGTAGTTAAGCACTGGTTTACAAAGGAGCAGCTTGTGGCTTGATAGAGCTGCCGTTCGATTTGATTGGATTGAACTGTGTGTTGCCTAGATCGATTCGTGTATGGGTGGCCACCCATTGCATGCAGACTTTCCTCAATGCCTCGGAGGATACGTGGCAGTGTAGGTGGCCAGTAATGGTCAGTGGCCTGAGAATCTGACAGCCGGTTTTGCCGAGGGGTGTCGTGCTACCGGGTGCTGACTGAGTTGTGGAGGCTGGATGGGCGGTGGCTCCATGTGGAGTGCAGGTGTCCGGCTGCATCCAGTTGGACTGGAGGCCAGTCAACATGGTTGGGGAAGGCAGATAATGATAACATTATAGCTGTTTGACAAAATTATAGTTTTGAATTGGAATAACTTGAAATAATTCACAAATAAATATAGTAACACAAGTTCTGAGTAGGAAACCGTAATGGTGGTTGTGTAATGGTTTAACTTAAATATGAAGCCAATGTATAAATGTCGACATCGAGTCGTATTCGGTATGCCAGTGCCATCTGGTGGCGCTCGATGGAGTCATTGGTGCGCGCGCCAGTGGGTCGGCACGTCACTTCTCTGTGGAAGGGCGCGGCAGTGCGTGCGACCGGTGAAACATCGCGTGTTCTGAAATTCGTACCTACAGAGTTATACGTGCCTACGTGTTTCTACTATCGTCTTATTGTTTGAGTGTATCGGTGTACGAGACTGGTTTCTTCATCCAACACTGGGCCCACCGGAGTCAAAATCAAAATCAAGATGTTTTATTTCGCGTAGGCCTGCATGGGCGCTTGTGGGAGTTCGACAAAAGAGCCCACAGTTAACCAACGATAAGTGCTAAAAAAAAATATCCCTTCCCGATATAATATAATATGTGTTCTGGTAATTACAAATCAAAGGTAAATAATTTGTTAAAAAAAAAATAGATAATATGCAGCAACAACACATATATGTATGTTTAGTTAAACATAGAAGATTATTTTGTATAAATATATGTGTCTCAGATATTATGTTAAATTTTGTAAGAGCGGTGATGGCCTCGCCCGACTTAGGTCGTGGGTTCGAAACCAGGCAGGTATTTTGTGTTCATTCACTCATCACCAGGGAACGCTCTTAAAACGGTGAAGGAAAACACTGTAAGGAAACCGGCATGTCTTGGAAGCACGACTTCTAAGGCATGTGACATTTACCATCGCACTGTTTACGCGTGGTAAGATAGCAACCATTAAATTGGCTGGCGAATATCCATTAAATTGGCTTTTAAGAAGCAATCAAATTGGATAGAGCAACCTTTAAGTTGGCTCACAATAATCCATTAAATTGGCTGATGAACAGCAATTAAATTGGATGGAGCAACCATTAGGTTGGCTCATGAAATCCATTAAATTGGATAGAGCAACCGGTGAGTTGGCTCATGATAATCCATTAAATTGGATGGAGCAACAGTTGAGTTGGCTCATGAAATCCATTAAATTGGATGGAGCAACCGGTAAGTTGGCTCATGATAATCCATTAAATTGGATGGAGCAACAGTTGAGTTGGCTCATGATAATCCATTAAATTGGATGGAGCAACTGTTAAGTTGGCTCGTGATAATCCATTAAATTGGATGAAGCAACCGTTGAGTTGGCTCATGAAATTGGATGGTATCCATTAAATTGGCTGATGAGAAGCAATTCAATTGGATGAAGCAACTGTTAAATTGGCTCATGATAATCCATGAAATTGAATGGAGCAGCCGTTAAGCTGGCTCAAGAATGGTAAATATCCATTAAATTGGTCGTTGAGCATCCGTTAAATTGGAAGAAATGGGCGTCCATTAAAATAGAAGTATTAGGCATCTATGAAATAGGACGCTAGACATTCACCAAATGAGACATACTTGTATGTTGACTGCCATTAAATTCAATGTGCACGATATTAAAATGACTAATCATGTGAGCCTAGAAGAAAGAAAAAAATATTAGATACCTGACGAATTCGGAAACTATGTCAAAAGTAACAAAGAAAGTTGAACAAATAAAACTTGTACAGAACCAAATAAAACTTTTGAAGTCTGGGGCAGTATAACTCTTTTGTTCATTGGTTGCCAAGAAAGTTTTGGAATATATATAATGATAAACGTTGTAAAGGAACCTAAAGAAAGAAATAAAAAGAAATGTAGTTGAGAAACTTTTTGGATAAGAACAAGGACACAAAGTTACAACTAGGAGTATTGAAATTAAGCAACAGTGTCAATCTTATCTAGGTTGGAACCCAAACGAAGACTAGCTTAGGAAATTGGATTTTTAGACAGTACGCAAGTCATCGCTGATGCCAAGCTAGTTTGGGTACTACAACAAACTGAGTTTAATTCAAATATTTTATTGGAGAACATTATATAGAGAGATAAAAAGAACACATTTCAAGAATAGTAATAAAAATCATAATGAATAAATAAAATGTAAAAATATTTCTCTACATCAGATTATGTACGAAGGTATAGCCAGTAATAGAAAGAGAGAAGCCTTGGTCTTCTCGGGGTCATCGATAATTTAAACTTAAATAAAAAACACTTAAACCACAAAGTTTTTGGAAAAGTTCTCTCTAAATATCCAAAGTGTTTAAATTCAACCCCATGATCGGTTACGGGGCAGGCATCATTAGAACTTATCTTTAGATGTCATTAGAAAAAAAAAAACAATGAAAAGGAAAGGAATATGGAAATAGGAAGACGAGATCATGCAGACCCCCAGAGGTTAGAATAGACGATGAAGTTCATAGGAATAGTCTAATAACCTATTAAGTATTACTTTAATCCTACTCCACACTTAATGGAGGCTACTGGAGGAGATGTTCAAATGGAGTAACTAAAGAAAGAAAAAGTATTTATTGGTCTCACACAGGACAAGAAACGAACTGAACAAAACGATCGAACTGAACGGACTGGGTAAAACCTGATAAGGTACATTGTACATTTAGAACTGGTAGGTCAGTGGCAGTCGGTCTAAGATGACAAGGTAGATCGGATAACAAAAACATGCAAGTATGGTTGAACATTTTAAATTCTTTAGTGGTTGAATTTGCTTGATTACTGAATGTAATTGTGTGTATATTTGGGTAAAGCATTTTGATCAAAACAAATATAATAAGAAAGGGATGTAGTGTATACGAGTATCTATTTAATAGATATTTAAACACTGTCTCACAACCACAAGTGGTCAGGGGAGCTGTCACTAATGACATCTGTCAGTTACATGATGGCGGGAAGTGAAGTGATCCTGGACTAAGGCTTGGTGGTCTGGTGTGAGCCTGTGATACTTAGTTAATTGTAAAATCAACCGATTAGGTCTGTTACTAGTGGATACTACACTAACAAACAAACATTATAGGATGTACAATACCAGGTTATATTGCGGTTATCTTAAATTGACTAGACTTTGATATCTGCTAACTCGCGGTTATTTGGACTTGTGTAGTATTTCATGTACCTATCTACTGTAAGGTTTAGTGGTGGAGTAATAAGGTCATTCTTCTGGCACTAAATGTGTTTTTGGAGATTAAGTAGGTATGTACCTATTGTAGTAGGTACCTTCATTATTTAAAGTAATACTAATAAGTGTCTAACCAATTAATACTTTTTCTTTCTTTCTATTTCCACAAACTAACCGTTTTCGTCCACAACATAAACAAAATAAAAGTCTTTTGCAGTATTGTAACTTTATATGTTTTAAGTTTATAACCAAAAGAAACAATGACTTATCATTATTGTTCAATTTGTAAAATCAGACTTTATAGTATCTTTGCTAGAAAGGCAAAGATCAATGCATTGTAATTTATGCTACTTTTATATTCTTGTTTGCTTAATAAGTGACGGTGCCGAAGACATTTCAAAATATAAATATAATTTCTTGACTATTTCTATAAAGTTACGTAGAGGGTTCGCAAATATTATGAAATATACATATGGCTATGGCCTATGCATTATACAGTGCCTCTGGTAGCTTACCATGACGTCTTATGCAGTATTACATATTTTAATTATATTCCAGAGTAGGAAAGAAATAGCGGTAGATGTCCTCTATAGTATAGAGCAGCTACGTCTCTTTCCCACACTGTAGTTTATTTACACAATACTGCTTTAAAATGCCATGGTAACACCCTCTGTTCTAAGCAAACGGGTCATGTTTGAGCACTATCCAACCATGAATTTATTAATTGAAGTGTTTCTAATTTATATCAATGAATAGTAAAATTCTTTTTCTTTCTTTTTTTCGTGTCCCAGAGCTGGGCAATGGTTTCCGTTATCTCCTGCCACCTATCTATCATCTGTGGGATCTCTGACCATGTCTGGCCATGAGAGTGGTCTGCAACTCAGCCCTCTACCAATAAAGAGGTACTTTTCTCAACCAGATTGAAAAAATATAATCTTTTTAGTAGGTACATATTTAATGCGAAATTAAAGATTTTTTTGGCTTCCTAACTCACGGTAGCTTATGCTTATTTTGAGTATTATATACTATATTCTCCTAAAGTCTATGTGTTAATCTAGGTTATTGTCGATTGATGACAAAGTCAACCTGCTGACAGATAACCTCGTGCAGCTGTACGATGTTCACGCTCCCATACGTGCAGTCAAAATTAAACACCTTCCGGCTCCATGGATCACAGATGACATTAGAAAGATCATGCACAGGAAAGCTGTTACAAAAACTAAATTTAAGTGTCGGCCCTCGTCGAAAAACCGTGAGATCCTTGTTGAAGCTCGCAATCGCTGCAATAAGGTGTGTAGAGATGCCCAACGACGCCATATCCATACCTCAGTTGAAAATGGAGATCCAGCTAAAGTTTGGAATTTTCTAAAATCCATGGGAGTTGGAAAATCACGCCAAGAATCGATTCCTAAAGACTTAGATATTGACCAACTAAACCAACACTTCTCATCTTCGCCCTACTGTAATGGGACTATGAAGGCAGCCACAGTAAACTATCTTTCTAACCTTCCAACTCCGGATCATCCCCCATTTGTCTTTAGTCAATTCTCTGATTGTGATGTTAAGAAGAGCGTTGTTTCAATTACGTCAAACGCAGTTGGCAGTGATTGTGTAAGTCGGAAAATGATACTCCCTGTCCTCGACGAGATCCTTCCTATTCTATGGCATATCCTAAATTACTCTATATCCTACGGTGTCTTCCCTTCGATGTGGAAAGAGGCCAAAATCACCCCTTTACCCAAAAAATCGAATCCTACTTCCTTTTCAGAATACCGTCCTATCTCCATCTTGCCTTTTCTCTCCAAAGTCCTAGAACGCCTTGTCCACAATCAGCTCAGTGCATTTCTGTGTAAGAATAGCCTTCTAAATCCTTTCCAGTCTGGATTTCGTCCTGGTCACAGCACTGCTACGGCTCTAGTTAACGTTACCGATGACATACGTTTAGGCATGGAGAAAGGAAATCTGACAGTTCTCTGCTTATTGGATTTTAGTAATGCGTTCAACACTGTCGATTTCGATATCCTGCTTGGCATACTTCGCTCACTTAACATATCTCCAACGGCGATTGACTGGTTTCGTAGTTACCTGTATGGGCGCCGGCAACGTGTATGCATAGAAGGGTCTTGCTCTTCTTTGTGTTATACTTCTGCGGGTGTACCTCAGGGTGGCGTTTTATCTCCTTTACTCTTCGCAATTTTTATAAATTCTATTTCCACAAAACTTCTTTCTTTTTACCACCTTTATGCAGATGATTTGCAAATTTACCGGCAAGCTGCATCTTCAGATTTGGCTGATGCAATTGACATAATCAACAAGGACATGGTTTCAATCTGCGAGTGGAGTGAGGCTCATGGGTTACAGGTTAACCCGCTGAAGACTCAGGTCATTGTTGTTGGTAGCTCAAGGATGATCTCCAAGATAAACTGGTCGCAGCTTCCCCAGGTTAAATTTAATGGAACTGCTATTCCGATAAGTGAGAAGGTCAAGAACCTTGGGGTTTGGATCGACAAGAATTTTTCCTGGGGTCCCCAGCTGCAGGACGTAAGTCGCAAAATATTCGCATCTGCCAAGTCCCTGAGACGCCTGCGGAACTTTCTTCCAACTGCTACTAAAACTGCGCTGGCTCAATCTCTTTTACTTCCCGTTCTTGACTACGCTGATGTCAGTTATCTCGATCTCACTGAGGCACAGCTAGATAAACTTGAGCGACTTCAAAACTGTTGCATAAGATTTATATTTGGCTTGCGCAAATATGATCACATTTCTGAATTTCGTGCAAAACTCAAGTGGCTTCCTATACGTCTCCGCCGGAATTCTCATATCCTGTTTCAGCTCTACAGTATTCTATTCAATCCTACAACCCCCGCTTATCTTAAAGAACGTTTCAAGTTCCTTCATGACACACATAATAGATATCTGAGGTCATCGGAAAACTTAAGATTAGAGATGCCGATGCATTCCACCAGTTTCTACGACAAGTCTTTCACAGTACAAGCAGTACGGTTATGGAATGCCTTGCCAGGGTCTATAAGGCAGGCTCAATCTCTGCCAATTTTTAAAAGCATGATAAAGAAACTGTATCTATCTCCTTAAGCTTAAATTTTTATTAGCTATTTTAATTTAGTTCTTTTGCACTTGTATTAAATGTAAGTTTATATAAGTGTAATATGTTTTATGTATGTATATGTATGTATTTATTGTATATAATTATGTAAATGGTACACCACAGGCTACCTGCAGTATTGTTACTCCTTCTCCCATATATCCATCCAAAGGTTGTCTTTAAAAGATCGCTCTAAGCGATAAGACCGCCCATTGTGTCACCCCTTGTAAAATGTTTTACTATTGTTTTTTTTTTTTGTAATTTTATGGTGTACATAATAAAGAGTATTCTATTCTATTCTATTCTATTCTATTCTATTAATCTGTGTGCCGAATTTCATTAAAATCTGCTCAGAAGTTTTTGCGTTAAAGAGTAACAAACATCCATCCTCACAAACTGTCACATTTAAAAGAGTACTAGGTACCTAGTAAGATCATCAATCAAAAATAAAATTAAACAAAACTTACAATAAGTAAATGTATTTTAATCTTTAATTATGAGAACAATAAAATGTAATTTCAATAAATATAGTATTGAGCAAACAAACAACCCATCACAGATTTATAAACGCCTTTATAGAATAACTTTTACAAAACAAAAATATCCCTACTATCACAAGTTTCGTTTTTTGCATCATTTGGTATCACAGTTTCCCCTGCATGAAGGGCTTAAGATATTTATGGAAGCTCTGGTTGACGGGCTCCGCGTTGAGGGGACTCTTGAGCGCTTCCTCCATCAGACGCTCGTACACACGACCGTCGTATGCGCCCAGGGTTGATTGGAGCAACTGGAGAAAAAAAGTGATAGTATAAGTGTTGGAGCGCCTGATGGATTCGTCTTAGCAGCGAGCGACGATGCGTACGAACTACATAGCAACAGTAGGTACCTACACCAATTATATTTTATTGTATGTTTTAATATTGTTATAGTATATCTTCACGATTAGTGAAACTGCCAAGATACTGAATACGATTTACAGCCCCTTATGACGTGTTACAGAAATTGATGATCTCGTGATCGCAAGCAACAAACAAGGTTGATTCGGAATTGTTCATTAGTTTCCTCCGACGCCTTGGAAAGTACGTGGTCTCTCTCGGGCTCGGATGACCAGCCCATTCCCATCTGACTATAAGAGTGAAGGGAGATAGAGGATACCTACCTGTGTCTACAATAATACCTCCCGCGTCAACGGTTAGCCTCAACCGAGATAGGCTGGAGATTATTTATTTCATACATGATAGTCCAAATTTGTTTAAAGGGTTTACCATGACGTCTTAAAGCAGTTTTAATGTCGCTTCAGTGTGGGAAAGAGACGGAGCTGTAGAAGACGTATAACGCCATCTCTTTTCCACTCTAGAATAAAAGCAAAACTATACTACTTTAAGTCGTCATGGTAACCCCCGGAGACAGTTTTGTATTCAAGTTTGTCTCCACTGGCACTACAGCGAAATCATTCGACTATGTATTAAAATTATTCAGATGCTACTTATTCAGTAAAACTTAACATGCACTTACCTCATCGATAATATCAAAAGCGTCCACAAGTCCCACAGCATTAGGTCTAATTTTCCTCAGCAATTCCTCGTAACGAGACCTCAAATGCACCACATCGGTATGCGAAATTGACGTGTACTGAAGAAAACAGAAGAAAATTTCAAACGATTTCCAAAAAGGATGCTGTACTCGTATTATTGCTATCAAACAACATCAATGCATGTTGGCTGACACATCATCATCATCGTCAGCCAAGCCTTTTCCCAACTATTTTGAGGTCGGCTTCCATTCTAACCGGATGCAGCTGGAATACCAGTATTTTACATGGAGCAATAGGGTAGTTAACAAAGAAAAAAACAAAATAGTCTGTCAGATTTTCAAAAAATATTGGACACGTAGTTTTTCTTTTTTCACGTAAACAAACAATGAAGACGATACAGTGCTTTGAAAACTCGTGTGACGTCATATTCTAAGACATTAGTATGACATTTTTTACCGGTGAGTGACGTCACGACCCCCCCCTCTCAAATCTTTGGCGGGTTTTATCTTCGTCTATTTTTATTGATTTGATAAAACAAAAAATACTTATCCAATATTTTTCGATAATCTAACAGACGGACTAATTAGAATCATATTTTTTTTAGTCAGTAAACATCCCTATTGCCTATCTGACCTCCACAATGCTGTTAGTAGTCACATGACGAAGGCTATTTAATATTCACTTGCATTCCTACAGAGATTCCCACAAATCTCGGACTAACGCGGTAAGTCAGGCGAACCGAACATAATTCAGTGATGACAGATTCAGAACGGACCCTACCGAGCGTCAGGAATAGAATATCGGCACTGCTGCTCAAGAAATACTGGAGAAATGGATGTCCTGACCCGAACTAATGTGTTGCAGGCCTCAAATAACAGCAAATTTGAAAACAAGAGGATTAAAGAAGATAAAATCAGCCAACAGTTACCTGTAGCAAGTCTCCCAGCCTCTCCAGGGTCCAGTACACGGCATACAACTCGACTAGCTGGCCCATCACCTCAGCCAGTGGCGCAGACATACTCTTCATAGCCTTAGACATGTCCTCGTAGAATGTGGATATCACGATCCCTCGACTGTGTGACTGAAAGGAACATTGCTGTTAATTTTTCGATACTTAAGTATCGAGAGATTTATCAGAATGGTTCTCGAATAAGTCCGTAAAGGCCTGACAAGATAAACATAACATCACCCCTGTATTCCCCGAAGGATTAGGCAGAGCTGTACCTACCATTAGTACATACAAATTTCGCCATGTATGGGCGCCCCCATACATGGCGAAATTTGTATGTACTTTGTATGCCCGGTTGTAATAGGCTCGCGGCTCGCCAGCCGCGAGCCTATTACAACCGGGCACTTATTCACTTATTCCGTATGGTGTCGGACGTAAAGAATAGCACCTTCCTATATCTTCCCGTGGGTGTCGTAAGAGGCGACTAAGGGATTTACCAGAGAATGGGCAGCAGCGTTTTCTGTGCCTTCGTAACAACCATACTGCGATCGCCAACCCGCCTGCCAAGCGTGGCGATTATGGCAAATCCCCCCCTTCTGGGGAAGGTACAGCAGTAGACGTCTTATGGCTGAAATAACGATGATGATGACTTATTCAGACTCCGTAGCTCCGGGGCTGAACGTGGAAATTCGAAAGACAATTGTTACTAGTGGAACAAAACAAAACATGTTTATTTTTTATGCCTTTAGGAAATTAGGAGAATTAGGAAAGAACGCATCTTAATTAGCGTGATTATCACTACATTCTACATATTGTAAAACAAATGTCCTCCACCGCATCTGTCTGTCTTCTGTCTGTTCGCGGTAAACTCATAGAGTACTGCTTCGATTTTCATGCTGTTTTAACGATGGATAGAGTGGTTCTCGAGGAAGGTCTTAGTAAATAATTTGACCGACATCCACGCGGGCGAAGCCGAGGTAATGCCAAAAACAAATCATCATTCCAATCATGGGATACATTGACTTACTTCGGCAGCAGAAACTAATTGTATCGATGTTGTATTCCACGCGTCCTCCTGAGACATGCCAGACATTATTTTACTCGTCATATTGTCCACGGATGAAGATATTTTCCTGTAATTAAACAAATAACAAATTAAAATCTACTCATCATTCAATCAATAACTGTTTATTAGATAATTAAACGCCACGTTCACGAGCGCATCAAGTAACACGGGTGGGTTTCACTTGTTCTGTTCGCGTGTCCCGAGTCACGCCGCGCGCCGTGGTGCCTCTGGTTGCATGCTGTTAGCTAATTATTTCCTTTGTTGTTTGCGCAGCCGTTTATCGCAACTCGCACCGCGCACTTCACTTGAACAGGTACCTCAGGGCTAGATGTTCCGGGGCTGCGGGACTGTTCGAAAGAGATACCCCGGAACACAAAGGGCTAAGAAGGAACATGGGTGGAATTTAGTCAGTAGAAGTCTGACACTCCCTTTCACTCTGCTCAGAGCAGAATGAGCGGGATCATTTGATGATTTCCGTTCATTTTTGGGGCTTGATGGTAAGTGATTTCAACTTACTTCATAGCAACTATTTGAAATCCACGTATGATGCCCTCTACAGAACTTTCCCATTTGTCACAGAATCCTGGAACGGAGACCGTCTTCAAGTAAGCAACTGTAGGAGTCAAGGGATGCGTGTCGATTTGACGCCATGTTTTGAGTAGGAATCTGAAAATTTTAAATTAAAATTAAAAAATATGTCAAATTAAATCAATCAATCTTATTTTCGTGCAGATGCAGCTGAGAATTCACTATCTTTATCTATTTACAGAGACAGCTACTCTAGTCCTTCTAACCGTTTTCGATCACGGCCGGTCATCGACGCACGAAATCGAAATATAAATATGTGTGTCAGCACACACAGGTGCACTTTCATTTCCTCAATTTCATAGTCTTATGGGAGAGCAATCCGACACGACCGGAGATCCGGTGCCAGACCAGTGGCTTAACTACAACAATACCGAAGTCGCGGATAACAGTAGCCAGAGTAGACACAGTTGACAGACAGACAAAATCACACAGAACCGTATTATAAAACGCTACGAACCTAGCCGTCTGCAACATCAGCACAGTGTTGTCTCCCTCATAAGTGCAGGAGGCCGTAGTGAGGGCGTATGTGGGGGGGAGGTTTGATGACGTCATGTAACCGTGCCCACCACACGCCAGCCGACAAAGCGCCGTGAACATGGACGAGTCTGTTGTGCTGATGGCCTTCAGGCAGCAAGCTAGAGCGTGCAACTGGAATAGAAGGATCGTATGATCACGTAAGTCTGTATGTTGCATTGTACTAGTTCGAGAAATACCAAAACGTGCGTTAAAAATGCTTGATTGTCATTGTACAAATTAAAATAGTATCAATTAAATGAAGCCTCTAGAAATAACAAGAGGTCACGTCGGCTTCACATTTTTTAAATGGAAAACATCTTTATAAGTCAAATCATCACGGATGCAATGTGGCGCTGTTCTTCAAAAAATATCGTGTCCTGTGTGTCCTGTTGGTTGTTCACTTCAGGAACATAAGGACGCTACCGAAAGTACCAAACTAGTTAGCTCAATTCTGGGTCGACCCAATTTAGACTCCCATCAACACGCTTAGAACAAGGTCACAGAAAATTTATTCAGAGTTCCACCTTCCGTCTTTCTGAATTGTGACTCACCTCTCCCAATCGCTCCATGTTTCCCTGATGCAGCTGGTCGTTGATAAGATTGAAAGTGTCCCACAATCGCCACGCGTTCATCTTCATGGCGTAGCACCCGGCTGTCGCGGTTAATATCTTGTGTTGCTGAGTCACATAGTCCAAGATCTGGCGCTCTGGTTCACTGAAACATTAGGTATGACTATTGACTAGGTATACATTAGTATGGTAGGTACTGCAAAAAAAGGTCTTGACGATGAGACAACACTGCACATTGTGCAAACATTTAAACAGTTATTTATCCAATGCAAAATCACAAACCCCACAAGGAGAAATCTCTTTATAACCTAATAGGCAAGCAGACTAAAGTAAAAATATTATGGATGTGAAATAAATATACCCAATTCTAGGAATGACATTGAAATAATTTAATATTATTATTATTTAATAAATAATTTATTCTCCATTATGACTATTTATGACTCTTATCTTATTATAATTATATCCTGCTTAATTCATCGAATTGTATTTATTTCAATTGATGATTTACCATGACAATTTTGCATGCCTTACGGACTACGGTAGAATCACTTGTAACTTGTAAATTTTATAACACCATTGTAACAGTGTATTCAGCAAAAATAAATGATTTGATTTGAAAGACTTTCAGTGAATATCGTATTGGTGTCAATTTAGAGAGCCCATCATCATAATCAGCCTATAATGTCCCACTCCCTACTGCTGGAACACAGGACCATTCTCTATGAGAGGGAATGAGCTAGTACACCACGCAGGCCCAGTGCGAGTTGGTGAGAACCCATATTACAAGTTTAATCATACGCCAGATGCCAGGGATCCTATAACTGTACACTTACAGCACTTACAACTAATAAGACGAAATTTTTTTATGTTATACCAGGTAGTATCAGCAAAATATCCAAAGGGCCACCTACCCCTCTTTGAGCTGAGACTGTCTCCTAACCGCGGAGTACCTCGCACCGACGGTGATAGCCTTGGCCAAGTAGTTGACAGAATCGAACACTATGACCACCCTCACAAACACCATGGCGCCGTAGATAAGCTTGCTGTTCTGAGATTTGACGTAAGTGCCATCCTGAAAAGGTAATTCATCACAATAGGGTAGTTAACTGACTAAAAAAATATGGTTCTGTTTAGCCCGTCTGTTAGATTATCGAAAAATATTGGATACATGTTTTTTGTTTGATTGACGAAAATAAAACGTGTCCAAGATCGTGAGTCACTTTCTGGTAAAAAATGTACCAAACTGTGACGCGTCGCGCGACTTTTCAAAGTACTTTATCGTCTTCATTTATTGTTTACCTCTTTTATCTGTTCTGTGATTGTTTACGTGATAAAAGAAAAAATACGTGTCCAAAATTTTTTGGAAATCTGTCTGACAGACTAATTAGATTTGTTTGTCAACTACCCTATTCAGTAAACCTTATATATATTCCACTTTTGACAGGATCCCAAAAATTGAGGTACTTATTGGTAGATATCGAGATATAGAGGTATGTAAATTACTAAAACCGGTGTGGACAGTAGCAGACACTACATTTACAACCAACGATGGACGTCAACTAATGAAAAAACAATGCGCTATCAATGGACGAACAAAAACGCCGATCGTGTGTTCAGCGCCTGACAAATATTTAAATTCAAATATTTATTACACTCATGTGACCCGAACCACATAATGTATCTACGTAATTTGCCCAAACCGGTTTGAACGAATATTTTCTTAGACTGAGTTTGGATGAACGAATGGATGTCAGAATCGCTGAATGAATCTGAATGAAATTTGGCACAGAGATCAAAAATAAATCACATATCATGTACGTGCTTACCTCCAAAACCTTGGCATGCTTCATCAGCATATTAGTCCTGGGTATCCTCAAATTCTCAAAGCCTATGAAACCATTATTCACCGAGTTGAGTCCCATCTTGACTCCGATCTCTCCCACCTTGATCCCTGGTAGCGGCATGTGGGTGTCTTCGTCCCTCACTTGGACTATGAAGGAGTGGATGCCATGGCATTCGCCCTTGGAGTACAGTTGAGCTATCACGATGCAGTAGTTAGCTGTGTTCCCCACTGTGGAAATGATGATATGTGAGGAACTAAGGATACCATTTTTGAATATGGGGATATTATTAGCGCACTGCAGGTTTTTGTTAACAGGAAAAATTGTTCATTCACCGAAAATTATCATCATCAGCCAATTTAGTATAATAGAGAGTTCCCAGATACTGATTAATCGGATTTAAAGATTAACCAGATAATACCCTATAAGTAACTGATTTACCATTATACAGTGTGTAAATCAACCCATCACACAGCCGTCAACCAAGCATTCGGTACATCAAACTAAGTACCCCTACGCAAAAATTTTTGCTGGAAAACGACTTTTTTTTTTGGGGTCAAAAATCACATTTTACGGTAAAACTCAAAGTAGCACTCTTAAAACATTGTGCTAGTGGATGCTTTGAATAGTAAACGGGTCATGGAGGTAATTTAAGTAAAGTTATAACCTGAAAAACTAGTATTTACAAAAACAGCTGTGAAAAATTTGTAACTTTGACCCCCAATATCTCCGTAACTAGGGGGTTCCCAGGTATGGTCTAGAACAAAAATGATCGCAGTGGTGGGGAGAACAAGTGCCCTTCGTTTGCGTTAAGGGTACTTTTACACCCTATATGGGTAACCTTTTCGGCCCCTAAAAAATCCATTTGGCTACATCAGCGTTCTCTTCACTAGATTCTACTTAGATTATCTAGGATTCTAGGCTAACCAACCATTGAACTGCATCCATCAATCGTGGCATCTAGGAAATCCAATGTATCATAATTAGGACCTAGAACCATTGTATTGTAAAGGCTACTTACGTCCTCCAGGCCACCATTTATACGAAGTTAGCGTAGGACTATGCAGTACAAACTCCTCCGTGGAAGGGTCGTAGGTAGCCGTCGTCTCCAGACCTCGGATGAAAGTGCCGTGACCCAGCTCAGTCTACAATTATAAAGTACCAATCCAACTCTCTAAATAATCAAAGATCAATGAAATTATAGGATGCACTCAGGCTAGATAAAGCTGTTATAGCAACGTGAATATCTGGGAATATCATGATGCAGAAACTATAGATCCTCATCATTCTCATGCCCTTATCCCAACTCATTTGGGGTCGGCACAGCATGTCTTCTCCTTCCATACTTCTCTGTTAAGCATCATCTCATGAGACACCTATCCTTTCTTGCCAAATCATCACAGTAACAGAAAGTACAGATTGTCATCTCATTTCGTAATACGCCTGGGTAAGATTTACCTGAGCATAGCTCCCGATAATGCTGCAATTCAAAGCCCGATGTAGCCATTTTTCTTGCTGCTTCTCATCAGCCTGGCTCATAAAGACTGGCATGAACATTATGTAATGCAGCCCGAAGGGAGAACCGTCCTGTGATATGGAAGCGCCTAGGACACCGCTTAGAAGATTCCTGTAAACACAAAGTAGTCTGATCAAATCTTCTCTCACTTGGGCCCGGCTTCCATAAAAGTAGATATAAGTGGAGACTTGCGGGAGTCGACCATTGGTTGAAAGCCAGATCACGTTTCTCATTCGCCCTGTGATTGGTTGAATCTTGCACGCTTCTGCTGCAGATGGCAGAAAGTTAGCAACTTACCACTCTAGGAACTTCTGTTTCTCTTATATAGTAAGTAAATGATATGAAGGAAAAAGGAATAAATGATTGCGTGACGATTGACAAGGGAAAATGGAAGATAAAAACGTCCAAAATCACATGAGATAAAGGCAGGAAGATGATGATGATTACAATACAATACCTGTAGTTCGTAAGATCAGTGTTATTTTCTTGTTGGAGTTTCCGAAGCAAACCGAACAGGATGACTGCCTTGCGCATAGAGCTCTCATATTTCTCCTTATGACTTAGATATTCATCTGGCACACCGCCAAAGAGCTCCTCCCTCTTAGTAAGCATTACCCTTTCTGAAAAAGAAGCAAATCAAATAATAACGACAAAATACTCTGTAGGTCTTCAATTGATGAACTAGTGTTCCATTCAATTGAATATTTCCAATTAATCTATAGCAGTCGTCATTTGTTCATCGCAAATTACATACAAATTAAAATTGCTACGGCTTCTCTATCCCTACATGATTTTCGCTGCGGCTTTTGCATATAAAAGCCCGACATTTGTTGCAAAAACATCACACATCCACCACTCTTCTATCAGTCACCAGTTCTACAAACACTCCAAGATGAACAAGATCTATTTCCTCATCGCCCTCGTGGCTTGCCTCTGCCTCTTCGCCGAAGCACAGTTGACGTTCACCTCCAGTTGGGGCGGGAAGCGCGGGGCTGTTGCTCCCATCTCGTGCAAGAACGAAGAAGCAGTAGCTACGATTTTCAAGCTGATTCAGAACGAAGCTGAAAGATTCATCATCTGCCAGCAGAAATCATGAAATCAAAAGACGATCGACGCTATTCTGAAGACGATACTGCGATATTTAAATGGCGAATATGTTTATTTATAAAATGTTGTTGTATTTAAGTTTTCTTCAGACGAACCCTTGATATTGTCGGTCGGAGTAAGCTATGATGAAACTGTATGTAATTATATATTTTTGGGTTATGAAAGCATATACATAAGTGTGCCTTGTTGATAATATTCAGGTTAAACGCAATTTACGTAATTGTATTAGCTGAATGTAATAAAAAATCTTGTGACATGTTATAAAACATTTGATTTTAGTTTTATCTCCACCTCCTCATTCTCCGAGAACGTTACACAGTAGGTACTATGAAATTAGCAGGTATACAAGCACACTAACAATAGAATCTATCCTACACGCAGAGGTTAATTGCCCTTATTGTGACCCAATCACCCAAGCGAAGGTTGCTCACACACAACCTTAGCTCGATAATTTGAACTTGTATGAAATGCCTTTGCCTTAATAAAAAAAAACAAAACCTAACCCAGTGTAACTTAGCAGTATACGAACAAGAAATATTATTTTGGCTAGCTCTCCTACTACATACATAAACTCAAACATGTGAACCTGGATCATCATTCACTTGCGCTTATCCAAAAAAACTAATTAGCCCGTCAGATAGATTTCCAAAAAATATTGTACAAATATTTTTTTCTTTTTTCACATAAACAAAAAATTAAGACGATACAGTTCATCGAAAACTCGTGAACTCCTCGAAAATGTCCTATGTCAGTACATTTTTTACCTACAAATGACGTCACACACAACCCCACTCATGACCTTTGACGCGTTTTATCTTCGTCAATTTTTATTAATTTGATAAAACAAAAAACACGTATCCAATATTTTTCGATAATCTAACTGATGGACTAATTAGAATCATAATTTTTTGACTCGGTCCGATCCCCTATTCATTTGGGGTCGACGGCGCAGCATGTCTTCTTTCATACTTCTCTTTTACTCGTCATCTCATCAGACACCTCCTTTCTTGCCATAACATCCATGTGAACCTGGATATCAATTTTAATATCAAATTGTTCGCGAGAAAGAACCGCTAACTTCAATTTGATTTTCCCTATGTCCAGCAGTGGACGTCTTTACGCGAAAGGATGATTAATGATGAAATTATTCTAAAACTTGTATAGGTACATAATCCGCCAATAAAAAAAAAACCAGATCGTGTAAATAAATGTTTCGAGCTCGCTACTCGCTTGCATTGCAACGTCTGTTTGTTATTCGCATTATAAGTCGACAAGAATAAAGAAAATATTTTTTTGTAGCGATATTGAGAAGTGTGGGACTTTCGAAAACCGAATTATTCAAATGGAATTAATTCTAATGGGAAATGGTTTATTTATTTCTGGGCATAGAGGAGCATCACGCCATGGCAGCGTCTTGCCATTTTCCCTCACGGCATGTACGAGTCGGTTCTACTGCCTATATAGGGTGTAAAAGTAGCCTTTTTTTGTTCTAGATCATACCTGGGAACCCCCTAGTTACGGAGATATTGGGAGTCAAAGTTCCAAATTTTTCACAGCTGTTTTTGTAAATACTAGTTTTTCAGGTTATAACTTTACTTAAATTATCTCCATGACCCGTTTACTATTCAAAGCATCCACTAGCACAATGTTTTAAGAGTGCTACATTGAGTTTTACCGAAAAACGTGATTTTTGACCCCAAAAAAAAAGTCGTTTCCCAGCAAAAAATTTTGCGTAGGGGTACTTAGTTTGATGTACAGAATGCTTGGTTGACGGCTGTGTGATGGGTTGATTTACACCCTGTATAGGTGCGCACATAGATGTTACACAAGAAGTTAATATTGTTTGTAAGTACTTGACGGAATATCACAAACGCAAGGGTCTTTGACTGACCTTTGCGGCTGACTCTTAATAAGCAGAATTAATTTTCGCTGGTTATCTTACTTAACTGTGACGGTGGCAACATCGATCAAATGATCAATGGATGACAGTAATTAAATAAAATTATGATTTATTTAAGCTTATTTTAATATTTCTTACGAGCTCAAGTCAGATTCATAAGTATTAGGTACCTACCTACTATTAAAATGACAAAGTAATAAATCAATATATACTGGCGTCTTATTATCTGCAGCTGGTCTAAGGCGTCTAAAATCCCGTCGGGGCTGCGGGTTGTTCGCAAGAGATACCGCGGCCTCGACATGAAGGGCTAAGAAGGAACATGGGTGGTTTTTAGTCAGTAGAAGTCTGACACTCCCTTTCGCTCTGCCCAAGAGCGGGAGGGGTTATTTGATGATTTTCCACCCACCATAACAAAAAAGGCGCCTAAAATGACCACCATAATTTATGAATTGCGGTATAAACCGTAGGATAGGCCTTTCATAATAGTAACTGCGTCTGTGAGTCTGTGACCATTTAGTAAAATATGTAGATCATAATAATAATAGTTACAGTGCAGACGCAGTTGCTATTCGTACGCAATTCATTCATTTTTGAATGACAGCAGAGAATGGGAAAAGAAAACGTGTTGCGCCGACCCCAAATTGAATGGGACAACGGCAGGGCGATGATGATGGTCTAGGGTGGCCATCCGTCGTGCCTTAGTAGTAGGGATTTGTCCTAGTTTGGTTTGCGTCCAGGGGCCGAGGGTTCTAAAAAGAGTCCGATGAAAACGGTTCTGTGTCAGGAAAATCTAGGTAGGTACACTGAGGAAAGAAATGGAGAAGATAAATTTGAATGGAACATGCATATTATTATTATAGCACCCCTAGAAGACTTCAGGTTCATAGTAAAAATATGATCTAAAGACATAGGTGCCTTCAGAACGAAAAAGCTATGATTTTTCCCCTATTTTTTTTTTGGGTGTTGGGAAATCATCAAATGATTCCTCCCGCTCTGGACAGAGCGGTAAGGGGAGTGTCAGACTTCTAACTGACTAAAAACAAATGCGACACTGTTGGCACAGTGGCTGAGCGATCGGCTGCTGCGTTGCGTCATTGCGTGTCGCGGGTTCGATTCCTGCACCAGGTGTGCCTGTTAGTGTAATTTTATGGGATTATCGCACACGCTACAGGAAAGAAAATCAGTGGGGCAGCAATAGATTTAAAAAAAATTGAAAAGTCAAATTAATTAGAATTTAGGACGCATAAAATGTTAATTTGTTCATAAAAGCAAATTATAATTTTATAAAGGGAAATAGTAAGTCGAGCCACAGATTTTTTTATTGGCCACGTGATCAAACATTTAATTTTATAACTAAGTGACGGGAAAATAAGATAGCCTCTAATAAACTAATTGGTCTTTCTTGGAATGCCATCTAAATATCTTACAGAAAGCGTCAAATCAAGATCATCAATTATCGTAACTTGTCCTTATTATTTATACATAGCCAGCTAATTTACTAACTCAGCCACGGAGTTTATATCTCATCACCATTTTACGTTTTATAGCATGTGTATAATGTTTTCACCATTGTTTAATTATTCGACAAAATATAGTTTTGTAGCGATTCTGTCGATAACTTTTGTAGCACAACATGTAAATAAATATCGATGTTTAGGACATTCGTTCGATACTCTGAACTTCGATATTTAAACCTTTCGATGTCACGACAGTAGTTTCTACGTACTATTAGTGGCCATAATTTACTATTTGATATTTACGTGTGTGTGTGTGTTTATCATTGCATTTTGAACCTAATTTTTATGGCGATAAGAGCTAGTTATCGAGGAACTGGTTTAAAAAAACATTTCTCTAGTACTTATGAGATAGTTAGCAGTTTAGCACAAACATTTGTTATTTTATACACAAGTGTATTTTGTTAATTAAATATATCAGTAGTTGCCATATGAATCTACATAATACGTACATAACAACATTCCCGCCCGGTAACTTTATTTATGTAGATATCACAAAAACATAGAGATCCAAGTTGTATTGACCGACCCAAATAAAGCACCGCTCACAATCAAATCAAAGTTCATTTACCTCTATGCTTTCTCTCCAAAGTCTTGTCTTTGCCTCCATCCAGAAAATATGTCAGTTCTTCCACATCAAAAGTGCACTTTGCCCTCTCTCTAACCAAATCCTCGTTCACTTTGCCCATATTGATTAATTTATTATTATTTACCACAACACGTTGTACTTTAGAGCGTATATTCGCTTGACTGGTAATTTATAAGCTAGTGGGGGAAAACGGACTGTCGTCCATAATTATTTTGTAGACGCCTGCACATCAAGCTATTACCTACACACTATCTGTCAAAATTTAATAGATTTTCGACTGTATCGCTAAAACTATAAGTTCAAGGTTGATAGGAAAACTTTGATAGTTTCGAGTAGCTTAACCTACTGACACCTACTGTCGATGGTGTTGTTGGGACTCTTGGGACAAACTTTAAAACCGACTCGCAAAGAACTGCGAACTTCTTTATTTATAACTTTACTAGCTTTTGCCCGCTGCTTCGCCCGCGTGGATGTCGAAAAATATCTCCCATAGGAAAATGTTATATGCTAAAACTTTACTCGAGAACCACTCTATCAATTGGTGAAAACACCATAGAAATCGGTGCAATAGTTTTTGAGTTTATCGCGAACAGACGCGGCGGATGACTTTGTTTTATAATATGTAGTGATCAGTGATAATTAAAAAATGGATAACTTATTGAAAATTCGCGATAATAATTTTTGGACCACGGATTACTGTTTATTGATCTATCCTGCAGGCGCCTGAATTTTTTCAACTTTTAATTTTCATATTTATTCATTAGAGGTCCGAATGGGGCGTAGCTTGCGCAAGCCGGAGTACCCGTTTTCGGGCGTATTTTCAACCCTATGGGAAAGTTTTTAATATTGGTTTTACAATTCCGGGAGTCAAAATTTTTCTTAGGTTTCCTCCTCTCTTTGAATCTTTTTTCAAAGAAAAATTTTCATTAATTTTTGAGATATTTGCAAAAATCTAAACCCGTTTTTTATTTTTTAGTTAATTGTTAGAGTAGTTATTGGGAGTTAATTGTAACTTTTCCAATTTTACAAGCGAAGCTTCATTTTTTTTCAAAAATTATCTAGATGCCATGCCGAATCGAATGACACCTCAATCATAATTTTCTGAGACTGCACTTGTTGACTAGACTATTATTACCTACTTATGTTTTTCTGTCAGGGTCTGTATGCGGGGGGTCTATGGGTCAGCTATGCCAAAAGATCGCTAGATGCCTTACGTGTTCAATATAATAATATTTTCAGGATGCTGTTGGGACTGCCCCGTTTTTGTAGTGCATCAGAGATGTTTTCGCAAAGTCGAACTGACGGTTTCCACGCAGTTATAAGAAAAAAAGTGGCTTCACTGGTGCATCGAACGCGGGTCAGTAACAATAGTATCCTGAAAGTACTAACGGAGTGTCCCTACTCCCCTGTCCTGAGGCATTTTGTGGAGAGGGTGGTCAACTAGATAGATGATCTCTTGCTTGATCACTCTCTGAACAACCTGCCCTGGACAGTTCATTCATTATGTTACCGTTGTTGATTGTGTGTTTTGTTGTGTATTACTAACATTAGTTATAAGTTATTGTATTTTTCTTTTTACTAACAAAATGGATTGTATTGTTGTCCGAAACTGATTAAAATAATTAAAAAATAATGACCGCAGGATACTGTTGTATCGGGGCTTTTTGAGCAGTAAATCATGTAAGGCGTAAACCTTAAGGGGATCACAGTAGTGGATGACTTTGACGATTTGACCTCTGTACTGGCTTTTGTTTATTTTTCGGCCCCTACCGGCAAACGACTGTACTACAGAAAAACGTACCAAAGAACAGAAATGTGTCGCAGAGTGGTCATCGTATTTGCCTAACATATTTTGTTTCTCTTGGAGTACCTACATCATAATGTATGAATAAAATATTTAGTAATAAATTATACACTTTGACTAATAAAGTAATAACCTAGCTTTCATTAGTTATTTCACTGAGCACAGGTACTCCTACGATACATTCTTAAGGTCTGATAAAGACCAGGTAACTGCTTATCGCTTCTCAGTCACGAAAATAGTCAGAATGCTCCAGCTCTCAGCTAACTGAGCACGAATGCTACTACATGATACATTTTGAAGGTCTGACGATGACCACCTACGTGCTTATCGGTTCTCAGTGACTGATGTAGTTAGAATGACCTAGCTTTCAAATTTTATCTATCTGAGCACGTATTCTACTACATGATACATTATGAAGGTCTGATGATGACCAGCTAAGTGATTATCGGTTCTCAGTGACGGATATAGTTAGAATGCTCCAGCTGTCAGCTTTTATCTTATTGAGCACGGGTGCTACTACATGATACATTTTGAAGGTCTGATGATGACCAGCTAAGTGCTTATCGGTTCTCAGTGACGGATGTAGTTAGAATAACCTAGCTTTCAAATTTTATCTGTCTGAGCACGGATGCTACTACATGATACACTTTGAAGGTCTGATGATGACCAGCTAAGTGCTAATTGGTTCTCAGTGTGTGAGAAAGATCCTATCTACCGATCAAGACCGCACCCTCGGGTCGCTGAAAACCCCAGACAACACATACACCAAGTCGGACCACGAAACAAGAAAAGTCCTTTTGGAAACCCACTTCCCAGATTGCCATCTCTCCGAGGACAGAACCTGGGCAGACGAGCCAACCCACACAGCAAGTGACCAAGACTGGGCCAGAGCCCGCACCATGGTAACCGCAGAGAGAATAAAATGGGCAATAAATACGTTTAAACCATACAAATCCGCAGGCTTAGACAAGATCCTCCCTGCCCTGCTACAATGGGGAGTAGACGCTCTAACGCCATGGCTGACCGTCATCTACCAAGCCTGCATAGCACAGAAATATATACCACTTGCATGGCGAGAGGTGAAAGTCATTTTCATCCCTAAACCAGGCAAACCAGACTACACACAACCCAAGGCGTACAGACCAATAAGCCTAACATCCTTCCTACTGAAAACCCTCGAGAGACTCTGTGACCGACACATTCGGGACGGACCTCTTCGGAAGCAACCACTTCACAAACAACAACACGCGTACTCCACAGGAAAATCAACAGAAACTGCGCTGCATAGTGTGATCTCCAAGATCGAATGTGCAGTGGACCACAAATGCTCTTCACTAGCAGTCTTCATTGACATAGAAGGCGCTTTTGACAAAACCATTTTCCATAGCATCAACGCAGCCCTCGAGGAATACGGTGTGGACCCGACCCTGCGAGGATGGATCACAAACATGCTCAGACTGAGGGCCGTACAAGTTACGATAAACGACACCACTAGAGCCATAGTGGCGAAGGGCTGCCCCCAGGGGGGTGTCCTCTCGCCACTTCTATGGAACCTAGTAGTAGACAGCCTCATCAAACGTCTCAATAGCAGAGGCTACTACACGGTGGGTTACGCTGATGATCTGACCATAATAATAAACGGCACACACGAAAACACACTATGCAACCTTATGCGCCAAGCTCTAAGAATAGTAGAAGACTGGTGCAAAGAATACAAACTAGCAGTGAACCCTACCAAAACCGAACTCGTCCTCTTCACAAAGAAAAGGAAGTTGGCAACGCTACAATCCGTCACTGAGAACCGATAAGCACTTAGCTGGTCATCATCAGACCTTCAAAATGAATCATGTAGTAGCATCCGTGCTCAATAAGATAAAATGTGAAAGCTAAGTCATTCTATCTACATCCGTCACTGAGAACCGATAAGCACTTAGCTGGTCATCATCAGACCTTCAAAATGAATCATGTAGTAGCATCCTTGCTCAATAAGATAAAATGTGAAAGCTAAGTCATTCTATCTACATCCGTCACTGAGAACCGATAAGCACTTAGCTGATCATTATCAGACCTTCAAAATGTATCATGTAGTAGCATCCGTGCTCAATAAGATAAAATCTGAAAGCTAAGTCATTCTAACTACATCCGTCACTGAGAACCGATAAGCACTTAGCTGATCATCATCAGACCTTCAAAATATATCATGTAGTAGCATCCGTGCTCAATAAGATAAAATCTGAAAGTTAGGTCATTCTAACTACACCCGTCACTGAGAACCGATAAGCACTTAGCTGATCATCATCAGACCTTCAAAATGTATCATGTAGTAGTATCCGTGCTCAGATCGATAAAATTTGAAAGCTAGGTCATTCTAGCTATATCCGTCACTGAGAACCAATTAGCACTTAGCTGGTCATCATCAGACCTTCAGAATGTATTATGTAGTAGCATCCGTGCTCAGATCGATAAAATTTTAAAGCTAGGTCATGCTAACTACGTTCGTCACTGAGAACCGATAAGCACTTAGCTGGTTATCATCAGACCTTCAAAATGTAGTAGCATCCGTGCTACAAGAACAACTACAATTGTTCTTTGCTACAATTGTTTTATCGCTAAAAGCGATAAAACAATTAAAATCATTAAAATAATAACATACATAACATAACATCACGCCTACTATTAGGTACACCTCTGCCTAACCCTTTGGGGATTACAGGCGCGATGTTATGTAATGTATGTTATTGTTTTAATGGTGTTAATTGTTTTATCGTTTTAATTATTTTGTCTTGAGAATTTCGTTTGATGGAAGATGAAGATCTGGATGACTGATGATGTCTCGCACCTGATGGTAAACTCCGAAGTAGGGTATAGGATCTCATTGACGGCACCACGTAGAACCGTCGTGTCCACACACGACTCATTTGAAAGAGCTCGAAGAGATCTTGGAGACTGATGTCTGACCTTGTCAATACATCTATGAAAACATCATGTACGTTAGGAAAAATATACATTTATTTAGCAAAAGAGGGGATAGACACCACTATAATACGAGAAATAGGGACCAACTAGTTCAGCCAGGTTTCAGGCTAGCTAAAGTAGACTCATCTTTCATGGGGTACTGTTTAAAATGTTACAATAAAATACCCCCTAACATTCTTCAACTGAATGAGACGAAATTTAAATCTTGTATAAAACGCACACTATGTAGGCAAGCATACTATAAGTTGGGGGATTACATTGATGATAAAAATGCTTGGCTCAATGCTGGTCCTGCTCCACAACCATAGGGCAAATAAATCGATTAAATATGTGAAGTTATTGTAGAAGCTGATTCAATATCTTAATATTGTACGATTGCATTGCACATGTGTGAGTACTATGTACCATAAATCCACTTTTTACATTTAGTTATTTTTTAGTGACTTTGATCTAGTGGCTGAGAGAATGTCATGCTCACTCAAATGTCTCGCTGATGGTGGCGCGTGTGTCGGATCATTTAGCTCCCTTCAAAATGGTTGAGCTGAATGGTGCTGATCCATGCGTCATGTTCGTGAACGGGCGCTGTCAGTAGAGACTGGTCATCTCTTAGTTGCCATGTTATATTTTTTTTTTGGTTTATTGTATCGTCTATTCTGGACGCTTTTAACTTGCACGTATTTTTACATCGTTCTCACATATATGTAAGATCTCAACATTCAGGCTAGCTAAAGTAGACTCACCTTTCATGGGGTACTGTTTAAAATGTTTCGATAAAATACCCCCTCACATTCTTCAACTGAATGAGACGCAATTTTAAATCCTGTATAAAAATCATGACTGTGAAGTTATTGTAAAGGCTGCAGAAGATTGTAAAAGTATCTTTGCATTGTATAGATTCAATTTCTTAATATTATATAATTGCATGGCACATGTGTGAGTACTATGTACTATAAAGCCACTTTTTACATTTAGTTACATTTTAGTGACGTTGCCCTGGCGGCTGAGAGAATGTCATGCTCACTCAAATGTCTCGCTGATGGTGGCGCGTGTGTCGGATCATTTAGTTCCCTTCAAAATGGTTGAGTTGAATGGTGCTGATCCATGCGTCATGTTCGTGAACGGGCGCTGTCAGTGGAGACTGGTCATATCTTAGTTGCCATGGTTTATACATATATATATTTTTTTTTTTAATATGTTTATTATATCTTTTTACTCCGGACGCTCTTAACTTGCACGTCTTGCTACATGGTTCTCACATATTATACCATCTCAACATGAATGATGTAATGTACCAAGATTTTTTTGTAAAAATATTCTGGTTTAAAAGAGTGTCCATGGAGTTTCTTGCCCGTTCTTCTCCATAGTGATCTACGTTAGGGAATGGGCAACTACAGTACTTTCACAAGTTATTATGCCTTGTGACTGTGACTGTAGCTTAGGAGTGCAATGCGTCGTCCCGGGGGTTGCTGCGTCGAGTTGCGCGTCGCCGGATGTCTGCGGCGGCGGGTGCTGTGGGTGCGGGGTTGCGCGGCGGCGCGTGCCGTGGCGGTGGGTGCGCGGGGCTCCGGGTCGCGGGGCGGCGGTTGCGCGTTGCGGCGTGCATTCGTTGTTCCGTGATTTGGAGTCTCGTGCATTCGTTGTTGCGGTGTGCGTCGCTGCGTGCTTTCGTGCTCGCAGTGTTCGTTGTTGCGGGCATTCGGCGGCGTGTGGCTCGGCGTGATGGCTTTCGGGATGACGTATTGCACTCGTAGTTTAGTTTTGTTTTATGAATTGTTCTTCTGACATTCAAAAATGCCTGTAAAGGTTTAATTGAAATAAATGCTTTGAGTTTGAGTTTGAGTTTGAGTTTGATGGTGCCATTTACCTGATGGTGGTCATTCTAGCTATATCCGTCACTGAGAACCAATTAGCACTTAGCTGGTCATCATCAGACCTTCAAAATATATCATGTAGTAGCATCCGTGCTCAATAAGATAAAATCTGAAAGCTAGGTCATTCTAACTACATCCGTCACTGAAAACCGATAAGCACTTAGGTGATCATCATCAGACCTTCAAAATGTATCATGTAGTAGCATCCGTGCTCAGATCGATAAAATTTGAAAGCTAGGTCATTCTAGCTATATCCGTCACCGAGAACCAATTAGCACTTAGCTGGTCATCATCAGACCTTCAAAATGTATTATGTAGTAGCATCCTTGCTCAATAAGATAAAATCTGAAAGCTAGGTCATTCTAACTACATCCGTCACTGAGAACCGATAAGCACTTAGCTGATCATCATCAGACCTTCAAAATGTATCATGTAGTAGCATCCGTGCTCAATGAGATAAAAGCTGAAAGTTGGAGCATTCTGACTATTTCCGTGACTGAGAACCGATAAGCAGTTACCTGGTCTTCATCAGACCTTCAAAATGTATCATGTAGTATGAGAGACCATCATTAGGTACGAGACATCATCAGTCATCTAGATCTCCATCTTCCATCAAACGAAAATCTCAAGACAAAATAGTTAGATAACATAACATCACGCCTGTAATCCCCGAAGGGTTAGGCAGAGGTGTACCTAATAGTACACCCACATTTCGCCAGTTATGTTTAAGTCCCATATAATAGGGGCGAGCCTATTGCCATCAACCGGGCACAAATCTAGACTCCGTGGCTGTTACTTATAATTTCCTGATGGAAAAACCCAATAACACTTTGCCCAACCCGGGAATCGAACCCAGGACCTCATGCTCAGCATCGTGCTTACGACCACTAGACCAACGAGGCAGTCCAAAATTAAAATAATATCATAGATATATCTATATACCAAAATATCTACTAAGAAACGTAGGCAATTTACCAATAGTTTTGGAGAGCTCGGCCACGCGTCACTTTACGTTTATTAGGCATAGTCAGCTTAGTCTATGATAGGTGCAAACAACAAAACGAAATTACAAACTACTTTAAATATATTTACAAACTTATTTTCTGTTCTTATTTTACGAAATATTGATAACTATACAATTTAAAATATGTTTTAATTCAGAAAACATTAAAAACGTGAACTTTTGAATTTTATTTGTGAAGTAATGACATGCGTGCAGTCCACCCGTGACAACAGTCATCGAGACACTGGCGCAGCGCGTTCCAAGTATGCGCGACGGGTCTCGCGCCGAATTTGCCTCAAAATGTCGGGAATTAATTTATTATTTTAAAATTTTATTACAAATTAGAGAAAATAAACAATACGGATTGTTAAATACATCACTACGTATTTTTGGGTATAAAATTCATACCGAACTATTCAGCCGTTACAGAGACAAAATTCGATTTAGGTTAAGACATACTACGATTTTTTATTAAATAATGTGAAGGTTTATTAAAATTTTAAACAATACGAATTATTTGTGATGACTTTAAGTATAACATATATTTTTTATATGGAAATCGTACGGAAGGATTCCTCAACAAATTTCTTTAAACATACGTCGTTTTTGGGATTTTAGCAACGCAACGGCCTTAAATCAATGCGATGAAAACAGCGAAGATGAGAATCAAATAGGTCAGATAGAATTGAGTCCTGGGGAAAAAGTAAAGGATTGCCTGTTCACAAAAGTCATGAACATTTAGGATCTTTAAGGCTGAACCTCCACCCGTCGGGGCTGCGTGTTGTTCGCTAAGAAGGAACATAGGTGGTTTTTAGTCAGTAGAAATCTGACACTCCCTTTCGCTCTCCCCAAGAGCGGGAGGTCAGTAAAGTCATACTTGTTACGGTCGCGAATCCTATTTTATTTAACACATACAACCTGACACTAACCGGCAAATTGCAAAAAACTAAAAAAAACTAATTTCGCGGGTTACCTTGAAGGATAAATAACGGGTAGACAGGGTAGGGTATTGTAGGGTTGTCGAATAGAGAAGAGAGATATTAACTGGAATCACCCGTTAGGTAATCAAAACGTCAATTTTAATGTACTTCTGTTAATCGATACCTACTCATTTTACTCGTGCACCCATCCTTATTTACATTGAATTGAATTATAATACTCACTTTGTCACATTATTTTGACCTGTGTTACGGTCTACTAGGTAGGGTATATTATTACATTTACATGCTATATTTTATCGATTTCTCGATGACGTAGTATTATCACAATTATGACCTGACTCATCTACCAGCACAAGCATATTTTTAAGTAGATACCTACTTAACATCTCTTCCTCTCTCTCTCTTCAACCCACTTCGTGGAGAGAACTTAGTCGGGATAAACGCGGATTTAGTATTGAAAATAATAAAAGCAATTTCTCGTAAAACACAACAACATTTAGGAATCTGAATTTTTGTTCACTATACCATCTTCTCTATAGTTGAGTAGGTACGTACAATTTTTGTGTTAATTTGAGAAGAAATGAGTTAATTAATAGAGAAATCTTGAAAAACATATTTAACAGCTATACTACAGCTACACCCCACGCTAGCGGCATGGAATATCTCGTGAACTACTTGCTTTTCTTTTTATACTGCACGATACTAATTTTCCATGTAGGTTTGAGGAAAGAGACTAGCTGCTCCTCAAAGTTGGCATTGAAACATTCCAAGTCGTGGTCCTGCTGAATAAGTGCACGAAAGTCAATTTTCAGTTTTCTCGAAAACTACTAAGGTTTCAATTTTGTTTTTCGAGTAAGTAAGTACTAATTGACTACTAATAAAATTATTTACCAAATATGGTAGTGATTGGCGTTGATGGTCCTGCGGTACCTAGTCACGGACATGATTCATCGTTTACAATAGTAGATACATTATTACGAGGTAATAAGCAACGCAGGATATAAAGAATAAGAATTTTCGACCTAAACCATTAAAATGTTAGTTGTAAATAAAGGAAAGAGGAAAAATATTCAAATAATATGGATTCCTATTTGCATGTTCTTCTAGATAAAAAAAAGTTTTGTTTTGTATTGAACATTATAATGAGCGGAGCTTAGAGGGGGCGCGTGTGGTTTTCTAAGGATATTTTGCCAGCCAGCCCAGTCGAAAATTTTAGCGGATTGGATGCTCTAACAAATGATATCATACACAATCATCATTTTCCTGCCCTTAACCCATTCTATTTGGGGTTGGCGCTTTTCCATTCTTCTTTCTTCCCTGTTAGACGTCACGGTGGCATTTACTCCTTCCTCTTTTATATCATTCCTCACACAATCCATGCATTTTTTCTTTGACCTTCCTCTGCCTCTCCATCCATCAACATTTATATCCATCACTTTTTTAGTCTCACATGCGTTTCATATGACTGATGAGGAAAAGACAGAAGTTTTTTCGAAGCACCTATCTGATGTCTTTAAACCTAATCAGAGCTCAGATGATGATTCAGACCTAAATGATATTCTCGCACAAGACTATCAAATGAGCCTACCAATCAAGCCTACCTCACCGAAAGAAATTGCGAAGGAAATAAAACTAATGGAACCAGGAAAAGCGCCAAGATTTGACTTGATTACCCCCGCAATCTTTAAGAATGTGCCGCGGAAATGCATCACCTTCTTAGCCAGTCTTTTTAACGCTATCTTCAAGGTCTCTCACTTCCCGGCACTTTGGAAAGAGTCTCAAGTGGTCATAGTCCACAAACCGGGTAAACCTGAACACGAAGCTTGTTACTATAGATAGAGTATAGACCCATTAGTCTTACGCCTGCTCTCTCTAAATTATGGGAAAGAATTTTTCCAACCAGAGTGCAATCAGCCATGGATGACTCCGCTATCTTACCATCTCACCAGTTTGGGTTCTGTAAGTCTCACTCTACCATTGAGCAAGTTCACAGAGTATACCATACTGTGAGACAATGCTTCGAGCGTAAAGAATACTGCTTGGCGGCTTTCCTTGATGTCCAGTAAGCCTTTGATCGCGTCTGGCACAAAGGACTGCTGGTAAAAGTCAAAGAAAGACTACCACATTCGATGCATCCCCCCTTAACGAATCTTATCTTTCAGGAAGATAACTCCAAATTACACAAGGGGAAGCGCGATAAAGTTTCTACGGCGTTCAGGCTGAAGTTCCCCAAGGTTCAGTTCTTGGTCCAGTTCTGTATAATATCATCACTTTGGATTTACCTGTATGTGACAGCATCACTATTGCAACCTACGCCGATGATATAGCATATCTATCGGTCGAAGATAATCCAGCAATCGCTAGCAGCAAACTTCAACGTCAGTTAGATGATACGCAAAATAGGTGGTGAATATTATGTGTAAGCTCAGCCAAACCTCATCACATAACTTTTACTTTTAGGAATGAAAACTGCTCCTCCTGCGATTGTGTGAAGTACCTTGGCTTTCATCTTGACTGGCGTCTCACTTGGAGCACCACATCAAGAAAAAAAGAGAACAGGTCAATCACAAGTTTCGCTCTCTGTACTGGCTGATGGGGAGAAACTCAGTTCTGTCTGTCTGTAGACAACAAACTCTTGATATACAACTTAGTTCTTAAAACCAATCTGGACGTACGGAATCCAGATTTGGGGAGTTGCATGTCAAAGCAACATACTCTGCCTACAGAGGGCGCAAAAAGCATTTTATGGGCAATTAGTAATGCTCCTTCGTTCACCAAAAATGATGAGGTGCACGACAGTCTCAAAATCAAGTTGGATCGGAAATTGACAAGCATAAGAAACTGCACAAAGAGCGTATATCTCATCATCCAAACCCACTCATTGCCGAGTTGCTAAATACGTCATCCGAGGTCAGAAGATTGAAAAGAGACCACATACTCTGATTGGGCGGTGGTGCAGAGCTGGTTGCTCCATCATAAAGACATACACTCTCGCAACTAACTTGCTTATGGTCTGGCGACCGATCGCAAATGAAAAAATTATTTTAAAAAAACTCGTTTCATCGCTCCTCATTACGCACGACCATACCGACAGATTTCCTTTCAATTTTTCTGTAACAGGCGCCACTTTTAAACTTCCTATATACACTCATTCCTTATTTTATCCATTCTTGTCACTCTGCACATCCATCTCAACATTCTCATCTCCGCTACATGTAATCGTTTTTCATCCATCTTTTTCAAAGCCCAGCACTCTGATCCATACAGTACGACAGGTCTAATCACGGACTTGTATATTTTCCCCTTTAATTTTAGGGGCATCCGTGGGTCACAAGTTGTTCCAGATGATATCATACACAAAACATATCAATAAAACACAAAAATGGACCCAAAGCATTTATTGGATCATATTTTTTTAGGTTTATTACAAAGTGGTGATCACTTCTTGGCAGTGACCGCGGCCTCGTCCTCCCGCGCGAACGTCTGCAATAGCTCTTCCTTCTTGGCGGCAATACGCTCTTCACGGCGCTTGCGAGCCTCCTTGACCTTGTTACGGCGGGCTTCGGCCTGGTCACTGGAAAAAAAAATAGTTATTAGTCGATTTTTAATGCTGAAGACGACTTATTGTCGGGAGGGCTTGTTAGTCAACGTTTGTGAAATAATCTGTGGAATATGTTTTGAAAAATAAAGATATAAAGAGTGCAGTGTCAGATCTGGTTGTGGCCATGTGCTAAAAGAACAGTAGGAGCAAGTGTTTACAAAATCTGACTAGAATTTTGACAGCTTTATTTTTTTGAAGAGTCCCATTCAGAGTATAATTTCATAAACTGAAGTTTTCTATTCTCCTTAGTGTGATGATGGCAATCTAAAATGTTTCAGCCTATAACTGAACTACTTGTAGCTAGTTTCTTTGTTCCAATTCAAAAGTATCTCTTACCTAAGCATCTTAGTCCTAGCCTTCTCAGCCTTCTTCCTGTGGATGTACTCCATGAGTACACGCTTGTTCTTGAAGACATTACCCTTTGCCTTCATGTACAGGGCGTGGTATAGATGTCTGTCGATCTTCTTAGCAGTTCTGTACTTGAGCAGCAATTTACGAAGGACCCTTTGTCTTTGTACCCAAAGTTCCTGGTGACGAGAAGAGGAAATTCGATTAATATTGTGTAAGAAAAATAGTATCACTCAATATCAATAGTATCTTAAAATTTTGACGACTGATCCTGATTTGATACTCAAATTGTTAAAATTTGCCAAATAAATTGAAATTGCTAGTCTAGATTATTTTCTGTCAGTTTTTACTGAAATTGGATTTTTTTCTTTGTGTATGTTCTGTGCTAATAAAGTAAACTACTGTACCAGAACAGTACAGTACTTTAACTACCACTGTGCCAGCAATAAGAAGTTATACGGAAATTAGAAATTTCATTGCACCATCTTATCATTCAATCAAGAAACATTGACAGCAAAAGCTGTATGTAGGGCCCAAGAGCTAAAACATAGTCATGAACATAAAACATGGATAACATCTTTTGAACTCACCTTTTGTGGCATCCTGGCATTAGCAGTACCTCTTCTCTTACCAAAGCCACAGTGACGTCCCTTTCTACGGGCCTCTGTGTTCTTGCGGACGCGAGCACGAGAGTGTACGGCTACAGGCTTCTTGATGACGAGACCATCCTTGATCATCTTACGGATGTTCTGTCCTGGAAGTTGACAGAATTATGTTAACCTTTTAGTATCATGTTTACGCAAGACAGTTAGAAAGAATGTGGAAAACTTTCAGGCTTTTTTTTATTTTTTCACGTAAGTCAACTAGGTATCTGAAATTTAGACCAAATCTAGTGGCAAAAGTAGTGTTGTAAAGTTGCTCCATGATCAAAAACTAATATTGTGAAATATTAACAAAATTCGAAGGAATTTCCTTCATTAAAAGGTGAGCTAGGTTATGTTGTCTTTTTGATGATACTGTAAAAACCAAATGCACACACAAAAGCTCAGGAACAGTGACTGCATTTTCAAAAAGACTTCCTGAAACACTTTGTTTACTGTCGACAGCACGGCATGTCCGTCAAGAACACACCGCACCGCAATAATGTTTAAGGTGTGGGTACTTACTCGAGTTGGTGTTGGCGATTTCATTGATCTCATTGGGATCCAACCACACCTTCTTTTTACCACATCGCATAACAGAGGCTGCAAGCCTCTTCTGCAGCTTGAGGGAACTGAAAACGAACAAAAATCCTGCATGACCACATGGCTTTGAGGCGGACCGATAAGACGTAGAAGTTCACGAAAGGACTGTTTCCACGACACAAAATTAATATCTAACATAATTCTAAAGTACTTCTTCACTTTAAATAACAGTAATCAATGTATTTATCACTTAATATTTTAATTATTTATCAAAACTAACCTCATCTTGACTAGGTGAGCTCCAACGCATACAAGAAAGAAATATGGCCGACTTTGTCAGTGGTGGGTAAATGTTACTAAAACTAAATGACCATTTATATTTAGTCGATTAGTTTGTTACTGTTAGTCAGCGTAACTGGAAAAATCGTTTTATTATTAAACAATAAATTCAATGCAAATCATTGCATTCTATTATTTTTAACACAACTGAATAAATTCATTTTGAAAACAGTTTCAGAATCATTCTACTCTATGCCAATGACATTTCCGTGAAAAAAATACCACACCAGCTGATGGAGATGGTAGCGACCATCTCCATCAGCTGCATCCATTCAAAAATCAATATACGACAAATACAAAGGATTTCAGTAAAAAATCATGTTTCAGGTGCCTAAGATGTCGTCGACTTTTTTTTACTTTTGGCCTAGTGTGATCACGCCTGCGCAACATTCCACGAATTTGACACTCGCTCTTGTCAAAGTTCGCTTTTGACATGTTTTTGACATTCGGGCTTTGGCTTTAGTTTGTTTGGGGCAAAAAAAAACAAAGAATTCAAAAAGCAAAGTGAAAGTGCGTAATCGGCGTAATTTGCTTTAAAATCTATTACAGAATACTTTATGAACTTGGACTACATACCGTCCGAGTATTAGCGTATATATTCTACGCTATGGAATACCGAAACAATGAAATAATACTACAATAAATAACAAAATGCGAATGAAAATCTCCATCAAAACGAACGAAACTATTTGACGCAATTTAAAAATCAAGAAGATTCTTAGGGGGCGATAACGTTAAAATCGAAACCAGTTTACCTCAGTATGGGGTATTGATTGAGCAATACATAGCTCAACAAGGCTTTTTTTCAACACGCAAAACCTGTTGCGATTACTTGACGCGGCAAGTGGATCTCAAATATATCGCCGTTTCGCCAGTTGTGCGTGCACCGTTAATCGGGGACGTCGTGCTTTTTCCGTGCGTTATCTTACGACACAAAATGAGCAAATCCACGAATGTTAACCCGGATTTACAAAGAGAGAGGGAGAAATGCTCTTTCAATATAACAGAACTTACGAATCTGTTGGATGGTGGTCCTCAGATGACAGAGGAAAGGAGGAGAAGAGGTAATTACACTAGTATTTTTTTAATCACTGTTATTATTATAATATGTTTACTGACTTGTAGGTGGCATGTATAGTCAGGTTTTTTGCCTATCAACATGTCCTGATGCTGTAACTTAAACTTTGGACAGTCTGCACATTAAACTTTAGATTCTCAACCACACATGAAAACAAAATGTTAACACATTTCATAATGAACTAACATTTCTCTTTGTCTGTTATTGTGTAATTTTGCAATAAAAACTTTCCATAGCTTAAATACTTGGTAATTGATTACAGATAACTTATATGTAAATACCTGAGGTATAATTTATTAATGAAATGTTTGTGAACTAGAAATGACCCTGACTCTGGATTTTAACATAGATTTAGATGATGGTTCTAATAAATATATTTTAGTAACTTACAACACTGCATAATTGTTTACCTCTGCATTAATAAAAAAAAACGAATGTAATTCCTTCCCTCCTTTGTAATATTGTTATTGTGAGAATGATACTGCAAGTCCAAAGTTTCATTGACACGGTTACAACCTTTGTTATCTAAACATACATGAGTTCATTTACTCAAACAATAATATTTTAACATGATTTGTAGGAAGTATTGAGGAGTCCTGTAGTGGGAACATTATAGGGTGATGATGATGATTCATTAAACTACATTCTATATTGTACAATAATTATAGTGAAGTTTAAGTTGATATAGTATTTGAATACAGTTGTTCTTTGCTAGCTAATTAGTTAGTTAGTTAGGTAGTAGTGGAAATGAGCTAGCATTGAATTTGAATCTTATTAGATTCAACCTAGAACTAATTAGCACCACTTCTTGGTAACTGATTAAATTAACTTGCAGATAGTGACTTGTAGAGCATTCTGCATTCTTTTATTCATCTTTTCTCTAATTAAATTAACTTTTTAAATATTTTAAAAACAAAACATTCAAAAATATAAATAAAAGACCAGTCTGCCATTGGCATTAGGAACAATTTCCAAGCTACCGGTGGGCAGAGCTTCAGAAAGGGAACTTCCTAACAAGACAAGCCCCGGATACGGCTTGTCTAAGTACTGTTTTCTGAAAAAAGCCCTTGATCCAGCTGCCTAACGAGAGCCCTCTCAGGTGGTTGATTGGGTCTGTTCGCAATTAAACCATTGGCTGTAACAACTATCGGCAAAATAATCGCTGAATGCACATCCCACATTTCAATGACCTTGTGAGCCAAGTCAAGATACTCAATTTGTTTATCTTTGTTGATTTTCAAGAGGTTCTCGTCACTGCATTTTTTATTATGTTGTTCAATTAAAGCAATCTATTTTATTTGGTCTGTCTTTGTGCATCTTCTTGAGATAGGGCTAGTATTACAGTCCCTTCATAGTTATTATGCCTTGTGGCTGGGAATATAGCTTAAATTTTTAAATTTTATACTACTATATATATAATGAGCCTTTTTTTAAATTCTCTGATTTTGACCAGTGAATCAGTGCTAAATTATTTTAGAACATTTTACAGAAGGCTCAATAAGCACAACTTGATTAGATTAAATAAATCTTGCTGATCCTTTTATCACTGACAATATCAATAATTAGTTATTGATAATTTTAAATACCAAATTACTATTTGAGATAAACCTAATAACTTGTATTAATCTTAAATATTCAAAGTAGTTTAATATATGTTTTGATTTATACATTTATTTATTTATTTATTTCATTTGGGAAAACAAACAGTAGTATATTAAGTATACAAAACCTTAAAACTACTTAAAATTAAAATTAACAAATATACTACCCACAACATTTTCCACAGATTACTATGAGAAATAATAAAACAAACTGTTAGCAAACGTAAACTGTAGCAGGGCTAACTCAAAGAAAGATATAAAGGCTCATGTGTGGTTGCGGAAAGACGGCTGTCTGTAACCTCTTTCATGTGTTGTGTGTAGTTCCAGCCAGCCTAGTGCCTAGTTTTATCAAACATGTATTTATTTTTTCTTACTATTTTTTTTTTTTTTTTGACATATACATATAAATGAGACACTTTGTGTAGATGGATTGATGAATGGATGTTTGTTATTCTTTCCTGCACTAACTACTGAAAGGATTCAGATGACATCTGGCACACAGATAGTTTATAAGCTAATTATTATTTTTTTTTTCTTTGGGAAAACAAACAATTACACATTAAGAATTACATAGAAAAAGATACAGAAATAATACAAATGTGAAATCAACCACGTTCTCCACAGATAGTTCATGAGACAATTTGGTAAATTTTAACACTAGCGTTATAAACAATATATATAATTATATATATATATAATTTCGCTTTTATATATATATTCAGCATCAAATCACTTTGTCTTCTCTTCTCACAGAATTGCAAAAATTCTAACAATATTGTCTTCCAATGCACTGCAAAATAATACTTGTACGAGTAAGTTCAATACCACATTTTTTTTCTCAGTTAAAATTAATGGTTGTAAGAAATTAAACATGCTACTCTTTTTTTGAATAAATTACATTGTAGTTTAGTCTCGGCTGTAGTTCAAAGTTTACTTAATGCACAGCCTTACTACATAATAATTACATACTTTACAGATATATCATGTATGTAGGCAATGAAAATCAAGTGGTTAACTTTTACTTTTATCTCATTGTTTGTTTAGGCCCCTAATTAACAATTACATAAAAGTTATCTATGTTGAATGGAAGAAAAGTGATGGTGCTCAAATTAATTTTAATTATCAAATTTTTTTTAATTGGTCTACTTTTTTTTTTTGGGGTGGGAAATCATCAATTCCGCTCTTGGGCAGAGTGGAAGGGAGTGTCAGACTTCTACTGACTAAAAACCACCCATGTTTCTTCTTAGCCCTTGTGCCGAGGCCGCGGTATCTCTTTCGAACGACCCGCAGCCTCGACGGAAAATTGGCCTACCTGAGACTGACTTTGAGAGGATTAATAACTTATGCCAATTTTATGATAATTTGCAATGACTACTTAAAACCTTTTGCTGTCTGTGTTTAAATATTAATATAATATAGCGTAATTGTTACTGTATTTTTAGCCTATGAATGCATGATGTAATAAATAGTTTCAAAAAAAAATTTCACTTTAATATGCATTGTTTTCAAAGACAGGCACAATTGTTCATGTGGATAATTAAAGACCTATTCTATTTAAATAATGAGTAAGTAACTAAGTACCTACTAATAACGTTAGTGTCGTCCGTAACCCTACTAATTAAAGCTATTTTTATATACTCTTTTATAAGTAGAATTATGTGTTTCTTATTCTATATTTTAAATATATATTTTATTAACCAATTATTTATTTAAGTAAATTATATATGTCCCTTACCTAGGTACTACAAAAAAAAACGCCAATTGCCTTGCACAACCCCAAACTCTGTTGATATACATATTTATTAATGTTTCTGACCCTCATTTCCCCAAACTCTGTTGATATATTTATAAATATGATTGACCCTCATCGCCCCAAACTCTGTTGATATATTTATAAATATGATTGACCCTCATCGCCCCAAACTCTGTTGATATATTTATTAATATTTTTGTCCCACATCCCCCCAAACTATGTTGATATATTTCTTAATATTTTTGTCCCTCATCCCCCCAAACTCTGTTGATATATTTATTAATATTATTGACACCCATCCCCCCAAACTCTGATGATATATTTATTAATACTAGCTGTGCCCGCGACTTCGTTCGCGTGCTTGTCGGAAACTAAAATGCGTCGCTTAGATAAAAGTACATTTAATCATTGCCCTGCGTTAACTTACTGACGCTGTAGAAAATAAGAAGAGAGTAATGCAAAGTACTGACTATGTCTCATACTAAAGTTTAGATGGATGGGTGTTTATTAATCAACCACGTCAGAACGGCCGAACGGATCTTGAAGAAATTTGAAACAGGTACATTATGGTCGACAGGCAGACAGATTGTCGTTGGCGCGTTCGTGTTCCACGCGCGCCTCAAAGATATGTCAGCAACAATTAAGGGGCCCCAAAGGGACGTCTGCCGGGGCTGAGGGTTGTCCGCAAGAGATACCACGGCCCCGAAACACAAAGGGCTAATAAGGAACGTGGGTGGTTTTTAGTCAGTAGAAGTCTGACACTTTCTTTCGCTCCGCCCAGAGCGGGATGAGTCATTTGATAATTTACGAACCACAAAAAAAAGGGGGATTAGAGGGTGTTTCGAGAGGGTACCTGAACCGAATCTGGGACATCGAATCTGAAATGGCCGCCACCTCCTTCTGCGAAGCAGTAATGCTAGCGGAAGAGGTGGCGGAACGTGAGAGGGAGACAACCTCTCGTCCCAGCCGCCGCGGGAGACGCTCCGGGCATCGGGGGCCACGTGATGGCTTCCGGCCACCGTAGGCGCAGGCCTGTGAACGGTGAGTAACGGGCTAGTTAATCGTTCGTCCGTCCTATGACGATGGAGGCGCGTTCGTGTTCCACGCGCGTCTCAAAGAGATGTCAGCAACATTGAAGGACCCCAAGGACCGACGCCCGTTGGGGCTGCGGGCTGTTCGAAAGAGATACCGCGGCCTCGACACATAGGGCTAACAAGAACACACCACATCTATATGACGACATGGTTGGCGCAATGGCTGGACGATTAACAGTAGCACTGCGTGTCGCAGGTTCGATTCCCACACGGTACAAAAAAAAATATGTCGTGGGTTTTATCTAATTTTAATTTAGTTTAAAAAAAATAGTATTTTAATACTGTGTAATTGGTAAAATTTTATTTGTTGACTATTCACGAAACATAATGTGTGTATGTTTACTATCATCGCGGTTCAGAAAATGACATCAAATGAATAACGCCATCTGTCGAAGACGAAGATAAACTGCTAAAAAAGAGCGATCAAACACTATAAGGTTTAGGCTATGTAGATTTTGAAAGCAGCGTCATTTAGACTTATATCTACGTACCTTTTGCTATCATAACTTTTTTAAAGTTATCTTGTGAAGGCATTTAGTAATAAGTACCATATTCGTTCAATAGATGTCGTTGCTTGTCTCATTCTTGACCATAACGATAAGTTCTTCTTGAAAACTATAAATTTATATATCTTTTGATAGAGAGCACCGATTACGATGAAACAAAGACTAAGTAATAGCCCAAGTTACGCACAATATTTATGTATAAAAGTTACCTACATTCGTTTCGTAAATTTGACGTGATGCTTAGTCATCGAAACAGACAAACAGACAAACAGATAAACAGACAAACAGACAAAAATTCCAAAAATGCTGGAAATGTGTTCTGTTGGTTATACTTTAATACCCTGAAAATTTTTTTTTTAAATATTTTCGATGTACAAAAACGATGTCTCTACAGATTTATTATATGTACTAGCTGTGCCCGCGACTTCGTTCGCGTGCTTGTCGGAAACTAAAATGCGTCGCTTAGATAAAAGTACATTTAATCATTGCCCTGCGTTAACTTACTGACGCTGTAGAAAATAATTAGAGAGTAATGCAAAGTACTGACTATGTCTCATACTAAAGATTAGATGGATGGGTGTTTGTTAATCAACCACGTCAGAACGGCCGAACGGATCTTGAAGAAATTTGAAACAGGTACATTATAGTCGACAGGCAGACAGATTGTCGTTGGCGCGTTCGTGTTCCACGCGCGCCTCAAAGATATGTCAGCAACAATTAAGGGGCCCCAAAGGGACGTCTGCCGGGGCTGAGGGTTGTCCGCAAGAGATACCATGGCCCCGAAACTCAAAGGGCTAAGAAGGAACGTGGGTGGTTTTTAGTCAGTAGAAGTCTGACACTTTCTTCCGCTCCGCCCAGAGCGGGATGAGTCATTTGATAATTTACGAAGCACAAAAAAAGAGGGGATTAGAGGGTGTTTCGAGAGGGTACCTGTACCGAATCTGGGACATCGAATCTGAAATGGCCGCCACCTCCTTCTGCGAAGCAGTAATGCTAGCGAAAGAGGTGGCGGAACGTGAGAGGGAGACAACCTCTCGTCTCAGCCGCCGCTGGAGACGCTCCGGGCATCGGGGGCCACGTGATGGCTTCCGGCCACCGTAGGCGCGGGCCTGTGAACGGTGAGTAACGGGCTAGTTAATCGTTCGTCCGTCCTATGACGATGGAGGCGCGTTCGTGTTCCACGCGCGTCTCAAAGAGATGTCAGCAACATTGAAGGGGCCCCCAAGGACCGACGCCCGTTGGGGCTGCGGGTTGTTCGAAAGAGATACCGCGGCCTCGACACATAGGGCTAACAACACACCACATCTATATGACGACATGGTTGGCGCAATGGCTGGACGATTAACAGTAGCACTGCGTGTCGCAGGTTCGATTCCCACACGATACAAAAAAAAATATGTCTTGGGTTTTATCTAATTTTAATTTAGTTTAAAAAAAAATTGTATTTTAATACTGTGTAATTGGTAAATTTTTATTTGTTGACTATTCACGAAACATAATGTGTGTATGTTTACTATCACCGCGGTTCAGAAAATGACATCAAATGAATAACGCCATCTGTCGAAGACGAAGATAAACTGCTAAAAAAGAGCGATCAAACACTATAAGGTTTAGGCTATGTAGATTTTGGAAGCAGCGTCATTTAGACTTATATCTACGTACCTTTTGCTATCATAACTTTTTTAAAGTTATCTTGTGAAGGCATTTAGTAATAAGTACCATATTCGTTCAATAGATGTCGTTGCTTGTCTCATTCTTGACCATAACGATAAGTTCTTCTTGAAAACTATAAATTCATATATCTTTTGATAGAGAGCACCGATTACGATGAAACAAAGACTAAGTAATAGCCCAAGTTACGCACAATATTTATGTATAAAAGTTACCTACATTCGTTTCGTAAATTTGACGTGATGCTTAGTCATCGAAACAGACAAACAGATAAACAGACAAACAGACAAAAATTCCAAAAATGCTGGAAATGTGTTCTGTTGGTTATACTTTAATACCCTGACAATTTTTTTTTTAAATATTTTCGATGTACAAAAACGATTTCTCTACAGATTTATTATATGTATAGAATAGATTATTGACCCTCATCCCCCAAAATCTGTTTATATATTTATTAATGTTATTAACCCTCATCCCCCCAAACTATGTTGATATATTTATTCATGTTATTAACCCTCATCCCCCAAAATCTGTTGATATATTTATTAATATTATTGACCCTCATCCCCCAAACTCTGTTGATATATTTATTCATGTTATTAACCCTCATCCCCCTTAAAAGCGTAGGAAATCAATCTGGGGGTTTCTTATCGGAAACGTTAAGAAAAACGAACAGTAGTCTATGCCCGAGATAATTATGAGCTTTAAAATCGCGCTGTCAATGACATCAGGGACCAAAGGTCGACTCCAAAGAGTCTATTAATAACAAATTCATTTGACATACTTATTTTTGCATAAACAAGTTGAAAAGGCAATTTACTAATGATCCAAGGCGCGCGCTGTGTACAGTCAGTAGCACAAATAATTATGCACTTAGCAACGGTTAAATGCAATTTTCGCCTACTGTATTTATTTTATGTTTATGTTATGTAACGAAAGGAGCTCGTGGCTTAATAAGAACTGCCACTCTGGTCGATCTTTAGGTTAAGCCGTGCTTGCCTAGGTCGGTCTGTGGATGGGTGACCGCCCGACATACCGAGTTTCCTCCGTGCCTCGGAAAGCACGTTAAGCTGTTGGTCCCGGCTGCCATATATAGATCTTTGGCAGTCGTTACAGGTAGTCAGTGACCTGAAATTCTGACATCCAGTCTTACCAAAGAGTATCGTATTACCTAGTATTAACTGGGTTGTGGAGGTCAGATAGGCAGTCGCTCCATGTAGAATACTGGTACTCAGCTGAATCCGGTTAGACTGGAAGCCGACCCCAACATAGTTGGGAAAAGGCTAGGCAGATGATGATGTTATGTAACGAAACTACATAATATCATAAAAAAAACCTTTTTGTAAAAAAAACACCGACGTTTTGACAATTGTTTGGTTTCGTTTTTTTGCCACCGACTTCAGAAGCTGATTTTTCTTCTTTCTGAAGTTTATTTGTCACTTTTCGGTGTTTTTGACGTCGGTTGTTTTTTTTTTTGCAATAATTTATTATTTTTAATTGTTTTGTTGTAACGTTCAACCAAACCCTTAACCTTCAAGATTCCCTTATTATTGCTTTCAACTCCAAACCGTTGAGGAGTAGGTAGTACTTACCTTCCATCATTAACTCATCAACATGAAGTGATGACTACTAGATGCGAATACTTCAATAAGTCAGTAAAGCACGAAACACGTAATACGTGCCTATGAAATTTGAGTGTTGCCTTCGATTTCTCTGGGATTCCATCACCAGATCCTGGTACCACCTCACCAAATATCTCCTAACCAATTAAAAAAGAATCATCAAAATTGGTTCATAAACGACGAAGTTATTCGCAAACACATAAACTAAAAATGTTCATAAATTTAAAAAAATGTTCATAAAATAAAAAGTACTGTGCCAAAATATGTTAAATTTTTATGGGACCAAATGGCAACTATTCTGCATCAAACTAGAAAAGAATCAGTTAAATCGGATCATAAATCTCAGCGTAATCGGTGTACACACATAAAAACAAATAAAACCAATCGAATTGAGAACCTCCTCCTTTTTGGGAAGTCGCTTAAAAATAAGTCATAATTATCTCAAAGTCGTAATCGTTATTTCACGGGAAATAAGCGTTTGCTTTGAACTTTGCCAAGTGGTTCTGTTTGCTCGTAACTATACAGTAAGGTGCATTCGTTTCTTTGAAAAAAATCAATAATTTTATATTAGAATTATTTCATTTCTAAATGCCCCTAACAGAATTTGGTGACCTTAAAATCGAAGTGCCGGACACGACCAATGTAGGTATTCTTCATTAACCAACTTATAATTTGCAAGATGTTTCCACGACATCAGCTTTCGGCAGCAGCATCGGCTTTCGCCTGATGCTGAATTCAAATTCACTTCTAGAATATTAGTATTACCAAGTGTGTCCACTTTCAAGAGGTCAGCAAATGCAAGGGGCCCGCAAAGGCCGACGCCGCGGCCCCGGAACACAAAGGGCTAAGAAGGAAAATGGGTGGGTTTTAGTCAGCACAAGTCTGACGCTTTCTTCCGCTCCGCCCAGAGCGGGAGGGGGTCATTTGATGATTACCCAACAGCAATATAAAAAAGTATGACCACTTTATGTGTACAGTTCTCTGTGGGAAAATTTGCATCGGATTATCTATGTCAAAGTTGATGCATTTATTTATAATTTTTTTACATAGTAGTTTACACTTTCAGTTTTGACGGAGCATGACTAGGTTCTTACAACTGGAAGGAGGATGCTCGGGTTTGCGATAAGCGGTAGGAGTGGTAGGAGGGACTTTGCCCAGGAGTGTACCCATTATTAGAAAGAAAGAAAACATATTTATTTATTACACCCACATTTCGCCAGTTATATTTAAGTCCCATTTTGATTTTTGATTTTGACTACATAATCCCTTACAATGAGCTCAATACATACAAAATTAATGTTTCCTCGATTTTGCTTTGTCATGCAGTTTTACTTACGTCAATGTATAATTAGCTAATTAGTAAATAATATATGTAACTACTAATAATAGTAAAGCTATTGACAATGAAATTAGAGAAATTAAAAAATTACCTGACAAATTAGCTATTTATTACATGTTTATTAGTTTGCACACCGAACTAATTTACAATTACAAGATGTGCCCCCGACTCCGCCTGTGTGCAAGTCGGAAAACAAAATTAAGCTGTAAATGAGCGGGATATGACTCTTCAATACGGAATTCATTTTGAGCTTTACGAAAGAAAACTATGAGAGAAATACTTTGGCAATTTATAAAGGTACGAATAATAGCAATCAACAATTGCGCACTAATAGCCGTTTGTCTCGGATTTATTACTTAATTTTTTTTTCTGTAAATTGATTTTGCACTGATTAGAAATATACGTCTGTGCATACTGATCTTCGTGTCGTAATCCTTTGCTAATGTCAGATGGTAAGAAAAGCAAAAGTTGTGGACAACAGATTGTAGTGGGGAAAAACTAAAAAGCAACAGCTGGGCCTTACGTCTTATAAGGTACGGAGTCCTACATGTTTCTCAAAAATAATATGGCCAATTATTTTGTCGAGAAAACCACTTATTCTTCCCTAGGACTAACTTATTTCCAGTCTAACGGGGTATTGCCAAATCGAAGTAAAAACTACGGTCACTGACCCCCAAAATGTCAAACTTTTTTTTATTACTTAATCATGATAATACTTGTGTAGAGGTTCGCTATTGTAATTTAACAGTGAATATGTCTACCTCTACTTTGAAGGGACGTTTATGTCAATCCATTCATATTCCGGCAAAGTACCGGGAGTGAAAAAGTAGTACTATGAGGGGGGGGGGGATCTGCCCAAAAACCAGCTCTTCGGGTTCGACACAACTTAGCACAAGGGTTTGTGACGCATTCTGCCTTGTGACGACATCTAATGTGCCACTTGTAAATCTTGTGTGCTCTTGTGCAATAGGGTACTTAACCAAAAAAATCTAATTAGTCCGTCAGATACATTTCCAAAAAATATTGGACACGTATTTTTTTTTTTACGTAAACAAACAATGAAGACGATACAGTGCTTTGAAAACTCGTGTGACGTCATATTCTAAGACATTAATACTATAGTATGACATTTTTTACTGGTGAGTGACGTCTTTGACGCATTTTATCTTCGTCAATTTTTATTTATTTGATAAAACAAAAAAATACGTATCCAATATTTTTCGATAATCTAACAGACGGACTAATTAGAATCATTTTTTAAACATCCCTATTAAGCCAAAAATTTTGCAAAATGCCAAGGATCAGTAAGAAACCGATCTTTAGCTACTCATACGCAACAACAGATTATGTCTCTCTTGACCCTTTGTTTCAAGAGTTATTTATGATCATTATAGAAAGAAAGAAAAAGTGTTTATTTATGATCATTATACCTGCCTAGCTTTTCCCAAGTATGCTGGGGTGTACTTCCAGTCTAACCTGATGCAGCAATTTTACATAGACTGCCTATCTGACCTCCATAAACCAGTTGGTACTGGGTAATACGATATCCATTAAGTTAAAAATTTACTTATCATAAAATGTCTTCTTATTTTTACAGAGACAACAGTTCTGAACGAAGGCATCCACATCGAGGAAGTACCATCAGAGTACCTCAGTCATAAGGAGAAATACGAGCTGGCTGTGAAGAAGGCATGTCTGCTGTTCAAGCTGATTCGCAGGCTGCAGGAGGAGGAGAACAATGGGATGGAAAGCTTCAGGTGAGGATATAGTTATTGATGAACAGGATTTAGTTGGAAATAGCACGGAACTGATATTTACTGAGTCCAGTAGCCATAAGCCCTCATGAGCCCGATTGCACACATATTTCGTGTGTTGGACTTCCAACGCTCACTTTGGCCCAGAAATTAAAAAAAGCGTATTGATAATAATCACTTGTCATTATCAATACGCACATGAGTCTTGGGTTCGAACTTAAAACATACATGACTTGACACTAAGCTGTCACTGCTATGTTGTCATTGAATGATAGATAGAATTAAACTTTATTGTACACCAAAATTGTAACACATCTCTTTTAATCTACAGGGCAGTCCTAGGCGGTGCCCTGGGCGCAGCCATCCTTCAGGACGGCTCCCCCCTCACTCTTCACTACGTGATGTTCATACCCACACTGATGGGGCAAGCGTCCGTGGAACAGCAGGCTTACTGGATCGGCAGGGCATTCAACCTTGACATCATCGGGACTTATGCACAGGTTATAACTGAATATTAACTGTCCAAGCATAGTTTTATCAAACACCAGCTTTTACCCGCGATTTCACCTGCATAGAATAGCCTATAGCCTTCCTCGATAAATGCACTATACAACACAAAAAGATTTTTTTCAATTTCAACCAGTAGTTCCTGAGATTAACGCGTTCAAACAAACAAATAAACTCTTCAGCTTTATAATATTAGCTTAGACTAGCTGATGCCCGCGGTTTCGCCCGCGTGGATGTCGGTCAAATTATATACTAAAACCTTTCTCGAGAAACACTCTATGCATTGGTGAAAACTGCATGAAAATCGGTGCAGTAGTTTTTGAGTTTATCGTGAACAGACAGACGGGGCGGAAGACTTTGTTTTATAATATGTAGTGATGATTAAGTACAGACACCAGCACATAATATAATCAAGCTACTGCAGTCTGTCAAATTTCCAATTTTATCACAAACTAGCTGATGCCCGCGGCTTTAGCCGCATGGATATCGGTCAAATTATATACTAAAACCTTCCTCTTGAATCACTCTATCTATTAAAAAAAATCGCTTCAAAATCCGTTGCGTAGTTTTAAAGATTTAAGCATACATAGGAACGGACAGACAGCGACAGCGACTTTGTTTTATACTATGTCGTGATAGTGATTATGACGATGATGAAGCACGTACCTAGTAGTACTTTGAACCTATAAGTTCAAGTTTGACTGGGATTTCACAGATTTTTTTTTTTTGGTATCTTGATCTGTACATACTTTGAAGTTGCGCGAAATATGACTCAAAATAATCTTAATAACAGCATATAAAAGATGTTTTATGTGCACCATTTGTCTTTTTTAACCACTGACGCAAAAAAAACGAGGGGTGCTATAAGTTCGACATATCTGTATCTATGTTTGTCTGTCTACGTACGATTGTAGCTCCCGAACCGATGAACCGATTTTCATTTAGTTGCTTTTTGTTTTTTAGACTGAACTCGGTCACGGCACGTTCATCCGTGGTCTGGAGACGACCGCTACCTACGATCCTAAGACTAAGGAATTCGTACTGCACAGTCCTACACTCACGGCCTACAAATGGTGGCCCGGAGGATGTAAGTATTCTTATGGTTTATGGTGCATCCTCACATTCCTCACTGACGTTCTTTTTTGTAGACCAACATGTTGGCACTATAAGGTAACTTTCTATGAGTTCTACGGTTTTCTTTTTTGCAATAATTATTAATAATATTAATTATTAATTTTTGGCACCTGCTTGAAGCTAATATAGTATACCTACAGCGTACCTTGTCAAAGTAAAACATTATGCTGATGATATTTTACCATAACATCACGCCAGTAATCCCTGAACGATTAGGCAGAGGTGTACCTACCTGATAGTACATTTCGTCAGTTATGTTTAATTCCCATGTAATAGGGGGTGAGCTTATTCCCATCAACCGGTCACAAATCCAAACTACATGGCCACTTCAGGAAAATTCCTGATGGAAAAATCCAATAACGTGTTGCCCGACATGGGTATCGAACCCAGGTCTAGCTCAGCAGTCGCGCTTGCGACCACTAGACCAACGATGTAGTTCACTTTCTACTTTCATTTTTACCCGACTACAGCGAAATCAAAAGGAAAGGTAATGATTTTGGCAGTCGTATACATGTTCCACCATAGCGCCTAAACTCCTGAACGAATTTTGATAAATGAGGTGTCAATAGATTCGTAAGAATAAGAATAATCCGGGTGACATAGATTATATAATTTTTTTTTTTTTTAATGACGGAATTCATACAATAATCATACGTACCTAAGTAAGTTTATACTTTCAGGTCTAAATACATGAATTATTCTATACAAGTACCAAAGCATGTATAAGTATGTTATCTTTGACCTAAGGGCCAATGTATGTACGTAAATAATTCCAAATAATCACTGTTTGATGACACGTCGAATTTATCTTTCTTGCACTTATCGTATTAATATTACGTTTAAAGATGTACTCATTTTGGAATGTGATTATAATTAACATTATTTAGATAAAATTTGTTTTGATTGAGTTACTATGTAAACATCTGTTGACATGGATTAGTTTCGAGGAAATTCTCGAATATTCTAATTAGACAATCTATTTATTATCGTTTATTATTATTATTATTTTATTTAAAAACGTTGCCCCACACTAGGAATTTCTCCTGTATCGTGGGTGCGTTTACAAACATTTAATTCACATACACAAACACACCCAGACCCGAAACAACTATCTGTAGGCCATACAAATATTTGTTCCGTGCGAGGATCGAACCCGCGACACGTAGCGCAGCAGACCAACCGCTCAGCCACTGCGCCAACCGTGCCGTCAATACCTAATTTTATTACCTACATATTATATTAATTTTTATATATTAAAAAAAAAAACATTTAAATATATATAAAAATAGTACATAGCCCATTGGCATCGGGAACAGGGTCGGAGCTACCGGTAATGAGGGCTCTTGTCGTGTCCAGAAGTACTGCTTTCCGAATCAACCCCTTGACCCAGCTGCCTAACGAGAGCCTCCTCAGATGTTGGTCGTGGCTTTGGCTATTAAGCCATTTGTCGACACGGCTATCGGCACAATGACAGCAGACAATCTATTATTTTTACATCGATTAAGACTTCTTCTTTACTTTTGAAATTCCGATTTCTAACTGACGAAAGCAAATATTAACATTAACTGTTAAACTCTATAGGTAAGACCGTTAACTGGAATAACGTTCGAATTTCAAATCCCAAAAGACGAAGCTTTGCATACGAAGTGGCATGACTGGCTATTCTGAATCTCCCCTACATTGCTAATGAACTGTACGTAAGTCCTATGTGTTGCAATTTTACCAACGAAGGCGTTTATGTGTACTCGTAGAGTAGCTTAGTATAATAATAATACTTAGGGAAAAAGTATTGGGGCAGTCAACCTCAATGTAAATATGACAGACACCAAAGTGCATATTATGTCTACTAGCTTTTTTTTTTGGTGCGTGGATAATCTTCTAATAACCCCTCCCGCTCTTGGGCAGAGCGAAAGGGCGTGTCAGATTTCTATTGACTAAAAACCACCCATGTTCCTTCTTAGTCCTTTATGTCGAGGCCGCGGTATTTCTTGCGAGCAACCCGCAGCCCCATTGGGTCGGCTTCTAACTGGATGCAGCTGAATAACAGTGTCGACTGCCTATCTGACCTCCACAATCCAGTTAGTACTGGGTAATATGATAAGGATGGTTGTCCGACTATCGCGCAAATGTAACTGACAGTTGATCCGAGCGGCTGTTATTATCTAACAACGAACTTTCACCATTAATTAGTGTGCAACCGAATTTGTCAATTATATATTAGCACTTAAAAATATATCATTTACCAAGTAGTCAAGAGATGGAAATAAAGCGTGATCTTTGTATTTATTTAATACGAAGATAGCGTTTATTATTATCATCTCTTGACTTATTATGTCCGATTTTATTATTTAAAAAAAAACGTTGCCCCACACCCCCACACTAGGAATTTCTGCTGTATCGTGGGTGCGTTCACAAACATTAAACTAACATACACAAGTGCTCAAACCGAACAACTCTCCGGAGGCCATACAAACATTTGTTCCGTGGCGGGGATCGAACCCGCGACACGGAGCGCAGCAGTCCATTGCATGAGCCACTGCGCCAACCGTGCATTACTTGTATAATGTATTTTATAAATGCTAAAATAAAATGACGAATTATTATTCAGTTACACACAAATGGCGTCCGTCACATTTTGACATTGATACACATTATAAAAAATTTATATAAGTCAAATACTGAGAAACATGACGTCGTCGTAGCGCACTAACCATTGAATAACATATAATCTCCAAATATCTTTGTCTCCAGTGGCCCACACAGCCAACTACTGCATAGTGATGGCCCAACTGTACTCCAACGGTCAATGCCACGGCATCCACCCGTTCATAGTCCAACTGAGGGACGAGGAGACCCACATGCCCCTCGCTGGCATCAAGGTCGGCGAGATTGGCGCCAAGCTTGGCATGAACGGCACCAACAATGGGTTCCTGGGCTTCGAACACGTGAGGATTCCCAGGGAGCATATGCTGATGAAGAATTGTCAGGTTTTGGAAGTGAGTTTGCATTTCTTGTGAAATTATTAAGATTCTTCTCTGAAAGCGGATTTCGCCAATGTAAAGACATTGGCGAAATACGCTTTTACCTCCACCAACTTTGACTGCGATCAGTACATATGTTAACGTGTTCAAGAGCTGTCAAAAATGCTAAGGAACATTGACACTGAGTTACTGACAGCTGTTGAACTCCGAAATTCGGTCAGTGGGTTGTCTCAGGGGTGAATTTTTCAATTTGTGTCTTTGGAATTTCAATATTGCCTTTGGACAGTTTGGACTGTATTAAAAATAAACTATTATAAAATAGTACAGTCAATGTCAAAATTATTGTTATGGTAGGTGATTGACTGTCAATTATTTGCTTCACGTCACCACATAGCTGACTGACTTGTCCATGTACAACTTGTCTCTTTTTAAATTGTCAATTATCGCCATTTCCATTGGAATGCCTTGTTGAGTATGCTTTTGAATTTTCAACTTTCAACGCTAAAACGACCGTTGCAAATTCACACTGAAAAAAATGATAGGTTAATAGTAACCAAAATTTTGCTACCAGTAGGCCCTAAACTAAGGACTTGCGAACTACTGGTTATCAGTAACAAAATGAGGTTCGTTTAACTGTGTTGTGTAACCTGCAGCCTAACTTTTTTCGTTTAATTTAACTTCTTTTAATCTTACTAGATGTGTTGAAAATAACAATTCTATTTGTAAAAAGTAGACAAGGGGTATTGCTGTAACTAATTAAAACGTTTTGTTTCAGATATCTATACTATTTGCTTGGTGGTAACCAAACTGTTAAGTTAAATTTTACTTTACAGTATGCTTACAGGTACTCAACTGATATTGGCTACTAATAACAAAACAGTTTAGTTAATATATCAACTGATATTGGCTACTAATAACAAAACAGTTTTGTTAGTATATCAACTGAGATTGGCTACTAATAACAAAGCAGTTTTGTTAGTATATGACAAAACAGTTTTGTTATTAGTAGCCAATATCAGTTGAGTAATTAGTAACAAAAATACAGGGTGTAAGTTATGGCTTGGTAAAAACTTTACAGACGCGACTAGCTATGAAACTGAACAACTTTCCCTAAGGAACATAAGACTGGAAACAGCCAAAACTTTCATTTGCGGTTTCCGATCATATTTACCTTAGGGTTAGTTGTACAGTTTCATGACCTAATTACATCTGTAAAGTTTTTGCCAATCCATTTCTTACACCCTGTATTTTGGTTACTGATTACTTTACTGATATTTTTAATGTTTAGGTAGGTATACAGGGTGTAACAGAAATATGAAATAATACAGAATATGGAGAAAATGAATTAGTTTTATTAGTTTTTAAACAAATTAAACAAAACAATTATCAATCTCTATAACTAAAACAAATCAACAACTCTTATCTCAGTAACATATAATTAAAATACTTCTATGAACACCTTGAATTTTACTCAGTATGAAACTTAATTAATATAATATCACAATTATTATATAATATTAATAACCAATAAATATTTAAATAGATACGGTCCATAATTTATTTGGGCTTACATAATTATTTTAGATTATGTTATAGTTTGCAACAGATCACATATTATGAGTTTCCCACCCAAATTCTTTGCTCTTTAGTGTACTTAACATTAAACAATATGATCTAGCCTTATTACCTAATTAATTTTAAAATAACTCAAAAACTTGTCACAAATAAAATCTTTGTGTGATGTATGTTTTACCATTTATACAACCGTGAGCTGGTGATGCATTTTTCTGGATAATCCTTTAACTCGTTACTAATAATGATATTACAAAGTCGTCTCCTGGCTGAATTTTCCAATAGGCCATTTTCTTGGTACTGAAGAAGAAGGCCTCTACCTTCATTGCAAGAGCTTAATAAATTATACAGCTCCTGAAAATAAATAAAATGTTTCATTATTTAAATAAAATATGATGCAAGTGAGATTTCCACGTACCACACCACACCAAGGCTTCTCGCCTGATGCCTAGTTTTTAAGAGCTGCCACTGTTCAGTCTCACATTATTTATGCAAAAAAAAAGAAAACATGTAAAATGTACTCACACAGTCCTTATTAGGGTCTCTTGTATATTCATTTGAAAGAGAAGTTGGTTGATCCTCCACTTGTTCATAATCTAACACAAGTACTGTATCTGAATCCTTCAATTGATATATTTGGTTTGTTGTATTTGTTAGTACTTCAGCCTGAAAATAACGCATTACCGTTAACAAAGTAGGTAGGGGAGTATTTCAGTCAAGAGTAGAAAAAACAATAGCAGATACTCACTGTATTTTTGTCAGAAAATGCATCTGTTACTATGTCTTTTAGCATGGCAATTTGACTGGTTAGCTTGACCCTGTGACCAATTACTGGCACCAATTCCTTAAGGTCTTCTGATGATAAAATTCGCAAAGTGTCCAAGTCCACACTGTGTTCTGGAATTCGATAATACAAGTAGATGTAGTAGGTATTTTAGTTATTTCTTACTTCGCGAACGATTCCCAAGCTTGATTGATCTAGTAACCTCTTCTAGACCAAACCAACAACTCCAACAACAACTAACTATGTACCTACATGCGCAAATAAACACAGAAAGGCACGAATTATACTGAAGCGGCGGCGTAACGTGAAAGCGCGGCGCAGGCATCTTGCCGCTTCAAAACGTTTCAATAGCGGCGTGGCGCAGGCACGGAGTCGCGGAACAAGCGAAGAAACGACGTGACTCCGCCACGCCGCTTGAGTACCTATAATTCACAACGTGTCGCCTATACCTACATTTTGTATTGAAACTTGAAACGTTTTGAAGCGGCAAGATGCCTGCGCCGCGCCTTCACGTTAAGCCGCCGCTTCAGTATAATTCGTGCCTAACCGAACCTACCGTCCATACGCGCGCAACAGGGCGCACGCGTCAAAAGAATCACAGAACACTAATACAAACCTACCTACAAGAATGCCGCGCCGCCCGCCGCCGCCCGCGCCGTTTACATATTTTTCTGATAATTCAAACTAATATTAAATTATGAATACGTTAATTACATACCTTTAAACTTGTCAATGTAAATTCCTAGACCCCAAGAGGTAAGATAATCCTCAAGGTCTCTAGAATTGGTGTCGATGCCGTCTATCGGCTCAGCCGCTGCCGCCGCCTGGTCAAAGTGACTCATATTTTGAAAAATCTGACCACTTTGGCGTAATGGTTTTTTTACAAACACCATGAAAATTAAAATCTCACAAACCGTTTTGAACGCACGATTAAAAATGGCAGGAATGAACTTGTTTGCTTGCTACCCGCCCGCTGTCCACTCTGTCCAGTGTCCACCTCCTTCTAGGGATGTGACATTCTGCATAAAAAATCGATTATTAAAAATTCGATTGTTTTTCTTAGCATTACAAATCGATTACAAATAATAAGATTTTTCTTTAGAAAAAATCGGTTTTATTATAATAAGGTGAAAGCGTCAGGGTAGCACTCAAAATTCAAATTTTCAGTTTTTTTGCAATTTGCAGGCCAGGGCCCAGGGGTGCGTTTATGACAATTATCCATAGTTGAATTTTTGCCCGGTGAAAATTTCCCTGGCTTACTTATACCAGCGGACGATAGGTAAACGGGGCAGATTAAATTTTAGTCAGTTTAAGTTTATTATTTCACCTCATGGTGTGCTTGAACGGGGTGTTTGACGTTTAGTCAGTTTAAATTTTAAACGCACCCCAGTGCTAGGTTGTATGATGATTGAAATATTTTTAGCGATGTAGTTACAAAATTATAATCATCAAAATCATCAATAAAACCCTCCAAGTTCATAAAGCCCGAGGAATGACTTTGACTTCGCTTTGAAAAAAAATTTAATTTCGCGGGCTGAATTTCTTAATTTTTCAAATATAATTCAAAATAAACGCCAAAAATATAAGAATACTTAATCAAAGTTTCATTTATATCAAATTTTTATTTTAAAATTTGATATAAATGAAACTTTGATCAACACAAATTATTTAATTAAGTTTAGAATATGAAATATAGATACAAATAATTTTATTCCGTGCAAAATGGATAGGTACTTACCGCATTATTTTCAATACTACTGATGCTACAGATGGCGCCGTTTTTATTTATTCAACATATTAATGTGAACTTAATTCGAGATTTTTCATTCAACGCATAGATGGCGCTGTTTATAAAATTGAAACTTAATGCAAGATTTTTTCATCCGTCGCATAGTTACGAGCTGTTTCTGAAAATCGATTTAAACACGTAATGTTTATAATCGATTTACTAAAAATCGATTAATATTACTATAAAAACCGATTATAAGAAAATAATAATCGAGTTAAGTAAACAAAAATCGATTATTTTTTAACATCCCTACCTCCTTCCCCCGCCGCCGCGCCGCTCGCAACGACCGACCGAGGTTGATTTGTTTGACAAATAATAACAAAACAGTTGTTAACTAAAGATGAAATCAATGAATTGTTATTAACAAAACTGGTTATTAAATAATTAACAAAAGATTTGTACTTTGGTATTACGTGTGGTATAGTTACTATTTTAAACATTAATTTGGTAAAAATTAATCAAACACATTGATTGATATTAAGCACAAGGTTTAGGTGTGTGTAGAAATTGGTTTTGTTGCTACAACTGCGCTAGTTAGTCTATGTAAATTCAGTTCTTGATAACAAAAATTAAGGTTACTACATACCAAATATAAACCTACAAAACTAGTTTTGGATCTATTACTGAACAGATTGTTTAAATATAACTAAAGTTTATTTCCCTACAACGAAACTTTCACATAACAAAACTAGTTTTGTTGATCATTTTTTTCAGTGCAACAGCAAGCTCAATTACGACTAAAATTTTCCAGCGTCAGTCACTCCAATTTTAACTACCATTTTCGCAGTTATTCAAATACCCACCTTATTTCCTTCCAGGACGGCACATACGTAAAGTCCCCTAGCTCCAAACTTACATACGGCACCATGATGTTCGTACGTGTCGTCATTGTGAAGGACATGTGCAACTACATCGCGAAAGCCGTTACCATAGCAACGAGGTATTCTGCAGTCAGGAGACAGTCGCAGCCGAAGCCAGAGTAAGTACTTCGTTTAACACTTTTGTTTTTGCCCTCGGCTTCGCCCGCATGTCGGTCGTATATTATGTCACAGGCACGTAGTACGTAGTAACTACCTCCGTGGTTGAGTGGTTTAGGCATTTCCCCTGTGACCCGGTGGTCGTGGGCTCGATTCCCACGGGAAGCATACTTTGTAATGTAAAGTTGTTTTCAGTTTGGCTAGGACATTGCAGGCTTGAATCACCTGATTGTCTGATAAAAAGATGATTCCGTGGATGGATTGTTTTGTACTCACGATGTCATTTCGAACATAACTGGCGAAATGTGGGTGTACTATTAGAGCTCACACCTCTGCCTAGCCCCTCGCAGATTATAGGCGTGGTGATGTTATATTTTTTTATTCGACAAACCCCGATTTTAAACAGCTTTTAATGCCGCAACGATACTCTGTACTCTACCACTAGGTACTTACAATAAGTTATGATTTATATAAGTTTAAAAAGATATTCTCGCCGCTACACTCGGCTGGCGTCGGCAAAAAATGCCAATTAAAGATAACATTGAGTCATTGACCTACTGTTGTCTTAAGAAACCACAGCCCGCAATCGTTCGTAATTATAATAATATGTTCCGCTGCAGGTCACAGACCTCTTCTCAAACAGAAGGTATGAATATTTAAAACCAAATTTGCTCAAAGTTCAGTACTTTATATTCATTCTCGTAACAGATTCATAATTTTATCACGTTTACTCGTAAAACCAGAGTTTTGAATCAATCATGTCACTTCTTTTGTTCTTGAGAATTCTTGAGTGCAAACCTAACACGTAGTGACTTGTAAAAATGAATCTTTTTACAATGATTTAAAACTCTGTTTTAAACGTGATAAAAACTCTGCTCTACGAGCCGGTCTGTGTGAACCTAAAAACTCCCGTACTAAAAATAATTATATATTCACTCCAAAGTCCACAAATCCAGTAGGAGTATTTACATAACAGTCAAAATTTAACATTAACCTATAGCTACTGAAGCGGAATTGTAAAAAAAGTATATTAAAATCAGTTTTCAGTATTAACATCATTTCATTATGCCTATATCCGGCAGTGGATTGCTATAGGCTGATGATGATGGTCATTTAATTATTTTTCCTGTATTTATTTACACATTAATTCCCAGTGAACCAGAGCCCCAGATCATAGACTACCTGACGCAGCAACACAAGCTGATGGTGGGCATCTCGACCGCGCACGCGTTCCAGCTCAGCGCCGAGTGGATCTGGAACATGTACAACAACGTCACTGCTGAACTGGATGCTGGAGACATGGAGAGACTGCCTGAGGTGAGAGCCCATTTTTTTTAACCATGGGAAATCTTCAAAAGACTCCTCCCGCTCTCGGCGGAGTAGGAGGTAGTGTCAGACTCTTACTGACTATAACCCACCCGTGTTCCTTCTTAAGCCCTTTGCGTTTCAGGGCTGCGGTAACTCTTTCGAACTAATTCCGCAACCCTGGTGGGATGTGAGAGTCCTAGATCACAGACTGCCTCACTCAGCAACATACGCTGATGAATGAATGCTTCGACCAAGCATTTTGAACTACCAACTTAGAAAAATCTAAATCTTATTACCATTGACAGTATTACCCCGTTCAACATAGTTCCAGAATTCCCTTCTCAAATTTTACTCTCGGACGAATGCAAGAGTGTACGCCACGTGTAGCCAATCGAGGAAAACCGAGGCTAGACGAGCACCACTATAAAGACCCTCGCAGTCGCCTTCCTTCTGGAGTGTCTCGCCGAGACTTTACAGCTGCAATCTTGATTAAAACATAATCTGAAACAACATTGGTCTGTCCCCCCACAGCTACACGCCCTCTCGTGCTGCCTCAAGGCAGTCACGACAGCGGACGCGGCGGAGTGCGTGGAGCGATGTCGGCTGGCGTGCGGCGGGCACGGGTACATGCTGGCGTCCAACCTGCCCGTCACGTACGGACACGTCACCGCCGCCTGCACCTACGAGGGAGAGAACACTGTGCTGCTGCTGCAGACTGCCAGGTACTGTGCCATACATGCTGGCGTCCAACCTGCCCGTCACGTACGGACACGTCACCGCCGCCTGCACCTACGAGGGAGAGAACACTGTGCTGCTGCTGCAGACTGCCAGGTACTGTGCCATACATGCTGGCGTCCAACCTGCCCGTCACGTACGGACACGTCACCGCCGCCTGCACCTACGAGGGAGAGAACACTGTGCTGCTGCTGCAGACTGCCAGGTACTGTGCCATACATGCTGGCGTCCAACCTGCCCGTCACGTACGGACACGTCACCGCCGCCTGCACCTACGAGGGAGAGAACACTGTGCTGCTGCTGCAGACTGCCAGGTACTGTGCCATACATGCTGGCGTCCAACCTGCCCGTCACGTACGGACACGTCACCGCCGCCTGCACCTACGAGGGAGAGAACACTGTGCTGCTGCTGCAGACTGCCAGGTACTGTGCCATACATGCTGGCGTCCAACCTGCCCGTCACGTACGGACACGTCACCGCCGCCTGCACCTACGAGGGAGAGAACACTGTGCTGCTGCTGCAGACTGCCAGGTACTGTGCCATACATGCTGGCGTCCAACCTGCCCGTCACGTACGGACACGTCACCGCCGCCTGCACCTACGAGGGAGAGAACACTGTGCTGCTGCTGCAGACTGCCAGGTACTGTGCCATACATGCTGGCGTCTTTGGCGTCAACTATGTTGGGGTGGGGTAACAGTCTAACCAGATGCCAGTATTTTACATGGAGTGGCTGCCTATCTAAAGTCCACAACCCCGTTAATACTGGGTACTAGGATATCCCTTCCTAAGACTGGTTGTCAGACCTACGCGCCACTTACTGTCCTGTTACGACTATTAATAATCTACCAATGCCTGCCAGGACCAACGACTTAACGTGCTTTCCGAGACACGAAGGAACCTAGGTATGTAATAGGATGGTTACCCATCCACATATCAACCTAGGCAAGCGCGGCTTTACTTAAAGATTTTTTGTTTTTTTTTTTAATGTTGCCCGACACTAGGAATTTCTCCTGTATCGTAGGTGCGTTTACAAACATTTAAACTCACATACACAAATACCCAGACCCGAAACAACTATCTGTAGGCCATACAAATATTTGTTCCGTGCGGGGATCGAACCCGCGACACGTAGCGCAGCAGTCAACTGCTTGAGCCACTGCGCCAACCGTGCCGTCAAAAGTACCTGACTCAAAAGACTCAAGACGTCAAAATTGACTCCAAGTAGCTGTTATGTTATTATCTAGCACTTCTACTTCAGTGTAGATTTAAAAAAATGCCGAAGGAGTTTTGAAGATATTCCAGGCAAGCAAAGTTCGTGTAACAGAATTTTGAGCAAAAACTAAACTTGAACATTTTGTTATCGGTACACTGAGAAAAATACAATGTTGCCACGATGGCAATATTTTTAGATAACATCAAGGTGAAATGTTTATTAATAAATAGCAACAGCGTCGAAATATCGGGATGTGGTAATAATGGATATCAATGTCCTGTACGTCTGTCACTTATTAGTAACGACAGTTATGTTTGAAAACTTGAACCTTACATTACATTATGCAAGTTAAAGTAAGATGCTCTTAACTTCCGCTGACCCGTAAATTTTTTTTAACATTCCTATATATTTGTAATCTCAACAGATACCTAGTGAAGACCTGGCAGCAAGCTTCAGGTGGGAACACTTTACCGCCAACAGTGGCGTATCTCAACCGTGTGGGCGCAGGTCGCAGGTCTCCGCCCTGGGATAACACCATCGAGGGCATCATCAGAGGGTTCGAGGTCGTCGCCGCTGGGTAAGTGATCCTAGCTATTTTGTATGTGCTGTAGAATTTTCAACTTTAAGTGCTGAGCGGAACCTTGAAAATGGAACATAACAGTCAATGACAATGAAGGCTAAATTTCCACTATAGGTTCGTGCTATAACTACCCCAATATACTTACAAATTACTTAATGTGGGTTTACGAAGTGTCTTCTGTAAAGTGCGTATAATTGAAGATGACTTGGTGTAAATCCAGAAGAAGCATCGACACATTAGATAAATATAAATAATATTTTTTTAATGCAAAAAATAATAATAAAATAAATTTTAATTTCAAAGTACACAATTTAAAAATATATTTAAAATAATAAATTGTAAATTTACACTCTTTATGTTTCTGTCTACCGACACTTCGTATTTTCACGTCATTAACTCCTTTAAATCATCTGAAACTCGAAAACTTTTTACCCTCGAGTCTTTATCCCAAGAAACAGGATAAATACAGCTTATCCCACTACATAAATAATTACAAATGCCTCCTTAATTACAGTAAGATCGCTCTCTGCGTGGCAAACATCGAGAAGCGCCAGAAGACCGGCTTGTCTTACGAGGACGCGTGGAACATGACATCCGTGCAACTCACGCAAGCTTCCGAGGTACCACGTTACACTATTTCGTACTAATAGTATGACGTCATATAGCACTTATTTCAGTGTGGGAAAGCGACAGAGCTATACAGGGTATCTAGCGCCATCTCTTTTCTTCATTGGAATAAGATTAAAACAATGCTGGACGTCATGGTAGGTCATCTTATGAGCCAACGTAACAATCAACCTGTATAAACTGATTTAATTCGGTCCGGACTGAGTTCCGAGATGTAAAAAATAGGTTTTGTGAAATGATGGTCATTTCGGCACAAAAATCAGGGTAATTTAACATTTTGTGGTTCTTATTTTATTTTGTGGGTTGGGATATTATTATGTTTACACCCCTTTCGGATCGGACTGGGTTTTCTAACATAATCATTGTTTAGTTGAGTTTGGCTGCAAAAAATAAACAGGCATCACATTTGTTCATGCTTAAACAAACTTCTCATTAACGCATCGGTACTAGCATTTGCCCGCGGCTTCGCCCGCGTGGTGTCGGTTAAACTACAAAAATGTAATTTTTCAATTCAAACTTTCTCCCCTATTAAACTCCTTTAGGGGTAGAATATCGAAAAATCCTTCCTTATTCCTAGTCTACATTATAAAGGGAACCTCTGTGCAAAATTTCAGCTTTCTAAGTCCAAGGATTTGGGCTGGGCGTTGATGAGTCAGTCAGTCAGAACTTTTCTTTTTATTTATACAATAGATAATTAAAAACAGGTTTCTTTAAGGATTCTTAAATATATATTTTTCTCCCTCCAGGCTCACTGCCGCGTGTTCATCCTAACCTCATACTTCGAGGAAACGGAGCGACAAGTGAAGAGCACATCGCCACAACTAAGCGAAGTGTTGCTGCAACTTGTCGACTTGTACGTCGTGTACTGGGCGCTGCAGCGAGTGGGAGACTTGCTCAGGGTAAGTACGACTACAGCTGTGGCGAGATAGTTATCTTTACCTAACAGAATAAATTCCACCTGCTGAAAATCTCCCACCTGGTCAGGAGTTGCCATGGTCGACCTGGAAGTCTTTAAAAAGAGTCCGGACCCAGATTGGTCGTAGCAAAGAAAACCTGCTGAGGTGGATTTCATTTTTCTTTTTGCCTGGTTTATGGTATTAATTGATATTATTTTAGTTGGTTGAGAATGTGTGTATAATTGTAACTATAAATCTTGCATGCCTAATTTGGTACATCACAGTAAACTGCGAATTCACTTGACACCTATGAATGCAATAGTATGTACTGTGTTGAGCAATAAATATTTGAATTTGAATTTGGAGAATCATAAATGACTCTACCTTGGAGTGTGGTGCTGTTCCACATTTGCACTCCAACCACCAACAATGGGGCACTTAATATCGTGCCCTACAGGAACTGATGGACACTACCGAAAGCGCCAAATAAGTAGCTCAGTTCTGGGTCGACATAATTTAGTTTGTCAATGTATTTCGATTGCCAAGCGACGTTGCACTGCATGGCGCAGCAACGTCGCTCAATCGCCATCACATACCGATGAAAATGATGGCAATGGCGCGTCTGCGGAAGCTTTTTCCTTATATTACCACTCTCAGTTCAACTTGATAATGTTGCAATACTGCAAACCGGACTATCATGTGGGGACCTCAAATGAGGATGACCCCTGTAATTGAAGTCCCCAGTCAGGTCTTAGAAACTAGTTACATTAAATGAACGTTCACTAATAAAGGGTACCCCTGTTGAGGTCGAACCTTGGCTTAGTGTGTCATTTAGGGTGGGGGGGGGAATTTATCGTTACACGCTCAGCGACGCAGGTTGACTCGTCGAGCAAGACCTTGGTGGGCCATCTGCGGAACCGTTGACAAAGCGTCACATTTTTACAAATCACGCTGAAATGGCTGCCCTTCTTTCCACTAGTTTTCAACTCAATAAATATTACTTTTTTGATTGAACAGTTCACATCTATCTCGGAGCGGGACATTGAGAAGCTACAACATTGGTACGAGGAGCTCTTGACAAAGCTGCGACCCAACGCGGTCGGGCTTGTCGACTCGTTCGATCTACGCGACGAGGTACGTTTGCTGCTTGCATTGGTTATAGAAAGCACATATACAGGTTAAAATGAGCCAGCAAAGCTCACACGTGGGCAATGGGTTTCGATACCTAAATGTGATAAAACAACAACATAAAAATATTTTTTCTAGCTAATTTAATTAGGATTTATAATTGGTAATATAGATTAAACCGCCCCACACAATGTTGTCATATTCGACCCAAAGGTTTACTAGAAGAGAATGCCTTGCCTTGAATTGCGCGTTTTTGAAGTGTTCGGGCAGAAAAACTTTTTCTTATTCAATATTCACTTCCACTTGTAAATAGATTTAGAGCAATCCTAGCATTAATGTTAGAATAGCGTTATTCTAAAGGCAATATTACTTACAGATTCTTCATTCCGCCCTGGGCGCATACGATGGACGCGTGTACGAGCGTCTGATGGAGGAAGCGCTCAAGAGTCCCCTCAACGCGGAGCCCGTCAACCAGAGCTTCCACAAATATCTTAAGCCCTTCATGCAGGGGAAACTGTGATACTACTAACGATATATTAGAAGATATTGCTATGGTAGCTCTCTAAATGTAGCTTTTGATAAGGGTATTTTTTATTGCGAGATAAATGGACTTAATCATGATGTTTAAGGGCGGCGCTGCACTAGGTATATTTAGACAAATATAATACTAGTTTTGTAAAACAATCTCTACGGTTGCTGCGATTATTTTGTACTGACTAAACGAATATTTGGACAAATAAGCCAAGTGTATCGTGTTGCTTTTCTTGTAACTGTAAATTATAAAGTCACGGTATACTTCCGAAGGTGACTACAGACAACAGTGGCTTTGCGATTGATAGTAACCGCAAGCGACAATGCTGCAGTTTTAATGGTGAATGCGCTGTCTCCGCTGTTACGGTCGCAGACGGCAATGCCATCTACATAAGTGCTTTTATATAGTTGCGTAGAAATCAGTAGTGCCGCTGCGGTTGTACATTGCAATAGCTTTGCCGCTGCGGTCTGTAGTCTGCAGTCGCCTTTTGAGTTCTACATTTTTTTTGTGTCTATGGGTGAGGTTACTTAATAAGAATAAAATAGTAAATCAAAAATTTTTTTAGCATACTTCATCGATAGGTGGTGGATGTAAATCATTCCTTATTATAAATAATATATTGTACGTAAATATTACAGTATTACAGTTTTGACTGGAGATTTTAATCATGAGATTTATGTTAAAAATATTTACAATAAAGTTTTGTATATTTGTTATAATTGCGTTTTTTATTCTGAGATGGAGTATCTACTACAACGAAAGTGACAGCAAAATCATCTTTAGCTCGGAATCTTAACGATTACCGACCGTAACCTTGATGGCTAGACCCTTGCTGATCCAAGAATAGGTCCATAAATAAAATGGAATAATGTTACTATAGTGAGTGGTGAATAAATAAATAAATAATAATAACAACACCGATTCTCAATAATATTTGACCGCCAAGAGATCACGGGTCTTGGGCAAAGGTAAAAAAAATCACACTTGACACAATAAATAGTGTTCAGGTTTGAATTTTTTTAAGCCTGACAGTCCCACTTCTGGACCAAAGCCTCCCCCAATTCCTTCCATTGGTTTTTATCCTGTGCCCACTTGAACCAGACCTCGCGGTACGAATCCAGATCGTCTTGCCAACTCTTTCTAAGCCGGTCACGGCGGCGGCGCCGCGCTCTTCAACCTGTTCTAGTGTATGTACTGTGGATAATTTGATGGGAATTCACTTCTTTTAATTTTGACGGCACGGTTGGCGCAGTGGCTCAAGCATTGGACTGCTGCGCTGCGTGTCGCGGGTTCGATCCCCACACGGAACAAATATTTATATGACCTACAGATAAATGTTCCGGGTCTGGGTATTTGTGTATGTGAGTTTAAATGTTTGTGAACGCACCCACGATACGGGAGAAATTCCTAGTGTAGGGCAACGTTTTTACAAAAAAAAAAAAAAAAATTACCTAAACTCACGCCCTTTTCCTATAGGGTTAAGAAGAAACTACAGAATGCCACGTTCAAACATCTGATCACACACGCACGCCGGTTATGAGTACTACGCCTACGTACCGTACCTTTCTTGATATTTGCTAATAATGTTTATTTTTAATACTTTACACAGTATATCTGTGATATGAAGGCAAAATGTAAGAGGAGAAGTCTAAAATGGACAAAGCTATGATGGGAAGGATCCTATAATGTCTCATACTAATGATTTCAATGAAATCAAGACAAATTCAAAAGAGCCCCAGGTACTCCATTATCTTGAGTGACAAAAATAAAGTAAAAAAGATTTTAATAAAAAAAGAATCAGACGATCTATTAGTTTATTACCCTTCCATGGGCCTGTCTGTGACTATAAAAGGTCAAGTTAAACTAGCTAGCGAAACTCTGCATCTATTTTTTCATGTTTAGTTAGATACCAATACCCATCAGATCTCTTGAATTACTAGCTATGCTAGCATTAGCTAATTAAACCCTGTATTCAATGCTTTATTGCATAAAGAAGAAAAGGCTCCTTAATTCTTACTAAATCATCATAAAATAAATTTCAGGACTTGGGAGTCCTGAACACGCCAGGCTTGGAAACCGAAGACCACAACAATTATGATGATCCTATTATTAAAGACGAGAACTATGAAACTGTAATAAATGCAACTTATTCTTCATGTACCTATTATATTTTAATTTCACCCAAAACTTTTAGAAATGAATAATCATCATAGAACATAAAAATGTTATGCGGATGTTTTAATGAAAGTGTAGTTTAGAAAGTTTTGAATAATAATTTGTTTGTGGTAAACTGGCAATCAGGCATCGTACTCTATCTGTGATATAACCAACGAAACAAAATGGATTGTGTGAATAGGGGCTGACTACTAAAACATTGGCTAACTTAATCATGTATGGAAGAAGAGATGTATCAACCCGAAATAAATAACCCAAAAATAGTGTCAGTCTAATTCCTACTACCCGGTAGGAATAAGACACCACAGCCACATAAAAATCAAATTGAAACATTTTCAAGTGTCGTGTAGCATGCGAAAAATCTAGCAGTTTCCCTCAAGTAGTCAAGTCACAAGTTGAATAATTAAGTTTTCTGATTTAAACAAAAGCATTCTTCATAAACGCTAATCAATGACAGATGACGTTACCTATTTTACGTCAAAATAAAATAGATGCTCCTGTCACTTTTTTGTTGTTGTTATGTTCCACATAGTTTTAAAATACAATAATTATGTTATGTTCTCCAATAAAATAAATGTATTTACTTTAGACCATTTGTTAGTAACATTTGCATGTAATAATGGCCTACAGTACCATTTTAAATAACAGTGTATGTCGGGCATGTCTCACAACACAAGAATCTTTCTCTTATTTTATATTTGAGAATGTTTCTCCTGAGATTTATTGTTTTTGTACCTCCGTCCAGGTAAGAAATAATGATTTTCGATTAGGTGTAATAAAATTGATTAAAAAATGTTATTTTCTCAATAGAACTTAGTTTTATTCAGCAGATAATATTATGTCGATCTGTGATTGTGTTCTTCTTTTTCTCGAGCCTATGGTAAAGACCGTACTTACATTATTTTGTCCCCTACGAAACACCAATATTATGGTAAAAGCACTCACTTCTATAAATCCATTGCAGGTATCCAAAGACGAACAATTGCCAAGAGGCATCTGTAACTCATGTTACGAGCTTCTCAAGACATATTCTGAATTCAAACAAACATGCCTACAGTCTCAGACTGCTCTAATTGATATTGCAAAAGAATTAAAACTAGAAATAGACATAAAAACTGATGGTGTTGAAAACTATGAACCAAATGAAAGTCAGAAAGACAACATAAAGACTGAGATACTTGACAATGCTGTGAAAGTGGAAGATATTGACCATGGTAAAGTAGAATGATTTGATTTTGTTAAGCTATCAAGTGTCCCTCTGCTGGGCAAAAGCCTCCCCTTTCATTGCCTTATTTCTTGTGTGTTCTCTGGCCATGTTCGCCTCAAAAAATAATATTTTATGTGAAAATAAGTGTGGTTTTACCTTAAAATATAACAATCATTGGGTTGGCAGCCAGTTCTGCCACTGTTGATATCAGGCCCCTTTTGAACCATGTTTTTTTTGCTGATATGAGTAGTAGCCTGCCTAACATTTTGTTAATAAAATATTTTCAGATTACATTGATGGAATTGATCATCATACAAGTCCAGAAATTATTGAAGATAAATGTCTAAAAAGGTTGGTTATTAACACTTTGCTGCCAAGTTCTAATTATCCATTTTTATTTGTATGCTGTGTGAGCACAAGTCTTCTATAGCTACATATAGCGATGATTCGGAGGCGGGTTGGGGGCACACAAACAATTTTTTGTTGAACTCATATGCTGGGTACTTGACACCGAAAGTGTTAAACTTAAAACATGTTTATGACTGATCAATTTTCCAGAAAAGTGAAGAAATTGGTAAAACTAAAACAACATAAAATAAAGCTCAAAGTAAAGAAGAAATTCATTTACACTTGTGATATTTGTCAAAAGAAGTTCAACTTCAAGGAAAGATTCGAAGCACATAAGCTTGAGCATGAAGGTAAAATAGTAAGTATGTTCACTGCAGAATAAATAAGATCATTTTCAGACCTGATTCATCATCTTCCTGCCCTTAACTCATGTTACTTGGGGTTGGGATAAAAAGGTATCTTTTTCCATTCTTCCCTTTCAACTGTCACACTTTCTAAATATTAGCTAGAATTTTATATTGTGGTTCAAATGAAGTCATACTATTGCCGTCCCTGTTGCGGGACGCCTGGCAGATGTGAAACATCGTAACTATTTCGTACAGGTATTATGCATGAAAGGATAATTTACGACAGGAAATAAATAATATGGCATATTGAAACATTAAATCAGTTAACACATTAAATTAGTTTTGCTATAGAATGTTATCATTTCTTTCCACCTAGGCAACAATCCACTGCACACCATGCAACAAAACGTTTGTTACATGGAGTGGCCTCAAACGTCACAAGGAGAGCGAACATACTCAAGTGAGCCTAGAAAGTCTGAAGTGCCCTGTTTGTGGGAAGATCTTCAAGAGCCGACAGACGCTAAAAATGCATGAGAAGGTGCATGGAAACCGGAGGTTGATCATGTGCGATGTCTGCGGGAGAGGACTCACTTCTGCTGTTGTGTTGAGGGTAATAAAATTTTTGTTAACTATTTGCAATAGATTGCGACGGACATTCGTCATCCCTGAAGAACGGCAAGGTTGACGCAGTGGCTGAGCGATCGACTTCTGCGCTGCGTGTCGTGGGTTCGATCCCCGCACGGAACCAATTTTAGTATGGACTACAGGTAGTTGTTCCGGGTCTGACTGTTTGTATACACAAACCACAACAATTAAATACACATACGTGTATTTAAACGTTTGTAAACGCACCCACGAAACAGGCGAAATTCCTAGTGTGGGGCAACGATTTAAATAAAAATATGAGCAAATTGTTGTGCTGATCCAAAAAATGCCGATTTTATGTATTGAGTAGGAGAAATAGCTGCATTACAATCCTGCTTTTTGCAACATTCAGTCATAGCACCAATTTACTATGTTTCAGGCTCACTTAGAAACACACAAAGAGAACCGAGAACGACATTTCACTTGCGATCAGTGTGGAAAAAAGTTTTTCACTAAAACGATACTACAATCACATGTGTCAAGACGACATTCAGGCCGCAAGTTCATATGCCAAGTATGCTCCTACAACTTCACAGACAAATACAACTTGGCGAAACATTTGCTCATACATGAAGGGCATAAGTTATACAAATGTGACATTTGCAACAATTCCTATGCCACACTTTCGACGTTAACAGAACATAAGCGTCTCCATTCTGGTGAGAAGCCCTATGTATGCAATTACTGTCTAAAGGCATTTGTTTCAAGGAAAAGGCTGACTGATCATGTAAGAATACATACTGGAGACAAGCCACATAAATGCACGCTGTGTGAACAGAGGTTTACACAAAGAGGGACACTAAAGAGGCATATGAAAGTGCATGATAGGGCTGCGCCAACACTTAGTTGAATGTAGTGAGTTCAATGTATTGAGCATAATAAAAGTGGAATTCTGAAGGAGATAAAGAGAGAAGCCTTAAAAACTCAACTGCTTATTGATTCCGTCAATATCGTTCTTCGAATCTAGCTATGTCGTCAAGCGATATTCTATACCGGTTGAGGCCAAAAGATTGTAATAAGACTGGAGATTATTCTAGCCAAGATACAGACCCTTGATTTGTACATAATCAATAAATGTATATTGTGTAGAGAAGTGAAAATAAATAGTATTTGTATTTATTTATGCGTTTTCTTATAATTTCATCAAGAAAAATTTGAAAGAAAGAAAAAACAACCAGATTATTCATGCTCACATTTATTAGTCTCAAATTAAATCCATGTGCCTTTCTCATAAAAAGTGCAAGGATTAAAATTAGGCATAGGAAACCCATCTCGTAGTTCCATAAACTAATACACATCATCAAAAGTATCCATGCAATTTTGCAGGTGTCTGTACCAGACAAAACAAACCATCCTCCAACAAATTAAAAGCATAGCTTCTACAATCTTCAGTAAGAATAGTCTTTCAATTTCATATTCACTAGTTTTCACACTTTGAAAATCATATTTAGCTCTAGCAGACAGACAGCCATGTTACTCTCGACCAATATCAGAAGGGCAACAAAATACAAGTAATAATACAGATTAAAATTTTCAGGTACTGGTAGCCTAGCCATTAAATTCACACCTTTAACTCTGCTGGTCATCATCAGACATCGGTGTTCCACTGCGCATATTCCGCCACAGTTTCTTGTAACCTAGCCCTCAGTAGTATATTCTGTGGCTTATCCGCATTTTCTGCTTCTTTCTGCATATGTCCCTTCATGTGCCTGTTGAGGGCACATTTCTGTATGAACGCTTGGTCGCATAGCACACATTTGTGAGGCTTTTCACCTGTGTGGATCATTCTGTGGTTCCGCAAGTCTTTGCGAGACATGAAGCGTTTAGGGCAGAGGTCGCAACCGTATGGACGTTCACCTGAAATTAAATGAAAATTAAACTGTATAATGAGTGTAATAAGACCCATAACAAAAGGCACATTGTCCCCGTTATTGCGTTTTTTTCTGTTCTGGACTATAGCTAGCAACCTTCTAGTTACGGAGAGATTAGACGTTTTTATTTTTAACCCCCGACGCAAAAACGACGGGGTGTTATAAGTTTGACGTGTCTGTGTGTGTGTCTGTCTGGCATCGCAGCTCCCGAACGCATGAACCGATCTTAATTCTGTTTTTTTTTTGTTTGAAAAGTGAATTATTCGAGAGTGTTCTTAGCTAATTTAGCTATGTTTGATGAAAATCGGTCCAAGATGGCCGCCACCACAAAATGGCGGATTACTTACATATTACTGCGGGTACCTACGTTGCGCGCTGTAGTACAGCTCTCAGTATTTACGTATTTTAAAAATATAAAAATGGCTCAGAAGGCCCTTGAAGGTGTAGTGCGCGAGCTGCATAAAGTGGTTAGTGAACTCGCGACAAAAATCACTGCTCTCGAGTGCAAAATTGATGAGCAAACCTCTATTATAGTCAAGCAAGAGGAATCATTGAAGTTGTTAACGTTAGCAATTGAGGGTACACTGAAATCGGTCCCTCAGAAGCCATTGGATGCCGACGGTGGTCAAGAGAAGGCAGGGATTCCTACGACTACGCAGCGCCCTATACGTCAAGCGCGAGTTAATTCTAGCGCTAAAGCCAAAAGTTAATACGCAACCGCTGCAAAAAAGTCAGCTGTTGCAAAACCAAGGACCGATGGTGACATAGGAGACACAAATAATTTGCCGAAGACGGGTACTGCTACAAGTGTAAATCCGAATCTACCTTCAACATCAGAATTATCATCGTTGGAGGGTCAGGCCACGAATTCAGCGGAAACACGCGCGGTTCACACAAGAGATGATCGCCACGAAAACATTACCCCTGAGGAAGGGTGGCAACCAGCGCGCAAAGCTCGTAATTCTAAACGGCGAGTAGTCACTGGCAGCGGACAAGAGGATGATGAGCTCAAAGCGGTAGAAAAGCTTAAATATTTGCAGGTTAGGTCTTTCAAGCCGGAGACAACGGAGCTAAACGTGCTTACCTATTTAAAGAAGCTTCGGGATTGTGACCAATATATTGTGGAAAAACGAGTAATTAAGACTGATAGGCACGCAGCATTTGTAATTGCTTCTCCTGAAAGCTTAAATGAGAACATAAACAATCCGGCCGAGGGTGGCCGCCGCCCCAAAATGGCGGATTACATATTTTTTCCCAACTTTATCAATATGGGTATCAAATGAAAGGGCTTGATTAGTAGAATACTATACACTATGACAAATTTCAAATCCAAGATGGCCGCTAGCACAAATAGGTGTTTTTTTTTTTTAAACTCACTAAGGGCACAAATATTCTATTTTGAATTTCCGTCCTAACAATCATATTTATTTAGACATAGATTAATACCATATGGGTTAAATAAGCTTCGCAAAAATAATTGAGAACTCTTATTAGAGAGTTTAATAAATTTTCATTTTAATAAGTAGAAGTTTTTATGATATAACTCTAAATATCTTCATGACCCCTTTTCTATTAAATGTATCCATCAGTTCATTGTTTTGAGTGCGTCAGATTGTGTCTTACCATGAATTGTGATTTTACACCCCGAAAAGACAGTTTCCCAACAATTTTTGCGTAGTATTACAGAATTCTTGGATCACGGCTTCGTGAAGTATCCGTTTACACGTTTACAGAGATAGGCAGTGGCTTCATGTGAACTACTGGTATTGAGATGCATCCAGTTACGCTGGATGTCGACCCCAACATAGTTCCCAAGACCACAAACCGGGCAGAAGATAAGGAGTAGATAAAAAATAAATAAACAAACCTGTGTGTGTTCTCATGTGCTGCACTTTGAAACTTTGACTTTTGAACTTTTTATCACAGTATCCGCAAGAATACGGTTTTTCCGAAGAATGAGAACGCATGTGTTTGAAGAGGTCACCCTAAAGATAAACAAAACAGTTTTGATTTAACTGATAATTGATAATTATATTTATGTTACCCAAGCCGCATCATCGCTTCACGCCAGGCAAGTTGCGACCAAATACAAGACTATGTTAGTAAAAAAATGTTGGTGAAACTTCGCAGAAAAATGTCTGTTGTAATGAATATATTAAAGTTATCTTTTAGTAAGATTACGTATGTGACATAAGTAATCTTTTTTTTTGTGTTGCTTTTGCTTCAGTAATCAGTTATATGCCAGAAATTCAGGTTAGCTTACTGAAAAACATTTTTGATATCATTTCTAGACCTAAGATGCAGGGTTCCAAAAAGAGTTTGATCAGTACTGTTAGCCTGTATCATCCCTGGGCAAAGGCCTCCCCCATAATTTCCAAAGTTTGCGATCCAGGGCTAATGTGGACTACTGGGTCGTTGATTTTGTCCAGCTCGTCCCGCCATCTCCTGCGGTTCGGGGTCTACCTGGCTGTGTGCCTTCAGATCATTTCTATAAATACATTTTCAATAAAGACTGCCCTGGAGTGTAAATGTGGTGCTGGTCCACAAGCAATGGGGCACTTCATATCGTGGCCTACGTGTCCTGTTGGTTGTTCACTACAAGAACTGATGGACGCTACCGAAAGCGCCAAACTAGTAGCTCAATTCTAGGCCACGCTAAGAAGATTTGAATAATAACTTTACATACCTTGATATAGAACCTCATATCGCACATCTGGCAGGCTATGTTCTTGACGCCTGTATGCCTAATCATATGAGTCTTTAGGTTGCCTTGTTGTGCAAACTTCTTCCCACATTGCCCACAAATGTAGTTCTTTTGGTCACTATGTGTTTCTAGATGAGTCTGTAATATAAAATCAATGGTTTAACATGTGTCAAGGATAAGAATAATGGTTTTATAATGTTTGCTTAAATATTTGGGAGACACGACAATTTCTTCTTGTCTTTTGGGACTGCCTCGTAGGTCTAGCGGTCGCAAGCGCGATTGCTGCATGAGCTTTTGTGTTCGATTTCCAGGTCGAGCAAAATGTTATTAGGTTTTTCCATCAGGAATTTTGCAGTAGCAGCCTGGAGTCGGGATTTATGCCCGGACTTAAAGATAACTGGTGAAATGTAGGTGTATTAATGGTTACACCATTTTTTTTTTGGGGGTGGGAAATCATCAAATAACCCCTCCCGCTCTTGGGCAGAGCGAAAGGTAGTGTCAGACTTCTACTGACTAAAAACCACCCATGTTCCTTCTTAGCCCTTCATGTCGAGGCCGCGGTATCTCTTCCGAACAACCCGCAGCCCCGACGAGATGGTTACCTCTGCCCAACCCTTTTGGGGATTACAAGCGTTATTTTATAGTATGTAAACCACAGTTATCCACATGAGAGAATCGCCTTGAGAGTCAGCGAGAGCTTTATGGCCATGTAATGAAAGCAAAATACCCGTCATTCGCCTCGTAGCTGTTCGAAAGTGACTCGACCGTACACAAAACCGCATATAAATGTGATTCAGATTCCATAGTGTGGCCATACCCCAACTAAGGAACAAGACTCAAGCAGTGGCATCTGTTAGATAATCATGTAAGTCCCACTTTGATGTGGGAACCAAGGCAATCCAATTGTTTCTCTGCGACTTCGTTGAGCTTCATTGTCTCGGCGCGTTCCTGGTGGTGGCCACTGTCGATTCTGGCTTTCAGGAGTTGCAGTGGTTTGGGGATAGTGGTCTCATTTGCGAATAAAGCAAACAGACAGGCAAACAGAAACAATATTTTCCCCTTACCTTCAAATTATAACTCTGCACGAATCTTGCATCACAAATGTGGCACACATGCTTCTTAATGCCTGCATGTATCATCTCATGATTCTTCAGGACATTCAGGTATGCAAAATTCTTGCCACAAGTCAAACACTGATATTTACGGACCCCTGTGTGTGTGCGGATGTGGCTATGGAGGTTGCGGACTGAAGGGAATGATTTTTCACAGTATTGACATTTTATGTCTGGCTGAAAAGCAAGGAGATTTTTTTGTTGATTCTATGTTTGCATTGCATCTGTAAATTAGTACTTTTACATTGACTGTCAGCTCGTGGCTATATAATAACTACTGGTATTCAGTTCCACACTTTGGTTGCCGAGGACTCAGCATATGGGTCGAACAAAAATTCGTTTGTGTTCCCCCAACCCGCCTTCGAGACTTCGCTATACGTAGCTATAGAAGAGTTCTGTATCACACGGCATACAAATCATCATCATCATTTCAGTCAAAAGACGTCCACTGCTGGAGATAGGCCGCCCCCAGGTGTCGCCACATTGACCGGTTCCGTGCGTCTCGCATCTTGCGGGCAACTTACACCAGGTCATCGGTCCACGTAGTGGAAGGCCTTCCAACGCAACGTCTTCCGGTTCGCGGTCGCCACTCCAGAACTTTTAGCATACAAATAAAAATGGATAATTTAAACTTGACAGTGAAAGTGTTACTAACAAGATATTATTTGTATCTAATCAATTGTGGGACAGATGCCTTTGGGGTAAGAAGTACATGAAAATACCTTTTTACCAAAATGAACTCTCATGTGGGCTTCAAAATTTTCATACTTTTGAAATGATTTCTCACATTTAGGACACTTCATTCTAGTCCTTTTTTTGAGACACTTTGCCAGTTCTCTCCGCTTCCTTATTCTCCTGAAACATACATTTTAGAGTTCATTATTTTATTACTTTTCCCTGTAATGTAAGCAATTTTATTAGATAATAACTATTGAGCAACACGGTGCAAATATAACATATTTAACATGACATCACGCCTGTAATCACCGAAGGGTTAGGCTATTAGTACACCCACATTTTGCCAGTTGTGCTTAAGTTCCATTTAATAGGGGTAAGCCTATTGCCATCAACCAACCACATCACACATCTAAAGTCTGTGGCTGCTACTGAGAAATTGAGATTTTTTATTTTAAGATTGAGAAATTTTTATTTGTTTGTTTTGTTAGCACAATGTATCTATGGCTACGTATAGCGACGACTCGGAGGCGGGTTGGGGGCACTCAACGACTTTTTGATCAACCCATACGTGGGGCAAAACTGTTAAACTAATATGTACAATTGTATATGTATATTCTAAAAGATATTGATGAAAACATTTGCAAGATACTTATTTCACACATACCTAATAATTTCAGCTGGATCCATAGAGCGGTCTGTCAGTGTATCATTGTCTGGTGTAAGATTCTGACTGAGCGTTTCATCTGTTATGATTTCTCCCACATTTATTTCAAGGATTTCATGCTCATTAGAATGATTCTCTGCTTTAACTGGTTCTTGCTGAAATAAAAACTGCATTATTGAACAATTTAGGTAGTAGTGAGTGTGGATGTGGCAGTGGAGGTTATGTCTGGCTGAAAGGCAAGGAGATATTTTTATTAAGATAATTTCTACATTGCACATGTATGCTTAGAATTGAATTAGTACCCATAACATTGCCCATCAGCTCTTGGCAATATAATAACAGATGCTTGGATCAACTTTCAGACCCCACTTGCCTAGGTTAATCTGTGGATGGCTGACCACCCACAAACAGACTCTCCTCCGAGGCTCAGAAAACATTGGCAATCATAAGTATTTTCTTAGAAATATAAAGAGTTAATAAAATAACAGAACATACATTACTGTTCACTGTAAAAAAATAATCTTCTAAATATTGGTTTAAAATGTTTTGTATTAAATACATATTATTTTTAATTAAATTAGTATAAAATAAAGAGACTGGATCAGTAAATGGATCATAGTCTGGTGTAAGATTCAGACTGAGCATATCATCTTTCAAGTTCAATGCCACATTTATTGCATGAATTTCATGATCTTTAGAATGATATCCTGCTTTAACTGGTTCTTGCTGAAATAAAACAGTGAATAATTGAACAATTTAGGTAGCAATAATGAAATGATCTTTAGTCAAGATTACCAGTTGAACATTATTAATAAAATTTCACCCATCCCCCTAACAAATACACATACACTGAGAAAAGGAAGTAGGTAAATCTAAATAGTTTTTTAAATATTATCACACAGTGGGTGATAAATAAGTACTCTAAACCTCTCACCTCATCGATAACTCGTTGTTCTAAAATAAGATTGGAGCGCACAGTAGCTTGTTTGAAATAATATAACTTATTCAGCATTTCCAGACATGGTTGACATATTTGATGAGGTAATTTATCCCCTTCATCTATCTGAAATAATCATTACACAAAATAAATAACATAATTTGGATTATAAAAGGGACAAGATTACAAGAATACTGTTTAGTTTTTGTTTACTTTAGGGATTAAGGGCGAAGAATGATGATCAGACAAGTTAAAATAATTTCTGTAAATATTAGATTTTTAATGGAATTACACGAGTACAGCAACTAGCCTAGCAGCAACAGAGCAAGCTGACTGGCATTTATTTGTCCTAACGACGTATCAAAAGTCCAAAACATTGAAGAGTAGACTGCAACTGGAAAGTACTCCTGGGTCTGTTTATTACTGCCGTACTAACGAAATAAAATCAAGCGACAAACCTCAACAGACGTGCAAAATTTGAACATTTCAGGTGTGCAAACCATGAACAAATCATTCATGGGCCCCGTGTCCGATAAGCATGCACGACAAATCTTTTTGAAATCTAAAAGACTAGCCATTTCTATAAAAATAAATTCATTTAAAACAGCTTAGGTAAACTAAATGGAATTTATGGAAACAATTTTATTGCTAAACAAAAACAAGACCTTGGTCGTCTTCACGTCTTGACAATTTGACATTGACTTTGACTAATGACATTTGACCAAAATGACTTTGACGTCTTAGTGTTGGGAAACAAAACCGTTTTTTTAATTATAGCTTTTCCCAACAAAGTCGAGGTAGACGGGTTTAACTGATTATGGATACAAGTATCGTGATAAGACCCTTAGTTAGACTTGCCTGTCCTAGACTCCTAGTAGCCTAAGATCACTCTAAAGAACGACCTTCACCGAGCTGATTAATGGATGAAAAGTATTTTATATGCAATTACAATAAATATGTCAATAAATATAATTATGGCAAATGAACAATGAAAAAATTTCAGTCCAGAATATGATTAATTAACAATGTTAAACATTTCAAATTTTTTTAACATTGCACTGGTTTGGTTATTAGACAAATTCCATACCAATCTAAAGTATGAAGCCCACAGTGCCGGACTGGGACCCGAAACCGGCCCGGGCATTTTAGAGATGGTCGGCCCACCATCACCAGTCAAAAGACTGCTAATGTACATTTTGAATCAACGGAAGCAAACAGCTAAAATGGAGTATGGCTGAAATGCTAGGCAACAATTTGTTTTTTCTTTGCTGCTCATAGTGCCCTTAAGCCGATACTCTTAAAACTCTACCCCTAAGATGACCCACTTACCAACAACTTTGTTAAAGAAAGGCCTCTACAACTAAAATAATAGCTCTTGAGCTAGGGGGTAGAAAGGTAATGGTTAAATTACTAGTTACGGCAGAAGTTTTTCTAAGAATACTTCATAAAATAGAAGAAGAAGTTACTAATTCCGAAGTGTTATTTGGAAAGGTTAAGAAATGTAAGCTTTCAACTCTAGAGTATAACTTTTCTTTAGTTCTTTTTATTCAGAAATAGATGAGAGATGATACTTAATTGACTTAGGGAAACAATTTTAATAAAAACAAAAATTAGGAAGGCTTACAAAACCGAGGGAAGCGAGCTCGAAAACATTAACATCCCACCTTGGACAGGCTAGAATTTTTCGACCACACAAAATCAAGATTCAAGTAGTACCTAGTAGGCTGCATGAGCGAGCGAAGCGAGCTTGAAATTATTTGACACCTTGCCTTGGTCAGCTTAGAATTGTTTCGACATATTGGAGTTACTTGGTTGACTTCTAATAGACAATGTCAAGTCCTAAAGAAAGTAGGCCGCAAGAGCGAGCGAAGCGAGCTCAAAATATATATGTTATTTGAGATCAAAATGTTCAGATGTTCCATTTTTTGGATCCTTGTGTATGCATGCCAAAATTACCTTTTATGTCATCAAATGACCCTCTATCGCTCTGGGCGCCACCGTTGTGAGGATTGGTCGAAGGACACAGTGGAGCACACCGTGGAGGTGTGTCCCGCTTGGGCGGAGCCCCATCGTGTTCTCGCATCCGGCCCTGGTGCAATCCATGGTTCGGGGCGAGGAGGAATGGGACGCCGTCGCCTCCTTCTGCGAAGCAGTGATGCTAGCGAAGAAGGTGGCGGAACGTGAGAGGGAGAGAACCCCTGTTCCAGCAGCCGCGGGAGGCGCTCCGGGTGTCGGGGGCCACGTGATGGCTCCCGGCCACCGTAGACGCGGGCCTGTGGACGTTGAGTGATGGGCAAGCTCGCCGTCCGTCCGTCTTATGACGACGACAGGCCGTGTCGACGGCGCGTTCGTGTTCCACGCGCGCCTCATAGAGATATCAGCAACATGGAAGGGGGGCCCCGCAAGGGCCGACGCCCGTCGTAGCTGAAGGTTGTTCGCAAGAGATACCGCGGCCTCGACATGAAGGGCTAAGAAGGAACATGGGTGGTTTTTAGTCAGTAGAAGTCTGACACTCTCTTTCGCTCTGCCCAAGAGCAGGAGGGGTTATTTGATGATTTTCCACCCGCCAAAAAGTATAAAAAAAAGTCTACCCTATTAGGGAATGTGTATGTGTTTCAATTTTATACCATTGAAACGTAACTTACTTCACAATAAAACTTTGACCCCACTTCCGGTCTCAACTCCAAAACCATGCAACTTCGAGGTCGACCGCTTTCCAGTGCTTAAGATGAAGAGGACGCGATGCCAAATTAAACCACCTACCTTAATACTAACTACTAGCCCACAACTCCACATTTTGCTTTTTGTTAAAATTCATCTAATAATCCTTATTAATTATTTGTTTTAAAAAAAAACAGTGAACTGATCATTGTCATATTTTTCACTTTAACCGTAACATTCATTCATTGCACAACAATAAACAACGCGGCAACGTAAAGAAAGATTGGAAGTACTTTCTTATAAGTAGGTACCTACCTATTTTTTCCATTTCAGAGATCTGCATGAGATTTCTTAGAAAAATTATTTTTGGCTTCGCCAATGTCGGTAATAAACCTAGTGAACCGTACCTATACAATAAATTTTCAGTATGACCCTGCGCAAGTATCACGAGTAGATATTATCAATATCCTTGTTTTTTTATTCATGTTGTTTCTTACTTAAGTACCTACCCACCCACTTATACTTTGTTTACTTTCTAGAGAAATAACCAATTAGATAATGTTAGATTATGTATGACATTTCATGTTGTGAAAAGTATGTCATCAATAGGTACTTAAATTAAATCAACTTTAAATATTGATACTGGTTAACTGATAAATTGATAATGATAAGATATGTTGTACCTAGGTACTTAACCGCTTTTAATCTACTTTTGTCTCTGTAACGATGTCGGTGACCTTTGTTTGTTTGATATCGTTTTTTTTTGCTATCGACTTCAGAAGCTTATTTTTTTTCTGAATTTTATTTTTCGCTTTTTTGTAATTTGGTTTTTTTCACTTTTTTGTGTTTTTGAAGTCGGTATTTTTGCAAAAAAGTTTTTTAATTTTCCGTTTTCAGTTGTAATAGCCTATACAAATAATAATTTACTATACATTTAACATTCAACCAAGATAGCTAACCCTTAACCTTCAAGATTCCCTTATTGCTTTCAACTGCTAACCGTTGAGGAGTAGTACCTTCCATAATCAGCCATTCAGCTCACCTAGATAACCTGAAACAATACAGCCATATCTTCTTCAATCGGTCCCTCATTACTGAGGATCGTGATCACTGCAATGGACCCCTTCAAGCGGACAATCTGCCTCCATCTACTCCGGTCCAAAGTTGCCCTCATTTTTCCAGGTGTTATGGATAGGAATGCACATGATATTATGATGATCAGACGCAAATACTTGAACAACTTTAGAAAATATATGTAAAACGTCATAAGTGCCTATACAATTTGAGGGTTGCCCTCGATTTCCCTCTGATCCCATCATCAGATCCTGACTTGGTGACAATGGGACCACAAAAGAATTTGGAAAATCAGTTCATAAACGACGAAGTTATCCGCGAACAAACATAAAAAAAATGTATAAGTACATAATACGGTCGAATTGAGAAACCTCCTCCTTTTTGGAAGTCGGTTAAAAACAAAATGCACTCCTACACGGTATGTGCACGTTTTAAGTATGTACCTAAATTAAACGTCCTCTGTGGTACCTAATCATTAATTCCACAGGTAAATACTAACTAACTTCAATCCAGCTGTTATCGCTAAATACATTTTTAAATTATCGCATAGGTATTTATGTCTACTTATATGCACTATAAAATGTAGTAAACAACTTATCCATGCAATTATGCAAAAGGCATATTTGAGCATTGAGTGAGAATGTTTCTTTTATTTAAACTTTAGCTGATTCATTGAACTTTAAAAAAATGAGTTGAATGCTTAGTATAAACCAGTTTTTTCCTAACGGTAAATGACTCCAATCAATATACGCGCTCGAACCTGTTTTTTTTTTAATATGAAAGGTAAAATTGGCAAGATTGCAGATCGATGTTCGCTCGCTACGTCATCCATATTCTATAAGCTGTGTTTGAGGTTATATTTTATTTATAGGGTTCCCATATATTTTCATCTCTTGAAACTTTCTTTGAAAGTTAATCTCCCACCATGTGCCTATAAATAATTCTCAAAACATATAAGAACTTACTTTTGTAGGTACGTGTTTTTATGTGACTTTTGGTGATAAATAGTTCTAAGTAGTCGTGAACTTGAAAATAACAAAGAATGCGATACCTATCATTCATTTCATTTTGTTTGAGTGTAGCGAATTGGTATAGGTACTTACGTACAACATACGTAGCATGTCGTTGATAATGATAACGCCATTGTTTAGTCATACGTTTTCAGTGCCACGGTGTACTCGTGTCAGTGTGTCGTCTTTGTTTACATAATACACGTAACAATACTAAATGAACATGAGTGTCAACGGTACAAGTGACGAAGTGCCCATAACTGGAATTCCAAGCAATCCAAGAATAAGCAGGCTAAAACAGCACTTCTGTGATGAATTCGGATGTGAACCAATGTTTTTCGTTAGAGTGCCGGGCCGCGTAAATCTAATTGGAGAACACATAGATTATTGCGGCTATCCAGTGTTGCCCATGGCACTGGAACAGGATATACTGATTGCTGCTGCGATAATAAATGAGCCCGAGCTTCACGTAAGAAATATAAATAATACATATAACAATTATAAAACTGAGATAAAATCTTGTGCAGATGTAAATATTATATCAGATCCAAACGGAAAGCCGTATTGGTATAATTACGTTCTCTGTGGGGTTAAAGGAGCTTTGGAGTTTTTAGGCGATGAAATTACCAATGGTCTGCAGCTTTGCGTGGATGGAATAATTCCTCCTGCGTCTGGACTGTCAAGTTCTTCAGCATTAGTGAGTGCAGCATGTCTGGCTCTTCTTTATGCTCAAAATGTTCCTCTGAGTAAAACTGACATCGCATCTTTGTGTGCTAAATGCGAGAGATATATCGGAACTCAAGGAGGCGGTATGGATCAAGCGATAGCATTCTTGGCGGAGAAGTATTGCGCCCAATATATAACGTGGCAACCCTTAAAAGCTACGCCCGTGGCTCTACCCGAAAATGCAGCGTTTGTTGTGGCGCATAGTTTAGCGGAGGCTAACAAAGCAGCTACGAATGATTTCAATAGACGGGTGATAGAATGTCGGCTGGCTGCTAAAATTATAGCTACGTGCGCAGGTGCTGTTACTGATAACAAAATTATTACTCTTAGTCAAGTACAATATAAACTTGATAACACTTTAGAAGAGATGGTAAACCTTGTCCATGAGTATTTGCCCAAAGATTTATATACAAAAGAAGAGATATCTGATATCTTGAATGTCAATGCAGAAGAATTGGAGCAGTTGTATTTAACACCAAACACGAAGCATTTAACGGAGTTTAAATTGAAACAACGCGCTCTTCACGTTTACGAAGAAGCGATACGTGTCGAAGAATTTCGTAAAAATTGCTCACAAACGTCAAATGGCAACGGCGTACATGGTGTAAACGGAATAAATGGTTCCGTTGGTCACGGAAGTGGTGACGGTAATGATGTAATAAACATTCTTGGGAAACTGATGTCCGGTAGCCACGACAGCCTGAAAGTACTCTATGAGTGCTCTCATGACAATTTAGATCGTCTCGTCCATCTATCAAAGGAAATGGACGTTTGTTCTCGCCTAACTGGTGCTGGGTGGGGTGGATGTATTATAGCCTTGTGCCCAAAAGAGAAAGTCGATAAATATATTGATATGTTAATAGAAAACTTTTACGTCAAACATTGTAAAATAGATAAAAGTAAAGCTAGTTCTTATGTGTTCGCTACTACTCCGAATCACGGCGCAGAAATATATGTATCTAAATGAATAAGTCACATACTGTCCAGTATATCCACCGTCAAAAGTATAAAGATTTGTATTCTAAAATACCTACCTACGTAATTGAACAATTCATTAAACTTTCTTTTAGGAGAGGAAATTAACAGTTAGTAATACTGAGATTCTGCGGTAGTACTAAAGTAATATCGATTTCATACTTTTACCGCAACATTTTTCAAATAAGGTAAAACATCGTGTAAAAAATAGTTTATCAAAGTTCTCGCTAAGCCATATTTATAATTAATAGCCAGTTGTAAGAAAATAAAAACGAGTACCTACCTATTGTAACTAATGTGTAAATATTTTTTTAAGATACCTAACAGTAACAGAAGGTGATGTATTTCAACAGCATTTAAAGTAGTTAGTAGGTACCTAATATAAATAAACAGTCAATTGAGGTTCTTCTCATTTTTATCTAACTTCGGTTAATGTGTAATTTAATGGGAACATAAAATAAATATTATTAATGATTATTCCGTGTTTTATTTTGTTATATTTGGATAATATACCTAACCTACACTACAGCATGCAGCAGACATTCGTTGAACTACCTACTTACAATAAGTATGTATGAGTCACAGATTGCGACAAGGTTCCATACAATACGTTGACGACCATTCTGGTGGGCTGATATAAAATAAATGGATTTGATAAAAGGTCCAAGGGACACCGACGCGCGACGCTAAAACGGTTAGGTTAGGTACCATTATAGGTTACCACGTATTCAAGGTAAGTACGTCATTCTAAACCCTCTTTAAACAAAACTTTTTACATAGGCTCATCATCTCGTCTATGTTGGGTTCGGTTTCCATTCCAGTATAACCGTATGCACCTGAATAGGTACCAATATTTTACATGCAGTGACTAGTTGTCTTAATTTTAGGATTCTAACTGTAATTACTGGCAAAGATTTACAAATGACAGTCGGGACCAACAGGCAACAGCTTAGGTCCTTGCTTTCCGAGGCACGGAGGCAACACAAAACTTGTAAAAAGGGTTGTCATTCATCCATGAACCAAATTGATTGAAACATGATTAAAATCGATCAGAGCTGCTGTTATTAACTAGCCACGAGCTTATGTAATTACCTGGTAAAGTAACTTATACTGTCGATTTCATGAAAAATTTTTTGAATTTTATCTTACTCTGTTTTAATTCCGGACGCTTGCTGTAGTGACTGTCTAGACTCTAGACGATATTTTGATTATAGCAAGATGATGAATTCTTTCCAAACTAGTGAAACACCTTCACGGTGATTAATTCAAATATCATAACTTTTTTTTATGTAAAAACTATAGCGAAGTTAATATAAACTATTATTTTTGGTCTAAGAAAATATCAAACGTAACTAAAAACTTTTACGAAGCTCGTTAAATTAACTTCGCCATAGTTTTTAAAGGCACCTTTGCCATCCTTTGTACATTTTATTATTTTTATTATCTGTCAGTCAAGTGTCAGCTGGCATAATATGTCATTACTACAAGTGTCATATTCGTTTTCAGATTTCATCAGATTCTTGGTAGAAAAGCGAAATTTTTAATTAACAAATTAATGTTTAACAGAATTACGTGATTTACAAGTCATCAGTACCTTCTCACCAACTTCATTTCGTCGAAAGTTTAAAAAAACGTAAGTATTCGATTTGGTTATGAAGAAAATTGTGCTATTTTGGTATTTTATGGAAAAATTGTAGCAATTTGTAAATTCATCAATGTTTTATAGCTTACCAAGGAATAGCAGCCATGGTAATGCCTCAGGTATTCGTGATTTACTTCTTATTGCTATGATGTGTCACTTTATAATTTTGAGGTTATGTTTGAAACATATTTGTATTGCTAAGTTGATGAAATACTACTTATTGCATATGCAATTGAGCGGTAAAGTTAAGGGATCGCTGTACAATCCTACCCCAAAATTGCAACTATTTAATTCTTATGTAAACCCTTTAGTTTGATTGTTTGTTTATGTTTAGTCCTAGTGTACAAATGCTGTTTTATTTATTTATTTTTGCATCCAACTTTTGTGAATATTATTAAATATTTAGTCTTTTCAACTATAAATAGTAACCATTAAGTTGAGTGTCAGTAGGACTAAAGGAATACCTAGTAAAACAACTTGTTGCTTACAGGAAAGCTACCAAAAAATAACTCCAAGTGCTAAAAGACGATTAAGACGATACAAACTAAAATCAATTTTGCTAAACACTCACAAACCTGGAGCAAATAGAAGTTATAATACTGTAGAAAAAAAACAGCATCTTGAAATAACTGAAGATTCTAACAAGAACTTAATAGTTAACTTAAATCCTGACCCAGGAGATGTGCAAGACAGTTTAGTAAATAACAAAGCAGAAAAAAAAAAAAAAATGTCTTCAAGAGAAGATGTAGTGGCTGCCAGACAGGCAAAAAAGCAGGCTAAACTAAAAGTAAAGAGCAAGGAGGTAGTAACAACAGAAAACAAAGAACAAGGTGCTGCACAGAATGCTGGCATAAAAGAAACTCTAGCTGCAACTCCAGTTAAAAATGAAACTACAGCTGCAACTCCTGTCAAAAAAGAATCAAAAGAAGAACAAAAAGCTACTCCTAAAGTCAATTCTCCTAAAAGTAAAGACGAAGTTGATAAAGCTGTAATACTAGACCCTGTTATTGAAGCTGACAGAAGTAAAGAGCAGATTAAAGCAGAAAGAGCTGCTAAAAAGGCTGCCAAGCATGCTAAGAAGACAGGTGCTGCAGCAGAAAGTGATGTACCTTCAGAAAAACCTGTTGTGAAGGAAGTTCCTAAACCTGTAAATGAAGATATGACTGTCAAAGATGTAGTGGAAACTTTAAGAGATATACATAATGTAGCTAAGGATATTAAAGAGGTTACTAACAAGGTTAATGCTATTGATCTTAGTGGTAAAAAGGTAAATATAAGTTTATGCTTTAAATACATTACTTTTCCAATTATTTTGCCTTTGAAAACAACCTTAAATGGGACCATGAGAATGACCATTGTGATGCAAAATCAGAGTAGAATATCTAATCTATGAAAAGAGTAACACATAAATACATACATAAAAAAAGAGATTTGTATCTCTTTTTTTATGTAAGTGCCATCTTTCAGCAGTGTTTGAATCTCAGATGCTATACAACTATGTAATAACAACATGCATGTCATACTCAAAGCGTTAGGCAGAGGTATACCTACTGTAAACCCTCATATTTCCCATTACATTTAGATCCCATGTAATAGGGGGTGAGCCTATTGCCATCAAACGGGCACAAATCCAAACTAAGTGGCTGCTACTGAAAAATTCCTGATGGAAAAAGCCAATAACTATTTACTCAACCCGGGAATCATACCAAGGACCTGAAGCTTAGCAGTCAGGATTCTGAGATAATAATTTTACCAAAAAGGCTTTATTAACTTTAGGCTGAAGAAACCAACAGAAGTAAAGCAGATTTGAAGGCAGAGAGGCGTGCAAAGCAAGAGGCACAGAGGGCTGCCAAGCAAGCCGCACAAGAGAAATTGGTGGCTAAACCTAAAGCTGATGTGAAGGTTCCGGAAGGTGATGTCTCGAAAGCTAAGGAGGTGAGTGGAAAATGATTAATGGAATTTCAATTTTTGAATAATCTAATCTTCATCATCCACAGCCCCTCTTTTATTTTACATCCATAGCCTTTACTAGTTGTTGCCAGCGACTTCGCCTGCTACAACTTGAAAATTATCCCACGGAAAGATAAAATCGGCATAAAAATCCTATGTGTTAATCCAGGTTATAAACTATCTGTATACCGAATTTTATCACAATCCGTTCAGTAGTTTTTGCGTGAAAGAGTAACAAACATACACACTCACAAACTTTCGCCTTTATAATACCTACTATTAGTGTGATTCACCCACTGCTGGGTATAGGGCTCTCCTTTCTTGTACCAATCTTGATGGTCCTGTGTCAGCCTCATCCAGGTTTTCCGACAATGACATTTGTCGTCTTCCCATCTCACCACTACACAACCCACATTTTTTTCCAATTTTTGGACGCCATTTGGTGATAGCCTAAGTATAGCTGTCATGTCTTCCTTGCTAGGATGTCCTTTGATGAACATTTAAGTTTATGCTATTAGTAAGATTTTTATATGGTTACAGGACAAAGCGCCCAAACAGAAATCGTCGGAGAAACCGAAAGTGAAATCTCAAAGTGTTCATAGAGTGAACTGGTTCCAACATCTGTACAAAGAACATGACAAAGAGTCACTGAAGTCTATTGCCATCAATTCCAAGTAAGTTCCCACCCCCTACTCTAAGACATAATGAAAGTGGCATTGTAATCCATGTACGCCTGCTGTCCTCAATTTGACACACTGTCAACTTTTTTTTATAAACATTACTTTATCTACGTAATTGCTGAGGTTATTATTGGTTTTACATTTTATATCAATTATTTTCAGTGCCGAGTGTCTCATAGTCTTCTATTTTTAAACTCCCTATTTCTCCACCGAATAATAAAAGTTATTTTATTTTCCTGCGAGCTACGTCCTCTACGTCTTATGGGGTAATAAACTCTATGTACAGTGGATAAAGTTGAAATTGAATTGTATTTTCTGTGCTATAGTACTAGAGAAAATATATCATTTATTATTACAAATTATGTATTATTGTTAAAGTACTCCAACAACACAATTTTCTGTATCATTGTTTAGTGATCTTTTTGTTATATTTGTTTGAAAATTCTCAGCAAAACAGTTACATACGTGTTATCTTGGAGTATTTGTATACTCTAAGCTGAAAATTCTGTAGTAAATTATCTTTAGGTACTAGTACACTGTATGTATAGTGCTCATATCAGATCAATTGATATAGAACCTTGAATGCATATTGAGTAATAAATGCTCTTGACTCGACAATTCAACATAATCATTTTGTTTTGATTATTCACCACTAAAAACATTTCAAATAAATAGGAATCAGCCTTTTAGAACCCAGGAAGTTTTTTATAACTTAACATCACACCTGCAATCACAAAAGAAGTAGGTAGAGACAGATGCCAACATTTTGGTAGGTTTGTTTTAATACGGGTCAGCCTATTGCCACAACTGGGCACAAATTCAGACTTCAAGCTGCTCCTGAGTAGCGTTGAAAATGCCGAAAGTTTTTTTCCGTAGTTTTCGATGTTTCTTTAAAGTTACATTGAAAAATGCAACCGCATTGGAAAGAAAACGGGAATATTTCCGGCCTTTTCAACGCTAGGTCTTGTTTCCATGTCCATCAGGAATTTCTTTTTCCAGTAGTGCTTGTGTCAATGCAGTCTAGTATATCAAAGTAAACTTTCCTCTACATCATCATCATAATTTCAGCAGAAAGACGTCCACTACTGGACATAATAATAATGCAATGTAATGTCTCTTAATAACCTGTTCTGGTTTCCAGCTTGCACCCCGCTATCATAAAGCTGGGTGTCCAGTTGGCTTCCCGAGTTGTGTCCGGTTCTAATGCGAGGTGCGTCGCGCTTCTCGATGCTCTAAAGAAGGTAAACATTTATGTAACTTATCATTTCGAAAGAAAAGAAAAAATACAAATTTGTCGCAGATACACGGCGTACATACAAAATGAAAAAACAATAGTATCTGTTTACACGATTCCGAGAAAGTGAAGAAGAATTTAAACTAATTAAGTATTAAATTGAGTACATGACCATTATTTGAATAGTGAACAATCATAATTGAATTAATAATACAATGCTATTTTATGTTGGCAGCTGCATTTGTATCTAATGAGATAATTTTGTCCATTTCCTGTTTACTGAAATGAATAGAATAAATTGTTAATGAGTATGCTATAAAGGAGAATGTTGAGATGGATGTATGGAGTGACAAGAATTGATAAAACAAGGAATGATTTATTAGAGGAAGTTTGGAAGTGGCCCCTGTTACAGAAAAAAATAAAGTAAGTCGTCTATCTTGGTATGGACACTTAATGAGGAGGGATGAAACGCATGAGACTTAAAAAGTGATGGATATTAACGTTGATAGATTGAGAGGGAGAGGCAGGCTAAAGAAAAGATGGATGGATTATGTGAGGTATGATATGAATGAGAAAGGAGTAAATGTTGCTGTGACGTAACAGAAGAGAATGGAGGAAGAAAGAATTTGTTGTGCCAAGTCCAAGTACTCGTAGAATTGCACAAGGCTAGGGCGATGATGACACTATAAAGTCAACCTTAATTTGATTGCTTTTGGTTTCAATTCCGTTCCTTATTTTCCTGATAGCGGGAGAACCCCACTTATCGAAGAGCAACAATTTCTAGAGAAAATGACTTTTTTTTTTGGCGGGTGTAAAATCATCAAATAACCCCTCCCGCTCTTGGGCAGAGCGAAAGGAAGTGTCAGACTTCTACTGACTAAAAACCACCCATGTTCCTTCTTAGCCCTTCATGTCGAGGCCGCGAACTCTTGCGAACAACCCGCTGCCCCGACGGAAGAAAAAATGACTGACAAAATTTGAATACTATGGTAACTCCAACATAGTGCCTCTAGAGATGTCAAGACAGACCTTAAAAATACATATTCTTCCACAGATGGTCCGCGACTACACGCTCCCAGCCAAAACGGAGTTCGCTCGAGGTCTCGAGGCGCACCTGGCCACGAGCCTGGACTTCCTGTGGGCGATGAGGTCCCCCTCAGCCTCGCAGACAAATGCTGTCAAGTTCTTCCGATACCACCTCACTCAGCTGCCCAACAACGTCGATGAGTTTGATGTGAGTTATAGAAGAAACATAACATCACGCCTGTAATCCCCGAACGGTTAGCCAGTGTACCTAATAGTACACCCACATTTCGCCAGTTATGTTTAAGTCCCATGTAATAGGGGGCAAGCCTATTACCATCAATTGGGCACAAATCCAGACTCCGTGGCTGCTACTGAGAAATTCATGATAGAAAACCTAATAAAACTGCCCGACCCGAGAATTGAACCCAGTACTGCAGTGTTTTACTGAAAACCGACATTATAAAATACTTTATAGCGGCCTTCAGTTTAATAACATTTGCGATTTCACAACCATTATAAAGTGCCATCATTATTGAACAATGTAATTGATAATAATTACTTATCTACTAAAGTTCGTTGACACAGTTAGGTTGAGGCAGAATGTCTGATACACTAACACAGAAAACAAATTACAGATAATATTTTATTCTGTCTGTAAAAATAAACTTTTGAAGACACTAATATTTGAATTAGAATAATTGATTATGTACGAGAGAATCGAACTTATAATATGTGCATATTATAAGTCCGACTACCTTTTTTTTTTGGAGTGCGGGAAATCATCAAATGATTCCTCACGCTCTGGGTGGAGCGGGAGCTGGGGCGTGTCAGGTTTCTACTGACTAATATCCACCCATGTTCCTTCTTAGCCCTTTGTGTCCGGAGCCGCGGTATCTCTTTCGAACATCCCGCAGCCCCGGCAGAAAGTGCAATTCCCTTGCGACGAGACAATTTTTTTTAAGATTTACAGATCTAAGTAGGTTCTTTTTTGTTTTTACTTGTACACCATGTGAAGCAACGATATAACAAATTGTCTTCCTTCTCTCGTTTTTAATTTACAAAATGTAATTCACAGGCAAAGAAGACATTGCAGGAAGAAATCGACCGGTACATTAGGGAACAAATCGACATGGCGGGCGAAGCGATCAGTATAACTGTGCGCAATAAAATATCTGACGGAGATATTATACTCACTTATGGATGGTAAGTTAAACTCACGAATATCAGAGCAAATACAATTATTTCGTACGAATAAAAATATTCTTGCAATGTTACCTAACTGGCGAGTTTGTTTAGTAGTTTTGAAAAACTAACGTTTCAGCAGAATTACCGAAATAATATTGACAGCCCCTGTATTGAGTATATCGTCTATACTTAAGAAATTCACAAAAAAAAAGACAGAAATTGTATCATACATACTTACACTTCCTTCAACATAATTGCCCTTATCATATATGGAGGTAGGTAGACACCACAAAACGCAGCAATGCAGCAGGTGGCGTCTACAAAAGGCATTTACAAGGCAGATGTGAGTGGCAACACCGGGAGACGCCCTAGAAAGACATACACTTGAACTTATTGGTGATGTTCTTCAGAAAGAACAGGTGCCTAGTACTCGTAACCGTAAACTCGTAAGGAGTGTATGACCTGAGAGAGATGTATGAATGTGGACGAGGCAAAAAGAGTATGCAAGGATCGTAGCAAGTGGCGTTCTGTGGTTTCTGCCTTCCCTCATGGGAAAAGGGTGTGAGTTTATGTTATGTTATTATGTGTGGTGGCGGCTCCGATTTACAAGCAGTAAGTAGTGGGTTCGAACGCAGGCTGGCGCATTACTTTGTGTAATTTATTTCATTACCACTGCTCTCAAAACGATGAAGGAAAACATCGTGAGGAAACCGGCATGTCTTAGTAACAAAAAATTCGAAGACATGTGATATCTACCAACCCGCACTGGGCCTGCGTGGTGGATTATAGACCATTCCGTCTCAAAGAGAGGAGGCCTGGATGCCCAGCAGTGGGAACATTAATGGCTGAATATGCTTATGCTTGGCTTAATAATAAGCCGCGCCTGCCTAGGTTGGTCTGTGGATATGTGACCGCCCATTACATACCGACTTTCCTCCGTATCTCGGAAAACACGTTAAGCTCTTGGTCCCGGCTGCTGTATATAGATCTTTGGCATTTGTTACAGGTAGTCAGTGACCTGAAAGTCTGCCAACCAGTCTTACCAATAGGTATCGTATTACCTAGTATTAACTGGGTTGTGGAGTTCAGATAGGCAGTCGCTCCGTATAAAATACTGGTATTCAGCTGCATCCGGTTAGACTGGAAGCCGACCCCAACATAGTTGGGAAAAGGCTAGGCAGATGATGATGCATATTATGTACTCTAACACCACAATCTTACCTTCACAGTTCATCCCTCATAGAGCGCATTCTCCGCGACGCGTGGTCAGCCGGTCTCAAGTTCAGGACCATCGTCGTCGGTAACCGCGTGCAGAGCTCCGCCACGCAGATGTTGCGGCGACTGGTAGCTGACGGCCTGCCTTGCACCTATGTGGATATCACCTCGCTCTCCTTCGTTATGCGTACGGTGAGTAGAAATGGATGACAGATGGATGGAATGGATGATAGACGCAAAAAAAATACAACCGACTTCAAAACACCAAAAAGTGAAAAATAAACTTCAGAAGAAAAATCAGCTTCTGAAGTCGGTGGCAAAAAAACGAAATCAAACAAACAAATGTCAATGTTTTTTTTGCAAAAAAGTTTTTTTATTTTTTCATTTTTAGTTGTAGTTCTATACAAATATTTATTATGCATTTAACATTCAACCAAGAAACCTAACAATTAACCTTCAATATTCCCTTATTATTGCTTTCAACTCCTAACCGTTGAGGAGTAGTACTTTCCATCATCAGCTCATCAACATGAAGTGATGACTGCTAGATGAGAATACTTGAATAGCGTCAGAAAAAGCACGAAACAAGTAATACGTGCCTATGAAATTTGAGGGTTGCCCTCGATTTCTCTGGGATCCCATCTCCAGGTCCCGGTTTCTATATCATAGTACCACCCTTGAAATATCTCCTTTACAATAAGAAAATAATCATCAAAATTGGTTCATAAACGACGAAGTTATTAGCGGACACACATAAACGAAAAATGTTCATAAATTCAAAAAAATGTTCATAAAATTAAAAGGTCAAACAATGTCAAATTTTTATGGGACCAAATGGCAACTATTACGCATCAAACTAAAAAAGAATCATGTAAATCGGATCATAAATCTCGGCATAATCGGTGTACCTACATACATAGAAAAAAAAAACATACCGATCGAATTGAGAACCTCCTCCTTTTTGGGAAGTCTGTTAAAAATGGCTGCTTAGACCAGCATAACTCGATTCGGTTTTGATTCGCTATACGCTTGTGTGAACCTGTTGTTCCCACTATTATGTCTACCGTGCCACTTCTCATGGAAGTGTTGTCAGGGACCTAGTTGGTCATCACTGTACGAACAGCGATGACTCCTTCAACTGATAAGTCCTTTGTACCCACAAACATATTGACCCTTTGACCCAGAAGTCGCTTACATTGCACAAACTCACACCACAAAGTTTGAGGATGTTGTGCAGTACTTGAAAGTGAAAAGCAACTGGACTCTGAGGGGTCGAAAGGTTGGAATTGCGCCACAACATCAACTTTACGTCATTCGTGGTACGTCCTCCAACTCACCATCTTCAGACCTTCGTTCAAGAGGACCTTTTGGCGGAAACGTGAATTTCGACGTTTCAGAGGACGGTTGCGCGAAACCACACGGTGAAACACGACGCCGCCAACGATATGTTTACTGAAGAACAGGATAGAACCTGTGAGGTGGTGTGTGGTGGCTTAGTTCCAATTCCATCATCATATCTTATCCATATTCCCTTTCAGACCAGCAAGGTAGTGCTAGGCGCGAGCGCGCTGCTAGTGAACGGCTCGGTGCTGGGCGCGGCCGGCACGGCGCAAGTGGCGCTAGCGGCGCGCGCGCACAACGTGCCCGTGCTCGTGGCCTGCGAGACGCACAAGTTCTCCGAGCGAGTGCAGACTGATGCCTTCGTTTATAACGAGATTGGTATGTCACCTTTGTTCTCTGGACATAGATAGCTGTGTAAATATGTATATTAACATGGTTGCTCAGAATGGGCCTCATCCGGAGGCTTAAAGTGACCCAAAGGGGCCGACTCCACGAGCACGAGAGTCTCTTAGGGGGCTGTCTCCACGAGCCAGAGCATCGTGGCGAGCGAGAATGTATAGAAATATGTGGTACCACGATAATGTTGCCGCGATTTTGGAGCTCGTGGAGACGACCCCTAAAAGCAATGGAGAAGACTACGCTGATGCTCGAGAAATCCTTGCGTGATCGAATCAAAAATGATGAAATGATATCCGGAAGGTTACAAATCTCGTCGCGTAAAAAGAACGCTGAGCATAGTGGAGGAGATATGGTCGCGCACGTTATACAGTCGCGTCCTAAAGAATGTAAAGATATGTGTACTAGGCTATTGTGATGAATGATGATATTATAAGTGTAACTGTCATATTGTAGTATTAGATACTTTACTAGCTACTTAGTACTTTAGAACAGGCTGAAATTAAAAAAAAATGGTTTTTGACTTGGCTGGTAGCGCTCTTTTTACGTGACGCGACCTTACGACCTATGACTTATACATTTGTTCTGTAGACGCACAGAAAACCACGTCCATAGACTCCATACGTACACGAACATGGCTTAAAGTCACCTAAAGGGCAATATAGAGGGTTATGCTCGGAGATTCCTTGCGTGATTGAATCAGAAATGAAGACATCCGAATGTTTTGTGTATCGTACACAAAACATAAGATTTAAACCTTTTCCTAAATTATTATTTCTAATATCCAGGTGATCCGGACGACCTAATCGACAAATCAGACGAGAACTCCCCTTTGAAGGACTGGCGGTCGAACCCTAACCTAACACCATTGAACCTCACCTATGACGTCACACCCCCCAGCCTCGTCACAGCCGTGGTCACAGAACTAGCCATCCTGCCCTGCACCAGTGCGCCTGTTGTACTTAGATTTAAGTTATCCGAGTATGGAGTGTAAATAAAAAGTTTATTTATAAAAAAAATGTTGTAAATTGACTTTTATTTTTTTAACCCCCAGCCAGTATGACGGATATTGATAAGTTTTCTAGTTTATTACAATTTAGGAAGGAACCACAGACCACGATCATTACTTAAAGTAATACAGCAGTATTTGAGGTTTAGAACCTGTCCAATTCTCATAAATTTTTTGCCCTTGTCTCATGTTACTTAGGATCGGCGCAATACGTTTTTTTCTTCCGTTTTCCATTCCTATCATATACTTCATTTAAAAATTTCGTCCCTCATCGTATATCCATACCAAGACACTCGATTCCCCTTTCAACTTATCTGTAACCTGTTCAACTTTAGCAATGTAATGATGAAAATTAAAAAATCAATGATAAATGAGTTTGTTAAATTCTCAGCTTCAAATGCTCAATTCAACAAACGTGTATCGTGTTTATTGGTTCGTCCAGTACTTTCGAGTGCCGATAAGCTAAGTGGATGTACCTTTCCAACATAGTAATAAAATACTATTCATAATGTTTCACTAGTCTTCTGCAATCTGCTGTAGTGAGAGGTATCCGGCGACAGTGAATGTTGCTATAACAACAAATTATTGAAAACACAACAGCCTTTGTGTGCTGCTATTTCCAAACAATTTTATTTCTATGAATTTGAAGACCAAAATCAATCTCGTAAACAATTTTATGTTCCACTCATATCTATCACTTTAGGAACCACTTTCCTGCTGGGGTAATAAGGCACAAGCACAACCAATAATGCCCTAATGCCTAATTAGATTCAGCCTCGTTAGGTGTATTTATTGTTATAACTTTAAATACCTTCATGACCACTGTATTATTCAATGCCGTTTATTGCCTGTGGTCCACCCACCTAGTCCACCTGCGTCACAGAGTACTTTTATATATCTGGACGGCTTTGTGAAGGGAAGGGAACTTTTACACCTTGTCTGTGGCCAAGCCAATCTATTTATTTAAAACATCAAATATTTTTAATATTGATATGGTCACTATTTATTATGTAGTTAGGTTAGCTTATTACGTAATAACTTAAGATAGAAGGTCCCTTAAGTAGGGACTGAATAAATTAACTGACTTGGTATTACATGGATCTCACTACTTTTTACGGCACAAGAACCGAGTTGTGCGACTTGGCTTTTTTTACAAGTTTTGTTTTTAGTGGTATGGTATTTTATGTATGGAAAATAATAAGAATCAAGATGCTAGTATGTGCTCAATTTACCAATATGATATTGTAAATAATTCTTGTTTTGGATCTGCAGAATAAAATATTAATTTTATAGTCAAGTTTTTCTTTTTTATTAAGAAAACTATTTATAAATACACCAGGAATAGAATGTTATCAATATGTCAATAAAACCACAATATAATTAAAAATCACTTGTATTCAGCACATAACATTGCAACACCATAAAATGCACAAGAACTAGATGTGTTATAAAAATTAACATAAAAGAAATATATTAGTGATATTAATAGAAATTAATCTTTATGATGGTGTTCAGCCTTATGAATAGAGAAATCTAATCTTACATAGATAATCACACAAAGGAATAGGGCATAGAGGAAGCCTACAACAAGTAGGGGCTCCTGCAACATCAGGAGACGAGGGAATGTGTAGCGCACCTGGAAATCTTGAATGTGATTCTCAACAACATTCTTCTTGGTGAAAGAGATCACAGGGCGGCCCTTAGTGTCTAAGTATGTGAAGTGCAGGCTGTCAGGCAGTCTTGTTACTGGGTACGGTAGGTTTACTTTCACACTAGCCGATCCTTCAGGCAAGATTATCTTTGTGACCACCTCATCAACTTGCATGTCATCAAAAATGTGATCAATGACCCTCATCTTCAACAGGTAATCATTACCAGACTGGTACAAGTATTCGTAGCTGGGAACATTGTATCCAAGTGTGTAATGAGTTCTCCATCCTCCAAACAGAGGGTATCTTGGTCTGAGGTCTAGCTCCACAGAATCTTTCCTCACTTTCATGTTGGAGGTAGAGATGTTGCCGTTTGTATCTCTATAGTACACATCTGAGGCAGACGCAGGCAGCAGAGTCTTGTAAGACCTGATACTGGCGGGCCCACTGTGATGATCCTGTTGGTAATCATAACGGGAGAATGGCCCCTTCAACTTGGCACCAGTGTGTTCAATCTCAATAACCTCCTCGATAGCGATGTTGCCCCAATGGGAGACTTCGATCAGACGCTCGATACGTGTGACAGTCAGGAAAGGAGAATTGTTTTTATAATGAATGACTAATTCCTTTTCACTGAATGGTTTTATGGTAGGATAAGGTCCATACGTCAGTCCACCCTCCTGTTGAGTGAATGGCTTCACTTTGGTGAACGTTTCAACAGTCTTTGTATTCAGAAGAACGTTTGTTTTCTGAGATGTGACATAGTATGGCGTATACGTGTACAAGTTACCGATGTATTTGACTAGTTGGTCTTCTTGCTGTGTGATGGCTGTAGGGAATGGCAGAAGAGCTTTAGTGAACACGAAGTCTACTGCAACCAGCGCCGTCGCGCCCGAGTTGACGGCATCCTTGAGCTCCACACGCCAGAACTTGACGTAGTCATAACCACTCACTGTAGTTTCGATGAGTCGTAAATCTTTGTTGTTGCTGTCCTTGGCTCCAACGAAAGCTACGTTATTCTTTGCCGAACTTTCCAAAGCTATTATGAAATTCTTTACCGGCGTTCCCCCTGTGTTCTCCAAGGTTATTTTCGATGTAATTTTCACGAGTTGTGCTGATATATCTAATGTTCGGTCAACATTTTTGAATCTTACATCACTGGATATGGTATCGACGTTGACACTCTCACATTTTATTACGATGAAAAGAAGAAATATAAAAGAAAACCCTAATTTAGCCATCGCCGGTAGCATCTTTATTTTTGACATTTGACAACGCAATAACCGGAAGTACACGCCATCAGCTAAAACAGGAAACGAAGTAACGAACATCTATGGTAACGTGGCTGTGCAGCATTTACATTTTAGTCGAGTTATTGTAAATTTGTAAATAATACGTCATCATCATTCTCTTGCCCTTATCCCAATTCATTTGGGGTCGGCGCAGTATGTCTTCTTCTTCCATACTTTTCTGTTTCTCGTCATCTCATGAGACACCTCCTTTTTTGCCATATCATTCTTAACACAGTCCATCCATCGTTTCTTTGGTCTTCCTCTAATCTTTTACCCATCCACATTTATATCCAAAACCTTTCTCACGATATTTTTCTCATTCCTCCGAATCTCATGCCCATACCACGACTGCCCTATTAATTCTTATCATACTCCTTACAAGGTAATAATATTCTGTGATCTATCTCTTTGAGTTTGCACTAAAACTACAACTAGTTTGCTTTTCTGTTCATTCATATCCATTCAATCTGTCAATCTATCGGTCACCTTCATAATTCATTAATAAATACGACGATTCGTTTCGTTCGGTTTATTTTTTTGTTTCACTTCACGGAATATTGTTGTGCGGAGTGCGCTAGTAAATAGAACGAAGAGATATTTTTTTTTGTGAAACGTATCAATTGAAATTGCTGTTAAAAATACTTAACTTTCACGTAATCGGTCACTAAGTGCATTTACTGTGGAAATTCGAAGTTCCGGTAGAGAACTTGCAGTGCCTAGGGACGAGTCCGAGTGGTAATTTGTGGAGCTCCCCGCAGGAAGTCGAAAGTTATCGAAGATGATAAGTCTATTGCTACGCACGACCCTTGCACTACTTGGTAAGTGGGCAATTGAATCCTATTTCATTTAGAAATAATATCGAATTTACCGTTAGCTCGGCCTCGAATTCTAAGAACTTCAAAGTTTACTTTCCTTTATTGAATTCCTCCTCGGATCAATCCAACTTCTAATTTAGTTCAGCATTTATCATGGGATATGCTGAACTAATTTATTTTCCGTGTGATCTGGTTTTGCTGACTTACCTCTTGTTTTATGCTATGAATAAATTCAATAATGTATGTTTTTCATGTTGTTTTAGTTTTCAACTGTTTGTTGTCACCGGCGGAAGCTCTAAAATACCAGGACAGGAACTATGAAAAAGGCTATGATGACATAAGCTTTGCCAAGACTCTATCTGGTACTTCTCCTGGACTTCCATCACAACATGCCACCCGAAGAGGTTTGGGGATTTCTGCTTGGGGTATAGTTATTTTAATTGTGGGATTAATCTTGGCTGGAATGGGAGTCTATTACTTTACAATTTGTTATGAGATTTGCCGACCAAGCAAGAACAGCAAATATGACAAAATGGGCATGCCAACTATGGCTTAGTGTTAATTTGTAAAGCCCTGTGATTAGATATGTATAAAGAATTCAGAGCACTCTGATAAATGTAGATTTTTATATTTTTAACTTGAGTGTTTGATAGCAAGTGCTAAAAGTATACTGCTGTAGCTTTTTGGCTATGTATTTGTATGAATATTATTGTAATGAAAAATATGTACCATACATAGGTATGTAACGACTGAATTTTGTCTCGAAAAATGGGAACAAAAAAATACATTCCCACATTATCATAATAAGTAAGTGAAATTAGAGGGTATTGTCACATTTTTGAATATGTTTTTAAATGGGGCCTTAGAATGTCTGTGACATAATTATTTTTCTGTAAAAGAGTGAGAGAAATAAGCAAAGAGAGGTTTTAGAAGGTTGTGACCTACATTTATAATTTTTATAAGTATCATACAACATTTAAAAAAACTTTGTTATTGATTTTTTGGGTGCTACATGCTTTGGAACGTATTAAAAGGCTTTATGATTGAAAAAGACTTTGGGACCAATTAAAATTACAAAAATCATTTTTGTAGTAATTTAGATGATATTTATTGTTGTAATGAACTTTTTATGTGTTCATTAATTGTAGTATTAACATAATTGTCATTTAAACCAACTTATATCAGGTGATGATTAGCAGGTTTTAACCAACAATAGGATTTACCTCGGACATAAATAGGTGCCATACAAACAACATGATCACTAAAGTTTTCCTTATATTTACACAACACTTGTGTAACTTACGTCCATTTGAGATGTTTTTCCATTTATTTATATTTTCAACCATTACTCATCATGGTCACACTTCATTATGCTGTTTAATTGTCGACAAGGGGAATGCTGATAATTTATTATGTAATGTATTCATCATAGAAATTCTTTATAATCTAAAAATGTGCCTTGCTTCCTAGTAAAAGGTTATAATCATAATAATTGCAGATAGTGTTACCGACAAAACAAAACTTCCATTAAACGTGTTTTATCGTACATCTAATCTGCTAATGTAGTCAAGTTTTAATAGTTAAAACAAACAACAGCAAACGATTACGTACTTCAATAATTGAGAGATTAAGCTTTTAATGACGCGCTCGAGTTATCTGACGGAAATATTAATTTAACTGTTTAAACATGTGTACACCACAAAACGAATAAATGTAGCATGTCGAACTGTTAGCCTAATTATGTCATAAATAACTGTCGCCTTAGCCTAATTAAACATTTTATCAGCATTACCCGACATGATACTGCCCAGCCGTCTATACGTAAGACTGTACACATTGTAGCAGATAATATATAGAATAAGTCTTAGTTTCATATTCATTATGTTCAAAACCAATGCTCAAATAAATAATGTTAAATTAAACAAAAGTTTTGTTATTTCTAATTGCAGCGTGCATCCTCAGACATATTTTATCTATTTAGTTCCTACTAACTGTAAAGTTGAACACCTGTTCTTTTTGGGGTAAGTAAACAATAAAAAATGAGTCATTTTCTTGTAATAGTGAGTGATAAATGACTGCTGTATTATCTAATACATATCGGTGTTTTAGACTAAAGGTTTAAAATATTTATTACCGCGCTGCCTTTTATCGCATAACTGCGTGAGCAGATCAGCAGAATGATAAAAGCCGAGTGTAGTGTTTGCTTTAGGACAAAAAAAACGTGTCAGTTTTCGAAGTAATTCTGATGACTCACTTATTTTGGACCTCGGCAAAAATATTACATAATAGCTATCGGGTTTTATCATAAGTACGCCTGCGGACACATACGGTTTTTTTTTGTCTGGAACCTTCTCGTATGTCTACCGAACATATTATACAAGGAAACATAATCGTACGCACCTCGGTTGGTTTAATGCTCTACGGTCTAATGCAAGGACACTCGAAGACTCGAAGCCGAAATATGTGGCGTTGGCTCTGTGATGATGCGGTGTTAAGTTACTTACAAACTAATAGCGGTTTGCGGTCAGACAAAAATGAAATTTAATTTTTGTCACAACTTACGAGTGGGTATTATATAAGACTAAAAATCTAATTTTAGTCAGGTTTTTCTTGAGTGATAACAATGCAATAAAGTGTTACTAGCTTCTCAATGCCAGATGTAATCTTACCGCAATAACAGCTTCGTGATAATAAAAAAATGAGGTTAAATCACTAGAACGTGAATTATTCATAAATCTCATTGTGACTAAACTAGGTGTTTTCCTTATCCAAACATATTTAAATATGTATTTGGTCACACCTGTTTTCTTGGAAGTTTACCTAGCCTAATATGTATGTAACATTCATGTACCTAATTTAAATAAGTTTTGTTCAAACTTATTCAATAGGTTACCTACCCAGTCTATCAACTTGGAAAACAATGGAGACCTTTTCAACAATTATTTAAATACCTATGTCATTATCTCGCAATACTGGTTTTCATTTTGCATAAAATACAGCGACTTTGCATTGCTATTTATTAAATTAAATAGGTCGTTATTGTCCTCAACTTATTTATTTTAAGTAATTATTTTAACATACGCAGTAGGGAAATTCCACCACAAGGTAGGTTAGTATGTAATAAAAGAACATATGTAATTGATTTGTGTTATATTTAAAAATTCATTAGCAATTTCACAATTCATAAAATTATCCAAAATTTCTCCTCTCACCGCACTCCTCAATAAATGCTTACCAAAATGAAACAAATATTGGAACAATGGAGAATGGTTGATAGCTAATGTACACTCCAATTAATTATTAATTTAACTAAAATTAAGTATCAGTTGCGCGGATCCTATTGTTTTATCATCAAATGAGCAACATTACAAATAACAATGATTCAAAAACATCAGTCGTACGCTCTCTCGAGCTTAGCTCAAAAACTCATGAACTAGTTACAGTTATAAATTTGTGATACCTACTCAAATACGTTAAAATGTCTCAGAAAATAAAAATAATTTGTGATGGAATTAAGGTTCGTTCTGTATAAGCCACACTTTAGATATACGAATATCACTGGTGAAACTGGGTGAAAATAAATATAGTTACAGTTAAATGCTTGAAACCGTGTTGCCACTGTCGCAATCTTAATTATTAAAATCAGAGCTTTTTGATATGATTAACACTGAAGGTCATACTCAGAGAATATGGCAGACACTCAACCGTTCATAAAGTCCAGGGTAGCAGAGAACTGCTGTTTATAATTCGTCCTTCTCAAGGTCAATGTCGGAGAGGTCAATTTCCTCTTCTTGGGGCAGTTCACCGTCCTTGCCGTCCCAGGCGTCTGAGGACACGATCTTGGGCATCTCTGCGCCTCTCACTGGGGCAGTTTGACCACGGCCGAAGGATAGATCCCTGAAATAAGGCGGGTTATTAGAAATTTATTTCATGCTTTATGAGCTAGTCCACTCAGCAAAATTTAGCCTTAAAACATTAGGCATTGTCTATAATCATCATAATTCTCTTGCCCTTATCCCAATTAATTTGCGGTCGGCGCAGCATGTCTTCTTCTATACTTCTCTATAACTCGTCATCTCACGAGACACCTCCTTTCTTGCCATATATTTTTGGTCTTCCTCTACTCTTAAACCCATTCACATTCATACTCAAAACTTTCCTCACGACATTTTCCTCATTCCTCCGCATCACATGCCCATACCACGACAACTGATTACCACATAACTTTTACCACCAGCGAAACTGTCAGACTTCCTCATATGTACTCATTTCTTACTTTATCCATTTGCGTAACACCACACACCTACTATGCATACACCTACTATAGTTGCAATAAACAATAAGAACAGGAAATTCAAGAATAAATTCAAGGTGAAGTCTATGCATATTGATCGTTTCTAAAGGTAAATATTTGGGAAAACCCCACGAGATTGACGATGAATAGAAATTTTAATTCTCAAAATGAAGACGTCATTAAAATTTTTGATGACGTCTATGCATATTTATCGTTCCGAAAGGTAAAAATATGTGGGGAAATACATGAGACAATATTACAAATTCAACAGCTTCCTTTTTGAACATGATTCACACTATAGTCAACAGAAATTCTGCTAATATAAAAACACCTAATGTTTTTTTGTATTGTAATACTAGCGACCCGTCCCTGCATTGCTAGACGCCACCAATCGGGTCCAAAACTATCTTATCTTTGAAAGTGGAACTAGCCATACAAATTCACAATATTCCATTGAAATCAGGTGGATTCGGAGATTAGAGAGTACAAACATAGTGAGTGACAAGTGATTTTTATACGTACTTAAGATTTTTTTTAATGATGACGCATTTCTGTATTTGTTTTTCTTCATAAAGCACATTAACAAAATTTTTGGACCCTGATTTTTTTTTTTGCAGATAAGTGGCATGGTATAGAAATACGCAAGGTTTCTTTGTACATACACGGGTACACAATGTACTACATTATGTGAAGTTTAGGTACCACATGGGGATAGGCCGAAACTACGGAACATCCCCTTGTAACGATTGTTTCGTATGTACGAAACGTTCTTACATAAGCTCATTCAAACCTAATTTTTCAAAATAACATGATTAGTAACGTCAATGTATGTCCTTCAAGGGACGTCCCTTCCAGACCTTGCCACTCAGTCACTCACATGTGCCCTGAAATATCATTCATTCATCGTCCAACATCACCATGGTAGGTAAAAACCAGGAATCTTTTATAATAAACTCACCTTAGGAACTCATTGATACCGGTCTCGGAGAAGGATCCCCTGAGGGTGGAGAACTTGAGTTTCTTGGCGTTGACGACAGCCATGGCCGGGTAGCCGAAGCCGCCGAGTTCCAAGGATTCTTCTAGAGCCGTCTGCGTACCAGCCTCAGCCCACACCCATCTGGAAAATAAGTATTTTATTAACAAATGAAGTTTTTTAAAGAACCTTTTGTGTTTTCTTGCTGTTGTATTGCATTTAAGACTGAACGTACTTCAATGTCTTAAATGGTAAGTTGTCTGGTCGTGAGGAAACCAAATCTGCTTGAGATATTTTTCTCGACGGACGGCACGAAAGCGAAGTTAGAGTCTGTCAGAGGCTCATGGGCATAATGTATATATTTTATCATATTTATGTTGGTCTGTAAGGTATTTATTTATGGGCCTTGATGTCTAAAAATAAATTGATTGATTGATTGATAAACCATACGAAAAAAAAAGAAGTGTGTCTACGGTCTAGTGATGTTTCACTTAAATGGGAAAGGTTGATTAAACCAACTGACCATAAATCCCATATAACTTAACTCTTATTAAATATCCTAATTATGGGCCTGTGTTGTGATCATTTAATCACAGGCGTGGCGTTATGATCAATACAATGCACACTGTACATTTGTAAAAATCCTTTTATTAAGGAAAAATACTCAGTACCGTAACCGTACAGTAAAGTAAACAAGTTGTCTTTTTTTATTATCTAAAAATCAGAGTAGATTTTTAGATAATAAAAAAGACAACTTGTTTACTTTATTTATCTAGATAGGTGATACGCAATAAGTCATACATTTCCCGAAAAACAAAACAAACGTGCTTCATTAGATGAGAGTATTGGCTAATGCCATCATATAGGGTACCCTTAACACAAATGAAGTACATTTGTTCTTCTCACCCCTGCGATCATTTTGTTCTAGACCATACCTGGGAACCTCCTAGTTACGGAGATATTGGGGGTCAAAGTTCCAAATGTTACATAGCTGTTTTTGTAAATACTACTTTTTCAGGTTATAACTTTACTTACATTACCTCCATGACCCGTTTACTATTCAAAGCATCCACTAGCACAATGTTTTAACAGTGCTACATTAAGTTTTACCGTAAAATGTGATTTTTGACTCAAAAAAAAAGTCGTTTCCCAGCAAAAATTTTTGCGTAGGGGTACTTAGTTTGATGTACAGAATGCTTGGTTGACGGCTGTGTGATGGGTTGATTTACACCCTGTATTTATGTAACTGTTATGATAGTGATTAGTAATTAATTTCTCTGCTCAAGGGAAAAGAGCCAGCCAGGCCAGGTAGCCCGCGATATTCAAATTTTCATATGTGTTTGCAATTTGCCGGTCAGTGTCAGGTTGAATTTCGCGAGATATCTTGGCGCTTCCACCTTAAAACGGTGTTATGAAGTAGAGCATTGTGCAGACCCCGTAATGCGGCTAGACCAAAACCCACCCATGTTTCTTTTTAGCTCTTGTGTTCCGGGGTAGCGGTATCTCTTTCGAACAATCCCGCAGCCCCGGCAGGCGTCTGGTCTTGCCGACCCGTTCTATAGTGCTGACATCTCTTTAAGGAACACGCCGTCGATACGGCGTGTCGTCATAAGACGAATGAACCGCGATCTAACCCATTACTCGCCGTCCACAATGCCAATGCCTTTATAGGCTGATTATATAATGATGCTAGTACCCACCCCCACATCTTGTTCTTGTACTTGTCCCCGAGCCGCGCCAGTATGGCGAGGTAGTCGTTGCGGCACGCCGCGTTGCAGTCCAGGATGTGAGGTAACACGGACACCACGCACAGCGGCTTGTCGCTACACGCCTGCATCGACTTAGAGTCCGTGATCTAAGGGAAAAAAGGAAATATTTCATTTAGTCATCTATATAAATAAAAAGAAATGTCTTGATTGAGTGACTCATCAACGTCCAGTCCAAACTCTTGGACCTAGAAAGCTGAAATTTTGCTCAGAGGTTCGTTTTATAATGTAGACTAGGAATAAGGAAGGATTTTTCGACATTCCAACCTTAAAGGAGTTAAATAGGGGATGAAAATTTGTATGGAAAATCGTCATTTTTGTGGGTAAAGCGACATCCACGCGGGCGAAGCCGCGGGCAAATTTATAAGTTATTTTAATATTTCACATAACATCACGCCAGTAATACCCGAAGGTCTATAATAACTGTTGCCCGCGGGTTATCGCGACCGATGTCGGTTGACACGACCGACGAAAAGTAATCTTTTCATCCCCCCTTTCAACCCTTTTTTCGCATAACAAAGTAACCTATGTCGTTTCTCAGACTCTAGACTACCTGTGCATCAAGTTTCATTTAAATCAGTTCAGTAGTACACTGTAACTCCTGAAAGCCAGAATCAAGAGTGGCGACCACTAGAAAAGCGCCTTGACAATGAAGCTCTATGAAGTCCCAGAGAAACAATTTTACTGTCTTGGATTCCCAAAGGGTTAGACGGAGGTGTAGTCTAATAGTACACCCATATTTCGCACCCAAGACCTCATACTCAGTCCCCGAGACCAACGCGGCAGTCTCTTTGCATCCTTACTATTAATAATTATTATTTCTATGACTCAAAAGGGTATTTCACCAAAAAAAAAACTGATTATAGTGTTTTTAGATTTTCGAAAAATATTGGACACGTATTTTTTCTTTTTTCACGTAATCAAAAGATGAAGACGATACAGTGCTTCAAAAAGTCGTGTCAAGTCGTGTGACGTCACAAGGTTAGTACTTTTTTACTCACAAAGTGACGTCAAAAGCCCCCACTCATGATCTTTGACACGTTTTATTTTCGTCAATTTTTTATTAATTTGATAAAACAAAAAACACGTATCCAATATTTTTCGATAATCTAACAGACGGACTAATTAGATTTTTTTGGTGAAATACCCTATAGTATCACATAAAAAATACAGAAATTGTAACAATTTATCGATGCCGATAAAATGATATAATAGCAGCCTGCTTCGAGGTATTCTAATCTGGAATCTTTCTATTTACCGTTAGTCACAGCTGTCGGAGACGCCTTGGCGGCTAAAGCTGGCATTATCAACAGTTTCTAAACAAACCAAGCGTGTCACAGTTTACTCGAAATACGACATAAATGACTTATAGTCACTGACGAATTTACAATGGTGGTAGTGACATAAGATGTGCATTCAACGTATTTCGGCGAAACGAATTAGATCATTACTGCCATTATCAAAAGCAGTGTTTAATATTTCCTGTCTAGAAACAGTAAGGACTATACGTGTAGCTAATTGTCCCTGAATAAATAAAATAATAGTACACCCATGTGGAATCAGGGGGCCTTAAATGGTCGCTTTAGCAAAATCATAATGGGATAATAATATATTTAATATAATTTCGTTAAAATTCGTAAAATGGTTACAAAGCCCCCAGGCGCGAGCCTATTGCCGGGAATTGCATCTAGGACCTCATGCTCAGTAGTCAACCTAGCCACCACTAGACCAACGATTTAGTCAATTATTAAATAATTTAGTCGAATAAATAGCTATTTACAATTAATAGTTATGAATTGTTATCTTATACTAACAGGGTAAGTGGGAGTTGGTAAGGCAAAAAGGGAGTCAGTGGGTATATTCTCAGGTTGTATTCCGTCCTATCCTCAGCTAAACTTGCATATTGAAAAGCTTTAATTTTCGTAAGACTCTCTTGCTTCATCTGCAATTAAAAGTTGTCAATTGTTAAGTTTTTTTGGATTCATAACAGAATGAAGGCTGATATATTATTGCATTTGTCTCAGTGGTGTTTAAATTTTTTGCACCATACCTATGTTTTTTTTTCTCAAATAAAGGTAAGCAAGTTACTCCTTATAACATTAGTTATCAAAAGCAGTACCAGCATCAGCCAGTACAAGTCCCATCCTCATCGGTACTGCCATTTTAGTGAGTAACAAACAGACGGACATTACTTTTGGTTATTAAAGCCTTTTGCAAAAAAAGCATTTTATAATTACAAACAATACTAACAGTTTTATTTATTTGTACATATTGATTAATTTATTGAAAGAATAATGTTCTTTTTTTATGTCCATAATTATTTGTAAGTACATAGTTTTTATGTAATGCTCTGATCATGCGATTGTCAGCTTGTGTTTCTAAACTCGAAAACAGATTTTAATGTGGATTTCACTACTATCTAGAAATTTTATTCCGAAAAATGAATGTCTACTGTTTTTATTAAATCTCATATCACCACAACTGTCCATTGCACCCGTGAAAAGCAGGGTTGGGTCGCTAGTGTAGGTAATATAAACAAATAATAATCCGAGTTGTTATATAAGAAGAGATTATGTTTATATTCGCGCACTAACCCAACTGTAATAAACTTTACGACATATTGAAAGTGGTGCACGAGTGAAATTCAGTTTTAGAATCTGGTGTAAGGAACGCAAGGCTTTTATTTTTATAAGTTACTTTTTTATTTTATTAGTTTGTATTGTCCCAATGCTGGGCAAAGTTTATTTTTTGTTAAAAATTTTAGGTATAGGAAGGTTTTAGTACATAATTTGACCGACGTCCACGCGGGCGAAGCCGCGGGCATCAGCTAGTTATACAATACAATACTCATTGCTCAATCATTGTTTGTCAAAATCAGTGAAGTAGAAAAAACTAAACGTCATTACTGGTTAATTCGACGAAAGCGTGACCTACTCGAAGTCATAACAGTAGGAATGTGACTCAATGTCATTTGTCATCGACATGCTAAGAAGAGAAGACCGCAGTCCTATGTTTTTTTTTTGTTTCTAAATGGCTTCTTGCAGGTCAACCCATGAGGGTGGCTTCTGCTTAACCAGACAAATCCTGTGGATGTCTTGAGTTAAAGGCCTCCAGCCAGGGCGTAAAGACTTATAGTCTAGGTGACAGCTCGCTAAGGTTGCCCTCAGACGGTACGGACCTTGGCTTAGGGCGACACTGGGGAGGGCAGCAAAGGGACAGGCTGGATCCGAGAGAGATTATTTAGGGACTGCTTTAGCACAGCTCAGCATCGCGGGCTGGCATGAGCAAAGGTCCGGGGGTGAACATTTCTATACTACCCGGGCTTACAAGTATGTTTTACAGTCTCTTTCCAAGGCTCAATCCATCGCCGGGGCTGCGGGTTGTTCGAAAGAGATATCGCGGCCCCGGACACAAAATTCTAAGAAGGAACATGTGCGGTTTTAGTCAGTAGAAGTCTGACATTTCCGCTCCACCCAGAGCAGGAGGAGTCATTGGACGATTTCTAGCTAACCAAATAAAAAAAGGCTCAATCCGTCCATAGAGACTTCGCTCTAGGCAGTTGAAGTGTTTCATATTGGATCTCCTTACCTGAATAATTTCAGGAGCGGGTACATTCTCAGCCAGCTTGTCTAGAGCATAACTGACGATGTCGCTGGACGTCCTTCCTCCATTGTAGTCCTCAGCAGAGTCTGCAGTCTTCTTGCCAGACGGGAACAGCTTGATGGTCGGGTAACCTTGGACTTGGAAGCGGGAAGCGATCGCCTGGTGGACTGTTGCGTCGAGGGCGCCTACTTTCACCTGGAAGGTAGGAGAGAGTTGTTGTTTATTTATTTTGAATTAGTGATGGATGATATGGCTAGAAAGAAGGTAGCTGAGATGATGAGTAATAGAGAAGAATGGAAGAAGAAGACATGTTGCGCATCTGAATGATGATGTAAAAAAGAAATAACTCTTTTGAGTTCCAGCAGACTTGAAAGAAATGTACATAGTGTGTGAGAACAAGAGAACAGTATTTTGTTATGTTAGTTTAGAAAATGTGAATTTTGTGTATAATGTAATTTGTGTGATAAGGTATAAATATATTTCTTGTGTGTTTTAGGTTTACATGTGTAATAATAAAAAAAAAGGGTGTGTGATGAGAAGTGAGATGAATGAAATTAAACTGTGTGGTGTGCTCCAAATAAAAATAAGTAAAAGTGAAAATTCGGGCGCCTGGAGTACACACAAAACTATGCCAAGGATAGACTTACCTGCGGGAGCTTGAGACCTTTAATCTTCAAGCGGGAAGGCATCAATAAAAATCAATCATGAAAAGTAAGAACGACTTTATTACCCGAAGGCTGCTGGTTTGAAAATTCCTTTCTAACATTAACAACTCTAATGTGTAAAATTAAGAGAAAATTGTTGTTATTATAAGACCTGTCATTATTGCACTTTTTTAAAATAAATTGAAGTTATGTATCATTATACCATACCAAACTCCGTCGACTAAATTAGGAACCTGATGGATTGTCCAAGAGCATCTTGGTGATATTCGCCGAGATTGCCAACGGCGGTCCAAGATATATGCATTTTGGTAGGGGCGTGCGTTCAAAAATTTAAGTAATATGGAAAAAAAAAAACGCCTTGTGGCGTTTCTTCCAAAAATCAAAATGTGGTCATCAGTAGATGAATGAATCCAAGCAAATAATTATAAAATGAAGTTAAAAGATCCTTAAAAAATAAAGGCTATCCAATTAGGATCATGACAAGGGCAATCGGCTACCACATAATTAGGGACTAGATGCCGCCCATCTCAAGTTATATTTTGAGATTTTATTGGAGCGCTCAAAAATCACTCCATTGATTGCAGGCTGTAGGTCGAAAAGCAAGAGATGTCAAAGTCAATTTGACAGCATCGAAAATAAAACTCAGTGTGACCACTTCACGAATCCAAATCAACCAAAAAATGAATTTTCATAAGGCAACACCACCATTAGAGCCTACAAATCAAAGCAAAGAATTCAATAGTATGTAACAGGCTTAAAAGACTCGTTACATTACATCCCTCCCCGAAAATAAAAGAAAGGAACTTTCTTTTATTAGAAAGAAATCTTCAACACAATAGACCAGTCTTAACAACTTTCTAAATCCAAAAAAAGAAAAGAATCATAAAAGATTCGAAGTGTAAATGAATTCTGAACATGTCAAACGACAAGGTCTCAAGAATTTAATAAAAGTAAAAACATGCAAATGACAAAAAGTCAAAAATGAAATCTGTGAAAAACAGAAAAAAATATAAGTTATAAAAACTAGTTAAATGAAACGAAGAGAGAAATCTCTTAGCGCTTCTAAACTCCAAAACAGTGCAGTTAGGCACCATCGCCACTGACTACAAATTTCAAACGAATTCGAACAATTTACCAATACAAACTACAATTTTTAGTGCAGTTAGGCACCATCGCCACTGACTACAAATTTCAAACGAATTCGAACAAATTACCAATACAAACTACAATTTTTAGTGCAGTTAGGCACTATAGCCACTGACTAAAAATTTCAAACCACTTGGAACAGTACAACTTTGAGTGCAGTTAGGCACTATCGCCACTGACTACTATGTCAACTGCTTCCAACTCTACCATCTCTATGAGTGCAGTTAGGCTCTATTGCCACTGACTAACTCCGTATCCAACAATCCAAAAAAAATTGAAACTCCAAACAAAAGTTTTTAAATAAAGCTGAAAGACCTTATTTAAAATATTGTTACAGGCACAACCTGCAACGAAACAAAGGAAAGCGTACTGTGATCGGCTCATCACCACCGAATTCCCGAGCACAATAGCTGTAAAAGAATGTTGCTGTGACTGGCTCAACACTACCAATCTCCCAAACACAGACAAACACAAAAAATCATTGAGATCTCCAATGCGAAATCTCAATAACGAAAAGGCGAAAGCCAAGGTTTCACAATGCGATCGGCACATCACCACCGAACTTCCGAACGCAAAGAAAAAGAATGACGAAAGTCAAAAAAAAAATCCCGCATTGTGATTGGAACAACAATGTCCAACACAATGGAAAAAGGAAAAAATATGGCCGGAGCCGAAATCCCACATCGTGATCGGCACAACACCACCGACTTTCCGAGCACAATGGAAAAAAGAGTCGAAATCAAGGTCAAAAGTTACACCAAGATTCAAAAAATAATAAGGCATTTTGTAACAAAGGTTACAGAATGACCCTATAAAAGGTTACCCTTAAAAAAATAAGATCTTATACAATCCAACAAAAACGAACAAAACATAAAATAAGATCCTTCGGTGTGAAAAACATTTAGTGTGGAAAAAAATTGTATTTAATTAACAAAAATGGCCTAAGTTTTATTTTTAGAATGTTAAGAATTCAAATGCAATAAATTTATAAGAAGTTACCTAACATACATCTTTCAAACTGCTGATAACCTATCATCCATCCCCTCGTACATCACACTATCAAAAGCAGCCTTCAAACAGAATTTATCAAAATCAAGACTAACACTTGGAAACCAAATTAAAATTTAATAATATCTTTAACATGATAACGTCCCACTGAACCTTTATTTAAATCTTTCAAAACATAAACGTTATCCGAAACCTTTTCAGTTATTTTACACTTTACAAACTTAGGTGCAAGCTTAGCTGAAAAATATGCAGGAGCATGAGATTGAACAAAACTTCTTCTCCACACCATATCACCCACACCAAAAGAAATGACTTTCCGACCTTTATTATAATAAGCGGCATTTCGCTTATACCCCTTTAACAAGTAAGCTTGAACTTTAACAAAAATATCACTAAGTGAATTAAGAGAAACTGCATAAGCATTCCTATTTGAAATTTCTAGTTGAGATAAGTTATCAACAGAACTACTAAAGTGATGTAATGACGCATCAAGAATAAGCTCCCTACCAAACATCAGAAAGTTAGGAGTAAACTCAGTAGCAAGGTTTACACTATTATTTAAAGCTAATTGAACATTGGGCAAAAAACTTGACCAAGTTCTATGATCATCTTTAACAAAACACGATATGCAGGTTTCGACCGTTTTATTATATCTCTCAACAGGGTTATTTTGAGGTGTATACAAAGTATTATAAAATATTTTGGTTATATTAAAACCTTTCAAAAAATCTACAAAATGTTTTGAAGTAAATTGAGTTCCATTGTCACAAACTACTATTTTTGGACAACCAAATTTGAGAAATATTTCTTTTTCAAAATGTTTACAAATTACTCTAGTGGTAGCATTGATCATTGGAAAGAACCAGCAATATTTAGTAAAAACGTCTACAACCGAAAGTATGTATCTATGACCAGAATAAGTTTTAGGTAGAATTCCTATGATATCAACTGAGAGCATAAGCATCAACAGCAGTACAGGTATCGACATCACCCGAATCCTGAAGCGGCGGAAACTGAACTCCCTTGTCCATGACTAACAAACAGCAAGGCGAATAGCAAACGAAAAGCAAAAACTAAATTTCAAAAAGTTAAAAGTTTGAAAATAAATTCTCAAGTTTGAGGTTAAGTATTGAAGTCAATGTGGTATTCCCATGAAAAATTACTAAGTTAATTTTATCGTTTTAAAAGTGCAATAATCACTTACAAGCAGCTTAAATCTAGATAAATTAAATGTACAATATTGTACTTACAATTAGATTAAATTATTTTCTTTAAAAGTTAAACTTAGTTTTTAAAATAACTTTACTGTTGAGAACAACAAAACACGGTCAATGCTATACATTTCTGTTGGTTTTGCTAAGAAAAAAACATGTTATTAAAACAAACAGGTCAATAAACAAAATTATCAATAAGTAAACACCAAATATTGTTTACAAAGATTCACCAAATTAAGTTAAGTACTACTTATGAGTCAAAAATTAAAATAAACACAAAGTTATTGAAGTAACAATGTAGAACAAACTAATGCAAACAATAGACTCATAAGTTATTTAATAATTGTGCAATAATGACAGTATATAGGTACCAGACAAACCTACTTCAAGTCCCTGTTCGCTGAGCGACAATTGTAATAATAAAAAAAAAGGGTGTGTGATGAGAAGTGAGATGAATGAAATTAAACTGTGTGGTGTGCTCCAAATAAAAATAAGTAAAAGTGAAAATTCGGGCGCCTGGAGTACACACAAAACTATGCCAAGGATAGACTTACCTGCGGGAGCTTGAGACCTTTAATCTTCAAGCGGGAAGGCATCAATAAAAATCAATCATGAAAAGTAAGAACGACTTTATTACCCGAAGGCTGCTGGTTTGAAAATTCCTTTCTAACATTAACAACTCTAATGTGTAAAATTAAGAGAAAATTGTTGTTATTATAAGACCTGTCATTATTGCACTTTTTTAAAATAAATTGAAGTTATGTATCATTATACCATACCAAACTCCGTCGACTAAATTAGGAACCTGATGGATTGTCCAAGAGCATCTTGGTGATATTCGCCGAGATTGCCAACGGCGGTCCAAGATATATGCATTTTGGTAGGGGCGTGCGTTCAAAAATTTAAGTAATATGGAAAAAAAAAAAACGCCTTGTGGCGTTTCTTCCAAAAATCAAAATGTGGTCATCAGTAGATGAATGAATCCAAGCAAATAATTATAAAATGAAGTTAAAAGATCCTTAAAAAATAAAGGCTATCCAATTAGGATCATGACAAGGGCAATCGGCTACCACATAATTAGGGACTAGATGCCGCCCATCTCAAGTTATATTTTGAGATTTTATTGGAGCGCTCAAAAATCACTCCATTGATTGCAGGCTGTAGGTCGAAAAGCAAGAGATGTCAAAGTCAATTTGACAGCATCGAAAATAAAACTCAGTGTGACCACTTCACGAATCCAAATCAACCAAAAAATGAATTTTCATAAGGCAACACCACCATTAGAGCCTACAAATCAAAGCAAAGAATTCAATAGTATGTAACAGGCTTAAAAGACTCGTTACACATGAGCATAAACTAAGGTGTCCAATTTGCAAAAAAATATATTTCAAACCAGTTAAGATTTCATTGAAAGCTTCTTTTTGTATATATTTAGTGTTTCAATCAGCATGAATAGCAAACGGAATTTAGTAGCATTTTCATGATTTAGATTTGATTTTACCCCAAGTACAAAAATATGATAACAATTTTAGATAGGGACTATAATAAAGTAGTTTACAAAAAATCGATAACTTCTTAACACCCGTGTTATCAGAACTCCAGCTGATAAGGACATTAAGTGGGAAATTGGTTTCCAGAGTTATTTATAACTCTATGGTGTTTTAATGCTGATTATAAGCGATAAAACGATTAATTCAAATAGAAATCTGACTATGGCAGGAGAAGGTAAATTAACAGAATAATAATATTTGGAGATTTTTCAAGCAGCTCTGCTTATGACCGTGTGAAAAATAGCGTGATTTTTTATATTTCGGTGGTAAGACCTAACTTAGAAAACACACACAAAAGAACAACGACCTGACTTATTTCTTTGGATTCGTGACCGCTGGTAACTTGAACTAAATATCGATTGCCAATATTTTTGTCGAACGTTAAAATTTGCAAGGGACAGTCCCCCAGAAGGCCCACTCTTTCGGTATAATATGATCCATTGCACCTGCTGAGATGAATAACATTTTCACGGTTTTCATAAGAAAATTATTACTCAATTTATGATTCAAGATTAGTATCAAATTATCGAAAATGATTGTTAATCACCCAGTTGCAATATTCTTTAGAAGACGGTGATACATAAGCTTTTAGATAAGGTTCGTAATCTAGGTTTAATTAACCCGAAATAGTAGAAATTCCAATTTATTCGGTTATCTACATGATATGTAATTTTGTATGTTTGTTGCGAACCAAGTGACTCTCCCTCTGTTTTTATCAAATCTTCATATGGTTTTGAGTGTGCTGTCCTGTGTGTATAGTTTTTAACCGACTGCTTAATTAGGAGGAGGGTTAGTTGTGTTTGTTATAGTCAGGAAAATTTTTGTATAGAAATCAGTATTTTTTCTCTTACTAATAAAATTTGAAGAGCACTCTAGAGCGTTTGCTAGAGAATCGGAAGACATGGCAAGACGCTTATCCAATACGAATCAAGTAACGTCTGTATCTAATATTTTAAGTATACACAAATTATAAAATGGAATCTATGTAAAATTATGGACATTTCTCTCTCTTGGAAAGTTGCTATTTATGACTTACTTTACTATATTATACTTACTTTTTTATAGTATTAGAACTTAAGCAAGAAAGGAGTTTTCTGATGAGATGACGAGAAATAGAGAATTATGGAAGAAGAAGAAGACAAGAGAATGATGACCACGAGTGTTAGAACTTAATTGTCGTTATGCTAACTTATAAACTGGCGGCAGGGCCACCACCACACCAGTTTAAAAACTCTTCTACTACTAACCTTGCCCTTAAGTTCAGAAGCAGCCTTGGCCCAGTGCGGCTCCAGGTTCTTGCAGTGTCCACACCAGGGAGCGTAGAACTCCACCAGCCACAGGTCTTCGCTGTCCAACACCAGCTTCTTGAAGTTCTCGTCTGTCAACGTGATCACGTCTGAGTCCGACTGTTGAAAAGAAAATAAGCATTAGATTCGAATGGCATTAGAGACTAAAAAAAAACTTAAAAAAAAAATTTTGAATGTGATGAATAAAATAAAACTGACTTGGGATTCATTTTACGGGCTTGCAAACAGGTGGTAAAATAATTTGGAGATTAAAGCTTAAATAAGAACTTTGAGTATAGAACTAGGGTAGGTAGTAATTTAGCGTAATTAAAGGTTAGTTACGATACTTTGAAAATGTTAGACAATAAAAGTAAAATACATAAATATATCTTCATCAGGTTTTGGTCAATTAAGTCTACATTAATTACATAGTGCGCAACATTTTGAAGATACTTCCGTAAGTGGACTAAAACAACTATTGGCTAAGATCCACTTTTGTTCAGACAAATAAAGAAAATAACGTATAAATCGTACAAAATATAATAAATTACTCCTTGAAGCTAATGACCTGTCTACTGCGCACAGTAAACGCAAAATACTATCTTTGGTGTTTTGTTCAGTTTTATTTATATGTTAGCAAAATGTACAATGGGCAATGTGCATTGTGTGTTCTCACTACACTGGATAGGAACTACCAATATCAATTCACAGCGCCAAACTAGTACCTCTTCGACACAATTTAGATTGCCATCGAGACGCTATGAAGAAGAATTAACAGATGAAATGAATTTGAAAATAACTAGAACTTATCCGGATTTTATTCATTTCAACCTACATTTGTTTTATAACTATCATCAATGCATCATACATACTGTGCAGTTTTATTTGATGAACCTATTATAAGCATAGTTCTTTCAAAAATAAAAGAATTCTGCAAAATCAAAAGTGTTCTAGGAAGCAGAGCATTTCTACAGATAGTTCATAGCTGTAATATTGCGAACTGGGATCATCATCATCATCAGCCTATAATGTTCCCACTGCAGGGACTCAGGCCTCCTCTCTAGAAGAGGGATGGGATGGATGATGATCCACCACGCAGGTCCAGTGCGGATTGGTAGATGTCACATGTCTTCGAATGTTTTAGTTCTAAGACATGCCGGTTTCCTTACCGTTTTGAGAGCAGTGGTGATGAAATAAATTACACAAATTAATGCGCCTGACTGGGCTCGAACCCAAGACTCACTGTTCGTAATTCGGGGCTGCCACCACTGCTCTCCCTGGACTGGGATACGTCCAAATAAAAAGAATACTGACAAATACAACCTTCTTTTTACTCAATAGAAGAACTTTCAACTACTTATGCGTTTAAATCATCCTTCCATATACCTATATACATCAATGCCAATTCTAAAAAGGAGGTCAGTAAGCGCACTGAACTACTAACGTGTCCCAATAGAACAATTTTCTAAAGTGAGAGGATGCGTAGGAGTGTCGTGGGCGCACGCATGACATGTGACAACAAAATTATATATTTCCTCCTACGCTATGTCTGAGATTCTTCGATTTCTTTTTAAAAAGATATTAAAGTAGCGTAATCATAAGATGTTACAGGCCACAGAGATTTTGATTTTTAGTTACCTACTCGCAATTTCAAGTGGTGCCATTTTTGGATCGGATGGATCATAAAAGAGAGATTTAATTAATTATAGTATTTAATTCAGTTTAGATCGTATTACCTAGTATTAACTGGGTTGTGGAGGTCAGATAGGCAATCCCTCCATGTAAACTACTGGTATTCAGCTGCATCCGGTTAGACTGGAAGCCTACCCCAACATAGTTGGGAAAAGGCTAAGCAGATGATGATGAATTCAGCTTAGATCTTCATTTATGATCTTTGTCTTTTGCTAGGTTTTTAATAAAATCTATCTATGGAAACACAAGATTATTATTTTTATGAGAAAATCATCTGGTTACAAGTCGTCACTTTGAATCTATGGAGGAGAGAAAGACGCAGTGGCTAGACAGTGCAGTGGCTGAGACATTGGACTGCTGCGCTGCGTGTCGCGGGTTCGATCCCCGCACGGAACAAATATTTGTATGGCCTACAGATAGTTGTTTCGGGTCTGGGTGTGTTTGTGTATGTGAGTTTAAATCTTTGTAAACGCAACCACGATACAGGAGAAATTGCTAGTGTGGGGCAACGTTTTTTAAAAAGAAAAAAAAAAAGAGATAAATCGAACCTTAAACTCTGACTCTCTGACTAAAGAAGCATGACCCTACATAACCCAGGGAGGGTTATTTTTCTATATAGATAACTTGTTGACATAACAAACACGACTGCTGAACTACGTGATATTAAGATAAGATGTCAACGCCCCCTTATTGCATTCTATTCAGAAAAACTACTGTTGATTTAAAAAAAAAAATGGAATGGGGCCTTGAATATCCTACCTGAGTTTGATGATCTAAACGAAGAGCTTCTGACAAAATGGCGGTGTATACTAAACCTCTGTGTAATCAGCTCAATACATAATACAGGCATAATTCGACACTAGTGTATATGTAATGTAATCTACATCGGAAAAGGTCACATTAATTGATTTTACTATTTTTAAGACACGTGGATGTCATAAATAATCATGTTTACATTGGAAATGCAACAACTGTGTAGTTAACAAAGCTTGTATTATAAAAACAACGAATTTATTTGGTAAAAAAAAATATTTTGCAATCAAATTCACCAGCCAACCCGTTGTTTAATGACACCATTGTCGATATTTTTTTTAAAGAAGATTAAATTATTAATCAAAAAGGGGTGAAGAATTAATTCTTTCATTTGGTCTTCTACATCTTCGCCCTGAGTCCCTGCCGTTTAGCTGCACGTCTCTTGATAACTGATGCATTTTTATATACAATTTGCTTGTTTTGAACCATGTACTTCAACCTCATTAAAACATTAATAATTCTTGCTTTGTCTGCATCCTTTATATTACCTCGAAACAGCTGACTTTGTAACATTTTAAATTGATCATACAATTTCATGCTTCCGGACTTTATGGGAGCTGTTGTAGTTACGGGAGCTGTTGTGGTTACGGGAGCTGTTGTAGTTACGGTAGCTGTTGTGGTTACGGGAGCTGTTGTAGTTACGGTAGCTGTTGTGGTCATTTTCTTTTTTATTAAAGTTCTCTTTAGCGGTTCTATCATCCGAGCTATAATTTTTGCAGTTGTATATTGTTGTATTACTTTCGCTGTAGTATATTGTTGATTGTCATCTGTTATAGAGTGAGGTTCACAAGTTTCCAGAACATTATTTTGTTGATCAACTAGTGGTGGTTCTGAAGGGTTTCTGACGGTGTTTTTCCACGGTATGTTGTGACCAAAAGCCGTGATTGGCTTGGGTTGCTAGTGAAAACTTTGTGATGTAGTATCTTATGTAGTAAAATGATTGAAAATGAGATTATATAATATAGATTTCGGTGTGATTTGTACATAATATATTTAATGTTATGTGGTATGGTGATTGTTTTTTTTTAATATTTATGAAAAATTATTAGGTAATTATTATTTGGCTGCTGAAAAACCCTGAGTTGGTTTGATTGATTTATTAGCTCGCCTAGACAATAACTGTTTTCGTTTTTCTTTTACAGAGAAAAGAAAACGAGAGAGCAGCCTGATACATAAATAGCAATCTAAAATAAAAACTTTTCCACATGAATGCGCAATTGGAATCAAATATAAATTGTTTACCTAACCTTATGTTTACTATTTTAATTTTTTGTCAATTTGTTTTGTCCTGTATGAAACCAATAAATACTTATTGTTTCTTTCTTTCTTTCATTGCTCATTCAAATTCACTCAACCAGAAATGCAATAAAATGAATAAATATTATTATAATATCCAGAAAGAAGTATTCATTAAAAAAATATATTGATGATGCAATAAAATCGTTAAAATTTAATGTGTTTACTATAACCACATATTGTGTCATATTCCTTGACTCCGTGGCATGTAAGCTTTAATAAGTCTATCAAGACTTTTTATAATGTTTACCTTGTCTGATCCATCTTCAGGTTTCTTGCCGAGACGCTCATAGGCCTTGCTCTTGACAGATTTAAGGGCAGCATCAACTATTCCGTCAGCTGTCCTTGAACCCTTGAATGGGGTGTGTTTGCTACCCGTGAAGACCTTGATTGTGGGGAAGCCAGTAACTCCATAGTTCTTTCCAAAGCCCTTGTGCTTGTCAGCATCTACAGCTCCAACTTTAACAATGCCCTGGAAAAAATATGAGTTTGTTAGAAATATTGTCATTTTGGATGAATGCAAATACAAGAATAATTGACTGACATTTATTTCTGACTATTTGAGAATAATAATAATAGCTTTTACAGATATTAGTAGGAAAAAATCAACCTTTCATTCTAATGGACCACCAGCAGTAATTATTGTGTAGAAATCCTTAAAAATAATCTCTACACTTTCCTTCTTGGTAAATTATTCAAAAACTACATTATGTTTGGCTATGATCACTCAGTCCACAGGAACCGACAGAAGGACATTGAGTGGTAAGGAGACACGGCATGCAGAGCAAGATGGAAAATGGCTGTTTGAAAACATTTCCTTTCTAGTAACATTTATGAAAGTTATTGGAAACAATGACAAGCAACAAGAACTTCCCAAGGCAATACTCTGCCCAGTTTCTGAGACTGTTGAACATCTGTATTTTATGCAAATAAATGATACATTGAATGTGATAATACTATCATCATCTGCCTAGCCTTTTCCCAACTATGTTGGGGTCGGCTTCCAGTCTAACCGGATGCAGCTGAATACCAGTATTTTACATGGAGCGACTGCCTATCTGACCTCCACAACCCAGTTAATACTAGGTAATACGATACTCTTTGGTAAGACTGGATGTCAGAATTTCAGGTCACTGACTACCTGTAATGACTGCCAAAGATCTATATATGGCAGTCGGGACCAACAGCTTGACGTGCTTTCCGAAGCATGGAGGAAACTCGGTATGCCGGGCGGTCACCCAGCCACAGACCGACCTAGGCAAGAACAGCTTTACCTAAAGATCGACCCGAGTGGCAGTTCTTATTAAGCCACGAGCTCCTCTGTGATAAATGACTAGCTTTTACCCATGCAATTAACTCATGGGAACATATATAAATTACTGAATGTTACTTGGTAATTTTTGGCTTTCAAGCGTCAATATTAAATGTAGCCTGTGACATGTGAAGATAAAGTCAGTGGGTCGTCTTAATGTAGCTCTTGCATTTGAAGATCAGTACTTCAGAAGATTGCCCTATTTATAAAAAATTACACTCAAATTATACCTCTTAATATTAGATTAAAAAATATTAGATAAGTTATCTTATGTGCTGAAAATGGCGTGAAAACCGTTTCTCGGGCGAAAGTACTAGAGCTGGAGAGTGGGTCATTGAAATTTCTAGATTATATTATGTTAACCTTCAACAGGTAAACAAGTAACTTCAAAATTCAAATTTATGAGCATGAGTCAATTAAATTAAATTGCAATTCATGCCTGACTAGAAAATTGTAAATTCCTTACATGATTTTCTAGAAAATTAAATGCAGGGCGCACTTGCTTACACGTTGGCTACTAAGTTTTTTTCTTTTGTACATAATTAATAGATACGTACCTTTAGTGCTCTGGCAGCCTTCTTGTATTCTGGAACTAAGTTCTTGCAGTGTCCGCACCACGGCGCGTAGAATTCAACCACCCACACATCATCACTGTCGGTGACCAGTCTGTCGAAATTATCGGGAGTCAGATCCACCACCTCCGAGTTCGAGTCGTACAAGGCGTACCCCGACCCCACGACCAACAAAATACCTGAAAATAAAATATTATCCATTACAACCGGCTCCTATAAATTTTACAAACATTACCAATTGATTTCACGGTTTAATTATGTTATTTAAACATACCTAAGAAATACGTGTGTAACATTGTGTTGATTATATGCTACTTAATTTATAAACTATAAAACACCGAGTAATAGTTTAATGAGATCGCACGTTATCGGCTAAACAATGACCCGAATAAATAAACACGTCAGTCAATCATTTTGGCATACCGGAGAAGAAAGACACGATATTGTCAATGGAATTCGTGGACTCGCTTCATTGGACAATTCAGATTTCCCGCAGAAAAATCGTTATGGTTGATATTTTATTTACAGTGGCAACCCTTCTCTCAACCCTTTTCAATTTGTGCGAGTCTAACTTGCGCTCTATGGGTTCCGTATAATCCGTACTCGAATCACTATCATCCATCACTTCACTCAATAATAATACTGAATATTATAAAACAAAGTCCTCCGCCGCGTCTGTTTGTCTGTTCACGATAAACTCAAAAACTACTTCATCGATTTTCATGCTGTTTTCACGATAGAGTTCGGATAGAGTGGTTCTCGAGGAAAGTTTTACTATATAGTTTAGCAAGTTTCGACAAGCCACGGGCATCAGCTAGTTATATATAGTTTAAACTCATTCTTATCCTAATTTGCTACGATCAAAACTGTGATATTTAGGATTCAATCAAAACAAAATGAAACCGTCACTAAAGTATATGATAAGTTAAAACAATCTACATATCGATTAACAGACTTGGTTTAATATTAGGGTACAGAGGCACTCAATGGATTGCTTTTATTTTTTTACATTTCATTCAAGCAATTAAATTTTCTTCAATGAAATACGGTTTATATTCGTAGTCATAGTCAAATTGCAACGAGGTATTAGAGAAAGGTCAATGAACACTATTGTCATGCCAAAACGCACCAACTATAGAAGTATAGACTGCTTGCATACTGTCGGCTGCACCCAGTCGAGCCGCAGCGACGACGGCGACGACTGCCAGGATGGCGCGTGCCCTTATGTGCTCGGTAGCCACCGCGGGCGCCCGTGTGCCATTGATCACCGTACTTGCGTCGTCTCCTACTCACCCCGTACCCCGTAACCCAGCCAGCAGCAACGCTACAGGTCGTAAAAAATACAATAATTATCAAATTTTAATGTGACTGTGCATGCGCGTCGCGTAAATTCCCTGACGCATTTGCAGTGCAGATAATGCGCGCGTCGTTGTTCTTGTGCGGCTCTATCTGCGCCGATAAACTCCGTCAGGTCTGAATCGTGCTTTAATGCGTAGTCATTGAGTGGATCAATTTTATAACCTTGCTTAATTTGATTTAGAGAAAAAAGTTATTCATGTTAAAAATATTTAGGCTTACATTTAGCAAAACTCAAGTTACGCTTTTTTATTTTGAAAACAAAATCGAAAACCAAGTATCAAATTTCCTTATATTTTATTAAACTCAAATCATTATGCCCTCCAAATACACCTAGGTTTTAGGGGCAGGCATGACCCTCTTTTTAAAATGTGATGGTTTCACAGAAGGAGCTGCTGCCCTCTATTTTTTTATTTTATTCATGCTAACTTTTCTGCTGTGTTGGCAATATGCCGTATGGCGACCGACAGGTTGTTTGTTCCTATTATCATCATAACACTCTTTTCTCTCTCTCTTAAAATCAATATGGTCTTGTTAGGTAGATTCATTTTTACTTCGCTAGACGAAATTATTGATTTTGAGTTGCGAGTGTTCGGCGAGTGGTGAGGGGTTTCATTAGGGTTACAACGTTAAAAACTAAAAACTCGTTCAAATTGTACGTAGTAATGTCATCTCGGTTTTGAGTTAGTCGATTAATTTTCTATGATAGCACAAAATGATGCGCTCCATGAAATATGATTATGAAAATATTTATTATTGTGTATTGATAGCAAGCTGTTAGTATTCTATACTCTATATACAATGTGCCTAAATTAAAAGAAATACAAAAAAATAACATGAAAATTTTGTTGTGCATCATAATATATTATGCAGACTCTATGGTTTTAACATCCTGCGACGCGTACCTCGAATCGAAACAAAAATTAAAAAGTGATCAATATTTTCCGTTCTTTTCTTTCTCTATGTCAGCGGCGTTTTGCATCATACGAAAACAGTATTAAATAGAATTTAATTTAAAAAATTAATGACTCGTGGCGATGCTAAGGATCGGTATCGGCCAATTTTTATGTTTTAAAGGTATTTGTATTTACTAATTTCATATTTGACAGGTTATGTTCGCGCGTATTTGTTTATTTTTGGGACAATTTAGGCGGGAAATCAGCGTCAGCAACGCCTTCTTGTCTTGTGTCATTAGTCGTCATTATTCGTGCAATTTGCAGCCGTGGGCCCCGTGAGATTTTGTCACAAATTGAGCGCAATGGCGATGAATAACAAGCCGTTCACTGTGTTCGTCGAGGGTAATATTGGCAGCGGCAAAACAACATTTCTGGAACACTTTCGCCGATTTGAAGACATCACGTTGTTGACAGAGCCAGTTGAAGAATGGAGAAACCTGAAGGGATGGAACTTATTGGTAAGCATTGAGCGTTGTTACGAAATAAATTATACCACCGTACCACCTTTATGGATTTCCGAGGTTACTTGTGTCAAAATATGTATTGAACCAAAAACGGAACATATTTTCAGTGTACAAAATATTAGTTGAAGGTACTTACTACGTGAACAGTAACTTGGAAACTTACACCATGATTAACGGTTATGATACGCAATCTTTGTAGAGGTTGTGCCATTCACAAGCACGATGTCAGCAATTCATAACAATGGGCTTTCACACTTGAAACAGTAAATTAAAATTGATAGATGACATGAAAATGATTTTCCTAATTGAGTACCAGTACCTACTGCTATCCCTGAGTTTTATTCAACCGTACAATTATTTTTCAGGATCTTATGTACAAGGACACAGCTAAATGGGCAATGACATTCCAATCTTATGTATCTCTAACAATGTTAGACATGCACCGGAGGCCTACTCCTACACCTGTGAAGTTGATGGAACGCTCCCTGTACAGTGCACGGTACTGCTTCGTTGAGCACATGATGAGGAGTGGGACCCTACATCCTGCAGAATTTGCTGTGCTTGACGAATGGTTCCGATTCATTATGAATCAGATACAAATTGATGCAGATCTTATAGGTTTGTATAAATTATCAAAGCTGTTTGTATTGAATATGTAACATCACTTGCTATCCTTAAGAGGAGGCCTATGTCCCGGTAGTTAAACTGTTAAAGATCAACTGTAAACATATTTATGTGATAAAACTGATAATGATTACAAGTTGAAACTTGAATCTCAATTCATTATCATTTATTAGTCATAAGTCTGTGACCCGAAAGACTGACAACCAGTCTAGCCAAGGAGTATTGTATTACTAAGTTGTGCAGTTGCTCTATGTAAAATACTAATATTCAGCTGCATCCAGTCTTATTGGAAGCCAATCTTGATATAGTTGGAAAAAGATGATGATGATAGCATATTACATAACTGAACCCACCGAGTTCTGTTTTTAATTAATTTACAACATTTCTATGATTTGCAGTATACTTGAAAACGACACCCTCCGTTGTCTACGAGAGGATAAAGAAGAGAGCAAGATCTGAGGAGCAGTGTGTCCCGCTCTCCTACATAGAAGAACTCCACACATTACATGAAGACTGGCTCATCAATAGATCACATGCCGAGTGTCCTGCACCTGTAAGTAGCAAAAACATTATTTTTCCTAATAACATTTTTGTTCATTCTAAAACATTTTTTTCAACAAGTCTTTGTTTCATGCTTTTATTTGTAAAAAATGGTGGGTATAAGTCAAAAAACATTGTTTGCAATTTATTTATTAAAAACTATACTACACTACTACTACTATTTTTTTTTTATTTATTTATGGTGTTCATCATTATAAGATACAGTAACTTTTTATGAAGTGGCCTGGATGCAGTAATTCAAACTATTTCATTGTATGGTGGATTTTTGGAGCAAAAACCTAAGTAAAATTATCCCCTCTAGCTTTTGCTGTCATAGAGTATTAAATTATAAAATAGAAAAAAATTTAGAAAACAGTTTGATAAAAGATGAGAAATCATTTCAGATTATTTATTGTTTTTTTTCAGGTTTTAGTCATAGACGCTGACTTGGATTTGTCTCAAATAACAGAAGAATACAAGAAGAGTGAACACCAAATATTAAGAAAAGCTGTCGATGTGGTAATGAGATCTCCCAGTAAACTAAGCCCAAAGAAACCTATTACCACTTCTCCCATACAGATTGTGCCTCAAAGAAGAATATTATAATATTAGCACTACTTATTATTTATAAAACTTAGTTTAAACTGACTTATTTTCTTAGACTTGTGTTCTATAAATTATGAACTTATTGCAAGTGTTTTAGTTTGTAAGATTCTGAATGACTGGATCACAAATAATAGTTTCTATTATTAATGTTGTGACTTGATGTCACAAACAGAAATGACCTTAATCATTTAAACAATGCTTTAAAAATTATTCCTTCAATGAGAAACTTTGAATATTATGCACACCAGTGTTTAAAATATTGATTTTTATGGACAAGTAATGATAAATATGATTATTGTTTGCTTATTTTCATACTTACATAATTATATTTTACATTTTTTAAGTTGCTTTAAAAATGTATGTATTAAATTATGTATAATTAAGTTTTTGTGTATTGTATGTATTTCAATTTCGCATTTACTTGAGTTTTATTATTTTATGTATGTTGTGGATTGGTTTATAATTAATCAACTGTACAATTGAAGTGTCAATATACAATATTATTGACTATTTTATTTTTATTTTGTGGAAACTCAAATCGGTGACCTTAATACATTAGCAAAGGTTTCTTGTATTTTCCTGCTATGGAATATTGGTTACAGGACTGGACTCATAATCATCACTACTATTCTAGCGAAATTACGGAGCACAGAGACGCCTGCCGGATATCGAAGGCTGTTGCTGCTAGAGACGGTATAGTAAACACTTTCTTTACAAATACAGTGTATGAATAGGCGTCACCGTTTATTCATTGAATCAGACGATTCATTACAATTCTGATAGTTTGAAAGCTCAACCATGCGGTAGGGCCTACAATCGCGTCTCTAGTCGCTGCCAGCTGGCACGACGGCTCAGTGATCTGTTAGTTTTGACACCTTGTAGATTATTGTTGGCCTTATGAGACCATTCAGGAATCTCGTCATTTCCAACAAATAACTAAATCGCGCTTCTACATGCTACAACTTCATGCATTCAGGACCAGGTTCATTGTTAAGTTTATACAAAAATAGCTTTTTTATTGCAACGGGGATAATAAGTATCCATGTCTGTAACTGTGTACACTAATCATTCTTTACAATCGTGATCAAAATTTTGTCGAAATTCGTTTAACTGATAGGCCCTTACTGAAAATGTAAGTTACAGTTAAATGTAAACATCATGAATTGGACGTCTTCTCTTTGTTCACATAACGGCACATAAAATTATAAGCTCATGTTGATTCCATAGTAAAAAAATGCCCAGTCAGCAAAATGGTGTAGCCGCCATAGTAAATGTACGAAACCACCCCGGGAACAATTTTATTGATTTTGTACCACTGAGTTTGGCACAAACCTACAGAAACAAATGAAACTACGTTGGCAACACTGTGCGTCTGTCAGTTTGTCAAATTTATTATTGTGTCATTGTCAGGTGTTTACTTACATGCCGATAGTAAAAATTAATTATTTTAGGTCAATTTAAACTAGTTAAATTCTCTAGGCATAAATTTAATTGTTTTATTAAGTATAATTTGTTATAAACATAATTTGTGATGAATTCTTGTTGCGGCAACGAGTTAATATTTAATTCGGTCATTAGCGAAGTAGTGGCTTCCAATTTGGAGCAAGCATCGTATTTTATCAATATTTTATACAATTCCGGTTTTATTGTTGGTGCTGTTTTATTAATTTTAGTATTGTTATTCGTGGTTAGTAAGTACGGCGTGAGGCTTGGGTCGCGAGCGCGTTAACGCATGAAAGTAAAAGTAATGAGATTGTTTACCGTGGTCACCGTGGAGCTATAACATCTCGGCATCGTAAGGTGAGTCGTTCATCTACTATTTCTTATATTTTTATTCTTACACTGTTGATCTTAGAGTAAATTTAATGTTCCTATGTGTTGGAAAAACCCACTAAGTAGATGATTTTTCCAGTTTTATAGGTCTTTGAATTTCTCGTTATCTTTGTAGCTGTTGTAAGGCTAACAAATAGAATCACGAATCGCTATATTCTCAAACAATCGAGATTAAAAATGATTGGATTTATGCATTTTGTATATTTTTGCATGAAACATGTTATCTACATCTACTTTGCAGACCAAAGCACATTTAAACTCATTAAATTTACTCTATGAACCAGAATGTTATGTTTTACTGATTCCTAGGTTATGTGTTACATTATAAATTTTTGAAAATCTGCTTTGTCATGGAGCTGCGGAACTCAGAGAGCCACACCATAACATAAGTCCCATTCGTGATCTACCCTGTAGTTCCGGGCTTTTGTGTATCATCATCAGAAGCTCGTCTCTACAGGTAGCTCACGGCTGGTAGACCACGCTACATGATGCATCTATTGTATTGTTGAAGAAATCAGGTATGGTCTTGAATGTGTGGACTTCATCATTGTTTTTTTTTTCTTTTAGTAACAATCCTTTGAATTGAGAATGGATAGAATAATCCAACTCTAGATAATGCTGCTTTCGCTTCTGGTCGTTCAATTTTGCCATTTCCTGTCCAAAGGACAAAATTCTCATCAACATGCTACTGTTGTGGTTTCATGGAATACGAAATTGTATGCTGATGCCTTCTTTGGGACAGTGTACTTAAGACTAAACGGTGTTTACTGCTTATGGATTATTTTGGGGAATGGGATGTGTTCTAGTTCTACTGGTGTAGGGGAAGGTTAATGATAATATTCAGGAAGTAAACAAGCCACAACATGATTCTCATATTTTACCCAGTTCCTATTTTACTAAAATTGGTAAAATATTCTAGAACAAAGGGTCCTTTAGAGTGAAAACCTGTACCAGATATGAATACTGGTAAGGGAATGTCTCTTGGCCTACTTATAATAAAATGTCTTGTCATGTAAGTACATATCTTGCAATTACTGTGGTTATCAAGTAATTATACCTTTATCTGTAGATATTTTTTTGACTTGTCATGCTTAATCAGATATTCCATTTCTGTGTGAAAATACATGACCTTTCCATAACCTCCATGAGTTGTGTAATGTGAATTAAGAAAATGTTGATGATGATGATTCAACTAACTACTTAATTCCCTGTGGCTAGGATATTATGTTCTCCATATGTCCGTCGTTTCTTTAAAAGCTAATTGGATAGTTTAATAACGAGAATCTATGTTAAAATACTAGTATTGAGCTCTAACTGGCAGTTAGACTGGTTATCTCAACGAACGAAAGTGAGTGCGGTCGGTGAGCGGCGCTAGTTTAACGCACTAATATTACCTCATTCAACTCGCCCACTTTTTCACTTTCCTCTATTGCACGCAGAAAGCGTAAAGTTGTCAACTTTATTTAGATTTTTTGAGAATTTTCATATCTAATTCATTATGCATGCGTAAGTATGCGCGTGAGGTGGAGTTAATTTAGTGAGTTTTAGAAAAAACCCCATCGTGACTGCATGGTTTTTGAGTCATGTGGATTGGTAAGGGATACAACAAAATGGCGGATTTGGCTTCGTAGGGTGTGGTCCCGCGCGTACGGAGCATGCGCGATCGATCCCCTGACTTTGCCACCCCTTATGTCTGGGAGTCCTACAGTCAATGACCTCCCGGGGGGGATCGGGCGACGCTGCATCAGTATTGATTGCCACACACGAAACAAAAAGTCTGTCCATGTCGCAGAGACACTACCTTTTAAGAATGGAATTTTTATACAACCGAACTAAAGATCGCGCCTTGTCTGTTTCAAGCTAGTTGACGTAAAATGTCCAGACTGCTAGATTCGGGTATTGGTATAGGTAACCGAATAGATTCCTCAGGACATTCTTCAATTCAATTATAAATTATATGGTTTGAATCTGATTAATTGGTAGGGGTAATAATAGGAAACAGATGGATGAGGGACGCACAGATGAGAAAGGAGTGGCAGAAAAAGGGGAGTCCTGTACCCAACAGTGGGTGATTTCGGGCTGAAATGATGAATAAAATAATACAAATAGTCGTCAAACTGAAGGGGGATATTTCTGAAGATTTCCATGCAAGCAATGATGCGTATCTTAAAATTTGAGACAGGTGATGGATTTTCTGTAACATCCTATGATTAGGTTTTAGGACCCGATAGGGTCGTGTGTATATCGTGTCCTATAAACAAAATCATACCCTACCTTCCTACCTGTTCGAGTAGGTCTGGGATGAGCACTAATAACTTTTTCTGCTGTTAGGGTAGGTCTGGGAGGAGCACTCTGGTAACTGGTTTTGGGTCCACTGAAAGTTACGTTTCAGACATAATCGCTGCATCAGTTTTGAGATACGTTTCTTTGTCAAGCTATCGATCTTTACAATTTCCACTTAGTTTATCGCACTGCGGTCCGCATTCTATACGTATAATCAAAATAGTATGATTTTCATACGGCTATGAATATAATAAAATTTATGTATTCGACCGAATGGAGTACCTAGCCAATTCATTGGTCATTTGGTCCACTTAAGGTTGACAAGCACTACCATAATTATTAGCACTTAGCACTAGACTAGATGTTTAGTTTCTGTTACAGGTGTGAAGTAACAGCAAACAGCTCATTACCATCTGCAGGAACCATAGGACGCGTACATTCATCACTATCACCACATATTATAAAACAAATTCCTCCACCACGTCCGTCTGTCTGTTCGCGATAAACTCAAAAACTACTGAACTGATTTTCTGCTGGCTGTTTTTAACTACTGGGAAGAAACGCGTGCGAAGCCGCAGGGAAAAGCTAGTTATTAAATAAAATTTAGCACTGCAAAGAGCTAAGTTAATACCGTGAATTAATACGCGTCAATATTTCCCACGTTCCAGAACATTGGTCGGTAAATCACTGGGAAGGGATCACACATAAACAATGCACGAAGAGAGAGGATTCGATCACCTTGGTAGTTTTACAAACAACATCAATAATTACGTATAGGTACATTTTATATTATTGTGGAGACTGCAAGGGACCTCTAAGTCGTGATTAATTAACAATTTATTGTTTACTTGGTAACACTACACAACGTTATATTCATCATCATCATTCTCTTGCCCTTATCCCAATTCATTTGGGGTCGGCGAGGCATGTCTTCTTCTTCCATACTTCTCTGTGTATGATATAGGTACCTACTTACATAATACAAATACTATTCTAATAAACCTCTACACCTTTGCCTAACCTTCCGGGATGGCAAAAGTAAGTGTGACATGCTTTGTTTGTACGTATAACGGGGTGTATCGAGACGAAACGTACGGGATTTTAACGTTGAATCAATATGGTAGGTACGTGATTGACAATACAGTCCCACCTCAAAAGTCACGATTTATTATTCGAAACATTGAAAAAAAATTCCTTATCTATCAAGGCTCACACATAATCGTAAAATTTTATAGACCCTACCATGGAATTTGCATGCGCTAACAACTGTTTCAATAAAATACGGGAGGGGTGAGTGAGGCATGGGTTTTAGAGCCCATGATACTACGTGTCGGCGGCACTCATGGTGGGAGCGCGAGGGTAGCCCGCGAAATTCAAATTTTCTTACAATTTTGTAATTTACCGGAAAAAACTACTGGACCGATTTTCATGCTGGTTTCACCAATGGGTAGAGTGGTTCCCGAGGAAGGTTTTAGTACATCATTTACACGCGGACGAACTGGCGGGCGAAGTGCTAGTCATTAATACAATCCTCACAAATTCAATGAACTAAAATTGGATTAAATGAATTTGAAAGAGGTTGTTTGATGAATGATTTCAACTCTGTAAAGCCGTATTTGTTACGGCCGCGACTCATTTCATCTACAATAATCAACATACAACCTGACAGTGACCTGCTAATTGAAAAAAACGGAAGAAAATTTGATTTTCTCTAAAGTAAATACAATATAAAAATAGAGTACTTACTTGTTGTAAACACTCCGTATTATTAATGCAACTTAAAATTCCCTTCAAAGTTTTGTCTCGATTCACCCCTGCTCTGCGTCTCTATTTTCCCCGTGCAATAGTAACATTTTACGCAAGGCATTTTATTTATCCTGTCACGTAGCACAATAACCTATAAAAATAAATATATAATAAAATACGGTGACTGATTAGGATTACTAATAAGTTAAGCGCCTTTGATATCTACATGTTGTAATAATGAGACTTCATCATCTTCCTGCCCTTATCCTATTCTATTTGGGGTCGGCGCAACACGTTTTCTTCTTCCATTCGTCCCTGTTACACGTCAAGATGGCATTTATTCCTTTCTCATTCATATCATTCCTCACACAATCTATCCATCTTTTCTTTGGCCTTCCTCTCCCTCTCCATCCATCAATATTTATATCCATCACTTTTTTAGTCACATGCGTTTCATCCCTCCTCATTACATGACCATACCAAGATAAACGACTTCCTTTTAATTTTTCTGTAACAGGTGCCACTTTCAAACTTCCTCTAATATACTCATTCCTTACTTTATCCATTCTTGTCACTCCGCACATCCATCTCAACATTCTCATCTCCGCTACATGCAATCGTTTTTCATCCATCTTTTTTAAAGCCCAGCACTCTGATCCATACAGTACGACAGGTCTAATCACGGACTTGTATATTTTCCCCTTTAACTTGAGGGGCATACGTGGGTCGCAAGTTGCAATAATGAGACTTGAGATTAATAAAGCTACGGGGGCAAGTCGGCTTGAAGATAAACCAATAGCTCTATTCTGGCTTATGTAGAGTACGAGGGAAAAAGGATTCGCCTGAAAAGAGGCGCAAGTATTGTTCCCTAATATGGCACTACTAGTTCCAGCATTGTTATCGACAAAGGGCTTTGAATTATTATTTGGCCTGCTTTATTTACCTACCCCCATTTTATTTAATTTTCTTAATAACGGCCATTAATTAATAGCTGGCATTAATACAAAACAGTTTTGTATGAGACCAAATGTTCCCAAACGTAATGTTTCCGAGATATTTAGCCATCAAAGATACAATATTTACTGTCAGTTGAATTGATACAATGTTGATTTTATAAGCCATTCATAAAAGTTTTTCAGATTTTGCCTCATACACAACTTTTTTGTATTGGTACTAGCTATTAATTAATAAGAACGGTTTTGTACGAGTCTTTGGTCAGTTTTTAATAAAAAAAATAAAAACTGGACCCGCTTGCAACTGGACCCATAATAAAACTATGGTAAATAAAACAATTTAAAATGTGATTTGTTCGACTGATCTCGCGGGTCCAGTTGACCAAAGACTCGTACATGGCCGCTATTTTTTAAATAAAACAAAATGGCCGACAAATTCAAACCCCTTTGAGGGTGCAGTGCTGTGCTAAGGTCGTATTCTAAGAGGTAGTGTAACTCTTAAATCGGCCAGGTAACGCAGACGTTTTGTAATTTTATATTATTTATTTCTACTTAATATCAAATTATCACGAAGCCGTTGCATGTTGATTGTTCGATCCTTCCTTTGACATTGCCCTCGCCGACATAGTTACAGGTTGGTAAGAACCACTTCTACCAATCAGCAACAATATGGCCGATTGAATACAAAGACAATCTCTCACGAAGGGTGATCAATTCGTCATTTACAATTTGTATAATGTCAATTTATCTCAATTACGTTTGGAGTCCGCAGACTGTAAATCATTTGACGGACGTTGCATTTGTTACTATTTAGTTTATTGTTACGTGATTTCGCCTAATTTGGGTATGTTCCATTACTTCTAGAAAAATATGTAACTACTTTGATTTATTTACATTTGCGGTCAATTTTGTCAAATTGTAGTTGAACGAAGTTCTATTTAATGACACTGCTCTACATATTATAATCAATCCGCTACGGATAATATTTTGAGGCCATTAAATCGTAATATTTAATGATTACTTAAGCCGTCACTTAGTAAAGATTTGACATACTTTTGTATGACAAAACTTAGTGTATATATGGGCATAAGTAATCATTAAAGGTCTCTGAGTGCGGCAGGAGAGAGATTTAAAAGACTAGCTCGTTTTAATGTTTTTGATATAATCAAAAGAGCCTGTGCCATGTCGAAGGGTGGGCGTTTTGGGGGACTGTCACTTGTAAATGAGTAAAGTAAATTTTGACGTTCGAAAAGTGCTGATTATCAGCCTAGTTTGAATAAATGACTTTTGATTTTGATTTTGCCATGTGCCTTCTGTTTTTAGCTGTCAACAAGTTTAAATTAAAAATTTATTAAGGCCCCGACTCAATTATTTTTGTGAAGCTTATTTAACCCATATGGTATTAATCTATATCTAAATAAATATTATTGTTAAAACGGAAATTCAATATAGAATATTTGTGCCCTTCTCTATACAGGGTGTAAACGAACCCTTCACGCATCCGTCAACCAAGCATTCTATACATCAAACTAAGTACCCCTACGCAAAAATTTTTGCTGGGAAATGACTTTTTTTTTTGGGGTCAAAAATCACATTTTACGGTAAAACTCAAAGAACCACTCTTAAAACATTGTGCTAGTGGATGCTTTGAATAGTAAACGGGTCATGGAGGTAATTTAAGTAAAGTTAAAATCTGAAATACTAGTATTTACAATAACAGCTGTGAAAAATTTGTAACTTTGACCCCCAATATCTCCGTAACTAGGAGGTTCCCAGGTATGGTCTACAACAAAAAAATTATCGCAGTGGTGGGGAGAACAAATGCCCTTCGTTTGCGTTAAGGGTACTTTTTTTTTTTTTTTTTTTATATAGTACCTAGGGCTTTCATCCCGGGAATCTCGGTCTTGAAAATTTCGAGAGTCTCGACGATTTTTTGGCATTTTCGAGACTCGAGACTAACATTTTCGGTCACGGGAATAACGAGACTTTTGAGACTTGTGTCACATAAAAACAATATTTAATAATCTTCTAAGCCAACAATAGTTGAGTAACAAAGTAGCAAAGTTGTTCAGTAAATCACCAACAAAACAAATTGTACTAAGAAAATACGTCGAAGAAGAGTTTCACAGAGAACTAAAATTAATAATTGATTGCAAGACGAGATGGTCCAGTTTAGCTGAAATGCTTAAACGATTTTACGGGAGTTTACTGAATCAGAGTACTGCATTGTAAGCAATCTCAAATTCATTAGGTATTATGAGAGTGAAGAGACACCACGAGAAGAAGTTCGCCGCCTCTATGCAGGAGTCGTGAGATCGATGGTCCTTAATGGGGCGCCTGTTTGGTCAAACGGGCTGTCAGGTGTTCGCTGCTGCAGAACTAAAATCAACAGTTTGTAACGTAAAATGGCTATTCGAATCGCACGAGGATATTGTACCGTGTCCTTTGAGGCGGCTACTCTTCGGGCTCCTATGAGGATCCTAGCAGATATGGACGCGAAGGTTTATAACCAAATCTGTGCCATCCGCCAAAGTGGTATTGGTGTGCCAGGAATTGCTGTTGATAGGCTAAGACGGCAGGAATGGCGACACGCGCTCGAGCAGTGGCGTGAGCAGCTGCAATAGCCGCAATATTCACGCGCGTTGCCGCATGCAGAAGCCGTCCTGCCACACTTTGCCAGCCTGGCTGAAAAGAAGGGATCGCATCTCCTACTGGCTCAGTCAGGTACTGACCGGGCATGTTTGCTTCGGTGAGTACCTGAAAAAGATTGGGCGAAAGGCCATGGCGAATTGCCATCATTGGGGAGTCGGCCAGGACTCAGCACAGCACATGCTTGAGGAGTGTCCTGTGTGGGCCTCTGAACGGCAAGTCCTGGTAGCCTGGATCGGCCGAGATTTGTCTCTGCCAGCAGTAGTTGGAACGATGCTGGCGAATTCTGACAACTGTTGGGTATAGGTCTTCCCTTTCTTCTGCCACACTTCTCTGTTCTTTGAGTCTGTCATCCGCCCATTTCCCGAGCTCCTGACGATATCATCCAACCAACGCGCTTTAGGGTGGCCCTGTTTCTCACGCCCAACCTTGGCAATCATTCGGTCAGACTTTTACTCTTTCGGCCATCTCCACGTCTAGCCAGATAGCCTGCCCAACTCTACTTTAGTCGTATCGCCCTGTCCCCGACGTCGAACACTTTAGTCCGACTCCGGATCTGTGTTGCGAGTTCGTTCTAGAGTTAAACCGAGCATAGCTCGCTCCATGGCCCTTTGTGCAACTCGTATTCCGTGCACAGTCTCCTTTGTGCGACTGTGACTGTGCGACAGCGACCATGGCTCGGCACCGTAGGCATGGTTGAAAAGGCGGGTTTTTAGGGACTGGGGTATCCTCAAAAACCGGAGAACATGTTCGAGCGTCCCAAACCCTAGTCGTATTCTACTGAAGAGTTCTTTGTTTGAATGCTCCTTCTCAAAAAATAGAACATATCCAAGTTAAACGCAATTGTCAACCATCTCTTTTTTACTTTCTAATTGCATAGCATATAAGTAAGAAACCTAGTTTTGAAAGTCTCGAAAATCTCGTTTTCCCCGGGAATTTCGAGACCACACCTAGTCTCGTTTTTTTTTTCCCGGGACTCGGTAATGCATCGAGACTGAAAGCCCTACTATATAGTTTAAACAAATATCTTAGAAGACATCGCAATGTAAAAATATCCGCGTGACTAAATAATTACGCGCACGGCAGTCATTCGCTGAGAAGCAATAAATATTAAACATTGGTTCTCCACTTTTAAATTACAAAAAAATTACAAAATTACTTTTACTCCCTTTAAATCAAACTTGGTCAACAAAAAAAAAACAATTTTCAAGCTTTTAGTTTTAATTTCGTTAATTTATATTCCTCATTCCCTTTCAATATAGTGTACATTAATTTACAATCCCTTTTATTTCTCATATTCAGGGAGTTTAAAAAAAAAAACGCCATTTTGTGCTGGCGGCCATCTTGGATTGGAAATTTGTCATAGTGTATAGTATTCTACTAATTAACCCCTTTCATTTGATACCCATATTGATAAAGTTGTGAAAAAATATGTAATCCGCCATTTTGTGGCGGCGGCCATCTTGGATTTGAAATTTGTTATAGTGTTTAGTATTCTACTAATCAAGCCCTTTCATTTGATACCTATATTGATAAAGTTGTGAAAAAATATGTAATCCGCCATTTTGTGGCGGCGGCCATCTTGGACCGATTTTTATCAAACATAGCCAAAAACACTCTCGACTTATTCACCTTTCAAACAAAAAAAAACAGAATCAAGATCGGTTCATGCGTTCGGGAGCTACGATGCCAGAAACAGACACAGACACACAGGCACGTCAAACTTATAACACCCCGTCGTTTTTGCGTCGGGGGTTAAAAATCAAGATTTATAGTAAAAACTACTTAGAAGTCACCTATTCCGAGGGTAGGAAGACGGTAAATTGATACTACTTCAACGCAATACAGGGCGACTTGTATGTTCGATCGAAGTAGTGAAGTTATCCTAGATCATTTTACCTGTAAAAAATGTTGTTGTCTTTCATACATCGATGAATGAACGTTCTGGAAGTCGTAAAAGCGTTCGCTATCGTCAACAATCTAATTAAGATCTTTGAACATCTTAATTTCTGTTCCCGAAACACTTGACAAAGTCACATCAAAAGCTGTGGCAATAACACGCTATGTTTTAAATTAGCTTTTGCATGCGGCTTCGCTCCCGTTATGTAATGAAATTAACCCACAGGAACGTTTTATATGTATTCATATGACACTCGGGATAATGTAGTTTCCCAGTAGTGAAAGGATTTCCGGAATCGATCAATAGTCCCGAAAATTACCAAGATTTCACAAGCCATACAAACTTACGATCTAACAAACAGTCAAACTTTTACCTCTTTATTATTAGTGTAGATGCTATCGCATCTTGCTCGATTCTAAGAAGAGCATCTAATGAATTTGTTGTTCTTGGACGGCGAATTGAGGAAAATGCTCTTTGCTGAAGGTCTTTTTACAAACCAAAATGTTATACTCCGCCTATCGTTTTAGTTAGTCATACATAAGTGTCAAAAATTGATGAGCCAATGTAATTTTAGTAGTGTTATCTTTTAGTGGCGGTCAGCGCAGCTCTAGATCTATGTCGATCAGATAGTGACTTTATCGAAAAAAATGTTGGCGGCTTTCTTTTTTGACGATTTAATTAATTATCAAGATAATAAAAACTGCATAAATACACATTTGCGGCGCTGTTTTGTTGACTCTCTAGTCAAGTTTAGGACCATGGAACAGTCGTTGGTAAAATGATAAGCCAATTAGCATGGTTTTGTACTTATTTTAAACTATCTCCTACTGACACATTCTTGGGCCTTTTATTATCTTTTCGACCACCCTGCTCCTGTTTGGAACTTCGCTTAGCATTCCCAAGTTATCAGTTTTCGTTTTATCAGTTCAGGGGCCGTATTTTTGAATCACTTGAAGTGAATCTTAAATTCATGCACGAAAGCAAAACGTATACGAATTGAATTTCGATTGCTCCAAATACGTATTTTTGAAGTAATAGAAATTAGTGTTGCCCTAAAACTCGAATCTTATAACATTTTTCATTTCACGCAGAAAAATAAAAACCGGAAAGCCATAACCCGTTGATTTTAAAAACCGGTAATGAGTTACGGTGGAACGGAACGTAAATTAAAAAGTTATAATGTCATTGTCTGACGTCTGTCATTGGGATTTCGATATTTTTTTCTCTAGTATTTACATATTTTTTTCTGTCGCTGATGTAATTCATCAGGATATACTCCTCGAGGATAACCATCGCGAAAGGCGAAAGAAAACACTGATTTATAGGTTAGATAAAGTCAACGTAACGTATCTGTCAACAAATCTTCACTTGTCAGTGTCATTCTCATTTCTACTGGTATCGAATAGAATATCGGAAACGAGTGGGTCGGACCAATCGTTGCAAAATTCACGGGTATGAATATTCAAAAATAGCGATTTTAGGGATTCTCATACGAATTCTGCGATTTCGTACACGATTTGGAATGCTATTGATTCAAAAATACGGCCCCAGGTCCTTGGTGACGGAATTTAAAAATATGCGTTTAGGAAAATGTTAAAACTACGTCACTAAGGATAAGAAGCCTAATAAATACCTCTCTTTTTCTTTTGTATTTTACCATCTAGTGCGTTGCATGACATATTGTAAGTAGTTTATTGTTAGTTCCGGAGAATTACCTACTAAATTAATAGATAATTGGACTATCCAAAGTGCATTTTTTGACGACACGGTTGGCGCAGTGGCTGAGCGATTGGACTGCTGCGCTGCGTGTCGCGGGTTCGATTCCCGCACGGAACAAATATTTGTATGACCTACAGATAGTTGTTTCGGGTCTGGGTATTTGTGTATGTGAGTTTAAATGTTTGTAAACGCACCCACGATACAGGAGAAATAAAAAAAAAAAGACGTGTGGCACTCGGAGACCGCCGCGGTAAAGCTATTGCATAGCATTTTTTATAAATTTTTAAATTTTTTATCAATTTCAAATTTTAACGCTGATAATATGCCCTTTGACGTTCACAATTTCTTTTTCTTTTAGCTCTTTTTTTAGCTCTTTATGCTTTTCTTCTCTATAAAAAAAGAGTTTTTGAGCGTGTTAGTTAATTTTATAAGCGTAAGATAAGATACTATTAATAGAAATTATCAATAAATTACATTATTTGAGCTAACATATTGATAAAAATGAATTAAATTATATAAATCAAATGTAACCTTCGTAGTTCTAACCACTAATAAAAACTATGACACAAATTAAAAGAAAAAGTAAATGACATCTTGACAACTGACGTAATGTCAGATGAAAGTAAACATTGAAAAATTATAAGATTTAATATTTTATAAAAGATGAGGATGATTAGTAAAAGTGTAAGTATAAATACTATATTTCCCCAACATTTTGGTTATCTTTATAGCAGTATTATATATAAATTAACAAAACAAAAAATAATACTGCATTTGTTATAATAATAATAAAATGAATGTATATAGAGTACTAATGGTACTAACTCATTTTCTTTCACTATTTTTTCGTGACTTTCTTCATTAATAAATGCACTTTGTTTATTCATATTTAAAACACTTTGTACACAAATTATACGAGTACAGATATTCACTGTTGTACATAGATGATAAATACCTATACACCTATATACTTTCTCACAAACAGCTGATTACGGTAGTTTTCCAATACAACCAATGCCACATAAAGGCGGGTTGCTGAACTAAAGAGACAAGCGTGATATTTCAAAAAGTCATTGTCAAGTGTCAATTTGTTAGGTTTTTATTTTCGTTACGGAATTTCTGGATTCGGTCCCCACGCTCAAGGCCCGCGATAGAAGCTATGCAATAGCTTAAAAAAAATTTTGTTCTGTTACAAAGATGACGTTTTGCAAAGGGAAATTCAATGTTCTTTGCTAATCGACTAATCCTTTGCCAACATCATGAAAATCTATTTTTATTATTTTTCTAGGTAAGTGCATATTGAATTATCTATTTTTTATTATGTATTTAGGATACCTATGCTTAGCAAGAACGTGGTTAGTGCTTGACTGTCCTATCGAAATTTAAATTCAGCATTCAGGACACGTTGAATTAATATATGAATAAAACATAATTTAAATCATTATAACAGTTACTCACAAAATATGCGTGATCTACACGGTCGTGTTAAATCTACGTAGTACCTACTGGAAATGTCGTTAAAGAAAATCTGTAGACGATTTTACCAGTTTATTGTGCTATGAAATATCGTCTTATCAGTGACAAAATACTGAATATTGTTTCTTTGATCTGCTATGAATTACAAACCTACCTTTTCACTTTCTTGTTAGAACGATACATGACATGACATGACAACCGTAGTTTCAATACAAAACAAAATTTTGTATCACAAAAAATGCATTTGCGTCGTATTACTGGAAAATTTACGTTTTTCCAATACCTATACAGTATTAAAAAGTCAAATAGAAGAAACACGCTTATGAATACGGATTGATAGAACACATTTAAGTATATCGTGTCTATGAAAAAAAAAATACTTACGTGTTTCTTATGAAAATCGAACGGGAAAAAGTGAATAGAAATGTATGTAGATAAGCAAAAATACCGTTTTTATATTAGTCGTGGGTTTGATCGTAGATCGTGCCCTGCTATCACGAAATTCAAGGTTTTTCTACGACCTATAACGGTAAAATCATTTCATACTTTTTGAATCGAGATGATGTAGGAATCTTCTGCGTGATCCCGATTTCTGTTGTGAAAATGGAAAATGTCCAGTCTTTCGATTGACAAAATAATGCAAACCTTAGTGAGCTACCTTTTTTTTGGAGGGTGGGAAATCATCAAACGACTCCTCTCGTTCTGGGCGGAGCGGAAGGGAGTGTCAGACTTCTACTGACTTAAAACCACCCATGTTCCTTCTTAGCCCTTGTGCCGCGGTATCTCTTTCGAACAACCCGCAGCTTAGTTAGCTACGTTAGCTCCGTAAAGTACCTACATTTAGTTTTACAACGGAACTCTGAAAAAAAATACTAATATTATAAAACTGAAGAAGAAACTGAATTTTGTTTGTTTGGTTGAACGCGCTAATATCTGGAACTACTGGTTAAAATTGAACAATTATGTTTATGTTGGATACCTAGTCCATTTTCGATAAATGGACATAAACATGATTTTTCAATTTCAACCAGTAGTTCCAGAGATTAGCGAAGGAAGGTTGAAGGTAGAGGTTATATAATATGTGAAGTGAAGCAGACGAAGTTGCGGGGGTCAGCTAGTTTATTTAATAAAATACGGTCAAACCCGGGTCTATCTTGGTACGGACATTAATGAGAAGGGATGACACTCATGTATTCCAACATGAGTTTGATGACAGAAAAGGTGATAAATATTTATGTTGATGGACAGAGATAGAAGAAGGCCAAAGAAAAGATGGATGGATTGTGTGAGGAATGATATGAAACGGAAAGGACTAAATGATGCCGTGACGTCTGACAGGGGGAAACGGAAGAAAGAACAGTAAACTTGTTGCGCCGACTCCAGATAGATTGGGGCAACGGCAAGAAGATGATGATGAAGACTATCAGACCCGGGTCCTCCAGCTCTTTTTCATTCAGCTCAAGTGTTGGTCAGAAGGAACATGGGTGGTTTTTAGTCAGTAGAAGTCTGACACTCCCTTTCGCTCTACCCAAGAGTGGGAGGGGTCATTTGATGATTTTCCACCCACCATAAAAAAAAAGGGCGGGATGGTCACTTAGGCTTTACATGCTAATATCACAGAGATGATGCAAGTGTCTATTGATTGAATAATACTGTCCCACGCTAACTCCTAAATTTTGAATCTGTTCAATCTAAACGAATTCACAGCACTAAGAAAAAACTGAACGATTTTCTCTGGAAAACTCGTTCGCTATGTACAGTTATTTATTGAATTCTGCAAGCTCAAGTAATAAGCATTAACATGACGTGTTAAAATAACTGCATGAGTATTTAGGAATGTTGCTAAACGAAAATAAAAGATTGTGATCTTAATTACCTAGTACTGAGGCTAGCTAACAAGTGTTGATGTAGGTCGGTGGGTATTGCGTCGAATGGACAGGAATTTGTGCAAATGTACATGCTAAATTGATGGATTAATGAGGAACTACGACTGCTTTATTGCTTTCATGCTGCTATTCCTGTTCTGGTCTATAAACGGGATACTAACTCCTACTAACTGAAAATACAGTAATTGAGTGATTGGTTATTACAACCTTTATTATTTGGTCTTCCATGCCTTTTTTTTCAGTTGGCTACATCTTTAACACAATTTTTATGGTCTGTGATAATATTTCGCCGTCATATCAACAACCTGCTGTCTTGTGTGGATCAGATAGAATGTTGGGCCACAAAAGTGATGAATGAAAGGCATTTGCATGTGGCTGAGATGAGAATGCTTAGGGGGATGTGTACATAAGAAGAAGTCTGAAAGTGGTGCCGGTGACTGAATAGTTGTGTGGTAATCGGTTTTCGTGGTATGGGAATGTGATGCCGAGGAATGAGGAAAATGTCGTGAGAAAGGTTTTTAGTATGAATGTGGATGAGTATAAGAGTAGAGGAAGACCAAAGAAACGATGGATGGACTGTGTTAAGAATGGCAACAAAGGAGGTGTGAAAAAAGAAAGAAAGAAAGAAAAAGTATTTATTGGTCTCACACAGGACAAGAAATCAACGAAATCGGAGAGAATCGGGGATCGGTGAGATGACGAGAAACAGAGAAGTACGGAAGAAGACATGCTGCGCCGACCGCAAATGAATTGGGATAAAAGCAAGAGAATGATGATCAGCTCTATAAATACAATAAAAGTATGTAGCCTGTTAAGTCATGTTTGGAAATGCGACTAATTGATTGGTAATTGTTTAGTACCTCAAGATTCTGAAAATCAGAGCTGCCCACAGCTAACGAATCATCATGCTAATCAGATCCACCAAATATGTAATTTTAATTGAGCTAATCGATTCATTTACTTTATCGCGTGGTTTTAAAGAGTTCTAGGTATTTGGCGTGCAGTTGATAAAGTTCGCCGATGATGTTGGAATGTCTGTTAACTTATTTGTAACTTACTTGCCACTGATTGCTAGCAGTATCGCGAGAGGCGTATTAATTTACTGAAAATAAGGTCCGTGTTACCTCAAAGTTACAATAGTTTGTGGATGTAAATAAGTAAGTAATTGATTTTACTGATGTTAGGTATGGTATTACACGTAGAAAAGTTGCTTCAATAATTTGGACAAGTCTGCTAAAAATGAACTGATACTTGGAAGTTTCTCAGCGATGCAGACGCAGGCAGATTTGTAGGTTAATAGGATTATTTATACTTGCGCATCAATTATATCTTTTATAGGGTACAATTTTTTATTTACATAACTACCTACTTAATCTTTAAATACTTATAAAAGAAAAATGTTGGTACTGCTTATTATTTTTTGCGCTAAAAAATATGAATGATCATCATATTTTATATTTATACAATAGCTTTTTTGTACAACGACCGTTTGGGCCCTCTGATATCATGCGTATTACAAATATTACAATTGACTATGTACATTATTTACCGGGCCAGTAAAGGACAATAAATACATAATAAAGTACCTATGTAAAACACAAGTCACGCGCGTTATAATGTTGTTATGGCCATTGATATAACAATAGTAAAAAACCTTAAAAAAAAAAGACGGTAGCGCGGTAGAGTTCAAATCAAACTGAAAGAAAGCTTCACTTCAGCAAAAGTTCTATTTGAGATCCCTGTTCCAAAGTCAGAATTTATGAACTTTATATGGAAGCAACGACTTGTCCTTCCTGTCCAGATACTAGCACAACACAGGAGCTGATGGATGCTACTGAACGTGCCAATTTCGTCGGAAAATATTGGGCTAACTCAATTGAAATTGTCATCGCCACCCTAAGAAGAACTATCTGTGGAAACTAGGACGGTTCTGTATAACTTGACAACGCGCCCTGATAATTTCACTGTTCTTGGTAAGAAAAGGGAAATTATTAGGACACGTTGCACTTTCAATATTGTGGGTTGTATAAACTTCCTACGCACAGTATAGAAAGTGAGACAGGACTGGTAGTATAAGTTTTTTTTAAACATAATTTATAGCATCAAGTGTCTGTTATTTATTAATTTTAAAAGTTCCTTCTCTCCTATTTTGCACCTTTTCACTTTCGATGCACCGGTTCGCTACACTTGACAAGAAACGAGATCCCACTATTAAGTTATATTAATTACTTACGTATTACGGTGACCCAATCCCTGCTGCTATTTTTTTTGGTAAAGGGCAATTTTTTGCTTCTGCACATTCAGCTGTTGGCGCGGAATACAGATTGGTGTCAAAAGGCACAGTGCTATTGAATAGGCTGCTTCTTCGTCTTATTCATTTGGATATAACGACTTACTTTACATTTTGTTGGACCAAAATTTCGCCACGGGCTCCACGTCGTCATCGCTGGCAGCAGTAGAGATTAAAAGGACTAAGATTTGGGCACAGAGAAACATAATCTACGGTATAGTATTGTGCCACTAAAAAAATTAAAAAGTGACAGATATGGCTAGAGCCAACTTCTTCGATGTACCTACAAAAGGAGACATACTACGCCAATCCCTAATAAAAGGCAGGAGGGTAATGATGATGCAATCATGCTAATAAGACATGTGACGGGATCTTGGTATAACTGTTCCTCTAACTATAACATCTGCTTTATATTCCACATTAATATTAACAGTGGACACCGAGTGCGTCATATTACCACCTATTTTACTAACAGAACTACCTGATTGCATGAACATGAATTTTAACACATTTCATGGAATACATTTTAAAATTCAACATTCATGTTATATTGATTCCTGCTCTTAAATGATAAGGAGTGCAACATTAAATATGTATACCTACGTTAAAATGAAAAACTTGTTTTTGTTTCGTGGTGAATTGATTCGTTTCTCAAAATATGCCGAATGTGAGGCTCATGCTGTGGGTACGGTGTAGAGCGCTTTCCGTGTTTCGGATTTCGGCGAAATAGTTATAAATTGCTGTGCTCTCAGCACTGAGGCAAGTGATAGCGATCCAATTTTGCTAAATTTAGTAACTCAAGCATGTTAATAGGTAGTGATAGACTTATCGGACCCAAAACTTTTTTTTCTCCTGTCAAGCTGTCAATACCAAAATGAACTCACTCCCACTAACAAACATAGGGAAAACCAAATACTAAATACACAGGCGAATAAAACAGGTATACCTTATATCTAGGACTAAAGTAAGACACAGGGCAAAAAGTGGTTTACTAGCGGCTCTGTCTGCAGTTTGCAGGCTCCGGTTACATTGCCATAACTCTGGTGCAGGCCAACTCTAGCACCTTTAATTCTATTTACGGCCGGTTATCGTGCGAAATAAAAGGTATTTTTAAATTAGTATTGCGTGCGGAATAGCCTTTAAAATTAGGATCAGCTACCGGTTATAAATATGGTCTTATAAACTCGAAGTAAAGCCAGGAATTTACTTGATTAATTTCTTTTTTACCGATCCTGCTATTTCGAGCTTAACGTTTAAATTAATTGATATCGAACTGTCTGGTATGAACAGCCGCCCACTTCATAGTTTTTTTACTTAAGGATCATTTAATAGAGGAGTGAGTGGGGCTTAAGATTTTGTCGACTCATTTTACACTCTAAAGTTAGCCAGCATGCAGTCTGGTGCGGAAATCACCGTATATACCTACCTACACGTACAAGTGTGTCAAATCCTGATTTTAAAACTTCCCGCTTTTAAAACGCATATTACCTGCCTATAAATCTGTGACGAATTACCGGTCATGAATTAAGTGTTGAAGAAATATCGAGTGTTCGATGATGACTTGTAGAGTTCTATTTTTGGAACATCACGTGTATTCTTTTAAAGGTCAAAATGTTTTGGGTCAAAAGTCAGTGAAGGTAGAAACGCCTGTGTCCGAAGGTAAAAGTTACAAGAGCAATCAGTAGTCGACACTCGGCATGCATCAAACACTTACCGGAGAAGCAGAATAGAGTGACGTAAGTGAGCGGTGTTTATTCGGCCAGGCTTTTCGGCGGGGCCCCCACCATTACGTTTTGTTTACAAGAGCGACGCCTGAGCGCCGGCACTCGCAGCCGGTCAGCACGCGAGACGCGACGCTCGCGACGTACAACACTACCGCTAATAACCTCCTCACTAACCATTGATAAGTGATGCCCCCCAAGTGTTGAGGCCCCGAGGACACACTACCGGTTCCGAAGTCGACGTAGAAAAAACTGGAGCTATTATACACTATTCAGTTTACATTAGACCATATCAGCGAAATTAGACGTGCAACCAGTGTGTGCTAAGGACCTGCAAATCGCCGAAAATTATCGTAAGTGTCATACTGTCAATTTTATTTTGTATGCTAAACCAGTTTTGTGTTTGCGAACTTTGTTACAACATTCATGGAAATGTTTCGTTTGAAAACTAAATAGTCATCATGAAGAGTCGGTATGCTTGATCTATTTGCTCGTTGAACGTTTTTGTAAGTGCGCCTTTTAATTTAGGAACAAGCATCATGTAGGTACGTGAAGGTCGTAATTTTTATGTCACTTACGTTCCTTTTCGAAACTGAAAACCGGTTGGGATCTTTTTTTAAGCTGGCGCAATAAAATTAACATATCAGTGACAGGGATCGCTGCACGTGTGGCACTCACAGGTACTTTTGGTTTAGGGGACCCTCTCGCACCACCAGTCACAACACTGTCGGTTTTAAGTGCAACCATTCGCTCAACGATTTTATCCAAATTCTAACTTTGGTATAAATCAGTTGTTTACTTATCTTCAGTATCACTGCGTATCTCCCCTCGCGTGGTGTCGAAATTTGTTTACATAGTATTTGGTCTAAACACTGTTTACATAGACAGATAAGGTGGGATATCGGTCATTGAAAGTTATGTGATTTAAGGGCTGGAAGTATCTAGTACCTATGTACATGTGTTTAGTTTTCTGCCTTCTTCATTTCGTATTCGTGACTCTATTGGGACCTAATAGCTGTAATTTGGGTATTACCAAACTACTTTTGATGCATCAAGGCGTCTTGTATGAGTATGTGGATGTAAAGTTGAAGAACCACAACTGAATTAATGATTATCGAGCTGTAAACACACCTACAGGCAGAAGCGGCATTTTGTAATAGTTATTACCTGTTAACTACCTTTACAACCATCGCTATCGTCACAGAATGGGTAAAGGAATAGATTAATGAGCGGAAAAATCAATGTACCAAAAATAATTAATTTCCGAATACATTGTAAAACTCGAATGTTGAAACGACTAGTTCATAATCTTCGAAGTGTTAGCCCTTTAAAGCATTAGCATAAGTAAACATCTTATAGAATCAAAACTAATTGGAATTTGGAGTAGTTTGTTCCTGATACTGTTAGACATGCTGCGTCGACCCCAAATGAATTGGGATAAGGGCAGGAGAATGATGATGATGATTGTTAGCCTGTGTTATCACACTGCTGGGTGAAGGCCTATTAAAGATTATTTTCTTAACTATGTTTAAAAACAAAACGTTAACGAGTATAAAATAAATGTTATGTACCGGTTATTTAAACGACACGTAAAGGTGATGAAGACATTTCTATGAGATAACCAATGTTACCCAATATGAATGAAATATACTTAGTATATTGAAAATACTGCATGTGATTGACTAAATTGCATGATTTTGAATTTTCTACAATGACAAGTTCCTTACAAAAAGAAATCTTACAAGTGTTTGTTGCCACAACGATCAATAAACGGCTTTTGATTCTGTAAAATGACTAAAATCCATAAAAATGTTCCTCAATAATCGACAACCCCCAAAATCTTCCTTCTCGTATAAAGCATTTTCCCAAATAAGCAATTAACCCGAGCGATGAAAGCTCCAAAGGTATTTCGGTCTTATCTGAACGAGTGAGAGAACAATTTTGGGTAGTCTATTGTGAAATGCCCTCAATTTGTCCTATGAGTAGGTTTTCGTCTGGGAGTCTGCTCCAGCTATAATTGTAATGTAAGCACCCTCTTCCCAGCGACCTCCAGACGGTTGACCTGAGCTCCGGGCCCGCCACTCAATTGTTGTTACACAATAATACTCGTCATGTATCGATTTGGGAAAGCCATAAGAATAATTTTGCATTGATTTCTTTGGTCAGTTGTTTGGCTTTGTTAAATATTGAATCGTAACAACGATTCAATATTTACATACAAGTTTGCTTGCTGTGAGGTCTTTTTCGGATAGGTATCCATCCGAACAATTTTGATCAATCCTGGTAACTTTTTGTATGCCCTCTTTTGTCGTGGGGTATCTGTTCGTCTTGAGTAAGGTTTTTGTGTTCCGCAGGAGGAAGTTGTTAGTTTTATTACTTTTACCCGAAAACCCAAAATAATACTGCGGGTCGATTCGTTTATATATTTCTAATCGGGCACAAGTGAAGTGTCTCATAAAACTTAAGTGAATTATAGGTTTCTACAGTAAAATATGTTAATATTTTATTCTTTTGTGCTTTGATAAGGGATCTGATCTAAGCAATCTCAATTTTTTTCTGAATGTCTACGTGCACATCATGACGTACTGAATTTGGCATTTATGATTCACTTCTACCTCATAAAAGCAAAGTTTGTTTGGGTGACTTGCGTGCGCGCATGTGTCCTATTTGATGATGATATTTTTATCTCGACTCTTTCCTTGGCCCTTTTACAGGTCAGTCATCTGTTTGTCAATCTGAATTGCCAGCAGTAAATAACTCAGAAGTATTTTAAAATTCTTCATATTTCTTTTCATCACTGACACCATACCTTTACTTATTTTAATTTGTGGGTGTCTCTAGTGTCGAAATCCAGTTTAAAAGTGATGTGTTCAAAGGCATGCTGTAATTATGTTGTTAACAGCCTCTTCTGTGAGAATAACTGTCATATTTTCTCGTCACGGAAAAATATGGTCTTCAGTCGATGTCTAAGTGGGTAATTGAAAATAATGGTAAGAGAATTCAGATTTCATTGAGACCTAGCTATTGACAATCTTTTGACCTGCATAATCTTTGTGAAGGCTAAGAAGAGTGGTAGGCTTGTTATAATAAAGTTCTCGGTGATTCAGTAAGTAGTAATGATGATAACTCGTTCGTTATCGTTCATTGACCACCAGCCACTTACGATCGGGTAACTGATAACTAGTTTTTAGTAATACGTATAACATTACGAGTATTATTAATATAACTTGGAGTGTAAAGTAATCGATAGATAAGTTATGAAACGTTTATTTTGCAACGTTTTAGACATAATAGCCCAATCATATAATATGATACATATAAATGAAGTTACGTATAAACTTTATTAAAATATTCACATCGTATTCCGGTTTAGATACTCGGAGAAAATTCATTTCCAATTTGAGAATCATATCGATCAACGGCCTTTATTGTTAATTTATTATTTGAAATTTCGTGAAATCAAAATGGGTGAAAGAAGAAAAGATGAAAGTTACTGTCGTCATAGGTTTTTCCCAGCGCGGCTCTTCTTACGATCAAGAATAAATGTGCGTTGTCCAATCGAAAGTACATAAATCATAAAACAACTAGTTGCGAGGCTCTAATTCAATAATCTGGGTTACGAGTTCCACTTTGTACGAATGGATGAAAGCAATTAAGTGTTTTCGCTTTCGTACAACCAGTTCTGGCGGACATACTGTCGCAGCCTTGTTCACATAATTTTCCTTGCTCACATTAATCATTAGTAGTGCGAAAAATAATAGAATATTGATTGACAGATTATGGAACTTGTTAAGTTAATATTTGGATTTATACTTAACTATGTAGATATACTCTTACTTAACGATTTACCTTAGATTACACCCTCGGATATCACCAAGTAAAGGTGTCGATCAAAAGTTTGTCTACAAGGAAATTAAATAACAAAAATATAAAAAATTGTGCGACTACAGATTGATTTGGGGTCCAAAGACATCATTTATAGTCTTTGATGATGCATACATTACCAAAATGCGTCACCACAACACGGTAAGTAAGCCTCTATTTGTTAGAAACTGAAGAATATTTTACATGTACTTAAGTATGTAAGCTCTCAAACAAATATTATTTATTTAAATAGCTGTATCATGCACTGAGCTAGGTAATATAGTATTTAAGAATGTTGTAGCATAAAATAAAGCGGTTGTCGAAGAAAACCGATCTTTTCATACCGAAAGTAAAAGTTAACTTTCGGCATCTCTACCAGATGAAAGTGATTCAAGTGACTAGTTTGTATTAGTTTCGCTCTCGAGCGCTTTGTCTGGTATACATCTGAACCATTATAAGGTTTAACCTAAAGCTTAGGAACTACCAGGCTGGCCAGAAAAATTGCCAACTACTGGCAATTTTCTACTTGCGATTCCTGGCATCGTGTCGTAATTTGTGTTCTTGTCAGTTTTCCTCACCGAAATAAATTTTCCATCAATCGCTTTGTGTGCAAAAAAGCGAAATTTAACCAAATGTGATTGCGTAGCTCGGAGAGAAAGTCACACTATATGGCAGGCGCGTGCGTCCGAAGGATTTACGTGCTTGTGACGTGCGTGTTGCGAAAATTTGTTCGGAAAAATTTGCAAAAGCCGATAACACATAGGGGAGTGTCTATTAGCACTTGGGCGTGACGTCAATAGGACAACCTGAAAATATGAATGAATTCGCCATCGGACGACTATGTATGTCAAGTGTTACGCAAAATACAATTCGCTAAACTACGTATCCGTTATATTTTGAGGCCGTGGAGACTCCACCCAGCTTTAAGCTCCATACCCATTCATTGAAAGAGAAATTGGTGTCATCACCGAACCCATACACTGAGCCGCTGGACCGTACGCCCGGTGTCGAAGTAAAAGTGTTCCAAAAAATTTACGTCGCGAAATTACATTGCGATTTCGCTGTAACGAGGTCATCGATGTGGGTCGAGTAACAGCTATCTGTTAGAATTGAAACTTTTTTGTTTGTTACATTTAGCATCCGGCAGTCAAGGCGTAGTTCACGGCCACCGAAATGTTGGGAGTCGTTAGCGATTATGGCTCATATAGTTCTGAGTATCACGATTAGACGTAATTGATGTATTGTGTGAACGCCATCGCGTTCGTTTTTTTTAGTTACAATGTTTTTATTCGCATTAAAATCAGGTTGCTCCAACTGCTAGTTTTTGCCGGGCAGAGGCGAATGCTAAAATACGACTATGAATTTCTGACGCCCAGTATCGACTGACTCATCAACACCCAGCCCAAACCCTTGAATCTAGAAAGCTGAAATTTTCCCTGAAAAGTTCCCTTTATATAATGTAGACAAGGAATAAGGAAGGATTTTTCAAACTTCAACCCCCAAGGGAGTTAAATAGGGGATGAATGTTTGTATGGATAATCGTCATTTTTGATATTTCCGACATTCACGCGGCCAAAAGCTAGTTTTTTATAATATTTTGGTAATGTACAAATAATATTTCGTGGGATATTATAACTACGGCACGAACACGACTGTCTGTATCACATTGAAAAGGAAAACATAAGTTCGATCCATACATTTTTCTGTATAACACTGTCTTTTTGGTTCTTTGTGTAGCAAGTTCTTTAAAATGACCAGACGCAGACTTTATCAATTTACATTGGCAATTCACGCCTCAGTTATTACTGTGTTCGCTACTGATATACCTATAGGTACATTATGCTGAGTTAAATTGTTAATGTCGGTAAAAACTTGGCAAATCCATGTGATAATAGACGCTTTTATGTGTGGTACCACAACAAGAATGTTTATTGATGACCAGCCCCTGAGTCCATGTCACCCACCAGATGTTGTTTTATTTTAATTAGTCTTATTTTTCTTGCTACGCATAAGTTGTTTTAAAGGTGCACTTTTCGGACCGTTAATTAAGAAGATATTGCTGAAGCTGGCGTAACCTGTAGGCGTGGGATAACGGCCTGTCATTTAATTTACACTTTTGTTGTAATCTTTGTCTACTTCTTTTTCTTCTCTCCTATTACAGGATCCTAATAATTATTCACTTTCCTCATTGCGCTAAATACAAAGTGCACGTCCGTAGAGCATTTCTAGTTTTAGAATTAAACAAATGTCTAGTTTTTTACGTAAAATTCTTTGCGTCTAATAAAATCTGCGCAAAAGTGAAGTCAGGTTTGCAAAGTATGATGTCATCAATTAACAGTATTACACGCGTTTAATTCTAGATGTTATTACTAATTACATTTGGCTTCACTTGGCTTTACAGTTTTAAGAATGATTAGCATTGTTTTGTGATGCTTCTTCTGTACTTTCTTTCCTATTGTCATGTTCATTCTATTTTACTTGGTCCAATAATTTACCTCTCAAAGCAAATTCCGCTATGTGAACTTCAGAGTATCTTGGGAGTTTTTGTTCTAGTCTTTTTCCCCTTTTATTGTTTTTAATTCATATGTATCTAAAGAACAAGTCATGGTGTACATCGTTTTCAACTTTTCCTATGGTGTAATAAAACTTCCACGTGCAATTGTAGCCGGAATTTGCTAATCTCTCTATAAAATAAACAAAATGTTAGTGAAGTCGTTGAACTTGTCTGTAAATATCGATGCGGGTTCATCAGTTTCGGCTTGAACCTCTAGATAACCCCACAATTCCTGGTTCGTGTAAAAATCACTAAAGTTTGTTTTCTGTGCGTGACTTTGCGACCCTTGAACTTGGATTTATTTCTCGTTGACAGTTACGCAATGTACATTAGAGTATTTTATCAGTAAGTAGGTATTTTATGCTTGTTTTTCCGCTCTAAAGTATTATGATAGTAGAGTTCACTACATTATCGTTGTGAGTTACATTGGAGGCGTCTCACTCGTAATTTATGTAATGCTTTGCACGGGGTATAAAGATTGCAACTTTGCACTACACTGACAGCTTGTTAGTATTGCTTGCAATATAGAACCTGACTTTATCGGTCCACTTTTTGTAAGTTCGAACTTCGAAGAGAACATTCACTCGACGCTGCAAGTCTGGACTAATCGATATAGAAACCTTAGCAGAGAGTTGAAAGAGTATTTCATTTGTATTCAAAACAAATGGTGTACGTAAATCGTAAATTAAAAACTTTAAAGTTAAAACTCATTTGAACTTTTAATGGTTTCACGATGTTTAGAACTTATACTTCGTTCAAAGGTACAAATTAATACGAGTTACCTATAATTAGGGAATTTACCTTCGGAAATCCATGAATATCAATATTTTGATTGAAGCACAAAATTTTAAACTAGAATGAGGGGAAAATTTCCTACATGGTCTGACCTACATAGAACGGAAATCACTGGAAAATTTTCAATATACTTTGTAATCCATATTATGGCACATAGTTTCAAGTAGGTAGCTATAACTGCGCTGGCAATAATTTGTAATGCTTCTTGTCCATGTAGGGATTACAATCGCCATATTACGAATGTTTACTGATGTAATACATTTACTACTACCACTGTAAGCTGTTGTTACCTGTAATTGAGTTTTCTTACGGGACCTTGTATTCTGTGGTAGTTTGACATTTGAATAAGATTAATAAATTGTAATGTAACTCGTTGGTAATCCAAAATAAATAAATACTACGTTATCTCAAGAATAACGAGAGTAAGGTAAGATGTATGTTTTGTTCAGTTGCATATGTTATCCTACTATTATTATAAATGCGCATCATTACAAACTTTGTGAGGATAAATGGATGTCTGGATGTTTGTTTCTCTTCCATGCAAAAACTACTGACCGGTTTTGTATGAAATTTGGCACAAAGTTAGTTTATTACTTGGATTAACACAGGATACTTTTTATTCTGGTAGATTGATGATCCCGTGGGACAATTATCGAACTCCACGCGAACAAAGCCGCGGACATAAGCTAGTGTTAAATAAACAAAGGGGAAAAATTATGTGATATACGGCTATAATAGCCGTATCACAGCTCAAGTCTTAAAAGTCTATTGTTATATGTATAAACAGCTGTGTTAAAGTTACGCATGAAGCTACTGAAGCCATAGATAATGGCTGTAAATGAGTGTTTAAATGAAAATGTATTATTGACACATCGTTCGTTTAGGTCAAGACCTCAATTTTCTACCTAAACACGTCAGCATAACGACGCCCATTAAGTAGCTAACTAATAACAATTTAATAGTAAGACAACTGCTGGTGTTTCCCCAAACAAGTACCTATTGTTGTCTGAAAGGAGGTCCATCCATTTAGAATGGGTCCAAACATATTGCCTTGTGGCACTCACGAAGAAAACTTTGTTAAAATGCGTGTCTGACTAAAGATTACGATTTTTTATCCCTAACACTTACATTGTTTCTGTTCAACTATCTTTAAATTGACTTTTTGCACTCCTAAGAGTTGTTCATAAAGTTGGATGTTGGTTTTATTTAGTAGGTACTTGTTTTTGCATGCCTTTGCCAAGACTAAAAAGAGTTATGTTAGAACTATTTATACAATGCATCAGGAATGGTCTACAAAAGCTTGCAGTTTGTACTGGAGTATACAAAGTCTCTATAAGATTTTGCACGTTTTCGCATTCCCCTCTTTATTTTGGTCCTACTAGTTAGAGCAGCTACAGGATTTTCAACATAGTTCACATTTAACATAAAAGCTTGTTAGTCTAGCTTTCCAACGTACCTAATAATTCACTCTTCTAGTCATATTCATACTTTAGTTAGTTCGTTATTGTTTCAACTACTTGCTTAAAAATGTTTGTAACGAAGGTTTATTCACCGTCATTTTCACGCATACGTAAAGAATAGCCTATTATTATCTATATACGTATGCCCAAGGTCGTGTCTAAAACGTCTGTAGTTGCAGTATATCTATATACAAGTTTTTATGTTTGTGTGGCCGTCATGTGTACAGTTCGTGTCGGAAGTGGTCGCCGCTAAGTTGTTTGGTGAGGCCAAGAAGTAAAAATCAACTTCTTTGTTTGAGTTTGGTAGTAATGTTGGTTTGCCCATAGGGCGTTTATACTCAAGACGTCGCGTCTCGGGTTAAGAAGTAGTTTGTAGAGGTAGTGTGTGCATTGTTTAATGTATCTTATCCTTGCGCTCTTTTCCCTTAACAGATGAGTTGAATATCAAATGAATGTACTTAGCTCGATACTAGGCAGGCCGATAGAGTCATGTGTCTATTTATACATTTTTTGTTTTATTATTAGCAACTGCAAGTGTTCATAATTCACGCTCGAGGTTTTCAGTAACAAATTGTTTGTGTTGTGCTTTTTTTGGAAAAGGTGATGTTGGCTCTCACATTTTTTTGTGACCCGCACAACTGGTTCTTCGGTTTTTTGTGTAGTTCATCGTGACAAGGAAAACCATTTCATGTTGCTAGTAAGGCGTTCGATTGAGGTCAATTTGAATGCTGCTTATTGGTTGAAAACTTCCAGTTTGAAATTGGGGTGTTCCACTATATTTTATATCAGTTTAATGATTTATCATCGTAATTCATAGTATTCAAAAGGAAATAATACGTTAAATATTTATGTGACTAACCTAATAACAGTAATAACGCATGCCCTCAATCTGTTCGTAATGAGTGCATATATTATTGGAAATAAATAAATAAACTCATGTTGCAATATCAGTGGCCTATTAAAACAATGTTGGATTCTAATCGTTTGACCTACTTTTACGACGAAGGAAGGAAAATACAAACTTGCTCTGAAATGTGTAGAACAGAATAAATGTACCGCTTACCTCAAAGTAGTAAAGCAAATAAATACATGATAATGTATTTATAAATAAGTTTTATCAGGAAAATAATCTAGGATTACGTTGGAATTATTTTGATAAGATCATTCATGATAATAAATCTTCTTATCGACTTTCTTCAACTGCTATCTTTGAAGATAATTTTCAAGTTAAAAAGAGCGTGACCTAGTACCTTTAATAAATATTCAAGTATATAAATGCATATTTAAATGTGACATCGAGAGCGTTCCTTCCGCAGTCTGTGACCAGAGCTCGTTGTTTTAAAAAGTGGTGTGTCCAGATTTCACCATGCGAATTCAAGAGTGCGTTGTATGCAAATTGTCGATAAGTACATGCCAATGCGGAGGCGTTTCTTTTGCAATGACATTTTTATCACCCCGCCCAATGCATTCGTGCTGTATCACTTTCTCCGGACCTTTTACTTCGATAGCTATCATACTTTTTATTTACAACCATTGCGTGAATAAAGTAAAATTATTGTGCAATAACATGCAAGGAGCGTCATCATCTTAAAATTGTTCAATGTTAGCCTGACTAGCAACACTGAGTGGATACGGTGGATACTCGTAACTAATGTTATTTATTTAACATGAGTTACAATCATACATAGAGATAAAGGTTCTTGGGGAGATGTAATACCTCTTAATCTTAATTGACATAATACTCTGTTCGTTGCCGACACGACGGACAGTGTAATGACTTGTAATTTCGGTGTGAAGAGTCGTAAAGGTGCAAAACGTATATTGCATTGATGCTACGTCTCTGTATAAGTTGAAGGTACTTCACGGTAGATGTGTGAACTTTGGATATTAAGATAAGGATTCCAACGTTTGAATTTTAACTCTCATAATATTTGTTACAAAATTTTAAAAGGTCTCATACCAATATTTATAATTAGTTTTGTCACAGAGTGCATTAACCTGCTTTGAGCACACCCTTGCCACATCTATAATCTACTCAATGTCTGAATTGATTTTGCCTTCAAATGTGACATCTGTTTCATCACGGCTGATGCTTGTTAAATGATTACAGCAGGGTAGCGTTTCGTTTCTTCATTTACACGTCCCACTTTGTCCAATAAGCAGAGGTGAGCAGTGTCAAATTGGTGGTACTAGTGATTCGTTGGTAGCGACCTTGCCCGAAACACTCATTCACGCAGTTGCTCGACAAAGTGCGTTACGCAGATGATTTCAACTTTGAACACACATAGATTTTTTATGTTCGCATAGTTGTCACCACTTAAAAGTTATTGGCTATATGATTGTTACTGGAGTATTGTCGGCACGATTCTCTCCAGATGTACCATCTCAACAGAATAGCAATGATCGAGTGGAGAACTTGTTCTCACTAAAGTGTACAGTTTATTGAGGTGTTTATCCTCGTGTAGGCTATTCATATTCTACGGTCGATTAGCGAGCCTCTTGACCGCCATGCTACCTGCGCTGCGTTGGCTTTGGCACAGAGCTCCGACTATGAGATCAACAATGTCAAGGCACGGTTATGTTATGTCAGTGTTGTGCAACTCACTCGCCCATACAACAACACCTTTGGTCCACTGGAGCCAGTCATCACAAAAGTACATCAAGCTTTTTCTGTGCTACAGTCCAAAGTGCGATGCAATTGCGTGCAATTGTACATTATAATTGCAAATGGACGGTTTTAAAGTAAGCGGTCATGTGTATCGCTGGAAGTTTTTCTCCACCGCATCCCGATTTGTTCTTGTTGTTGATCGTTACATATTAATCTTTTTCCACGAAGGGCCATTTTGTTTTTGTTACACGGGTGCTTGTGAAGGGCCTGTCGTGATTTATGCGCTTGCCAGTGAATGTATTTTACACAATTTAAAATATTGATTGTAACCGTACCAATAGCTACTTCCAACAACTTTATAAATTTTTCAACACCTCCAGCGACGATATCACATTTGTGTCATGCTCCTAAGTCTATTGTGGCTTAGAATTTTGAAGTACTGCTTATAATTATGAACATTGTCAATTGTATGTAAATGTTTTATTAAAAACGAAGTGGTAAAGGTCGGCAGGCGCGTCCATTATGTCGAGCGCGTAGAGGGCAGTAAGTCAGTATATCTCAGACAGCTCTCCGCCCCGGGGTGTCCGATGTCCGAGCCTGGTTTATGCAGGCACACCTACTCGGAGGATTTGCTTCGCACGACTGTCTCCGTACCTGAAATATTACCCTTAATCAGACTTTCGTTTATTTCGCATTTATTTTTATCGGATTTCGATTTCGATGCATTGTTGTGTTTTATTTCTTAGTTCATCTCAATATCCTGTTTATTATTTGGCTTCGGTTCTGTCGTTGGTTCTTTATTTATTATATTAAAAATAATCTTTCTCGCAAATTTATCTTTTCGGGCATCTCTGATTATAAATTACTGTCGCATTTTAATGCCTGGAGTGACCAATGGTTGGGTGCTCAATGGAAATATTAGTGTCACTGAACTTTGTAGTTATCATGTTGCAAATCTCGGTATTGGTTACGAGTAATTACGGCCGGTGTACTTATCTGTTCATATAAATCATTTGTCTTATAGACACTTAACAGCTGCTGTTGAAAATTAATACACGCATTAAGTTGAATTTGATTTGCAAATAGAGTCTTAGTGGCAGACACGCTAGTAGGTTCATAAGCGTTATTAACTATCATTGGATCGGCCTTAAGGGCTGTGCTCAATTAAAACAACTGGAACTTGCTCCTAGCACGGAGCGTACCAAATCAATATAAATTTTTAATGTTAATATATTCTTAAAAAAACATACTCCATAAAGAGATGAGTTACGTGCACTAATTACGGGTTCTAAAAAAACCACTGCACCGTAGCCGCACGTATTGATGATTATTTGTTTTGCCAGTAACTCCTCATCGGTTGCTTTGTTCCGTAATTATCCGGTTAGCTTAGTGCACAGCCATGAATCTCATTAATTAATAGCCAGTGGGCAGAATCCGGTTTAATTTAATTAAGACCCCAACAAATTTTACTATTAATACTCACCTCGCGGCATATGTTTACTTTCGGTACCCACTACAAGCGACCGGTTCTGTCTGATTAATAAACCTGTGAATTCTGAATCGTTAATAAAGTGCAGTAGTGTTTGTAGTAACATAGCTACAAGACATTTAGCTCTCGTAAGGAAATGTTTCTCTTTCATTAATTGCATTGTTATGTCAGTGTGTGGAATATTGAAATCACTGCAATAGAATACAAATGAGTACGAGTAGTTCACTAGGCTCTACAAATCGCCGGTTCTTAGCAGTTTTATAGCGCAATATTGGAATGTATCTGACATTTCAGTTTTACGAGTTTGGTTTCATTCATCTGAAGCGTTGGACGTGGAATATATTGAAGGATAAATTAATAGAAAGCACACATATTTGAAATGCCCGTGCTAACAATGGTAACCTGTCAGGACCAGTTGTTGGTGCATCTGCTTTCCATCTAAAACCTTCAATATTTGTATGCGTAAGACAAGTGTTTGTCCTTTGTGTGAGAGATATGTTGCCACAGACTGTTAGGACCGTCGCATCGGGATTCTGGAACCAATATATACACATAGATACTCTGACATTGCATAGAGCAACATTGTTAATATCGTTTCATTTACTAGATTCAGTTCGTCATCAACCGTTTAAATAGCACAATAATTTATCTAGACTAGGTCTAGGTCCATACACAGATTTACAATGAAGTTTCTCCGCTGGTAACCACTGTATTTCTCATTCGTGCTTGCCACCGTCATTGTAAATTGTACCTTACGTTATTAAACTGGGTTTAAAATGGAGATTAATGTCGAGTGCACAGTGTCATCGACAACAGGTATCTGCTCACTTACCTTGACCGCGCACGCTGTCCTCTCACTTATAGAATGATCATAGACGTCTTCGATGCGCCTGTGCTACTAGCGTGCACCCTGATTCGTGTTCCTGAGTCTCCTCAAATTTTGGACCTTCCTCTAAATACAATAACAATCGTATTTCCCAGAATTTCCACCTCGTCCTTTATTTGTTATTCATCATGAAAGATTTATGAGACCTCCCTTTTTTGTACGCTCTTTAACTTTTTAATTTTATATCAATATCGGTTTGTATCAATTTCAGAATGTATGTATGAGACCGTGACTTTGTTTTTTCCCGAAAAGACACAGCGAACTGTATCTTTTTGTGTTTAAGATGAATTTTGATGCGGGTTGACGTCGAATCTGTTCTTTGGTGGTTCATTTGGCCGTGTCACTGAATCGTAAGTGAGGACACGGTGTTGAGCAACTTTTTGTGTCCATCCTAACACGCGTTCGTTTAATCTAACTTCCACACAAGTCTTTAATTTAAACATTTAGCAATTTATAAGTGTTGCGTTGATGCTATAGTTTATATTCAATTTATGTCAATAGATTGTCCGGCGCTCGCCATATTCATATGATTCATTGCCACTCAATCGCGATGGGAGATTAAATAAATCGTCAGTCGCCGTCCTCGTATCGTCGATGTGATTGTATGTGCGTGCGGGGTTGACTTTCATACAATATTGCCGCCAATTAGATCGTGGCGTCTCGCAACGCTGCCTAGGACACTCGAGTTCACTTTACGGAGATATCGGTTTCGTATGTGTATTTGAATTCAATTCATTCATATTTTGTTAGTTTGTTTGTACATTTAGTTTGGTTCAAAACATTTTGCCTCATTCTTTTTACCACATGGCACGCTGATTTCTTAACGTCATGTCAGTCGGAAAATATTTTAAAATTACAAGGTGCGGTGGACATGGGCAAGTGATAATAAATTTAAAATTTGGCTGCATATCAAAGACGGACGATTCTTCTGAGAAATAAGATATGTTTAAAACGTTTTATTGTAAAGGTTTATAAATATTTATATCAAACGCCAGTACTGCTCGCAGTACTGGCGTTTGATATAAATAGGGCATTTGTATGATATTGGTACAGCAGTTACCCGCTTCACAAGTAGTATACCTATTTGCTGTGTCCCGTTATCACTGGAGCGATAGCACTTGCTCGATAGCTCGACCATTGCACAAGTTCGTGGGCTTATCTCGGAATGCAGTTTACTGTGCACTCCATTTGGCATCAGACGTAAAAAAAATCGTTTGAGTCACCCCTAAAATTAATATTATCTTTAGAAAAAAATACCTGAGCAATTAGTAGTATCAGTAAAATAGTTTTCCTGCTGGAACTGGTCGGTGTAGTGCAATAGTGCGTCGTGGTCGGTGTCGCCGGTGGTCATCGGCCCCCATCGGTGAGTTTCGCAAGTCCAGTTAACCGTATGAGTCGATCACATTAATATTCTACGGTTGATTTTATTGCGAACCTAGCGTTTGCCTCTACCTCTGTAGGTACCGATTTTACAGATTTTTTAAATTGTTTATATTAATTGGTCGGATGATCCCTGTCTCCGAAGCTGTTACAGAGAAAATTCCTGATGACAAAACTGCTTAATTTATCTTTTAATTCACGTGAATGTAAATCGTACAGGAGAGCAATGAGACAAAGACATTCCGTAGTGTCGAGACGAGAGGGAATCTTCAGTGAAGGGCGGCGCGCAGACGGCTTTCATCGTGTGTAAATGCGTGCGGCACAAAAAACGGATAGACGGCCAATAAAAACCCCGTGTGGAGCTCGCCGAGGGGCGGGCTGGCGGGTGCAGCGCGCTGCGCCAGTAATTGCATGTTGCAGTCGCTCTCCGCCGCGTTGGTTGCGCGCACGCAGCCTCCATCCCTCGCCTCACTCGGGTGAACGACTCCCCAATCAACGTATGCGTACGACTCACCACCGTGCACCGCTGCATCGTGGTCCGCTCCTGGTTTTCGCGATCGTTGATCAATCTGTATGTTTTGGTCCCGTTAGCCGGAAGCGTCGTCGCCAACATTGGCGTTTAGCGTGCGTTTCTTTTTCGCTCGGCCGGTCACATAGACTTTATAGCATAGGGGTTGTGTAATATTTGCGTCAGTAACCGCTTAGACGTGATGACCATGACGTGAGTTTACCTAGTTTAAGTTTAGCGTCAGATAAAGTTTGTTTGTGCTGGTTGTAAATGGTTGTTTTTGTATTGTCGCAGGGCGAACGTCGTCACTACAGTATCATCAGCGGGTGGGGAGGCGGGTCCCCCGGGCCCGGCGGCCGACGACGCCGACATGAAAGGCGTCGAAGCCACACCAGAAGAACAGGAACGGCTAGCAACAGGAAACAACAATGGATCCCTTGACTGCAAGCACACGGTGGCGCACCCGACGCCGCTGCGCAAGCGCTCGGTGTTCGCGTCCACGCGGGTCTTCATGCTGGTGTTCCTGTCAGGATGGGTGCTGCAGGGAATGTTCCTCACCTACTTCGTTAGTGTGACTACCACAGTAGAAAAGCTGTTTAAAGTAGAGTCAAAGACGACGGGAACTTTGCTAGCAGCGACAGAGATCGGGCAGATATGCACGGCGCTGTTCCTGACGTACCTAGCGGGTCGGGGGCACCGGCCGCGCTGGATCGCGTGCATGATGCTGGTGCTGGCGGTGGGCGTGATCGGCTGCGTGGTGCCGCACCTGTTCTACGGCACACAGCTCCTGGACGTGCATCTGGAGGACCACCGCGCCGGCGCCGCACCCGTGTGCTACACTAACCAGAACTCCTCGGACCTGTGTGACGCCGCGCACGTCAAGAGCTCCACGACGCGCTCGTCCATCACGGCCGTCGTCATCCCCTGGTTGTTCGTGTGCCTGCTGGTGGTTGGTGTGGGACAGACCGGCATCGCCACGCTCGGTATCCCCTACGTTGACGACAACGTTGGCAGCAAGCAGTCGCCACTTTACATGGGTAAGTGAATATTGATTATGATTCATGTTTAGTATCCGTATGAACTGTAGTTAAATATGTAGTAACCAGGCGCAGGCGCGCCGCAGAATCACTGGGGCGTTTCCTTAAACAAAAGCTTGATGGTCGCTTAAATAAATTCGGTGTATCGATTAAGATGGTCGATTGTTAGCGTTTTGCGAGTACTGGTAATGAAATGGGCACATAAAAGTGTATAAATCATAGCCGCCGCCCACGGCCCGCCTACATCGTACTCTGCCGGCCGCCCTCTGATGCGTTGCGTAATTAACAATCGACTTGAGTGCATCCCGCACTAACATTCATTGCAATTTTGTACAAAACATCCTCTTATGATATTTATGTTCATTTGGAAATCTGCATTGTTCATGGTCTGTGCAGTTTTTCAGTACCAGTTATTTGCTATAAAAGTATGGGAATGAATAAACGTTTATCGATCGATTTTATAGTGTAAACAATACTATAAACCAATTCGTTTCGATCCTATCGCTACGATTTCACGCCCGATTATGTAAAGCTCAGAAACTCAGGTAGAACTTACGGCTGGTAAGTATGAAACGCATAAAAAGCAAAACAATGGTGTTTGGGTGCTGCGACCGTTTGTACACAAAGGTATAGAGTGTTACGCGTGTATTGTTGTGTCTGCGACGTATCTAATGCGTATACTGCACCACTGCCATAACATACGGAGTAGGCTCTACAGTGAACTTTACGCGACTAGCGGTCCCTACCCGAAGTCAGCGTTAATCAAAACTGCAGTATTCGCTGTGTCTTTTCCCTCTAAAGCTTCGGCTAAGCGATAGAGATATTTCAGTCCTGACTGGATTTAATGAAGTCTGAAATTTGAATTTGAATCTGTTATCCGCAGCCAATTCGCTGTCCAGTCCCCTCTGTTTAATCGCGCCATGATGCCACGTCTCCTCCACCATTGAATGAGTCCAGGAAATCGCTTCTGAAACATATCAACGAGCCTCTCCCAACTATCTCAGGTCTATGATTATTACCAATGTCTGCTCTGTGTTCAAACGAATGACTACCAAAAAATGTTACCGTAACGAATCATAAATTTTCCTGATTTTGACCTTAACCCCTGGCATGAGTTCATCTGTTCATCCAGCAAACAAACCTTGTTAAGTTGAATTCATTTAAAGTTCAATGTGTTTAATGTTGATGATTTAATGTTGTTATTTTTACCATCATCATTTCGTAATGCTCATTTAAATTCATTATGTCGCATTTGTCGTGTTTGATTTCAATCTTGAGTAGAATTTGAAGGTAGCCACGTGGGCTTTGAAAAATATGTGAACTGACGAGTATATGTTAAAAATAACACTTTAGCCTACAATTCTGAATTACTTAACACTGTTATGACTGGTTTTATTCGGAAGAACGGAAGTTCATAGTTATTCGCCCATTTGTTGCAGTTAGAGAGTCCCTTTTCGCTAACAATGGGCCTTTAGCTTCACATATCGATCTTGTAACAATTTTGTTGAAAAAGTATTGTTGACTATTTACGCATGTTTTCAATATGGACGCCATGTTCTGTGGTCTTGGCTAAGTAAGGTGCGACGATATTGTTTCATCCCGTGCGTGTCATCTTGTTTTATCAGGAGAATGAGCTATATCCTCTCCTATTTTAGGAACATTGTCTTTGTCTACTTGATTTCCATTTAGCGTAATTTCATGTTGTTGACTATGTATACGGTGCTGCTCCGTTTTTCCTGAAGCAGCAGATTGCTGAACGTAGTGCAGTTCTCGTTAAAGACAGATATCATCATTAATAAACAGAGAGTTCGTTTCTTTTTTAAATGTCTCATTCCTTCCCTTTGGCCGACCTATATCGTTCCCTTTAAAGTAGTTCAATGTGGCTATTTGTGCACAAGTAGCTCTGTTCTCAAAATGAGAGCATACTCGTGTTTTTGTTGCGACACCGGTGCACCATTCTGATAATATAGATAAATGTTCCATCTAGTGAACTTGCCAGTGATTAGATAAACGCTGAATAAGTCTGTTTGTTTTATGTGGGCCACTCATTATATGACACTCATTCAATGTATCCTTTTCAATTGAGCTTCTCTTATCTCGTGTTTTAGGTAAACGTACTCTTGTATCTTTACTACTTACATGCTGTATAAGGCAATTAAGGGTCTTATGATTATTACTGTAGGGTACAATCATCATCAGCCTATAATATTCCCACTGCAGGGACTCAGGCCTCCTCTCTAGGAGAGGGATGGGCTATAATTCACCACGCGGGCTCAGTGCGGATTGGTAGATGTCAAATGTCTTCGAATTTTTTGGTTCTAAGACATGCCGGGTTCCTCACGATGTTTTCCTTCACTGTTTTGAGAGCAGTGGTGATGAAATAAATTACACAAAGTAATGCGCTTGACTGGGTTCGAACCCACGACTCACTGTTCGTAAGTCGGGGCCGCCACTACTGGGCCACCACAGCTCACACACAATGGCAACAATGTTCTTCAAAAATTGTTCCTTAGTCGTATCAAGATTTATTTTGAGCAATTTCATTTGAGCAACCTTAATTAAATACCACAGAATGAATCCTATTTATTAGATACGTTACAGGTTTTATTGAAAATAAATCTCTTATGATGATCCCAAATTGTGTAGAAATACTTACAGCAGTAAGTATGAGTATGAAGTAAATGATGGTACTAAAAAAGAGCTTTATGCACTGTCCGGTATAAAGCTTTCAGAAGCGAGTAATAGGCAACTTGCAGAGACACTAGAGCTTGAAAATATGACCACCCACTACTGATTATAATTATTTTACAGCCATATATAATTTTATCGTCTTTCCTACGATGTTACCAAAGGTTATGCGTGAGCTTTATGCTTGAATTTTAATAGAATCTGTAAGATAGCAACATTCTCCTTTGACTCGTGTCATGAATGTTATGTTCTTAGAGTCTTGGACTATTCGTTGCTTGAGTTCTGTAGCTAACAACTACAGGCTGATTTGATTATTTACTTCACACATAGATAATAATAGTACAACTTCAATTCCTGTATCCAGCTTTACATACATTTTAAATTTTAGTACAAAGTTCATTACTCAATTACCAAAAGCAGTACTCGCAATTAAACAAATTAATGAATTTATTAATAATCCTAATTCTTTATAATCACTACATGCTAGAATGCGTGCGATAAAGGAAACATTATTTAATATCACGCAACGCATTACGCTAATTTATTTAACCAATTAAATTCAATTCAGGTTACTTGTGTCGACCTAAATAAGGCCCAGTACGCACGGATATTCATTGATTGAAACCAGTGTGGTGAGGATTATTTAGGTCAATTACTGCGTGTGATCGTGACCTTAGGCGTTAGGCAGGGCATGATAGGGCCATGAGTAATTACATAGGCTGCACTAAAAGTATCGGGAATGGAATATTTCCACTATTCCTGTCATATTAAAATCTTTTTAATTGAAAACTCCTTGGTTTTAAAAATCGAATACCATTTCTATACTTTCTCTAAAATAAAGAATAAATTGCGTGGAGATTTTCATCACCTGAAGAAGCTGTGGACGCCTACAAAACGGCCATTTTGGAGACCCCAACTTCCGAATGGAATGGTTGTTTCAATGATTGGTTCCATCGTATGGAAAAATGTGTCAAATTTCGCGGAGAATACTTCGAAAAGCAATAAATACATTTTTAAATAGTAATGTTGTGTCACTTCCTTGATTCCCGAAATTTTCAGTGCCGCCCTCGTATGAGGACTTTGAACGGACGAAAACTAGCACCATGTTGGAGCCAAATTTAACTTCAATTTGGCACAGGATAGGGTAGTCTTTCCACTTTTGCTCTACTATTGATTGCAGCCTAAAAGGACTACAAACTTCACGATCAATTTTATTACCAGATATTTTTGAAGCAGCGGGTATTATGAACTAGACTGTTAACCTATTTCAAATAGCGAAATTCTTAACTAACTACCTGATACAAACGGTACATTAAAATTGTCTATCTATAGGTTTTTCCAAAGACCTTGGACGTAACTATTGCACAATACTAATTTGGTGTTATCTTAAATTTATAATCTTATGGAACTGGGTTTATATCGACAAGCTCTACGATTATTTTCGAGCACCTGTTTTCCTTGTGCTTTGTTTTCGTACAAATCCACATCCTATTTTGTCAGCTAGAGTTAAATAATATTTGCCTTGTTTTGATTCAAGTGTTGATATAATAGTACCATAATGTTCAATTGTAGCGTCGAACTAATTCAAAGCAGAGTTGAGCTTTTTATTTCCTTCAGTTTTCCCGAGTTCAATGCTCTCAGCCGTAGCTGGTTTCAGTACAATTTCCCGATCGATATCCGTACAGTTTGGAACACAGCTCACTTATAATTCATGGCTGGTCCGTAGTTCTTCACTGAAGCCCTGTTGTGCAGTAAAACGTATACAATTCTATTTCAGTAGGTGGTTAGCGAAGTGTGTCAGTGTGCCGACGCATCGTCGCGGCGACAATTTCAGCTCGTTGGTGTCAGTGCGTGTGTCTCGTTCCTTAGAGACGTTGCCCTAATTTCGTCCCTCACGATCACCGTTCGGGAATGGTCGACTTCGATTCGTTTCCTCGACGTGTTCTTGGGTTTTTTATTTATATTTGGAGACTGTTTTGGAATGTCTTTGCAGTTAAATTTATCAGCGTTTACCTTTGGTTAAAATTGGTTGTTTTGCTTTTTTTCCTTATAGGTGTATTACCGTTCCTTGCAGTTCATCTATCTCTTCACTATAATGATGTCTATCAACATTTCTGCTGGTACTTCATGAGGCCATACTATTTCTAGTATTTTTTACTGTGAAGTCAACTTATTTTGTGTCCAATTAGCCGCCCTACCTCTAAAGTTATTTAACTTTTACTTCTAATTGGTATGTCAAGGAAACAATTTGCTACGGAATTCGACAGCTGTCTATATTTAACGTTAATAAATTCCTATAGAGAATCTTAACAGTCAAAGCAGTAAATAAAATTTACTTCATTTTAGATTCTAATGTATTCAATACGCCATAGAAATGAGTATTGCAGTTTTCCTTGAACAGCGATTACATTTTTTTTCATTAAAAATGTTGTGATTCATCACGTTTTCAGAGAATACGCTACTGGCTTGTGTTTATTTGGGACATTGTTGATACACGCATTCGGGTCTCAATTAATGTTATAGGACCATATTTCTTCTAAAATTGGACTTTTATGTCCAAGGTGTTTAAAGGCTTTGGTCGGAAATGCCGAAGTCGGGTTTTTACGTATTTTCGTTCCTCTGGTTTCAATAGTTGATTTGTTGGCCTGGAGGCATTTTATTTCTACAATTTGTTAAGAATTGTGATGTCCTTACCTGTGGCATGTGGAACGTGTAACTAAATTCGAAAAAAATATAATGTTAGACCCCGGAAAGAATGATAAACGGTAACAATTAATCAAAAGACTCGCATCGTATTTTGGAACGTTTTTTCTTTAATCGTACTATCGGTTCGCAATCTGATTGCGATTAATTATGCCGTGTATGGACGAGAAAATTACGTCGATTACGTTACCACGATATTGCAATGTGGACCTTATGCAACTTTTTTGCGAGTGCACTATCAAATTGAGCTCCAACTAATCATTTGTTGCTGTAGTTGTCATAGGTCAGTTTTCTTGCGACATCGCCAGATAAGATTACGTCCGTATGATTAGATATGATTATGTCGGCTGTTGTTATTATCGTACTTGATTAAACCTTTTTATGACGTCAAATTGCCTTTTTTCATACACCGCATGGCGAATGATTATTATTGATTGCTTCAAAACTATTTCCTTTTCGTTTAGACAGGTGTTTTCGTAGAAGCGTCACAGCGGTTGCTATTAGTGTGTTTTCCAACCGAATTAGTCATACTTCTAAAAATGATTTTGCATTCGAAAGAGCAATGAACTCTGCACCGATTAGGAATTGTGTTCCTATTTCTTGGCCATTAAAAATATCGTGACTGGCGAATATTATTGTGTAGTCCCGACTGTCTGTGTTGTTGAGATACGTTGGTTTCAACAATTAACTGTGGATAGATTCATGTAACATTTGAGAAGGTTCCAATGGTAATCAAGGGAGTAATAAAACTTTTATGGTGCTAATCGAATGCCTATATTTACATTAATTTGAAATTCTATTGAGGGAAGACCGGTGTTGAAGTAGCCGTTTAGATTCCACATTACCTAGTAACGATAGTCATGTTCCTATAAACGGAATTTGATACCAGAGATAGAACTCGTCGGACACCTTATTTAGACGTGAATATGGATTCCTGCTGGTGGATTGTTTATTTATTCTTCTAAATGGATACGTTGGAAATGTTTCAGCAGCTTTTTATATCTATTAGGCGTATATCTGAGGTGATTGTAGCTGTCAGTTGAGATGACCTTATTTACAGAGGCGGGCTTCGCAAGGTTATCTCTGCGAGCCCTGTTGCCTTTCATATCAGTATATTTATGTCTCTATTATTGTAGATAGTGTGAGTAGATAGGGTGGCATACTCTTCTATTTTAAACCCCATGTAAAGTTCAGACATAACTGTTAAAAAGCCTAACCGCGTTTGCCTACCGGGTTCATTTAATGATGCAATTCGTCATTTTTTGACAATCACTGAGCGTTAATTCGAGGGAGCAGCAGTTGAACGATGTTAATGATACATCGGAACCGGTAAGGACGAGTGTACCGGGACATAATAAAAACTTGTACCGAGACATGGGCTTCGGCCGTTTTGAAAAACGATCCTGACGAGCCCATTATTTATTACAAAAGCGCATGATGATAATAGGAACGTATATTTTACTTTGTGTCGAACGTGAAGCACGCGAGCTGAGCGCACGCTCGTCCGTTTTTTGGCAAGCGTTGCGGTTGGTTTCTGGGAAAGATTACATTCGGGACCTAAGTACCTGATTGTTTTTCGGTCACTCACCCTGCAACGGTCCTTTGTTATTTTATTATAACAGGTTTTAATTTAATTTCGAAATTTGGGACAGTTCTTACGCATGTTCAGTCGCGCCGGATGATTCGTCTGGTCTCAGCGTGTCCCCAACATATTTCAGCCTCATTATGTATTTAAATGAGTTGTTTACTGTTTAAAATATGTTATGCAGTAATAATCATATAATTTAATGGGCTATAATAATATTAGCATTTCTCGGAACAATAATGTCAGTAATCATCCGAGCTCGCAGTGCGTTCGTTTTTCTTTCGTTCTAACGTGAAGTAGCTGTACGCAGCAGCGATCGTTGACAGCGGCAATTCCTCATACGATAATTTGTTGTGGCGAGTTCAATGGCCCTCAATTAGCCCCAGAGCCCTAGCCCTATTGAGATAAACGACTGCGGCCCAGTGTGTGCGAGAGTCCATCTCAATTTGCATAACGGCCATCTCCGCCTCACCGATTATACACATTAATATTTACTACGTCATTAACTAAACCGGTGATAATATTTCCTCGAATTAAGTCAGTGTTGCTATTTTACATTGTATCTGCAGTTTCGTGCGATAGAGCGGTTCCAGTGATGCGTGCACTAGAAAATGTATTCGTTTCGTGTGCAAGTGCTGTAATAGGAGTAGAATCTGCTAACGTAATATTATTTAATGATTCGTGAGAGCAAGACATATAATTGACTACAATGTTTACTTAATGTACTATATCAGCGGAATGGGTTTTACCTTCGTTGCATGTAAACTTTTCATCAATACTTATCCCATACGATGAAGATAATGCACTGTACAAATTTCAAACGTAAGCACGGCCATCAATTTCGAACTGACAGATTTTCACTTGAGATTGAATAATATACAAGAGTGATTGATTATACGATTTTGGTAGAGGAGAATATAAGAGACGGAAATATGTATAGAGAGGACTGGGTTTCGAAAATTAACCTTGAAAACGGACCTATACGAGAAGCTAGAGAAAATAATCAAGGCAAGATTTCTAAAATATTGTGAGCCTGTGACAATGAAGAGATCCCGCAAGACTTCTTTACTATTCCGAACCGAGGGTAAAAATTCTCACCGTATTAGGCTTAGCAAATTACACTAGGTCTCGTTAGGCTTAGTTTCCAGTTTAACCAGACATTAACCACGTATACATTCTACTGCTCACCATAATAAAGTATTATAAAACGCAGCCGGACGTCGGTCGTTGTGGTTTGTCTTTCTTGTATGCTTGTTTTGTACTGTGATTCCAAGCATTTGTCTCCGGCTAACTCGTGTCAAGTGTCGGTAGACAGATTTGCAAGTTTTGTTCTTCTTTTAATGTTGGAAAACTGGTGATTGACCTTTATTAAAGTTAACTTGAAGCGATGATACGGTTGAGGGTTGACTATCGTGTCGTGCATGATGATGGTGGTCGAAATAATCTTCTGTAGACAGTATGGATTCTGTATGAAATATTAATATCGCAAATTTTGTAAGGGTTTATCGTTTCACGTTTTCGTATTCGACCTCATTCTGTTGCAATTGAGGCGTAGTTATTGTCATACAGGACACAGACTTCGAAACTCCATAATGCTCTTGGTAATACAGGATCTTCGAGGTCCCTGAAAATGTCAGAACATTTACGTGTATTAGCAGGAATTTCGAAAATATTCTAACCTTCCATGTCTTTTGTCCACAGCTATAACCATCGGCATAAGGGTGATCGGGCCAGCTCTTGGGTTCCTTCTAGGAGCACTATGCACCAGGGTCTATGTGGACCCTCTGTTAACCCCTGACTTCGATGCCAACGACGCGAGATGGGTCGGCGCTTGGTGGCTGGGTAAGTACTCGAATTTTCTTGTGCAAGTTTCAATAGATACTTATCTTTTTCATGTTGTAAATAAAGAATAGATCATGTTGACATATTGATGCCGTAATGGGCCAATTATTTTGAGAGTAGCCTCTTCATTTGTCTAGAAATCTTGTAATAAAACTGAAGAACTATTATTTATAAATAAGGTAAAAGCTATAATTTATCTTGGGTATCAAGTGACAGTTAGCGGAGATGTTTATTATGATAAAGACTGTCTTTTTTGACCTAATGGTAGTCCTTGTAAATTATTCTGCTCTTAAAGAATGTGCGGACTGTGAATGTGCGGGCAATCACAGTTGCCGTGGATAAAAATGACGTTAATTAAAAGATGTTGAATAGAGATGGGATAGCAGAAGACGTGGAAAATCATTCAAAGTGAACGGTATAGTTGCAGAATTTAATGAATACAGATTTCAAAGTTTCTACCCGTAAACAATTTCCAACTCTCTCAATATGCAGTGCTTGGAATATCTAGTACCTGTTAAGACTTTCGTCAGCAGAGCCAAACGGGTGGTTGTAATCGATCGCATAATATCCATTCAGAATAACTTGCCGCCAGAGCCACACTTAGTTTCCAGCACACGTTGATGTACCCACAAATGCATTAAATGTTATACACTGAATACCATAGAACGGTGACGCAGATGCAGATGTCTTCCCTAAACTATTTTTGTTTAAAATCTATTTTTGTTGTTCTAAAAAAAACTGATTTCGGTTTAAATATAGATTTGTGGTGCACCATAACTTCACGGCTGACATAGATAATCACCCAGATTTTTTGGTAGCTCTTATAATATTAAATGTTGGTCCTTCCGAATTTGTTGACTCTAGACATTTAAGTTCAGCAGAACAAGCTTAAATGGTTTGCACCCTTTCATGATTGTTTTATACAACAGTAGTCGGCAAGGTGATATTAAATATTAAAAATATAAGCTAGAACAAACAATACCAAACGAACGTTTCGCCTTTTACTGCTGTATAAACATCACAAAGAAAAATCGATACAAGTGGGTGTAGCCGCTACAATTTTCTTACGTATCTTGCCTGAACCGAGTCGCGGCAGACTTTGAAATAATTGATTCTGGCGTCGCTTGTACCAGCTTTATCAATCTAGTTCAAAAGTTATCTGTTGACATTGTCTCCAAAGTGGATCATGTTATGCATATTCGACTGCACAATATTTGCGATGCATACTCATATCTTCAGAATTATTAACGAAAACGAAGCTATCTCCATGTTCAACTTGCGTATTCCTATTCTTAGATATTCTATTTACGTCGTCCTAGGCGGGATATTCCCTAAGTTTACAACTAAACCGAAGACCTGTCTGTTGCTACAACGAAATCGAAGTAGCAGACATTCCAACGCGGAACATTCATATACCGTTAGCGAAGCACTTGCGCAGATTTGCGCGCAAAATCCACGAAGAAAGCACGTGCGTGACCTGCACACCAACCGAATGCGTGTAAACAAAACAAACTCCTAAATACGATCCAAAAAGGACTCATCATACCTTCACATGCACAAAATAAAGACCAATTTCCAACAGTAAAGGCCAAAGGGCTTTAGGAAGTCATTTCTACGTCGTGTCGTGGTAGAAAACTGCTGCAAGCGTGTCCCGACTGCTAACGTATTGAATTCGCGAATACGCATTGAATGATTTCTGCGTATTTCCTTATTGTTGCACACACTCATGAATGAAGTTTTGAATTTTAATAAGTTTATTTTAACGGACGTTTTTGAATCATTAACGTATTGTCTGGAAGTGGCAGCGATGGCCCGCATAATTAAAATTTTGGTGTCTAGGCGTAATGCCATGTGTTTTTGGAGCATTGTGGCGCCTGCGAATTTTGATATTTCGTAATGCAGAGGCCCTTCATAGCTCCTTATGAAAAACAGAGATCCATTGTCCTAAAACGAATGAATTTAACAGTAATTTTCAATGAAAAGTAAATTGTTTTAAAGAAACGCTGAAATTATAATTTACATACATACATACATAAACTCACGCCCTTTTCCCATGGGGACATATTTTGACGCGCAATAGCACTACGCACAGGTGCGTCTATAAAAAGTCAGTTAAACTGAAATTGTGACGATTTACGTTATTATAAGAACATTTCTCAAGGGATAATGAGCATACAGATCGTATGTTGCAAGATGTTAATCACCGCTCATTACTTCCCCCAAGTGACTCCCATAGCGGCTCGATTGCATTGTAATTGTTTCTGCGAAAGGGTGAGCGAGACATTCCACGGTTGCATAATTAATACTTCACTGCAGGTAATGCGCTTACACGAGCTTTCAGGTCTATTGATAGCTTTAGGAAGTTGTATTCGCGAGATGTTATAACCGCGGTGCAACGTGTATGATGTGGTGTCATAGAATGGCGCGCGATGCAATTTCCAGTCGGCTTTCGCTTTTTTGTGCGCGGGCGTCACGCTGCGGCGGTGGCGGCGGCGCGGGCGCACGCCACTAGTTATATAACGCGTCTTACATCACGCCGCCGCGTCACCACAGCTAAAATAAGCGCTCTATCCACAGCCGGTCACGGCCAAGGCTGCGCGGCTTGTTGCCGACAATTATGCCGTCGTCGTTGCCCGTAATGAGGATTTAGTGGGTGGACACGCGACCGACGCCTTGCTCACTTTTACTTTTAAACCGGTTCTCTTGACCTTCGTGTTCTCTCACTGGTCAAGTTCTCAAGTTCTCACCAAAATGTATTAGACGCTGCGACTCTTATATTACGTTTAATGGTACATTGAGCGTGGTAAACAATGCTGGTCGGCGTATGTATCCATAGTCCATACCTACCGTGTCTAGCGAACGCCCTTGACTGAACGTCGACCGGGCGACCTTGTGAACGCGCAAATGTTTTCTGTTTGAATCTATCGGAATTGTTTTTGATCGTATCCAAGGTTTCATGAGTTATTATTACGATCACTAGTTTTGACAACTCTAACAATTGCCTGTGTTGGTTAGATTTTCGCAAATGCTTTACCTCAAATTTAGACACAAACTGATGGCGCGTCTTTGTTTGGATAGGTTTCCAAGTTTACGTAGCATGTTCCAGAAACTTGACTGCTTTTAAAAACGTGTGTTTTGCACATTATACATGTACATAGATTGTGTGATCCGTCTCGCACGGTGGCGCCTCGCGATGCGTGAAATATTCCACATATTCGATATAATCTCCTGACGACTGCTAACGGATTACTTAGTGCTATTGAAAGGAGCATTTCTCACTCGCCACCTCGATAATTGCCATAATTAGAATATTCCATAACGCGATCCTGCTGATATGTACTATACACAAAGAGTGACTCGTCCATGCACACTAGCCACAAATTGTATTTGCTTGCTATATTTTTTGCGATTTCGATTTCCTTCGTGTTGGATTTGCTCGAATAGGTACATAGATACTGTTTATGGTATTCATTAGATTGTAGGATTTTAACCTTTTACGAGTATTTGCACACCGTTTTATAATGTCTGTGATAATACAAAAGAGTAGGTATTTTGAGAACTGTTATAAACTCATTAGATATCTTATGTGTACCTAAACTGCGGTTGAATGGCCCTAGGGCAGGACATTAACGCCCACTATTGCATACGTCAGTCTAATTCAAGGAGGCCCAAGTATGGTTGTACACTCGCCACATTAAAATATCAGTATTATTGTAAAAAAAAACTGTTAGACGCAACTGAATGTGTTGATCTTTGGCCCACTCATCTATTCAAATTAAGTGTGACATAATGCCACAAGTAATATTTGTGTTTGTCCAGCCGTGATTTTTTTTATGTGAACATTTTCACATCACAAGACCATCAATCTCTATTCATAGAAAATTCGGCGAAATTATGAATTGGTTTAACATTGAGAATTGTCCTAGTGATCGAGAATTGTAGCTGCTTCAGACATTCCTTGAATTAAAACTTTACAATCTTATCATTCATTTTCGAGACAAGCTTTTAGATCTAGTTTGGCCAATTCCAGTTTTTTTTTTTCCAAATAGACTAAAAACATAAAAAAAAACATCTTACAAATAACTTATGATGTATTGTTCCACAGGTATGGTGTTCATAGCGGGTTTCATTGTTCTCCTGTCGACCCTCATGTTCTGCTTCCCGCGTCAGATCAGGCAGGAGCCCATGCCGCTGCCACCCAAGAAGATCAAGGATAAAAATGAGCCGTTCTTCAAAGGTAATTCATATTTAGTTGCTATTTTGTAGTGGTAGAAGTACTTCAAGGAGTCGACTAACGATCACCTGAACCGATGGGTTAGACGAAGTGACAAGAACTTCAGTAAATAGTAAAAAAAAAATTAGATATCATACTACTGAAAAGCTTAACAATCTGAAAGTAATTGCATATAATTATACGAAACCTGAAATCTTATAAAGGTTTTAATAGCTAATGCAAATAAAAAAATCTTGTAAAATGTGTTGCTTTTAGTATTATTTCGATACAAAAAGTTGTTCATGGCATTGATTAACTTTTGTTCCCTAAAAGACTTGACGTATCTTGCTAAATTGAGATAAAAACTACACGACTGTTTATTGTATCTCCGTGGGTGGCCTAGTTTTTATATTGTAGTAGTAATCCGGTTGACAGAAGTAGCACGACTTTGATGAATACCGTCCTATAAACCAATCTCTAATAAAATTCTAACAAATGATATGTTATCGTGTAAGAGAAGATTGTCTAGACAATGATTCATATAGCAAATCTATTATACTTTTAGTCTGTTGCTGGCGATGCTTGAGAGATTCTTAATGAGTTTTTTATATGCTAGAATTTGTTGTAGTTATTTGATTTACTGTCGAGAATTTTATTACGCCCAAGTCTAGTTTGTTTCCTGCCCAACCCAAATGTGGATTTTATTTTGTCCAAAATATTTACCACACTCGAACTCTTATCATACCACGATATCGTTTTTGATTAATTTTTTATCTATATCAGAATTTGTTCGTGAAAATTCGAAAACCTGGTTCCATTTTACTTTTTCACAATGGTTCCATTATCCATACAGAAAATGTGATTTTTATTAAAAATCTAAACGTAACCCAGTTTTAGTTCCAAGTTCTAGTTTGAAATCAGTTGGACGGTTTCCAAACAGAACAATAATAAAAAACTGTGACAACATTAAAAAGCGGCGGGAATTCTAGTTATCAGACTGACAAATACGTTGTATCGTGCGATATCTCTTCCGTAAATAATTTGTTTATACAAATTATTTACGGAAGAATTGATAGAATTTGTTTTGTTTTGTATACAAATGAATGTTTTTAACGCCTGAGTTGTTGTCGCTGTCCGTAACAAGTATAAGAATAAGACATTTTATTTGCTTATAAGAATAATAAGATTATTAATTGCGAAATAGAAAATAAAGTAGCAGCTTCTACCAGTTCTTACTTAACCCTGTCTGTATTCAAGTCCTCAATTCTACTCACTTTTTTCATATTGTTGCTCGATGTTTTTCATGTAGGTCAGTTTTAGTTTATCCGTAACATTTAACACAAAAAAACAAATGTGGACCTAATACACTCCCTCGTGGAACTGCATATTACATTGTTGTTCTCCACACCTGCCTATATTATTTTCTTTTTCGTATTTTTGTTTATTTTGGAACTTTAAGACTTTTTTAACATGGTTTAGCCTTGGGATACAAAATTTAACCAATTAGCTGTTTGATACGAGGGGTGATCCAAAAGTAATGATAATCAGTTATTTCTAGTGCACACAAAAATACAAAAAAAATATCAGTCACTTGCTCAGTTACCCACTAGTTCAGGAAAAAAAAATCATATAAATAGGCCACGATTCCCGGGAGCTACATTCATTTGAATACGGACTGTCAAGGAGTGAACATCAAAATGGAAAAACACGAAATCAGAGCTGTCATTAAATACCTCTGCTTGAAAAAAATGTCTACCAAAGACATACACAGCGACTTGGTGGAAACATTAGGGGACTCTTCTCCACCATATTCCACAGTTGCACGCTGGGCTAAGGAGTTTAAGCTGGGAAGAACATCGACGGAAGACGAACACCGCGAAGGACGCCCATCGACGTCTCTCACTGAAGAAAATGTGAAAAAAGTTGAAGAAGTTGTATTGGAAGATCGAAGAGTCACTATCAGGCATGTAGCTGAGGTCACAGGGCTCTCATATGGCAGCATTCAAAGAATCCTTGCAAACGAATTGCATATGAGAAAGGTCTCCGCGCGTTGGGTACCGAAAATGTTAAACGACGAGCAAAAGAAGAAACGAGTCGACATGTCAAGAGCAAATCTCGAAAAGTTCCAGGCAGACAAGGATAATTTTTTGTCACGTTTTGTGACCATGGACGAGACCTGGATCCACCATTTTGATCCTGAAACAAAACAACAATCGATGACATGGAAACGATCCGATGAACCGACGCCGAAGAAATTCAAAGTGTCAAGCTCAGCAGGGAAGGTTATGGCGTCTGTTTTTTGGGACGCTGAAGGAATAATCATGGTGGACTACTTGGAAAAGGGGGCCACTATTACAGGCTCCTACTATGCAGAACAAATAAGAAGATTGCGGGAGGCTATTAAGGAGAAAAGGCGAGGCAAACTGCGGGCTGGAGTACTGTTCCATCAAGACAACGCACCGGTTCACAAAGCTGCAATTGCCATGGCTGCCATTCAGGAAGTGGGCTTTGAGCTGGTGGAACACCCCCCCTATTCACCAGATCTAGCCCCCAGTGACTTCTATCTCTTTCCACGACTCAAGGAACACCTCCGAGGCAAGAAATTTGACGATGATAGCGACGTGATGGCCGCGGTTGAGGACTTTTTTGAGAGTCAAGATAAAGATTTTTTTTCTAAGGGAATTTTAGGTTTAGAAAAGAGATGGACTAAATGTATAGACTTGCTAGGAGACTATGTTGAGAAATAAATTTATTTTTTTATTTTATTCATTGTGTTTATTATTGATTATCATTACTTTTGGATCACCCCTCGTAACATGGCTGGTTGTTTTGAATTTGTCTGTCGAACGCTTAATACAGTCACAATACTCTACTACTACTAAACTGTTGCACAGTTTTCTAAACCACATCTTTTATTTACCAGATTTCTTCGCAACAATAAAAAGGCAGCTTACAAACGACATCCTAATGTGGCGCACTGCGAGCTCGGTCCTCCACTTGATGCCCATCAGTGGGGTGTACAGTTTCCTGCCCAAGTACCTCGAGAAGCAGTTCCGGTTGCCGACGCATGACGCCAACCTTGTCTCGGGTGAGGTACTAACATGAACTCTCTATTGGTATTGGTGGTTGACCATGGTCTGGAGTGGGATACCATGGTGAAGACCGTGGTATCCAACTGTTATACTATGGTCAGCAGTGGGATACCATTGTCAAAAGTGCGATGATGTTATGATCAGCATAGCTATTGACAAACAATCGAATCGAAACCGAATCGAATATGTCGTGTCTTTCTTTTTTTGGCATTACGAAAGTGAGCAAGATAGACATACGACTTTCCGAATCGAAATCGAATCGTAGTGTTTGTGAATAAGGGAACTGTAGTGTGATAGATGATACAGATTCTCTGATATTTGTATAGCGGAAGTTACTTATTTCGTCACTAGATAAGTATAATAGATCGTTTTTTTTGGACAACGGTTTCTATTCAGAGACGTTTTAATATGAGTTATTGCAATGGCCCCCTCATGCGGGGCCAGATAAAATCTTTCACAGGATTAACGTCTATTGTCGTAAGAATAATAATGTAGAGTAGCATACACAATACACATGAAGGACCCTTGGAATCTACAACAATATTCTTTAGTGAGTTGTTAGTTCAGTTAGTAGAAGACGAAATCATATATTATAGGGGTGGTCTAATGTATTTCTCTCTCTCTCTCTCTTGACAAACTATACCTTATAATTTAACTGTGCCTACAAAATAATGTTCCAGGAATTGACGCTCAGTTACATTAACTAAACATAAGTATTAACTTTCCAGGTCTGGGTGGTATTTTAGTAATGGGTCTGGGCACGATCACGTCAGGCGTGGTTATACTGAAACTGGTGCCCACTGCGAGACAGGTGGCCGCGTGGACGGCGGCTAGTGCTGCTATCTACAGTGCTGGTAAGGAATCATTTGATCTTAGTTGAATAAAGTTACACATAACAAAAGAGTTTACAACTATTACTACGGGTAAAATGGACGACATTCTACCTGAATGGTGCTTGATGATTTTTTAAATATTTTTTGTACGTAACAACTACGGAACTTTACAAAAAGGTATCCCACCTTTTTTGTCAACGACCATATTGACAAAGTTTGGTTTACCTGCGGTTTTTTACCTCAGAAATAGGCGGCTAATAATACTTTCTCTAAAAAGACCATGTAACAAACAGCTACTAATTTTATTCAAATATACATGGCGTCAAAAAGGCAATTCGTACTTCAGAATGTGTGTTTGGAACAACTTAATCAATCTCTTTTCTACCTAATCGACTCATTAGACGAATTTTGTCGTAACAATCAAGTAATTCAAAAATCTCTTCCAGGTATGGTAGTATTGATGTTCGTCAGTTGTCCCGAGGAGAACTACCGAATGATCAGCGAGGTCAGCATCGCTAACAGCACTCTAGATTGTAGTACGGGGTGCTACTGTGCCGACGTGCCCTTCAGCCCCGTGTGTGGACAGGTCAGTGATATAACACATAATTATACCCGGTTTTAGGCACGGACGTATCGACGCGTCAAAGTTGTAAGTTACTATCAAAGAATCACAGCAGATCAAGCGCTTTGACATTTATAGTTAGCAAGTTTTAGTGTTGAATCTCGTTTCAGTAACTGAGTGTAAGCTGAAAAAATGTAAGGAGTTGAGCAAATTTTTGTAGTGAATGAGTTAAATTTGGCTTACCCATTTGGGCGCCAATTAAAACTTAGGGTGACCCATTTGGGCGCCAATAACGACTGGCTGACCCATTTGGGCGCCAATAACGACTGGCTAACCCACTTGGGCGCCAATTACGACTTATTGGCGCCCAAATGGGACCGCAAATAGGAATCGAGCTATGAGTTTGTGTATGATGATTATTGCTGATTCATGACGTAAAATTGACAATGTTATAACTAACTACTAAGCGGCCATACCCGCAAAGTTGGCCGTTAATATTCGCGAATATACTCTCGTAAATATCGGCCTAAAATGTTCCCACTGTTGGGACACAGGCCTCCTTTTTGTAGGCCCTAAAAAGAGAAAATATTAATTTGCCCCTCACACTGCCCGTGACTTCACACCGGAAAACTATTGTCTATATTAAGACTGTCTTTTGTAAACACTCAAGGTTCCATTTCTATTCGCACATATAACAAGTCTTACTTCCTCTGGTTCCAGGATTCGTTCACGTACCTTTCCCCGTGCCAGGCGGGCTGCCTCAGCAGTCAGCAGCTCGACAACAGCACGTGGCTGTACTTCAACTGCTCCTGTATCGACGGCGAGGCGCGCGGGGACAAGGCTATGCAGACGTGAGTGTTATTGAGCTTTATTTTGTATCTTAACTGTTTTCTTATTAAAATATAAAAAAAACAGCTGTTTACTACAAAAGTGCAATACATAGACCGTCAAAATGTATGGAATAGTTGTTTTTTTCTTAGAACCTCAGAAAAAGGTTGACGCTGTAAAATTTTGATTCAGGTGTAGATTCCATTCTGTTTTTTAAATCGTATGTGTGACGATGGCCATCTTGTTTGTAGCTCCATTACAGACACAACGTGAGCCTTCCTCATTAAAAACGGAGGTGACATAACGCCTTAATTTTACGATTTAATTGTTAAATGAATGTTGATTATATTATTATTTGTTCTAATAAATGACTATCTTTCTCCGCAGTCTCGAGCGCTACTCGCTATACAACACAACATCCAGCACTCTGCCCCGTTCGCTCGGGTTCGCAGTGTCAGGCTCGTGCGGCGGGCCGTGCTACCAGATCTACGTGTTCGTGGCCGTGTTCGCAGCCGTCATGTTCGTGCACGCCAGTGGGGAGGTCGGCGCTGTGCTGCTCATCATACGCTGTACTGATAAAAAAGGTGAGGGAACACTTATAAACATACTTCCTACTAATATTATAAATGCGAAAGTTTGTAAAGATGGATGAATGGATGGATGTTTGTCACTCTTTCACGCAAAAACGACTGAACGGATTTGGATGAAAATTTGCACAGATAGTTTATTACCTAGATTTACCACATTAAATACTTTTTATGACGGTAGTATGATCCCAGTGGACAACGACCACTACGCGGGCGATGCTCGAAGCATATTATGATAGTCATAATATTAAAATGAAAGGTTTATTGCAGAAACTTGTACAATTTTTACAGTAAATCTTACACAGATACCTACTTATAAGTAAAATATATACCTATGCTAGGAGATCCCGCTTTCCAATGCCTCATATGATTATGATCGTGCCTCATTTATCATACTAATGGCGACCCGGCCTTGCTTCGTACGGCACTGCCTATCGGGTCCAAAACTATCCTATCTTTCAAGTTGAAACCAATATACACAAAATTTCATTGATATCAGTTGGAGTAGCTTCCGTTAATAGCGTATGAACATAGTGACATGGGTCTCGCTGACGGGCTTTGCGACAACATCGTATAGCGCCTTCAGATATCTTCATAGTAACCATACGGGAGAGGACGATACTTTGTGGCTTACAGGCGCTTGGCGATATCCCTCCTTGTCTCATCCTCACCGTCGTCCAACGCCTACAGATTCCTTCATAGCAACAACACACGAGATTGCAATACTCTGTGGCTGCCTAGCGCTTGGCGATATCCCCCCCTTGTCTTAGCCACGCCGTTGCACAGCGCCTACAGATTCCTTCATAGCAACAACACAACAGAGTGCGAAACTCTGTGGCTGCCAGGCGCTTGACGAATTCTTCATTTTATAATTATAAAAATTGTTTCCTCACAGATAAAGCCATGGCAATGGGCGTGATCCAGTTCGCGATAGGCGTGTTCGGTAACGTGCCGTGTCCCATCGTGTTCGGTGCCGCAGTGGACGCCGCGTGCCGCGCGCGTGACGTCGTGTGCGGCATGCTGGGGGCCTGCGCTAGCTACGATAATGATAGCTTCCGACATCTGTATCTGGGTGAGTTTTGTATATCATTATCATTCATAATTTCAGCCGAAAGACGTCCACTGCAGGATATAGGCCTCCCCAAAGTGTCGCCTCATTGATTGGTCCCGTGCGTCTCGCATCCCACGAATCTCCGCAATATTTATTTGTTCCACTTAATGAGAGGCCTTCCAAGCAACGTCTCCAGAACTTTTCGGCTCAATCGGCCATCCGTTTTGAAAGCAATGTACCCTTCCCACTGCCACTTCAGTTTGCCAATTCTTTGGGCTACGGCGGTAACCTTGGTTCGGTCGATAGTCTTGTATATACACAGATATAAATACTTCGGCATTGTAATGGACTTCCATGCTCTGGATAGACTAGCATTTTATTAAAAGACTATGCGTCATCTCCTGTAATAAATTATAACCCGCGCCCAAACCAAACCGATCGATTTCGCAAATTCGAAAAGGCGAACAAACACAAAATTAAATAAATTGATTAGAACCGTCAATTACTACAACCGTCAATACTAGTATTCAGCTGCATCCGGTTAGACTGGAAGCCGACCCCAACATGGTTGGGCAAAGGTTAGGCAGATGATGATTAGAACCGTCAATTAACTGAGTCAAGTATCGTTCTAGCCTCACATCTTCCTCTTTCCAGGTCTGTCGGCAGCTCTGATGTTCCTCGCGTTCATAATGGACTTACTAGTGTGGAGCAAGGCAGGTCGCATCGACATGAACCCAGCGGACGCGCAGCCCGACCCCGCCACGCAGGCGCTGCCCACGCACGCCACGCAGCCCGCGCACCCAGACGACACGCAGCTCTGACCGCACACCAACTACGAGTCGCATCTCTAAGCGATTTACGAACTTATACCCAGGTAATGTGGCCCGAAATGCCACGACACGGCTGCAAAGCCTATGTGTGGACGATGTGAATTTTACATGTAAGTGATACGGTCTAATTTGCAACGACACGGATCTGAATCTTTCTACAATGTTGCGGTTTAAAATAGTGAGCGTGCTCCTGGTTTGTCTGGGGTTACATGTTAGGAAATTCAATCTACCTTACGCAGTGATACGGTCCAGAATGCGACGAGGGGGATCCAATCTACTTAGAACAGCTTTCTAAGGTCGTGTAGCGATTTTTTGAGCCTAAGAAGACATCCCGACATGACCGACTATTTGTTTATAAATCGGTTGAATTTCAGCCGCCATTATGAGCCATATAACTAAAATGTGAACAATGCATGCCTTATTTTGTAATCGGACAAAATCTAGATATATTTGTATATACAATTAATTTACAATCGCCAATATTTTGGTTATTTATTAGATCCTTGCTAATATTACCTTTTTAGTAGAATACCAGTGTTTTTGTTGAAACTTGTACGGTTTATATGGCAACACTCCAACGTGACTGAACAATGAAATAGTTTTATTGTGCATTTTATGTATCTATGCATTTTATACACTAGTTACTTTACTGCATAAGTATGTGCTCAATTTTGTAAACATAATAAAAAAATAATAAAACTAGAAATGGGTTCAGGCATAATATAAACTTAATCGTAATAAAATGATGTATAATAATAATTTGGGAACAAGTGTTTGATATACCAAATTCTACAGATATAATAAAACTAGGGGCCGATAGATTTGGCAAGCGTAGTATAAAATGTATATTTATTCTTTCTACTTTGGATGAAGATTTTAACCCACTAACGCATAAAACTTTATCTAGTTAATAATAATAATTCTGTGTTAGTGGGGAAAGAACTTTATCCCCACACTTCTTGTCTCAGCTCCATAACTTTAAATAAGAATCGCGTAAAACACATCACTGTAATTATACATCACCTTGTAATCACAATATTTTCATATGGGGCTGAGTTAATTCGTAGGGCACACGCTGTCATAGTAATTGAGGAGAAAGGAAATTTATGGGACTTATGAAAGATACGGGTCAAAGTAAAAGATGTCTTGGACTACAATTACATAAGACTATGGACAGTCGTGTGAAAAGAAATGAAGATCGACCTATCAAGTTGTAGTAAAATTTATTACCAGTGACCCTTGCTTGACGAGTAACGATGATCTCTCAAGTGTACATCAGTGAATACTTTTAAAAAACTGCGGTATTGACCTACCTCTCTGTTCACTAAGCTATCTTAGTATAATGTCACGCCTGTGGTCCCAGGAGGGTAGGCAGATGTGTACCAATCTATAGTACACCAACGTTTATCTAGTTATGTTTGATTTTTTTAATTAGAAGACAGAATTATATCAGTTACTATGACAACGTGCGTCCTCAACGAACGCATAATATAGTTATTTCGATATTTGCGATTTACATGGCTAGTGATTAGACGTTTATATTAGTGTTAGTCCAATTTTTTATAACAAATAATAACTAAAATCCCTGTAAATAATATTAAATGAATTAAACACTGTAATCACATTAAACTTAGTGTAATTGTAAGATTCTTTTATTTAGCATAATATTTCTGTTGTATTTTTAATCGCAATTGATTTATTTTATTTTACGATTTTTCTTCGTGCTGCGGTCTATCGTTGGTATAATTATATCAAAACTTTTTAGTTTATTAATAACCATATATTAAACAATTATACATTTCTATTAACTTTATATTTTCTTCGTATGGGCATTCTTAAAATATATACTTAATCACAATTGTATGATGAAATGAAATAATAATAATCACAATTTGAGTGACTCTTTTTGGTTGCTTAGTAAAAATATTAATACTTTAACTTTATCACAATATATGAAACATAATTTAGCATTTGATTGATATAATAAGACCTATAATTGAGAGAAATCGCAAGTTTAGTTACAAATATTATAATAAAATAAAACTATTCGTATTTTGACGAAATAATTTAGCTGTAGAAGGAATCTAAGGATATCTGATAACAAGGCTGGGCGCCGTGTAACACTATTTAGCAAAATAAATTAGAATAGCGGTTGTTACGTTTCATTTTACGTTGGAGTTACTTTATACCTATATATACGGGAACTGTGATGTTTTGTTGCGTTTTTATATATAAATAATCATATTTCAATGTATACGACCTGAATTTCAAGTGCGCTTTATTTTATTGAAGCACTGTTACGCAATTTTCTATTCTATCTCCCATTGTGATAGAGGTCATAAAATAATACACAGCTTCGATTAGAGGTGGGTTTGTGCAATGACTTTTTAAATAATATTGTTGAGGTTATTTCATTTGTTTAATTAACCTTATTTTTCAACAATAGTACAATCACTAGCAAAAGTGTTCAGTAAAATTTTAGTGCATTATGTATTCGTGTTAGAAAATACTACTTAATTTCGTATTTAGAAGTTATTACATATTTATTAGCAAGTGCAATGAACTCTGTAGGTACTAATTATGAACGAGACAAGAACATATTTGAAAACTAAGCTGGTTTAAGTTAAAAAGAAAAGCAGTTGAATTATCACTATCATGTTAATTTTTCTGTCAAATATTAAAGAATTAGAATTCTTTTCAATAGATAAGATACTAATGCGACACAATTTGAATTTCCTAAAATTAATAAATAAATAATTATTTTACGAATTTAATAAACAAAATATTAATAAATATAATTATTACGTCATGTTCCTAATTATGGAAAAGTGTGCATTATTTACGTGCAATCTTTTTAATGTTGTCTTTTATTATACTTCACACTAAGATTTATCTTTATTTAATTATATGAATTTGCTACTTACTTAATTGACTAATGGCATAGTAAAATTAATCAATGTCTTGCATTCTTAGCGAAAAAAAAATAGGAAAATATTTTATGTAATCACGAAGTAGCGTTAAGAGTAACGATTTTTAAAAGTGTATAAGTAGAATGCATAATATTAGTGCATTAGATATATATTTTTATATCTTGAAATTAATTGTGTATATCGAAAAATAATAAATCAATTGAAACTAGAGGGTGAGTAAGAATGAGCTTTTTCATATTAATTGTAACTTTGTAGGCACATGAGTGGAAAAAGAAGTGAATAATCGCATTAAACGGCGTTATAGTATATTTGTAGCTCGATTAGCATCATCTCCAATGTAGATCATAGTTAGATCATTACCTATCACTAAAATTTATATAAATATTTAGGTAAATATTTATGTATTATGTTTATTATAACGTTAACTACCGTAGTTACAATTTACTTCTCAGTGGTAGCTTTTAGCAAAATTTTTGTTGTTTGTTGCTATAATATTAATAAATACATTAAGATTTACAAGTGTAACGTCTTTTCGTAATAATGAACACAATTTTACTAGTCTACGTTTAGTTTTAGAGAATAATACCTCTGGATTTTAGATGTAATAAAAATCTGTAACCGTCTACTACTTTAAAATATATCTGGGAACGAACGATTTGTGAAACGAAATTCTGATATGTATGTATAATTTATATTTATTTGCCACATACTACATAAACTTTACTTTAAATACATGTATACGTCTACTTTTGAATAATATTTGAGATTTCAGAACTGAAATAATAACAGAACCTGCCACTTGGAACGCACATTTAGTGAGTTTCTAACGATTTTGTACACGAATGTACGCCGCGTGATGTTTTTTTTTTATACAGGATTGTATTGTTTATTTTTTGTAATAAATCCGTGTTCGGTACACCTCCAGTACATACGTTTACAAGTTTAATTGATTATATCATAAGTACAGTGTAGATTTGTTATTGTGACTTCGGATCACATATTTTTTAATTATTTGTAAATAAAAATTATTGAGATAATTCATCAGTATTTTATTTTGTGGTACCTGAACACTAATATCTACCTCATCATCATCTAATCTGCAAAGCCTTTTTCCCAACAATATTGTGGTCGGTTTCCAAGTTGTTCAGCTGCAACCTGTAAGACTAGTATTTTACATGGAGCGACTTCCAACCTGACCTCCACAACTACATTTCAGTTACAGTCCTTCCACAGTTATTTACGCTATCTATTATGCTAGTTGATCTATAGGTGATGAATTAAAGTATTACACTTTCAGCTTTAAGTTAATAACTACAGTATTGGGTAATACGATACCCCTGGGTAAGACTGGTTGCCAGACTTTTGGGTCTCTCAATACCCTTAACGACTAATCTACTTCTTGACATCACAATCGAACGCTTAGACTAAAGTTTATAAAAAGAGCTGAGCAATTACTATGCATCTAAACTCACGATTAGAGATGGATGTGTGGAACTAATAAAATGGATAAAATAAGAATTGGGCAATATGGTGTCCCTGACTCTGACAGGGCCACCATCAGGGATTTTAATTTTAATAACACAAAAATTTTGTCGCTAATTTGTCGTCAGCAAATATCGAATTTGTCGGTCACTGGTTCAAACGGTGTTTAAAGACGACAAAACATGGGAGAAAACACGTCTTCGCTAGGTGCCCTAGTTTTTGAGATATAAATGTTGCCCTGCTGCGGAGACTCCAGATCGGCCACCTTTAAACCCTTATATCTTTTGAACCAGTGACCGACAAATTCTGATATTTGGTGACAAATTTGGACAAATTAGCGACAAAATTTTTGTGTTATTAAAATTAAAATCCCTGATGGTGGCCCTGCCAGAGTCAGTGACACGGCAATATGATAAAGTTTCAAACTTATATCTATATGGTAAGAGGAAGTATGAAAGTGGCGCCTGTTACAGACAAGATGAAAAGGAGTCGCTTTTTCTTTGTATGGACCTGTTATGAGGAGGGATGGCACACAATATGACGAAGAGTCATCATCTTCCTGTCCTTGTAAATACATGCGTGCTACAATATAAGAGTGATAAATATAAATGATGATGGATGCAGAGGGAGAGAGACCTAAGAAATATTTTTTTTAATACCTTGGCCCATACTAGGAATTTCTCGTGTCGTGTATCGTGGTTGGGTTCACAGACATTGAAACTCACATACACAAATACCCAGATCCGAAACAACTATCTGTAGGCCATACTAATATTTGTTCCGTGCGGGGATCGAACCCGCGACTACGAAGCCCAGCAGCAGCAGCAGTCAACTGCTTGAGCCAATGCACCAACTGTGCCGTCATGTGGATGGATTGAATGAGGAATGTTATGAAAGAAGAGGGAGTAAATGATAGCGTGTGGATGATGGAAGAAGAAAAACATGTTGAGTCGACCCCAAATACCATGACACAAGGGAAGGAAGATTATGTTGAATTTGATCCAAATTCTAAGGTGCAAATTGGTAAGTCTTCTAAAGTCCACGAGTGACAGATTCAAGACCCAAGAAAAGCCGTTAGTATTCTCAAGAGTAAGTCACACTCTTGAAGCTATAGGTATAGGTACTACCACTATCACTTAAAAGTGTTAAAAGCAATATTAAGTAGGTACCATTTAAAAGTCATCATCTGCCTAGCCTTTTTCCCAACTAAGTTGGGGTCGGCTTCCAGTCTAACCGGATGCAGCTGAATACCAGTATTTTACATGGAGCGACTCTAGGTAATACGATACTCTTTGGTAAGACTGGATGTCAGAATTTCAGGTCGCTGACTACCTGTAACGACTGCCAAAGATCTATATATGGCAGCCGGGACCAACAGCTTAACGTGCTTTCCGAGGCACGAAGGAAACTCGGTATGTCGAGCGGTCACCCATCCGCAGACCGACCTAGGCAAGCACAGCTTTACCTAAAGATCGACCCGAGTGGCAGTTCTTATTATGCCACGAGCCACCATTTAAAAGTAATTCTATTTTATTTTACTCTGCGGTTAGGAACTTGACCGCACGAATGGAAAATGTCCAGCATATTAATGAAGATGGTTTATTATAATACGATAAAATAGCAAACCTGCTTGGATCTAGCAACTACCTATCTGCCTACGTGGAATGATTAAAGGAGTAGGTAAACCAATCTTTTCACCGTCACAGTAGGTCCACGGCATACGACTATGGAAGTTTTTTTATGTATTGTCACTCGCAGTTCAACTAACTCGATGAGGTTATTATACGATCAGTATCGCAACTGGACTATTCTGTGGTGACAAAAGTATTAAAGCCCCCCCCGCCCAGCCGGGGTTTACAAACTAGATAATTAGGTACAGCGCTAAGGGTTGCAATTCTGTGGGGTTTGGATTTGGACCTCGGCGTAGGGCATCATCGAGGGAAAGAGTTGCAAAGGACAGGTTGGGTCGAATTTTTATTATTTGGGGATTTAAAAAGCCACTGGCTTAGGGGCGCAGAAAAATGCACAGCCTTCTGTGTTGGGTACTTGGGGACACTTGAGGTGCATTCAAAGGGCTGAACCCTGACAGTACCTCTGACAGAACAGGTTTCGTCGCCATTTCTGTAATTTTTTTATTTACGTCCGTTGGTGACCGTAGGCTTTTTACCACAGCTTTTTACACTATTATCGACTATATTTTTTCCCAGTGTTCTCGATCTTTTTGTATGGCGCTGAAATGTTGTACAATATAAGTCGTGAAAGCAGAAAGATCCTTCTACGTATGGCTTTTCACAATCTACCTCCTCTTTTTCGGGCGTACCTATTAGGGGTTCGCCTAGGCATTGTCTAGAAATGATACTGGGCTGGAAGAGCACTTGCAACATGGGCAGACGACACCAAGAAGCCTGTTGGAGGCAGCCTGTACCGAGTGGTTCGCGCTGCATGAGACAGCTTAGCCTGGAGATGTGTCATATGCGAGATCCTCAACCGTTCGGGGATGAAAAAGAAGAAGCAGAATTCTCTCGCTCAAGAATTGAACGAAAGACGTAGATCCAGTGTTAGTAAAACAGCTATAAATTGTGAAGTATACACACCTTCTTATTACATAGGTATTAACCTCTATGGACTACTTACCTGTATTGCTACGCAACACTCTGTTGTTGATACTTTGAAGTTTTGTGGCTTATAAATAAAACTATCTTTTCTTTCATGTATTTCTATTATATTTAACATAAATATTAACAGTTTATCCCCGACTGCTTACAATGCCGGCCAGAACTCTCCACTCGTTAATCGCAGCCGCTACGCTTATACGCGCCCAAAAATACACTAGTCTGAAACCGCTCTTTTCGGGTACCTACATCCGTTACCAGAAATTCATGTTTTTAAAATCCAACCACAATTGTTTGTTTTTGAGTCCAACCACAATTGAGGTCATAAATAAAATAAAAGATAGAAGTAAATAAAATTTTTGTAAACGTACCTACCTTGATAGTTGAGCAGGTTTTAGACAATTATAGGTGTATCACTTTTTATCTTATTACTTTATTAGCCAGTTAGTCATTGAAAAAACTAAATCGATTAGCAGAAGCCGGTGTTTCAAGTTATCAGCGAAATCTGTGGTAATGGTTTAGGTACACTGGTCGATCTTAAGTTGCTAACAGACACGACCTGACTCTGCACCCGGCAGATCAAACTTGCCGTATTTTTGGAAATTGCCAATTGATCATAATTTTTATTTATGACGACAGGCGTCCACTCTGGTAGTGACTTATATTCAACTCCGACTGGTTCTACGCTTCCCGCATTATCATTCACCAGGTCGTTGGTCTACCTTGTGGTAGTGCAATTTGTTAGACTCTCCTTCGATCAATAACTACGTTTGTAGTGCAGATTCAAATATAGGTATCAACGACAATAATTATAGAGCAGCTACAACAAACCGACAAGGAAAAGCTGCTAAGCTTAATGATTCTGCACTGGTGTATAAAGTAGGGTTCCCACCGCGAAAGGAGGCGGAAATTGCTACGAAACGGACTTCGTTTTAATGAATTTTGTTCGTTTTTATGTTTGCGTTTTCACCGAGAAAGAGTTTAGTCGTCTAATTCCCACCGCAAAAGAGAAATGAAACAAGAAGAGCAGAGTGAGCTCATTTTTAATGTTTTTGGTAATTTTCGCCAGACTCTTTGTTGCTGGAAACAACATGTAGGTAAGCAGTTTTCACTCGCGAGGTAAAATAAGTCCCCGTCGGGGCTGCGGGTTGTTCGCAAGAGATACCGCGGCCTCGACATGAAGGGCTAAGAAGGAACATGGGTGGTTTTTAGTCAGTAGAAGTCTGACACTCCCTTTCGCTATGCCCAAGAGCGGGATGACTTTCCACCCACCATAAAAAAAAAGGTAAAATAAGTCATTAATGTGTCCGCTCCTCTTGCGGTGGAAACCGCGCTTAAATGTGATGCTATTACACAAATGATGGGGCACTTAATATCGTGTCCTGCGTATCGTGTTGTTTGTGTACTACAGGAACTGATGGACGCTACGGAAAACGCCAAACTAGTAGCTCAATTCTGGGCCGACTCAATTTGGATAGCCATCGACACGTCAAGAAAAACATACCGATACTTGAAAATCTAGGTTTTTTCTTACCGAAAGGCGTCCATGTCACTGAAATGAAGATGCCGACTCTCGTGCCAACTCTCACATCTACAAAAGCGAGCGTCGACACGTCGCGTCGCCAGGTCTGATCGTATGTAGGCTTCTTTGGTCTCCGGACAGATGCACGCAGGCCACGAGCAAGTCATTCTCGAATTGATTAGCATGATTCACCCACTCTGGCGTAATACGTTGTTTTAGACAATACAATTAGGGGTTTTTTAGTAATGATTGTGCAACATTCCTAACCTGATATGTTAAGGTAAAATAGTTAATTTATGCTAAATGGGACTATTGGTACTTTGTTGTTGTTATGTTAATTTAGGTTTATGTAAGTATTCAAGGCTGAAAATCTCCTTAAACATTTTGTAGGTAGGTACTTAATACCTTCTTGGAACTACTGCGAAAAAACATCAACAACACAATCAATACTTAGACAAGTTGGTACTTACCTACATCTATTGATTGCCTGATGCAGGCTCATAAATTCAACTGAACATGTTTAACCAAATAATCGGATATATGTAGAACACAGAACAGATAAATTATCTGTTCTGTGATGTAGAACAATCACATTTATGGTGTTTGTACCAAAATACAGAAAGCGCGGTGGCTCCATCCTGGGGCTAAGAGCAATTTATAAGACTCCACCTACCGCTCCTCCCTCTAACACCCAAAACATGCCGTGAAAGCCACCGCTGCCGTGCCGCCGATGAAGATGTGCGATAGGCCAAACTATTCGATCAACATAATTTGAAGTAGATACCCAATACGACAGAGGTATCTAATTCATTAGACAGAAGCCAGCGACGCAAAGGAGAACACCAGAAAACCATAGGATGGTAAAATGGCGTACTGAACTAAAATAGCTAGGTAGATAATCTACCCAATTAAAGATCAGTCTAACTTTTCTGGACATTTCTAAGTAAGTAGATACCAAATGATTTATTGCATAAAATTCTTGCCATAGGTAACTATATACCTATAAATATTCACGGAATTCAAATAGGAGGAAAACGCGACAGTATTATTACTAGATACTATTTTCTATTCGTGCGTAAAGATCGGCATTGTCACCACCAACATAAAAAAAGTACATGACAAGAAATTTTGTCGATTTTTGCACAAACAAGGATGATTTGTCAGTTTTTGACAATGGCATGGGCCCCGTATAAAATGATGTACCGGCAACAATCTGTCATTACTTTGAAAGGAGACCAACAAGCCTAAACATGGTCAGATTAGCATTTGTGATGTTCGTTGTGTTTGTCGCCTCCTGTTTAGCAGCACCAGGTACGTTTTACAAGCTCTTGGTGGCCACTAAGTTACCAAAGGTATTCCTATCGTTGGGCAGAGGTTGGGCATATGTTTTTATTATGTAACCAAAACTAAAACTCAGACCAGACTCAAAATACAATACAAAATGGCTGACTTTTTGTTCTTCCTGTTCAGATTATTCAGGTTCTATCGAACAAATCAAATAAGAATACGCCCACGATACCTACTTACATCGATAAAAGAGAAATAAAAGTACAAAATGTCTTATGTGCACTCAAGTTCTAAATGATCTGATACTGGCAGTCTGACTCGTCCCATTGCTGGGCAAAGGCCTCTCCGCATGACTTCCAGTTTTTCGATTCAGGGCTAATGTGGACCACTGGTCGTTGGTTTTGACCAGCTTGTCCCGCCATCTTCTACGAGGTCTACCACGACGCCTTCAGAGCTGTCTTTTCTCATTGGCCATGCGATAACTTACTTATTCAATTAATTTTGTCCAGGAGAAAGAGTGCGAAGGCACGGCTACGATTACGGCCATGGGGGCTATGGCGGCGGCTACGGCGGTTACGGGGGTCACGGCGGCCACGGGGTCAGTGGAGGCCACGGACACGGGCTTGGATACGGTGGGGGTCACGTCCCTATCTCCCAGTCCTTCTCCAAGTCTTCAGCTAGTGCCAGCAGCAGCAGTCTTGGTGGGACAGTGGGATGAATGTGCAGTGGGAATGAAGAAGTAGGTATGTAAAGGAGAGAATTAATAATTAAATAATACCTATTTTTTTAAATAAAACGTCAGAGACGATGTATATAAAAGTCGCATGATGCTCTCTCGTTGTTTCTGACAAATATTATCGGAAGATGTTGTTATGCAAATTGACTACCAACTTAAATTGTCCGTATAAAATTATGCTGTAGGCTGCTCTAAGTAGTGGTTGTCTAACTCTGTAAATTGACGTAGGGTTTCAATTCACAAAACAATTAATCTTCCAGACGATATTTAATTTTCCCCTTTTTCTAGATAAAAATACACACAGCGACACAACAATTTATACATTTCCAGTCTTACATGACTTTGCTTTGTATAGGTTTTCCTTCCAATGAGATATCCGAATAATCTGGTTTTGTAGCCTGTGTTCAAGTTCATATTGACCTTGAAATGTAGTAACACAATTTGCGATAAAACCAGAATTTGAATCTCTTCCAAACTACGCTCTACATAGTCCACAATAGCATAGAAAACTGGTTTTATTTTATGAAGAACCTGTTGTAGTAGGCAACTGTTTTGGAAATATTTTGGAGTTTTTATTTCATTGTTTCTAAAGTTCAGCTAAACATTTTTTTTGTTTTATGTTTCAGATTATGTTTTTCTACAACTCCGCAATCACACAATGATAGTTTATAATCTACTTTAAAGCTTTGTTTATGAAAGACAGTATTGAATGATGTGATAAGTTTTTGAAATAAGTAAGAATATTATGTCTATTAATAACTAATTTATTTTTATAAGTCTTGTAATATGTAATTAAATAAAGTTTTATCCGTTTTTTTTGCAATTATCAATTTTCTTTGTAACTCCCTTGTTCGTTATTTTTTTTTGTGAGCCTAGTATCTATATCGCTGATACAGAACAAAACTTTATCAGATTTTATAATATGCTAGCTTTTAACCATTATGCAGAGCCATGACAAACGCAAAAGGCGTCGCGGCAGACCTCACAGATGATGGCTGGACGAGCTGGACCAAATCAACGACCAGTGGTACGAATTAGACCCGGATCGAAGTCATGGGGAAAGACTTGCTGAGCCTTTACCCGGCAGCGGTATGATGCAGGTTAACAGCAATAAGAGAAGGAGCTTCTGCCCATTATTTTTTGTTTAAACATAAACTAGCTGATGCCCGCGGCTTCACCCGCGTGGATGTTGGTCAAATTATATACTAAAACCTTCCTCTTGAATCACTCTATCTATTAAAAAAAACCGCGTCAAAATCCGTTGCGTAGTTTTAAAGATTTAAGCATGCATAGGGATATAGGGACAGAGAAAGCGACTTTGTTTTAAACTATGTAGTAAAGATATTCTATGCACTCAGCAATAGGATCCTGTTTGTGTAAGAATTCATGAAATCGCCTGAGAAGTTTCGAAGATTATTTCCTACTTTCAAACTTTACCTTTATTATTTTATAATTTTAGTGTATATCTCTCGTGCTTAATAAGAACTGCCACTCGGGTCGATCTTTATGGATGGGTGACCGCTCGACATACCGAGTTTCTTCCGTGCCTCGGAAAGCACGTTAAGCTGTTGGTCCCGGCTGCAATATATAGATCTTTGGCAGTCGTTACTGGTAGTCAGTGACCTGACATTCTGACATCCAGTCTTACCAAAGAGTATCGTATTACCTAGTATTAACTGGGTTGTGGAGGTCAGATAGGCAGTCGCTCCATGTAAAATACTGGTATTCAGCTGCATCCGGGTAGACTGGAAGCCGAACCCAACATAGCTGGGAAAAGGCTAGGCAGATGATGAGTGTATATCTCTTTTATTTCAAAATGATCACGATCATTAATCTCGTATGAAATAGATTTTCAGAATTTATAGACTTTATCTATCTAATCATCTTTACAAAGTTAATTGCAAAACAAATCAACGGTTATGGTTTAATTTAACAGCTTGTGATACTTACAAAAAAACAAAAACATAAAATTAAAAAAACTTACGTAATAAAAATAACCAGTTTTACAAGAACTCGCCGATTATATTTATTTATTTGGAAAAAGCTAGATTACATTATGTTGACCTGCTGCTGCTTTATCTAGTCATCTGGCCGGTACCTAGGTATACGATTGTGGTCTATTTTACTTATGGCTAAAATGCCAGGGTAGCAGTGAAATCAAAATTTTATTTCGTTTTTTGCAATTGCAGGTCAATGTCGGATTGTATGTTGATTAAATTAAATTAAATTAATATTCGCGACCGTAACAAATATATGGCTTAACGGAGCCATGATCAGCAAAATCATCAATACAACCTAAGTTCATGTAATCCCATGGAATGACTTTTTCATGAAATAGAAATTGAATAGGATTTAATGAACTTAGAGGAGTTGTTCTGATGATATACGATCGTGAATTTATAGTAAAAAAATTTAGTTAAACACACAGCTCGACACTGACCTGCAAAATACAAAAAACTACCCTGGCGCTTCTCGGAGTCAGAGGTCTCGTGTATGGTTACTGACTGGTACATTACATACAGCCTTCCATCCGTGCCTCAGAAAGCATGTTAAGCCGTTGGTCGCTCATTTGTACATCTTTCACAGGCCTTACAGGTAGTCAGTCTTACCAAGGGGGGAGAGTATTAACCAGAAATAACTGAGTTAGTTGTGGTGTTGAGGTCAGATAGGCAGTAGGTCCATGACTGAACTGAGACTGGAAGCCCACCTTAATAATGTTGGGAAAAGGCGGGGTAGATGGGGACCACTAGCTTCGTATGAATTTGCGTTGGGTAAAGTTTAAATGCTGTTTCCTCTCGTCTCTGACGTATGCTGGACATTAATTTCAAAACCGCAATATTAATTTAATAGGTAGTTTAATATACTAAAGTACATCTACATAATTAAACAAAAATACACTTATTCAAACAAAAGAATCCTTATCATTTCACATGAATCACTTAAAACTTCTAGAAAAATGGAATTACCTTTTACTCAACAAAAATAAGATTTTACGTGCCTTCTCGGGTTTTTCAGCCGCAAATAAAGATTCAAAACCCTAATTACCTGGGTTTCCGTAATTTGATGTTCCCAGAAATGAATAGTTGGTGTGGTTAGATTGTACAGGTAACAATAAAGGTAGGTATGCAGGTTAAAAAGTCGGGTAAACATCACCTGCCCAGCCTTTTCCCAGCTATGTTGGGGTCGGCTTCCAGTCTAACCGGATGCAGCCGAATACCAGTATTTTACATGGAACGACTGCCTATCTGAGCTCTACAACCTAGGATACGGATGGGTTTAAGTCAGTTAGAGTCTGACACTCCCTTCTGCTCCGCCTAGAGCGGGACGAGTCTTGGGGTTTTTTTTTTATGGTGGGTGGAAAATCATCAAATAACCCCTCCCGCTCTTGGGCAGAGCGAAAGGGAGTGTCAGATTTCTACTGACTAAAAACCACCCATGTTCCTTCTTAGCCCTTCATGTCGAGGCCGCGGTATCTCTTGCGAACAACCCGCAGCCCCGACGGGGAGTCTTGGGGTCTCGGTGGGATTTGAAGATGACCTTCAAAAAAAAGGGCCTAAAGTTAGCTGACTGCGTAGCTTTTTTTGGTGTTGACTGTACAGTGTGCGTGAAGTATAACGAATTAGTATGATGTAAGATTATCAAGAAATATACATACATCAACAGACAGGCCATTACTTAGAGCTAAGTTTTCTCAGTACTGTCAGTAAACCTAGCATTTTGTTTCATTCGTTCTTTGAATAGCTATTAAATTACACACTGTTCTTGCCTAGTCATAGATCACACTGCCTCAATTAAATACCTTGGCATCACACTAGATGACAACATCTCATTCAAATCTCACATACACTTGCTCTCTGGTCGCGTTAGGAAGCTGATACACGTTATGAAAAAACTACGTAACTGTACACCATTTAAAATTCTACGTACAATTTACCTCGGTTTGTGTCAGTCAGTACTTCAATACGGGATTTCTGTTTGGGGTGCAGCCGGGAAAAGCACTGTTATAGAGGTAGAAAGAGCTCAAAGAGCAGTGATAAAAGTAGCTTTAAGAAAACCTTTTCGCTACCCAACAGATTTTATTTATAAGGAGTTTGATGTCTTAAGGGTGCGGCAATTATTTATTTTAAAAGCAACCCTACATGTTCACAAAACCCTAAAAAAAAGATCAGACTACGAAAAAATTATCTCGAAACGCGTCCTCTACATTCCCCCACCAGAAGCAAATAGCCTGTTAGCCAGACGATGCCCATTCTACTCACATATCCATATTTACAATAGAATTAGTAAAAGCTGCAACATTCGAGACTTGAACAACTTTTCATGCAAAAAAACTTTGATCAAATGGTTAGCCAACCTATCGTATGAAGAGACGGAAGAAATTTCAAGTTAACTAAATTATACCAAAAATAAAATACACACACACACACTCACATACCTATACACACACACACATACACACACAAATACTCACACACCCAGTCATACTCATACACACTAACATACAACAAGCTAGAATACTCACTTTATATCATCAGTAAACTTTTTACTTTACTTTCTTACTTTAAATTTTACTTACTTTTAATTACCAATTTTGTTTTGTTCGTACATAATAAGTACTTATTATTTTAAAGTTAACGTAACTCCGGCCCCCAAGATACAGGCACAGCCTAGTTTGGGGACCTCTATTCTTTAAGCATGTTAAAATATAATTTGTTACATTTTTTTTATTAACGTTAAGTTAGATTAAGGATTTACTGTACTGTAACAACGATTTAAATAAATTATTATTATTATTATTATTCCCTTTATTTATTTCTAAACAAACTTCATACATTTTTAAATATTTCTTATAAAAACAATAAAACAAACATTTAAAAATATAAAAAATTGTAGCCCACCGGTATCGGGAACAGGGTCCAAGCTACCGGCGGTCAGGGCTCCAAAGAAAGGAACCTCCTAACGATACGAGCCGTGTCCAGGAGTACCGCTTTCTGTATCAAGCCCTTGATCCAGCCGCCTAACGAGAGCCTCCTCAGGTGTTGGTCGAGGCTTTTGGCAATTAAGCCATTGGCTGTAACGACTATCGGCACAATGATCGCTGAGTCCACATCCCACATGTCGACAACCTCGCGAGCCAAGTCAAGATATTTGATTTGCTTATCTTTCTCGGCTTTCACGAGGTTCTCGTCATGCGGGACGGTTATGTCAACAATCATTGCGCGCCGCTCTGATCGATCCACCACCACTATATCAGGCTTATTAGCTATAATAGTCCTGTCAGTGATGATGGATTGATCCCAGTACAGTGTGATACTGCCATTTTCGAGAACTGGGTCGGGCACATACCTGTAGTACGGCACTTCCGATTCCACAAGGTTGTATTTTAGAGCAAGTTGCTGATGGATAATCCTGGCTACAAGGTTGTGTCTATGCAAGTATTCTCCGTTAGCCAGACGAGAACACCCGGAGATAATGTGACGGATTGATTCGCCCGGACGGTGGCATGCCCGACATATGTCAACCGTACCGTCCTTCACAATAAATCTCCGGTAGTTATTCGTCATCATAACTTCATCCATAATTGCACAGACAAAAGGAGTAGGAAGTTACTTATAATTTACGCTATGAAATTTTATTGATTGATAATTATGAAAATTGGTGTTCATCAATTCATCAACAATACTTTGATTCAAAACAAGAATCACCTTGACTGTTTCTGTACTTATACGAGTTGTGTTGAGTTCAGGAAACAAAAGACGTTTGGTGGAACATTACCTACTAGCATATTAAACGGTTCCTCTCCGTGACTCAGAACATGATACCGAAGCACATTAGGGATGTGTCCTGACTTAAAAAAATATGCTTCTAATTAGTCCGTCAGTTAGATTATCAAAAAATATTGGATCTTACGTATTTTTTGTTTTATCAAATCAATGAAAATTGACGAAGATAAAACGCTTCAAAGATTTGAGTGGGGGGTTGTGACGTCACTCACCGGTAAAAAATGATATACAAATGTCTTAGAATATGACGTCACACGAGTTTTCACTGAGTTGAGTTGAGCACTGTATCGTCTTCATTATTTGTTTACGTGAAAAAAGAAAAAAAAGTGTCCAATACTTTTTGAAAATCTATCTGACGGACTAATTAGATTTTTTTGGTTTACTACCCATTTGTTCTATGTGAGGTATTATGTACATTCATTTTACTTCATTTTTTATTTGCTCCTAAACGATGCAAAACCTAACATTATGATTGGCTAATTAAAGTCAAAATGAACTTCAAGCTTTTAAATGTGCCTATATTTTTAAGGAAGAGCTTGTATGATTTCATCATTTCCTGCCCTTATCCATTGATATAAAAACTAAAGATACGGTCGTCCGAACATTTGCTCGACGCGTTTGCCATACAGAGAATCGGTGTAGTATGCTCGTTAACGTAAGCGTATATATTGTATAAGCGGCGTGGTATTTTCGAGGTATAAAGAACATAAATAAAGCTTTTAATAAATAATACGACCGCACCCGAAGAGAGCCGATCGTGGACTAGTTCACTTCGACTTAGGAAAGACCGTTTTAGGACCAATTTCGAGGCGTCATTGTAACATGCGGTCCGCCCAGTCCTTACGCAGTAATATATAAGTCAATGCCCTTATCCCATTCTATTTGGGGTCGGCGCAACACGTTTTCTTTTTCCAATTCCCCTGTTACACGTCACGGTGGTATATACTCCTTTCTCTTTCATATCATTCCTCACACAATCCATCCATTTTTCTTTGCCTTCCTCTGGCTCTCCATCCATCACTTTTTTAGTCACATGCGTTTCATCCCTCCTCATTACATGACGATACCAAGACAGAAGACTTCCTTTCAATTTTTTTTGTAACAGGTGCCACTTTTAAACTTCCTCTAATATTCTCATTATTCCATATTTTATCCATTCTTGTCGCTCCGCACATCCATCTCAACATTCTCATCTCCGCTACATGCAATCGTTTTTCATCCATCTTTTTCAAAGCCCGCAAATATGTTGACTGAGTTACTGATATTAATTGTTCTAGTTCAGTATTTAATTTTGTATAGCGATCCAACTCGCACCTGGCCGGGGTTCTTTTTAACCGACTTCAAAAAGAGGAGGTTATCAATTCGTTGGGATCTTTTTTTTATGTTTAAGTGTGCTATGGTTGTGTTTATCGACAATGTCTTTATAGATACAATAATATATCGATTTAATACACATAGTATAATGTATTCATTTGATGCCGTACATGCGTCATGGTAACCTTCGATTTTAATACATAAGTCTTACAATAATTGACCACTTACGAGTCAATAGGTATGTTTCGATTTCAGAACAATAACAAACACATTTATTTTTTGTTGTTACCCGTTTATAATTTAACTTACAAAATCATTTTGTTGGGTGAAAATTCAATGTCAACTTAATACAAATAGAACTAGATCTAAAAGCTAAATAAAACGATAAAAAGTCTTTGTTAGAGCCAAACCAATTTCCTTACACTAAAGATCTAAAATGAAGATAATAAAAAAGTTAAGACAGGATAAAAACTCCTTGTTAAAGTTTCCTGAATGTTTCATTTCATACATTCTAAATTCGAAGCGTTCTAAATTCAAAGGTTTGTCTTGTGGTCCAGTTTGAAAGCGGTAGCGGACGCGGAAGCGGAAGCGGACGATTTACTGAAGGAGCGGTTTCGTCGGTCGCTTGGACGGTGGTCCTTGTTGTAGGATAGCTCGTGGCTCCCGCTGCCGTAACTGAAACAGATTAAATAATCAAAAAAATGTTAACTTCGTGAGGAATTTTTTTTTTAATAATATAGCTGCAGTGTTCCATAAGAGCTATCTTAATTCAAGCTGGCCTAACAGATTCTTATTCGATGCGTGTCGTTTTTGCTTTGGACCCCACACTTAAATTCCTTGCAGCTGAATCAGACTGTTAACAGGTTCTGTATTATCTAGTAGGTAATCGTAATGACTTATCAGTGACAGCCAATTATTGTAGACAATATTATCTATCTATTACAGCATAAAATAAAACCCAGTAAAGGGGAGAACTTGCAAGTGCCTCTTTTTCTGCTTCGTAAAGGGTCTTTTCTCTTACATCCAGTAAATTACAATTTTTACTTTACCATTACCTTCATCGTTAATGTAACGTCCTTTCGTCAAAGCCGTCTGGATCTTCAGTGGAACAATCACTGCTACGAGAGGTGACCACTTCCCTCTCCTGCTTATGCCACTAACCTGCCACCTCCTTGCTCCTCGCTGCAGCCGAGCCGTTCCTTACTGCCGCTGGTGTTGTACTCATGACCCCGGCCGAATTTGTCTCCATGGCCCGAATTACCAGGGTTATAGCCGCGCTTTACTCGTTTCACTGATTCGTACCTCCAGTCTATAACGATGGAATGTTAATGTAACATGATACAAGGAAGTTCTTCTTCTTTAAAAGTTAAATAAGAGTGTCTCATGCAGTGGTGGTGGCTAGTACAGACCTACTGAACTTAACAACTTTGCGTGCTTGATTGTGCCTATGAATATTTATTTCAATACCGTACAATCGTGATATGGGCATGTGGTATCGGCGTGTGATGCGGAGGAATGAAAAAAGTTTTGACTATGAATGATGAAATGGCAAGAAAGGAGATGCCGGCTGAGATGACGAGTAATAGAGAAGTATGGAAGAAGATGACGTGATGCACCGACTCAAATGCATTGGAATAAGGGCAAGATAATGATGAGATAAGACAAACAAGAAGAACAGATATAAGACCAAAAAGAAAACAATTAAAAATCCGTCTGTGCAAACTTACCTCGGCCTTCCACAATCACAGCCAGCAGCACCATGCAAGCCAACACAGAAGCTACCTTCGCCATGATCAACCAAATTCGAATTCACTCTGTTCCATTTGTCACCCACACATGGTATTATATACGTCCCTCATCCAAACAGGATGGCCGATGCCCATCGGATGTTACGGTCTGTCAAAACGTCATGATTTCGGTGACACGCCGTGATACCTGCACAAAGGCACTGCGACGGTTTAATTCACTTTTGACGAATTGTTTGCTGCCCTTGACTTTGGGGACAGGAGCCGATTAGCCATAGTTGTATTGACCTTACAAATGTCAGACGAAAATCATGTGGAGGCAACGCTGGGAAATCTGACAGGTAAATTGTGATCGTATGACCTGTGGTGTTTGAGGTGACAAGATGACATGAGTTGACAACGTTACTGATGACACGTAATTGTATTGGTAATGAACACAACAAAATACCAAACTTGACGTCATCATCATCATCATCATCATATCAACCCGGAATCATCCACTGCTCCCATTCTTCCGCCACATGTCCCAATCCTGTGCGTCTCTTATTCAGGTGTTTCCCGCGACCTTTACGATGTCGTCAACCCAACGAGCTTTAGGACGGCCCTGGTTTCTATGGCCTAACCTAGGCCACCACTGAGTCAAAGCCTTTCTCCATCGGCCATCTCCGCGTCTAGGCAGATGTCCTGCCCAGTTCCACTTGAGTTGACGGCGGATTACGGTGTTACGCACTCGATCTAATAGGGTTATGCCGAGCGTGGCTTGCTCCATGGCCCTTTGTGCCACTCGTACTCAGTGGACAGTCTCCTTTGTGAACGTCAATGTCTCGGCACCATAGGTAATTGTTGGTAGAACACATTGATTAAATAGGCGGGTTTTTAGGCACTGAGGGATCTTTTTGGACCGAAAAATATGTTCCAGTTTGCCAAAAGCCGCCCGAGTTCCGCCCGAAATCCGAGTTGTACTCTCCTAGAAATCTCCTTGTTGGAACGCTCCTGGTCAAAAAACAGAACATGTCCAAGATAAACATAATGATCAAACATCTCTAGACGCTCGTTTCCAACCGTAACTGCTAAACACATTTTTTTTGTGAGACAAGCTCAACACACTATTCCAAACCACTGCAACTCCTGTAAGGCTTTTTTTTTTTGGCGGGTGGAAAATCATCAAATAACCCCTCCCGCTCTTGGGCAGAGCGAAAGGGAGTGTCAGGGTTCTACTGACTAAAAACCACCCATGTTCCTTCTTAGCCCTTTATGTCGAGGCCGCCGTATCTCTTGCGAACAACCCGCAGCCCGCAGCTCGCAAGCCTGACTTAGCGACAAAGCGCCGGCGCCGCCATCTCAAAGAAGCCCGACGAAGACTCAGAGAAATAATTTAACTGCCTTGGATCCGCGGAGGAGTAAGGAGGAAGAACATAATTTCTACTTTCTACACGTTCAGATTATATAGCAGGTAACAGCATATACCTAACTGCCCAAGGCTTCTTCCCGGGGAAGGTTTGCACAATGACCAGGTTCGCTCAAGACTGTAAACTCCAGGTTTCTTCACAAGTTCAGATTTGGTTCATGCTGTCGTAAATTTTATCTTTCAGCCAGATTGGAATATGGTAGTAATCAAATGCTGGATGCACAGAGTTTTGCCACTCTTTGATGACACAGTTGGCGCTGTGACTGTGCGATTGGCTTTTGCACACAGCGGGTTCGATTCACGTACGAAATCAAAAACAATACACGAAAAATTCTAGAGCGGGGCAAGTAAAAAAAACTCTTTAAGTAAACTTAATAAGGCCTATGTTTTTGTTGTTTAAAAATGCTCCCTGGCGAATCGAACGCATAATCAAGCAGATCGATCGGAGACTATAGTTAGGTACATCATAAAACATAATTATTATTACTTAATACACCATCACAAAGCCAGTGTGAACTGTAGGTTGGTACTGACCTTGTCTATTCGGTCGTTCGCTTGATTTTTTTCCGACTTTTTTTCGGTTTAGTACAATCATCTCTCGAAATCATAATAAAAAGAGTTCAATAGAACCTTTCGGAATCAACTGAGCGTAAATTCATTTATAGCTAGAGTAATTCACCTGATTTTGGTCGGGATTTTGATTAAGAATCGACTGATTTTAGTGATTCCCATGGGTTAGAATAGCTTTACAGGAATGCGCGTCCGTCTGTATGTCACCTGGCTGTACCTCAAGAACCACGATAGCTAGACAGTTGAAATTTTCACAAATTATGTCTTTTTGTTGCCGTTATAACAAAAAATACTAAACACAAAATAAAATAAATATTTAAAGGGGGCTCCCATACAACAAATGCGATTTTTTTGCTGTATAGATAACGGTACGGAACACTTCGCGCGCGAGTCCTACTCGCACTTGGCCGGTTTTTAAGTCCATAATAATAGGGGGCGAGCCTATTGCCATCCCCCCGGCACCAATCCAGACTCTGTGGCTACTACTGAGCTGCTTCTTTTTTTTTTCCTTGTACAGTCGAACAAGCTAATAAGTATACAGGTAGAGTTTTTTATAATTCTAGGATACTGAAAATATTGATTGCAATTTTGTTTTATAAAGCGTTTCGCATTAAGCGACTGATGTCAAACGCTGTATCGTTTGGCATCTGTCTCTAAATGTATCTGTATAATCTTAAAAGTAAATGTAAGTTAGCTGGCTGTATACTTATTAGCTTGTTCGACTGTACCTTAAGCATAATTATTGCTCTTAATCTTCCCACTGCTGAAAAACTGGCCTATTACTTTATGTGCGAGGGAATGAATGACTCATAATCCCCACGCGGGCCGTATACACCTGTATATGGCCCGCGTGGGGATTATGAGTATAGATGGATTTCACCATGTCTTCAAACAGTGTAAGCTAACACTGTTAGCCTAGTAGTATGACCGACGCACTGCCAAGTCATATGTCACAAATTCAAACCCGACACACCCAGCTTTTGTTATTTGAGCAGTGGTGGCCCAGTGGTTGCGACCCCGACTTACGAACAGTAAATCATGGGTTCGAACCTAGGCAGGCGGATTACTTTGTGTAATTTATTTTATCACCATTGCTCTCAAAACGGTGAAGGAAAACATCGTAAGGAAACCGGCATGTCCTAGAACCAAAAAATTCGAAGACATGTGACATCTACCAACCCGCATTAGGCCCGCGTGGTAGATTATAGTCCATCCATACTAGAGAGGCCTGAGTCCCTGCAGTGGGAACATTATAGGCTGATTATGATGATGACACGCAGCTTGGATTTATCGAATTTATATGCGTATGGTATAATTTTTACTTGCTTCGATGAAGGCAAATTCCATGTTGCTGAAAGAAATTTCACGACACCGTCTAATGCCAAGTTAGGGGTTCATGGGTCCCGTCGGGGCTGCGGGTTGTTCGAAAGAGATACCGCGGCCTCGACACAAAGGGCTAAGAAGGAACATGGGTGGTTTTTCGTAAGTAGAAGTCTGACACTTCCTACCGCTCTGCCCAAAGCGGGAGGAGTCATTTGATGATTTCCCACACTCCAAAAAAAAAGGTATTCATGGGTGGCATTTCGTTAAAATCGGGAAAGGTATTTACACAAACAAAATATGCCCCTATTTTATTATCAAATATAAACTATTGCTTTGTTGTTATTTTTAAAGACGGTAGAGAACCGGAAAAACATGTTAAACAACTTTTGTTACTTAGTGATTTCTTCACAGGAAAATATTCCTTACAGCAATGTTAATGTATGAAGTAGCGTCTATAACGGCTTGTTTATTGATGTATTCAACCTTGGTCGTTGGTCTAGTGGTCACTGCTGAGTATGAGGTCCTGGGTACGATTCCCGGGTCGGGCAAAGTGTTATTGGCTTTTTCCATCAGGAATTTATCAGTAACAGCCAAGGAGTCTGGATTTGTGCCCGGTTGATGGCAATAGGCTCGCCCCCTATTACATGAGACTGGCGAATATTGGTGTACCATTGGGTACGCCTTTTCCTAACCCTTTAGGATTACAGGCGTGATGTTATGTCATATGTTAGGTATGTAACCAATGTTAGGTATGCAAAGTGTTATTTCTTCGGAATAATTATCATGTGAAGCTGACGTGTGATTAACTGATTACTGATTATTAATGCTTTGTCGGCTTCTAGGTATCTTATAGGTATAATGGTTAGCGTCAATTAGTGTTTAATATTGAAGTGTTTGAATTGATTCGTTATTTGTCTGTGTTTCGACTGTTTCTCCTTGAACGTTTAGAGGACAATAGTTATCAATTTAAAAGCAATTTCAATTAACATTGTGTTTAACCCTAAATGCATGGAATTGTATGAAAATATTAAAGTCATTATCATTAGGTAGGTAGATGTGCAGACGCCAGGACATCAAAGTACCTGAAACTGTAATTTTTTTCCAATCAAGTTTATAATATGGGATATTAGTGATAGAAACGAATCGCTACAAAACCGACTCCACATAGTCTTATGTCCCTAATTTAAGTCCGCTTAGGTGTGGAGGGGCGTGGCGGGCTGCGAACCGAGGAGCAGGTGGCTTTATCGCCCGCTGTTTTTTTTTATTAACCGATGGGGCTGAAAAATTCTGGAGCCGCGACCGCGAACTGGAAGAGGTTGCGTTAGAGAGCCTCCCCAAGGTGGACAGATGACCTGGTGAACGTTGCGGGGATCTGATAGATGCGAGACACACGGGACCAGTCAATGTGGCGACACTTTGCGAGGCCTATGTCCAGCAATAGGCGTCTTTTGGCGGAAATGACGATGCTGATGATTTATAAGGTACAAAAGTGGCCGACCGCGACGGTAAGTAAACTCGGTAGTACCTCGGTACTTTGTCATTTTGTTAAGTTTACAGTGGTTTGTAGCTTTTGAATAATTATAAGAACTCCATAGTTCTTATATCTCTTCAACTTTCTGAATAAAAAAAATGAAACTGTAAGCTTTAAGTTCATCAGTGTCGCTTTGGTTGCGCAACTCAAAATTTTTCTTTGAGTGTTTTCTTGAGAACTAGTAAGCAGTTAGGGAGTCTGGATTCGTGCCCCTTATAAGATATGATGGCCAAACGTGATTGTCTATAAGGTACACCTCCGCTTAGCCCTTCGGGAATTACTGGCGTTGTGTTAAAAAAGTAAGAAGAGGTAAGAACGCGGCTTACAATAATTTAATAACAAAAAGAAAAAAATTGCTAAAAAATCCATTTATTAATCATTACAAGTGATTTACACCATCGTAAAGTACTAAGTACGAAAATAAACGTGATTTTATACATAAGCATATATCTATATTCATATGTTACAGCTAACCATTTTTATGCATCAAAGTACTGACGCATTTACAAACAATATTTATTAATTTTATATATTACAAAGTCAGTTTTTATGCCTGTTTGTACTTCTAAAGAACTAAATTCTTGAAAACTAATTACACAATGGATTTTGATGCGGTTCGTCATCATTTGGAAAACAGTAACGTCATAGTAGGGTACTTTAGCCACCAAATACTCTACCGCTTTTTAGTTTTTTAGGAAAAAACCCAAATTAAATCGTTTACAGCCATTTTTTGCGAAAGTTTTCAAGATTTATGCACTTTTAATTACTAATAAAGATCAACTATGATAATAATTTAAATTTCAGTACAGTCGTAAACCATTCATGTTTCAAATGAATAAATCTAGGATTTTTCTTAAAAAAACTAAACATCTAACAAAGTCACAAACAAACTTCGGTGGCATAACTGTGGTGACTCTATTATACTATTTGTTGTATTTAACACTACATGGCGTCCTGCAAGGAACGCGCTGAGTCATCAATAACCCTGTATGCAATAAAAAAGTCTCGGAGCTTGTGGCTATCTAGCCACAAGACAACGTGAAAATGAATCCGAGTGGCTATCTGGCCACTCGGATCGATTTTCACGTTTAGCCGTGATGGGTTGGTCCGTGGATGGGTTACATACCAAGTTTACCTCCGTGCCTCGGAGAGCACGTTAAACCGTTAGTCATTTGTACATCTTAGACAGTCATTACATGTAGTCAGGGGCCCAAAAAGTCTGACAACCAGTCTTACCAAGAGGTTATCGTATTACCTAGTACTAACTGGGATATGGAGGTTAGATGGGCAGCCACTCCATGTAAAATACTGGTATTCAGTTGCATCCGGTTATACTGGAAGCCGGTCCCTATAAAGAAAAAAGACGTGTGGCACTCGGAGACTGCCGCGGTAAAGCTATTGCATAGCATTTTTTATCAACTTATGCAATTATAATTATTTATTTATTTTATTAATGCAGTATTTTTTTTTCTTTGTTTTGTTTTTCTTTGATATTAATTCAAGTTACACTTTGAGCGTGGTGACCGATAAAAAAACATTTTTTTTTCTTTTATTAAATAAATGAGTGTTAGGTTTTTTTCGTTACGGAATTTCTGGATTCGGTCCCCACGCTCAAGGCCCGCGATAGAAGCTATGCAATAGCTTAAAAAGCTTAGCAGATTATGACATTACAGAAGTCTTAATAGTTCGACATATCACCGCACCAGTAGGTTTGTACGATGTAACTATTTATCTAAGCGCAACATGGTTATCTTGCTAGTTTCACATAATTTATTACTTCATCTACCATTACAACGTGATCATAAATGATTAAGACCAATCAAGAATGCGCATACAATTTGTTCATTATCTTCTCGATATTTCATGGGATGCCATTAAATTATGATGTATGTTGTTTTATAGGAACTGGATGCCTCGCTATTATTTTATATCACTAATGGAATGATCACGAGTTTTCGTGACTACGTAGATCGAACTGGATCAAGTTATTAATACTGGTTTGTTTCTATGTAAATATTGTGAATGGCTAGGTATTTTTGCTGATAGGGAAAAATATCTAACAAATGTTATAAAGTAAGAGGTTATTTGAAGGCCGTGATTTAAAAACAAAACGTTTAAAAAACATCAAATGTGTATTTATTTTGTCAAAATTGTGCACAACTATATAACTAACATTCAACTATGCGATGCAATATCAAGCCCTACCAAAGATCATAATAAAATTAAATACTTTATACAGTTTTCATAAGTTTATCAGTTTTAATCATTTCCGCCAGCTAAAGTTATCGTTACATTATTAGGAAGATCCTCTCATCGTCCTTAACCGTATCCTTTTCCATATTCCTTGCCATCATATTTATTGTCACCTTTACCATCGCCTTTACCTTTGTCATCACCCTTACCCTTGCCGCCGCCGTTACCCTTGCCACCGCCGTTACCCTTGCCACCGCCGTTACCCTTGCCGCCGCCGTTACCCATGCCTCCGCCGTTACCCTTTCCGCCACTATCGTTACCCTTGCCGCCTTTACCACCATCTTCTTTGCTCTCACTACTGCTGCTGTCAGAACTGCTCCCACCCTTCCCTCCTCCTTTGCCGCCACCCTTGTCTCCTTTACCACCGTCACCACCTTTGCCTCCTACAAAATATAAACATAACTTAACACCGCCTGTAAACTCCGAAGGGATAGGGGATTGCTTAGGTACACCGTTATATACATACAAGGTACATACACTTTTTTTGAGTCCGCATGTACAAATCCAGACTCCATGGCTTCTACTGAGAAATTCCTGATGGAAAAACTCAAAACTCTTTGCCCGTCACAGGACTCGATCCCAGGATCTCATGCTTAGCACAACTGCTAAGAACAAGCGAGGCAGTCAAACCAAAAATGTGTAAATATAAAAAAAACAGGTTTGTACCTTGAACTCAATAACCAACGTAATTTTCATGTGATTGATTTTATCCTGTGCTATGTAACAAAGGTGTAATTGTATTGATCCTTCCTTTATGGATTACAGCATATTATTACAACGGTTCGGTTATTAGTGATACGATGATTATGTTACGTGAACGCATGGGTAGCAGCTTCTAAAGTTGAATAATATGTTTTCATTACTATCATTAAGAGTTGGGTATGCTGAAGTGCATAAGACCGCATATAAAGATTATGTTGAATTATGCTATAAAATAATTGAATTGTTCTTACCTCCAGGCGCTGCATGTACAAATACTGCCAGTACTATTAGCATAAGTGCAATGACAGTCAAATTCTTCATCTTGTCCTGTGTTGTATCTTCCTTTCCTCCGAGTAACAAAATGATCCTGATGAATTTATCTCACGATTCTTATTCGACTACAATCACCGTGTCCTTTAAATACTCATTCACTTTCCGATTTTCATGTTATTTTTTGCATCAAGCAAGAGGTTTTAAACAATCTAATCTATCTTTAATTACCGCATATAATACAACTGTTACAGAATTTACGTTTTGCTTTGACTGACTTGACATTGGTTTAAATTAATTACTATCATTTGCTTGTTAATTGGATTTACACGAATTTGGGTTCTAGTTGGTCAAGTTAAGTTCGAAATTGTAATTAAAGTTAAAATGTTATAATCAATGATGAGGAATTTGATTAGTTGCAGTGATGATCCAGCTAAGTTTACAATGGTTGGGTTTAGTAGATTACCGTTAGGCTTCTAACAGTGAGGACGGTTATAGTGTACTAATTAGGGAGCTTTAGTCAATTTATTTCCAACATATCTATTTCTAAAGAATGTCATTTTTCCGCATCATACGGACATACTCTCAGTTGTTTAGCACTATAAAGGTAATATGTTCTCCGATCAGCTTTGTAAGTATTATTTTACTTTTTCCTTATTTTTTGTTTTCAAATATTATTTAACAAGTATATTATTGTGGAGTTTCTCTTAACATGTAATTGAAGAGTCAAAACAACCGCATTTCCAGCTTGCTTTTGATTAATTGTAAACATTCTTTATTACTGGTTTTTCTTCAATATGGGTGTAATGATCGATTTAATAACCTAAGACCTGTTTGCACTACAAGTGGCAAATAGGCTTCTGACTTGGCTTTACTACATGCTGTCGAGAAAAATGTCTCAGGCATGCCGTTTTCCTCATGATGTTTTCCTTGAACACCGAAGCAAGTGATAATTATACAATACGCATTTATAAATTCGAAAAATCTGAGGTGCTTGCCTTGGGTTTGAACTTGAGATAGTCCGACGGTCATACCACTATACTATCACTGCTACACACATAAACATATTGAAAACGTTGTTCTGGTTCCGTCAATGTTTTGGAGATGACACCGACATAACTAAGTTTTGATGACGAGTTATATTGTTGAAGATTTCCATAGAACTGCTCTACACTAGTAGTGTTGGAGACAATAAAACATAGTTACACAGCAGTGACGTGTTGTACATGGTTAAAACAAAAAAAAAACAACGAAACTATGGATGGACTGTGTAAAAAATGATATGCCTAGAAAGGAGGTGACTGTTGAGATGACGAGTAATACGACGAATGGAAAAAGTAGACATGCTGCGCCGTCCTCATATAAATTCGGATAAGGGCAGGACAATGGTGATGATAATAACTCAGTAACGTCATATTTACCATGCTGAGATGTACTTTTTGGGTCGCTTGTTATCATGTAGTTTGTCCTAACAGGTAAGGTGATTAAAAAGCTGAAGTATTTTATAAAAACGATAAATTTTAATAGTATTGCATTAATACATATGTATGGCGAAACGAAACTATTTGTTTTATCACATTGAGCTTTTGAATGTCTTTCTACAGGATCTCCAGGAAGCAGCTTAACCTCTGAAACAAACAAAAAGAGGTCGGTGTTAATAATAAAGACAGAAATATGAACTTATACATTTTCTGATAGAAATGCAATTATGACTTAAAGAAATAAGACCTCTAACACAGGACAGAAATAATCATACTAGTTTATTTCTCTAAAAAAACTTCTTTCTATAAAAGATAAATGAGTGTAGTTACCCGTAGCCACCGTAGCCGCCAGGCGCTCCACCGTGACTGCTGTCACCACCCCCTCCTAGAGGACCGCCACCACCGCCTCCTAGAGGACCGCCTCCACCGCCTCCGAGAGGTCCACCGCCGCCGCCTCCGAGAGGTCCACCGCCGCCGCCTCCGAGAGGTCCACCGCCGCCGCCTCCGTGAGGTCCACCGCCGCCGCCTCCATGAATACCACCGCCGCCGCCTCCATGGGTACCACCGGCGCCGCCATATCCGGCGTTTCCGAAGCTGCTGTCCTGACCACCGCCCTGTCCGCCGTGTCCGCCATTGATACCACCGCCATGTCCACCGTGACCACCGTAGCCGGGACCACCGGGCTCTCCGGGCTCTCCGTGGCTGCCACCGCCGCCGCCGCCGCCGTGGCTGCTACCGCCGCCGCCGTTACCACCGTAGCCACCACCGCCGTATCCGCCGCCACCCCCACCGCCACCTCCACCGCCTCCTCCACCTGAAAATTTTATATGAAACAAGTTTTAGAAATGTGGAGTCACTTTTGAACGTTTTTAAGTATGTTATAATACATTTTCAATAATGTATTGGTTTTAAACAAAGCTGTAAATACGGATAGGACACCTAAATGACGAAAGTCTAGAAATTCGACAGTCAATGCAAATTTTAATGGCAATCACTTTCAACAATATTATCACTGGCTTATGACAATCCTTTTTGACGTTTCCTTTGTAAGTTGTTGTCGGAAATATAATTTTACTTTATCCAGGCCATCCAGAGTGTTGAATCTACACGAGTCCAAGAAATGTTTAGGTATTGCTAAAAAAAATAAAACAAACTCAAGAACCACTTTGAAGCTAACGACCAATTTGCATCTAATTTTTAGCATCAATGTTATTTTTCCATTCCAAATAAAATATTAATAAACACGTACGTAGCTCATGTCTATTTGTGGTATTATTATGTAATTGTTTTTTTAAGAAGTTAATACTAAAACAAAACTAGAATAACAACAACAAAACAATACCTGGTGTGGCGCTAGTGAGAGCGAAGAGCCCTAGGGCTACAACTGTGACTACTGCAAGACGTGCCATGTTGGTCTGTGCCTCGAAATCCTTCGACTAAGCTTATATACAGACTCGCTTATGTCATGGACTTGAACGAACAAATGTTTATTAGTCTCTTCACTTTTTGCCGCGCTCTTTTTTGTAATAATTATTAAGGTTCCGCTGAATTAAAATATCCTTGTTTAATGCATCGAGGTGAATATGGACGTCGATCGATATAAATAATTACTGACTGTTCTTTAGGTTTGATGGCTTTAAGATGGAACTTGGAGTTTCCTTTAAAGCTTTTTTAATGTCGCTCTTTACCAACAATTCAATAACCAAGATTTTGCTTGTGAATTGTCTGGCTGGCAATGATGCTGGTAATAAATATTATGCAATATCAATATTTAATTCGATTCTTCAAAAGATACAGGTTTGGATGCAGAATGCAAAACCGCCTGCAGAGACTGGGCCGGGTGGGTGCTACATTTTGCATCCAAGCTAGGAAAAAAACGGGATAGAACCGATGTGGCATAATTATGTCGACCTTTACCTTCAAATATCTCGATAACATGACACTTTGGGGTACCATGTTACTTGATATTTTTGTTCGTCTACGATGTCCTCTACCCATACATACCAATTTCATCGTGGGCCGTGATTTCTAAAAAAAACAAAATGGCGGTGGGTCGATATGCCAGCTTCCATACAAAAAAATTCAAACCCCTTTAAATTATGACGTCTTTTTTTTATTTTATGGCGGGTGGAAAATCATCAAATAACCTCTCCCGCTCTTGGGCAGAGCGAAAGGGAGTGTCAGACTTGTACTGACTAAAAACCACCCATGTTCCTTCTTAGCCCTTCATGTCGAGGCCCCGGTATCTCTTGCGAACAACCCGCAGGCCCGACGGGCAAATTATGACGTCTTGGCTGGTAACAATATTTTGATGTAGCCGTAAATCTGTGGTGTAAACTGTCAGTTAACAGAATAAACAGTCGGGATATGATTGTCCTCTTTTCACCGTTTGAATTTCGACTACAACCTTTTTGCTACAAAATAGAATAAACTTCTATTGACAGTACCTACCTTTTCTCATATCATTTCTATTTCGTGTTGTTTTAGTGTGTCGTTCTTCAGTAATTATTTCAACATTTATAGCGTCTTCGGAAGGTGAATTATTATTGTTAGCAGTTTTGGATTTCGATTTTGGCATTCTTTAGATGTTTTGATTTTATTGAATTAATTTAATGGTATGTGCCAGACGGTTGTGTTAATTCATTTTTTATTTCAAACAAAACTGGATATTGAGGAAAAGTTTGTGGCATGTGTCAAGTCACATTTTTTCGTAAGTCGGATATCTAAGAAGTTGCTAGTTGAATATTAAGGTAAAGTAAGATACTAGGGTTACGGGAGTGACGGACGCGACGGTATTCACAAGGTATTGGCTTGGATATCGATGAATGTAAATCTGAGAATTAAACTTACTGTTGTGCAATTTAAACTTACATCATTTATAAGAAGGAAAACTTTTTCTGTATACCTTATTATATAGGTAAGAATTAATTGGATATTAAGAGATTCAATTGTTCTTACGTAAAGAAAAAGAAATAAAGATAATGTATTAGTTATAGTCTCGCACAGGACAAAGTAAAACGAAAAAAATTAACAATTAAACAGATAACATAAGAAACACTTCAAAATACGACATCCATTCAGTGAAGTTCTTCTACTCAAAAAAATAAATAAGGAACGCCATACAAAACGTAAATGGAGTGTGTAACGAATGTTTTGAAAGAGAAAGGAGTAAATGATGCCTCGACGTCTGACAGGGGAGAATGGAAGAAGACAATGTGTTGCGCCGACACCCCAAGTAGAAGACCTGATTGATGACTTCTACAAAAAAAGTTTGAGCTTTTATAAAATGACTTAGGTCCGGTGGACATGGGATCTCCCTCGATACATTTGTAATTCAGAAGCTTTTGAAACCTTTCCTCATATAAACCTCAAGACTATTTCACTGTTCAAAACCAGAATATTACCTTTCCTCTCCATTATGATATTTATTACGTACACATATATATTTTATTTGTTTTTATATATATTAGCATTGTGTATTTATATACGTATATATTATTATTTTCTGATATGTTATTTATTATTATATAGGTTAAGTTAGCTAAGTAAGTCACATAACAACAAAGTTCTTTTCCGATTCTCACATATTATAGTCTACATTTCTTTTTTCATTTCTCCTTTTGCAGGTCTGCTGGCAGAAATTTCTTGAGAAATAAGCAGTACCTTTGTACTCAAATGTGATATTATTTTCCTGTGTTGTCTATTGTGTGTACATAAATAAATAAATATGATGAAATGTATGAAGAAGAACCAATCGGTCACTAATTGTTTAATGCGGAACCCTCTAGCCAGATATTAATAATACATTTATATTTAATTCATTCGTTAACACGTTGAAGTGGCCGAGAGTTTTTGTGTTGCTCGGCCGATCACAATACCATGTAGGTATAGGTAGTGTATAATTATGTACTGATAAACTAGTACATTGTAATTATTACGTACGTATCGGTAATGGCAGTTTAGGTCGGGTGTACCCTGCAAGATATATATAGTTTCTACTTAGCTAGTATGAAGCTTCTCGCCTGTTTTTTTTTGCTTATTTTGAAAGCTTCTTAAGAAAATAAATATGCAAGTTTTCCCCGATTGCCTCATTGGGCTAGTGGTCGAAAGAGCGACAGCTGAGCATTAGGTCTTGTCTTTGATTCCCAGGTCGGCCAAAGTGTTATTGGGTTTTTCAATCAGAAATTTCTCCGTAGCAGTCACAGAGTCTGAACTGATGCCTGGTTAATAGCAATACGCTCGCCCCCTATTACATGGGACTTAAAATAAAGGGCAAGATGTGGGTGTACTAATAGTAGACCTCTACCTAACCCTTCGGGATTACAGGCGTGAATTTATGTGTGTAGTATTCTTCAAAACCCCGTTTGAATTGTGTATAATTCCTGCATTGTCATGGACGGATTTCCTTCAAACTAAATAAAGAATCGACAGATTCTTATGTTTGTACTCTATTTAACTTGAACTATTAAACAACTTCAAGTTTTCTATTTACAATTCTTGACTCATCAAGGAAAAGTCAAAGATTTTTGTATAATTTCCTACCAAAGCATAAACGTATCCGATCAAAACTTGCTACATTTTTATCGGAGTATTTTATCCTTAAAGGCAAGTCAGCCTCGTCATTATTAAATCTATTCAAAACTAAACTACACGTCTATGCTAATATTATAAGCAGGAAAAAAATTGTTTGTATGTAATCTTTGCAATAGGGGGTAATCTCCGGAACTACTGATTAGATTTCGAAATTTCTTTTACTTACGGGAAACTACATTATCCCCGAATGTTATAGACTCATCACGGGAGCGAAGCCACGAGCAAAAGCTAGTACAATATAAATTATTAAACAAACTAGCGACGAGTTTGCTATCTCCGGTGTAGCTTGCGTTAAAACTTGAACATGTTTTTTTCCTTGTTGTTCTTTCCACACTCTTTAGGTAGATGGCGAACATCTTTAAATGTTCCACGTGTTTCATTACATAAAATATTTTATAAATTATAGCTGTACACAACGCAACACGCCTTAAATAATACCTCCTTGCAAGATACCTGGAAAAGTTTTTTTCTGAGTAAGCTGCGACCTGATAAGGAAACGTTATTATTTTGTTATTGTTGTTCTACGAATTGGTTTATCGACCGTGTGATCTGTTTGCAGCGGTGAGCGTTTCTTAACTTGAGCGGGGAGCATTCGGGTATTCGCTATGAGCGAGGTGTGTTGTGGACTTGACATTAATACGTTTAAACGTTTTCCCTTGTCACTGTATCATTGTTTGTGTTTTTCATATCGGTCCAGTCCCACTGCTGGTTATTGGTCTCCTGTTTTACCCGCCACATTTCTCGGTCCTGTGCGTCCCTTATACAAGTGTTTTCCGGGACTTTGACGATATCGTCAACCCAACCACCTTTAGAATTTATTTGACCTAAACTTGGCCACCACTCAAACCTTTGCTCCATCGGCCTTCTCCGCGTCTAGTGGGAACATCTGTGTTTATTACATATTTCTGCATAGTATTTGTCGTACTTTTCTTTTGCAAATGGTCGGGTACGGTCTATCTTATTGTATTGCTGTTAAAAACCCATTTTTGAGTTGTTTTTCATGGTTGACGGAATATAGCAGTGCCGTAATTCTAAATACTGGTTCAGTGTCTTCAGGTTCCAATCCAAGCATCACTACTTCCTCTTCAGGAACCAGACATCATGCATCTGTGTCACGATCTTAAACACATTTTTTGATAACGATCAGTCAGTTCATCTTCCACTTTTATTGTAAACATTTGGTATTGGTTACGAAACGAGAAGGATCAATCTGTAAGTAAATTAAATTGTGTAATCAAAAAACGTTCGTACCCAACCATATCGGGTACGTTATGCATGTTTCAAAATGCGGTTTTCGGAACTTTCTTCCAACCGCCATTTAAACTGCGCTTGCACAATTCCTTTTACTTCCCATCCTTGTTTACGCCGATTTCTGTTATCTTGTTGTCACTGATCAACAACTACATAACCTTGACCGAAGGTTCATATTTGGCCTGCGCAACGATGATCGGTTTTCTGAATTTCGTATACAGCTTAAGTGGCTTTCATACGTCTGCGCTAGAAATCTCTAATCTTGTGCCAGCTCTACAGTATTCTGTTAAATACTACAAGCCCCTCTTATCTTAAAGAATTTTGAAGTTCTGACACGCATTAATAGATATCTAAGGTAAACTTAACACCTGCCATTGACACCCATGTCAATGGCAGTTACCAGTTTCTAAACAAATATTTTACAGTGGAACCTGCCCAGCTATGGAATACGTTCCTCGTGTCAGTAAGGGGCCCTAAACCTTGTCCACTTTGACAAGATGCGCAAATAATGCTACCTCTCTATATGGTTGTTATTGTTCTCGTTTAAGGGTTTTTCTTTAATTATTTCCTCACTTTACTCGGAAGTTTTCTCAGAGCACCGTCGCTCCGCTCGGGACTGTGATCCCTCGCTTCGTTCGGGATTCAAATTAGACGTAAGACACTGATTTATTCACTTGGCACGTAATCTACTATTTAAAGGCATCTTAACGCTTGCGCTATTGAACCAACTGGTTGGGAGAGGCTCGCTCTGTATAGGTCGTCTTGGCGCTCTACTATTTATAAAAATACATTATCTTTCGAAAAACAGCGAATCAAAACACTGAACGAAAAGCGCCAAATACGTAAAGTGAAACCTAAGCCCTCCTACACCTATACGTACAACTCTGCCGGTCAACTCTACTGCTTTAGCTGTGACCGGGTATTTAAAAGCAAATTCGGTCTGGCCAGCCATTTAAGGACAGACGCTCGCAAATAGCTTGTAAGGGTCGCCGTTACCGAAATCGGTAAGGAGGACTATATTATTTAAAAGATTTTGATATGGTTTTGACCATCACCATCATATAATATGGAATGTTTAATGTGCATTATACAAGGTAAAGTTTTCCATCTGCGTCAAATTTTAGGAGGTTGTCACAAAATACATAATTAATCGATTTAAATTACGGTACCAGGTCAATAATTAATATACGCTGTTTTTTTAGTAGTTAAAAATGTAACAGAGTTGCAGAATATGATGGTTTAGGGAATAAGAACTATGGAAAACACGTTGGCGTTTGTTTGTGTGTGTGTGGACGCGCGGTTATAGGGGTAGATTCAGACGGGCTACGTATAACATAAAGGGTGGAAAAGTACCCGAAGACGAAGGGATTTTTTTCTCCCTGTCACTGCGATTGTTTTTTGTTCTAGACCATACCCGGGAAACCAGTTACGGCGATATCGGGGGTCAGATTTCTAAATTTTTCACAGCCGTTTTTTTAATACTGGTTTTTCAAGTTATAACTTTATTTAAATAACCTCCATGACCCCTTTACTATTCAAAGCATCCATTAGCACAATGTTTTAAGAGTACTACATTGAGTTTTACGGGAAAATATGATTTTTCACCCCAAAAAAAAAATCTACCCTAGTTTGATGTACATAATGCTTGTTTGACGACTTCGTGAAGGGTTCGTTTACACCCTGTATAACAATCAACTAATATTAATAGAGGGTGAAATCACCCAGGTGAACATAGAGATTAAAACCCTTTTATTTTGAATCGGTGCCTATTAATGATAAAGTCGTGTTTGCAGAATATGATTTCAGCTTTTTTGTTAACTTTAGGTACTTTACTTACTTTTTTTTCTTGTGATTCCGAAATACTTCTCAAAAATCATTATTTAATTTTTAGGTGGAATCCTGGACCGCGGTCCCGGTCCCGAATGCCCCACGACCCAAAATTCCTATCAAAGTTTTGTATCAATTTACCCCTGCGTCTCTATTCACCCTGTTATATCTGGCACATCTTGCCTAGTAACAATCGTCAGCTTTTTACTAATAAATCTGTTTTACAAAACTAAAACATAAACAAATAGAAGTTCCTATGGGCACATAGTGATATCATTTGACATTCGATTCGAACTATCTACGTAGGTATGTTTTAAACTTGAAAATAAGTAAATAAAGGATAAGTACCTACTACCTAGTCATCGCTTGTTGTTTTGGTGCTAAAGCAGTTTTTTTAAAGTAACGACGTGGACGTGACCGTGTGACGACAAGGCGTCCACACGAGGCGGATTTATGACCTTGGTCACGCCGTGGGAATCCTTAGGATGCGAGAACACCGTTTGGTAGCTTATGTCTTTGTAATAAACGTATTTCGGTTAAAATTACGAATGGCTAGCATGTTAGCAATACGCCCAGGCTTCGGACGCAGCACGACAAGGTAACCCGCGAAATTCGACATAAATGTCTGTTAGTCTGCCTAGCCTTTTCCCAACTATGTTAGGGTCGGCTTCCAGTCTAACCGGATGCAGCTGAATACCAGTATTTTACACGGAGCGACTGCCTATCTGACCTCCACAACCCAGTTAATACTAGGTACTCTCTGGTTAGACTGGGTGTCAGAATTTCAGGTCACTGAATACCTGTAACGACTGCCAAAGATCTATATATGGCAGGCGGGACCATTTCCGAGGCACGGAGGAAACAAATGAGGAGGACATAAATGTCTATTAACTAAGTAATAATGATTAAAATCATCAATGCAGTGATTTTAATCATTATTACTTATTCAGTAAATAGAAATTTGTTACTGCCGCGAATCCTATTTTATTTAACATACGACTTGTCACTGACTGGTAAATTGCAAAAAAACGTAAAGTCCATTTCACGAAAGAAGTCCCGCGGACAATTGTGGAACTAAATTTAACAGATCGGCCATGTTGTCGTTTGTCGATGTTATCAAGGTGCGTTTGTTGTGGTAGATATTTTGTGAGTTTATTATTGGATTAGTGCGTTATAAGGTTTATTTACGATGCCAAAAGTTGTGAAACAACATTATGTCGCGCGACATACAGCGCTGCGTCTGCGGGACTTCTTTCGTGTAATGGACTTTAAGTTCGAATTTCGCGGTCTAAGTTACCGCATTCACCTTAAAAGGAATACCTAATTCCGAAGTACATTGACTTCATATTTTGGTTTATGTGGCGCACACCAGCGAAGTTACCAATTGGTAAAATCATATTTCAGCCGATAACACAAAAGTTCAATGAAATTATACTTACCTAAACTTTCCTCATGAATCATTCTGCCCATTGGTGAAAAATCGTTCGGTTGTTTTTGAGTTAACCGCGTTCAGATATACAGATAGACACACAATTTAAAAGTATATTTTTAAAAAAAAACGTCCCACACTAAGAATTTCTCCTGTATAAGTAAAATACCCAGACACGAAACAACTATCTATAGGCCATAAAAATATTTGTTCCGTGAGGGGATCGAACCTGCGACACGTAGCGCAGCAGTCAACTGCTGGAGGCACTGCCCCAACCGTGCCGTCAAATGTGTAAATAACCCTTTCCTTGCAGTCGGGTAAAAAAAGTATGTAGTGAAAGTAACGAAGGAACTATGTTTTCAATACACTTCCTCGAAAACTGGCTCTTATTGCACTACATTAGGTTTCACATGCAATGTATTTCGCACACGTGCGTTTTTCTTATTTTTCCACAACCAAGAGCGGGAAAGAAAAATACCACAAATTTTTCCTTCTACTAAGTCAAAATCGATAAAACATAGGAAATTAAAAAAAACACCACCGACTATAGAATCAGCGATGATTTGTTTTTTAATTTCGTCTTGCGAAAAATTATTAAAATAATTTAAAAAAGTGTAAATAATTTTTGAATATTCAAACTGTGTTCATAAAAAGAATAGGTACTCTAAATAAACATGATTATTTCAAACAAATATTTACTTTTATGAACAAGTTAGCATTTATTTGTTTTCTTAATTAAAAAATATTTGAATTTTATAATTTTCCTGTGACACTGTTTATCGGCTTCATATCTTTACTTCTTCTTCAACCTGGCGAAATCAAACCGCGGAAAAAAAGCAAATTAAATCATAGTCTCTTATAAATAGGTGACAAAAAAAAACTAATCGTTTTATTAGTTGATTATCTTCGAAAGTGTATTGAAAATCGTTTGATACACGTGGGAATTTGTTGTTGCACTTCTCGACCCCATGAACACCCAAAATGTACTAATATAAAATCGTCGTCATCAGTCTCCAATCCAATCGTACACCATTCGTCTCGATTCTCGGCAACGCTCATTTTTAACCGACTTCCAAAAAAAGGAGGTTCTCTATTCGTGTGTGTGTATTTTTATACGCATTATGCTAATATGGAATAAAATAGAATTTCTCTTTATTCGAGTATGTACAACTTAAAACCTGTTAGTAAATATAATAAAAAGCAAAGCAGAGAAATAAAAGAAGCAAGCGAGCAAAGCAAGCATAATACAGGGTGTAAACGAACCCTTCACGCATCCGTCAACCAAGCATTCTGTACATCAAACTAAGTACCCCTACGCAAAAATTTTTGCTGGGAAATGACTTTTTTTTTTGGGGTTAAAAATCACATTTTACGGTAAAACTCAAAGTAGCACTCTTAAAACATTGTGCTAGTGGATGCTTTGAATAGTAAACGGGTCATGGAGGTAATTTAAGTAAAGTTAAAACCTGAAATACTAGTGTTTACAAAAACAGCTGTGAAAAATTTGGAACTTTGACCCCCAATATCTCCGTAACTAGGAAGTTCCCAGGTATGGTCTAGAACAAAAAAATGATCGCAGTGGTGGGGAGAACAAATGCCCTTCGTTTGCGTTAAGGGTACTTTTACACCCTATATAAAGTAAAGTTAAAACACTATAAACTTGTACATACTCAAAACATTTTTTTTGTTAGCCTGCAATGAACTGTCCCACTCCAGGGCAAAGGCCTCCCCCATTCTTCCACTCTTCTCAGCGTTGCGGCTCTTCTTGCCGAACCTAAACATGCTAAAAAAACGTTTGGGCAAAAGTTGAAAGTTTGACCTTCAATATCTCCGTAACAAAAAAGTCCCCAATCTTAGGAACTTTTTTGTTACGTTCAGAAAAAATCAACACAATGACGGAACGAACAAGTGCCCTTTGCTTCGTGCAGGGTCCCATCCTTGATTAACAGCAGTGGTGGCCCAGTGGAGGCGGCTCCAACTTACAAACAATGAGTCGTGGGAACCCAGTCAGGCGCATTACTTTGTGTAATTTATATCATCACCACTGCTCTTAAACGGTAAAGGAAAACATCGTAAGGAAACCGGCATGTCTTAGAACTAAAACATTCGAAGACGTGACATCAACCAATCTGCACTGGGCTGCGTGAAGGATTATAGCCCATCCTTCTCCTAGGAAGGAGGCCTGAGTCCCTGCAGTGGGAACATTATAGGCTGATAATGATGGTGATGAGGGTCCCATCCATCAGAGAGACGATTAACCAAAGAGGCGAGTATTTCGGTTGTACTTTATGCAGAATAGTAGAATTTTGCAGCAGTCATATAAGTGTATTAAACTAGTGTGGCATGCTTGTATATGTTACAGACCAGACCAGATTTTAAGTCAAACTAGTTTGTCCTAGGCCGGTAACAATACTCGTACCTAGCTATTATAGAGCGACAACACGACAACAACAACACGACTCAGAATATCATCACATTCATACTATCACGCCTATTATCCGTGGAGGGTTAGGCAGAAGTGTACCTAATAGTACACCCATCCATGGTTATGTTTGAGTCCCATGTAATAGGGGGCGAGGCCTATTGCCATCAACTGAGCTCAAATCCAAACCCCGTTGCTGCTAAGTACTGTGAAATTTCTGATAGAAAAATCCAATGACAGTTTTCCCGGAATCGAATGCAGGACCTCATGTCACACAGCAGTTGCGATTGGGAAGACTAGACCAACTAGGCGGTGACTAAGAATAATTATCCCTTTCACCGTAGCTTGGACCATGATCCGATACCGGTGTTCTACTATTTTCTTTTACCTATGCAGTAAAACCGACTCGTATGCTGTGACCATAGATATGCTGTGGCGGAAGACTGCATGACGCTGTCATAACGTGAATCGTGATGCCTCCTCTATGTCATGTAAAATAAACCTTTTCCCATTAAAATAAAGTTTATTTTGGAACGATTGTAGATCGATATATTTCGTTTCGAACGTTTTATGCTACTCAATTAGTGATGTAGTTAGGTCGTATGTAGATTTGATCGAGAAATATCGATAAAAGTAAATACTATGTAATATTTATTCTTTATTTTATTCCATATTTCGAGGCTTCTTTTATTAATTATGAATTTTAATATTAACATAGAAGTTTCACATCTACCGGGTGTCCCGTGATTTTTAATCTTTCATAATTTTTTGTAAACAGGTTAAGCAGACGTTCGACTAAGGTTTGAGCTTTGGATGCAATTTGGGTAACCCGGACCCAAAGATAACCAAATCCGTGACTCTTTTAAAACTTTTAAAGTAAAACAAGTGGTGTCAAAATAACACCAAATTAAAATGAATACATAATATATTATCAATTCTCACCATTCGGCGAGGAACTTAAAGTTTTTGGAGAGAAACGGGAGGGTTGGCGCAGTGGTTGAGCGATTGACTGCTACACTGCCTGTCGCGGCTCCCGCACGGAACAAATATTTGTATAGCCTACAAATAGTTGTTTCGCACAATACAAAAAAAAATCCTAGACTGGGGCAATGTTTTAAATTATATTTTTAATTGAAATTTCAATAAAAACAAATTAAAAGTTCTTTTTATTTCTAAACCATGGCCACCCTATTACATTTTTTGATAATTTATTTAGCCTATGTTACCCGGGGTGGCGCAATTAATCTAACGATACCACATACATCAAAATCGATTCAGGCGTTTAGAAGTTATAGTGGAATAAAGAAACTCACAAACAAACATACATACATACATACATACATGAACGTTAAAAACATAACACTCTTTTTTTTGGGGCAGTCGTGTAAAAACGAATAACATAAACCCAGAGTTGAGTTTCCCATTAAAAGTTAAAGTTTAAGAGTAAAAGGAACTCAGTCAATATTGTAAACTTGTTTCCCAGTGTTTCAAGATTGAAGCAGGTCAAACACCGAATGTAAGCTGTAATGGTGTAAGTGTACGTTTCACTGCCCGTGACGGGCCTTTCGTCATCAAAACCATGTCCAGGGGTAAGTTACTTCCTAGCTCACCGTCCGTCCGTCTTATGACGACGACAGGCCGTGTCGAAGGCGTGCTCGTGTTCCACGCGCGCCTCAAAGAGATGTCAGCAACATCGTCGGTGCTGCGGGTTGTTCGAGAGAGATACCGCGGACACGGCACAAAGTGCTATGAAGGAACACCTAGAAAAGCGAGCTCTTAGTTTTATAGGACATAACGAGACCTATGAAGTGGTATCACCAGTCTTTCCATGTGGTGCTAATCTAAACAGACAATAAAAAACGAATAATTCTGACTGACAGTAAGTAGATAACCAGTTAACCACGGTAATGCGAAAAATACTATCGTAACCGAGTATTAAAGTTTTATACAAATATTTAATGAATCTTCGAAAACGTTATCGATATAAAATATCGACAATTTGATACCATCCTTATAAGTAGTGCGATATCACTGGTGGTTACTAGCGCGATCTACCGGGTAATAGCCGAATTATGTTAAAATACTTTTTTATATTGAATTGGTTTTTTACTATTCATAGCTAGATAGCGCTACTGACGCACGACTGCCAAAAAAAGGTTGCAGGTGTCGAGTCGTCATGTCGACATGCCGAAAAGTTTTTCATCAAAGTTGCCGCCGAAGCCGATATACTATAATTATCAGTGGGCCGGTTTTTGTTCTATAGGCTCTTTTAGACTAAAAGCCGACTCAAATTGTATTGTGTATTGATGAACTGGAGTTACTGTCATTAAAAAAAAAAAAAGGGTATCGTATTCCCGTCGGGGCTGCGGGTTGTTCGAAAGAGATACCGCGGCCTCGGCGCAAGGGCTAAGAAGGAACATGTGTGGTTTTTAGTCAGTAGAAGTCTGACACTCCCTTTCGCTCTGCCCAAGAGCGGGAGGGGTTATTCGATGATTTCACAAACCCCCAAAAAAAAAAAATGGGGAATCGTATTACCCAGTACTAACTGGGTTATGAAGGTCAGATAGGCAGTCGCTCCATGTAAAAATACTGGTATTCAGCTGCATCCGGTTAGACTAATAGCTGACTCCAACATTTTTGGGAAACTGCTGGGCATTCTTGATCAACTGGACTTACGGTTATTGCTTGTAGGGCAAGAACCCTGAAGTGTTAATGGGCTAGTAATTTTTGTCGAAGGCCATTTTTGAAGCAAATATGTTTTGCAGTGGAGACCGCGCATCGACAAGCCTAGTGCAAAACGGTTGGCACAGACTGGATACGGATGGCAAAGAAAAGGTGGAAATCTAATTCCAGAGTAGGAAAGAGACGGCGCTAGAGGTCCTCTATAGCTTCGTCTCTTTCCCATACCAGAGTGGCATTAAAATAATCCTGGTTTAAGACGATATGGTAACCATCCAGGTTGATGTTTGTGGCGCAGCTTGCGGGACTTGTATTCAGCTGCATCCGGTTAGACTGGAAGCCGACCACAACATAGTTGGGAAATGGCTAGGCAGATATTATGTAGGTACACCTTTGCTTAACCCTCGGGGAAGTACACTATCTATAAGTGAACAATAGAGTGAGAAGCGGTTGGTTTGGTTCAGTATTTTCGCCAGGAACTGGAGTAATGAAAACTGAAGATATTTTTGCTTGTCTCATTTTTGTTCAATCTTTAGTTTGCAAAACACAATAATCTCTTAGAAGATTGGTTGTAAATAAATTTTAATTAGGCATCAACCATCATAATTAATCATAAAATTAAGGTTTTATAGTACCTACATAATTATCCTTATTGTAGTCACTCATGCCCAAATGATTATGCTTTTAAGTTCTTTGACACTACATAATACGCTTCTCACGCACTATAGTCTACATTTCTTTTTTCATTTCTCCTTTTGCAGGTCTGCTGGCAGAAATTTCTTGAGAAATAAGCAGTACCTTTGTACTCATATGTTATATTATGATATTTTTCCTGTGTTGTCTACTGTGTGTACATAAATAGTAAAATAAATAAATAAATAATAAATTGTTTACACAGTGATATGGCTATATTCCAGTAGTTAACTTCAATTATGAAGTTAACTACTGGAATATAAATTTATTCATACCAATCGTGTAGTAAAAACCCGAGGTGACTTACAATAATATACTTTTTGTTTATGTGACTAAGTTTAAGATGCAATCTTGACACCTATTCGACTTTATGTCATTGTTTTTTTGTTTTTATGAATTATCGTCAGTAGGTGCGCCCCCTTATTGGATAAAAAACAAAATGGAGCCATCACGGGTAAAAAACTTAAGGTGTACTTCCGAAGTACACCGCAACCGCAACTGCAGTGGTAAAGTTGTCCAATACAAATGACTAGACTATACGAGGAGCTCGTGGCTTAATAAGAACTGCCACTAAGGCGATCTTTAGGTAAAGCAGTCTGTGGATGGGTGACCGCCCGAAATATCGAGTTTTCTCCGTGCCTCGGAAAGCACGTTAAGCTGTTGGTCACGGCTGCCATATATAGATCTTTGGCAGTCGTTACAGGTAGTCAGTGACCTGAAATTGTGGTATCCAGTTTTACCAAAGAGTATCGTATTACCTAGCATTAACTGGGTTGTGGAGGTCAGATAGGCGGTCGCTCCATGTAAAATACTGATATTCAGCTGCATCCGGTTAGACTGGAAGACGACCCTAACATAGTTGGGAAAAGGCTAGGCAGATGATGAGACTATAGACATAGGATTATCATCATCATAGGCCTAGGCTTTTCCCAACTATGTTGGGGTCGACTTCTAATCTAACTGGATGCAGCTAAATACCAGTTTATTTGCTGACCTACAAAACCCAGTCGATACAGAATTACTAGACATGGGATTATATGCATGAACGGGATTATATCAAAATGATAAAACATATATGCACAATAAAAAGGTATTTGTTATTCGAATTCACGTTTATTCTCACAATACCAATATAAATATATTTATTATACTAATGATCCGTTGTGTTTTTTGGGACACAGCTAAAATAATTATTATGTGGTACACGACTACAAAATTAAATAAATTTCTAGATTTTCCGGAGAAAACTTGTCACGGTGTCACTATTCATTTTTTTTAGTTTAATTTGTAGATTGAAAATAACCTTTCTACGTCTACTGACGTTACTGGAAATATATTTGTGCAATAATCTCTTCAGGGGCAGTATCGCTGGTACAGTTGATATATCTTGTACCTTTAGACCCGGGTTTTATATGGAACGTTCAGAAATAAGCACTATCAATGAAAAAGTACTAACATATGCAATAACGTTTTATGCATTTGCATATGCAAACGTGCAAATGCATATAATACGAGGTCTAGCAACCCAATCCCAGCAAAACGTTTGGTTTCTGTGTCATCATCATTATCCTGCCCTGAAATTTGTTTGGGGTCGGCGCAGTATGGTCTTCCTCTTCCATACTTCTCTATTACTCCTTATTCGTCATCTCAGCAGTTACCTCTTTCCTAGTCATGTTATCCTTCACACAGCACATCTAACGTTTCTTTGGTCTTTCATTTCCATATAACTATGAAAACACTTCCTTTATTCCATACCCTTACCGATTTCCTAAACTATCAAATAAGTAATCATTAAATATATAAGATATTTAATGATTACTTAAGCCGTCACTTAGTAAAGATTTGACATACTTTTGTATGACAAAACTGTCAAAACCTTCACTAAGTGATGGCCTAAGTAATCATTAAAGCTCTCTGAGTGCGGCAGGAAGAAATCAAGAGTCTATCAATCATGCAGATCAATTTCAATATTAATTTTTAAGGAACGGTAGCCTCATAATGATTCCGTCATGCACTCATGCCCTATTGCCCTAATGAACTCAATCATTCTTGCAAAACGAGTAAATTCCTAGTTTCCATGCCTACGTCATTGCCAAAGCTACTCGTGGACAGCGCTAATGTAATAAATGTTGTGATTTATCAACTTATAAAAAAGGATGTATTCGGCTATTCTTATGTTATTGCGTAAGACTAAAATATCAGAAATTTGGAGGCCATCTAGTAGTTTTCGATTGCAACATTTAGCCTATGATGAGCGCATCTTGACGTGAAGATGTCCTGCAAATATTACCTACTGTTTTTTCCGTGAATCCTGCTTAGCGGTGTCGTAGTTATGCCTATTTTTCAATATAGATGGCGCTTCTTCGGTAGGTGCTATGCTTGAAGTGGCGAAAATTCAAGAGTCAAGTATTTCAACTAAGTATCAAGTTATTTTATTAGAACCATTTTTAATAATGACTAGTTATTGCCCGTGACCTTAATTTGCGTTAAATTATTATAAAATATATTACTTTCCTTTTTTTATTTTTTTATGGTTTTAATAATTTCAACGGCTCTCATTTTTTTGCGAGGACTCCAAATTGTGTTTCTAAAATAGCCTAAGTTAGACCTTATGACATCAGTTATTTACCCGTAAAAGACTTTTTGGAGACGTTTCGGAGTTCAGCTTGAACAAACAGACCGATAGACAAAAATACAATATACTATCATATTATGCACTCAGTAAAAAGCTGTTCTTTTGACATTTTCAATCAGACACAATTTTTTTATTTATTTACATAAAATGTTGTCCTTTTTCTTAAACTTGTCCCAATTTTGTGGTGTGTGTCCGAATATAATTATATTTAGATACAAATAAAACATAAATGTTATAAAGTGAAGATCTTTATACTGTAAACTGGATTTCGGAATTATTTTAAAAATTCATATTTAAAAAAAAAATCTAATGTTTTTAGGCTACGTAGGGTCCCACTGTTTGGCAAAAGGGTTCCCATTTCTCCTTTCAAACCTCTCTTCTCATCTTGTCTGATGCCTGGCAACGTTAATTCAGAACTTCAGACACATCATCATCATCATTCTCTTGCCCTTATCCCAATTCATTTGAGGTCGGCGCAGCATGTCTTCTTCTTTCATACTTCTCTGTTTCTCGTCGTCTCATGAGACACCTCCCACATATTGCAATAAAAATAGATCGTATCACAAATTCACAATATGCAGAGTCCATGCCCAACTGGTCTAGGAATGTATAGAGACACCTTTTGAGTAAACCTGTTTCAGAAAACAGCATTCACATATTTTTTCTTTATTCGTCCCATCTTAAGCACTTGGTACAACTTTTGTTTGATTATATGAAGAAAGAAAAAGTACCTATTCAGTATTCTGGCGAAGAACAAATATAACAATAAAAGAACATTTTATAAAACAGCAAACATAAGAAACATAAATTATACGAACGAAATTGGTACTGTACAAGGGCAAAAGGCCAAAAAAAAATGCTCATCGGAACCGAACGAGGTCTGACCATTTTACGAATTTTAACGCAATTCAAATTATTTTTCAACAATGATATATTTTCCTTAATAGGGTAGTTGACTGACTAAAAGAAATATGATTCTGTTTAGACCGTCGTCGGTTAGATTATCGAAAAATATTGGATATGTGTTTTTTGTTTCATCAAATTGATAAAAATTGACGAAGATAAAATTGTGAAATCTAATCAAGAATTATTTTTATTTTAAACTTGATTGTATTTTGCTTGATTTTATTTTTGTATTTGCTGTTAGATTGATTCTGATTTTGTTTTTGATTTTAATTTTGATTTTATCTTTAATTTATATTTTTAATTTTGATTTTAATTTTAATTTTGTTTTTGATTTTAATTTATTTTTAAATTTGTTTTAATAATTCATTATTTTTTGATGTATTCATTGCTTTTTCTTCCTGTTTTCTTTCTCGCTACATTTTTGGATACCTATGAGTATATGACATGCATAATTATATTTTATTTTGTGATGAAAAAAACACTGTCTCCTGAGTCACAGGTGGAAACCTAGTTTAGGAGCCAGGGGACCTAACTCTGTTACATGTTACTGTATGTTGTAATCTAGGAAATCTGTAAAAAAGTCACTGTATCGAAATAAATAAAGTTATTATTATTATTATGAAACGTGTCAAAAAGCATGAGTGGGGGGTTTTGACGTCACTTTCTGGTAAAAAACGTACAAAACTGTGACGTTACACAACTTTTCAAAGCACTGTATCGTCTTCATGTTTTGTTTACGTGAAAAAGACAAAATATGTGTCCAATATTTTTGGGAAATCTATTTGATGGACTAATTAGATTTTTTTAGTCAACTACCCTATAGTTACAGACGCAGTTACTATTATGAAAGGTCCTTTTTACGCTTTATGACTCAATTAATATTATATGATCTACTAAAGCGGCAATTTTAGACCCCCAGCATAGCCTCGATTAATTGGCACGTCAACCATATCACATCGCAACGTAAGCACGTCATAGCCTGTGCAATTGTGCATCTCTCTTTCAAGCACCTCAGATAGTATTACTAAGAAGATTTCTGCTAAAACCGGCTTTAAGCGGCATGACACGCCCATTCATCTGTTTCCTAAAAACTAAAAAATATAACTGCTAATAATTCTCCAAAAAAAACTTAAACATAATAATCGATCATCATCATCTTGACCAATTTGTTTTCATTAAGGTTCGATTCCGAAGTCTGCCGCAACAGCGAACGTCAACAGCAAAACCGTCAAAACGCGACGACAGACCACGACGACACCGTCGCGGCGACAGACAACACACACTTTGTATTTACAGAACCGTACCTTTATTTTATTCCAATTAACAAGGAAGCATTATAACAAGTTTAGCAGGATAATAAAACCTCCACATGTTTTTTATTTAATTTAATGGTAGAACTGACCTCTATCTTGGCGCCTATAAATGTGCACGATAGACCGAGACTTAGTTATTCAACTTGAAACCGACACAATGAAAACTGTGAGTCCCTTAACTTTAAGTTTTAAAATCTATAGTACCTTAATAAAGTAGAAGTGCCTGTTTGTAACTTCATAATAACAGACAATTTTTGCTACATGTTTATGAAAGTTTAAACGGTACTTATAACAAAAAAAAAACGTTTAAACTTCATCCATTGGTTTCTCCGGATGTGATTTGTGACTGCCTCTTTTATCTAGTGGACGCAAGAGCGACCGCTGCACCTCCTGTGTTGTGGGTTCGATTACCAGATGTTTCCTTCAGGAATTTCTCAGCTACGGGGTCTGGATTTGATTTGGCTTACATGTGACTTAAACATAACTGGTGAATAAGGGAGTACTAATGGATTCACCTCGGCGTGATGTTACAAAAACTAACAATTATTTTTATTTCCAGTTCGTATTGTTCACATTGGTGGCTAGCGCCATCGTTTCGCTGGCTAGTGCTCAGTATTTCGAATTTGGCAACCATGATCACGGCCACGGCGGCCATGGCGGTGGATACGGCGGTGGTTTCGGCGGACACGGTGGACATGGCGGTGGATACGGCGGTGGTTTCGGCGGACACGGTGGACATGGCGGTGGATACGGCGGTGGTTACGACGGATACGGTGGAAATGGTGGACACGGCGGTGGTTACGACGGATACGGTGGATATGGTGGACACGGCGGCGGTGGCGGTGGCGGCGGCGGTTACGACGGTGGTCATGGCGGAGGATACCATAATCACTATTGATTTTAAGTATTCTTTACTTAACAAAATCAATGTTAAAAATAAGATCATGTAGGTTTCTAAGTCATATTTTTTAAGAATGTTTGACTATCCTAGAGAGATTCTCAGTTGATGTAACTTAGAATCTCTCTAGGTACTTAAGGGTCCTCTCTCGAAAAAGCTTAAAAACAGCGTGCAGATGAAGCGGTTTTTCACCGGCACTTACAGAGAAATTACATCTGAGAATTTTTTTTAGTAATCTACATGATATGACACGTAATTTGGTTTAGCCACAATTTTTGTATCGGTATCACATAATAAGAAAAAAAGTCCACAAAATCACCTCCAAATCGTTGAATGGAACCATTTTACTCCTTCATTTTTTACCAAAATAATATAAAAAAAATATCTACTGCTTTGAAATACAAAGGAAAATAATTTGGTTTTGTTACTTTTTAAAAACATGTATTATTTTAATTATAATAAATGAAAAACGCGTCCGTTTAGAGTCCGTATCTACGACCGAGAGAGGTAGTTTGTATGCACAAGGTCATTGGCGTTAATACAAGCCTTAAATGAAAGTCGGAAGCTGAAATAGGTAAAGTGAAAGTCGGTACCTAAGTTTAGTATATCATCATCTGACTAGATTTTTTCCAACTATGTTGGAGTCGGCTTCCAGTCTAACCGGATGCAGCTGAATACCAGTATTTTTATGGAGAGACTGCCAGTCATTACTGGGTACCCATGGTAAGATTGTTTGTCAGGCCTTTGGGCCGCTGACTACCTGTAACGACAGTTAAAGATGTACAAATGACAGGACCTACATTTAGTTAATAAATTATTTAAAACAAAGAATTGTTTCGTTTGTATTACTAGAGTTTAACTCAGTCACAGCTATTATTAATTCTTTTACTTATTGGCTATAAGCATAAGTTAATTAAGCATAAGTTAGTTTAGGTAATTGAGCTTCTAAGAAAACAAGGCTTGCCCTCTTTTACATGAGACTAAAATATAAAAAATGGTGAAGTGTGGGTGTACCAGCTACTATTAGGTACACCTCTGCGTCCACAGATGATGTTATGATAATAAAATCATCTTCTTCTTCTTCTTCTTTCTTCTTTTTAAAAAAACGTTGCCCCACACTAGGAACAAGTGACTCTATCATTTCTATACATTACTATGTCACATGTACTTTAGCCTCACCTACACAGGGACGAAAAGACACATTTTTTTTGGAGGGTAGGAAATCATCAAATGACTCCTCCCGCTCTGGGCAGAGCGGTAGGATGTATCAGACTTCTACTGACTAAAAACCACCCATGTTCCTTCTTAGACCTTTCGCCGAGGCCGCGGTATCGCTTTCGAACAACCCGCAGCCCCGACGGGCGTCGGCCCTTGCGGGGCCCTTCCATGTTGCTGACATCTCTTTGAGACACGCGTGGAACACGAACGCGCCGTCGACACGGCCTGTCGTCGTATACTCACCGTCCATAGGCCCTCGTATACGGTGGCCGGAAGCCGTCACATGGCCCCCGACGCCCGGAGTGTCTCCCGCGGCGGCTGGGACGAGAGGTTCTCTCTCTCTTACGTTCCGCCACTTCGCTAGCATAACTGCTTCGCAGAAGGAGGCGACGGCGTCCCATTCCATCTCGCCCCGCACTATGGCTTGCACCAGGCCCGGACGCGAGAGGTCGCCGCCGTCGATCGCCGCTACGCGCGAAGCGGGACGGGGAAGCGGGGCAGACCTCCACTGTGTGCTCCACCGTGTCCTCCAGCGGATCCTCTCAATGGTGGCATCCGGGCGTTTCTTCCCGCCTGATTCGGTGCAGGTACCTCCCGAAACAACCGTGTCCGGTGAGAACCTGCGTCAGACGGAAGGTGAAGGCGTCCGTGGCGCCTCTCAAGCCACTCCTCAAAGAGGGGACTTACCGCCACTATCGTGGCGTGCCCTAGCCCAGAGGCCCTTGAGGCGGTTTAGAAACTCTGACACTAGGGTGGGTGGGGTCGTTAGACCTACTGCTCACACAATAAGAAGACAAGACTTCACTAAATAGCTGCCCTGGGTAACAGATTATAGCGGTTCATAGCATTCTGTCACTAGATCGAGATTTCGAAAAGCTAATACATCGCTTATTTGCTGATGCTTAAAGTATATTATGTTTATAATTCTACTGGTCAGTCAGCATCATCAGCCTATAATGTTCCCACTGCAGGGACTCAGGCCTCCTCTCTAGGAGAGGGTTGGGCTATGATTCACCACGCGGGCCCGGTGTGGTTTGGTCATGGCCCCGGTATCTCTTTCGAACAACCCCGACGGGCGTCTGCCCCTTCAATGTTGCTGACATCTCTTTGAGGCGCGCGTGGAATACGGAAGCGCGAACGGTTTTTGTTCTGAACATTCCTACATCGTTATTTTTCTGTGGATCAGAATGGTGTATTGAATACTTGTGTGTACTTGTGTGTTGTGTGTACTTGTGTGTTGTGTGTTTCTTGTGTTTGTGCGTCGCTAACCTTCCTTTCCTTCATTCCGTCTTAGAAATACATTTATTGAAATAAGGATGTGTGTGTGCCGGGGCGGCTGCTGCAGGTGCTGAAAACCTCAAACGGCGCAAATACAACAACTTAATTGGCAGTTATGTGTTTGGGCCGTTTGGGGTTGAAACACTAGGGCCTTGGGGTCCGAGTACTCACCTAATATTTAAGGAAATTGCCAAGCGGTTGGTCGACTCTTCACGTGACCAGAGGGCTGGCCTGTTCTTTGGCCAAAGATTCAGCATTGCCATCCAACGTGGGAATGCTGCCAGCCTTCTGGGCACTTTTCCTGTTGACAGCGTTGTGGACGAGTTTTTTGACGCCATGTAATTCTTCTCTTTTTGATACTTGTATATATTTTATTATAATTTTAGTTCTGTAAATTGTAGTTTGTAAATATTGTAAATAAACTTCTCAAGTGAAAAAAAAAATAAGGATATAAAGTGATATTTTCAAAGGCAACATAAAACAGCACAAGTAATAACGTATGAGACCCACCCATATTACTAGACTGGAAATATAAAACCTGATTTTTAAATTATGTCGTATTATGACCTTCGTATAAAAACAAGTGCGATGTGTCAAGCAGTATTGAACCTTATGCCGTACAACTTGTCCTCCTTGAACTTGAACTTGTTTGCGGCTTAGCAGCGGGTAATCAAGTTATTATAGGGCAACAACCTAAATTGCACTTTCCGTCATAATTCGCGCTAAATCCGTTTTCAGCGAACGTCTACTAAGTATAAACTACCTTTCATCTTTATACGTCCATCGGTTTTCGTGATTTCGTGATCAGTCCCCTTTTATTAACCCCGTTTCAATAAAATACGAAACACATTATCATCATCATCAGCTTATTAAGTTCCCACTGCAGGGACTCAGGCCTCCTCTCTAGGCGAGAGGATGGGCTATAATCCACCACGCGGGCCCAGTGCAGGTTGGTACATGTAACATGTCTTCGAATTTTTGGTTTTAAGACATGCCGGTTTCCTCACGATGTTTTCCTTCACCGTTTTGAGATCAGCGGTGATGAAATAAATTACACAAAGTAATGCACCTACCTGGGTTCGAACTCACGACCTACTTTTCGTAAGTCGGGGCCACCGCTGCTCTCTTATACGTCTTCCATCAATTCTGTTAAAAATATTTATACAAAATTTTAAGGAATCAAGTCAATCACCCATATAAACTTTGATCCCCCTTTTCAGGTAGAATTTCGGAAAATCCTTTCTTATCGGATGCCTACGTCATACAAAGAACACACCCTCCAAGCTTCAGGTCTCTACGATCAGCGGTTTAGGATGTGCGTTGATCCGTCAGTCAGTCATTCAGGACAAGCATTTTATATGTATAGAAGATTAAGGATTCAAAGCTTCTGATGTTAGTTCTTAATTTTCATACTATGTTGCTGTACTTTGTGTAGTCCCGCTACAGATCTACAAATGACACACGCACAGACGCACAGAAGAAACTCGGTATGAACTGGGTGGTCACCCATCAACGGGAAAAACTTAGGCAAGTGCGGCTTAACCTGAAGATCGATCCGAGTACCTGCGATCATTTACCCATCTTTTTGTTAGCGTGTCGCTGACAATTTAAATTGCGTCGGCCCAAAAGAGTTTGGCACTTGTAGTAGCATCCATCAGCTCCTGTGATGTGCAAGCTATAGGATAGGCAGGACACGATATCAGGTGTCCCATCGTTTGTGCAGGCAGAAGTCAGGGCAGACTCATCTAACAATCTCCACCTAAACAGGGTTTCCTTGCTTCGGCCAACTTGTGTCCGGAGTCAATCCAAAGAATTCCAGGTCGGCCATGGCAATTCGGGTCTAGGTGGGAGATTTATTTAGCCATGACCAACCCGCCCCGCGTGGTGGATCATAGCCCAACCCTCTCCTAGAGAGGAGGCCTGAGTCCCTGCAGTGGGAACATTATAGGCTGCTGATGATGACTGACCAGTAGAATAATATAAACATAATACTTTAAGCATCAGCAAATGAGCGATTTATTAGCTTTTCGAAAGCTCGATCTAGTGACAGAATGCTATGAACCGCTATAATCTGTTCCCAGGGGCAGCTATTTAGTGAAGTCTTGTCTTCTTCTTATCGTGTGACCAGTAGGTCTAACGACCCCACACACCCTAGTGTCAGAGTATCTAAACCGCCTCGAGGGCGTCTGGGCCAGGGCATGCCACGATAGTGGCGGTGAGTCCCCTCTTTGAGGAGTGGCTTAAGAGGCGCCACGGGCGCCTTCACTTTTCGTCTGACGCAGGTCCTCACCGGACACACCGGGGCTGCGGGTTGTTCGCAAGGGATACAACCCCAAAAAAAAAAAAAAAAGGGATAATATCTGCCCGTCGGGGCTGCGGGTTGTTCGCAAGAGATACCGCGGCCTCGACATGAAGGGCTAAGAAGGAACATGGGGGGTTTCAGTCAGTAGAAGTCTGACACTCCCTTTCGCTCTGCCCAAGAGCAGGAGGGGGGGTTATTAATTGATGATTTTACACCAGCCAAAAAGAAAAAAAGTAATAATATCTGCGATTATAATAAAAGTACTCAACGTGGTTCTCATGTAAATCGTTTTTTATAAATAATTAGGAAAGTAGACAAAGTTAGTTTTAACTTACTTTAAGGAAGAGGTTTTTATGATTTGTCCTTGATGGATCGAATACCACAATTCTAATAAAATATCAGTTATCCTGTACATTTTTGGATAAATAAGTATCTTGTTTTGTATGGACCTGATTCGCAATGTTGGTGGGTGATTTTCAATTTTGGTGCCGCAATATTTTCTTTAGTTTTTGTGAAAAATAAGTACCTTCTTATAGTTACTTATAACCTATAAGAAAAAATAGTCGTAGCTAGAAGAACCTTCTAGAGGGCTTAGAATATCTCGATGACTCTTTGGGATATTACAGTTCAAAGTTTAGTGTGTCTACCAAAATTAAAATCCACCCACCAAAAATTGGTGGGTGTATATATTCGAAATCACCCATGGGTGATTTCCCATGGGATAGCGATTATTTTTTCCTAATTACAATGTTGGTTCTGTGGTTGGTTCAGACTGTATTCTTAAACTTCAAAGTTTGAAATACATAAAGTTTTTTAGTACGAATTACGTGAGTCTAGAATATGCACTATGACGACGTACTGAATTGAATTTTTTTATTTATATATTTATTTATGTACACACATAATGCAAAAAAAGGAAAATATTATACTTAATAAATAGAAGAGCACAAAGGTACTGCTTATTTTTTTTAAATTATTCATTGGGGATTTTTTTCTGCTTGATGGTATGTGCCAGCTCCGTATCTGGAAATCTTTAAATATGACCAAACCGTGCTGTTTATTAAACTCTATTATATATTTTTTAATTAGGCTATTCGACAGAATAATTTGCCCGGCCAAGGTCTTACCTATTAATTTCTAACTTACTTAGTTACATTTAATAACTGCACCAAGATCTATAATCGGTAATGAATCCCATAAGTCCATAAAGAACAGTCCGTAGAGAGTTCGTATCGAAGTAATCGCGTGGCTAAATGCCTTATTTTTGAATCGTGAATTCGTGACCGAACGAAACAGAACAAAAAGTTACGGCAAAAAATGCGATGGCACATTCTTGAAGTTACGGCATTTTTGACTGCTATTATCTATAGCTAGCTTAGTGCTTAAGACCTATTAAGATAATAATTTCAGAGATGGACCACATTAATGACTACAAAAGTCCTTGAAAGTATTAGTAATGGATCATTAAAATATTATAATTTTAAACAAAACCAATTAAACTTGTTTAGGAATCAGGTTTATAACAGCGTTTCTTGAAAATCTTGTTAATAAATGTGTGCAAAAACTTTGCAAATAATATGTATTACTATCGTATCCTTTATCTAAATGGAATCGGATATTTTTTGTTGTATCGGAGATGAGAATGTATTTGATGACGTGGAGGCGTGAAATAACAAAATAAGTACATAAAAATATGTAGTTAGAAATGTGAATATAATCTACACTAATATTATAAAGAGGAAAGATTTGTTTGTTTGTAACGAATAGGCTCCGAAACTACTGGACCGATTTCAAAAATTCTTTCACCGTTGGGAAGCTACACTATCCCCGAGTGACATATTAAGCTACTTTTTATCCCTGCATTTCCACGGGAACGGGAACTACGCGGGTGAAACCGCGTGACGTCCGCTAGTAGATTATAATTATAACCATCTCCGATCCTCCACAGTATCACAGACAGTATGCTAAACCCACAAATAACCTTCTCTAGTTTCCGCGTCTTGAACATTTTGGGTTCACCAAAAGTGGTACCCACGGCAACGCGGTGCACAACAAATGACTAGTGCAATCCGATTGGTTGTTTCAAGTTGACGTCATCTGCCGTAGTGACGGGACAATGTCATGGAACATAAATTCCAACATCGATATTTTTTTAACAGAATGATAAATAAATGTCTAAATAAAACAATATTTCTAATACATTTTGTCCTACACGATATGGACCTGAGAAAAATAAATCTAGTATTGAAGAGGCAGGGCCTTTCAGATGAATGACTTTCCATCCCTGTTAGGCCAAATAAAAGAAAACTTGTAGGCAAACTAAAACACACACACACACAGCACAGCACAGTTTTCTGCAGCTCACTGTGGGGAAATTAAGACCAAAAATTGTAACGACACTTTTTGCTATAGTTGTAAGCCGTGCGGCGTGCGCGTGTTTCTCTGTCTGTCTCTCTCTCTCTCTCTCATAGAAAGCAAGTCAGTTATTTTCGTTTCGTCTTTCTATTTCGCATTGAACAGTGTGGTGTCGCGACGATTATTTTTGTTGAGTGTATACAGGTTTTTTGTACCTAATAAATAATAAAAAATAATAACAATAACTTCGTTCCATCCGGGTGTCCCTTGACACCTCTCAAGTTTTTTTTTTTTTAAACGTTCCCTACATTAGAAATTTCTCCTGTGTCGTGGATGCGTTTACAAACATTTAAACTTACATACACAAACACACCCAGACCCGACACAACTATCTGTAGGCCATACAAATATTTGTTCCGTGCGGGGATCGAACCCGCGACACGCAGAAAAGCAGTCCAATCGCTCAGCCACTGCGTCAACCGTGCCGTCCGATAAATCACTACGATTCTTTGTGGATCTGCGCGCTTTAACTATGTAGTCTCGGTGTAGGATCACGTAACTGGGATATTCTACTCATTCATATAATAAGTCCCAAGCTTGATAGCTGCACCGAGACCAAGTGGAAGAGTACAAAGGCACATTGGATACCAATTCACCCAGTTTGCAACAATTTTCAAGTTTTTTACTGATCGCGCTGATGTACTTGAGTCAATAAACAGCTGTTCATATTCTAAACACAAGACTCGAACAGTGTTAAAGCCAACCGATTCTAATAATAAAGTAAAAACTCATCAGTCCTATATTTCTAATAGTGAAGACAATAATATTTCTGATTTATCATGTGGCGTTTGTAGTGGTGATCATCGCCTTTATGATTGTCCCATCTTTTTGACTAAGAGTGTGGATGACCGTATAACTGAAGTAAATAGATTGAACCTTTGTTATAACTGCCCACTCTGGACGCAATTGTCGCATGCATCCGTGTCGCATGTGCAAAACAAGACACAATAGACTCTTGCATAAAAAACAAACTGGTAATAATAGTACATTATGGTATAAGTGTGTAACGTTGGTGATTACCGCTGAGGCGCCATTGAGACCCGAGCCGTTAGGTGAGGGTCTTAAGAGAGCCGAGGACGGTAATCATCAATACACACGTGTATCATACAACGTTTTTCAACACACTTGTGAAGGAAATAACACAAAAAAATCATTTTCACACCACCTGCTCGAAAATGTCAAATTATATGTCAAGCAACCTTAAGTGAGTCATTATTGGCCGGGGGCACAGCCGGTCAATAATGTTGTACTGGATTTCATTATGACCCGCTGGTCAATAATGTGATTTAAATTTGGAATCTCACATGCTCAGCTAAATTGGCAGTATAGTACTAACAAACATCCAGAAAGAGGAAAGCTATTCTCGGTACCCTTACTACGCGTGGATGATATTCTCGATTTCCTACAAAATTATAACGACTGCTTCTTCATATCGTTGCCATGTTTTCGAAGACATAATATTGTAAGAATAATTAGATAACTACGAACCATTTTTTAAAAGGAATGGAATAACATTAAATCTGGCATTAATAATAACAAATACCGTACTGCGCCGTAATACCGTTATAGTACTTGGCTGTAACATTAGTTAAAAGTTGTTTGTGATAATGTTACCATTTACCCGTTTGTGCATATAACTAACTAGTTCTAAATATGTTATTCTTACTATTTGTTTATTTAATAAATACTTTGTTTTTCGTACCATGGCTATTATTTTCTCACAGTAGGTGTAAAAAGTAGAGTATCCTCCTCTGGGCTAAAGGTGTTTTTGCCTTGGGCTAGCTTGAATCCTTCGCTGCATTCAGGATTCTTGTATTAACTCCCTCGCTTCGCTCGTGAGTTAAACTCTTAACTCCCTCCCTGCGCTCGGGAGTTAAATCCCGAATCCTTCATTGCGCTCGAGATTCAATATGACGCCCATGACATAAGACACAACTTTAGCCCCTCGGTGCATAATCTACTATTTCAACAGTTAAAATGAGTTGTGAAAAAAATTTCGCCATGGTGGGAAAAATTAATCAGTTTTCCTGCGCGCGCATCTAACACTGGCGATCGGCCATAGACTAAAAGAATGTGGTTTATTTTTTTTTGCTTTTTGCGGATAGCGTTTTAGCCACGTACAAAGTGAGGAATTCAAAGTTTTTTTTTAATACAGAGAAAACAAAAGTTTTATTTATTGAAAACGTATATACAAGTTTACAAGTTGAAATTATCTATTTAAATTATTAAGTTTTCCTGCGCGCGCATCTGATGTAACAATGGCGATCGGCTATAGACTAAAAAATTTAGTTTTTTTTTGGCTTGTCGCGGATAGCGTTGCAGCCACGTACAAGATGGGGAATTCAAAGTTTTTTTTATTACAGAAAAAACAAGTTTTATTTATTAAAAACGTATATACAAGTTGAAATTATCTATTTAAAATTCGAAGTTGCATGAAATGAGCAAAGAACACAATCTTTTTAGTAGGTATCGAAACTTTTTTAAGAACAAAGCAACTCAACCAAAAAAAAAAAAAAAAAACCTATAACTCACTTGTGAATAATGGTAATGAAAAATTCACAGTTTGATTACAGGTGTCATTATATGCCTAATTGCGGTGAAATTAGAGCCACTTTATGAGCAAGTGTGTTAAAAAAATATTTCTAATGTTGTCACCATTTGAACCGACGCCGACAGCGATGTCACTGACGATTTACCTTAATTTTTTTTACTTTTCTGTTGGAAACTTCTCATCGTCGCGACAACTTTGCTCCGCATGTTTTAATTGTTAGAATATTGTTTAAACCCAAATTACACTATCAAACTTCGAAACAGGAGTTTCTATTGAGAAATCTGAAGCCCTAACATCCCATCATTCACCTTCATGGAGCATTGGACAGGTTTACATGTACGGGCAGTGCGGTCCTAATATAATTCCTTTGTTCTACTTTGTCCATTGTTTTAATCTTATTTAATGTTTTATTTTACTTTATATTATTATTTTAAAAATTGATCTATGGATGATGATGCGATGTAATTATATCTGAAACAAACAAATTGAATTGAATTAAAATCAAATAAAGTGCCTGGGTTTGACGGCAGTTTATTCAAGAACCGCCATTAGAAAGCTATTGTGTTTTTGACGAAAGTGAAATAGAATAAGTAGAATAAAAATATGATATGATCTGCTTACACTGCAGTGTAAGCAGATCATATCATATTTTTATTTTGTATCATATTTTAACCGACTTCAAAAAAGGAGGAGGTTGTCGTATCGACTGTATTTTTTTGTATGATTGTTACGCCATAACTCCGTCATTTATGAACCGACTTGAAAATTGATTTTTATATGAAAGCTTTCCGATTGGTCCAATTTCATCAAAATCGGTTTACTATTGTAGTTTTTTTCCTGGCATTTGTTGATATTGATGTTTTTGATTGAATTGATTATTTGATAACAAAACTTTGTGTGATCTACAACTCAAAAGGATAAAATAAACAGACTAAAAAAAAACACAAAAAAAGTGTAAAATAACTTTACGTTCGGTGGCACCAAGTCAATAAAACAAACTAACTGCCGTACTCAGAGAGCTTTAATGATTACTTAAGCCATCACTTAGTAAAGGTTTTGACAGTTTTGTCATACAAAAGTATATCAAATCTTTACTAAGTGACGGCTTAAGTAATCATTAAATATCTCTGAGTACCGCAGAAAGTCACCAAATTCCGAAAGTGAAGTTAACTTAAGTGTAGACATTTAGTGTTTTTTTTTGTGTATAAAAACGTTTACACCTTACTAGAGTAGGGCCTCGGTTCTATATGATGTGTGGGCGCGTCAAATATTAATGTATGTAAAGTAGATTAGTGCGGTTTAGGGGATTTTTTCAAATTAACGATGACGGATAGCATTTAAAAGGTGCACATTAGCTTCATATAATAATATTATAATGCATTGGATATAATCAATTAATAAACGTGTGAAGTTTAAGTGCCAAATAATAATGAATATACAATTATACAGTACCTAAATGCAAAATAAAAAATTGTTCATTTAGAAATGTTATTACAGTATGATAGTGTAGAAATGCTTAGCAAAATTATTATATAAGCTTGACACGGGTAGATACGGTTCCATTGTAATATCTGGAAGATCTTTACAGGAGTAACTAAGAAAAAAGAAAATTCTGTTCCATAGAAAATCAACTCAATCATCATGTAGGGAACAGAGCCCGATTAAAATTATGATATAATTAGAAAAAAAAAGAGAATTGTAGAATTAAAAAAAGACTTTCGAATATTTGCTTTGAAGAGCTTCCATCGTATAGTTTTTCATATTTATGAATAACCGCGGGGATAACAGTTTCTATAAGAAGTAGTTACTACGAGTCTTTGGACAACTGGATCCACTCGCTACTGAACGTGATTTGGTTGAAATATTATATTAATATTTATATTAATATTGACCAAAGACACCTGCTGTGAAATACTATTTGGTGGTCTGCATTGTGTAAATATTCATACCGATTACGAGACCTTTTACTGTGTCTGGTTAGACGAGTACTTGACTGGTTTTTGAAATTAGAAAAATAATGGTTATCAAATTAAAAAGAAATGCACAAATATTTATTTCATTTAAAAACATTGTGTCATTCATAAACTGAGGCAGCCCCTAGTAAGTTACAATAGTACCTATTTACTCGTAGCAATGATATTATTACGTGATGAAGCTAACTGTAGAAAAGGAGAAAAAATAAATCAAATTAAACATATTAAGCGCCTCTGGCTCTTGGAGGAGTGAGTATATGTATGTACATATGCGTGTGTGTGCATGTGTGTGTTTGTGGGTATCCAGCATTTTATTTAAATAACTGATTAGTATGTATAACAATATTTTTATTAAACATGTTATCGCTTGCTGGAAACCTGTCAAAATTTTTTAATTAAGTTATTCTACAAGAAAATATTTACAATTTATAGAAAATGTTACACCATTCAGAACCAATGTAATTAAAAAAAAAATTAAAATCATCTGCCATTTCCCAACTATGTTACGGTTGGCTTCCAGTCTAACCAGATGCTGGTACGTATCTGGCCTACACAACCCAGTTAGTACTGTGTAATGTGATGTCACTCACTTGGATAAATTTTGGTTGTAACGACCATCAAAGATCGGAAATAGGGATGTTACCTGCTAAAAAAAACCGGCCAAGTGCGAGTCGGACTCGCGCACGAAGGGTTCCGTACCATTATCTATAAAAATCGCGTTTGTTAGTAAATAAAAAAAAAAAATATATATAAATGGTAAAAAAAAAAAAAAAATGCTATGAGTTCCTTGTTTTAAACCAAGTTAAAAGAAAGTATGATGTTCTTAATACGGTTGTTTTTTACGTTTCAGAACTCTGTCATTTGTGAACCGATTATACATATTTTTTATGTGAAAGCAATTCTTTGCAATTGGTCCCATAAAAATTTCATCTGAATCGGTTTAGTACTTTAGTTTTTCTTGACCTTTACTGAGATGATGTCCTTGATAAGTTCTAGTTATAATATAAAATTCATTCACTATTACAAGAATTTGTGTGTTACTAATAAAAAGGATAAAAATAAAAAATAATGCAGAAAATTACGAACTTCCAAAATAACACTAAAAGATTATAAAATAACTTTACTTTCGGAAGTCGGTGGGGCAAATGTCAATAAAACAAACAAAGTCACCGACTTCCGAAACTAAAGTGTTTTTTTCATTGACATTTTCCCACCGACTTCCGAAAGTTATTATTATACCACTACCTAACCAAAAAACACAACACATTAAAAGCAAAACATTTGTATTTCCCTTCTTTTAAAAACGCAATGTTTCATTCTATACTTCGCAGTTCGGTAACTATCCACGTAGTTTTTCAAAACATTTTTAATTGTCTGTATATTTTATGTTTTTCCCTTGAACCTGTTTAAAAACTCGTAGTAGTTTAAAGGACATGTTTTCAGTTTTTTTCATTGACATTTTCCCACCGACTTCCGAAAGTTATTATTATAGCACTACCTAACAAAAAAAAAAACAAAACATTAAAAGCAAAACATTTGCATTTCCCCTCTTTTAAAAACGCAATGTTTCATTTTATACTTCGCAGTTCGTTACTTATCCACGTAGATTTTCAAAACATTTATAATTTTCTGTACATAGGGTGTAAAAGTACCCTTAACGCAAACGAAGGGCACTTGTTCTCCCCACCACTGCGATCATTTTTTTGTTCTAGACCATACCTGGGAACCTCCTAGTTACGGAGATATTGGGGGTCAAAGTTGCAAATATTTCACAGCTGTTTTTGTAAATACTAGTTTTTCAGGTTTTAACTTTACTTAAATTACCTCCGTCCACAATGTTTTAAGAGTGCAACTTTAAGTTTAAGGTTGAACTAGCCGGTCATTCTTCCATACAAACGTAGTATGGTGATTACTCGTCTGTTTGACGGTGAAGATTCAAAACTAAAAATTGTATCAACTGGACTTGTCATTATCTAGCCCTGTATGGAAGCAGAATTGGAAAAAAATCATTGGTTTAGAAGTTATGAGCGTCGAAACTTCCATATTTTAACACTTATTTGAACTCATCTTTCAGCGTAAATAAATGACTTATGTAGTATGAAAATGGAAAAAGTGAAACCATACAGGGACAGATAATTTATTCAAAAGTTCAAATAAATTGTTTTAAGTGGAAACATCCAGTAGTTTTTCCATAATATCTATATGCCCAAAGGTCAATTTATGAAATTTCACGCGCTCATTTTCGTTATAAATCGTCGTATAGTTCACTAAATAAATAAATAAATATTAAATGAATAAAACTAGATAAATTAAAAACATTACCAAATAACATGCATATTAGCCACGCCCGGCAACGAGTTCGAGCCGTCGACTTGTGCAACCTTAACAGTAAAATATGATTTCTAACCCCAAAAAAAAAAAGTAATTTCCCAGCAAAAATTTTTGCGTAGGGGTACTTAGATTGATGTACGGAATGCTTGGTTAACGGGTGTGTGATGGGTTGATTTACACCCTGTATTTTATGTTTTCCCCCTGAACCTGTTTATAAAACGCGTAGTAGTCTAAAGTAGTTTTCAATTTTCATAATAAAACAAATCACACCGGTTCTTTTGACCTTTCTGTTTTTGGTATATAAGCAGAGTGAGTATACCAAACCAATATTGTTCTATCAGAACTCAACAAATCAACCCAAAATGAAATACGTAAGTAGCCATTTTTATATGGTATTCACATTAATCTTCTTTAATCGATCGTGTATTTTGTTTTTTTTTTATTTTATTTATAGTTAAAAAAATATACTTAGTCAAGTTATTAAAAATGAAAAGTATTTCTTAAATAAAATATCTCATAAAACACAATAATATATTATTAAATAAATAATTTAAAAAAAAACCTCATATTAAATACCGCACTTCACCCCGCACTTCGAGGTATTCGTCGCCGACTCTTGAGCAAAGGCGCTCGCAATTGTAAGAACCGCAGCGCTGCACTTCTGACACGAATTCACAATCGCTATTTTAAAGTTTTATTTAAGTTTTTACGATGGTTGGATATTGTGCTTCCGAATTTGTATTTACATAAACTGTTTCTAAGATTTCGCATTTTTAATACCATGCGATTTAATAATGTGCGTGCGTTCGGGCAGCGCCGCCGCCACCCGAAGTCGTCGTTCGGTTTTCGCGACGCAAACTTTCCGCGCCATTTATAACGCTACGACAACCCTACTAGAGTTTACGCACACATTTGCACGTGCACAAACGTTATTTGATTATGTAGTAGTAATAGGCAATTATTTTGCGAGCGTTGTATGGAGTGTCCGAGGTGTGCTGGGGGCCTACAATGGCACTTTATCAGAATATAGAATAATTAATATGAATTACGTTAAAATTCTTAAAATGGTCACATGCGCAGTTAATATTATGAACAACCTAACCTGTTGCGAAAAATATTAAACAGATTAATATTAAACCTGTAAAGAATACAGGCGGACGGTTACGCTATCTAAATCAAGAATACCCTCAAAAGATAGATCAAATTAAGGAAAAAGGTAATAATTTGACCAACCGCGTCAGTCGAAATGTCATTCTAAAATATTTTCGTGACTAAATAAACCAGTTAATTACAAGTTAGGTACAGAGACAGAGAGAGTATCCGACTACAATCAGTATTTCTTTAATAGTAAATAAAAGGTTTTCAACTTTATTGTTAAAGCAAGTTCAAGGTTTATTGGGAAATTTTGACAGTTTCGGGTAGATTTATGTCTGTACGTAGAATTTAACACGTGTTCTGGCCGGGACTGCCGCACATGCATACGTTTATCAATAAACACAGAACAGATAAAAGAGGAATCTCTTAACCTCTTTAATCTGTTCTGTGTCAATAAAGCTGTCGATGCGTCTTCTACCGCGTGGCCAAATTCAAACATAACGTCCCTTACTTGGTTTTTCAACACAATTACCACAGACACATAATTTTACCAACTATCTGACAATGTCAATTCAAGTGCTAAAAGATCTTCACTGTAGTTCTGTAGTGTGGGAATCGAGGGCACGGACGGTGTCGATCCTTAAGCGACAAAATCATCATTCTCCTGCCCTTATCGGTCCCAGTTCCTTTCGGGTCGGCGCAGCATGTCTTCTTCTTCAATAGTCCTCTATTACTCGTCATCTCAGCAGTCACAGTGTAAGGAACAAGATAATAAACCTAACCGATTTTGTATACTTACAGTTCGCATTTTTCGCCCTGGTCGCCTGCGCTCTCTTGGCTATGGCTAGCGCTGCCGCTCAGAACCTTGTTGAACCAGCCCACCCCGCTCCCCAATACCAGCTGAGGGGCATCCGCAGCCCCCCCGGATACTACAAGCAGGAACACCACCACCACCACGGATACGGCCACGGATACGGCCATGGACGCTAAATTATATAGACTCGGGATTTGAAACTACGGAATACGGAAAAAGATAAATGGTGCAATTTTGTTCTATTGATAATTAAATTTAAGTAACTAAGATAACTATTTTTTGGAGTTTTAATCTCATCATCATCTGCTTAGCCTTTTTCCAACTATGTTGGGGTCGGCTTCCAGTCTAACCGGATGCAGCTGAGTACCAGTATTTTACATAAAAATAACGTACGTTTTTTAAAGATATACATATTAACATATTTGAAGGGGTTTCAAGTTTCAACCAATATAAGATCCATTTTGATGTCTTTCTGTTCTTGGCGATTTTAATAATAACCTCTGAGGTTCAATACTCGGAAGTTTTTGTTTTATATAATATATGTCCGCCATTCTATGCATGTTATTTTTTATTGTATAGGAAATCTCTCCAAATTGGTCACATTTAAATATGGTGATGCTCTGATGAAGGCTTCTGGAGATTAAGAGTAGAACTCCTCCACGAATAAGAATAATCTGACGAAGTTTTGATTTATTTGTTATTGGAACCGGTTAAATTACAAAGCGTCTGGTTCTCACTATGTCAACATGTCATTCTTTGACAGCACGTTTTGCGCAGTGGCTGAGAGACTGACTGCAGCGCTGTTTGTGCCTACAGGTATCCTGCAGGGCTATTGCGCTTTTTAAATGTCAGTGGCTATCATAGTGTCCATCGATTAACTGTCAAATGGTTCCATTTTGTACCAAACTGACAGTTAATCGATGGACACTATGATAGCCACTGACGTTTAAAAAGATACGCAATAGCCCCGCTGGTCTGATTTCTCGCTCCAAAAAAATCGAGTTCCAGCAATCATCTTTGCGTAGCCTTACTTACTTTGATGTAGATTTTTGGTACGACGGCTTTATTGAAGGGACCTTAATTTACACTCTGTATAACAGAACTGTGAGTGAGATACAAAAATAAATTGGCTTTTAAGAAAATTTAAACAACTTTGGCTTCGGAAGTCGGTGACAATAAAATGAAACAAACAGAAGTCTTCGGCGACGACTAGCGACTCTCGTCCCGTATTCCACACAACCAAAAGACTTCCCCTGGTATTTAAAGTCAAGTTAGAGTAATACGTGAGTTTAAGTAGTTACTTATGTAACCATTTTTATGCACTAAAGATGGATTTGAACGAAGTAAGAACCGTCAAAGAAAGCAAAGCTAAGAATTCTATCTTCAAGAATTAACTTAACTACAAAATAAAAAAATGATATCTTGAGTTATTACTTTTATTTTCACAAAAAAGTATATACTTTCGAAGTGGCGTGTAAAAATTGCAAAAAAGTTACTGATTTACAAAAAACACAAGAAGATAAAATAACATTATTTTCGTTAGTCGGTGGTAAAAACGTCAATGAAACAATAATAATAATAATAATATAATAATATAAAATTTATTTTCTCCACACAAGTTACTTAAAGCTAGGGTTACAATGGAGCACGAACACGGAATTAACATTGTGAGAGACTGGTGCTTGACGTAGGTATCTAAAAAAACCTGTATTACAAGTCGCCAGGGCCCTCCCGCAGCCATTTGCCGGCTGTGACTACTCTAATTAAAATGGTTTTGCATATAAGAAAAGTGCAGGAAGTTACGTTAAACACACAGAAAAAAACAAAAAAAAACATTAAAATAAAATTAAAATACAGAATAATTGTGGAAATATTGAACGCATGTGAGTAGGTGGAGAGTGTAGTGTGAGATTTGGAATGTATGCGTAGGAGGTTGTATGAGTGACTGTAGTGTAAGAATGGTTGATATAATATTTGGTGTGAGCATGATTGAAGAATGATTGTGGTTCGGGCACAAAATTATGCAAAAACAGTATAGGGAATGGTTATAGTTAGTGGAGATGTTCTATCTGAGTGGGATCAACAGTTTTTCTGTATCTTTGTAGTCCAAGGATTTCAAATAAGTAGTGACTGAGGTTTTACATTTATATTTCATTAGAGGATAAATATTAAGAATGTTGTTTAGTTTGTTATACAGGTATGGTCCGAGAAACATGAAGAAATTATGGGAGTGAGAACAGTTGAAGGCCTGAGTTTGGCATACTCTGCCTCTTCGGCGCTTATCTTTTTGAAGATTCGGGTTGAAGTGCAATAAGGAGTGTTTTTTTAGCACTGTGCGCAATATGAAGGACTGTCTCACAGTAAGCACATCCCACTCCTTAAAAAGTTCTACCGTAGGAAATAAATAAGGAAGCCCGGCGCCAACTTTAAGAACAGCGCGCTGAGCCCTCTCAACATCAATTAGGTGAGTCTTGGCGGCACCACCCCAGGAAGTAATACAGTAGTCTATAAGGGATTGACATAAAGCATCGTAGACCAATTTAGTAACCCGTCGGTCTGCTGCGTGTCTAAGAGTTTTGAAGATGTAAATTAGTTTACGCAAACGGGCTACCAGGGCTGTTATGTGCGGTTTGAAGGTCAGAAATTGATCTATGACGATACCAAGGTATTTGATGTCATTGACTCTTTGGAGGGTAGGACAACAGCACAAGGAGGTTCCCGGAACACAAGCATGACAGGCAATACCAAGATAAGGAGGAGGCAGTTGATTTGACATGTGGGCAAACGTGACATATATCGTCTTAGTAACATTCAAAGTTAATATGTTTAATCGCAGCCATTCGCAAACTTGGTTAAATCCTTTTTGAGCAGTATGAAAGACATCCTCCCAGCTCTGCCCATAGAAAAAGAGGGCGGTGTCATCGGCGAAAGTAACAATTTTGCCGCCATGGAGCTGAAGTTGGCAGAGGTCATTGATATACACCAAAAACAAGGTGGGACCGAGTATGCTGCCTTGAGGCACCCCGTATTCAACACGTACCTCATTGCTCAGCCTACGGTCAATCCGGACTCTTTGCCTTCTTTCCGAAAGGTAGTCCCCCATTACACAACAAACAAAGTCACAGACAAAGACACAGACGAAACTAAAGTTATTTTAGAAGCCGTTTTTTTTTACATCGAATCGTAATTTACGCTAAATTATGATTATATATTCTAGCTATTATATTATAATTATATATTCCTTTCTACTAAACAATGCTCTATTTGTACTTAAAAAAAGTCTTTGTTTTTCATAACATTTAGCAGCATATTTTGTGTTTTCCCCCTGAACCTGTTTATTAAACGCGTAGTAGTATTTTGAAGGACATGTTTTCAATTTTCATAACAACAAGAACCATACCGGTTCTATTGACCTTTCTGTTTTCTAGTATATAAGCTGAGTGAGTATACCACACCAATATTGTTCTACAACAACTCAACAAATCAACTCAAAATGAAATACGTAAGTGGTCATTTTTATTTTGTATATTATATTTATCTTCTTTATAGTTCACTAGCTGATGCCCGCGGCTAAGTCCGCGTGGATGTCTGTTATCGCGACCAAAAGTAATCTTTTCAATCCCCCCATTCAACCCCTTACAACCCTTTTTTTTTTTTTTTTTTGGGGGGTGGGAAATCATCAAATAACCCCTCCCGCTCTTGGGCAGAGCGAAAGGGAGTGTCAGACTTCTACTGACTAAAAACCACCCATGTTCCTTCTTCGCCCTTCATGTCGAGGCCTCGGTATCCCTTGCGGACAACCCGCAGCCACCCCTTACAACCCTTATTTTGCATTAAAAAGTAGCCTATATCCTTTCTCAGGCTTTAGAAGTCTAAACTATCTGTGTGCCAAATTTTATTTAAATCGGTTCAGTACTTTTGGCGTGAATGCGCGACAGACAGACAGACAGACAGACAGACAGTTACTTTCACATTTATAATATTATAATAAAATAATAAAGTTAGGATTAGGATTATTAAACATAAAAATAGTTTTACATAAATAAAATATCTCATGAAATACTATATTATTGTCCCCTAAAAAAGTTTCAAAATAAAATTCGTACTTTTTATGTTTTGGATATTTTTGGTATTCGTGTCGTACCTGGCTGACCTTTATAGTTTATTTTTGAATTAACTGCTTGTGTTAATTAACTATTACAATTGATAAAAAAAGTCACCATTATTCAACTCAGTTCACATTTTTATAAATTAATCTAATCGTTATTTAAAGTAAAATTTGTCAATTTTGGGGGCCTAAAATGTGTCTAATTTTTTAAATATTTTTTTTACATGTCATGTCATTTCTCTTAGTTCTTTGAGAAAACTCAACAGTTGTCTTATACCCAGTTACCCCAGACACATAATTAATTTACGGCTCTATTTTGTCAATGTCAGTTCTAGAGCTAAAAGATCTTTGGAGCACTGTAGTTCGTGATCTAGGGAATCGAGGGCACGGTCGGCACGGATGATGCCGATTCCCTCTGTGTAAGGCACAAGAAAAAAGGCTAATCGATTTTTTATACTTACAGTTCGCATTCTTCGCCCTGATCGCCTGCGCCCTCCTGGCTATGGCTAGCGCCGCCGTCCAGGTTGTGTTTGCTCCAGTCCCCCCCGCTAACCAATACCTGAGGGTCGTCCGCAGCCCCGACCACCACCATCATGGACACGGCGGCCACCATCATCATGACCACGGACACGGCCACGGATACGGACACGGATACGGCCACGGATACGGCCATGGATACGGCCATGGACATGGCCACGGATACGGCTACGGATACGGACGCTAAGTAAATACACGCTTGGAATTTAAAATTACGGATAAATGGTGCAATTTTGTTCTACTGATATTAAAAATTAAGTAACTAAGTTAATAAGTATTTTTGGAGTTTTAATATATTATGCCTATTTTTCCTCTTAAAGATATATTAACATATTTAAAGGGGTTTCGACCAGCATAAGATACATCTTGATGTCTTTCTGTTCCAGGCGATTGTAATGGTAACCTCCGAGGTCCAATACTTGTAAGTTTTTGTTTTATGTATTCTGTAGGGTGTAAAAGTACCCTTAACGCAAAAGAAAGGGCACTTGTTCTACCCACCACTGCGATCATTTTTTTGTTCTAGACCATACCTGGGAACCCCCTAGTTACGGAGATATTGGGGGTCAAAGTTCCAAATTTTTCACAGCTGTTTTTTGTAAATACTAGTTTTTCAGGTTACAACTTTACGTAAATTACCTCCATGACCCGTTTATTATTCAAAGCATCCACTAGCACAATGTTTTGAGCGTGCTACTTTGAGTTTTTTACCGTAAAATGTGATTTTTGACTCCAAAAACAAAAAGTCGTTTCCCAGCAAAAATTTTTGCGTAGGGGTACTTAGTTTGATGTACAGAATGCTTGGTTGACGGTTGTGTGATGGGTTGATTTACACCCTGTATACATGTTAGTTCTGATTGTATAGAGAATCTTTCCAAATTGGTTACATTTAAATATGGTGATGATCTGATGAAGGCTTCTGGAGAATAAGAGTGAAACTCGTCCAGGGATAAGAACAATCTGACAATGTTTTGATTTATTTGCTATTGGGACCGGTTAAATTGCAAAGCCAGTACATCATGGGGGTGTTGGCGTCTGGTTCACTGGCGTCACTACAGCACAGTTGCTGCAGTGGCTGAGATACGCTATATGTGTGTGTGCCTATAGGTATTCTGGTCGAGATGATTGTGTATGTGACTTTTTGCCTTTGCAAGGCACCACCTTAAACTATCATAGTAAAAGTTGTTCATAGTACAATGATCCCATAAGAGATTTCGAGTATGAATAGACAAAACTTAATTTATCAATATCTTATTTCGATTCTACTGAATCGGCCATTTTAGACCTTAGATATTAGTTTAACCCCAGATTAGACATGGTAATCTAGAGGAACTCGTGGTTTAATAAGAACTGCCACTCGAGTCGATCTTTAGCTTAAGCCGCGCTTGCCTAGGTTGATCTGTGGATGGGTAACCGCCCATTACATACCGAGTAAGCACGTTACGCTGTTGGTTCATGGCTGCCATTTGTAGATCTTCGGCAATCGTTACAGGTAGTCAATGATCGTCTGAAGACTGACAACCAGTCTTCCGTTTCAGTAAATTAATAATAATAATAATAATAATGATTTATTTCTCTCAAAAAGGTACAGACAATGGTTCATATTATATCAATCAAATTAAATTTGTAACCTTTGTGAGAGCTGGAGTCTATAGTGGGTACGGGACCTGTATGACAGATCTCCAGGCTCTCACCCTCTTAAGCAATACTATTAAGTAGGTACTAATTTGAACACATCAAGGCAAAATCTGCGAGTGTGTAGTGAATGGTGTGCTTGAGAGTGAACGGTGTGTGTTGTGTGTGTGTGTGTATGTTGTGTGTGTGTTGTGTGTGTGTGTTGTGCGTGTGTGTTGTGTGTGTGTGTGTGAAGGTATATTTGTAAGAGTGAGTGTAGGTGTGTGTCTTGAAATGTTGTCTACAAATTTACTATCTAATTTATTTTAAAACAGCTAGAATATTTTCCGTCTCAGAATAATCCAAATCAAGAAGCCAATTTATTATTTTTGCTTTACAATCGGATTTGCACAAGGGGTATATGTTTAAAATTTTGTTAGTGTTGTTATACACATGACTGCTAAGGAAGCGGAAGAAGCGTTGGGCCAAAGCAGAATTTGTACGAATAGAGGGACAGACCGAATGCTTACGTCGTTGGGAGATCAAAGAGGGATCGTAGGGAGTGTGGCCGTGAGTTGTCATTAAGAGGTTAAGTATATATAATTTACGGACAGTCAGAACTTTACAAGTTTTGTAAAGGTCTGTGGTAGGAAAGCGATAGGGTAACTTCCAACCAACTTTCAAAAGTGCCCTTTGGGCGCGTTCTATTTTCAACATGTGGGACCTACCTGAACCACCCCAAGTAACTATACAATATTGGATGAGGGATTGGCAAAGAGCCAGATACACCAGTTTAATCACCTTGGAGTCAGCAACGGAGCAGAGGTTCTTAAAAACATAAATTAACCTGCGCAACCGTGTAGTAAGTGTATCTATGTGAGTATTAAATGTTAGACAGTCGTCTATTTGCACTCCTAGATACTTAATGCAACTTACGCGATTTAGGTGGGGGCAATCGCAGCCTATATTGTCAGTTGAATTACAGGAGTGAGCGATTAAAGCAAGTGAAGACGAGAAAGGCTTTCCAGCGGCTGTAGACGAGAAAGTGAGGTAATTCGTTTTATCAACGTTCAGAGTGAGCCGGTTTTGTGCCAACCAGCTGGTGACAAAGGCAAGTCCAGACTGTGCATATTGAAACACCAGATCCCACGAATCCCCAGAGAATATTAGAGCAGTATCATCGGCATATGTAAAGATCGAAGCATTAGGAAGCTGTAGCTGGCAAAGGTCATTTATATAAATGAGAAAAAGCATGGGACCGATAATGCTGCCCTGGGGAACTCCGTGTGTTATTGGGAGTTCATCGCTGGTCCAATCTCCTATCCTGAGACATTGCCGTCTGCCTGTGAGGTAACTAACAAAAAGGGACAGTTGAGTACCTCTTATACCAATTTTCTCAAGCTTGGCAATGAGGGAGGGGACAGAAATAGTATCGAAGGCTTTCGCTAAATCTAGGAAAACGCCTATGACCTTCTGTTTTTCATCTAGTTTGGTGACGATAGTATTTGTTAGGTCTAATACAGCATTGTTAGTGGAAATTCCGGAGCGAAAACCGTATTGAGAAGATGAGAGTATGTGATTTTGATTTAAATATTTGACTAATCTGTTGTTCATTAGCCTCTCAAGTAGTTTTGATAGTGTAGGTAAAATTGAGATAGGTCTATAATTGTTCAAACAATCTCTGTCCCCTCCTTTATGAATTGGGTGTACAACTGCCAGCTTGAAAGCGTTTGGAAAAGTGCCTGAACTAAAAGCAAGGTTACATATGTAAGTTAGGTGGGGAAGGAGTATGTTTTTGTTTTTTTTAAGAAAAGCGCCTGATATATCGTCGGAACCTATCGCACAATCGCTTCTTAGATTAATAATTAAACGATCCAATTCAGCTTCATCTGTATCTAGAAGGACAAGGGAATTTTGGCGCGCTTGGAGAACATCGGTTTGTGGAGGTATGGTTGCAACGGCAGGTATGTTTTCAGCTAAGGTACGTCCAATATTAGCAAAATAAGCGTTCGCTTCATTTACGGAGCTCTCTGGATCTGAGTAAGACAAAAGAGCGTCGGCGTGTGTCTTGACTTTTGCAGTGTGAGTAATTGATTTTATAGCCTCCCATAGTTTTTTACTGTTATTTTGTGCATTACTTATTTGAGCTTTATTATAGTTAGATTTGGTAGTTTTAAGTATCATTGAACAGTAATTTCTGTACCTTTTAAAAGTGATTTGTAAAATTTCATTATCGGGATTTTTTTTAGATTTCAAATGCAAATTGTCGCGGTTCCGTAAGCATCTAAGAAGCCCTGGGGTCATCCAGGGTTTGCTCAATCTTTTACGGTTGGAAACTACTTTAAATGTAGAATTTTGAAGTAGAATTTGTTTGAGAGTAGAGATAAAGAATTCGGTGGCTTCATTAACATCTGGGGAGGTATACAAGGGGCTAAAATCTGCCTCAAGGAGGTCCAATTCAATTTTTTCGTAGTCCAATATCCGAGTAGTTCTAGTTTTTTGCGTAGAATAACTGGATGTGGTATAGTTCTCCAGAAACAACAGAACTGTGTCATGATCGGTAATTGAGGTATTAGCGACGAAACAAAAAGCAGGATGCCGCGTTTTTAGGATTAGGTGGTCCAAACAAGAGTTGCGATGTCGTGTAGGAAGGGTGTGTGCCGGTAGCATGCCGTGACAAGCTAAAATAGTCAAATACTCCGTTGCCCGAGAATCATCACTGGTTTCATAGTATATTAATATTTATGTCGCCGGTTAAAATAATATTTTTATAGTTGGAGACAGATTTCAGGAGTTCATTTAGTGAATCCAGGAATGCGGCGACATTCCGAACAGCAGGCGAGCGGTACATTGTAATTACAACGGTATCATTATTTAGTTTTAGCAATAAGCAGTTTGCGTCCTGGACTAAGGGCTCAGAAACAGAAGCCTGAAGGTGGGAACGAAAAAATATCACAACGCCCTCATTTTGCGACCTATGCTGGTTAGTGGAAGCGGTAGTATACTCATGCATTGAGGGAAGAGGGGGGGAATTGTATAGCCAACATTCGGTGAGTATAATTAAATCCCAGGATGTTCTACTTCTTTCGAGAAGTGTTGTCAGGCTGTCAAAGTTCTTATTTATACTTCGTATGTTTTGACAGAGCAGGGAAATAGATTTTTTGTGTAAGCTAGCAATCTGTCCACAATCCTCAATCATACAGGTGGCAGAGTGAGCCACTGAAATATTATCCAGGTCAATTTGAATATCTTCTAAATTATCGAATGATATAATAAAGGTTAAGTAACGGTAGGCAGAAAGGCCAAAAATATAAAATGACGTCATGGGCGTCAGCAAGGTGAGACTTGTTTATGGCATTTCTTTGTGGGTCATGCATTGGTGGGACAAAAAATATCATATTAATAAAAGTATGAAAATAGTAAACATTAAGTGAGTGTATGGCATGAAAGCGTATTTTCCACATCATCGTTCTGTAATATAGCTTGATAAAGTAATTGTAAACAAAAATATCAGCTTGAGTGAAACTGTGTATAAGGTGTGTTTGTTGTGTTTTTAGTTTGAGTGATACATACGTTGATAAATAATTAAAATTGTTAACAAAATAGAAGTTAAACAGATTTATAAAATACCTTCGAAAACATACATAAATGCGAATAACTTTAAGCGAAAGTGAAAATAGTCATGGTTTAACTCGTGCTGGGGCTGCTGGTACTGGCACTGATATTGCTAACATGGTAAGGCATTTCTCGGATTTAATTTCAAGTGGTTTGTCTGCTGGGTCTTTCTTCAGAAGAATTTTTCCGTTGGAATACCAGCTGCTGTAGCTCCTTGCCTTAGCAAACTGGCGAGCGTCATACATCAGTTTTTTGGTTGCGGGAGGCAAGTGTTCGTCGACGTAAACTGGCTTCTTTTCCCCGGCAATTCCGATTAATTGTGTGTTTAGCTTGTCATTGACGGAGCGTTCTTTATTAAACTTCCTCACTTTAGCAAGGAATTCATTTCTCTTATTGACACAGCTAAATTCAGCAACAATTGGTCTGCATAAACCCGCCTTTCCGGGTATACGATATACATCCCGGAAAGCAGATTGCTGGACCTCCATGTTAACAGTCTTACCTATGCTTGAAACCGCAGAAATGAGATCTGTAGGCGTTTCTTTTTCCTTAGTTGGGATATTGCGCACTTCGATTGTAGCTTGTCGGGACAGGAAGTTCAGGTCTTGTACCTGCCTTTTTAGGCGGTTAATATGGTCTTCGTTGTCAATTTTCTCTTTCTCCAGTAACGAAACTTTAGAATTTAGGCTTTCAAATTTTTCATTTATAAAAGACATGCTGTTGTCAATTTCGGCGTTGGATTTTTCAATCGAGAGACATTTTTGTTTGAGTTCGGCAACGTCCCTGACCAGCTTGGATAAAATGACAGCCTGTTCGTCTTTCCATGACGTGAGCAGCTTTTCCTGTTCGGATTTCCAAGTTGTTAGCATATCCATTAATTCCAGTTTAAATGCGGAGAATGCTCCAGATCGTTCGGTACACTCCACGTTATTCGGGGAGTCGGCGAGGCGCTGCCGTTTGTTCCGTACTGTGATGTTAACCGCGTCTGCTTTTCCGGCTGTAGCGCTCGGGATGTCAGGCTCGGAAAGAGATTGTCCCTGACTCAAACCGGTTGCAGGCGGAGCTCTTTGCATGTTGTTGCAGAGTTTGTAAGTAAAAATTGGGTGAAAGAAAAATATAATACATAAAATTAAATTATAAAAGGCAAAAAGAATTGCAGAATGCCGGATTCGAACTTGCGACAACCCGGCTGATGGACGTGGATTGTACCGACGCGTTAGCCCACTGCGCCAACTGTGTTGTTACACTTGTTTGTGAAATACGTGTATGCTTTGCTGTGCGTCGCTTTAGTGGTCAGGATAGGTGTACACGTGACTCCTTTGTGTATCTAATGAGTTCAAAGTCCAAAAAGCTAACACGTTTAAGAATTTTTAGTTCGTTGTGATATTAAAACTGTTCACACACTGAGTTATAGACGAAATTTCACTGTTATTTTGCACTTAGTTCGTCACTCATTTACTGAAGGATATAACTATATAGTTTTGTCTCTGATTTATGCACTTTTTACTTAGTTATGAATTTAAAACACGGAGGCAAATACAAGTACGTGTGTGCGCGGCGGAGTCGCGGAGGGGAGAATTGTTTATAACTTTTGCCAGTTTTGCTAGCGGCTCTTAAATTTTAATAAAAAATATCTACACGCTATTCCGAATCGAATGACACCTCGGAGAAAAAAAACGAACCAAAAAGCACTTGTTGACCAGACTGATGACGAGCGCCTACAGTTTACTACATGCATACATGTAGCCAGTGAAGTATATTTTAACATAAATTTAACATAGGCGCTGTATTCGTATGGTTTACGACCTAAACTACGATAAGAGACATATTGCAGGACGCCATAGTAGGGTTAAAACAAAATGCAACAAATCGAGTCACTAAATGTTTCCCCGAAATTCAGTAGTTTTTGAGTTAGTTAGATTTTTCTTAAGAGAAACAAGTCAGCGTCCCCGTTTTTGGTCGTACTTTCAACCCTTTGGAAAAGTTTTAAATATTGGTGCTATAGTTTTTGGAGTAAGACCTTTTTATTACGAAATTTCACTTTTTTTAAACGGTTTTTCAAATTTTAAAAAATGTCGGACTGTTTTAGAGATATTTGTAGAAAACCAAAACCAATATTTTTGTTTCAATTAATTGTTTATAACTAACTAAAACAAAAAATTGTTTTGCTAGCGGCTCTTGAATTTTTTCAAAAAATACTTACACGCCTCGGAGAAAATAAAAGAACCAAAAAGAACTTGTTGACCAGACTGATGACAAGCGCCTACAGTTTACTACATGCATGCATATATAATATAGAAACCAGTGGAGTATATTATAACATAGGCGCTGTATTCGTTTTGTTTACGACCTAAACTTTTACGGTACCTAAACTTAGTACCGTAAAAGTAGGATAAGAGACATACTTAATTATGAAAGTGTAATGTAATGAAAATTATGCGAGAGAAAAAACATTGACTGTGTGCCGGCGTTCATCTAACAAATTAAAAATCAGTCTCTGGCATTTTATATGATGTACCGTGTATCATGATGTAGTCCGCTGTAGTTAGTCCGCTGGCAGGAAGGACAGGATACCTAGGTCCTAGTTTACTACTTCTAAGAGAATCATAGGTACACTAATTATGAATCTATGAAGGAGTGTTCATCATATAATAGATTCATTTAATTTTTACTGCGAAGCTTTCATTGTAGGTGATCCTTTGAATTTTTATAAAATTTTGTCAAAACGATAAAAATCCACTTGTAAATCCTATACATACATACATAAACTCACGCCCTTTTCCCATGGGGGTAGGCAGAAACCACAGAACGCCACTTGCTACGATCCTTACATACTCCTTTTGCCTCGTCCACATTCATACATCTGGTCATACACGCACGCCGGTTACGAGTACTACGCACCTGTCCTTTCAGAAGAACGGCACCAATATGATCAGTGTATGTCTTTCTAGGGCGTCCCCTCCCGGCATTACCACTCACATCTGCCTTGTAAATACCTTTTGTTAATCGCCTTTCATTCATCCTTTCCACATGACCGAACCACCTTAGTTTTGTATGAGTTCTTCTGTAGTACCCGCCTTAAGGATCGTTGTTTAAGGAACGTTTGTTTTAAATGCCGCCGTTGTATTCGGAAATTATTAAAAAAAACAAAACTGCTTATAAAATAGTAATTAGAGGTATTATTTAGAAGCAAACTTCTAAAACTAACGTCATTCTTCATGCAGCTAGTTTCACCACAACACGTTTATGTGGACTGTCTATTCATACTTAAACGTATGTGTTTTCGATCGGCAACCAGTTCGAGTAGTATATTTCAAGAACACACAATGGCCCGTCTTGCAGTCATCGCAGCTTTGCTCTTCCTTGCCTGCGCACTCGCGTCTGCAGGTAATAATAATTTTTATTCTAACTTAATAATAGACATTTAAATGTGAGACTTTTATGTCCAGACATTGATGAAGTAATAGGTACCTACCGGTTTGATTTGAAAAGAGTGTCCATGGAGTTTCTTGCCCATTCTTCTTCTGCATAGCTATACACAAAAAAATTGAGTCGAAACCGAATCGAATACGTCGTATGTCTATCTCGCTCGCTCTCGTAATGCCAAACTAAGATAGACATACGACATATTCGATTCGGTTTCGATTCGATTGTTTGTGAATAGCTGTACTGAAATGGGCAACTACAATCCGTTCGTAGTTATTATACCTGTGGCTGGTCTGTTATGATAGCTATACATATTGGTTTTAGCTATTCAAAAGGCCTGTTACTATTAATTTAGTGGCGATGTGTACAAATTTTTTACTTATATAACACAGAAAAGTAATGAAATAAAATTGTTTTTGATAAGAAAATAGTTAATAAAAGTTTGTTTTTTTAGAAACAACCGCCAACAGTCAAAAATCGTTATTATGCCAAAGTCGTTGAAAAAGAACATAATACAAAAAGAAGCGATAGATTTTTTTCTTTCCCTATTCCATAGGTCTTTAGCGGCGTTGGGCACTTTCATTTGTAATGGTTAATAGTACATTATGGTATAAGTGTGTAACGTTGGTGATTACCGCTGAGGCGCCATTGAGACCCGAGGACGGTAATCGTCAATAGACACGTGTATCATACGACGTTTTTCAACACACTTGTGAAGAAAATAATCCAGCCTATCCCCTGCCGTCCGTGGTAGCCACGCATCCAGCTCTGATCCTAAGTAAACCTAGTTCATGCATCGATAACCCCGCAGTCATAAAGAACTAGACAGCCTAGCTGTCTGGAGGTCTGAAAGGCGGGTTGCCACTTGATATAAATTGTGGTAACGTTCTATAAGAATTATACAAGCAAGTTGCCAATCCAATATCACCAAGTCCATGAGGCTTTCATTTCGCCAACAGCAACTCTACAATTTTATAAAGCACCCAAAGCTATTATTTATGCCTATAAAGCCTTTTTAAATATGAACGCCCAATTTATTTATGGGTTGGATCCAACAAATGTATGTATTAAAAAATATATTATTTTAAAGTTTCTAACTATCTTAAAAAAATAATAATACTGCAATCTATAAGATTGCAGTATTATTATTTTTTTAAGCTTACTCATGCTACCCTTAATTTTTAAAGTGTTAAATATTTTGAAGTAGTGATCTAACAATTGATGATTGGTGTCAAAGTCCTCTCTAAGTACTTGGTCGATCTAGAGGAAGCATTTGGTTGAGTTCCGCATGAGGCCCTACGGCTTATTCTTCAAAAGTACACTTACCAAAGGAGTTCGTCAACCTCATACGTCAATTTTCATGTAGGCATGAAAGGTTTGTCACGAAACCGAGCTTTCTAAGGAGATTCTTATTATTTCAAGTGGATTACAGCAAGGTTGCGTCATGGTACTGTTAGGACACGACTTAACAATCCCTTTTTAAAAAAAACGAATTTAAAACGTTAAATGATTATATTAATTATTATTACAATTGGAAGGGAAACTTGGTCAATACTTTGACATGCGACCTTTCCGGTAGGAGTCTCAACCCGAACTGAGCTCTAGTCCCTGACCAATACACTAGGTCTTAACCGTTATGATGACAAAGGGCTTATTAGGCACTAAAGGGTGCATTCTAGGGATGTAACAACCCCCCGTTTAAGAGGAACTTTACGGTTTTCATGGAAAGTTACGAGTTAATTCTTAACCTTGGAAGAGGAATTGTTTCAGGCTCCGGATCGTTATCTAAGTTGTTATCATTCTGTGAGTCAGGCTTTCTTTTGCAGTCAAAATATTTCCCAAACTTCTTACAAAGTTTATAACTAATAAAGATTAAAATTAAAATGATTACAAGGTAAGTTAAAAGTGGATAATGAGAACTATATTCAATTAAGTTAGGGCTAGGGTTATTTATAATTTTATCAACATCTGACAATATTTGATTATTGATAACGTTAGGTAGTTTGTCTAAGTCTATATTTGACAATTTAGAAAATAACAAATTGGGTTTTGATATATTAAACTTTTCTAGATTACAACAGGCTTCATTAATTAAATTAAAATCGGAAACTATATTTTTAACATTTATGACAATATTGTTTCTACCAAACAGTTGTTTGTTTCTACAATAAGCAGTACAATTAGGTGCAATATTAAGTATACCAGTACCTAATATTTTCAACTCTATTAAATCAGATTTACACTGGATAGAAAGTTTAGTCGGTTCAGATTGGACAAATATCCATCTGTTACCTTGCAATTCTTGCCAAATATCTATCTGACCATACATTAATTTAGTTTGACAGTATTTAGGTATTTTCGTAACAATTTTTGTTAGTATGTCGGTTTCACAGGTTGGTGGTTATCGGTCCACCTAGTGGGAGGCTTTCTAACGAGCAAGCAATGTGCCCTGCCCATTATTTTGTAAAACGTTGCCCCACACTAGGAATTTCTCCTGTATCACTATACCCGAAACAACTATCTGTAGGACATACAAATATTTGTTCAGTGCGGGAATCGAACCCGCGACACGCAGCACTGCAGTCCAATCGCACAGCCACTGCGCCAACCGTGCCGTTGCCACTTAAGCCTGGCAATTCTTCGGGCTACGTCGGTAACCTTGTTTCTCATGCGGATGTCCTCATTTCTGATTCGATCACGCAAGGAAACTCCGAGCATAGCCCTCTCCATTGCCCTTTGAGTGACTTTAAGCCTTCTGACGAGGCCCATTGTGAGTGACCACGTTTCGGTCCCGTATGTATTGCCATCAACCGGGCTCTAATACCGACTCCGTGGCGAAATTCCTGGTAGAAAAACCCAATATCACATTGCCTTTTTTTATGGTGGGTGGAAAATCATCAAATGACCCCTCCCGCTTTTGGGCAGAGCGAAAGGGAGTGTCAGACTTCTACTGACTAAAAACCACCCATGTTCCTTCTTAGCCCTTCATGTCGAGGCTGCGGTATCGATATCACATTGCCTGACTCGGGAATCTAACCCAGGAAGTCATGCTCAGCAGTCACAAGACTGGACCAACGAAGCAGGTATTTACCAATATCATTATCTCGTTGTCATTTACTGTATTATTGTGCATATTTTCACAATTAAATAAATAGAAGCTCCTTCCGGTAAAAGAGAATCTGGTTTTTCCCACTGAGGATTCTGCTATTCTTCGCATGAGTCTATATTTTTCCTTAAGTTGATGTCATTTAGCTCGCCCTTATTACTTAAATGACACATTGACTGGTAAAATATCGTTTGGCGCAGTGGCTCAAGCAATAGACTGCTGCGCTGCGTGTCGCGGGTTCGACCCCGCACGGAACAAATATTTGTATGACCTACAGATAGTTGTTCCGGGTCTGGGTATTTGTGTATGTGAGTTTAAATGTTTGTGAACAGAACCACGATACAGGAGAAATTCCTAGTGTGGGGTTACGTTTTTTAAAAAAGAAAAAAAAATATGTTAGCCTAGCCTAACCTTCTGGGAGACAATAGGCGTAATGCGAACTTATAACGTTTTCTGCTCATCAGTCGAAACATGTAAAGTGTAGCTAGGTGGCGTTGCTTTGATAGTACAGGAACTATAACGTGGATATTGTACTGCATTATATAAACCTGGTTCTTGAACTACACTATCTATTGTTGAAAACTGCATTAAAATCCGTTGCGAAGTTTAAAAGATCTTAGCACACAAACGCGTTAAAGAAGTTGTCATCTGTTAACACATAAACACAGATATCATTTTTCTAAGAGCATATCTCTAAAAGTGAAGGGACTGCTAGCTTAGGCTCTTTTTTTAGTAGATCTGTTGATATATCGGTTCCCCGGTGATGCTGGTGCCTGCTGCCGACGTCAGGCAAGTTGCATGTCTAAATTGCACGGCCGGCCGTGCTATCTATCGGCGCCGTGGGACACTCACTACAGTTTAAGCATGTAGTTGGGAACAAACCAAAGATGAAAGCTCTTGTAACGTTGTATTTTTGAAGTTACTCTGAAAGTGTACTGAGCTTAGGGCGTTATGTATCAGGATACTCTTAAACATGCAATATTGTGGAATTAAATAAATAATTTCCAATTTAAAATAGCAAACTTCAGTAGCGCTGCATATTTAGTATTGGTATTTCTACAGTCTGGATGTATAGTGTAGATTCTTGACTATTCATATATCATTTACTAGCTTCTAATGTCCGCGGCTTCACCCGCGTGGATGTGGGTCAAATTATATATTCAAACCTTCCTCTTGAATCATTCTATCTATTAAAAAAAACCGCTTCAAAATCCGTTGCGAAGTTTTAAAGATTTAAGCATACATAGGGACGGACAGACAGCGACAGCGACTTTGTTTTATACTATGTAGTGATATCGACGTGAAGTATAGGGAAAGGCTAGCATGTGTGTGTGCTAGTTTGTGTTGGGACTTGGATATTTTACACACGCAAGCATATCAAGCTACTCGAAATTACTGTCAAAATTTTTCAATGAATCTTGAACCCAATGCTTTAGCGATAATGCTGACAATCTATTAAAGACATTTTAAAAATTGTAGTAGTTTGATGTGCTCGTGTCTGTATTTTCAACAAAATAACAACTTAATCATAAATCGTGTTTTATAACTATATAACTCATGCGTTTAGTAAAATATATCTATAAGCAACAAAACTGTTTAAATAATATTGACTTAGTAGTGTCGTTAACTACGTGTTATAAATGCACTGTATTTCTAAAATGCAATCTTAATAATATTAACTCCCTATAGGAAGGGAACTTATCTAGTCCATACCCAGGGCTTTTCATTATTGAATGCGTTATAACCTGTGCTTGATTGACCTTGATTGTAGACCCCAGTGTTGACATCTCCATTACTGTGTGTACCATGTTGTAAAGAGCGAGGTGTTCCATTTCCTGCAATAAGCGGTTCAGTAGTTATATTTATGACAGTATTTTGAGGCTGAGGTACGTTAGCTCCGGGTCTTTTTTATTGAGATTAAAAGTTCCTTGTCCATAGTCGCCCTCAGTGATAGCACCAATTGCAACACTTCCTTTCCCGCCGTTAGTTCCGGGTCTGTTAGTATTGAAATTCAATCCTCCTTGTCCAAAGTTACCACCACTTATAGCACCAATTGCACCCACCAATACTACTACCACTGCTAAAAGCGACTCCTGTACTAGGTATTCCACTATTTTCACCTGTATTTTGAGTTCCAATGTTTCCATTATTGGCACCTGAATTTTGATATGAAATATCTCCACTATTGGCAGTACTTTGCTGTTGAGGCACGTTAGTTCCGGTTCCGTTGGTATTGAAACTCAATCCTCCTTCTCCAAAGTTAAAACCAGTTATATCACCAGCCGCAATACTGCCATCGCTGCTAATAGCGACTCCGGAAATAGGAATTCCATTAAGTGTACTGTTGCCAATATATGTAGCTCCTATTGGGCTAGCACCGAAAGCATCAGGTTGCTTATTTACTTTGTTCCCTTTGTCATTTTCATGTTTAGGTAGAGCCACTCCACCAATAGCTATTGAACCATTTTTGATTCCCACCTGTCCGGGCATGCCCCCTTGTACTGTGTTGAAAAAACTTGCGAAGGCTTTAGTGAAAGCTTTCCATCCAGTAGGATACAGTTGTGTATTACCAGTATTAGTACCTTTAATGAAATAAACACAAACAAATTATTAAAATGTTTATACACATAATAAATTATATCTCTTATGTTATGTTATGTTAATTTCTTCAACAGAAGGTCAGGGACCCCTCCCTGACCTTCGGGTGGGTTAGGGAGCGTTGGACATATTGCATGATGCTTAAGCACTCCAATACTATCTTAATGATTTGCACAAATATAAATAAATTAACTGATTGTTTACCTCCAAAATTATTTTTATCTTTTTTTCCTTTATTATTTGATGTTTTTATGAAAATATGATCACTATCGCCGTCTTGGTTCACGTAAACATCCGTTTGTCCCGGATTACTCCCGGGACGGCCAATACTAAAGCTTCCGGGTCCAACCGTCCCGCCTGATATAAGTCCAATTCCCACATTCCCATTATCTACGACCACCGCCGTAGGGTTTTCTGGAAAAACAAAAATGTTTAAGTAAGCCAAAAATGAATTTGAAATTGCCTCTGTCTTCTTTTTGGGGATAACAAATCTACATATTTGAAACCAACAAAAAAGTCGAATTCACAACGTGTCTCAAAAACAAGTAGGTACAATTAAAAATCTTGCGTATAGAACGCAAATAGCATTTATATATTTAAACGCATCAAGACAACTCGTTTAGCGATGCGCACAGGAAAATAACCTTGGCGAAAACAATGATACATTGTAAACTTACCGGGTATCGTGTGACAGACAGAGACGAACGCTAGCACAGAGCTGAGAGACACGAGACGCTTCATCACTATACACTAACAACACACTACACACGCGGAGATAAAGTACCAGCTTTTATATATGTAGTTGAAGTACTAAAAAAATATTATGCGCTTACGTTATTTCAACTCGGGTTTTGCCTGTTCCGAACTATAAGAATCGCTTACGTCAAAGGGGTTTAGAGCATCGATTACTGTAGGTTTAGATTTGTTATGTATTATGGGTATATTCACAAGTATTTCTCATTTAAATATTTGTTTTGTGCAGACTTTGAACTCGCGACAAGCTTCACAGTAGCCAATCGGTCAGGCACTGCGTCAACCGTGCTGGCTCGACTGGCAGAATTATCAACGCGAGGCACGTTATAAATTATACTTTGTTGCATTGTCCTCGATGATTAGGATTACTAATGTAGTCACGGCTTTAGTCTGTGGCGCCAACACATAAGTTTAAAGAAAAAAGTTTATCTGTGCTAGCTTCCTGTCACCTGCTTCTGTAAATATCTTCATTCGGATTTTATGTCATAATGGCGTCACTCTTTTCGATTATTTTTAGATTTCTTTTAGGTTTTTAAACTTCATTTTAAAGTTAAAATGGAAAAATAAGGTTAATATTGACAAAGTCGAGGCTAATGAAGAAATCAAAGAGATTACGAAAAGCGCATTAAACATAATTAGCTCTGATTCGAGTGTTTTATCTATGTAAGAAAACAAAATGGCTTACCTTGTGTGTGCCTTGATTCGTTTTTTGCCTACTGCTGAAGAATTGGAATCAAAAGCCTAAAGCTCTGTTGTGTGGCAATAATCGCTACATCGAAAACATGGTATGTTTTATATGCCTTGCGCTTTGCAAGTGTTTGCAACTAACTGCATGCCTGCCACGTGGGCACTACATCGAAGTTCAGAGAGTACCTATAAAAATGTTTGCCTTTATTGGCTGCTAGCATGACCTGAGACCGCTCTGTTGGAGCTTGCAACGGAACTATGAAGCCCAAAATGGATACATTATGTACGACTTGCCTGGCCTGGGGACATCCTGCGGGGGTGTACATGGCCTGAAACCGGCAGTGTCGTGAACTCAGCAACCCTAAAGGGGTGTCCTGGGGGGGCACACACGGTTGACTGCTATTATAACCTTCATGGATACATTATGAACGACTTGCCTGGCCTGAGGTCATCCTGCGGGGGTGTACATGGCCTGAAACGGCAGTGTCGTGAACTCAGCAACCCTAAAGGGGTGTCCTGTGGGGGCACACACGGTTGACTGTTCTATTATAACCTTCATGGGAAGTTCTGCGGGAGCTTACTTGGTTATATAAGTGTAATGTTGTTCTACAACATGCATTGTGTTTTTTCCTCGAGAAGTTGATACCTATAACATTTTTAAGGAGGTTACCTTATAAATGGGTGAAGACAATAAAATTGTCCCTCCACAGTCATTAGAAAATATCCTCCCGTTATCGGTTGAGAAGTTGAAAATGCAGATCAAGATAAATGAAAGTGAATTGAGGTGGTAAGTACCATATAAAGAATTATTATATAATCAAGTTTCTTGAAATACTTAGTGTGGATCTATACCCAGAGAAAGAAAGAGAAGATTCATATAAAAAATATTAAATAAACAAGTAAAACACAAAATGAAAACCTCAAAAATCTCTATTTATAAACAAATGTTTTATTAATTCTGAAGATCATACAGTGGTGAATGAGGTATCCAAAAGGCATAAATAGACATAGTTAAGAAGTTGTATCTACCAATCCACACTGGGCTGGCGTGGTGGATTCCTCGCCTAGAGAGGAGGCTTGAGTCCTTACAGTAGGAACATTACAGGCCGATGATGATGATGAAGAAGCTGAATGATGCTTCTGTTTTGTGTGTATACATATATATACAAGCAGGGGGACGTAGATCTCTTATTGTTGGTAACCAACAAAGACAAAAGAGTTTGTTACAATCAAAGACGGAAACATAAGATCAGCAAAATCTATAAATAAATCTGGTTAAGGATTAAATATGAGTGTACCATAAAAGTTCACTCATAGAGAGAGCACATGGGAGCCGTATGTGCTTCAACAATATTTTTTTAAACTGGCGGGGCCCTCCTCCATAAGTGCAAAGGAAGGGGGGGCTGTCATCAAAAGTACGAGTGCAGCAGACAGAATGCGGATGGCCAGGAGAAATCATTCCCTTCAGAAATAAATTCACAGATTGGTGGACTTAAATATAATTTATGTGATTGGAAACCAATCACTCAAACAACCCAGTTATTCTTAATTGGATGGTGGTGATGGAGTTATAGGTACTCCTCTAGATGATAAACTCTATACTTGAATTTATTCAGATAGTATCTGAAATGAAGAAGTGAATTGCTTTCATAGCAATGAAAGTTTGTTACCTACCCTTTACAATAACAATTTTGTTTACCATTTTTTCCTTGTCAAAGAGACAGAAATAAATTAAACTTAATGTCTTTTATCTAAAAGGCATTACATTATGTTTAGTTTGGTTGGAGATAGTCTTGTATACAACAGTATACCAATTTTTTACAGAATAATGGTTTTTTCTTATCACATTGGATTGGATGCTTATTACATGATAGACATAGGCAAGGATATAGGAAGCTTTATTTTTTCAAGGCAAATGTTATGTTTTCAATATGTCTTACCTTCTGGTTTATGTTCAGCCCCATAAACATAAATTACAAAAACATTGAAAAGCTTCTTTAGAGACAGAGAGGCCTTATATGAGCTGTATAATGTTTAGAAAACATGAAATCATCAGTACCAAAGAGAAATGTGATTTCATACCTAAACAACACAGTAAACTTCTAGGTTTACTTTTTTAATACTATTCACTAAGCTTTAACATCACTGAAGAGAAATGAAATATAAGAATTTATTGATAAAAGGCTATTAGAACTTTAATAGGCTTGCCCAGCTATTAACTAAAGGACTCTATTCACTAAGAAACTCAAGAGCCACAAAAACCTTGTTCTAAGTGATAACAATGATAAAATAACATCATGCCTGTAATCCCGAAGGATTAGACAGAGAGGTACCTACCTAATAGTACACCCACACTTTTGCCAGTTCGTTTTTTATGATAATTATGATATAAACACTATGTTGTATATATTGTATCATTTGCTGTGGTCCATAGACACAGCCAGTTATTTTGAGTTAATAGTGAAAATACACACATATAAATATGCTTCATCTGCATGGTACGGAATATTGTGTGGCTCATAGATTGCTAATAGACTATGGACTGTAGATTTAGCTCAGTTTTTTAATACCAAAATTGAGTGCTGCCCCTTTTTTCCTGGGCTAAAGTGTTCTGTCAGTCATTTATGAGATAGTGAAATTTTTTGCCAAGAATTGAAAATATAACATCAGAATCAGAATTTTTATTTGTTAAACATAGGTATGGTACATAATGGATACAGTATCATACTCATTCAAATAAGGAGCAGTTAAATAAATTTCTAAAATCCTTGGCAATACTGTGAATCTAGGTATATATGGTTACTCAATATTACTTACATTAATACCAAAGGTAATAATATGATATCAGCATATTTTGAATGTGGAAGGGAATCTTAGGTGTTTTAAATTAATAAAATATTATATCCGTATTGGTGAACTTCCAATTGATTAATTGTATCATGGAATAACACTAAGTATCACAGTTATGTATCATGGCCCCGGTATCTCCAGGGGTTGTAGCGGTGATAAGTGGTGGATGCTCCTTGCCAATACAAGGTGGCATTGGAAGGAATGGTATTGAGATCAATATCATTTATTCTATACTTTTTCCACTATTCTCTATGGTTCTGAAAACTATAGAAAATATAACTACAGACAAATAACTGGTATTACCGGACGTAGATGCATTACTCAACCATGGGTTTTTCAATTATTTAATTAAATATTTTTGTGATACAGGAACCTGCCATTTTTCCAACCTTCTGAAGGTCTGCACTTGATATAATTTCAAATAGTTACACCCCTCTTGTCACAAAAAACTGGGATTGATGGCAGGAGTATTATCAGGAACATTTTTTAAGATTTTGGAATTAGTATTGAAGCTGTTGATATTATTAGGAATTCAATAACTAAAAGTACACAATACCAATGCTTGCCTCATTGCCTGCAATTGTAAAGACAAGATACTGTAATTAAAATATTATAAACATTAGCAAACCATCACTGAAGTTATTCAGTTTTTTCGCTTTAAGGATTAATAAAGGTTTCTTCCTCTATTTTCATATTCTGTTAGTTCAGTTCTATCTCTAATTATAAGACCACATATACTTTAAGGGTTGATACGCTAATTAAATTTGTGGGCCAAACGAATACCAACCTTTTATAACTGTTTCTTTCTTTAGCAATAGAATAGGAGTATGTAAACCCAGCTATAGGGGTGGTTAAATATTTAAAATTAACGCATGGCCTGTGGGACTGTACTAATACATTATTAATATCCACAAGAGACCTTAAAGATGTGTGAACTCAATTACAATAACATGTTGGAAGATATGGAATTGACATTAGTACATGCTCAATAAACAGTACACCCGCCATGCAACAACATTGGCAGCCTCCAGCAGTTTAATATAGACGATATTAGACGAGCAAATGTTTAAATTAATGATTTATAACTAAAACTTTAAAATTAAACCTTTAGTGAACAATAGAAGGTTCCCTGAAGCAATTTTTTAATAACACTGGTAACGATTAAACCTGAATTGTAAAAATACTACCTTAGTTAGGTAATTAAAGTGGCCTTAACGAAATTCTAAAAAATGACATATAAGTCATAAGTTATTTAATATTCATCTGAATGATTTTAGATGGATGTTAATGGATTTTATATAAATTTTTATTGATTTTGTATAAATGTTTATCGATTTTATATGAATGCTTATTGATTTTGTATAAATGTTTATTGATTTTATATAAATGTTTATTGATTTTACAACTAGTCTTTAAACATCTACATTAGTAATCCTAATCATCGAGGACAATGCAACAAAGTATAATTGAATAGTCAAACGAACTTACCTGTAAGTGAAGTTCGACGGTAAGTATTTTTATCATGTTAATAAAGAACATTTTGAATTAATATAAAGAGTGTCCATGGAGTTGCATATGCTGTTTGTTGTATGTTGTTGTTGCGTTGTTGGAATTGTTGTTGGAGTTGTTGTTGGAGTTGTTGGTGTCCATAGAGATCTCCATAGAGATCTACGCTCTGGCCTGGAACGAATGGAAGAAAAAAACGTGTTACGTCGACCCCAAGCAGCATGGGACAAGGGTAGGAAGGTTATGATGACGCTACGGGATTTTTTAATAAAAAATCAACATAGGTACCTATTTACTATACGTTTATATCGCAAACTCGTGCTAGGGCCGCCTCCTCGATATACGAAAACATATATCTGGAAATGTACTACCTTTTTTTTATTTATACTACCTTTTTTTTGGCTGCTGGAAAATCATTGAATAACCCCTCCTGCTCTTGGGCAGAGCGAAAGGGAGTGTCAGACTTCTACTGACTAAAAACCACCCATGTTCCTTCTTAGCCCTTGCGCCGAGGCCGCGGTATCTCTTGCGAACAACCCGCAGCCCCGACGGGGAAATGTACTATCTTTGAACTGCTATTTAGAGTCAAATAAAAAAAGGAACAGAATCATTTGCAGATGGAAAAAACATCAGAAATTGGTCTTTGAAGATGTTTTAAACGATAGGTGCATTGTGGTTGAACCCATCGGGAATCCAAGCATGGAAAAATTTAGGAAGAAGACTGATTGATTACTTTTAAAATAACAGACTGCCTAGTGGCCGCAAGAGTGACTACTGTGCATGAGGTCTTTGGTTGGATTCCCAGGTCGAGCAAAATGTTTATTTATTTTAGTTACTGGGTTTATCTATTAGGAATTTCTCAGTAGCAGCCACGGAGTTGGGATTTGTGCCTGATTAATAGCACTAGGCTCACCTTCTATTACATGGCACTTTAACATAGCTGGCGATATTTGGGTGTGCTAATTGGTACATCTCTGCATACACGACGCCGACGTTAGGTGTTTACTTAAGGTCTACTGTTTTATATGTATTAGTTTGTTATTATTGTTTTATTGATTATTATTGTTATAAGCCTTTGAAAATTCCAGACGTTATGTTATGTGTGTGTAAAATAGCAGAATGAACACAAAAATCATTCCCATTCCATTTCCTTTCCGTTTCTCTTTGTTCTGGGTATGTGATAATTACCCGCGATTCTTATCTTCTGTTATTTTATATTCATTGAAGCCACGTAACACTGCAAAAATAATGACTGTTACTTCTTTGCAGGTTGGTACCTACTCTTTGTGAACCATGACGTTATTGGGAATTTTGTTATGATACTTAGTTAAAATAAACAGTGATTATTTTAAGTGCCCGAAGAAAATTATTCGATCAAAAATAATGATACTCGTACCTACATCGACGGTCTCTAAGATAAGGAAAGTCAACAAAATTTGTGTTGTCGATAATTGCTTGGACACGACTTATGGTTAAAGCGACTTTTAACCTTTCGTATGCCGGGAACGTAGATCTACACAAGACACAATGGCTTTTTAACTGTGTCTCATTACACGGCATACGAAAGGTTAAAGCGAACCAGCTAAACCCAAGGCTTTGTACATATTATGTGGACAGTCTGTTGGGTTACAAACAACATTCTTTTGCCCTAATCCAACCATTTTTTGTTCCGTATGAAAACGTAAAGAATAGCTCCATCCCATATCTTCCCGTGGGTGTCGTAAGAGGCGACTAAGGGACTTACCAGAGAATGGGCAGCAGCGTCCTCTGTGCCTTCGTAACAACCATACTGCTATCGCCAACCCGCCTGCAAAGCGTGGCGATTATGGCACATCCCCCATATTTGGGGGAGGCCTGTATGCAGCAGTGGACGTCTTTTGGCTGAAATGATGATGATCATGAATCATTTTGATGTCGGCGCAGCATGTCTTCTTCTTTTATTTGATTTATTACTCGTCATCTCACAGACCTCCTTTCTAGCCATATCATCCTTAACACAGTCCATCCATCGTTTCTTTGGCCTTCCTCTCCCTTGCCCATTCATACTCAAAACTTTTTCTAACGACATTTTCCTGTTTCCTCCGCATCACATGCCTATAACACGACAATCGATTACCACACACCTTTTCAGTCGCCGGCGCCACTTTTAGGCCACAGTTTGGCAATAGGCTCGCCCCCTATTACATGGGACTTAAATATTAGTGATGAAATGTATGTATTATTAAGTACACCACTGTCTAGCATCGTCAGTTGGCACGGTAAACATCGGCTCCTTACCAAGTGATAAGTAAGTCACGACATGTAATGTTAGTGATATGAATAGTTCATGATAACGTGAAGAAATAATCAAAACATTTCGTGGAGTCATAACAACAGAACCAGTGAAGTTTTCGGAAATATAATTATACCAAAACATTGATAAACTATGGCAAATGATCACATAATAAGAAACCAAAGGATTCTGTGAAACCAAGTGGGTGAATTTTTAAATATTGTACAAAGGCAAGACGAAAAATTACCTTTGAACTGTGCCAACTGTGCTAACGGATTGACATATCAACAACAAAGCTCACCACTTCAACTAATCGTCTATTTCACTTAGTTGCATAGATGACAACTGGCGTAATGGATGGCTAAAACTAAACGGGAAAAATGACCCCCCGGACCATGGCTTGCAACAGGCCCGGACGCGAGAGGTCGCCGCCGCCGACTCCGCCCAAGCTGGGCAGACCTCCACGGTGTGCTCCACCGTGTCCTCCGGCCGATCCTCACAGTGGTGACATCCGGGCGTTTCCTCCCGTCTAATTCGGTGCAGGTACCTTCCGAAACAACCTTGTCCGGTGAGGACCTGCGTCAGACGGAAGGTGAGGGCGCCGTGGCGCCTCTCCAGCCACTCCTCAAAGAGGGGAATTACCGCCACTGTCGTGGCGTGCCCTGCACGGGGTTGCGACAGTCGTTCTCTCTATGTCGCCATGAGATCGCACCGGAGGTCTGTCCGCTTAGCGGCAATTTGCCGCGGCAACGGAGTGACCCCCCGGTGTAGTGCCTCCGCGAACCATTCATGCGGGCGCGCGAGGACTATCGCCTCCAGATCCCATGGCAGCAATCCGGCAAGGAGGTTTGCCGCCTCGCCGGAGATCGTGTGGTAGCCCCGAACCAGCCTTGCAGCTACCACCTTTTGGGGCTTGTTCAGGTAGTGGGCGGCTCGTTTTCAAAGCACGCGCCCACACCGGGACCCCGTAAAGGGCCATGGACCGCACGATCCCAGCATAGAGCCTCCGGCAGGAGGTGTTTGGCCCCCCAGATTGTGTCTCATGCATGATGATGATGGTGTGTGGTATGATGATGATGGTGTGTGGCGTGATTTCTTTATCCAAACACACTGACCTTTTTTTTCAGTATTCACAGCCACATATCAATTTTGACGGCACGGTTGGCGCAGTGGCTGAGCGATTCGACTGCTGCGCTGCGTGTCGCGGGTTCGATCCCCGCACGGAACAAATATTTATATGACCTGTAGATAGTTGTTCCGGGTCTGGGTATTTGTGTGAGATTATATGTTTCTGAACGCACCCACGATACAGGAGAAATTCCTAGTGTGGGGCAACGTTTAAAAAACACTCAATTCCCTGTTAACTATGGTCCCCATAAGGGTTTTCAAAGTACCCTTAAGAGATATTGGAAAGGTGTCATTGAATATTTATATATTGTATATTGCAGGGAAACGACTTCTTTTTTTGGGTGAATAATCCCATTTTACGATAAAACTCAATATAGCTTTACACCCTGTATAGTATTTTATTTGAAATGTGTAAGAGTCCTGATAACACGGAATTAATTAAAAACAAAAAGAGGTTTTATTTTATTTTATTTTACTTTATTGGGACATAAAACAGTTACACATTACATTTAAGTATTACAGAATATCTTATGAACTAGGTAAACGTGTAACCCACAAAAATGCCTGCGAAATAATGGTTTATGTAATATTTAGTTTAATGCGTGCGGAGTAAGAAGTACTCGTACTTATAACTCATTATGTACATAACAAAAAATAATTAATAACTATAACGTTCAAATACAAAACTTATAAAGATCCTTATAAAGATTCAATAGCCATCTTTTTGAACTTAAAGTGCGTAAGTGCGAAAATATCTAAATCTATGAACTGTGTGTTATACATATATATCTACAATGCGCCGGAGAGGCGCCCGTGCACCGGCGTGAGTTCTGCACCTTGCGGTGTGGAATAGCCGGGGCACGCGCGCCTCTCGACGCATCACTGTTCTAGGTACAATGTAACATAGGTTATTCGTAATTTCTGGACAGTCGAACCGGTTATTACATAGACCATGAAGCATCATAACCATCAGTAGGCTGCGCCTTGACTCCAAGCTTTGAAGTTTATACCGTATTAATAATTGAGTGTATGGCAGTTTAGATTTAGTACATCTGTAGTGCATAGCACGTAAATATTTTTTTTGAACCATTTCCATTCTTTTTATATAAATATCAAAAATAGGACTCCAAACAGGTACTGCGAATTCCAGTTGAGAACGGACCAAAGCTTTATATAAAAGTAAAAACGTAGACGGTCTTTTAAAGTCTTTTGAAGAACGCATGACGAAACCAAACATGCGATACGCTCTATTAACAATGTAGTCAATGTGAAGAATGGTTCAATGGTTCGTCATACTTTACACAAAAACCTGTGATTCATTGCCAGGAGTCACATGGTACATTAGTCACTAGGTATATTGGTCAGATTGGTCATATCATAATACTGTATTCGTCAGACAATGCATCATTATGCAGGCGCTTTTAATAATGTTGAAGTAAGCTTTCAATGCCGTCACCCGATCGTGATTCTTTCATTTTAAAATGGCTCCTTAAATCACCTCTGGGAAAACCCAGATGGATTCACATCCGTGACCAGTAACCAAACTTTAAGAAACCCTCCCACTGAATTAAAAACACACACCTATCCTTATTCATTTTATAGTTACATGATATCATATTCACTTACCCATACTTTTTAGGTGTGTGTGTCTGTATACTCAAGTCGTTTTGTCACGAAGTTGGTTGGTTGGTTCAAGGGATAGAAAAGTTCCTGTAGAGGCTGCGGGTTGTTCGCAAGGGATACCGCGGCCTCGACATGAAGGGCTAAGAAGGAACATGGGTAGTTTTTAGTCAGTAGAAGTCTGACACTCTGTTCTTAAAAAGTTTCGATACTAAAAAGATTGTGTTCAATACTACTAATAAATTAATGTACCTATTCCTTGCTCATTTCATGCAACTTCGAATTTAAATAGATAATTTCAACTTATACATACGTTTTTAATAAATAAAACTTTTGTTTTCTCTGTAATAAAAAAAACTTTGAATTCCCCATTTTGTACGTGACTGCAACACTATCCGCGGAAAGCCAAAAAAAAAACTTAATCTTTTAGTCTATAGCCGATCGCCATTGTTAGATGCGCGCTCAGGATAATTTATTAATTTAAATAGATAATTTCAACTTGTGTATACGTTTTCAATAAATAAAACTTTTGTTTTCTCTGTAATAAAAAAACTTTGAAATCCTCATTTTTTACGTGGCTAAAACACTATCCGCAAAAAGCAAAAAAAAGAAACCTCATCCTTTTAGTCTATGGCCGATCGCCATTGTTAGATGCGTATTTTAACTGTTGAAAACATGTTAAAAATGATTTTTTTGTGTTATTTTCTTCACAAGTGTGTTGAAAAACGTCGTATGATACACATGTGTATTGATGATTACCGTCCTCGGCTCTCTTAAGACCCTCACCTAACGGCTCGGGTCTCAAAGGCGCCTCCGCGGTAATCACCAACGTTACACACTTATACCATAATGTACGTTGGACGTTTTAGCCGAACAACGGGCGACGAATAATTTTAGTGCATTTTGGAAGTCCACAGGTAAATTGGAGGCTAGGCCTGGTCTTGCGGCAGGGGTAGGGGGGGTCACTGAGCATGCGGATATCTCAAACTTATTTAGAGAGCATTTCAGGGTGAGATCTCCACTTGGTCCCTCAGTATCGGGAATCGGCTTTGTGTCTCATGCCCGGGGGCAGGAGCCGCTGCTACATTTCACCACGAAGCAAGTAAGATCGGTGATAAATAGAATGAGTAGGGGCAAATCCCCTGGGCATGATGGGCTTAGCATTGAGCACTTAAAATATGCAGGGATGCATGTGCCGAGGGTCCTGTCCTTGTTCTATTCGATGTGTATCAGCCACTCGTATCTACCGGCAGACTTAATAAAGACCATTGTGGTACCCATCGTGAAGAACAGGACAGGAGACATCTCGGACATAAGCAATTACCGCCCAATCTCCCTTGCTACTGTTATGGCCAAAGTGTTGGACAGTATGCTTGACTCTTGTTTGGCGAAATATATTCAGTTGCACGATGCTCAGTTTGGGTTTTGCGCTGGCCTATCAACCGAAAGTGCTATTCTAGGCGTCAAGCATACTGTCAAATACTACACTGACCGCAGGACGCCGGTGTACGCCTGCTTCCTTGACCTCTCCAAGGCTTTTGATCTCGTTTCTTACGACGTGCTCTGGAGCAAGTTGAGGAGTAGGGGTGTACCGGAGGAACTGCTCAGTGTTTTGCAGTACTGGTATCGTAGCCAGACAAACCGTGTTAAATGGTCTAATGCGCTCTCGGAGTCCTATAGGTTGGAGTGCGGAGTGAGGCAGGGTGGTCTATCATCCCCTCGGCTCTTCAATCTATATGTTGATGACCTCATTGTCGAGCTCAGCAGCATGCGTGTCGGATGCAGAGTAAATGGTGTTAGTTGTAACAACATCAGTTATGCGGATGACATGGTGCTGCTGGGCCCGTCACCGGGAGCCATCGTGGAGTTGCTTCATGTATGCGAGACCTTCGCTGCTGCACATGGACTTGTCTATAATGCCAAAAAGTGTGAATACATGGTCTTTGGGGTCGCTGGTAAGTGTCGGGAAAGTACATTCGAACTTTTTATAAATGGTACGTCAATTCGTAGAGTAAGAATGTTTAAGTATCTTGGGCATTTTCTTACTGACGACCTCAAGGACCATGTTGACATTGAACGGGAGCGTAGGGCTCTGGCGGTCAGGGGTAATATGTTGGCACGAAGATTTGCTCGGTGTACTGACCAAGTAAAGGTAACGCTTTTCAAAGCGTATTGTCAGAGTTTCTACACCGGTAATCTTTGGGTCAGCTATTCGAAAAGATCGCTGGATGTCCTGCGCGTCCAGTACAATAATGTTTTTAGGATGCTGTTGCGATTGCCTCGTTTTTGCAGTGCCTCGGAAATGTTCGCGGTAAACCATACCGATGGGTTTCATGCCATCATCCGCAAGAAAACGGCCGCACTCCTGAGCAGAATAAGGGGCAGTCACAATAGCATCCTGAAGGTGGTAGCCTCTGATTCTTCCTCCACCATAATAAGGCAATTTGTGAGAAGACTAATACCTTAGTATGTAATTGTCACTGTGGGTGGTCTTCTCATCTACTCGTCTTTAGTTAAGTTACTAACAATAGTGTTTTAAGTGGAAACCTGTTACTAACAATTTTATGGATCTCTAAGTTGTCCGAAATAAAATGTTTTATTATTATTATGTCCTTTATTTATTTTCTTACATATAATTTACATTTTTAAATATTTCATACAAAACTTATAAAAAAACATTTAAAAATATAAAAAATAGTCGTCCACCGGTGACGGGAGCAGGGTCCAAGCTACCGGTGGTTAGGGCCCCAGAGACAGGAACCTCCTCACAATGCGAGCCGTATCGAGGAGTACTGCCTTCTGAATCAGGCTCTTGATCCAACCGCCAAGCGAGAGTTTGGACAGGTGGTCGTCCAGACTCTTGGCTATAAGACCAATGGCCGTTACGACTATCGGCACAATGATAGCCGAGTCCACATGCCACATATCGACAACCTCGTGTGCTAAGTCCAAATATTTTATTTGTTTTTCTTTTTCAGCTTTCACGAGGTTCTCGTCATGCGGAATGGTGACATCGATTATCATTACGCGGCGCGCTGATCGGTCTATCACCACTATGTCAGGCTTATTGGCAACAATAGTCCTATCAGTGATGATAGACTGATCCCAGTACAACGTAACATAACCTTTTTCGAGAACCGGGTCGGGCACATACTTGTAGTACGGTACCTCAGATTCCACAAGTTTATATTTCAAAGCAAGTTGCTGGTGAATAATCCTGGCTACTTGATTGTGCCTGTGCAAGTACTCGCCGTTAGCCAGACGAGAACAACCAGAAATAATATGTCTGATGGACATATTATTTATTATTATTATAATGTACTATAATAGTTAATTTAGGACTAATAAATAACACAAGATTATGTAAAACAAGTAGATAAAAACGACGAAAGCAGCAAAATTGAATGATGTAAAAGAGTTGCTTGAGATAGTTAAATTATTATTTAACTATCTCAAGCATTTCTTTTACATAAATGGCTTTTAGTAAACGTGTGTTCATTTACTTTTAGATTTAATACATAAGCATTTAGTTTTGGTCATGCGGTTAGAGCATGATAATATCAATCTAACAGTTTTGGTATTAAAGAAACTATAGCAACGATTTTTGAGACAATAATGCTTTTGTCACGTAGACCAACCCATTCCTCTTGGTTGACAAGAAGGGGGTGGCACACAATGTTTCTAACGAATGCTAGTTTTTGAATATCATTCAACATAAGGATACAATTCTCTATCATGGTAAAGAATGCTACTTGGAATTTTCACAGGCAGCTGTCAAGAAAAATATTTAGTTTATATTTTTCTTAAATTATGGAAATTTTAGTTTAGTCGTTTATTTATTTTTTTGATCATTTAATATTTAAATCAAATCAAAATGTAGGTGTACTAATTGCTTAGCCTTCGGGGATTACCGGCGCGATGATGTTATATTATCAAAATCGGTTCGAAAAAGAGGTTTCCACAAAAAAAACGAAAAAATTGTATAATAAGAAGAAAACAGTATTTTTTCTTGTGGGAAACCTTCAAAACGCGGTTTTTAGAACAGTTAAAACTTCTTTTATCAAATTCAAACAAATCCGCGCCATAAAATAAGACCTATGAATAAAAAAAATAAAAGCATTCGATTTTTAAAATATCGTGACAAATTAAGCTTTTTTTCCACTGTTTTGAGTCACGGCCCGCCTCTATGCGGCCAATGTGACCGCTCACTTCGAGTGTATAATAAAAAATACAGCGGCAACGTGTGTTTTGGCTTGGTCCAGCTCAGTGTTGTCCGAAATGTCGCGTTCCATGGCCGGTTTTGCCTTATTTCTCTATGTCTGCGTGGTCTCAGGTATAAACATTGCAATATTTACGTACCTTTAATATTTATCTACTTTTATATTGAGGTCTGGGAATGTAACCATACTTTTCCGTTCACTGTTGCACTCTTTAAAGATGTAGTATGTATCAATAGGAGCTTTCTTTGGCATTTGAGGGGTACTAACCTGCCACCGATTACCAGGCATGCGGTGTTTTGGAAACTATAAGTAGTTAATTCTCCACTGCTTGTTGTTTACCGCAATATTTTTTTTCGTGTTTGGTTGTGTACCTAATAATTATCCTAAGCGATCGATTTTTATTTTTATTATTCAATGACATTTTGCAAAATTTGACTCATTAGCATAATGTTTCTATATTCCTTGTATGTGTTGTGTGTGTTCCTTGTTGAATTTCCTCCAAAATCGCCCATTTTGGAGGAAATTCAAAAAGACATTTAAAACCGGTTGTTTGTTTCCGTCATAGTCATGGATATGAATCTAATTATAGGTATTGTTTGTTTTCTGAATCATTTTGTCTGGCCGGTTTATGTTAGATAATTATGTATTTCTGTAACTTACTAATTCTAGTCAATCGATAACATTTAGTGTGGGATTATTCCCAAACACTTCGTTTTTATTTAATTAAAGTGCGATATCCAGTTCAGTTACTTGATTAACGATTCAGCGCGACTCAAATTGTTTGAACTTTGAACACCCAAAACAGTATTGTTTCTTAACAGTTTACAATGACATGTCTTCAACATTACTGGGAAAGTGCAAACGGTGGCATTAAACCCGGTAAAAAGAGGTTTAGACTTTGCTGGATCCATCCATGGACTGGTTTAATGTAAACATATCGGTATGCAAGCGACAACGTCGTCGTATAAGTTGAAAAAATCCCGTTGACTTGCAAGCTAATAAGAACTGCAGCTCACTAAAGGTCAAGCAACGGAACGGTGTGTCGCTAAACCTTGTATGATAAGCAGAGGTCGGAGTAGGTAGATTGATTTAAGGTCGTTGACGTCAAACGTAGAGTATAATATGGATATGCTTCCAAAATACCGGAACTTCATATTTATTGTGATATTTGTTCCGGAATTTTGAAATTAGCACGAATTTGTGTTTAAGGTGAAAAACGTATTAGGGCACGCCACGATAGTGGCGGTAAGTCCCCTCTTTGAGGAGTGGCTGGAGAGGCGCCACGGCGCCCTCACCTTCCGTCTGACGCAGGTACTCACCGGACACGGTTGTTTCGGGAGGTACCTGCACCGAATCAGGCGGGAGGAAACGCCCGGATGCCACCATTGCGAGGATCGGCCGGAGGACACGGTGGAGCACACTGTGGATGTGTGTCCCGCTTGGGCGGAGCCCCGCCGTGTTCTCGTAGTGGCGATCGGCGGCGGCGACCTCTCGCGTCCGGCCCTGGTGCATGCCATGGTCCGGGGCGAGGAGGAATGAGACGCCGCCGCCTCCTTCTGCGAAACAGTGATGCTAGCGAAGGAGGTGGCGGAACGTGAGAGGGAGAGAACCTCTCGTCCCAGCCGCCGCGGGAGGCGCTCCGGGCGTTGGGGGCCACGTGATGGCTTACGGCCACCGTAGACGCGGGCCTGTGGACGGTGAGTGATGGGTAAGCTCGCCGTCCGTCCGTCTTATGACGACGACAGGCCGTGTCGACGGCGCGTTCGTGTTCCACGCGCGCCTCAAAGAGATGTCAGCAACATGGAAGGGGCCCGCAAGGGCCGACGCCTGTCGAGGCTGCGGGTTGTCCGCCGGATACCGGTCCGAGGGATACCGAGGCCTCGACGTGAAGGGCGAAGAAGGAACATGGGTGGTTTTTAGTCAGTAGAAGTCTGACACTCCCTTTCGCTCTGCCCAAGAGCGGGAGGGGGGGGTTATTTGATGATTTCCCACCCCCCAAAAAAAAAAAAAAAAAGGTGAAAAACGTATTAATAATATCAATCTACGCTGCTACTAATGGTGAAAGAAATCAGTATTTTATTTTATACAAAAATACCTTGGAATAGTTTCACCGTATTTTGTCCCTTACTGTTGAATTAGAAATGACGCTTGACAGTATGAGACAAAACTTAGACAGGGCCTTTTGTTTCTTTATCTCATGTTCATCTATGTTCACAACGCATTGACCGCACGCCACGACCAATCAGAAGCAAGTATCCTGTATGACTCATTGGGTGTTTGTTAGAACAATGCGCGCGCGCTGTGTTCCAGGTATCTATCTGTATGTTTTTTTATTTAATTTTATTCCATAATTCCAATCCCGGAACTTTTTCCGGTACTTCCCGCACATTATGGATAAAATGGCATGTCCATATTATAATATCTTGACTCAAGTATATAAAATCAATCTACCTACTCCGACCTCTGATGATAAGGTGCAGTAATCAGAGAGCTCATGTCAAATTTATTCTGGGACAGTGGTTACAGAGTTGTTATTGTAGGTATAATTATATATACCTACATGTGACTTTTTTTATCGAGGACCGCCTGTTGTCGACCGCTGGCCGATACGTTCAAGTTGCCAGCGCTTTCAAAGTGTTTTGTATATTGCCACCGCCAGCGATTTGCAACAGGGTTGACATACGCTTTTTACCAATTAAGTACTCTGTGATAACGGGGCCGATATACGGGATTATTTTTTATTTGGTAGAGCGGCGCGGCGTTGGTCCTACAATAATAAACATTTTATTAACTTTGCTTGATGAGTTTATGTGTGATTTTCTTCTTCTTAGCGTGTCAATCACAATTTTGAATTTGAATTGAATCGGCCCAAAATTTAACGACAATTTTAGCACTTTTAGTGAGCTCCCGTGATGTGTATCAGCACATACCTACATATACAGCTACCCTTAATACGTTTTTTTTTATTATTGGGCTATGCTGATGGTCCTGTAATAATTTCCCTTTACAATGTAAAATTAATTAATGACAACAATTTATGTGGGACACTACAACTAAACAGGGAAAAATTAAAAAACGCTTTCGCAAAAAATAAACCGACTTCCAAATACACTCATCACCTGCCTAGCCTTTTACCAACTATGTTGGGACCATCTGATATCAGTATTACAAGCATTGATGACTGTTTTTTATTAGATACAAATTTTAAGTTCATCATCATCTGCCTAGCCTTTTCCCAACTATGTTGGGATCGGCTTCCAGTCTAACCGGATGCAGCTGAATACCAGTATTTTACATGAAGCGACTGACTTCCAAATACACTGAAAGTTGAAAATAACTTTACTTTTGGATGTTGGTAACTGTCAATCACACCAAAATTGCCTTTTTTACCACTCATTTCCGAAAGTATAGTATTTTAGACATATTAGTGTGTTTTATGAAATGTTGTTTTTTTTAAAAAAAAAGTTTGTTTCTATAGTCGATATCTTTGTCCGGGTCCTCTTGTAGCTTATAATATGAACCATGAACGAAAACAGAACCGTGAATCATTGTTTTACTTAGACAGTTTAAAAATTAGCATAAATATTTCATTGTTGTTCCTAATAGGTATAATTAGCGACGTCCTTCGTAGCGGTCATTTTGAGGTTATGTTGTTTTATTAATCGACTTCAAAAAAGAGGAGGATCTATGTTTACCTGTACCTACCTATGTAGTTTTGTATTGCATGTTCATTGATATTTACGTCAATGTTACGAATCTCATTTACGAAATTCTTTTAGTTTTTTTAGTGGTTATAGTAGTAGCGCATATAGTATCGATTTTTGTTCTTCGTCTATTGTGATGAGTTCCTAATATCGTCTAGTTACAATATAAAATGAACACATGATGAGAATTTGTGTTGAATACTCTATCTAAAAAGGATAAAAAAATAAAAATAACATAAAATCACGCCTGTAATCCCCGAAGGGTTAGGCAGAGGTGTACCTAATACCTAGTACACCCACATTTCGCCAGTTATGTTTAAGTCCCATGTAATAGGGGGCGAGCATATTGCCATCAACCGAAAAAGCCAATAACACTTTGCCCGACCCGGGAATCGAACCCAGGACCTCATGCTCAGCTTGCGACCACTAGACCAACGAGGCAGTCTAAAATAAAAATGTTTTTCAAAAAAAAAACCACTACTATATTATTATTGTATGCTATATTTTAGTGATTATTAACACTAAAATCATCATCTGCCTAGCCTTTTCCCAACTATGTTGAGGTCGGCTTCCAGTCTAACCGGATGCAGCTGAATACCAGTATTTTACATGGAGCGACTGCCTATCTGACCTCCACAACCCAGTTAATACTAGGTAATACGATACGCTTTGGTAAGACTGGATGTCAGAATTTCAGGTCACTGACTACCTACCTGACTACTTCTAGTAACACTAAAATAAATGCAGAAAATAACTTTACTTACCTACTTCAGTTTTTTTTTAGTATCACGTTTTTTCTATGGTTTCTTTATGCATGTAGGTAGTTAGGTAGGTATTAGTATCACTAATAATATCAAGTAAAAAATTTCTTATTTTATCTATCTTTGTTTATCGATGGAAGTCAGTTCAAGTTTGTTTGGTTCAAAATTCAGCTACATAAGTGGACTTTGCTCACTGATGCTCCCCCTCCCGCTCTTGGGCAGAGCGAAAGGGAGTGTCAGATTCTACTGACTAAAAACCACCCATGTTCCTTCTTAGCCATTCATGTCAAGGCCACGGTATCTGCGAACAACCCGCAGCCCCGACGGGCAGATAATTTAAGCTCTATTTAAAATCAGAACATTTGTATAATATTGTGTTAGTATTTTAATTGTGAAAGTTTCTAATCTATGTGATATAAGATAATAGACACTGCAATATTACTAGTTCTAAGTCATCTTGCCCACACTTTATTTTTATTTTGGATGGTGGTAAATCATCAAATGACTCCTCCCGCTCTGGACAGAGCGATAGGGAGTGTCAGAATTCTACTGTCTAAAAACCACTCATGTTCCTTCTTAGCCCTTTGCGTCGAACCGCGGTATCTCTTTCAAACAACCCGCAGCCCCGAAGGGATTTGTTTTAAGCCTAACGTGTAAATATGTTGTACATTGTGCATTAAATAAATAAATACTAATAAACAATAATTTTTATTTTCTAGGACAGCAGTACCCTAATTACCGGCTGAAGGGTACTCCAAATGATCCGAACATCGCCATCGGCGTGATATCTGGGGGTAACTACCCTCCTGGCAGCTTCAGCATTGGCCATGGCGAGGACAACTACAATACTGAAAATGGTGCCCACGATGCGAACTTTGGAAACACCGGCAATGGACAGGTCAACCCGAACACTAACAGCGGTAACGGATATATTTATCCCAACATCGGACCTGGACAAACCGGAGGAGGAAATGTTAATGGACAAAATGATATCGGCAGCTACGGTGGACCAAATACTTCATACAATGGTCCCAATAATGGCGTACCAGTCCAGAATCCTGGACAAAAACCAACCAATCCTTACGACCATGACTATAATACACCAACTAATCATACCCCTGTTAGGAATTCTGCATCAAGACCTAATGTAATATTTAGATTCGTTAGTTCGCTGTTCCCCGTTTTTCGTAATTGGTTCTCACAATACTAAATTATAACTAAAGGGGTTTGAACTTTATTGTGTGGAAGCTGGCATATCGATACACCGCCATTTTATCGTTACCGAGTTATTTGAAGGTAAAGATCGACAAATGAGTACAACGACAATTATTTTATTAAAAAATAGACTTTTCACGTGTACATTTATTGTTTGTTTATCTGTTCTCTAGCCATACATACCACTTTCACCGTTCGCCACGATTTAAAAAAAAGTCATAATAGTGAGTAGGTCGATGTGCCACATCGGTTCTATCCCCTTTAAAATCAAAATAAAATATTAAAATTAAATCAATATAGTTATTTTCAATGTTCATCTTTTTATAGTGTGGGCAGTAAGGTCTAACGACTCCACACAATCCTAACTTAGAAAATAAAATAGAAATAAGTTAAATTAAATAGGAAATAATGTCATAGATTAGTGAATAAATTTAAAAGGCATAAATAAAATAATACAATGTGGGGCAAATCAGATATATATCAGATTTATCATCACTTTTGATGTTCCTAATTTGCGGATTTTTCTAACATTTAAATTATTTCTGAAATGTAACTGTACATAATGCCACAATATTGGGCAGTCCAAACGGCCAGCCACAACACTAAGAATGCACTTGCCGCGGGCAAGACTAAGCAAGGATATTGCTTAATTATTAAAGTTTAATTAAACTATTGTAACATTTTTGTCTTAATCTATGATAATTATATTTTAGATTTGTTTCGGTCGGTCCAGCATGTCTTTAAGAGATGTATGGAATAAAAAGACATGCTGTATGCAAATTGGGATAAGGGTGATGATGATCTGATATGTTTTATTTTTTACTAGTGGACGTCACGCGGTTTCACCCGCGTAGTTCCCGTTCCCGTGGGAATACAGGGATAAAAAGTAGCCTATGTCACCCGGGGATAGTGTAGCTTCCCAACGGTGAAAGAATTTTTGAAATCAGTTCAGTAGTTTCGGAGCCTATTCGTTACAAACAAACAAATCTTTCCTCTTTATAATATTAGTGTAGATGTAACGCTCGTAAAACTTGACGTTTTGCTCATGTGCTATAAGAGTTGGACTTACGCCTATTAAATGAGAAAGAGAACGAAACGAACAGAAAATGTTGTCTGTCTTATACATTTTACCAGTTTTAAAAATAATTATGTTAACGCGTGTTATTCTGTGTTCGGTAAGATCTATTTCAAGCTTTTAGCGTCTGTACACATGAGCAATCATAATTATGTAAACACTTGTTCAACGCGAATTTCTCGCTAAATAACATTGGCAACTTCGAGATATGACCTACTTAATGATAATATGGGTCCCAAAATATTAGTGTCGTTACGGAACAATTATTTCAGAAGGCGAAAATAGCTTCTTTAAACATTAATAAGTGTATACATATTAGTACTACTGACTGTATGTGTCAGTAACGTTTATTTTAAAACAAGGAGCAGATGATTTGCATATTATTATGTTGTTAATCGATTTTTAAACTTACATATTTCCATGTTTCCATGTTTTAGGCCAAACGAACGTAATTTTGTGAGTCGTGAGTCCCAGAATTTCGGTTGCAGAAATTCTGCTGAATTCAGTTTCGTACAAAAGACCTATTTCATTCACACTGTGACGCAAAATGAGTTGTCTGCCGACTCACATTTCTGTCGAGTAGAATTTCTGCGAACGAAATTCTGCGACTCACGACTCACAAAATTACGCTCGTTTGGCCTCACCCTTAATGTTAGTTGTTCTATGGGATGGGTTTTCAAAAAAAGGGACTAATCCACTTACAAAATGATTATGAAGACAGCTTTTTAAATAAAAGTCAAAAAGTAATTTTTAAATGTTTATTATTTCATTGTCCATCTTTATCTTACAGTTAGTAATTGATTCTATTATTATTTTAAATGTTAGGCATAGAAAATGCATATATTTCAGGTAGTATCAGATATAGACCAGTCAAGTTCAAGAGTATAATACAATAGGTCTTAAAATGAGAAGCAATAAATATTGCCAACTGCAAATAATCCAAAACTATGGAAATCTGTTGTTTTCAGTGAGGGGGCGTCCATTAATTACGTGAGGCATTTTTGAGAATTTTCCGACACCCCTCCCCCCTTGGTAAGATTTCGTAAGATTTTCCTCAACTCCCTCCCCTCTCTCTTAATCTCACGTGAGATTCCTCAAAATTTATGTTTTGGCTGTTAACGTGTAGGATTATTGAGAAAAAAAAAACAAAGACAATTTGTTTTATTACTTTTATTGAAGATTAGCAAAGACTGGTATTTGTGAATATAACCGTAATTTAAAAACTTTCTTTTCGCTACTTTGTTGCTCTGCGGGGTTCAGTCGAATACGACAAACACTATTGTGTCAGATTTGGCCATATTTTATTCTAGAAATAATTTTAATCAATTATGGGCTCTATTTGATTTTCCATCGGCACGTTAAAGGTGGAAAGTTATGCATTTAAATACAACACATTTATCTTTAGTGGATGTATTAAAACAATACCTCCATCGCCACTGTATTAAAACCTTCGCTATACTAATATGGGTGCAAAATTCTACGATGCTAGAACAGAGGCCTGTCAGTGAGTAAGTGAGTGAATTTAAGATTTTAGTGAGTTAAAGACTAAACGAAAGATCCATACAGTTGTATGGATCACAACGTCTTAAAGGAAGATTGATTTAATCTTATTCCAGTGGGGGAAAGCAACATAGCTATATGTCTAGCGCCATTTCATTGCCACACTGGAATAAATTTAAAATAATCCTACTGCAAGACGAAATAGTTGACCACCTGTATCTAACATATATCTGTATTATGGTTGTTGAGGTCTAAGTACGACAAAGCCATTTTTCGCTTAAGTCCTTTAACCGTAGGAAGGTAAACCGAAAGCGGGTTTCGTTGGGTCCTTGGCGAATTTATTGTTCTTCAGGACTCCGGTAGCCACGCTTCCACCGTCCGCGAAAGCATACCCTGTGTTGACGTTATCGATGAGAGCGACATCAGGCACATTGTCTCCTGAAATTAAGAAGGCATAGTTAATTAGAACAGTAACATTTATTTATTTCATACCAAGGCCTTATTTCAAATTGTTGTCTTCTAGAAATTATATTCTGAAAAACCTGTCATGAGATTTACTTGTGTATAAAATACATTTTAGCAATAAATACATTAAAAACAAATAATGTAATCAAAATAATTTTGTTTGTCAAGATTACGTCACCAATTGTAATTTTTGTTTTGTTCATTTAAGTATGCGGGTGAATCTTGCGACAATTTGTATGAATGACAAAGCTGCGGTTATTTAAATGTGCTATGTAAGGACATGCCTTTGCCGATCCCCATTAATACAGTCGTTGGTCCAATAACATGTCACGTTTAGCAAGCTAAGCATTTGTTATAAAAAGGTTGTAGATATATATGTATATGTATTAATATCCACCAATTAATTAACTTTAAGTGTCGAGATGATTGCTCGTTATTTGTTGTGTTTGAAAGTATCTATAGGCAGTTGTATAGGGAACAGGGTTTTTATAAAGTAAAAGCACAAAAGACAAGACTATTCATTTTATTTCTTTTGGTCTTGTCAACAAATCAACTCGATTCCATTCACTAGGTCCCTAGGTCTTCGTGGAGAAGAATGGACAAGAAACTCCACGGGAACATCTTTTAAAGTATTATGCAAGGACAACCTGACATTGTCCTGTTCTGTCTCTCAAGTTATAGCAATTTATCAGTATACATAAACAACAAGCAATATAAACCATATCATAGTACATATTTCTAACACATAGTAATCAGTAATAATCGTAGCATAATATCAAATAACTTACATCAACATTGTGGATCCTTAGAGTAACACAAATAGGTTTCAGCTTTTAAACATTTGATAAATATCTTCACAACTAGGTTCCATGTAAACTTAATTCTTTCTATCTTTCTATACACAATAATACACAAATGGAATACACAATATACTACTCTGGGTCTGTCCTAATCCTTTAACAGTTGCAGCGTAACTGCCCCTGAATTGGCGGTACTTCTACTTTTATAACCGTCAAATCTTATGAAGTAAACCAACGATTGCCGCCATAATAAACCAATGGCAAATGGACATACATTATTGCTAAATAACTAATAACACAACCATTTTAAAACTTCATTAGATAATTTAGCAATCCAGCATGTATTTATTTGTAATCTTTACGTTTAATCGGATAAAATATGAACATCAATAGATAGTTTCGGTATTGATAGAAACAACTTAATACATTGAAATTGCAAAATAAAATCTAGGAAACATTATAAGTATCATTTAATAATTACTAATTAATTTACTGGCAATTTATATTAAACAAACATTTAACTTGACTTAACTATTTAAATAGCACAATTACCATCTTTGGTTCGGAAACCAAGTCTTTTAAGCCACAATAAAAGCCACTTCTATAAAATACGACAAGCTATAACATATCATTAGAATAATGTAAATTAGGTTTATTCGAATTATGAACCTTTGTTTCCAAGATATTTACAATGATTATTTAATCAACAATATACTTGACGCAACATCGCCATACGTCAATGTTATTTGACATCTGGCAGCTGACGTTGCTACGTCAGTTAAAACTTATGTTACAAACGTATTTTGTAATAGTATCTAAAAGAGGTTTTTAAATGAGACACACACATATTTAAGCAATATTTGGACAAGATATTTTGAATAATCTATCACGGCCAGACTGACCAGTACTTCGCTCTCGAAGTACCTACCCATTTTACTAAATATACTTAGAATACCTTGTTTTATGTAGCACCTGCTGCATTAAAGTGTATTTAACCAGCAGTATTTTTCTTTTTTTTTTTTTTTTTTTTATATCTTTGGCCTTGACATACAAGCACCTATCACCCGCTGCAAGTGAATTTCAGTGAAGTATCAGGGCAAAGATCGACCAGCGGCTTTCTCTTTTTTTTTTTTTTTTTTTTTTTTTTTGTGACTTCTAACCATGACATATTAACCCTATCACCCGCCGCAGCATGATATTCAGGTTAATATCTGGTCAGAAGCCGACCAGCGGTAAATCAATTAAATATGTGTATGTCCTTACAAAATGCTTCATTTTATTTTAATATACAATCATAACCACTTTTTTTTTTATATATATATATTTTAACATGCGGAATTAATAATAATTATATCTTAAAATAATAATCTATCACTTTTAACATGCGGAATTAATAATAATTATATCTTAAAATAATAATCTATCACGGTTCTACAGAATGAAGAAATATACAGTAAAAAAAAAATACACAAATCTAAGATTCTTCGAAAGGAATATTTTGTTCTAGCCATTCACCTGGCCAAATTCGAAGTTTTTCTTTAGCTACTGTAATCGTCCTAATATTATTTTGACCCCGTAACCTAAATCTATCATTTTCTAATATTTCTATTATTTCGTATGGACCTTTAAATTTTGGGGCAAGTTTGTCATGGCGTCTATGATCTTGGCTAACGTAAACGGTATCGCCAGTAGAAAAAGTTTTATTATTTCGTCTGGTATTATCAAACCGGTCTTTAAATTTAATAGCACTTTCATTAAGTCTTTGTCTCGCTAAGTCACGGTCACTATTTACGTCAATATGGGGTTGGTTAGACTCGTCTGTCACATCATCTAAACGAGCTTGTATAGGAGGTATATTTCCTTCTCTACCTATCAATAACCTCACCGGCGAAAATCCTGTTGTTTTTTGAACGGTAGTATTAAGGGATTGCTGTACATTCCAAAGAGCGTTTGGCCATTCTGTAGTATCATTAATTGTCGTAGTTAGCATGTTTATAACTGTCGCCACATAACGTTCGACTTGGCCGTTACTTCGAGGCGTACCGGTAGATATCATGTGGTGTTGAATTTGTAATTCTCTAAATAGTGATTGTACATTATTTGAAGAAAAGTTTGTTCCTCTGTCTGTAATTACCAGGGAAGGGGTACCAAATAATGTTATAGTCTCGCGTAGAATTAGTACTAATTCTTGTCCTCCTAAATTTTTAAGGGGTTTTAAGATACAAAACTTTGTGAATCCATCTATAACTAATAAAATGTGCTTATATCCATCCTCAGTTTGTCGAAAAGGTCCAGTACAATCAAGATGTAAAGTATGAAAGGGAATACTTTTTACTAAGGGGTGGAGCAGACCTTGTTTAGGTCCCGAATGACCTTTCCGAGAAGTGCAAATTAAACAATGATAAATATATTTTTTTTGTAAAAGCTGCTATGCTGGGAAACCAAAAATGTTCTTTAAGTTTATTAAGTGTTTTATCATAACCTACGTGACAATTCTCATCATGATAGAGTCGTAACATACTCAGCCTATATCCCTTGGGAACATATAATTTCGGTACATCGTCAGGGTCGGTTCCTATAGAACTGGCGTCTGTGTGTAACTCAGTTGGTAACTTGGGATCAAACACAGTTAAAAGGGGTTTTGATACTAAGTGTCTTATCACATATTCTTTATATTTTTTTCATATTTCTTATTATTACTTTTGTTTTGTTTTATCAATTGCCTAGACGTGTCAAGTCCCCTCCACCCGCTGCTAGTGTAATAGACTTGCACCAAGCAAATGACCGACCAGCGGAAACGAACTTTATCGGTTACCTCGTCATAGAAGTCCCACTCACCCGCTGCTGGTGCGACAGACAAGTATCAAGTAAACGATCGCCCAGCGGTTTTTTTTTTTTTTTTTTTTTTTTTTTTTTTTTTTATGTTCAGTTTATTTTACAATGAAAAAAGAAAATATTAAAAAGAAGCCTTTGCCCAACAGAGGGACACAAATGGCGGATAATAATAATTATCATTTAGATTATTTTTATAGACATGGAGTTCTCATTCATTGAGCTGTCAATTAACAACCATAAACCAAAAATGGTAAACCAGCGAACAATAGCAAACTCTTATTTCGAGTATTAACAGACACACCGGTCAACTCGGTACCAAATAGAGGCTCCAAGGGTAAATAGATATTTTAAAGATCAATTATAATAATCAGCACAATAATTATTTGAGATGTCATTTTTGTTCACAGGCATTTTCAACACCAATGTTTTCGTCTACCCATTCTCTAGGCCAAAATCGCATTTCTTTTTAACTTTCATCTATGACGGTATCGTGTACCGTTACTTTGGCTTTGACTTTGTAAAATGTACCTAGACCATAATCAATAGTATACTCCAACCATTGAATTTTACCAAATCTCATTTACATTAACACACAGTTACCACACAGTTACCGCTCGGTCAACCTGACAATTTCATTGCAAAGCTAGTTTAGTCTGAATGTTTTTTTTTTTTTATTTTAACTTTGAATGAATATGAGTTTTAATCTTATTTTGATATTTTATGTCAAGTTTACTTTCTTTTTAATACCGTCTCCACTTTAAATGGATTTTATTTATCATTTATGTACTACAATTTTATATTGGTTTCAAATTCCGCGCTATGTAACGTTTAAACCTTCCCTTTTTTCAAATATCGATATTGTCATTTAAGCTATTTATGAGCAAAGCTTCAATAAACTATTCAAAAACCAACTTTTAATATTCAACTATCTTCAATCTCTTTACCTTATTAAATTAATTGAGTATGAGGTACTTTATTTTTCTTTAAATTAGGCATTTTCGATGTTTTATGAAACTACAACATTCTGCATAGGTTTGAGGGTAGTAACAAATACAAGGTTATACTTTGCATTACAAAAATTCTATAAACATTTTTATCTGAAGTACCTACCCAACATTTTCTAACGTCTCAGAGAACAAAATACTAAACCAGAGCCTTGGAGGCCTTACCGACATTAGTTATTTCATACTGCTGCTTAATTAAATCCATGGCATGGCTTCGAAGCTGTTCCAGCAGTTCTCAATCTTGCTCTCAGAGTATGTGCTGTTGACGTAGTTAGTTCTGGTCCTAGTCATCGAAGCAGTGAGCCACCGACGTCGCAACTTCCATCATCACACCAGCAGTAGCTCCATTGATCATGAAAATATTAAAAAAGAAAAACCATTAGAAATAATATTAGCGAGCCTGAGACAATCCCACTTCTGATGTTATAAAAAGGTTGTAGATATATATGTATATGTATTAATATCCACCAATTAATTAACTTTAAGTGTCGAGATGATTGCTCGTTATTTGTTGTGTTTGAAAGTATCTATAGGCAGTTGTATAGGGAACAGGGTTTTTATAAAGTAAAAGCACAAAAGACAAGACTATTCATTTTATTTCTTTTGGTCTTGTCAACAAATCAACTCGATTCCATTCACTAGGTCCCTAGGTCTTCGTGGAGAAGAATGGACAAGAAACTCCACGGGAACATCTTTTAAAGTATTATGCAAGGACAACCTGACATTGTCCTGGACTGTCTCTCAAGTTATAGCAATTTATCAGTATACATAAACAACAAGCAATATAAACCATATCATAGTACATATTTCTAACACATAGTAATCAGTAATAATCGTAGCATAATATCAAATAACTTACATCAACATTGTGGATCCTTAGAGTAACACAAATAGGTTTCAGCTTTTAAACATTTGATAAATATCTTCACAACTAGGTTCCATGTAAACTTAATTCTTTCTATCTTTCTATACACAATAATACACAAATGGAATACACAATATACTACTCTGGGTCTGTCCTAATCCTTTAACAGTTGCAGCGTAACTGCCCCTGAATTGGCGGTACTTCTACTTTTATAACCGTCAAATCTTATGAAGTAAACCAACGATTGCCGCCATAATAAACCAATGGCAAATGGACATACATTATTGCTAAATAACTAATAACACAACCATTTTAAAACTTCATTAGATAATTTAGCAATCCAGCATGTATTTATTTGTAATCTTTACGTTTAATCGGATAAAATATGAACATCAATAGATAGTTTCGGTATTGATAGAAACAACTTAATACATTGAAATTGCAAAATAAAATCTAGGAAACATTATAAGTATCATTTAATAATTACTAATTAATTTACTGGCAATTTATATTAAACAAACATTTAACTTGACTTAACTATTTAAATAGCACAATTACCATCTTTGGTTCGGAAACCAAGTCTTTTAAGCCACAATAAAAGCCACTTCTATAAAATACGACAAGCTATAACATATCATTAGAATAATGTAAATTAGGTTTATTCGAATTATGAACCTTTGTTTCCAAGATATTTACAATGATTATTTAATCAACAATATACTTGACGCAACATCGCCATACGTCAATGTTATTTGACATCTGGCAGCTGACGTTGCTACGTCAGTTAAAACTTATGTTACAAACGTATTTTGTAATAGTATCTAAAAGAGGTTTTTAAATGAGACACACACATATTTAAGCAATATTTGGACAAGATATTTTGAATAATCTATCACATTCATACACTAGTAAGAAAGTAATTTAGTAGTTGGACATTAACAGTCTTTGGAATGAACAGTCGTTTCCATCAGCCACCTATCCTTATGGATATACTTCATGGCAATCCTGCCATTGAACAAAAAAAATTACGGAGTCCAGGGTAAACCCTGGACTCCGTGTGAAAAAACAACACGTTGTGCAAAAAACAACAGCACCCTATCCAGCTAAGCTGCCACCTGAAGCCGACATCGTGGGAAAGTTATAGCGGTTCCAGTAACCGTCGCCACCGAGTCGCCATGTCGAATCAGGTTTCATTGTTTTAGCTAAATAAGCATAGTTAAGTCAGTTATCCCACTAAATATGAGATATATAACTTTGTAAACTCACTATTTATGAGATATTGTAATGCCACTAAAAGAGCTGTTATCAATATCAAAAAAATTGAAAGAAATTAAGGATTATCTTATAAGGAACAAGACACCAAGCGTTTGACAGATAGTATCCAATTATACAGTACAATGATCAGCGATAACCATAGACCATTAGTCTATTTGTTTAATTTAAAAGAGCCCTCTAATAGGTTAGCAAAATTTCGTTTACATCTTAAAGAATATGACTTTGAGGTAGAATACGTTCCAGGACGAACTAACGTGGCTGCAGACGCATTGAGTCGAATTCCTGTAACGAGCCAGGAATTATAGCATACTAGCTGACCCATGCAACTTCGTCTGCGTCACATAATATACGTAGCTTATAACAAATAATGTCAACATAAATTGAGTTAAATCGTAACAAACAAAAAATCGTATCTTTCCTCTTTATAATATTAGTTTAGATTATATTAAAGTGTGAATTACTATAGGTATCTCTTACTGTTAAATATACAGTAACACCTTGTACCTAGTTAGATTTCGGGAGCGATGCGACGACGAAAATAAAACGTTAGGTTCGTTATACTTAAGAGTTTATTAAAAACGACCCGAGCTTACAGAGTTTGATGCAAGACTGCTTATTCTACCTAGCCTATTACATACTTAGAACTTAAAGCTAAGTTGGTGGTCGCTGGCGAGCGCCTGCATACGCCATGTCTGGCTGATAAGGACAAAAGTGCAGCGTACGAGGCTATGGCTCTACCACAGCGATAGATAAGGTGAGTTCGGAGAATGTAACTCCTCCCCCCTTGGACTGAAGTTATCGGAAAAACAGAGATTTTCCAAGAACTTCACAAAAATAAGAAACTATTAAATGACAAAACTTAAGTAGTTAAAACGATTATAGGATAACGTGAAGATAATATTCACATATTTAAAACTAATTTATGAGGAGTAATCGTCATAGAGTTAAGACACTAATAATACAGGTCTCTGAATTACTCTATTTTCCTCCTGTTGAGTAGGATTGTTTTCAACACCATTCAAACGACGATCCTGCCCTTTACAAATTTTCCTTAAAATATACTTATAAATAACTATAGCTATTAACAATAAAAAGACGATCGCGTACAGAGAGTACAGAGCGGCACTGACACTATCACCGTTAATTTCACTGGTTTCACTATTCGCACTATTCATCAGAAGGTAATTTAGTTGACGTATATCATCCAGGTTAACTCCTTTCAAGTTTACAGGTTCCATTTTCACGGCGTTTGAGGTAAGTTCTCGTAGATCGGGTAAGTTTATCACAGGAACGGGTTTATATTCTGTCTGCAGGAAGTAAGAACGCTGTCCATGGAGTTGGATATTATCTATAGAAACATCACATTGCGGTTCTATAGTTATAATGTATGTTCCTTGTATGCGTTCCTTGGTGTCGTCATTACCACAAATTTGCGAAATAATTTGTTGGTGTCTGGTATACATTATCCAACTATTTGGACTAATCTTCTGTAGTTTCAGGTGTTCAGACTTTATCTGACGGGGAATACATCGCGACAGATTATGTTGGTATTTCATTAGTTGTTCGATACAGGTTTCTTCTACAAATTGAATGAGGTTATTTTCAGAGCAGAGGTATTCCTTGACTGTTATCTCTTGGCATGGTTGATCAATCGGACGATATTTGGATCCTTCTACTAAAAGGTAAGGGAATTCGGGAAAAACAACAAAGGTTTGGTTCATGGAATCCATAGGAAGGGAATACAATTTATAATAATTATAAGTGACATTTAAAATTAACGGAACTTCAATAATAAAGGTTATTTCTTCATTTTTAAGGTAAGCTTTTACAGACAATGACTCTTCTATATTAATTAAATTTTTATCATTTACAGGATACATTATGTTGTCATGTGCATTAATATGTTTTAATAAACTTAACAATTCATCAGAGTTTAATACGGCTTTGTGCAAAACAGATACTTTACTAAATGCAACAGCGGTTTCTAATTCGCTAAGTTTGACATAGATAGTCCTAAAGTTTACAATAAATTGATTGAGTAATCCAAATACATGGGTCATATAAATTGAATGCTTATCTTTTGTGTTAAGATTAGCTACAAGGCCTTCAAGTAATTTAATGCGCTTGTTTATTTTGTCTGTATTTTCATTAATTATTTCAGTAGTGTTCAGAAAGTGATCCAACATTTCAGAAACCACAGAGAATTTATTGGCTATTGCCTGTTCTTTAGTCTGAATATTATAAATTACGTTATCATATCTAACCGCATCTTCATGATCAAGGTTACCAGTTATAATTTTAATTATAGAGCCTAAAGGATTTACAATACCACGTTTAAATCTTTTGGATGGAATTAATTGCTGTAATTTCTCTTCGGTCTGATTTTGAATATACTCGACTTGTGTTTTAAGTGCCATAAACTCATCTGTATGGAATTTATTTATGTGTAATATTTGGCTGAATTCCGAATATTTTTGAATATTAAAGGAAAGGTCTGTGCTTATGCCTTGAAGATTAATTATTTTAACAATAGACCACTTATCATATTGAATAAACGCTTGGCCTATCTTCACCGGAAGAATACCAGGGTTTTGACTAATCTTTACTGCTTGAAGGGCCTGGCTTGGGAGAGTCCAATTGGTTGTTGTCCATATCACCAGGATCAAACTCCACCTGTGGAGGACGTTTTATGTTTTTTAGAGGTACTTTGGTATCCCTATTTTTTAATTTAATTGGTATAACATTGCGTACTATATGGCCTGTGACAACGGCTTTTTGGTACCTAGGCTTATCTTTTGCTTGTCTCTTATTAACGGCCTTAGCGAAAACAGGATTACCTATTTCTAAAACTGGTTCTAATTCCCCTCCTCGTTTCGTTAAAATTTTTTCTTTGTGACCTTTTAATTTCTCCGAAATATACTTATAGAGTGCCTGAGTTCTCTTCTTATGATCCCTAATCAATTGTTGTTTGTAAGCTTTATCAAATTCAGAGTTAAATGTAGAGTTTAATTCGGTATGACCGAATGCAGCTTCAAACGGTGTTAAATCTGTGGTGCTATGAATAGTGCTATTATAGGCCATAATGGCATAAGTCATTACGGAAGCTGCGTCCGTAAACTTCTTTTCATATTTTGCCAATCTGTAAATTTCTATAATTGTGGAATGAAAACGTTCTATGAGACCCATAGAGTTTGGATTGTTTGGGGTCCCTATGTGTAATTTAATTTTATGTAATTCTGTTAGTTCTCTTAGTAATTCACTGTTGAATTCAGTTCCAGGGTCAGAACTTATTTTCTGTGGTATGCCGTAAAATGAAAAATATTTCATCAACGCTCTAACCACTTCAGGTGACGAACGAGATGGAATTTCTATGGCTTGGCCTAACTTACTAAAGGCATCAATTAAAGTTAAATAGTATTTTGATTCTATGCTAAACAGGTCTATAAATATTTCCTGAAAAGGTGCATGTTGAGTTTGTGTAAGTTGCAATAAAGGTTTAATGGGTTTCCTATCATATTTAGAAGTTTTACAACGCTCACATGAGTTAATAATGGCGGAAACAGTTTCAATTAAATTTGCCCAATAATAATTACGACGAATTCGTTTCATGGTTTCGCTGATCCCACGATGAGATGTCTTGCCTTCGTGTAATTTAATTACTATAGCTCTTTGTTCCTGCTCATCTTCGACGTAAACGACACGTTCGGTACATTCGTAAAACTTAACCACATCTTTCTTAAACAGAGAAATTATGATATTACTGAAATCTTTTCTAAGTTCTTGATTTTCGAAATAAATGAAATACTTAATTTTTGGTTTTATGTAGTCTTTCAAAAATCCTGTGATGAGATTATAGTTGTGAAGAGGCAGAAATACTTCTAATACCTTTTGTTTGTCTCTAGATAAATCTTTTACTTGAATCTCATTACGGAACCAGCTAAAGACAAGTATTTGATTAGGCTTGGTATCTATTGCTTCGTTCAAGATCGGTATTCCATTGGATTCGAGATCTTTGGCCGAATGAACTGTCTGTATGGAAGAAGACTCAGACGGTATGGGATAGTGAGGCGATTCGTCAAGAACTGCCTCAGTTTCTGGTATACTTATTGGACTAGCTGTAGCGGTTCTTTCAGAGTCAGATATGGAAATGGTTGTAGAACCGTCTGTACTTTGTCTGATCATGTCTTTTTGTTCGTCTATATTAACAATCATTGAACTGTTGTCTAAATCGTCATCTTTTAGGGCATTTAGGCGGATGCGAGATAGCGCATCTGCGTTTACGTTTTGTTTACCATTTTTATATATAACGTTAAAATCGTATTCTTGTAAACGCAAACGCCAACGTGTTAACTTGCTATTTGGTTCCTTAAGTTGATATAACCAAACAAGAGGCCTGTGGTCAGTGTAGATGTCGAATTTGTGTCCGTACAAATAGGGTCTAAAGTGTTTTGTGGCCCAGACAATTGCCAATAACTCACGTTCAATAGTACTATATCTCGTTTCAGTGTCTGACAACGTCCGACTAGCATAAGCTATGGGTTTGTCGCCGCCTATAGGGCCCTGTGATAAAACAGCACCAATAGCGACTTCTGAAGCGTCAGTGGTTAATACAAATGGTTTATTCATGTCAGGATATTGCAATATAGGTGCATTAATTAAAAGTTCCTTGCATTTTTCAAAAGCCTCAATAAATTTTTGATCCGTCAGAACTTTCTTACCCTTTTTTAAACAAGCTGTCAAAGGTTGTGTAATTTTGGAAAAGTCTTTAATAAACCGTCTGTAATATCCCACGAACCCTAGGAATCGTTTGATTTCGGTCTGTGTCCGTGGTAATGGATAGTTAAGAACTGCCTGTATTTTGTCGTTATTTGGTCGAAGTCCGTCTTTAGTCAGTGTATGTCCTAAGTACTGTACTTCTTTGCGTAAAAATTCAGACTTATCTAATTGAACCTTAAGATTGGTCTGACGTAATCTATCAAAGACAGATCGTAATCTTTGAATATGTTCTAAAATACCACTTGAGTAAATTAGAATATCATATAAATAGACCATGCAATGTATACCCTGCAACCCTCTTAAGACATTGTCCATTGTCCTTTGAAAGGTCGCTGGAGCGGTTTTGAGACCAAATGGCATACGAAGAAATTCGTAGTGCCCATTTTGTGTTGAAAAAGCTGTTTTTTCGGTGTCGGAAATTTCTATTTGATGGTAACCGGAAGCTAAATCTAGGGTTGTAAAATAATTGCTTTTGCCAAGTTTGTCAAGTAAATCGAATATATTGGGAAGTGGATATTTGTCATCTATTGTTATGTCATTGAGTCGGCGATAGTCTACAACCATTCTATATTTTACTTGACCGGAAGCATCTGCCTTTTTGGGAACCAAATGCACAGGTGCACTCCAGGGTGAGTGTGATTCGCGGATCACATTGTCTTTGAGAAGTTTTTCAACCTGTCTTTTGATTTCTTCAGCTTGCGCTGGACCCTGTCGATATGGTTTGATATAAATGGGATCTTCATTAGTGGTTCTTATATGATGTTTAACTTGATTTGTAAAGGTCAAAGGTAGCTCTTCACAGTAAAATATATCTTTGTACTCGTGACATAATTCACTAATAAGGTCACATTCCTCTTGATTAAGGTGGTCAAGTCGCAATTTTTTTAAATTTTCTGTCAGTAATGAGTCCATCTCTACGTCAGTTAAATCAGTTAAGTTATTTACTATACACTCGTTAGAAAAATAAGTAACCTTGAACGGAGAAGTTATAATTAAAGTCATTTCAAGGCTAGTTGCGTTCTGTATAACAGTAGAAGCTAAATAATTTTCACATTTAACAATTGCAGCGGGCATTCGAATGCCTTCATGAAACTCTTTGTAACCTAATATGCCATAGCCATCCTTTTGAGTAACAGGTAATTTAACTCGATGTTCGGTCCGGGGTTCTAGTCTAAATTCAGGGTCAGTGGAGTAGATTATAGGAATGTTGACACCGTTAGTCTTTAACATCTTTTCCTTAAACGATAAATCAGCATTAAGCCGAGTTATAAGATCCATTCCAATTAACCCGTCATATCTGTTGTCCACATCATAAACATAAAATTTTTGATACCCTTCGTTATTAAAAATGGAAAATAGGGGAATTTCAGCTACTTCATGATGTTCGCTAGTCGCATGTATGCTTGTAACTGTAAATGGTTCATAGAATTTTAATTTAGGAAAATACTCATCAGCTTTTCTGGGACTTATAAATGACCGTGTGCTTCCTGTGTCCAACATAAATTTACCGTTTATCTCAGGGATGTATATGTATGGATGTTTTAGATTGGCTTTAAAATTAAGTTCTATCATTTCCGGCGGGTTTGTATTGAATGTATTTGAAAATTTTGGACAGTTTCCGGATCACTGTTATTTTCAGTTGAATGTAAATTTTTAGCAGTTTTGGTAATTTCTACACTAGGCCTCTCATCTACGCAAACATCTTCAGTATTCATATTTGTATAGTCGTAGTCACAGTGTGTCGTCATATTCTGCATATAATCGTCATGAGTGACGTCGTAGTAGTATTGTTCGCCATCCGTATAAAGTTCATTTATAGGAAAACCTTGTTGTGGTTTAAGCGCTGCTGGAGCAGTTCTCATTGTCACGTCACTATCGTGGAAATTATTAGTTGGACGATAGGCCGAAGCTTGAACGGGTCTATAGCCAAATTGTCCAACTTGGGGTCTATAACCAGGTGGTGCTGTTGGGGGTCTGTAGCCAAATAATCCTACTTGAGGTCGGAAGCCTAATTGCTGGGGGTTTCTCCTATCAACGCCTGGTGGTCCAAATTGAGCCATTTGCGGTCGACCAATTTGTTGATTCGGTATATTCGGACGTAAGAAAGTTTGATTAGGTATGCCAAATTTGAATTGAGTTTGGTTTGTAAAAGGTCTGAAATGATTATTTTGCAAAGGCTTTAGATTAGGTGATGGTAACATATGACCTTGCGGTCGGTGTTGTAACATTTTACTACGTAAATTATATTGTTCCTGAAAGTTAACTTCTTCAAGGACATATTTTAAAGCTTCTTCCAATGTAGTAGGGTTTTTAATTCGAACAATCCGCACCATGTGTTCTGGTAAGTTATACAAGAAAACATTAAGAGAAGTATTGTTATAAATTATTTTTTTAGCTTCTTTTAACGTTGTAGAGCTGTTCTGATTCACTTTGGAAATTAATATAGCACGAATGTCTTGAATTCGGCTGCAAAACTGTAAGTATGACTCGCCTTGTTTGATTTTTAGGGTTTCCAGTTCAATAGCAACGCATTCCTCGCTCCTGGGATCCCCAAAATGTTGGATCAATAAAGATTTTAATTCGCTATACGTCTCAAAATCACCTCTTTCACTAATTAAGGCTGCCGCTTTACTTTTTAATTTACTTGTAATATTCTGCATTAAAAATTCGTTTCGATCCGTAGTCCCCTGATACTTTTCAATAACATATTCACACTTTCTTAAAAATAAACTAAGTAAATTAGTTTCACCACTAAATTCTGGAATTAAATTTAAAACATCCCGAGGTATCAACGATTCAGCAAGTTGCATAGTAAATGGTGTTTCGGTTCGAGCCGTCGGGGCTGCACCGGTTGTCGCGTTTACAGGATTCTGGCCGTGACTCATTTTAAATTAAATCGTAAAACGAACAAAAGATAAGCACACAAAACTTAAAATAAAAAAATATTTAAAAGTATAAAAGTTCTAATTCTACAATTATTAAACTAAATAAAAAGAAAAGAAAATCTTATGAAAAATCTTATCGATATAATAGCGTGAAAATAATATTCACTTCACTAATTATTAAGTTATTAATTTCTACCATAAAAGCTTTTTACTCGATTTTCCAGATTTGATAAAATAATCGATACAATAATATATTTTATATTAACATTACTAGTATGGGAAGTTAGGAAGGAAGTAGAAGGTTACTCACAGTCCAACCGCTTTATAAACTTTCAACATCTCTGCTCACCCACGTTATCGTTACGCTTATCTATCTTATTTATTTGGTTCGAGGATTGCCAAGAACGTCTCACTGATTTTAAGTTACGACGACTCTACGTTACCACTCGCGAATAAGTTCTTTAGTGTTCTTTTCCACTTTCCCGGGTTTCACACTTTACTTTCCGCGAAAGCAACAGTTTACGGCAATCCTACCGGCTGCGCCAGTTAGATTTCGGGAGCGATGCGACGACGAAAATAAAACGTTAGGTTCGTTATACTTAAGAGTTTATTAAAAACGACCCGAGCTTACAGAGTTTGATGCAAGACTGCTTATTCTACCTAGCCTATTACATACTTAGAACTTAAAGCTAAGTTGGTGGTCGCTGGCGAGCGCCTGCATACGCCATGTCTGGCTGATAAGGACAAAAGTGCAGCGTACGAGGCTATGGCTCTACCACAGCGATAGATAAGGTGAGTTCGGAGAATGTAACTACCTTGTAAACAGTAAATATTTTGAATTTGAATTTCTCCGGAGTCCCCGGAAGCCAGAATCCCCACTAACCTACCGCACCGGACCGAATGACTGCCGCACGCGTAATTATTTTGTCGCGCGGATATTTTTACATTGCGATATCTTCTAAGATATTTGTTTAAACTGTATAGAGTAAAGGGCACAAATATTCTATATTAAATTTCTGTGCTAACAAACACATTAATTTAGATATAGATTAATACCATATGGGTTAAATAAGCTTCGCAAAATATCATTCTTTTTAACCTAACATTTTAATAGTAAAAAATGGTTACATTGAGTCAATCTTAAAAGATAGACATATCCTCTCGCGGACTTTTTTTTAGAACTTTTAAAGAGGAACAATTCCTTGATACATGATATTTGCGTAACTTAAACCGTTTTCGCAGCGCACGCAACGGAAGCTCTCAAAAAGGAATATCTTTTCCCGTTTTTGCAACATTTTTCATTTATGCTCCGCTCCTATTGGTCGTAGCGTAATGTTATATAGCCTAAAGCCTTCCTCGATAAATGGACTATCCAACACAAAAAGAGTTTTTCTATTCCAACCAGTAGTCCCAGAGTTTACCGCGTTCAAACAAACAAACAAACAAACAAACAAACAAACAAACTCTTCAACTTTATAATATTAGTATAGATACAGGAACACGTTGTTAATGTTTTATTTTTATTTTTTTTTTATTTTATTTTATTGGTTCACCAACGATTGTTCACACAGGTTTTATGTTAAATGTGACATGCAAAAATTTAAATGCAACAGTGCAACAATCACTTATAAGTAAACTCCGCATGCATAAACGAGTTGTACAATTTATAATGTTAATCTAATGTTCTAGTTTTAAATAGTAGTTTAGGATAATTACTTAATTAAGAGTCTAAAGGTCTTATAACAACATAAGGTACTTATAACGTGTAATATACATTACCTCTCAAGCGAGATGATGAAAGTGAAAGTGGAAAGTTAGTTTTGACAAGAAATCAACGTAGAAATCTAGCATTAACACGTAGTAATGATGAACTCGAAAAAGAGACACCAGTAGCGGCAGAGATACCTACTCAAAAAACCTGACGAAATAGTGGAACTTGTGTTTTCCAATTTAAAGGAGAAAATTTTGAGGAATAAGGATAACATTTTATCAAATGCAAAGCTTTGTATTTTTGTTAGCAGAGTTATTAATTATCAAAAATAAAAATGCTAATATACTTAATACAACTTTTGTTAAGTGAAAGCAAAAGGGTGCAACTTCATTTACATCGTTTTGTTGTCATTAGAGGCATTACGAGAATTTATGATGACGACGATAAAAAAAGTAAGGTATACCTAACGATTTTCACCCAGGAGTGGCCATGAATCCTATGTTATAATCGTATGATAACATTAAAAGACATTATTTTGGCCAGGTATGTCTACAGACGTAGCGAAGTATGTTAAAAAATGTAAGAGCTGTCAGTTACAGAAATATACTTATGAACGTTAAGGAATCAATGGCGATAATGTCAACACCTAGTTCCACTTTTGAGAGGGTTACATTAGACTTAATGGACCCTTTAGAATTAGATAATTATAATAATAAGTATATCATAACAGTACAGTGCAAATTATCAAAATTTGTCGTAGCTTACCCTATACAACAAAAAGACATGATTACAGTGTCAAAAACACTCGTCAATAATTTTGTTTTACGAAATGGTATCCCACAAGAGATTTTAACCGATAACTGAACGGAGTTTATGTCGTCTGTACTAAAGGAAACATGCGAATTATTAGGTACTAGCTGTGCCCGCGACTTCGTTCGCGTGCTTGTCGGAAACTAAAATGCGTCGCTTAGATAAAAGTACATTTAATCATTGCCCTGCGTTAACTTACTGACGCTGTAGAAAATAAGAAGAGAGTAATGCAAAGTACTGACTATGTCTCATACTAAAGTTTAGATGGATGGGTGTTTGTTAATCAACCACGTCAGAACGGCCGAACGGATCTTGAAGAAATTTGAAACAGGTACATTATAGTCGACAGGCAGACAGATTGTCGTTGCCGCGTTCGTGTTCTACGCGCGCCTCAAAGATATGTCAGCAACAATTAAAGGGCCCCAAAGGGACGTCTGCCGTGGCTGAGGGTTGTCCGCAAGAGATACCATGGCCCCGAAACACAAAGGGCTAAGAAGGAATGTGGGTGGTTTTTAGTCAGTAGAAGTCTGACACTTTCTTCCGCTCCGCCCAGAGCGGGATGAGTCATTTGATAATATACGAACCACAAAAAAAGGGGGGATTAGAGGGTGTTTTGAGAGGGTACCTGTACCGAATCTGGGACATCGAATCTGAAATGGCCGCCACCTCCTTCTGCGAAGCAGTAATGCTAGCGAAAGAGGTGGCGGAACGTGAGAGGGAGACAACCTCTCGTCCCAGCCGCCGCGGGAGACGCTCCGGGCATCGGGGGCCACGTGATGGCTTCCGGCCACCGTAGGCGCGGGCCTGTGAACGGTGAGTAACGGGCTAGTTAATCGTTCGTCCGTCCTATGACGATGTAGGCGCGTTCGTGTTCCACGCGCGTCTCAAAGAGATGTCAGCAACATTAAAGGGGCCCCCAAGGACCGACGCCCGTTGGGGCTGCGGGTTGTTCGAAAGAGATACCGCGGCCTCGACACATAGGGCTAACAACACACCACATCTATATGACGACATGGTTGGCGCAATGGCTGGACGATTAACAGTAGCACTGCGTGTCGCAGGTTCGATTCCCACACGGTACAAAAAAAAATATGTCTTGGGTTTTATCTAATTTTAATTTAGTTTAAAAAAAAATAGTATTTTAATACTGTGTAATTGGTAAATTTTTATTTGTTGACTATTCACGAAACATAATGTGTGTATGTTTACTATCACCGCGGTTCAGAAAATGACATCAAATGAATAACGCCATCTGTCGAAGACGAAGATAAACTGTTAAAAAAGAGCGATCAAACACTATAAGGTTTAGGCTATGTAGATTTTGAAAGCAGCGTCATTTAGACTTATATCTACGTACCTTTTGCTATCATAACTTTTTTAAAGTTATCTTGTGAAGGCATTTAGTAATAAGTACCATATTCGTTCAATAGATGTCGTTGCTTGTCTCATTCTTGACCATAACGATAAGTTCTTCTTGAAAACTATAAATTCATATATCTTTTGATAGAGAGCACCGATTAAGATGAAACAAAGACTAAGTAATAGCCCAAGTTACGCACAATATTTATGTATAAAAGTTACCTACATTCGTTTCGTAAATTTGACGTGATGCTTAGTCATCGAAACAGACAAACAGACAAACAGACAAAAATTCCAAAAATGCTGGAAATGTGTTCTGTTGGTTATACTTTAATACCCTGACATTTTTTTTTTTAAATATTTTCGATGTACAAAAACGATTTCTCTACAGATTTATTATTGTATAGATATAGATTAAAAAATTAAGTTCTACTCCTTATGACAATGAAACATTAGGATCACTTGAAAATACACACAAACATTTGGTAGCATTTCTCAGAATAGGGTAGTTAACTAAAAAAATCTAATTAGTCCGTCTGATAGAGTTCCAAAAAATATTGAAACGTAGTTTTTCTTTTTTCACGTAAACAAACAATGAAGACGACACAGTGCTTTGAAAACTCGTATGACGTCATATTCTAAGACATTAGTATGACATTTTTTACCGGTGAGTGACGTCACAACCGGGGACTCAAATCTTTGACGCGTTTTATCTTCGTCAATTTTTATTGATTTGATAAAACAAAAAATACGTATCCAATATGTTTTGATAATCTAACAGACGGACTAATTAGAATAATTTTTTTTTTAGTCAGTAAACATCCTTAATCAGTGTAGTAATCATAGAGACGATTATAGCGATTGGGTTCCCTTTTGGCGTTTTTCATTTAATACTACGATACATACCGAGACAAAATACACTCCATATGAATCGGTGTTTGGGAAACAGTGTAATTTGCCAAGCAATTTAAAATTATATGTTGATCCATTGTATAATTTTGACAGCTATCCTAAAAAATTAAAATATACACTTCAAAAAGCTCATGCAGATGCAAAAGATGATTTATTAAAAAGTAAATTAATTAGAAAAAGTCTGTAAAGACAGTCGTCGGTCCAAAAACATGTCACGTTTAGCAAGCTAAGCATTAATATTCCAGTAAGTAAATAATTTAGTGGTTGGACATTAATAAAAGGAACTTTAGAATGAACAGTCGTTTCCATCAGCCACCTTATCCTTGTGGATATGCTTGAGCTATTCTCAAAAAATGCTAAGTATTATCTCGATCAAACTAAAATTAGTTGAAAGTTTTCATTGCGATCTACAGTATACTCGTATTATTGTTTTTGAATTGTTCACTTTGTTAGTTTAATTTGTTATATGAGGGGACACATATTTTACCACTTTGGAAGAGTATATATTCCAAACGGTTGACTTAAGTGAAAAAGTGGTTCTAGAAACTTCAATTTCATTTTTAAAGACCTATCTATTTTATCTTTTTGACACCCCACAAAAATAAGATTGATGAAAAAAAAAATGTTTCTGTTCCACATAGGGAGCTCCCTCTTAATCTTTATTGTTTTAATTTCTGTTTCAAAATCGTAAATTGGATTACACAATACACTACCTACCAAGTTTCAACTATGGTGTCTTAGTAGTTTCCGAATAAAGTGGCTGTGACATACAAAATGACAGACATACAGAAATGGCGAATCTATAAGCGTACCGTTTTTTTGCCATTTGGTTACGGAACCCTAAGAATCGGAAAGCGCGGTTGCGACCTCCAGACCAACCGTGAGGCAGTCAGTCCATTTTTGTATTATTATTGTATAATAATAGCTGACCCGACCGACGTTGTCTTGTCCAACCTAACGAACGTAACAAACAACCAAAAAAAAACACATAATGGTCACATGACATAAATTTAAATATCGAACATATTGATTTAAATGTCAGTTAAATATCGAGTCATGAAAATCTTAGTCCAATCTTTAAATAGGTACAAATAATATGCATTTGTAAAACATATTCAAAGTCAAATTACATTACCGCCCCTTTTTTTTTTTTTTTTTTGTTAGCCTACGTTGTGTCCCACTGCTGAGCAAAGGCCTCCCCTTTCTCCTTCCATACCTTTCTGTCATGTGCGATCTCTGGCCATGTTAGCCCCGCAAACATGATCAGATCGTCACGCCACCTTCGCCGCGGTCGACCTCGACGGCGCTGTCCTGCCTCAGGCGTCCAGTGTGTGACGACCTTTGCCCATTTCTTCGGGTGCATCCGTGCTACGTGGCCTGCCCACTCCCACTTCAGCCTGGCTGTTTTTTCTCCAACATCAGCTATTTGAGTTATGGAGCGCAGGGTGGTGTTTCTAACGCGATCTGTTCGCCTAACACCTATTATGCTGCGCTCCATTGCTCGCTGGCAAATCTTGAGTTTGGACTTCTGTTGTTCAGTAAGTGACCAACTTTGTGCACCGTAGGTTAGGACGGGCAGGATGCACATGTCAACGAGTTTTCTTTTCAGTGATACTGGAAGGTTTCCCTTCATATGTTCTTTCAGGGCCCAGAAGGTCTTCCAGGCATTTTGTACTCGTCTTTCGAGTTCTTTGTCTTGCCTGTTTTGGAACGACACTATCTGGCCCAGATAGGTATACTCGTCGACATAATGCAAACAATGCCCGTCTACCGCGACCCTACGTTTCGTGCTGTTAGTCATGATCTGGGTCTTGGATCTATTCATTGAAAGTCCAACCTCAAGACTTGCCATGCTCAGATCTTGGAGCATTGCTTGGAGTTCTGGAGCTGATGTGGAGAATAACACAATGTCATCGGCAAAGCGGAGGTTTGTTAGTTGTTGACCGCTAACATTTATGCCTCGTGACTGCCACGAATCGGGCAGTTTGTTAAAAACCTCCTGCAGTGCGCTGGTGAATAGCTTGGGTGAGAGTGGATCGCCCTGTTTGACACCTTTTTCTATGTTAAAATTTGGACCAGAAATGTGCAACTTAATGTTTGCAGAACTATTTTGATAGATGGTGTCAATTAGATCTATATAGGTGTATACCGCCCCTTAAAAATCAAAAATAATAAATACCTAAATCTTAAGTAAAGTGTATACCTGTATCTACCGGAGACTGAACTGGTGTGTCGAGACCTGAGTTTGAGTCTACCACCCCATGGGCCTTGCCATGCCCCGTTGCCACCCCGAGTCCGACCGCGCTGTTCTTTGCTACTGTAAATGTTGGCTTGCCCGGTTTGGGTGCTGAAATGTGAAAAAGTAGGGATATAAAAAAACATAAACATTCTGTACATCAAACTATGTAACTCTACGCAACATTTTTTGCTGTGAAACGACTTTTTGGGGTTAAGTTTTGTTGCCCTTGGTCCACCCGCCTAGTCCACCTGGGTGTACGGCAAATTATTTTTGCCCATGGTCCACCTAGGTTTACTAAGGAAAATTATTTTTGCCCGTGGTCCACCTGGTTGTACTACGGGATTTTATTTTTGCCCATGGTCCACCTGGGAGTTCACTTTTAAATCTCTTTGGTTGAAGATAGGCATTGAAACGTTAGTAATAGTAAAATAATTTGATTACCTTCATTAAAGAAGGTGAAGATAATTTAATCCTAGTACACACACTCATCTACCTAGAAATATTTAAATAAATTGGTACCACCTTGAAGCTATGCTAGCCTAGTACTTATGCTGGGCTATATTCACACAAAACACAAAGGGCTAAGAAGAAACATGGGTGGTTTTTAGTCAGTAGAAGTCTGACACTCCCTACCGCTCTGCCCAGAGCGGGAGGAGTCATTTGATGATTTCCCAATCCCCCAAAAAAAAGGTAACTTGTACCTTTAAATAGATTACAATATTTTCACGCTGGCTTTATAAATTATTATCACTATTAAAATTTTGTATTACTACGACAAAAACATATGGACATTCAGGTGAACCACGAGCAACACACAGAAATCTAGCTTTTCTGTAACGATTTTATGCTCATCACCCATAAACTTTAAGCATTTATTTTAGATAGAGCCGCAGCAGGCCTTTTGAATAGCTAAAAATGAAGATAACATAACAGACCAGCCACAAGTACAATAACTATGCAGTTGCTTAATTCAAAGCGTAATTCTCGTGGAGAAGAATGGGCGAGAAACGAATGAACAGTCTTTTCAAATCAAGTTAGATATATTATTACACAGTCCTCGGTAGTTTATTGTTATACAAGGTGCAGTTTAGCAATCACGTCAAAACGCAGAATATTGTCATAAAATACATAAACAATCAATTTAAATTACGGTAACTGGTCGATAAATAATTTATATAATATGCGCTAGTTTTCTTAGATTTTAAATGAATGAGAAATGATCGAATAAATGTTTGCGTATTTTTGTGTCTCTGAAAGTGCGGTTCTAGGGTGCGAAGCAGAAGGACCGCGTTTTAACACGGGTTGTTCACATTTACCGATTTCCATTTATAAAAAAGAAGTACCTAACCATTTTAATATTGGATGGGGTCGAGAATCATAACTTAAGTTAACATCCCACAGTTGGGCAAAACAAAATGACAGTGTGAATGCAAAACGACAGTTCGTATGTCTTCATCAATGTCTGGACATAAAAGTCTCACTTTTCTACGTCTGTTATTAAATTAGAATAAACATTATTATTACCTGGAGACGCGAATGCGCAGGCAAGGAAGAGCAAAGCTACGGTGACTGCAAGACGGGCCATTGTGTGTTCTTGAAATATACTACTCGAACTGGTTGTCGATCGAAAACGCCTACGTTTAAATATGAAACGAATCCACCAGCTGTGACATTCGGGTGCACTTTCTCACTATATTATTTTCTGAGAACAAACGTTTTGTTTTATTTGCGTAAAAAATTAGGAGCCAACGTTGCCTTGTTGGATTCTCTGTTTGTCATAAATTTTAAAAGAATTCCTTTTTTTGCGAACGCGTTCTTTGCATTTAGTAGTAGTAGTTTTCCCATATGTATAAACGCTCGTTCAGGCTTGTTTGTATCCCGTTCGAGCAATCGGTTTTCGAGACGCTTTATGCTCCGTGCCATAACGAAGTCTTTACAAAGGGGATAGAACCGATGTGGCATATCAACCTGCCCGCCATTTCGTTTTTTTTTTTCGAAATCGCGGCCCACGATGAAAGTGGTATGTATGGATAGAAGACATATAGACGAAAAAAAAAGTCCAGTAAAACGGTACCCCAAAGTGTCACGTTACCGAGATATTTGAAGGTAAAGATCGACAAATGGGTACAACGACAACCATTAAAAATTGACTAATTACGTGTAAAGGCGTTAAATTGTATCCAAATAATCGTTCCCGGGTTGATTATTATTATGCGTACGAGAAAATCGCTTATCATCGCAATGAAACGCTATTTTATGTCAAATAATAGTTGTCTCGTGCTCCTAGTAGTATGTAATGTATCTACTCTCTTTCAATAAACAGTAAGAATAACAATCAACGCCTATAGAAACGTAAAGGTCTATTTTTATGTGGTCATGTACTCATTTGTCGATCTTTACCTTCAAATATCTTGAAGTGACGTGACACTTTGGGGTACCATGTTAAATGACATTTTTTGTTCGTCTAGGTGTCCCCTACCCATACATAAAAATTTTATCTTGGGCCGTGATTTCTAAAAAAAATCAAAATGGCGGTGGGTTGATATGCCAGCTTCTATACAAAAATGTTCAAACCCCTTTTCCATCAATATAATTGAGCTAGATGCACACCATATTTGTACGGCTCTGGGCATAACATAGCGCTCTCTTCACCAAACTCAAGATCTGTATCTCTATACCTGTGTTAACAAATAAAAGTGATTTGATTTGATTTGATTTGATCAAGCACGCGCGAAGCGACCACGGCGTGTGTCGGCCTAATTCGTTGATTTTTCATGTACCGTTCTCATTCATCATGCATTATTTTCTGTCACTTGATATTTCTAACTTTTCTTTTATTACCCAAATATTTAGTTAAGGACGTTGTCAGTTAGTTAAAAACTTGATGAGAACACTAACGAAAATTGTTTCTTTCATAACTTGATAAAGTTATTTAATAAAGAAGAATAAACATACAGACAACTTAATATTAATAAACAAGTTTTCGATTCCTTTTTTATCTCCTAGGTCAACTCTCTGGTTATCTGTAGCTGTCATGTTAACGATATCGTAAATGTTAATGCTTATTAATGTTAATTATTCTTCTTTTATGTGTTGAAGTTTTTGGTAATGTATACTTACTTATTTATCCAAAAATAGATTCTCACTATTCTATGCAAACTTATAGTTTACAACCAAAACGAATAAAAATAACATTCTTAATTAAGTTAAATGTCAGAACAGTATTATAAGTTCATAACATTTCAGAAAGATTTTATAAGTAGATAAATTAAGTATAATAATTTGTGAATGTTCTAAAAGGCAGGGTTGACAAAAATGACTGTGAACTCAAAAATTAGTAGACATTCCACGTAAACATGTTGTGGTAAACTAACTGCATGAAGATTGACATAAGTATTAGAAGTTAGAAAAAAGCGAAAGATAAACTTATCAAGAAAAAAACAGCTTCGGAAGTCGGTGACATTTTGTTTGTTTGATTTCGTTTTTTTTGCCACCGACTTCAGAAGCTGCTTTCTCACTCTTCACTTTTTTGTGTTTTGCCGTTTTTGCTTTTTTACTTTTTTGTGTTTTTGAAGTCGGTTTTTTTTTGCAAAATGGTTTATTTTTTATTTTACAATATTTAGTTGTAATACCCTATACAAATATTTACTATACAATTAACATTCAACCAAGAACCCTAACTCTTAACCTTCAGGGGAATCTTCATTGCTTTCAACTCCTAACCGTTTAGGAGTAGTACCTTCCATAATCAGCTCACCTAGATAACCTGAAAGAATACAACCATATATACGTCCCCATAATATTTTACTAAAGAATTATGCTCCAACTCCTAACCGTTGAGGAGTTATACCTTCCATCATCAACTCATCAACATGAAGTGATGGCTGCAAGATGCAAATACTTAAAAAACTTTAGAAACACAACGAAACACGTAATACGTGCCTATACAATTTGAGGGTGCAACATGGTCATGGTAGTTAGGCGTCTCCAAGTAATCGGTGATTATACATAAAAAAAGATTGAGAACTTTTTTTACCTTCTATCATCAGGGCAACCTAATACCCTGAAAGAATACAACTATCACTTCATAAGTACGTATAGTTTTGAAAGAATTTTCTATCAACTCCTGTCGCGAGGGCGCGTGGATTCTCTCTTCATATTATATTCTGGTTATCTCTAGGTTTATAGTGTGATTGATTTTATAATAATAATATAGGATTGTACTGCTTCGCTTTGATGTGAAGAGAAATCCCCGCCTCACGATATATTAGAGACACTCACCGATACGGATCCCCCTCCGACTTGCAAGCGTCTCCCAATCCAGTCTCTTATCTTCGGTCCGCAAGGGCACCGAAGTGTTAACACTATGCCGACCATCAATCCATCCAACTTCTCAGGTGTAACTAGGATATCTGTAAGTTTAATTACCCATGAATCTTTGGGTTAAGTACTACCTATCTGTTTCCATCAATAAAGCTATCTAAAACAGTTATTCAATTGCAATATGTATGATGAAATTTACTTCAAGTTCTCATCAACAGTCTTTGTGACACCTATGTGCTAATCAGATACTAGGATTCTTTCCACGTCTGCAGAAGCACGCATTCCTGTTCAACTTCGGCCCATCGCCTCCGTCTAGAATGCTCCCCCTTTATATTACCTATATATATATGATATAGTGTAATTTTCCATACGTTCGTCAACGTTTGTGCCCGTCGGCACATTCACTAAGGCCATGGGGGACCAAGAAGATTTATAAGAGAGGTTGGCCCACGACCCTTCCTATAAACTCCCAAGAGCTTTTATGTCCGGACAAGTAGCTCGCGTGCGGTCGCTGTTATGCCCCCAGCCCAACGCTGAAGGCACGACCAACACATTTAAGTTTAGGTGACTCAAACAATTCCGAGTAGGTAAAAGTACCTCCGTATATTTAATTACTAGAACAACAGATAAATAGTACTTAGCTTTCCAGGTGGCGCGTATCACGGGTGACAAGAATCTACTTATGATCTTCTTGCACTGAATTTACTTTACAATAAACTTCATTAATTAGTCAGACTGAATATGCTTTATTGACCATTCAAACAGAGGCGTCGTTTGGTGCGTCAAGTTGTCAATACTGATTTAGTGTTGCTATTACATTAGTTCTGTGCAATTATATATTTACATTTTAAGTTTGGAACATCGCGATTTCATCTTTCGCGACACTCCCGACGACGACAGAAGTTACATGTGTTCCATCAAGTCTCGCGTCCACTCTCGGATCTTCTCTCGAGCCTTCAAGGACGCATCTCTCACATCTCTCACTTCAGGGGTTTGTGTTATCTCAATTGTATCAGTGCTTTTAGGTATGCTATCATTAAGGTGTTTTTCATCAAGAATTGTTGGTTCATCATTTCCTGAGGTAAGTGTTCTCTGAGTTATATTCTTTTCTATTTCTTCTCTATTTATGTGTTTTTCTGTTTCAGGTTTGTCAACGGGTTCTGCGGTTTGTGGAGTTGTGGATATTTCTTCGGTAATAATAGTTGAGTCGAGTTCTTCTAGCAGAGGTGAGTCATCCAATGTTGGTGTAACATCTCCTCTTTCAAACTCAAATATAACCCTTTCTTTTCCAGATATATCTTCTTCAACTTCCAACGGATAAAGATGTGCGATGGAACGAGTGAATTCCGTATCATTCACCTTTACTCGTGCCACTCTGCATTGACCGTCGGCTCCTTTCAACAAAGATATAATTTTTCCAACCTTCCAGTTCTCTCGGTTCTTCGTATCTCCTTTAATCTGGACAATATCTCCTAGTTTTGGAATTTCTAATTTTGTTATCCTTGGTTCTTTAAGAGAGTGTCGGTATCTCTCCCTTAGACTTGGTAGGTACTGGTCGACGAACATTCTCTTAAACTCTTTCAGCATGTTCTGTCCACGTTTCCAACCTTCCACTAGATTCTGTTTTGTTACTGTGCCTTCTTGTGGAAAATCTGTATCTGAAGGTGTTGTGACGATGCATTTATTCAAGGTTAGAAAATCTGAGGGTTTGAGAATATCCTCTAGATCAGAACCTACACACGTCAATGGGCGTGTGTTTAATATTGCCTCTATCTCTTTTATGATTGTACTTAGTTGATTATCTGACAGTAAACTTTTCGTCAGAGTTCTCTTGAGACAGTGTTTAACTAGTCCAACAAGTCTCTCATAGAATCCTCCATGCCACGGTGCTAATTGTGGAATGAATTTCCATTCTATGTTATTAGTGATGCAATAGTTGCTTGACAGTATTTCTGCAGTTAATTTAAATTGTAGTGCGTTATCTGAAACTATTCGTGTTGGTATTCCTCTGCAAGATATAAATCTTCGTAGTGCTAATAGACATTCCTCAGCCGTAAGATCCTTAACGACTTCCAAGTGTATAGCACGTACTGCTAGACATGTATACAGACATATCCATCTTTTTTCTGATTTATTACTTGTCTTTACTTGAAGAGGACCCAGATAATCTATTCCGGTATATGTAAAAGGTGAACTATAGTTTACTCTTTCCTTAGGAAGCGCTGGAGTAGTTGGTAATTTGAATGGACCTCCTCCATGTTTGACACAATTTGTGCATTTTCCTAATATTTTCTTTACTTGGCTTCTTCCTTGGGGAATCCAGTACGTTAATCTGATCAAACTTAAGGTGTGGTTGACCCCTACATGATAGTTTTCCTTATGTGTTTTTAGGATCAATTTGTTAGTGAAATCACAATCCTTTGGGATTAATATTGGATATCTTTTATCGTAAGACCAATCAGCGTTTTGTAATCTTCCTTTGCAACGTAGGATACCGTCTATGTCGGTAAATACTCCTAAGTTTCGTTGTAAGTTAGTATCTTTACCCTCTACTTCCTCAGGGAAATGTTCCTTTTGGATCCTTTTGATCTTTTGTGTATGTGATAGTGTATCGTCTTCACAGTGTTCTGTGGTGTTGTTTCGTGATTCCTCATCTAATTGATTTCTCCGTTCCTGCTCTTTTGAGATATTTTCTCCACTCGTGAGATCCTCCCCAACAGGAAACGAAAAGTCATGTTCCACAGAAGAACATGTGGGATTTACTGCGACTTCGGTTTCATTAAGTAAAGAAATTTCGGCTCTACAACCTTTCGGCCAAGTTCTGGAGTGTTTCAGTAGAAAACTTGGTCCGGATAGCCATTTCTGCTTATCTTCCATAGAACTCGTGGGTCTAGTAGCCACGTCTGCTGGATTCAATCCTGTTGGAACATATCTTACTGTTACTGGTGTATTTCCCTTTATCTCTTCTATCCTCCTTGCAACGAATGGTGGTAGTAGTTTGTTGCCGTAGTACCAATCAATCACTATTTGACTATCTGTCCATATAGTGTTTTCTGTAAATTCCAAGTCCAGGAACTTGGTTACGTACTTCAGCAACCGGCTACCTATTAGAACACCTAATAGTTCAAGTCTTGGGATTTTCAAATTGTCCTGATCCTTGATGGGCACCACTCGTGATTTTCCTATTACAAAACTTAATTCTTTTCCATTAGAAATATATACAACTGCAGCATAAGCTTTGGTTGATGCATCCGTGAAAACGTGCAGTCGAATATTGTCATCGCCAGCTTGTTTGAAGTATTTCCTTGGTAACACAATATTTTTTGTGTCTTCCAGTTGTTCTCTAATAATTTGCCATTCATTGGTCAATTCTTCTGGTAATGGGGCATCCCATTTGAATTTATGTATCCACAGATTTTGTAGTAAAAGTTTTGCTGGTAACAAATCGGGTGCAGCATATCCGCATGGATCGTAAATTGACGCTATGTTTTTTAGTATTTCTCTCTTGGTAGTGGCTTCTGTAGTCTTTCTTGGTCTCAATCTGATCGTATCTTCTCCTGTGTTCCAATTCAGTCCTAATACTTTAACTTCTACGTCTCTGCAGGCATCTGATGAAGAAATGCTTTCTGAGAATCGTTTGGAATTTGAACTCCATTCTCGAAGATTCATTGAAATTTCTTCAAATGTGATCTTACACGACTCATACATCTCTGTTGCTTCTTGTACAGATTCTACTCCTGTGACAAGGTTATCGACGTAGATGTCATTCACTATGCGTTTTAGACTTTCCTTATTGGAACGCAGTAGATGATGTTTCAAAGTAGCATTTAGAAGAAATGGACTTGATATCACTCCAAATGGTACGCGACAAAATCGTAAGTGTAGGATGTTATCCTTCGTGGCCGCCTTTTTTATGTCTTTCAACCATAAGAATCGAGTTACGTCTTTGTCCTTTTCGTGTAATGCTATCTGTAGAAAAGCCTTTTCTACGTCTGCTGTTATTCCTATTTGATGCGACCTAAACCTTAACAACATTCCGGTCAAGTCTTCTAGCATAAGTGGTCCGCAATGTAAACATTCATTTAAACTTTTGCTATGCTTGGTCTTTGCCGAAGCGTCGTAGACTATGCGAGTTGGCTTACCCGGATGACTAACACCGTGATGCGGCAGGTAGTGTATAGGATGATCTACATCTTCGACTCTTCTTTCATTGTCTGGTACTTTTTCAATTATTTCTTTTGCTAATTGTTCCTTTAATGTAGTATCGTACGCTGTTAGAGAATCGGAATCTAATCGTTTGAGTAGGTTGACTAGTCTGCCTATGGCTAGGCCAAAATTAGTCTCTAAATTAGGTGGGTAATCTATCCATGGCCAACTAACAGTGTACCTATCATTTACTAGTTCTATGGTATCATTGAATTGGTTGATTACTTCTTCGTCCCTAGTCAATTTTGGTGAATCGCATATTCCAATGGATTCTAGTTCCCATAAGCATTTGAGGTTTCCATTGTATAATGGAAGATCCGGTGGTGTCAATTTGTGTTCTACTCCCTGAAAGTAAGTTATTACTGACAACGTGTCCGTGGATTCCGTGTTAGTTTTTCCAGTCAGTATGTAACCGAATTTAGAGTCAATCAGGAATAAATTACTTTCCAGTTGAATTTTGTCTTCAAGGATGAATGAAATGTAGAAGTCATTGCCGATCAATATGTCTATTTTGGGTGACAATGAGCCGTCGTCCGCCAAAATTAGATCATCTTTGTGTTTACCTATGTCGATACCATGGAAAGGAACTCCATTTGAAATATGAGGAACAACGTTTGCTTCTATTTGTAAAATATTATTTGTTTTTGTTTGTATCTGTAACTTGACTACGGGGCTTTCTATTACTTGGGGAGTTTTTGATCCGAACGTGAAAACTGATAAGGTACTTTCCTCTTCGATAGGAAGGTTCAATTTTAAAGCTACTTCTTGCGTTATATAAGTACGTTGACTACCCGAGTCCAACAGTACTCGACAGGTCTTCTCACCTGAATTATCGCCTTTACGTTGAGCCTTAACTATCGCCGTTTGTAATATAGTGGAGCTTATAGAGTTGACATGAAGCGTCTTGACCTCCTCGGTTTTATTTATGCAATTCTTATAACAAAGTGCTCTGTTATGATGGCCAGATTTGTTACAGTGTACACATTTAATTAACCTTTTACAATCTTTTACTTGATGCTCTTTGCTTAGGCAGGCAAAGCAGCGATCCTTTATTTTGTCTTTCCTATCTTCCACAGTTTTAACAACCTCGCATTGATCATTGAAGTGCGATCCTTGGCAAAAAATACATTGCAGTTTCCTTTTCTTTTTCATGGGCCCGTCTCTTTTACTTCCTTGGTCTTGAGGTCTTCTTCTTGTGGACTGACTATTGTAGTTAGTATTTTTATGGAATGGTTTTTTCTCACTGAACTTTTCTTCCCTTTTATTTCTTGGGCGGGTTTGACTTGAATCGTGGTTTTCAAAATTCTTGTAATTTCTGTTAGGTTTTACGAATTTTCCCCTCCTGTTGTATGAACTTGTGTGTAACGTCTGAGTGGTATATTCTTCCAGATTTTCGGAAGTGATCCTATTTGCGTCTTCCCTAGCAGCTATTATGGTTTCCAAATGTTGACGGATTTCTTCTATTGACTCGGTTTTTGCTTTTATTTTTAGTTCATACACTATGTCCGAGGGCATTTTTTCTAGGATCATGAATCTGAGATGATCGTGATCGACGTTTTGATTCAGCGATTTTAGGATTCTTAAATGTCTTTCTATTTGACCAAATGTGTTTCTTGCCTCTGTTACGTTGCCTTTGGAGGCTTTCGGTACTTTGTATAACGCAGCGTAGTGTGCGTCTATGACGTGATTTTGTTTACCGTATCTATTTTTCAGTGTAGAAACAGCAATTTCATAGTTCTTATTAGTGGTCTCGATCCCTTCGATAACCTTCTTTGCTTCGCCTTTCAAAGAACCTTTAAGGTATAAAAGTTTGTCTACCTCTGATAGTTCTCTATTTCCTACATTGGAGCAGAATTGGTCCCAAAATTGATGCCATTCCAAAATGTCTCCGGAAAATTCTGGCAAACTTAACTTGGGTAATTTTCCCATTAGTGCAGTATTCCTACCCGGTAATATAGTTGGTGCAGAGTTTTCTTTTATCCTTTTCAGTTTGATATTCATTTCCGCTAGAACCTCCTCACCGTTTAGCTGTACTTCACTAAAGGAAGTGATCTCTTCCACAGAAGATTGCATTTCGTTTATTGATAGACTACTGTTTAACTCAGTTCCGAACCTTTTCACCGTTACCTCAAGCTTACCTAGCACTATTTCTAAATTTTTAGAATTTTCTTTATTAACGTTATCTTTATAGGTGAGAGCTTCTTCAGTTAGTTTAGAGATAGCATTTGAAATAGACTCCAGTCGTCTTATAAGAATTTGTTCCATTTTGAAATTCTGAAATAATATTTTACAATTTGACACCCTGTATCCTAAGTTAAGGATTTACATCGTGTATATTGTTAAATTTCCAAATTGCGTGGTGTTCGCAATATAATAAAAACGAAAAAAAATAAAAATTTGGTTAACACTCTGTATGACCAAAAGTTTATTTAAAACTTCTTATGAACAAAGAATCATACCAACACCTGACATATAATGGAATGATATTTTATTAATGCCCTGTATATATAACAGAAAGTTTTAATTGACATCCTGTACAGAACAGAAAAGTTTTGATTGACACCCTGTATAAAACAGAAAAGTTTCTATTGACATCTTGTGTAAAACAGAAAAGTTTTCCAAGTTAAAAGCAAGGAATATTTCACTATCTATAGGATACTACATTTTCCGTAATAAACTCAGCCATTGAATTATATGTGTAAGGAAAATTCCCTTGTACCTATGAAGTTTCAGTATTAACTCAGAATATATTCATGCTGTTCGACGGGTAAAACTGGTTAGTTTCATTATTTTAAATTTTCCTGAATTTATTTAAAATTTCTATGTCATCCAATTATCCCCTCCTGACCTTTTCTTCCATTCTCCCCTGTTAACCACCACACAATTATTTACAACTTTTCCTTCATACCATTTCTCCCACAATCCATTCATCGTTTCTTTGGTTTTCATCTCACTCTTCATCCATCAACATTTATATGGTTGATGTTCTATAAGTTGTTTCATTACTTATTCATAAACACATTAGGTACCAACATCATTTATGTATGCATCCATAAATGATATTAGAGTTTACCTACATCAACTTAGTATCTAGTTACTTGGTACACTTCAGTAGCCAACATGAAACGATGCAGTCAGTCAGGGATGATGTGTATAACATGACAGAAGTTCAGACACAAGTTATAATTATACAATCCAGTTTCCTCCGCCAGCATATTTTATTAGTTTTATGAGAACATATCTATTTTATGCTTAGTTCTTCAAAGTAACTGGTAAAATAAACTTACAATGAGTGTTGATGTACTTTTCTTTATATAGTAGCATCTATACAAGAGATGGGAGGTGTGTAGAATCAGTGTCATACATCTGCCTTCATTTGCCCATCTGTATGGAGAGTATTAGGTATAAATAAACAGTTTTATGCAAACTCATACATAACAATGCTGTCTTTAGGTAAATTTTAACACATTACAGCTTACAAAAGTTACTCTTCAGCTACATAATTAGCAGACACAATAGTAAACAATGACATCCGTGTCGAATTTGGCACGGGTGTACTTGAGCGCTTAGGGAGGTAGTATTGACAAGGCATACATTAGGTAATTTCCTCTTTAGGTGTATGTTATAGCTTGTAAATCATAAAATAGTTTACCTGATAATCTTCTTATTTATTCCTAAGTTATGTTAAGCTTTCTTTCATTCACTTTATAACTTTCTTGGAATTATTTCGCCCAAACAAATTGTGAGCTTCCTGGTTATGATAGGAGCACTTTTTCACAGTTGAACGAATTACGTGTAGGTACTATTCACACAATACGTACAGGTTTCTAATAATTTTATTCTTGTAAAAGAATGTAACGAACTAAGTTTTAGTTTTTTCGATATTCAGTCTGACACACGAGACGCTACGCTTTTGCCGCCTTTTGGTTTATCATCGCGGCCATTCGCGGCATCGCCATTTTGAAAGCAGGGAAAATTTTCACAGTCGAATTTCGTAATTCGTGAATATTGGAATTTTGTCAATTGTTTAGTGTAAAATGCTTAATATATTATTCAGTAAATTACTTTTGAATTTTACTTGAACTGTATATAAGATTCATAAGTTCTAACTCGTTAAAAGTAGGATAATCGTATGTTTATTTGAGCTCAACGCATATTACTTCCTGCTTCCGGTCAAAGAGAGCATCAGTCATTCTGCCAAACTTGTTTCAAGTTTTCAATATTATCAAATCCGCGCCAAATTCAAATTAGAATGTTTACTTGGCTCATAACGTTGCACATTATACGTACACACGCTACATACCCATTCAATTTGCAGTAACTTCGAGAATCTTTCATCTCGGCCTGCCGTTCATCTCATTATACTTAGATAAATGAACGTTTACTCATCATCACCTTGACGTTCGAATTTTGGCGCCAAAAGGTGAATTTTTATGTACATTCGTTTATTGAACGTTAGTTCCAATCGGATTATATAGATGTCGCTGACAACCTGATTTTTACACAATATCTCCAATTTTAACAATAAGAGTCTGGATTGGTTTTATGTCTTGGGATTCGTTTTTGGAATGCTTTAAATGCTAGCTTCTTTGCGATCCCAGCATCTCCACCATGTCGCGAGGGCGCGTGGATTCTCTCTTCATATTATATTCTGGTTATCTCTAGGTTTATAGTGTGATTGATTTTATAATAATAATATAGGATTGTACTGCTTCGCTTTGATGTGAAGAGAAATCCCCGCCTCACGATATATTAGAGACACTCACCGATACGGATCCCCCTCCGACTTGCAAGCGTCTCCCAATCCAGTCTCTTATCTTCGGTCCGCAAGGGCACCGAAGTGTTAACACTATGCCGACCATCAATCCATCCAACTTCTCAGGTGTAACTAGGATATCTGTAAGTTTAATTACCCATGAATCTTTGGGTTAAGTACTACCTATCTGTTTCCATCAATAAAGCTATCTAAAACAGTTATTCAATTGCAATATGTATGATGAAATTTACTTCAAGTTCTCATCAACAGTCTTTGTGACACCTATGTGCTAATCAGATACTAGGATTCTTTCCACGTCTGCAGAAGCACGCATTCCTGTTCAACTTCGGCCCATCGCCTCCGTCTAGAATGCTCCCCCTTTATATTACCTATATATATATGATATAGTGTAATTTTCCATACGTTCGTCAACGTTTGTGCCCGTCGGCACATTCACTAAGGCCATGGGGGACCAAGAAGATTTATAAGAGAGGTTGGCCCACGACCCTTCCTATAAACTCCCAAGAGCTTTTATGTCCGGACAAGTAGCTCGCGTGCGGTCGCTGTTATGCCCCCAGCCCAACGCTGAAGGCACGACCAACACATTTAAGTTTAGGTGACTCAAACAATTCCGAGTAGGTAAAAGTACCTCCGTATATTTAATTACTAGAACAACAGATAAATAGTACTTAGCTTTCCAGGTGGCGCGTATCACGGGTGACAAGAATCTACTTATGATCTTCTTGCACTGAATTTACTTTACAATAAACTTCATTAATTAGTCAGACTGAATATGCTTTATTGACCATTCAAACAGAGGCGTCGTTTGGTGCGTCAAGTTGTCAATACTGATTTAGTGTTGCTATTACATTAGTTCTGTGCAATTATATATTTACATTTTAAGTTTGGAACATCGCGATTTCATCTTTCGCGACAACTCCTAACCGTTGAGGAGTTGTACCTTCAATCTAATAAATAATTTGAATTTAATTTGAATTATCATCATCAGTGAATCCACATGATATTAAAAAAAACATACAGACGAATTGAGAACCTCCTCCGTTTTGGAAGTCGGTTGAAAATACATTAAATTTCTTATTTTATAGGCAGTTATGTTTTTTTATATTATTGTATATCTAAATACAACGGCGAAATATAAAACAGTGTTCCTCAAACAACGTTCCTTAAGGCGGGTACTACAGAAGAACTCGTACAAAAATTATTTGTATCAATTTCGACTATTGATAAATACAGGATTTACACGTGGGCACTATTATGAAAATAAAATGACCGAAGTTTGTATGGAAGTTCGTTATGTTTGTCTCCTTAAAAGCTTATCGGGTACACAGCTTATGGCTGAATACATGTTCAAAGGATCACCCACAATGAAAGCCTCATAGTAAAAATTTAATGCAGTGTTCATAGATTCTTAATTATGTATCATTCCCTAAGAAGTACTAGACTAGGACCTAAGTGTATCTTGTCCTTCCTGCCAAGATTGCGGAATTTGTTCGAAGGTGGCACTGTGGCCCTGAAACTCATCGGGAATAAGAGGGAACACGGATGGGCTTAAGTCAGAAAGACACACACACACACATGAAGGGTGAAGGGTTTCGTACTATCGTAGTAGGTAGGCCCCCTTTTGTATTATTTCTTGTTAAAGCGGCAACAGAAAAACATATTTCGTGATAAGTTTGTTTTTATAGTGTTTGTATGAATGGCAAAGATATATTTGCGGTTTTTTATATGTGTTATATCTCAAAAACTATTAACTATATCATTCAAACCAATTTTGGTTACATTTTTCATTGCGATCTACAGCATTTATTTATTATTTGGGGGGGTTGGGTACACATTTTCCAACTTTGGAAGTGTTTATCTTTCAAACGATTGACTTTGAGAAAAAAAAAATATTTTGGGGTTGGGGGGGGGGGGTCCGGGGCGAGGAGGAATGGGACGCCGCCGCCTCCTTCTGCGAAGCAGTGATGCTAGCGAAGGAGGCGGCGGAACGTGAGAGGGAGAGAACCTCTCGTCCCAGCCGCCGCGGCAGGCGCTCCGGGCGTCGGGGGCCACGTGATGGCTTCCGGCCACCGTAGACGCGGGCCTGTGGACGGTGAGTGATGGGTAAGCTCACCGTCCGTCCGTCTTATGACGACGACAGGCCGTGTCCTAAGACCGCACATTGACCTGATGCATTGCTTTTGCAATCTAAATGCCAGCTCCCTATCAGTATATTGGCCCCAGAAAATAATGCCATATCGGTACGGAGGTAACTAATCCATGGTACGCTGCAAGAAGAGCCTGACTGTTAACTTTCTGTGAGAGTTGAAATACAGCGTAGGCGGATTTGCGTAGTTTCTTACATGACTCTTCAACATGAGGCTTCCATATGAGTCGGTTATCAATAGTAATACCCAAGAACTTAGTTTTATTAACTTCTTCGATATCACAGCTATTGTAGGAAAAGTTTGCACTTGGGTTTTTACAGCGTTGATAAAAGTGCATGACTTTTGTTTTACTCAGGTTTATAACCAAACTATTATTATTGAACCAATTTATGACGTCATTTAAACAAGTATTGTTAATTATAAAGATTAATTTATACTTATACCATGTCTGGATGAAATATTCTGTAACACAGAGAACATATTCTATACTTGTGCCTTTGTTGATTAATTCTACTAATTTTACAGTCAGTGTATCGGACTTATTAATCAAACCAGCTATGTTCTGGTGTATGATGTTAAGGTAGTTAACGAAAAAACTAATTTGACTGGTGTGAATTATTATAAAAGTCGAGTTGGTTAGGATTTTGAGTGTAGCAATTCACTTCCGAGTGCGTAACATTCGGGTTGCATATGCTAAGAACCAGGTCTTGTACTTGTCTTGTTATTTAAGGTTTCATAACGTTTGCTGTAAGTATAGATTACAAGTTGAGTCAAGTAAATACGCATAGTTTCATATGTTTATTCCCAAGTAAATTAGGCTATTAAGGCTATTACACTGCTCAAATCCCAAAAAACACCGTATGTTTAAAGAAATTTATTGAGAAATCTTATCGTACGAATTCTATATAAAAAAAAACATATTATTATATTATGTTATACTTTAAGCCATTACAAATGGATCGTATTGTTTAAAATTTTAATAAACCTTCTCTTTTTAAAAAAAATATCGTCCTTTCTTAACCTAAATCGAATTTTCTTTCTGTAACGGCTGAATAGTTCGGTATGAATTTTATACCCAAAAACACATACTGATGTATTTAACAATACGTATTGTATATTTTCTCTTATTTCTAATAAAATTTTAAAATAATTTTAAACCCGACATTTTGAGGCAAACGCGGCGCAAGGCCCGTCGCGTATTCACCATTGTGAAGATCGGCCGGAGGACACGGTGGAGCACACCGTGGAGGTCTGCCACGCTTGGGCGGAGCCCCGCCCTGTTGCAAGCCGTGGTCCAGGGCGAGATGGATGGGACGCTGTCGCCTCGACACTCCGGGCGTCGGGGGCCACGTGACGGCTTCCGGCCACCGTAGACGCGGGCCTGTGGACGGTGAGTAATGGGCTAGCTCGCCGTCCGTTCGTCTTATGACGACGACAGGCCGTGTCGATGGCGCATTTGTGTTCCACGCGCGCCTCAAAGAGATGTCAGCAACATGGAAGGGGTCGTCGGGGTTGCGGGTTGTTCGCAAGAGATACCGGGGCCTCGACATAAAGGGCTAAGAAGGAACATGGGTGGTTTTTAGTCAGTAGAAGTCTGACACTCCCTTTGGCTCTAGTCTGCCCAAGAGCGGGAGGGGTAATTTGATGATTTCCCAACCCCTCCCAAAAAAATAAAGGTTCGTCGCGCATACTTGCAAGGCGCTGCGCCGGTGTCTTGATGGCTGTTGTCACGGGTGGACTATACGCATGTTATTTCATTACAAATAAAATTCATAAGTTCACGTTTTTAATGATTTCTGAATTAGAACATTTTGTAAATAGTACAGTTGCAAATACATATTTCGTAAAACAAGAATAAAAAATAAGTATGTAAATATATTTAAAGTGGTTTGTAATTTCGTTTAATTGTTTGAACTTATCATAGAGTAAAGCCCGACCGCCCCTAATATGTGTATGGCCGATTTCTCCAAAACTATTCTATTAGTAAGTATCTACCTTCTTAGCAACACTGATTTGATATATGATATTACATATTTTAATGGTGTTTATTTTTTTTATCGCTTTATCTTTTTTATCTTGAGAACTTCGTTTGACGGAAGATAGAGATCTTGGAGACTGATGATGTCACCTGCCTTATGGTGGACTCCGAAGGTAGGTATAGGATCTCATTGACGACACTGCGTAGAACCATCTTGTTTGAACTCATTTGAAAGAGCTCGCGGAGGCCTTGGAGGCTGACAATGTCATCAACCTGATGGTGGACTCCGGAGGTGGGTATAAGATCACATTCACAGCATTGAGTAGAACCATCGTGTTTGGACTCATTTGAAAGAGCTCGAGGAGGCCTTTTTTTTTTTTTTTTTTGGGGGGTGGGAAATCATCAAATAACCCCTCCCGCTCTTGGGCAGAGCGAGAGGGAGTGTCAGACTTCTACTGACTAAAAACCACCCATGTTCCTTCTTCGCCCTTCATGTCGAGGCCTCGGTATCCCTTGCGGACATCCCGCAGCCTCGACAGGCGTCGGCCCTTGTGGGCCCCTTCCGTGTTGCTGACATCTCTTTGAGGCGCGCGTGGAACACGAACGCGCCGTCGACACGGCCTGTTGTCGTCGTAAGACGGACGGACGGCGAGCTTACCCATCACTCACCGTCCACAGGCCCGCGGGCTCGAGGAGGCCTTGGATACTGATAATGTCACCTACCTGATGGTGGACTCCGGAGGTAGGCATAGGATCTCGTTGACGGTACTGCGTAGAACAATCGCGTTTGGACTCATTTGAAAGAGCTCAAGGAGGCCTTGAGGACCGATGATGTCACCATTCAATTAACTTGTCAATACTAACAACTAGTTCTGGTTAGTACAGTCTTACTAGTCTTACCTTTGATAAGACTGCTTGCGGACCAGTCTTACTAGTCTTACCTTAGCATACGTGCTCAATTAGATAAAACCTAAAAGCTGGATCATTATAACTATTTCAGTGACTGAGAACCGATGAGCAGTTACCTGGTCTTTATCAGACCTTCAGAATGGTTCATATAGTAGCATCCGTGCTCAGATAGATAAAAATTGAAAGCTAGGGCACTCTATTTCCGTGATTGAGAACAATAAGCAGTCCTGGTACCTGGTCATCATCAGACCTTCAGAATGAGTCACGTAGAAATACCCGTGCTCAGTGCAATAACTGATGAAAGCTAGGTTATTACTTCATTAGTCAGTGTGTAATTTATTTCAAAATATATTCCTCCTAGAGGTACAAAATGTATTAGGCAAATACGATGACCACTCTGCGACACATTTCTGTTCTTTAGCACCTTTTTCTGTAGTTTTCCGCTTGCCGGTAGGAGACGAAAAATAAACAAAAGCCAGTACAGAGGTCAAAGTCATCGAGCGCTGACATACCCTTAAATATAGGATGACTTTGTATGCAAACTGCTCATTTTAATCGTCACACTTTTAATTCTGATATTTCTTACGGAAATTAAATAAAATCATCATCTGCCTGGATTTTTTCAAACCATGTTGAGGTCGGCTTCCAGTCCAATCGGAATTAGTGCCTATTCGACCTCCACAACCCAGTTACTACTGGGTAAATACGATTCCCCTTGGTAACACTAGTTTCGAACCGAAATTAAATTAAATGAGTTCATTAAAAAAAACATGTAGACATAAGTACAAAAATATAAAATATAGGTACGAAAAAATCGTTTAATAATATTATTATCAGCTATTGACGTAGGGTCTTCAACTAACATCCACAATTGCTTGGTTTTTCCAAAGTAATCATACTTAGGTTCACAAATATTTGTTTGTAGTAGTGAGTAGTTACATGTACATTTCATTATGTTACATTACATTTCATTATATTTCAGTGTATTATATGTTGCAGTAAATATTACAAAATATTCAAAGTGTCCTAATAAACAACACACGGTGTTTTCACTGATTACTTGGTTTACAGATTCAATATTATATATTACAATAACATAAATAAAAAGGAAAAACGATAGGAAAAGAAATAAGGATTTTTATATTAACTTAACTTACCTACATGACATAACATCACACCTGTAATATCTGAAGAGTACGGCAGAGGTGCACTTAAAAATACTACCATATTTCGCCAAATTAATTTAAAATTCCATTGTAATAGGGGGCGAGCCGAATGCCATCAACTGCATAAATCCAGACTCAGTGGCTACTACTGACCCTTGCTCGATCTGGTAATCAAACCCAGGAGATCCTGCTCAGCAGTCTCGACTGTGACTTTTAGAAAAACGAGGCCGTCCCCAGATAGATAGACACTAACTTAGACAGTCTTACAAACTTAACTGCCTTATAAATAACAAATAATAACAAACTCTGGGGCCGTGGGGTCCGAGTGCTCATAGCCTGTTTAAGGACATTTCAAAACGCTTAGATGATGCTTCTCGTGACCCAACCGCTGACTTTTATCTTAGCCAGAGGCTAAGTGTTGCCATACAACGTGGCAATGCCGCCAGTCTTTTGGGCACATTACCGACTGACAGCGTTGAGGAGCAGTTTTTTGATGCCTTTTTATAGTTTCTTGTTAGTTTATTTATTTATTAGTTTTTAATTAATGTACATAGTTAGATTTCAAAACAAACATTACTTATCACAATATTGCAGATTGACTAAAAGTTGCTTAGATAACTTCATTTAATTGTTATTCCTTACATTATTAATTTCAATCAAACAACTTAAATAAGTTGTTCTTTATCACGCCTACGGCAACACTGCTGTCTAGAGCTAATGCTGCACCGAAGTTCACTTTCTCTACAAGACTGAAGTCCGGCCGTGTTCCACCTGAAAATATTTTCAATTGTAATTAGTTTTCAATACTTTCTGAAAAATAATATGTATATTAGTGAATGGGAGCTTCTTTTGGGGGATTCCCCAACCATTGCAATTTCTGTAAGCCAGAATCAACAGTGGCAACCACCAGAAAACCGCCGAGACAATGAAGCTCGACAAAGCCCCAAGGAAACAATTTAATTATCTTGGGTCCTGCAACGAAATTAATCAGAAAAGAATAGCGGACGAGTAGGAAAAACATGATTTAGATTACTCTTCATATCAGCAGGGGACAGAACATGGCAGAACAAGGCCAATAGGTACAAAGGCACTTATACAACTGGAGTAAGCCCAGTTGTCCAGTTGCAGTAGCATTCTCATTTGGAGCTTACTACATAGTGTTATAGGAGTATCCAACTGATTAAGAAAATCGGTTGGATACTCCTGATCTTTATCATTTTAAAATATATACAGGCACTGCCAAACAGCTAGATGCTACAGTGTATGTGAACCTATGTGAAGAGAGAAATAAAGATACTGTATATTACTATAATATTATTAATATTGTATTACATTATTTGGTTAGTCCGAAATTTCGTTTTCCAAATGGCACAATGACTGCATGTTTTTTGCCCCAAAACATAAAGGCTGTTCCACCGGGTCCCTACATTACGAAATTTAACAGACAATTACAAGACGAAATACCACGTCACATGATTGGCCCCAGAGTCTGGCTTTGTGCCTAAGGAAATCTAACTAGTAGCTTACCATCTTGGTTTTCACCTTCAGCATTGCTACCTCGGTTTCCCTCAAATATCCCGAACGTCTTACTACCCTGGGCTGCCACCGCAAAGCCAATGTTGCTATCTCTGAACAGGGAAACTTTAGCGTTGTCAGGTGCTGGAATGATTTAACGAGAAATATTAAAACAAACCATAACTATTTTATTTAAAGAAGTTTTAGGTGAGTGTTCTAGAAGAAGCGAAGTAAAATCAATTAACTTATAAATTAATAAACATGATAACAAGTATCTTAATAAAAAGATGTCTTTTTTTTGTACAACCGAATATCACAAAAACAGCAAAATAATTGTTTTATTCTACGACAACATTTTCCTCAAAACTTTGCTACAAAATCCTGTTCTGAAAGGTTGTTCTTTTATTGTATCTTAAATATAAGAATAAGCCTTCAAATCAAAGTGATATTTTATTAAAAAGTTGAGCAAGTATTGTTCCGTGGGATGAAGATGATCATCTTAGAGGCTCATTTGTAGGACTTAAGGAGTTCTCCTTTGTAGGAGTATGCGCTAAGGGCACTATGAGCCCCATTAAAATCTTCATCGTCAATGTAATGAGGAATATACCTTTGTACACGGTTAACTACGTTATGGACATTTAATCGACGAAATGTTTCAAGGATAGGGAGGAAAAACCGTGTATAACAATAATATTCAAGTTTTCTATCTTGGACTTTTAACCAATGGGTGGTCCAATTGGCCAAGGCTAACCGGTAGAAATTAAAATGACAACGATGAACTGATCGATAAATAGTAAATAATAAATAATAAATAGCGGTTATAAATTATTGTTTGGAAAAGAAAAAGTGATTTTAATTACCGTTTTTCCCTAGTAAATCTGTTTAAGGTTAATTTAAATATAAAAGAAGTAGTATAATTTACCTGGAGCAGCATTTACGCAGGCAAGACACAACAAAACTAAATACACAGTAATACGCACCATCCTGCTAACTCAACTGACTCAAATGAACTGGATTACGTTCTTCGGAAAATCTCAAATATACGTGTAGGTTCATAATTATAATTCATAAGGTACTTTGTTCGGACATACTGCCCCAATAAAATATTAATATGGTTTTTTGGTATGATTAATATTATGGAAAGGTTAAACCTGTTTCATTTCTTTTTAACAAATCACATCTATAAAAACATGTTATTATGGAATTAATATTCGCCTGTACCGATGCATTTCCATGTTTTACTGGCGCATATTAAAACAAAATAGGGTTTAAAATACTACCCTTGAGAACTCCCTAAGCAGATGAAGAATACACAAGGTGTCAACAGCAGTTTGTTTTGAGTTTCTTATAGTTATTTTGATTATTTAAAGTAACGTTTGACAAATCAACTATTTGCATTTGTAAACGTAAGTTAGGGGATCGCAGTCGACTCAAAGGCAATTGATAGATACAAAACTACTATTCTAATTATTCTTTCATATTAATGGTAATATTTGTCAAATATCAAGGGCCACGTTTTAGGGACGTTAATATTTTTGAAGTCCTGTCAGGTACAATTGCAGGTGATGGTGGCTGCAGGATGGCCATGACAGAGCATATCCACCAGGCTTACTTGCTGGAGTGTTAAAAGAGTACTATTCAATTTAAAGTTATCTCTCTATTGAATACCAGAACATACAGACATTTTTTAGAGTTCCGTAGCCGAATGGCAAAAAACGGAACCCTTATAGATTCGGCATGTCTGTCTGTCTGTCTGTCCGTCCGTAAGTCACAGCCCTTTTATTCGGAAACTATTAAGACTACACAGTAGAAACTTGGTAGGTAGATTTATTCTGTGAACCGCATCACGATTTTTATACAGAAATTAAAAAAAAAAAACAAAGATTAAGGGGGGTCTCCCCATACATGGAACTGAAACTAAAAAAAAGACGTGTGGCACTGGAGACTGCCGCGGTAAAGCTATTGCATAGCATTTTTTATCAACTTATGCAATTATAATTATTTATTTATTTTATTAATGCAGTATTTTTTTTCCTTTGTTTTTTTTTCTTTGTTTTCAAGTTACACTTTGAGCGTGGTGACCGATAAAAAAACATTTTTTTTTTTTTTATAAAATAAATGAGTGTTAGGTTTTTTTCGTTACGGAATTTCTGGATTCGGTCCCCACGCTCAAGGCCAGCGATAGAAGCTATCCAATAGCTTAAAAACTTTTTTCATCAAACATATTTGTGTGGCATGTCTATAGATAGACCTTTCAAAATCACGTTGAGGTTTCTAAACCTAGGTTATCTTATTACGTAATAACTTAAGTTATGAGGTCCCTTTAGTAGGGCCCAAATAAATTAACTGTCTTGGTATAACATGGATCTCACTACTTTTTACGGTAGAAGAACTGAGTTAAGCGACTTGGCATTTTTTACAAGTTTTTTATAATATACGGAGTAACTTTTTAAAGAACACTAAGGGGAAATTCAAATCTATAAGTATAAGAGATAAAAAAAGAAACATACTAAGGGAGGAGCTCGTGGTTTAATAATAACTGCCATTCTGGGTCGATCTTTTGTTTAAGCCGCGCTTGCCTAGGTTGGTCTGTGGATGGGTGACCGCCCATTACATACCGAGTGCCCTCCGTGCCTCGCAAAGCACGTTAAGCTGTTGGTCCCGGCTGCCATATATAGATCTGTGGCAGTCTTTACAGGTAGGCAATAACCTGAAAATCTGACAACCAGTCTTACCAAAGGGTATCGTATTACCCATTATTAACTGGTTTGTGGAGGTCAGATAGGCAGTCGCTCCATGTAAAATACTGGTACTCAGCTGCATCTGGTTAGACTGGAAGCCGACCCCAATACAGTTGGGAAAAGGCTGGGCAGATGATGACTTAGGGAACTTTAGCTCTTTTTCATGAAAACAGTTCTGTCACAATATTTTTTTCAATAGTTTCTGTGTGATTTGACTGCTAAGACCTGTGGTCCTGGGTCGATTCCCGGGTCGAGCAAAGTGTTATTGGGTTTCTCTCTAAGAAATTATAGTTTTCTAGAATATACATGTATGCATTAGTATGTATGTTGAATGTTGAAAAGGGAACCCTAAAAAATGACATATAGTTATGGCCAAACACGTCAACAGAACGTTTTCGTTTTTAGATTATCCCCAAATCATATGAAAATAAATCGTATTAGAAGAATGCAAACCAGTATTACCAGCTATAAATATTGACGTCAATATTTGCCGACCCAAACATATAATAGTTGGGAAAACCCAGCTATGTTTAGGTCGGCTTGCAGTCTAACCGGATGCAGCTGAATACGAGTAATTTACATGGAGCTACAGCGTATTATCCTATCTCCACAACCCAATTAGTAATTACGATACAAGTTATTAGCCTTTTGGGCCACTGACTACCATTTCGGTGTTGCACAACGAGCACTGAGTAGTAATAATCATGCATTAGGTACTACGCATGTCCTGGATTTCATTCAGAATCTCTAAATGAAAGTAACGTCAAGGTATTGAAAAACAAACAACTTTTTTACTAAGATATTTTAATATAGAAGAACTTAAAGTTTAAGTCTATCGTCTTATATCTATTTATAACTAAGGCTTTAAAGCTACCATGGTTTTGGACCATAGTAGCTTTGATACAGACGCCAACACATCAAGATACCAAGAACTGACATTTTTTTTCAATCAACCTTGAACTTAATACTTCTGTGATAAAGTTGAAAATTTAATTTGATGTGCTAGCCTCTACTACATTCAACATAGAATGTCATTGAAATTATATCGTTGCCTATTTTTCCATGCTCAGAAACATTTTCGTTCAGACCTTTTATTTCAATTTTTTTTTCATATTACGACGCAAAGTGTTTCACAGGTGTAAATGTCACTAATTGGTTTTATTTTTACCTCCAGAACGGATTCTTGACAGAGAATAGTTCGTCCTTTATAGACCCTGCTACAGAGAGTATTTTATCAACGTCAACATCAGGGCCTAAAGCGATGCCAGCACCGGAGTTTACGTTCTCTAATACTGTGATTTCAGGAGTTTCGTCGGCTGAAATAAAATTAATACAACTGTTAGATACAATCAATTACAAGTATCTCATCTAAACATTTAAAAACTGCAAGAATCCTTTAGTTTATATATCAATTAAACGTCTGGTCGTTTTGAACTCCAAAAAGTTTCGTTCAATTCAAATAATTCAGTTGAAACTAAGAAAAGATGAAAATATTCCAATAAGAGGGAGTATTCTGCTTTGCCTCACCTGCTTCATCTGGTAGGTCTAAATACAGGTGTCTAGTGCCATCGAGCACTCCTTTCGCAGTTTTGTTGCCTACAACGACATCATAGTTGATAGAACTGTTCCGGAGCCACGTGATTTCGACGATACGAGGGGCTGGAATGAAAACAATAAATATTATCATTTAAGTTATATCGGCGAGTGGTTTAGGGAATGTTGTGACGAAAGTTTTGTGTGAAAAGATCGATGGACTAGTATGGAAGAAGAAGACATACTGCGTCGACCCCAAACGAATTGGGATAAGGGCAAGAGAATGATGATGTTGTATCAGCCAGTCGAACTTCAGTAATTAAGTTCGTACCAAGGCTTTTAATAATACAAAATAAAGCCCTTAATACCAAAATAATCAAACACGTGAAACATGGTATTGCTGATGATAATGATTCTTGTTGATGTTTTGGTTTTATGTTATCTATATTGTTGTTTTTTTTTTAGTCAGAATTTTAAAGTTTGGATGATAGGTTAAAAAGTTAGAGTAAAAATTAACATAGATAACGAAATATTAATATTACCTGGAGCCGCGTTAATACAGGTAAAGAACAATAAAGCAAAAGCCACAGTAACACGCACCATTCTGTCAACGTACACTGCGAATTCCTAATAAAGAACGTTTGAATATCTTACGAACTTAAATATGAAATCGTTCACAACCAGTATTATTCGGCTACTTTTCCCTGTATCATACAAATAGAAAAAACTACACAAAGAGGTAAAATGTTGTGTTTCTTAAGGTTTTTCTTTAAACGTTTGCACCTGTTATTAAATCATTAAAAGCTGAAATCAATTAAGAGAACTAATTAATGCAAATGCCGTCAGTTACTTAACTGAAGCAAGGAGACTTATTTCTTATAATATGTAGATATCTGTGCACTCTTTTTGGTACCACATTTAAAACTTCACGAGGTCCCTGGAAAATATAATAAAAAGTCAAGGAACTAATATACTGCCTTCAGGAACTCCGTCCAAAGCCACAAAACTCACAGTGTAGAAATATTTCATAACTGGCTCTAAGACTATTTTTATCTGAACACCTAATAAATTATCTACTAGATTTAGTACACCGTATAATCATTTATTTGTTTTCGTAATGGTGACTCGGCACAAATGTCAGAGTGTCAAAAGCTTGATAAAGATCAAAATAAATTATGTAAAACGGATGACTATGATTTTTGTACTCAATACTTTATATAATATATCCGTGGCTGGCGTGAATATGTTGACATGTCTAAAATTGTAATTTGTCAGGGCGGCCATTTTAAAGTTTTGGCGTCTTCTGGTAAATCGGTAAAATAGTTTAACATATATGTTTTAGTTGTTTTAAAGGTTATTTTATGCCATCTTTTAAATGACGACAATAAATAATCGAAATTTCCCATAGATTGCATAATAATAGACTTGTCAAGTCGTTCACCGAAAAGTTATCAACTTATTCACCGAGTTGTCAACTTGTTCACCAACAGTTTTCAACTTATTCACCGAGTTGTCAACTTGTTCACCAAGAGTTTTCAACTTATTCACCTCATTATTAGGTAAACAATGTTATTTTAATGACAAACACATTATTTTAATTGGATAGCAAACAGATGACAAACATAAAAAATATTTAGTTTGCTGAAATACCTAGTACTCACTCAAATCAAGTAATGTTGTTCTAACTGAACAAATATTTAATTGAAACACCACGAAACTATCAGTTTCCTAGTATTTTTGTAATAAAAACATTGTTTTATTGGACCACAAACAACGTCATCATACAGACACAAATGTGTTACTAACACAACTAAAAATTTAAACAACTAAAATAACCATACATTAACTCCTCAACCTCGTCGCAGACCATTCATGTTTTATTGGACCTCAGAATCCTCTTCATCTGGGTTGTTTTCGTCCAAATCTGGAATAGTAGATGCAGAGACGTCACCGACAGTTTTTATATTAATATAAAACTCTGTCAATCAGGTCAATCATGTCCATCAAATCCTTTTTTTTCTGCACTGATTGGCAAAGCTTTCTTGGAGATTTGGCTCAACCTAAAGACATCTATGGTGGTTTTTCCTCTTTTCCGAAAATTTACTGACTTGAAAGAGGGTCAACAACATCTGACAAACATCTGGCAAAGCACAAAAAGGTCTACTGTGCCTTCGTAGACTTGGAGAAGGCTTACGACAGTGTGTGGAGGGAAGAGCTGTGGTCGACTCTATCTATGTATGGTGTGGACAGGTGCTTGGTACGAGCACTAAAATCTTTGTACAAGGATTCTAGTGCTTGTGTTAGGATAAATGGGGCATACACTGGCTGGTTTATCATCTCAAAAGGGACGCTACACAGCCCTGCCTAACAAGGCAGGGCTGTGTAGCGTCCCCTTGGCTGTTCAACCTATACATGGATAGCTGTTGTCTGACAGATTTGAAAGAGAATGACTGTGGATTAAGGATGAATGAGTTGCCTGTCAAATGCCTTCTGTACGCAGATGATCAAGTTCTTCTTGCATCGTCAGCGGAACAGTTGCAAGATATGGTAACTGTTATGAATGAAGCATTTAAGAGAAAAGGGATGAATGTAAATGTAAACAAGACGAATGTTATGGTATTTGAAAGAGAAGAGGATATATCGGTGTGTGATGTGGAAATAAATGATAAGAGTGTGAAACAAGTGAATGAGTTTGTATATTTGGGCAGTATGTTTACAAGAGATGGAAAGATTGACGCAGATGTAGAAAGGAGAGTAAACGCGGGAAATAGAGTAAATGGTGCTATGCATGCGGTGGTGACCAACCAGTCGATGTCAAAAGAGGCTCGGCTGGCTGTTCACAATGGTGTGCTGGTGCCTACTCTTATGTATGGCAGTGAATGTTGGGTGTGGCAAACGAAGCATGAAAGTAGGATTAATGCTGTGGAGATGCGTTCTTTGCGAAGCATGTGTGGTGTAACTCTGAATGATAAGTTGAGGAATGAGGTAATACGAAAACGTTGCGGTTTAAAAGAAGATGTAGTGACAAAAATTGAAAAGAGTATGCTAAGGTGGTTCGGTCATGTGGAAAGGATGAATGAAAGGCGATTAACAAAAGGTATTTACAAGGCAGATGTGAGTGGTAATGCCGGGAGGGGACGCCCTAGAAAGACATACACTGATCATATTGGTGCCGTTCTTCTGAAAGGACAGGTGCGTAGTACTCGTAACCAGCGTGCGTGTATGACCAGATGTATGAATGTGGACGAGGCAAAAGGAGTATGTAAGGATCGTAGTAAGTGGCGTTCTGTGGTTTCTGCCTACCCCCATGGGAAAAGGGCGTGAGTTTATGTATGTATGTATGTATGTTGAAAGAGGGTTCGCGATCCAGGGTCATCTTGAAATTGATTTATTCTACCCTGTTTTTATTATATTGCAGCCATTTAATAGGTTGCCATAGAAATCTGTCCCCAGAATCGTCCAGGTTTTTGACAGTAAAGGGTACTTTCGTTTCGCGGTTCGCGTGCGCGTGGCTTCTGAACTCTAAACTGACGTTTTTTTACCAACACACGAGCGAGGTTATTTTAAAAATTATTACTTCTTACGAAAGTTTGTTGATAACTCGATTATTTTTTATACAACTTTTTTTATTTTATTTTTTTGGCGGGTGGAAAATCATCAAAAAACCTCTCCCGCTCTTGGGCAGAGCCAAAGGGAGTGTCAGACTTCTACTGACTAAAAACCATCCATGTTCCTTCTTAGCCCTTCATGTCGAGGTCGCGGTATCTCTTGCGAACAACCCGCAGCCCCGACGGGCTTTTAATACCACTTGGGTACATAAGTTGTCAACTAAACATATTTATTTAACGTTAAAGATTTTGTAACGGACAACATGTAGTGATACCTATACTTATTACATTTAGGGTTCAAAACTTCGTTGTCAGTAACTGGACATCTCAATATATCGCAATTTAAACAGAAATACTTCGGTGGGCCATAACTTGATATCTCAATTTGTCAATTTAAAATTAGTACTCTAAGAAAACTTTTAAGTGTATAAGTTGAGATTTCAAATGACGAATATTATTTTGGGTACTGAGTATAGGTTGATATAACAAAATATCAATGTTCGATCACAAAAACATGTGAATCGTTAATTTGACATGAGGTTTTGTTAAGTTAGACACGTCAAAATGCGAGATATCAACATATTCTCAAAGTCGATTGCTCCAAAAATTATGTATATCTATAACTGTCAATTTTTTTCATATAAATTCTTAATGCGTAGGATGTAATAAGCCAATAAAAAAAAAGACATAGAAATCGACATGTCAATGTGTTCACGCCAGCCACGGATATATGTATAGGTATGCACCTAAGATGCGATGCATTAATACGATTATTTTGGTACAGCGACAAATTATTGAATAATGCTTAAGAATAATCTTTTAGACATCTATGAAAACATTCAGAGAACTGGTTTTTATTGCATATGAATAAAATGGGCGTGGGCGTGTACATCTGTAATTCTGCAGCATATACATACATGTAGTAGGTACGTAACATCATCCCAAATAATTTATAAATAGATAATATATTAAAAGAACAGGTCCAACGTGTTTATCGACTTAAAGTTGAGTCATTAAAACTATGCCGTTATCCTTTTGATATTTATATTAAAACAAACAAGAAACAACTGTTTTAAACTTATCACACTACACTGCGTTGTTGTCTGTGTACTTAGTTTTATTGACATCATTAGTCATTAGTCATAAGTCATTTATTCTTAACAAAATACATTTGTGTCGAATACAGAGTAGCACAATAATAATAATCAATAAAAGTTCCAATCAACAATATAGATAAAAAGTAAAAAAAAAAAAATATATATCAACAAAATAATGAAATGAAAAACACAATTAGCCTAGTCAGAAAATAAAACAAACATTCAACTTAATCAAGCAATAACATGTCAAGAATAAGACTTAAACTTAAACAAATACACAAGTTACACTGTGGCATTATTTTTGTCACTAAAAAACTCTTCTATACTATAGTAGCACTTCGTTAATAGGAATGAGTTTAATTTGAATTTAAATATTCTTGGACTATTAATCATTTTTAGTTCTAATGGCAATTTATTGAAAATTTTTACAGACTGCACTTTAGAGCTATGTTTGACAACATTTAATTTTGGCTGCAAATAATTAGGCAAATCCTTCCTACGCGTTTCCACCCTAGTTTTCCTTTCTTCCTTTGTCTCGTATTTGTCTAGGTTTTTTAGAAAACTACTTAGTAGAACCAAAATATAAAGACAAGGTACAGGTAGAATTTTTAATTTCACAAAATGCTCTCTACAAGATTCAGTCTGGTCTATGCGAAGTATAGTTCTAAGGGCTCTTTTTTGCATAACAAAGGCTGCATCCATATTGTATTTATAACTGTTCCCCCATAGTTTAATACTGTACCTCAGCTTGGACTCAACTAAGGCAAAATAAACATTTCGTAATTGAGCAATCGTTAGTTCGTCCCTTAGACTTCTCAAGGCATAGCATGCACTGCTGAGAGAATTTGTGATTGCTTCCAGTTCTTGTTTCCAGCTTAAGAGCGCATCAATTTGTATCCCTAAAAATCTTAAGTTTTGTACAATTTCCACTTTATTTCCCAATGAAGCTATTTTAATACTATAATTATTCCTCACGGTTGATTTGAATAGCATACATTTAGTTTTCTCCACATTGAGTTTTAAATTGTTAGTGGAAAACCAATGTTCAAAAGCAGACAGTGCATGATTCACTTTATTTTCTAAGCATCAATAACTAGCTTTATTAGGGTATATTATAGTATGTAAATGATAAAGAAACATATATCATTTATTTTTCTTTGTCATTGTAAAAACAGAAAGTGACTTGACAAGGAACTTTTGGAGACTCGGAATTCCCCATTCACATTTTTATAATTATGTTGATCATAAATTACCAAATTATATTTTTGAACAAGAAAAAAGTACTAATTATTAGCTAAGAACTGGCAAGCATAAAACACAGAATTTCGAGAGAAAAAATATTTAGATTAAAATAGGTACTAATATGGTCAGATTTTCCGCTATTCTAAAAAGTGATAATGTTCGCAAAGGAGCTGAAATAATTTAATGCTGAAGATCGTCGATGCGTCCCGGACGGAACGCGGCGGGCAGCCTGCGCCGGCGGCGGCCATCTACTCGTATATCCGCTCTCTTCCAACAACGACGACGACAAGACGCGCAGACATAACGCGCTAAATCTATTTCTTTTTATTTTATATTAATATATTCTGTAACACATATCAAGAGTAAAAGTAAACAAACTATAAAATAAAACTTAAAGTGTATTAATCGAAGTTGATCAACCCCAACACATAATCAATTAAGTTTCACGAAAGGGCATCGTATAATCCAGTTTAATTCCAGTTTTGTGTTACTGAAAATTACCTGAATCCAGATAAACTGGCAATAGAGTAAGCAGAAGGCTAAACAGATGATGATGCTGATCTACTTGAATGCTGTCTAAAAGCCAAAAACATAACTAATTTTTATGGTTCCGTAGTCAATATGGAACCCTTATAGTTTCACCATCTCCGTCTGTCTGTCCGTCCATCCACACTTAGTACTAAAAAGCTGTAATTTGGCATGAATTTACAGATGAGTTACGCCAACAAAGTGCTAAAGTAAAATATTGAAAATATTCTTTTTTTTAGTGTGTCTCCAGTACACTTTAAAGTGGGTATAATTTTTTTCTCTCGCGAAGTTCACTATGTGGGGTGTCGTTGGATAGGTCTTTAAAAATATTGCGAGTTTGCTTAAACACTTTTTCGATTAAGGGATTTGATTGTGAAATATAAAGCTTAAAAGTGTTCATTTTTGTTAGACTCAAGTGTGGCAACCTAAACCACCTATATGGGTTGTGTTTGGGCGTGTAATAAAATTCGTGGTAGTAGCGTATATAACGAAAATAAAAGAAAAACTATCACAGCTACGTGGGCTTTTACAAGTTTACGAGTAATAGACGACCAACTTATAAAATGTACTTGTATGAAATATTTTTCTATACTTAATGTACAGAAGCACAGGTTTCAAAACTGCAAATGTAAGTTTGTTTGATTTTACAATAAAAACATCGTTCGGAGGCAAGTAGGCAGGGTGGTCAATCAGTGTAAGTTCACATATTTTGATGGGCAACTACGGAACCCTACATTGTCCGTGGTCCGACATGCACTTGGCCGGTATTTTTTGGTAAGACAATGCCTGATGAACGGTGCTACATCATCAAGAGTCATAACAGTCACATGCTAGTTCAATTGCACCCCATTCATTCCGATCCTCACTCAGGGACAATCTACCAAGGGCACGCCACGACAGTGGCGGTAAGTCTTTGAGGAATGGCTGGAGAGGCGCCACGGAGCCCTCACCTTCCGTCTGACGCAGGTACTCACCGGACACGGTTGTTTCGGGAGGTACCAACACCGAATCAGGCTGGAGGAAACGCACGGATACCACAATGTGAGGATCGGCCGGAGGACACGGTGGAGCACACCGTGGAGGTGTGTCCCGCTTGGACGGAGCCCCGCCGTATTCTCGTAGCGCCGATCGGCGGCGGCGACCTCTCGCTTCCGGCCCTGGTGCAAGCCATGGTCCGGGGCGAGGAGGAATGGGACGCCGTCGCCTCCTTCTGCGAAGCAGTGATGCTAGCGAAGGAGGTGGCGGAACATGAGAGGGAGAGAACCTCTCGTCCCAGCCGCCGCGGGAGGCGCTCCGGGCGTCGAGGGCCACGTGATGGCTTCCGGCCACCGTAGACGCGGGATTGTGGAGGGTGAGGGATGGGCTAGCTCGCCGTCCGTCCGTCTTATGACGATGACAGGCCATGTCGACGGCGCGTTCGTTTTCCACGCGCGCCTCGCGCAAGGGCCGACGCCCTACGCCCTACGCCCGACGTCGGGGCTGCGGGTTGTTCGCAAGAGATACCGCGGCCTCGACATGAAGGGCTACATCTACCAGGGCTAAATATTGCAGCAACATTTCACTAAGCGCAGGTTTTCTCAGGTATTGACGTATTGTGTAGGCGCTTCTTGCTTTTGCTCAACACAAATTCTAAAAATGCAACCGCATCTTGTAAATATGTGAAAAAAAAAATATTATTTTTGTATTTTGGCTACGACTTATTGTGGGGCCTACCCTGTCTCCCTATACCTTACTTAGGTCTTATTAATATGCTGTAACATGAAAAGATTGTGAACTCGAATAATTTTAAAAGAGTAACCATGAAGTTTCTTCCCGGTTCTTCTCCACGGGATAAATGAGGTCTATGTAGGACCTATGTGAAATAAAATATTTTGATTTTGACTTTGCTTTTTTCAGGTAGTCAGTTAGTTTGTCCGAAAAAATACTTGCTTTATACTTTAACGCCTGACTATTTTCTTAGACATAACGTTTTTAACAGCGTTTTGCTATAACAGGTGGTTGTGGTTGCTATTATTTTCTTTCATAATTAATGTTTCTTTCATGAATATAATAATAATAAGGTTTTTTTTTGGCGGGTGGAAAATCATCAAATAACCCCTCCAGCTCGGCCCCGGCCCTTGCAGGGCCCTTCCATGTTGCTGATATCTCTTTGAGACGCGCGTGGAACACGAACGCGCCGTCGAAACGGCCTGTCGTCGTCATAAGACGGACGTACGGCGAGCTAGCCCATCACTCACCGTGCACAGGCCCGCGTCTACGGTGGCCGGAAGCCATCACGTGGCCCGACAATAATAATCTGAATGATTGTTTGATAAATGAATCAACTATGATTGTGGAACTCATTTCCGTCTAGCATTCGAGAGTTAAAAATCATTTTAAATTTTCAGAAATACAGTATAAGAGCATTACATTTCCTCTCCATTGTGAATATTTAATTACTGAGCTTTACCTCAACGAAGCTGGGTTTGAGGCACATGCTGATCTATTGAAATGTGGTTCAATAGGCTATTATCCAATATTTTTTTAGGTTTTGTTATATTTTTCTGTTTTACGTTTCCACAGATTTTGTTAAGACAACTCCTAGTTCATGAAGTTGCGCTTCAACCGTCACTAATCTTTAGCAGTGCACTGCTGAACAAGTCCAATTGCACATTATTTATTTGGATTCTCGGGTACAATCCGCCAGCTCTAAATATTGCAGCAACGTTTTACTAAACGCACTCGTTTTCGCAGGTATTCTGTAGGCGCTTCTTCTTTATGTTCAACACAAATAAAATAATGCATTCAGTGTGTATGTCTTATTTGGATTTTCAGTTTTCGTTTTCGGGTTGTCAGGAATTAAACTTGTTGTACCGTATTTGTGACGCCTGGCTGCTGGGTTCTCTACTTCTACAATATTCTTCTGATGAAGATGATGATAACTTTGAATGACTTTGCTTTCATGAATACAATAATATCTAGTTTCATAACCATAATATTATAAAAAGAGCAGTGGTGGCCCAGTGGTGGCCGCCCCGACTTACGAACAGTAAGTCATGGGTTCGAACTAGGGATGTAACGGAGGTGGTTTTATCGGAACCGAAGTCGGAATCGGAGTTTTCAAATTTGGTTTGTCAGAACCGAAACCGAAATCGGAGTCGGAATCGGAATCGGAGTCGGAGGCGGAGCCCGAGATGGTGGCAGAAGAGAGATGAGTTAAGAAGGCGAGCCTAGTAAAATAAAATAGTACAAACATTATTCAGTCAACTTCTTTAAAAATAAAAATACAATATAGGTACCTACATGATAATAAACCGACCGCATAAACCTGTTCGTACACGTTGACCGCGTCCGCCACGCTCTGCAGCCGGTATCTGATATGCTTCGACCTCCGATTAAAACTTCCGATTTAAAAGTGTCGGAACCGAATTCGGAACCGGAGGTGTAATATCAATCGGAAGTTCCGACCTATCGGAATCGGAATCGAAGCTCCGTAACATCCTTAGTCGAACCCAGGCAGGCGCATTACTTTGTGTAATTTATTTCATCACCACTGCTCTCAAAACGGTGAAGGAAAACATCGTGAGGAAACTTACTTAATGTCTTAAACCTGCGACACACGTTACGATAAATCGTTACGATTAGACGGTACTGTTCAAACTGCATGTGTGTATAAGAAAAACTGTACAGTTTGTCCGATTTTTAGCACTACGAAAACTGTGCAGTTTAAACTGTACCGTCCGATCGTTATGATTTTTCGCAACGTGTGTAGCAGCCATTAGAACCAAAAAATTCGAAGATATGTGATATCTACCAACCCGCACTGGGCCCGCGTGGTGGTTTATAGTCCATCCCTCTCTTAGAGAGGAGGCCTGAGTCCCTGCAGTGGGAACGTTATAGGCTGATGATAAATATCATAAAAATATTCACATGGGTAACGATGATTTCATCTTTTGCTCTGCAATCCTATAGTTGTTAACTCGACATAAGACAGAACCGCCTACGCCGAAATAACAAGCAATGTGTGAAATACTAGCGGACGTCACGCGGTTTCACCCGCGTAGTTCCCGTTCCCGTGGGAATACAGGGATAAAAAAAAGGATAAAAAAGTAGCCTATGTCACCCGGGGATAGTGTAGCTTCCCAACGGTGAAAGAATTTTTGAAATCGGTTCAGTAGATCCCGAGATTACCCCTTACAATTTAACAAATATACAAACACACAAACTTTACTTCTTTATAATATTAGTATAGATTTGGACAAACATTTCTGTAACTATTGACTCTTTGGGAAAATTGTAGAGCCAAGAAATCTTCTAGCTCTTGTGGTACAAAAAATCCTTGTCTTGCTTCTAAGGCTATAAGAAAAACCCATGCCTGTAGCGAGTTTCATTAGTTCATTAGGATTTTAAAATAAAAGCAGCTGGTGTTAATAAAATCGTCATAACGCTTTTTCCAGTAAACATAAGATATACTCGCTAATCAATTAATTACCATATAATTACTCTGTGGGTGCAACCGATAATTACTCCATTAATTGACGGCGGCCATTGTGTCATGCACGCAATAATTATTGCCTGGCAGAATCATCAGGGAACAGAGACTCATGTGAAGAAAAATCTAAGTGTAATTACAGTGAACGTGTTTCATCATATTTTTTGCAGCTCTGGGACCTCTGCCTTTGTTTTCTGCTTTCTAGAAAAAAATGTTTAATTGATTATAGGAAGCGCTACCTCATAGACTTTTTTTTGCCAATTAGCTTCTGCTTGATTTATTATCATCAAGTAATAAATCAAATATAATTGGTTGTTGCTGAAATTACTGTCAGACTTTTTCTTAATGTGTCTGTCATTACCATTTTTCAAATTAAATTAAATAATGGATAAGTCTGGAATAGTTTTGATTTGATTAACTGCTTCGTTGGTTTAGTGATTGGAAGCGCGACTGCTAAGCACAAAATCCTTGGTTCGATTCTCAAATGCTAGGCTAAATGTTATCAGGATTGATAGCAATAGGCTACATGGGATTTATATATAACTAGCGAAATGGAAATGGGTAAACTATCAGTATTATTAATTAATCAATTGTATTTATTATTTTAATACATAAATTTTACATTTTTAAATTCGTGAAGAGCAGCGGCGGCCCCGACTTATCAACAGTAAGTCGTGCATTCAAGCTTCAAACCCAGGTAGGCGCATTAGCCTGTCGAGGCTGCGGGTTGTCCGCAAGGGATACCGCGGCCTCGACATGAAGGGCGAAGAAGGAACATGGGTGGTTTTTAGTCAGTAGAAGTCTGACACTCCCTTTCGCTCTGCCCAAAAGCGGGAGGGGTTATTTGATGATTTCCCACCCCCAAAAAAAAAAAAAAAAGGTAGGCGCATTACTTTGTGTAATTTATTTTATCACCGCTGCTCTCAAAACGGTGAAAGAAAACATCGTAAGGAACCCGCACTGAGCCCGCGTGGTGGATTATAGCCCATCCCTCTCCTAGAGAGGAGGCCTGAGTTCCTGCAGCGGGAACATTATAGGCTGATGATGATGATGAAATTAATATAAAAAAAAACAAAATGGCCTTACAGCTATGCGATCAAGGCCCGAGCTACCAGTGGTTAGGGATCAAGAGAGTGGAATCTTCTAACAATACGCACCCTGACCAGAAATACTGCATTCTGAATCAAGCTCTTGATCCAGCTGCCTAACGAGACCCGCCTCAGATGTTGCCGAGGCTATTAAAGTTGCGTGAGTAAGATCTTCTTAATTAGATGACTAAGTTCTTGGACTACAGGACAGGTATGACCACCAAATCAACCAAATTAGAAGGTTGAGTGCTTTAATTGTCTCTGATGTATGGGTTGTAGTGTGGGGTGAGACAGGGAGGTTTAACAACCCCGGTGCTAGTCAGTCTTATGTCAATAATTTGATTGAGGAGCTCAGCAGCACTGGGATCGAATGCTCGATTGATAGTAAAATTAATAATATAAGTTATGCAGATGATATGGTGCTGCTGAGTCCCCCGCCTGATGCCCGGGCTCAGATGGATATGCTTGAGATAAATTTGAGAGATACGTTGAATCTCATGGTTTAGTAATTATTATACAATGTATGGAAGATGTGTTGTTTAACAATGTTGATCATTTGTGTGCGATGTAAATAATTAAAAATAGGTAATTGTCTCACCCTCTGTTACTGGGTTAAGTCCCAGTAATTATTGGTAAAATAATAAACCATGAGACCCGACGTATCTCTCAAATTTATCTCAAGCAACTGAGTCTATCAGTCGAGGGATTCAGCAGCACCATATCATCTGCATAACTTATAATTTTAAACATATCTGGGTGAACTAAATGGGTGGGTGGGTAAAATGGGTGCACTTTTAGGTACACCTTAGCCTAAACCTGCTATTACATTCATGATGTTTTGTTAGTTACCTACGTCTCTAAGATTTGTATTACTTCTGTATGATCATGATGATAAGCGTATTATGGATAAAGATTTACAATTATTATTAACATATTATTAGGTACTTACAAAGTGTTCAATTATATTGAGCAATGCATTCAATAATGGACAAACTTTTTAGTGTATATAAAAGAACAAAGTCTACTTATGTTTTTGGATAAATTGAGATATTATTAAACTTATAATTGTGAATGATTGTTGTGAAGCGGATTCCGTCAGATTTTTTGTAGCAGGCTGCTAGAGGTCAGCCGTTTTTAGAAGCAAGATACTATAGACGTACTCGTATAATTCGGTTCGATCCCCGCACGGAACTAATATTTGTATGGCCTACAGATAGTTGTTTCGGGTCTGGGTATTTGTGTATGTGAGTTTATATGTTTGTGAACGCACCCACGATACAGGAGATATTCCTAGTGTGGGGCAACTTTAAAAAAAAACGTGTTCAGAAATTGTGAATAGCAAAAGATGATACTTTCTTGCAGCTTTTTATAATATTGGTGTTGTAATGAAGACTTGCAGGAGCCTGTCTCATCATTGCAAATGTTCATTCATTCATTACGTTGATTCCTTTCAACATTTGGAAGGAAGATGACGTGCAGTGATCAAGAAATGTCATTATGGCTTCTTTGTACAAGATGTGCATCAATATAATACAGTATTTTGTGAAGGCACTCATCTTTGGCTATATAATTTTCTTCAACTATGATGTATAGATCTTCATTTCTATTGTGTGCTGTATAATTTTGTGAATGTTGTATAAACATGTGCATGTTGTTGTGTTTTGTTGTTGTCTGTATGTTGTGTGTTGTTGTGTAATTGAATTATTTTATTTCGTTAAGTTTTGCATATATTAAGTGGGCTGACCATAATATGGACTATTCTGTTTTTTTACTCTTTGCTTTATGGATCGTATGATCTGAAATAAACGTTTTATTATATATTATTATAACTTATCTACGTAGCAGTTGAGAATAAGCTGATATTGTTTTAGGGTTGCCATGAGCGTTTTTCAGCAAGTATAGTCAACGTGAAAATTAGATATTCGTGTACTACATGTACGAAGCAACTAATAAAAGTTATTTTCTCCTATTGTATTGAGTAACGCTTTACGTTTTCACGAAAAAGTATTTTAGAAATCATACTATAGGTACTATTACAAAATAATATGTCACTTCACGAGATAATCGCTTTTGAATTTTGTTTAGTTGTCCTGTTGACTGGATGTAAGGGGTGATGAGAGAACCCGTCGGGGCTGCGGGTTGTTCGCAAGAGATACCGCGGCCTCGACATAAAGGGCTAAGAAGGTACATGGGTGGTTTTTAGTCAGTAGCAGTCTGACACTCCCTTTCGCTCTGCCCAATAGCGGTAGGGCTTAATCAATGATTAAAAAAAAAGGGGTGATGAGAGAACGCAAAAACTTTTCTGTTATGAATTTCAGATAGGATACCTTCGGGTTCACTTTCGATTTTAAAGAGAAGACAAACAAACGATTAAATATTAGTAGTGTTTTTATAAACCCCAAAACCAGCCAGATTATTCAGACTAAAATCAAATCCCTTCCATCATAATAATCTAGATAGATTGAAGTATGATGTGGATAATTTAAAAAAATTTAGTCTTATGTTAGCTTTGGTGAGATGATTTAAATAATGAATCCGTCATCTGTGTGTTATTAATCATCATTAAATATTTTATTATAAAACCATAGGCTTTAATAAGTTATGTAATATAATATTTGTCATGATCGCTCAATGTCAAATTTCAAGGTTTATGAATAATTGATTTTACATTAAAGAGCACAAAGGCGATGGTCATATTAAATTCATTATTTTAACTTTAATAATTTAGTTCGGTGCCTTAATTAAACTTTGGTGAAGTTCTAAGATCGACCAACAAGATTCAAATTAAAAGAACCGGAAAAAATCAAAGTAACTAAAATTAAGACCGTTTTGTTTACATTTAGCTTGTGAAGTGCGATTCAGATCAGCGACTACGCCAAACATATTTTACAACTGTCTTAATGTGTTGTATATGTGTGTATGTAACGTAATGTAGGTACTAAATTTGAGTAGGTAGCAGATGATTTAAAATAAAACAACAATTAAAATATCTATAAATACATTTACTGACTAAGAGGCATTATACATCACTTTGATTAATTACATTCAATATGGCCGTGAGTACCTGACTATGTTCATGGAACTGAGACGTTGTACAGATTAGAAATAACTCCTAGCTCCTGCGTTAGCTGAGGCTGAGGCTTTGGCGGATGACAGGGCGCCCGACCCGCCGTACCCACCGCCACCGTAACCGCCGTATCCACCTGCTAAGCTGGAGGCGTCACTATTACTAGAAGCTCCGCCGTACGAGCCACCGTAGCCACCGCCGCCGCCGAATCCGCCTCCACCGCCGAATCCGCCTCCACCGCCGAATCCGCCACCTCCGCCGGACGAGCCACCATATCCACCAGCACTTCCACCGCCGAGACCGCCGCCGCCGCCAGATGAGCCACCGAAACCGGCGCCGCCCCCGCCGCCAAGACCACCGCCGCCGCCAGATGAACCTCCGTAACCACCCGCGCTACCTCCACCGGCGACCCCACTACCGGTACCACCAAACCCGGCGTTTAATCCTCCGAGAAAACTGCCTCCCAAGCCACCTAGGCTAGTGCCATACCCTTTGCCTCCACCGCCTCCACTAGAGCCTACGCTTCCTCCGTATTCACCAGCACCAACGCCGCCAAGTCCTTGGCCACCCCCGCCTCCAAGGCCACCTCCGGAACCTCCGCCAAGGCTGCCGCCGAAAGAAAGGCCGCCCCCATTTGATCCACTAAAAACCTTGCTTCCTCCGTATCCACCAGCACTACCACCGCCAAGTCCTTGGCCACCCCCACCGCCATTGCCTCCTCCAAGTCCACCTCCAAGGCCACCGCCATTGCCTCCTCCAAAGCCACCTCCAAGGCCACCGCCATTGCCTCCTCCAAGGCTGCTGCCAAAAGAGAGGCCGCCTCCGCTTGATCCACTAGAGTCTCTGCTTCCTCCGTATCCAGCAGCATTACCACCGCCAAGGCCTTGGCCACTGCCGAAAGAGAGACCGCCCCCATTTGATACACTTCCTCCACTAAAACCAACGCTTCCTCCATATCCACCCCCACTACTAACACCAAGTACTTTTCCACCGCCGCCGCCACTGCCTCCTCCAAGGCCACCTCCAGAGCCTCCACCAAGTCCACCACCGAAGCCAGTTCCTCCGAAGCCTCCTCCAAGCGTGATGCTTCCACCACTAGATCCACTTCCAACGCTAGAGACGCTACCTCCATGTCCACCCCCACCACCACCGCCAAGTCCTTTGCTACTGCCTCCTCCAAGAACACTTCCAGAGCCTCCGCCCAGTTTACTAGCGGAGCCAATGCCTCCGAAGCCCCCACCGAACGAGAGGCCTCCACCTCCAGCACTATAGCTCCCACTTCCACCGCCAGAGCTTACGCTTCCTCCATAACCACCGCCGCTGCCCCCGCCGAGGCTAACTCCATGGCCGCCTCCGTGGCTTTTGCTTCCGTGACTACCACTTATTGAGCTGCTGCTTCCAAGTCCAATAAGTAACCCTCCGCCTAGTGAGCTACTGCCTCGTCCACCACTCGATCCTCCGCCGTAGCCGCCGGCGCTACCACCACCAAGGCCTCCTCCACTACTGCCGCCGAAGCCACCTCCGATGCTACCTCCACTGCTGCCAGCGTAGCCGCCTCCACTACTGCCACCATAGCCTCCGCCGCTAGCGCCGCCAAGACTACCACCACTGACGCCGCCTAGTACTCCAACACTACCTCCCCCAAGGCCTCCACCGTATCCACCTCCGATACCACCGCCGGTGCCGCCTCCGTGGCTAACACTAGATCCTTTTCCACCTAGTCCACCGCTGAAACCTATTACACCATTCAGCCCACCTGAGCTACTTCCATGTGATCCAACAGAGCTGCCGTGGCTTCCGACTAAGCCACCTACGTGGCCACCACTGGAGCCACCTCCGGCTCCTCCTCCTACAGATCCTCCGTATCCACCGCCGAGCCCACCGCCACTGCCACCACCAAAGCCGCCTCCAAATCCACCTCCAGTTCCACCGCCATTGCCAACGCCGATGCCAGCGTGTCCCGTTCCACCACTAATTCCATGGCCCTTTCCGGCACTACCACTTCCTCCATAACTAGCACCGACGCCGCTGTATCCACCACCCCCACCTCCACCCCCTCCTCCCCCAAAGTTCAGTCCCCCACTAATAACACCACTTCCACTGTTGCCACTGTATCCTCCAGCGCTTCCTCCCCCGAGGCCTCCTCCACCTCCTCCACCAGAGCCAAATCCGGCGCCACCTCCATAGCCACCGCCACTGCCACCTCCACTGTATCCTCCGCCGCCACCATATCCACCTTTACCACCGTCAAGTGTACCGGTGAATGCGAATCCACCAGATTTTCCATCTTCGGATTTGGAATAAATTGATTTTCCATTTCCTCCTAGGCTACCACTCAAACCAGCCCCAGCACTTCCTAGGGCGGTGAGCCCGGAGTGGACGTCGCTGAGTATGCCACTGACTCCTTCGCGGACGCCTCCGAAGCCGCTTTCAAAGCCGAGGCCTGTGCCTCCGCCAAAACCAAACCCTCCGCCGCCCCCGCCTCCGCCTCCGCCGCCGCCACCATATCCGAACCCACCGCCTGCTCCGACACCACCATCGCGCGTATACGAGCGTTCGAGTCTCACTGAAATTGAAAAAGTTATACGTCATTGTCAGAAATAATATTAACAATTTTTAATGTTGTTGTTCAGACTACAAAAAGTTTTTGGCTCTTTCAATTGTTTATTTTATAAAAGGACACTATAATTACAGTACTAACACAACACAAAAACTTGAATTACAATTACCTGAATGTGCATCACTAAAGCCTAATATGAGGCAGAGGACGATGCAAGAACGCATCGTCTTCATGATTCTTTCGTTAACTGACAACGTGTATAGGCTAGCATCCTTTTATATATTAAGTGGCTGAGCGTGATCAAAGTTCATAGGAACTCGAACATACGTATGTACGGGAAAAACAATTAGTTTTTATAATGCTTTATACTTCCCACAACAGGTTATGAATGTAGTAAAGCCGTTTTTGTTGACTTGAGATAAGTCAGAAGCGATAGTGAATATTGTGGCATCTTCGTCTTCGGGTATCCTTGAACTATGCAATCGGTAGGTAACTATTAAGATCACCTTGGCGCATTTAAACAATTAAGTTCATTTTTGTTGGTGCACTTTTGCCATTTTACTGGAACTTCATTGATGTTTTTTGTTCTTCGAAGTTCAACAATTATTTTTAAACTGTTTGTCTTTAAAAAGTCAATTTCATCGTTATCTCCAGTTTAAAGGTGCTTCAATATGAATATTTAGCACTAATTTTATTCATGAATGGAGTGCTCCATGCAGTCGCTCCATGTAAAATACTGGTATTCAGCTGCATCCAGTTAGACTGGGAGCCGACCCCAACATGGTTGGGAAAAGGCTAGGCAGATGATGAATTCAATAATGGAGTGCATGAATGAGTGCGTACTTACGCACGTGTACTGATATGGTTTTGTTCTCATTTTCCTATTTCCCTTGTGTTGTTTTCAATTTTACTTGTACAGACTTAGTAACAAGTACGCTTTTCATTTTGCGATGAATATTTCAAGAAATTGAAGGAGTTATGGTAGGCATTAATTGAAATAATTACTTCCTTGAAACGTTTTGTACTACATTTTTTTAGAATGAATAAATTTGTGTTGATTTGACATAAAGTTTAATTGGGATTGCTTCGTTGGTCAAGTAGTCGCAAGCGTGACTGCTGATTATGAGATCCTAGGTTCAATTCCCAGGTTGGGCAAATCGTTATGGGTTTTTTTCAATAGGAATTTTTCAGCCACGGGGTCTGAATTTGTGCTCAGTTGATGGCAATAGGCTCGACCCCTGTTATACGACTAAATGGCGACATGTTGGTGTAATATTAGGTACACCTACTTTCGGGGATTTCAGTTGTGACTTTTTTTTTTTGGCGGGTTGAAAATCATCGCTCTTGGGCAGAGCGGAAGGGAGTGTCAGACTTCGACTAAAAACCACCCATGTTCCTTCTTAGCCCTTCATGTCGAGGCCGCGGTATCTCTTGCGAACAACCCGCAGCCCCGACGGGGGTTGTGACTCTCAGTTACCATTTCAGTACCACTACTTAATCGTGCCAAAGACAAAAAAAAACCCAAACCCGATACAGCATAAATCTTGCAAACTGGGATATTCCAAACTTAGCTCCGTATTCTCGACTTTTTCACCTCTCACCTTTATAACCTGATCCTTATCGAAAAGTATATTTTATTGTAGTAGTTATAAAGTTACGCCCACGATGACGACAGTGCTTACAGATGCATCATATCGACCTTGACGTGTCTGTTTATTGTGTTTCTATTAAACCATCGTTAGCTGCATCCTGCGCCTTTGTTGAGATGGAAATGACAGAAGTTTCAAGGATTTTCTGAAGGTATGAAAAGTTACTACTTTTACTGTTATCCTGTGTGTGTGTCCACAGCTGGACAAAGGCAAGACTTCCTAATTTTTCGATCCAGGGTCAATGTGGACCACTGGTCGTTGGTTCTGCCCAGCTCGTCCCGCCATGGAAAGTGAGAAGAGTAAAAATTGTTTGGTCCGCATCTGAAAGCATTTTACCTATGCGATAGATGAAATATTCCATACGATTCTTGCTTTTATTTTAGGGCTTGTTATAATCTCGGCTCGCGTGGTGGATTATAGCCCATTCCCTCTCATAGAGAGGAGGCCTAGAGTCCCAGCAGTGGAAACATTATAGGCTGATTATGTGAGTAAAAATCATTTAGGTAAGTACTACATATTTTAAGACTGGAAGCCGACCTAAACTTAGTCGGAAAAAGGTTAAAATAATGATGATGAAGCTTCCGTGTACACTTCTATAGACTACTATATAACTGATGCGGGACCGGGAAAGAAAGAGAACTGCATAAGAATTTTTATATTATATTGTTTTTGTTTATTTTATGATAAGTAAAAATAAAGACTTAAAAATATTCTATTTATTTTTATAAAGAAACGATAACAGGCAAAGATATATTGCGTTACATGTCTTCAATTTTATTACAACTATGAAAAGCAGGTTTAATGCGCTGACCGTACGTATTCCGCAAACATGCATGAATCGACCGATATCAAACCGAATGCTTAGCGTTTCCGATAAAGTCGGAACATAGGCCATTGTCACTATAATACTACACTCGTTTGTAGTATGTGTCTTTTATTTTATAATCATCAGCATAACATTTTCTCGTTCAACCTGCTTACCGCATCAATATTTTGATACTTTCTTTTGCTTTTCTTCTGACGCTATGTTAGGAATGCTATCTGATCTACATCATAATTATGATTTGCACTCAACCATTATTATAATATTACTAGCTAATGCCCGCGGCTTCACCCGCGTGGATGTCGGTCAAATTATATACTAAAACCTTCCTCGTATCGTCTTCATTGTTTGTTTACGTGAAAAAATAAAAAATACGTGTGCAATATTTTTTGGAAATCTATCTGACGGACTAATTAGATTTTTTTAGTTAACTACCTTATTAAACAATACGCACATGAACCCGAATCACAGGTGCGAGTCGTGGGTTCCAACACGAGACCTGTGCGTTGACAGCCCGACGGTCAAAACACGGGGTCTATCACAGCTACAGCTAAGTTACTAGGATTAGGGTTTCTATAGCGTATGATGGCAGGCTTTAAAACAGCAAGGATTAGGCCAAGACTACATAGACATGATCAAAGCAATTTACTCGAGAAGCTCTACAAGAGTAAAACTTGACACTAGAGGACCAATATTTCAAGTCGAGAGGGGGGTAAAGCAAGGAGACCCACTTTCCCCAAAACTTTTTATCGCAGTCCTAGAATCCATCTTTCAAAATCTCGATTGGAGCGATATGGGAATAAATATCAATGGCAAGTACCTCTCACACCTCAGGTTTGCGGACGACATAGTACTACTGTCGGAAGACCCATACAAACTGAAACACATGATAGATTCTCTTAATCATCATAGTGAGACCATTGGGCTACAGATCAATTGGGACAAAACCAAAATCATGACAAACCGTGAACAAATACCTATATCTATACAGACAGTACTTATAGAATATGTCGTGGACTATATTTACCTTGGCCACCTAATTTCAACAAAGTCTTGCACAGAAAAGGAAATCGACCGCAGAGTGAAAAATACTTGGAATAGGTACTGGAGTATGAAGGAAATTTTTAAGGGTCCTATACCCATAAAGCTAAAAACAAAAGCAATGAATATTTGCCTAATACCGGTTCTTACTTACGCATGTCAAACCTGGCCTCTCAAAAAATCCTTCCTAAGCAAAGTAAGAAGCTGTCAACGAGGAATAGAACGGAGTTACTTGAGCATCAGATTGAGTGACAGAGTCAAAAGTTCACTGATAAGAAAAAAAACCAAGGCAAGGGATGTGGTCAAACAGGTCCTGACACTTAAATGGAAATGGGCAGGCCATATACAAAGAACTACGGATGAAAGATGGTCACAAGTCATTACAAATTGGTATCCATTCAGTAAAAAGAGAAGGAAGGGTAGACCGCTTAAAAGATGGAGCGACGACCTAAAAGAAACAGCCGGAAACTTGTGGCCCAGATTGGCGAAAGACAGAGTCACCTGGAACAGTTTGGAGGAGGCTTTCACCGCAAAAGGCGGCCCTTACACCTAACAATACTAATCTCATTTTAAGTACAAATACTAACATTACTAACAAATAACTAAAAAAGTACACAACACAATATATATAAAACTAAATGTAAACTAGATGTAAGGGATAAAATAAAGCTAAATAAATAAATAAATAAAATATAACCTGAAAAACTAGTATTTACAAAAACAGCTGTGAAAAATTTGGAAGTTTGACCCCCAATATCTCCGTAACTAGGGGGTTCCCAGGTATGGTCAAGAACAAAAAAATGATCGCAGTGGTGGGGAGAACAAGTGCCCTTCGTTTGTGTTAAGGGTACTTTTACACCCTATATATTATATTCCTTTCGTTATTCTTATTGTATTGAATGAGAATAAATCAGGTTAATGACCTGTGCATTAAAGTAAAGACCTTTTTCATGAATTTTAATTATCAGTTGTCTTTGCTCAAGAACGTATTTTACGTGATGCCGGTTTTTTACCTCTTTATTTCTTAGTAGGTATCTCATCAGCTGCCTAGCCTTTTCCCAATCATGTTGGGGTCGACTTCCAGTAAGGTTATTATTTACATTATAATACAAACTACAAATAGAACTAAAATTACATAAATTCAACAATAGCATAGAACACTTAGGCGTAAAAGTACTACTCCGCATCGCTGTCATCCGGGAACGTGCCCAAAAGCCTGGCAGCATTGCCGTGTTGAATGGCAATACTAATTCAATTCGAAAAAGAGACAGCCTGGTCACGCGAAGTTTCGACCAGACGGTGAGAGATTTCCATAAAATGGAGACCCGTTCGTTTTGACCCCAAACAGCACAAAACCGTAGCTACCGATCCTCAAGCGTCGCAAATACTGTAGGTACCTATATTGGTACAGTATTTGCGACGCTTGAGGATCTCAGCAACCGCACCAGCAGCGCCTGCACGACCTATCAACTTGTGACCCGTAGCTAACTCGTCAGTAAAGCCCATCAAGTTTTAAACTTACTAGTTCACTGTCTGTTAATGATTCTACCATGAACGAACTTCAACCATTCAGTGTTGTTTTATAAGAGGTTCTACATAATGAGTAAAACAAACAATGTCGAGTGAAAAAAACAAATGATGATTAACGCAGTCAGACAATATAATAATACCTATTGATTTATTGCACAAGTACCTACTACTAAGTAATCATTTGTAAGTCTAGCTTTGTAGACAGCTAAAAAACATAACAATACATCGCTAGAATAACAGGATTATCATTTCCTGATCTAAATACTACATCACGTGTGATTACAACGGAGTAATCATAACATTAACATGGAAATTATCACAGTTCTTAAAAAAAGTGATTACAGTATATTTATATCATTATATGTTTTAGTAACGTTGGTCCACAGACTGTATATTGACGGTTAGTGAATTGTGAAAATGGACATGTAGAAGTTTCACTCTGCACAAGCTTGTTCAGGTTGTAATCAATATCGGCAGCTGAAATCTCCATATGCAGCGCAACTAGTGCGTGTTGAGGTGCTTGTTTGATATCAACAGTATAAAAGGCGTTTCAATCGTGTAAATAGTAACTGTAAATGCCCAGTCAGAGGCCCAGGCTGACACCAGATTAGGAGTTCGAGAGAGATAGTAACTGTCTTGTAAGGGTCCGAAGCTCTGCCCGTCGGGGCTGCGGGTTGTTCGCAAGAGATACCGCGGCCTCGACATGAAGGGCTAAGAAGGAACATGAGTGGTTTTTAGTCAATAGAAGTCTGACACTCCCTTTCGCTCTGCCCAAGAGCGGGAGGGGATATTTGATGATTTTCCACCCTCCATAAAAAAAAGGGTCCGAAGCTCTCGCAGCGGCGATTGGCCACGTAGCGGCGATTGGCGGCAGCGACCACTCGCGTCCGGCCTTGGTTCAAACCATGGTCCAGAGCGAGAGGAAATGGGACACCGTCGCCTCCTTCTGCGAAGCAGTAATGCTAGCGAAGGAGGTGGCGGACCGAGAGAGGGAGAGGACCTCTCGTCCCAGCCGCTGCGGGAGACGCTCCGGGCGTCGGGGACCACGTGTTGGCTTCCGGCCACCATATAATAAGCTTGCTTGCAAGGGCCGACGCCTGTCGGAGCTGCGGGGTGTTCGAAAGAGATACCGTGGCCCCGGACACAAAGGGCTAAGAAGAAACATGGATGGTTTTTAGTCAGTAGAAGTCTGACACTCCCTTCCGCTCCATTCAGAGCAGGAGGAGTCATTTGATGATTATCCACCTTCCAAAAAAAAGCGTCCGGTGAAAAGTCAAAATCAAAGCATTTATTTAAATTAAACCATGACAGGTACTTTTGAATATCAGAAGAACAATTCATAAAACTAAACTACGAGTGCAATACGTCATCCCGAAAGCCACCACGCCAAATCACACGTCCGGTAAGCGACTGACTCAGCATTAAACGTAGGCCTTCTTTGATATATATCTTTGTTTGTAATGATATCGAGCGCGTCTAGAAGCCGCTGTGATGGCAAGGTCAAGATTGTTGTGAGCATAATTGTGAATAAAAAACGTAAACCGGTCACGCGAGAAGAGCACGCATCAGGGTTTCATAACTAACGGCTATGACTAACGTAAGAAGTACACGTGGAATGTTTCTGAATTTAATGAGTCTAGTTTTAGGTGGTAAGGTCCTTTCAAGTCAAGACGTCCTTAGGTTTAAATAACAAACCAACGTATGAAAAATCTTTGATTTCATAGTCTCCGTATACAAAGTGTACACACCGCGACACATCAACCATTAATTTTCAGTATAACATGGATTCCGTTAGTACAAATTTTCCGTACAATAAGAGCCGCATAAACTTGGGTTTAGATAACATGATTGGTCGTCAAGAATGAGTGCCAGAATGGTGTCATAATATTTAAGGGTGTGGTAAAACCATTGAACAAACAACTGTCTCTATGTAGCTGTAGCTGTAACTGTAGCCATATTGGTACTCACAAAAAAAATATACAATGCAAAAAAAAAACAATATAAATCTATGACTGGGTGGAAATAAAAAAAAAACTTTAGAGAACCGGCAAAACCCCATTGTTTAACGATCCATTCTAGGTACATTACGATTTAAATAATTCATGCTAAATAGTTATTTACTTGGCAATTTTTCCATAAAACCCATATGAAATAATTAGTCTAATTGAATAAGCTTTTTTTTCCGACGTCCGGTAGTTTTTGTTTACCGATTGCGCAGGAGTGCGTCACAAACGGGTTCCCCGATTTTTACTAGTTATACAAGTAAAACCATGATATTCTGTAGGTACAACTTTATAATTGGCAGCTATCATCAAAATACCTGAGATGTTTCCCACATTATCATTGCAGTGTTTGTTTTGGGTTTTGTCTCATGTTCTGAACCGTGCAATGGATTTTTGGGGGTTTTTGAAAGGCATGGAAACTGAAGTGTCCTCAGAGAATGAGATTAGGTAAAGAAATTATACTTACTTGTCTAAAGATAGAAAGAAAACGTATTTATTTGGCACATACCCCAAGTGCACACAACAAAGTGAAAATTAATAAAAAAAAATAAGAACTAAACACGAAAAAGATTGTGTATCTCACGGCTGCGCCAAATAGGACCGTCTGACAACTGTATGTTTCCACGAAATTATTATTTCGTGATTTAAAAAAAATGTATAGGTAACAAGTGAAGCTCGTCGCTAAACAATAACAGACGTACGGGTCGATCTTAAGACCGAGACTTCCGTGAAGGGTAACCACCAATTACATAATTACATTAACGTTTTCCTTCGTGTCTCGGACATCACGTTAAGCCGTTGGTTACAGCAGTCATTTGTGGATCTTTGGGTAGTCAGAGGCTCTAAAGTGTGCCACCTAGGGTTACAAAGGGGTATCGCCAGAACTAATAGGGATGTTTACTGACTAAAAAAATATGATTCTAATTAGTCCGTCTGTTAGATTATCGAAAAATATTGGATACGTATTTTTTGTTTTATCAAATCAATAAAAATTGACGAAGATAAAACGCGTCAAAGATTTGAGTGGGGGGGGGTCGTGACGTCACTCACCGGTAAAAAATGTCATTCTAAGACATTAGGTCTTAGAATATGACGTCGCACGAGTTTTAAAAGCACTGTATCGTCTTCATTGTTTGTTTTCGTGAAAATAGAAAAAATACGTGTCCAATATTTTTTGGAAATCTATCTGTCGGACTAATTAGATTTTTTTAGTTAACTACCCTATTGTTATAGTATGGCTTGTCCTAGTATTTGCAGGCAGGCGCTGATGGACGCTACAGAAAGAACCAAACTCGTTGCCAAATTTTGGGCAGACTCAATTTTGTTTGTAAACAACACGCTAAGAAGAAGATGTACTAACTGGGTTGTGGGGATCAGATGGGCAGTCGCTCCATTTAAAATACTGGTATTCTGCATCCAGCTAAACTGGAAGCCAACCACAACCGAGTAGGGAAAAGGTTAAGCAGTAATGCTTTGAAAGAAGAAGAGATGAAGAAGAACTTCATGACATTAAAATTTGAGACCCATCTGGAACTAATTCCTATAAACTATCCCACTCATCTGCCGGCAAGATCTAAATGGGTTATAACTTACCGATGAATGTTCGTATCTATTTTAGGTTTAAACAGACGAACACCAGTGCAGGCCGAAATCCGTGCCCTGAATCCCAATGAGTTTAAAAAGAATTAACTATATAACGCGAATTCTGGCTGTTGACAACAGAAGCTCAAAGGCAGTATAACTGGCAACATTTAAAACAAGTGAACATAATTTTGAAATAAGAATGAAATTGGTGATCTCGTTGGTGGTCTTAAGCTGTGCTTTGTTCGAAGCAAGGGGATATCCGTACCCGGTGTTCTCATCTTCAGGAAATGTCGATACATGTAAGTTTGTATATACTTTATTCAATTTTACTCATTTCTATGTTCGGGAGTCATCTGATCACCTAATGGAAATAATATTTACAATTCACATAAGCCAGTGGTGTACCCTTTAGTACACCCTCATTTCGCCAGTTAGCAGCCTTCCTAACGTCTGCTGGGCACAAATTCAGACTCCGTGGCTGCTACTGATAAATTCCTGACGGAAAACCCCAATAACGCTTTGCCCGGCCTAGGATTCGAACCCAGGACTACATGCACAGCAGTCGCGCTTGCGACCACTAGACCAACCAGGCTGTCGCAACCATCATCATCATCAGCCTATATTGTTCCCACTGCAGAGACTGAGGGCTCCTCTCTAGGAGAGGGATGGGCTATAATCCACCACGCGGGCCCAGTGCGGATGGGTAGATGTCACATATATCTTCGAATTGTTTCCTCACGATGTTTTCCTTCACAAGCAGTTGCAATACAATACAATAATTTACAAGGATTTTAGTAAATACCAAGTCGACTTAATCAGGAGTTTATACGATAGGTAAAGAAGTATTTAAAAAAAATTACTCATCTTTACGTATAAGTGTCTACCTAGCTTATGTGTTACAGTTTCTACATTTATCCATAACATCTCTTTCACAGGGTCATACGGCGATGCTAATCGAGGTGGAAGGGTGCTCAGCCGCTCCTACAGCCCCTATGCCAACCGACGGGCAGTCAGGGCTCCACCAACGACATACTCGTTGTGGCAACCCGAAGCCAACCAAAGGAATTTACCTTTAACTCATCATCAAGCCATCCAATACCATCAAGCCGAAATTCGTCGCAGACAATTGCTGGAAGTTAATGATACACCACCTCAGGAGAACGAAGTTTACTACCCTCAAGCACCACAGAGTGTTCCTAATGTCCCCGTTGAGGCTACTGAATTCATTGTACCAGCAGAAGAAGCCGAAATAGTCCCAACTACCATCAAAGCTATTGTCCCTGAATTAACTGAGCTCGAAATTCAGGAACCACAAGAAGAACCTGTGCAAAAGCCTAAAAAAGCTGTCCAGAAGAAGAAACAAGTCAAAAGGCCTGTGGAAGATGAAGAAGATGATGACGAGGAAGATGATTTCCCTGCTCATAGGTTCCTTTCTGGTGCAATCTTCCCCATGTTCTTCGGATTGGCTGGATCTGGCGGACCAATGGCTGTTGCGAATGCGTACAGCACTGGGAAAGGTGGGGCAGCGGCAAGCGATGCTACCGCTTACGGAACCTTGCCACCTGTAAAGAGATCGCATTAAGAATGTTTAGAATGTTCTCGCGATTAAGTTTAACATAATATTGTACTTAAATGCCATTGTTTTTACTTTGTTTTCTACACGTGCACATATAAAATACTACGGATTCCATCGTTCGTTTAATTAATAAAAGTTTCCATAAGTTAAAAATTCTCGCTGTTTTATTTTCATTGCCATAATATTTCTGACGTCAATCTTGACTAGATGTCAAATTACTGTCAATGAACGTTTTATTTAGTTAGAAATATCTTGAAACCCGAATGACAGCAGTAATCCCACAAGTATGACCTTTGCTACCCTAAAAATAATGACTCAACTATCGATTGAAAAAAAGCCTCTTCCTAATACTTCTGTTACAACCATTCTAGAACACCTCGTGGCTTAAAAATAACTGCCACTCGGGTCGATCTTTAGGTTAAGCCGCGCTTGCCTAGGTTGGTCTGTGGATGGGTGACCAATCATTACATACCGAGTTTTCTCCGTGCCTCGGAAAGCACGTTAAGCTGTTGGTCCCGGCTGCCATATATAGATCTATGGCAGTCATTACAAGTAATCAGTGACCTGAAAGTCTGTCAACCAGTCTTACCAAAGGGTATCGTATTACCCAGTATTAACTGGGTTGTAGAGGTCAGATAGGCAGTCGCTCCATGTAAAATACTGGTATTCAGCTGCATCCAGTTAGACTGGAAGCCGATCCCAACAAAGTTGGGAAAACGCTAGGCAGATGATGACGATGATTCTAGAACAGTTGGTAAAACAGCTTGGACAAAGGTGCAGAAAGTAAAATTTAGGAAGGTATTCACAGAACAGAAGGTATCACATTAAGGTGACATCAAAAATGGAACAAAACAAATATCATGTATATTTGTTTTGTTCCATGACATGAAACTATACATTTCTGAGATGATTCAACCGGAACTTGTCCGTGGTTGTGAATGTGAACCAAACAAACAAAGAAACAACGATGATAATTTTATTATAGTAGTTTAATTGACTTAAGAGGTCCTGAGTCAGGAAAATTGTTATTGGATTTTTTCCATTAGGAATTTCTTAGTAGCAGCTGTAGAGTATGAATTTGTACCCGACAACCCGATTGTTGGCCATAAGGTCCCTATTACATGGGACTTAAACATGTCTTATCCTACTTCCTACTTAATCACACTTCACACTATATTCACACTTCACACTAATACTATAAAGGCGAAAGTCTGTGAATGTTTGTTACTCTTTCACGCAAAAACTACTGAACGGATTTGGATAAAATTTGGTTCACAGGTAGTTTATAACGTGGATTAACACATAGAATAGTTTTTATCCCGATTTTATCTTCCCGTGGGATAATCGAAGCCGCTGGCAACAGATAGGTACCTCTGCATCACTGCATACCTCTGCTTAACCCTTCGGGGTTTACAGGCGTGATGTTAAATTATTTAATTTAATGCCATCTATACTTCATCTAATTTCCACTAAAGTAAGCGTCTCAGGCGGCGTGAGTCGTGGCCGTGATTAACATGCTTGTGGTTGTTAGTTCCATAGTTGATAACTAGATGGCGCCTTGCCAAAATAAAATGAATACAAGCGGTTAGTTTCTGGACCCTGTATTACATTCGGATCTACTGCAGCTAACGATGCTACAAAATGACTATGAGCTAAAATAATCCAAACATTTTGAAACACGTCTAAATGTTAACACAATTATTCTGTTCCCTAATTCGATTCTGTAATTAACCCGAAACATAGCTTTGGTTAGGACTAGGAAGGTATTAATTAATAATTCGCTACATAATATGAGTAATATGTGGTCACTACTGCTTCAACGCCTGATGTATTAGTTACATGCAGTAAACTCAAATCGACAACTAAAAACTACCTATTAATTCTAGTCTAGCCTAGTGTTTAATTATTCAATAATCTTAGACTGGTAATGTAGAGGCCATCTTATTATATTCTTTTTAACGTGTCGATGACAATTCAAATTGAGTTAGCCCAATATTTTTCGACGAGCCTAGACCCTTCCCTTATTTACTTGATTCTAGCTCCTGCCGTCAGTTGCAAGTAGAAGGTACCTTATAAACCTGTACTACTAGAATGCCCAAAAGTCTTTGGGCTAATGCACAGAATTTAGGGCTTCCTACATTTTGGTCTGGCGCTTCTATAGATCCACCAAATCCAGTGGGTACAATCAGAAAATTAAAGGAAATAGTAACCTCCTAACTGTATCTGTTAGATATTATCTAAATGTGATGTTTCAAAGATTCTATCGGTGGTGTTTACAACCTGTAGAGAGAACTTATTGTAACAGCATTCTATTTAAGAAGTCTTCAAGAGTTATGATGTTTAATTGATTAGGTAATTTATTTGGAACCAATATGGTTCCAATAAGTGACTACTTTACTTTGTATCTTTCAGCTAGATAAGTAGATAACTTACTAAAGAATTAACAGATTTACATATTAAAATCAGACAGTATAACCATGACGCCTGTGATATAAATACAATTTTAAATGCAAATGTTAATATGTATTAGTTTGCAAATGTTAATATGAGGGGCAAACAATGAGCATGACAGCTTAGAGATTTTAAGGACTTAAATAAATTACCACAATTAAATGGCAAATTTTATTTGTATGGATGATAAAATGCGCATTACCTCTATACATTTAAAACATATAACAACATGAAGATATAAATTTTACACTTATCTCCAAAAAATTGTAAAATATTTTAGATTCTGTCTTCTATTCTGGGGGCTCCGTAGGCAGTTGCGTGGCTCGTGGCTACTCCACCTTTGCCGGTGCTGTAAGCATTAGCGATGGCTGTGGGACCGCCATGGCCATGGCCACCAGCACCCCTACCTCCGTAACCACCGAAAAACATGGGGAAGAAGGCAGCCGCTGGCATCTTAGGTGCGTACTCATCTTCATCATCATCATCGATCGGCCTCTTGACTTGCTTCTTTTTGTTGACAGCCTTCTTAGTCTTCTGAACGGGTTCTTCTTCTGGAATTTCCTCTACTTCAGGTTCAATCAATTCAGGGACGGCGACAGCTTTTACGGTAGTAGGGACAGCCTCGGCCTTCTCAGTTGATTCAGCAAGTTCAGTTGCCTCAGTTGGAGCATAAGCCGGGTTCTCTGGTTGTTGGGGGTAGTAGACTTCGTTCTGTTGGGGAGAGACGTTGTTGAATTCTTGCTGGGTTTGACGGCGCCTGTCTGGCAGGTAGTACTGGCCGGATTGCTGCGGAGTCGCCTCGGTCCTCGGCTGCTGGAACATGAAGGCTGCCATGCCACCACCGACGCCGCGCTGGTCGTAGTATGGGTTGTAATAGCGACTCAGCGCCATGCCTCCGCGATTGCCATCTCCGTAGGTCACTGTGAATGAAAAAGGTGTGTTAAATTAGGTTCATCATCTGATACTTTTTCAGGTGCTCTATACATCTTAGGTCTACTTGGAACATGAAAATGTGGGTATATTACTACATGTTTGATAGCTATCAACAACTAACAACTTTATCAAACCATTTTAAATCATCAAAATGACAAACACTTTCAATAAAAATCTTCACAAAAGTCGATGGCTGCAAGTAAGACATAATACTACTATGTTACCTGATCTTGATGTGACTGCTTCAGTTTTATGAAAAAATATGGATCCTCGAAGGAGAATAATCACTCTAGGCAAATTATTTAAAAAGGTACTTACGAGAATCAACATTTCCATAAGCAGGATAATACGCGTACGGGTATCCCTTAGCTTCGAACAGCGCGCAAGTCAACACCACCAGCGATAAAACATACTTCATTTTTACAGTTTTCGTAATATTTTCTCCACTATTTAATACCCTTTGTAGACCAAAGGGTGTTGTGCGTTATACTGCTTCTGAATGTATGCTGGCCTGAGCCAGACTTCGCGTTATATAGTCCATTCTGTCTGGACTAATTGGGATGCAGGACACGGCCGCGCCTGCACCCGCGCGGGTTTCGACTATTTTACGATATTCGGCAGAGTTCTAACCGTTATCGGAGACTGGACATCCTATAGAGGACCTGGTCATTCGTAACACGTCTCTATTAGGTAGGTGAACCGTTGAACTTTTTGTTTTGGTGCTTTTTTTGCATTAAACTGCACCGAGATTTGGTGAGTCAGACTTTTACAGTAGTAATGGGTTTTTCTTCGATTTTAGTGGATTTTTTTTATAAGGTCCTGTGGAAGATATGTTTTTTGTAGATGACATCTCAATTAATTGCTGCATTTCTTTTTTTTTATAAACCACATTTCAATTTTAATAAAATATTCTGTACTGAAGTAAAAAATGATTTTGAATGTGGATGGCCATTAGATAAGAGGAAGCCAAAGAAACGGATGCACTGTGAAAAGGATAATACATATGATAAGAAAAGAGGTATCTGATAAGATAACGAGTCAATGAGAACTATGGAAGAAGAAGACATGCAGCGTCGACCACAATTAATTGAAATAAAGGCAGAAGAATGACGATTCTCCAATTAAAAATCCTATAACTTCACCTACAGTGTGTACAAGGAACTCTACAAACCCTTTATTTATAGTAGCATTGTGCGAATCTGCAAACACAAAGTGCTATAAATATGGAAAAATCGAAGCGTACGATGCGTGCACGCATTATGTTGCGTTTGCAATCGCCCTGCATAAATCCCACCCTACGTGGAATGACAAAAAGGTTCATTCATGAAGATTTATAACGTTAGTAAAACAGTGTTTACTAGATTTTTAACTACTTCTTGGAAACATTGAACGGTATAAATTACACACGGTAAATATCGCGGAAAATTGCACTATTGTAATGTTGAATGCAAATATTTTTATGTGGTTTTTGAACTTTTTCTACTGTTAGTAACCGCTTGTGGCAGAAACATCTTGGAAGGTTTTAAAGATATTATGCACGAGTTAGCTTATTTATTTGTTAGTTTTACCTGATATTTCATAACATCACGCCTGTAATCAGAGGGCAGAGATGGACTTATAGTACACCCAAAATTTAACTTGCTATGCTTGATCTCATTTAATAGGGTACCACGGTGTAAATCCTGCTATCTGAGATCCTGTGAATCGAACCCAGGACTTCTTGCTCAATATTTATCAGAAAATAATAATAATTATAATTTCTACAAGCGACAGATTAAAGTTAAATAGAAGACGATGAGGAACGTAGCTATCTGCAGTTTTTATAGTAATGCTGTTTCTCTAAAGTAAAAGGGCATAAGTGTATGTATGTAAAATAAAAATGTATACTGTTACTTTAAATAGAAATAGGTACCTTTCCACCACATTACCCGTTGCTAGGACCTCATAATGGATTGATTAGGCACTTTCAACATTTCATGCAACGAATGCTAAAAAGGACCTAAAAAGTTAAGTAAGTCTGCGACGTCAATCATTTCCCAAGAAATTACTTTACGTATTCGCGGTGCCAATAGAAGCTAAAGCCTTTGCGCATGTCCGAAATCCTTAATATTAAAATCCATACATATTTGTATTTCATCCACGTGAAAGATTTGAGTATACTAGTAGCAAAGCCGGCGATACTATCTCTGTGTTCGTCCATTCCTTGCGTCGATACGATCTGTGCCCACGGCATAAATTCCGTTAAAATGTTCATAACTGTCAAATATGCCTGTTTGCACATTTGCGTATGCAGGTAGATTTATGCCGGAAACGTCGTATTCTTTACATTAGTATGACCAGCAAGCCGGCCTGATTCATGCTCTACAAGACTCAAGTCATGTTTGAACACCTGTACCGCCGTAATGTCTGAGGGACAATGTCATTTAAACTTGAATTTTAACGCTAAGAGTGTGTAATAAGTTGATGACGTAATTTTTTTTTTTTTTGTTATTTTTTTTTTTTTAAACTTTGCCCCACACTAGGAATTTCTCCTGTATCGTGGGTGCGTTTTAAACATTTAAACTCACATACACAAACACACCCAGACCCGAAACAACTATCTGTAGGCCATACAATTAATATTTGATCCGTGCGGGATCGAACCCGCGACACGCAACGCAGCAGTCCAATTGCTCAGCCACTGCGCCAACCGTGACGTCTTGATCTTGATTGGTTTGTTAGTATATCGTAGACATCGAAAAGTGATCAGTTGATTTTTAAAATTATAGTTTCGGTACACAATGATTACAGTTTCAATAAAGAAGGGCGCATACGTGCCAACGCAATTTCTAGCCAGCCGGAACATAGTCTCCGAATAATTACTGAATTTATCATTCCAATAACACCTAGCTTGGTACATTACATTAGTTTAGACATTCACACCATACTCCAGAAATCCCGAATAAAAATAATTTGCGTAATAAAGTATTCGGCGAAGTGCACTTGCAAGCCTCGGCAGACATTCTGACTGCGCCCCACCTGTCAGATGGTGCGATACGGCCATATCTAGATGGCCTGATATCACTGCTAAAGAGACAGTGCAAGGACCTCCCAAAACCGCTACAGTTATATCTGATATAAGTTCGGTTTTGCATTGTTCTATTTCGGGCTGTGTTAACTTTCTTTCAAGTGTATCGAAAAGAAAACAAAGAATAAAATAAAAATTGTAGACCGAACGTTCACCTGCTTATCGGTAGATTGAATGAGTTAGTAGTGGACATTTTAAATTATTGGTTAAAAATAGACAAATGACCAATAAACGAAAAAATCCAACAGGCCAAACATAGTAAAACAAAAAGCAGTGCAAATGCAAACTCATAACTTTAAACTTTGAACATATTTTAATCAGAGCCGATCAATATGCAAATACACGTTGCTAACATTAGAACTCAATCGGTTGATGAATTTGGGGATACGTATGCAAGTAAAGCAGTGTATGCATGTGTAAGTCGCAAAGAACTTTGAGTACCTTAACAGATCCGGTAAGGGTCAGGAGCGTCAGTGGCATTCATTAATCGATAAGGATCGATGGGAATTTGACGGTTACTTGGAGAAGTCTTTAAGGTCGATATAAAGACGATCGTGACCCTAATATTTACTTCATGTGATGGAATTTTTGATTAGGGCCGGTCAATATTCTTGGGTGTCCTTTGGGTAGCAAATGTAAATTTTTAATTATCATACCTGTTAGCCATAACCTACTGCTTGTATCCATATTTCATCCATTATTATATGTAGAGTCTTTGTGGTTCAAATATTAAGTGCCTTTTTGTTTTAATGCACAAGCACACGTGATTAAATTAAGGGTGTAAAAATATCCTTAAAGAAGCCGGACGGCTCTCTCCGTGACATTACCTCCTTGATTCGTGTACTATTCAAAGAATCCATCAGCACAGTGTTTTGAGTGTGCTTTCATCAGTTTACACCCTGTATGTTATCTTAATCCTACTTATATATTATATTATATTTTATATATCATCACATCACACTAATATTGTAAAGGTGAAAGTTTGTGTGTGAGTGTGTATGTTTGTTACTCTTTCACGCAAAAACTACTGAACGGATTTGGATAAAATTTGGTACACAGATAGTTTATAACCTGGGTTAACACATAGGATAGTTTTATCCCGATTTTATCTTCCCGTGGGATAATTTTTGAGTTGTAGCGGGCGCTGCCACTGGCATTGCGTTTGTTGGCATATTGTCATGTCTGCACCTGCCTTATTCAATTCCTATTCGAGATCTTTGGGAAGTACGCCTCTCCTTTATTTTTATTGTCTCTTAATCTCCCTCATAATGTTTGCTCGGACTAGCAGTTTTATTATTCGTAATACACGAAGAAGCAGTGAACCTAACCATTGTATAAGTAGGTAGTTACTTTAGCAAACATTTGGCCAAATTCGTGTTTCTTAAATTTGTAGGCACTGACTCAGTTCTCCAGAGTCACCGCCAGCCAATTTGTCGGCAGTATAAAGATGGTACTGTATCACCATATGGTAAGATTTATTTCTGGATATCCTTAATGGGTCAGCAGAATTTATGGTCAGTGTCGGCAATCCTTTTAGCCGCAGAGTTGAAGTTCGCGCCGAATCTATCCTTTGTTTTACATTTATCATGGATATTATGTGATTATTCTTATCACGCCCTTATTTGCATTCATGCGTTACGCTGCATTGGATTTTTAAAGAAATATTTAGCAGGAGCTTTTTTTGGTTAACTTTAATCTATATACCTACCGTCATAATGTAAACCTGTGGCATTACTTAGCTATTCCTCTAAATAGATGTTTGCGTCTACTTCTTAAATAAATTTAGTTGGCTCATTCAAAATCCAGGTACTAACAACAATTGCATTCCACAATAATTTAGCTTGATGGAAAGCAAAAAAAAAAAAGACAATCGTCCATAAAAATAATTCAAGGCACCTCAAATTCAATCAGCATCGAAGCTTGCATGACGTGGATGTCGCACCCTTTACCGTCTGTCTACAGTCTGGCTATTGAATGCATATCGGCGACATCTCTACGTCAAGCTGCTACATGGTGTACACTTGTACAGACAGGCTTGAAATTTTCCTGTTCTTTGTATCGATAATGTCCATTTGCAGGGAATACGTGCCTAAGTTCTCGATGGGTTTTGATTTGTTGGTGCCATGTAGATCATGACAAGTGTTGAATGTGTTATGTTTATCCTCTTGCGTAGGTGCGCGTGCGACCGCGTGCTCACGTTTATTGGATGCTTTAATTATAATTGTTGTTCTAGGCATATCTTTGGATTTAGGAAAACTACCAAGTTTATAAAATAGTACGAGATCAATTCTGTTTTTAGGCGGTTTCCTTTTTGATCAAGCTCTTCTCAGTACCTTACTTCTAATTATATTTAGTACAAGACTTACCCTGTTTAATTTTCATTTAAATGAAAACTTTGTTTCGGAAATCTGATCTCTGTTTAAGGCATATCAAAATGGTTGGTTACTGCTGAAGATTTGACAAACTATAAAAAAGAAACTTGGATTGCACCCAAAACGATTATATCGCGATACCTTAAAGTTGGTGTTCATGTAACCTGTTGGAGATTTAGAGAAGATACAGACAGTTTTTGAACTGTGGTGGATCATAAAGTGTTTTTTTCCACGGTACATATTTCGGTTCAGAAATTGCTAGTATGTATGACGACAATGTCTGTTATTGTGGCTTTATGACGCACCGGGCGCCGACTATTGACGCCTGATTATATCATCATTTGTTACTCACATACAATACATTGGTTTTTACTCTCATTCCTTCTACTTCTCGCACCATACTAGTACTGTGGGGAACTCTACTGAAGCCACTCCATACTCAAATCACGTAACATGCTTTTTTAATTTACGACCTCATTGATACATCTCGATTAAAAATGCCTTGTGCGTTTAAAGAATTTTTATTGTTCACAGTTTTTATAATTTTGGTAAAAACAGCTGCAAATAATTGAGGCGGGATATAAATCCTTGCCGAGGTCGTAGCTGAATTTTTTCTACTAATATTCAGGTACTCTTCCGTCCACCAGGCCATAAATTGTCGCTTAGACAATAGCTACGGAACGAGCAATTAAATGAATATTTCATTGAATTATTTAACTATGCAGATACTAGAAATAAAGTACATGTGCATTTTAATTGATTTTGTAGCTTAAATCTTTAAAATATTTTGTGCAATTATGTTGGTTGGTTACAAATGAGCTCGTCTGGTCTGTATTAACATCGTAATATGTGCAATTCCATCAGTCAGGTTTGACAGCACTTATGGAGATGAGCCTTTCAATTTGTGCACAAACAAAACAATGGATTTGAACGTTCTAAGAATCGATATAAATAGAATCGTCGTAACTGATATCAACTTGGGTGGCATACATACAAGTACAGACGCCAGCACTACAATCTGTCAATCTGTAAAGAATTAAGTTCGAGGTTGATTGAGAATTTGACATTTTCAGGTAGCTTGATATGCTGGCGTCTGTACAACGGAACAATGCATCTGCGACTCACTATGAAGATATTTTTTAAACGAAATAGGACTAACTGCCGCACTCAGTGAGCTTTAATGATTACTTAGGCCATCACTAAGTAAAAGTTTTGACAGTTTTTCATACAAAAGTATGTCAAATCTTTATTAAGTAATCATTAAATATCTCTGAGTACCGAAGTTAGTCGTGATATTGCAAGGGTCTCTCTCGTTATGTGTACTGGTATAAGTCTAAACTTCTACCAAACGAGCCTACCTCGGTAACGCTAGATGCGATATATCAGTAGACTAGCTTTTGTCCGCGGCTTTACCCTCGTGAGAAATGTCGATTTTCCACACTTTTGCTCCCCTTTTTGAATTTTGAAAAATCCTTCCTTTGTGGACGCCTACGTCATAAGAGAAATACGTGTGAGGAATTTTAAGATTCTAGCCCTGAGGGTTGGCCTGTGCGTTGATCCTCAGCTTTGTCTTTTATATATAGGGTGTAAAAGTACCCTTAACGCAAACGAAGAGCACTTGTTCTCCCCACCACTGCGATCATATTTTTGTTCTAGACCATACCTGGGAACCTCCTAGTTACGGAGATATTGGGGGTCAAAGTTCCATATTTTTCACAGCTGTTTTTGTAAATACTAGATTTTCAAGTTATAACTATACTTAAATTACCTCCATGACCCGTTTACTATTAAAACCATCCACTAGCACAATGTTTTAACAGTACTACATTGAGTTATACCGTAAAATGTGATTTTTGACCCAAAAAAAAAAGTCGAAAAGTCAAAAATTTTTGCGTAGGGGTACTTAGTTTGATGTACAGAATGCTTGGTTGACGGCTGTGTGATGGGTTGATTTACACCCTGTATACAGATAGATAAGTTAACAAGGCATTATAATTAACAAAACTCTTGACAGAGGAGCTCGTGGCTTAATAAGAACTGACACTCGGGTCGATCTTTAGGTAAAACTGTGCCTGCCTAGGTCTGTCTGTGGATGGGTGACCGCCCGACAAACCGAGTATCCTCCGTGCCTCGGAAAGCACGTTAAGCTGTTGGTCCCGGCTGCCATATATAGATCTTTGGCATTCGTTACAGGTAGTCAGTGACCTGAAATTCTGACATCCAGTCGTACCAAAGAGTATCGTATTACCTAGTATTAACTGGGTTGTGGAGGTCAGATAGGCAGTTGCTCCATGTAAAATACTGGTATTCAGTTGCATCCGGTTAGACTGGAAGCCGACCCCAATATAGTTGGGAAAAGACTAAGCAGATGATGAACTCTTGACAGAGACCAAGCTTTCTTTAAGTCATTATTCTCCTGCCCTTTTCCCAATTTATTTGGGGTCGGCGCAGCATCTCATCATCTTCCATACATGTCATCTCAGCAGTCACCTGCTTTCTTACCACATCATCCTTCACATAGTGCATCCATCTACAGTCATACTCAACATTTTCCTCATTCCCTCGCATCACAATGTCCATATCACGATAACTGATTTCCACACAACTTTTCAATCGATGCCACTTTCAGACTTCCTCTTATCTACTTACTCATTGCTTATTTTATCCATTCGCGTTATTTCAACTGAGATTTCTTTTCTATCTTTTCTGTTTCTTACTTTTGTATCATAGCAGATAGAGACGAAAATCAAAATCTAATTGAAATTAATTGATGACATAGTAGAATTGTATTGAAACTAATACCTGACACGGTGGAGCTTTGTTGAAGTAATTGACAGTTAATTGACAATTAGTTTCAACAAAATCGTCTGATTAGCCTTTTCCCCAACTATGTTGGGGGTCGGTTTGCAGTCTTACCGGATTTAGCTTAATACCAGTATTTTACCCTATCAAATCTCCACAAACTAGTTAGTACCCTTTGGTTAGACTTGTTGTCTGAATTTCGGGCAACTGACTACCTGTAACAATCTACAAATAACATCCGGGACCAATGACTTCACGTGGTTTCCTAGGCCCGGAGGAAACTCAGTAGGTACAGGGGAAACGCGGTTTAATCTAGAGATCGACCCAACGGGAATTATTATTTAGCCACGAGCTCTCCTCCTCCATTTATTTTCATGACAATGAACCTATAGAAATAAACCTAAGAAAAACATCTTTATTTCTATATCATCATCTGCCTAGCCTTTTCCCAACTATGTTGGGGTCGGCTTCCAGTCTAACCGGATGCAGCTGAATACCAGTATTTTACATGGAGCGACTGCCTATCTGACGTCCACAACCCAGTTAACACTAGGTAATACGATACCCTTTGGTAAGACTGGTTGTCAGACTTTCAGGTCACTGACTACCTGTAACGACTGCCAAAGATCTATATATGGCAGCCGGGACCAACAGCTTAACGTGCTTTCCGAGGCACGGAGGAAACTCGGTATGTCGGGCGGTCACCCATCCACAGACCGACCTAGGCAAGCACAGCTTTACCTAAAGATCGACCCGAGTGGCAGTTCTTATTCAGTAATTCCAAATTCTGAAACCGATTTCTGACCGCACTTTACCGTTTTCCAAATTAGAATTCAATATTACCAAGAAACGAAATCCTCAATTGCATGAACTTCAATTAAACGTATTTTCGCCATAGTAACAAATCATTTGGGCGGTAAATTGAAGTGTTGGTTTTCTAGGAAGCCGTGTCGTGGCGTGGGCTAAGCGACGGGCGTCCATACCAAATACTAGTGGTACACACATTGCCCAACATTACCTTACCCCTCTTCTCACACTACTTGATCTTTTTTTCTTTGTACGAGGGGTCAGGTAATGCTGGGCACTGACGGTACTAGCGCCTCTGCGCGTGCGCTTGTCCAGGCTGTAACGGTGGCGCGGTGATCCTCTCAGCTCTAATAGTGATTGTATTCAAATATTGTTTCAAACTGACGAGTTTATACGTGGTGTTTCTTTTTGGGATGACCTTTTGTTAAAGCAGATATTTTTATTGACGTAATAGACGGAGAATCAAGCATGTTACATTGATTTGTGTGAAGTTCCTTGATGCCTAGCACTGGTACGCACGACGACCAGTCAACTTAAACAAAATCACTTTATGCGGATCTCTCACGGTAGAGGAATAGCTTTATATGTCACCGTGTGCACTGAGGCATACGGCTGTGTTACTGAATTATGTAGTTTGCCCTGTAATGATTTCAACTTCCACTTCCATGCTTTTAAACGTCTGCGCCTTCGCCCAAATGCGTTGACAAGCGTTGTCGTTTGAGAATCGACCAACGTAGAGTCGATTTTAATCTCCGTATAGCAGAAATGTGTTTCTTTTGCATTTGCATGATTGTAGGCTCATATTTTTTTATTCTCCCATGTACTAGGAATTAATCCTTGTATTTCCTAAGTCTAAGTCCGTATAATAAAACCTAGATCCACAAAGTCACACTCCGTATATAGCTCCAGGCTCGCGGCACATTATGCGTGACGCGTGCGCACCTCAATGTGATGTCCGCGCACACGCTCAGCGCATACGATTACCACCGAACACCTTTTCGTCTTACTTCGGCTCATAACAATACATCTCCTAAATACACTATTTCTATTCCGATCGGAGAAACGTCGACAAGTTACTGTCTTAGTCATCGCGGTGATCCTTTTTAATTAATTTATTTTACATGTCTTCTTGAAGAACTCGTGGCAGGCCGATGAAGTTCAACTACCTTTTTATTGACAAGGATCTATTAATTCAATACTCGGACGTTTTTTTTGTGATATGTGAAAACCAATTTCTGTATTCGGTTGTTTGGTATAACGATGACCAATATTCAGATTCTGCTTCAATGCACAGACAGGGACACATTTTTGTCTCAATTTTGAAATGGCGCCATTTTATTCAAGTCAGATCGCATAAATTATCGTGGGAAAATTAGGAAACTAATTCGAATTACTTGATGTTACACATCATATTTATTTGTATACGATCAGACGTTTATTTAATGTCTGAACATTTTTCATATTCATTCATTTTTCATACTCATCAGACTATAAACTTACCTCCTATTTAATATTAGGACGTTTTTGTTCGGATGTTTTTTTTCCATGGGGGTTGAAGAACTTTACACCCTGTTCTTCATACCCCGAAAATTATTTAGGTCAATGTATGGAAAACATACCCGGTTTAATAGATTATGAGTCTTTTGTCTACGAATACATTTACAGAAACAGTTACATTAATCGGTCTCCACAAGCGGGGAGGTCGTGCAGTTTCCGTAAACATGTTCCTGCTGCAGGCAGGTGACAACAACGGACAGGTTTATAGATCAGACAGGACTGTTGTTGCCAATTTTATGTTGTACTGCTAACATTGTGGAATATTATAGTATTTTAATTGTATAGTACGGATCCTGGTTACAAATTATCGCTCTTATAAGGTTTTGAATGATCATCAGCATATTGCCACAGCAGCTTATTGCATATTTATCAGCTTAAACATGACTCAACATACCTGGTAAAATGTGTGTGTACCAATGTTTTTGTATTTTGGATCTTATTATAATGACGTAAGCTAATCAATGAACTCAGTCAATCACACGCCACTGCTTGGTGTGGGACTGTACCAAACGGCACTACATCACTATGCTTCTGGCTTCTGCATACAGCTTGACCCAGCCATCTTTTTAGGGTTCCATTTCCAATTGGCAAAAACGGAATCCTAAGCCATTTTACTCCGAGACTACTGGAATCATACACTTGAAATAGAACACTGTTGAGTAGGTGCCTTTTATGAACCGCTTCAAAAATTGTACATGAAATAATAAAAAAAAAATGGGATTAACCTTCCATGCAATTATTAATATTAATATCACGATCCAGCCTGGGTACGTATTTGAATATCGAAGATTAAAATACCAATGTTCAAAACATCGAAAATTTAAATATCGATTATATCAAAATGTCGAAAATTGTTATACCTACGCTTAAAACGTAGCGGCTGAGGCTGGTCGCCGAAGGCGACCAGCAAGCCGAAGCTGCGGAGGTGAACATGGGTGCCTATCCTTTGTTACGCAAGGGCGAAGGGGTTGCACTTCCCGTAGCGCCGGAGACGTTGCAGAAGCAACCTTTTTCCACACATACTACTTATATCAAAATTTGTTCGATATTTTAACTTATACGTATTTTTAGGGTAAATGAATGAATGTATTAAATGTTGAAAATTAACCCATTTTTACATGTAGGTAGGTATATTAATTTTCGATATTCAAATAATATATGTACCCTCGATATTTAGTTTGTACTTCGATATTTAGGACATTCGATAATGTGTATTTCGATATTTCGATCTTTCGATGTAACTTTTGTAGATATTTAGATTTTAGATATATTATTATTGGACGTAGGATATTTAACCATTCGATAATATAAACTTTCGTTATTTTAATTTTCGGTTTTATGGTTGTCCGATATGTCCATTTTCGATGTTTTGAACATCGATATTTTAACAGTAGGTATTTTAATCTTCGATATCCAAATACGTACCCGTCAGCCGGTCTCTAACTGCCCTCCTCTCAATGACGCCCTAAGCTGAGGTCTGAATCCCACAGGGCGTGCCCTTAGAGAGTGGTTGTTTAACTTGTAATTTACTATGTAAGCCCTGGCTGGGGCCATTCACTATCGCAGCTTTATTAGTTGAAATGCGAGTGACCACGTCAAAAACCAAAGCTATTTAACTATTCAAGAAACTTTTGTCCTTGGCTATTAATTAATATTCATTTATAAAAGACCAGTAGCAGCAGATTACGTCTGAGTAAACAGTGGATTTAACGACAGATGCTCTGTATTATAGTCCAATTGGATGCAAATGTATCCAATTTATCAGTGCAACCTTATATCTGCTCTTTCGTGACATATTTAACAATTTGATACCGCCGCATATGCACGTGTTTTTTAAATTAATATTCTGTTGCAGTTTGCTCTATTGCGATTGAGACGTCATTCCCCTAAATGTTCTAATTTCTGTTACCTAAATGATCGTAAAATTGGGAAAATTATGGACAATTTGATCTAAAACGTACACAGTTCATGAATTAAGGATATGTGGGCTGAATACTAGCCTAATTTAGTCTTTCATTCACAGAGATTTTTTTGTTGTTAAATATAATATTATTCTTGTAGTTTATAGAGTACGTAGGTAGAAATCTAGTTATCAATTTATCGCTTAGTGGTAGACATGGTTTTACAAGCTGCTAACAAAGCTTTCAGAAAGCCACCAACCAAGCATTCTCTACATCTAACTAACTGCCGCACTCAGAGAGCTTTAATGATTACTTATGCCATCACTTAGTAAAGGTTTTGACAGATTTGTCATACAAAAGTATGTCAAATCTTTACTAAGCGACGGCTTAAGTAATCATTAAATATCTCTGATTACCGCAGTAAGTAACTCTACGGAAAAAATATTGCTATTACACTTTTAGTAAACATACTATATATGTGTTGCTCAAAATAATCATTTAATTATATATATAGGTATGTAAAAATAAAACACAGTTATTTTCCTTTCCAACATTTTGTACGCATTTGTATATTAAATTAAAAACACATATATTAAAGCATTTATCACTTGTTTACTGCGTACATCTGGTGATAATGAAGTACATATATATTCTGAGGCTGTAGGCCGGATGTGGCTCCAAATGTTATGTAAATATCACACTAAAGCAGTATTAGAGCTAAGTCATGTTAATAATACTTCAACCGCTAAACTTGTCACATTTGTAATTATATATTTGTCGTAATATTAGCCCCAGTATTGGCTCCAGTTTTTCTTCAATCAGCAACATGTTTTATTTAGGTACCTACAGATATTACAAGAGAAGTTGCAAGTTCCAGTCGGATGAGCAATATTAATAGAATTTAGTCGTTGAAGTCTATTCAAGGAATAAAGTAAGGGAGAATTTGAAATACAAAGATTTAAATAAATAATTAGAGTCCTCACTGTACTTAGGTCGTGCGAAATAAGATGAGCTTACATATAAACAGGAACGTTTATTTTAAATGCTTTATGCGGTCTTTAATCTTCATCTTCCTGCCCTTATCCCATTCTATTTGGGGTCGGCGCAACACGTTTTCTTCTTCCATTCTTCCCTATTACACGTCAAGGTGGCATTAATTTCTTTCTCATTCATATCATTCCTCACACAATCCATCCATCTTTTTTTGACCTTCCTCTCCCTCTCCATCCATCAATATTTATATCCATCACTTTTTTAGTCACATGCGTTTCATCCCTCCTCATTACATCACCATACTAAGATAAACGACTTCCTTTAATTTTTTCTGTAACAGGTGCCACTTTCAAACTTCCTCTAATATACTCATTCCTTATTTTATCCATTCTTGTCACTCCGCACATCCATCTCAACATTCTCATCTCCGCTACATGCAATCGTTTTTCATCCATCTTTTTCAAAGCCCAGCACTCTGATCCATACAGTACGACAGGTCTAATCACGGACTTGTATATTTTCCCCTTTAACTTGAGGGGCACCCGTGGGTCGCAAGTCTTTTTGATATAACACATAAAATAAATAGAGTAGAGCAATTTAACTTGATATTGATTAACTAGACTAAACAAAGTAATAGGGTTTTTTTTTTTTTTTTTTTTTCAGTTTATAATTAATTAACTATGTATAAACTCGGGCAAACTGGTAAAGTGGCCGATGGCTGGCTAGTAATTACTTGCATAAATGTTGCTAGGTTAAGAATAACTTCAAAGATAACTATTAGCAAACAATAGTATGTAGGTTTTGCATTATTTTCTTCGCTAGATAGATGATGATACAAAATATGAGTTAACCATGATTGTGTTCAAAACCATAAAATAAACTACGACCTTTGAGTCGGTTTTGGCTGATTCTTCTCAGAATAGTCAGGTTTGAAACACCGCACCGGCCCTATTTACGTTGAAATAAAGACGAGTAAAAGTGTTTGTAAAAAACCTATTTATTTACAAAATATTTTACATTTATCAAGACGTTATTCTCTGGTTTCGTGATAAAACCACCGTGTGATTCAACTTTTACTCAAACAATAACTGGCTTTCATATACCTCTTCACATCGTTTATACGTATAAATATAATACATTTTCGCACGGTATTACTAACAAAACATTTTTGATGACGTGGTGATGGTACATCATCGAGAAACTAAATAATAGTATTATGGTTAAAGATTAAATCATTGTGTTTCTACTTGAAGATTTGCAGTCTTTTTTTATGGTGGGTGGAAAATCATCAAATGACCGCTCCCGCTCTTGGGCAGAGCGAGAGGGAGTGTCAGACTTCTACTGACTAAAAACCACCCATGTTCCTTCTTAGCCCTTCATGTCGAGGCCGCGGTATCTCTTGCGAACACCCGCAGCCCCGACGGGCGTCGGCCCTTGCGGGCCCCTTCCATGTTGCTGACATCTCTTTGAGGCGCGCGTGGAACAGGAACGCGCCGTCGACACGGCCTGTCGTCGTCATGAGACGGACGGACGGCGAGCTTACCCATCACTCACCGTCCACAGGCCCTTGAAGTTTATTCAAATACGAAGTGATTCGTCAATTTTTAGCCTGTATGACTATATAATAATATTAACAAATGATGGTGATGATTCTGTCATCTATGGCCGAATGGCTTACTAGGGTGGTTGTCAAGAAGTTTGGTTTGGTTTTCATGTGCTCGTTCCTTCTTAGCCCTTTATGTCGAGGCCGCGGTATCTCTTGCGAACAACCCGCAGCCCCGACGGATTTATTTTATCCCTTACATTAAGTTGGTAGGTATCTAATATTTAAACTTATTTATGAATTGTATATTAACAAATATATATTTCTTTAAAATCTAATGATAAATCTTAGCCTCTGCGACGCGGGCGCCATCTTGCAGACTTGTCTGTGTATTAGTTCGTGCCTGGCGACTGGATGGCGAGCGGACTTGCAGCACCGACTCTTCTACCACTTCTTCCACGAATGACTGGCCGTCTGCATCTGAAATTCACAGTGAGAGAATTTTAGCAAAGAAAGACCTGGAAATCCTGTTGAATTATCGGATTATGCTGCTTCAACTTCCTCATAATATGAACGCCATTGCTGACATCTCTTTGAGGCGCGCGTGGAACACGAACGCGCCGTCGACACGGCCTGTCGTCGTCATAAGACGGACGGACGGCGAGCTTACCCATCACTCACCGTCCACAGGCCCGCGTCTATTGCTATTGTGTTTTTCCGTAGAATTTCTCAGTAGCAGTCCCGGACTCTGCATTTGTATATACCGGGCACAAACATCAACCGATGGCAATACGCTCGCCTCCTATTACATGGGACTTGAAACAAAACTGATGAAATGTGGATGGGCTAATTGGTACCCTCTGCCTATTCCTTTGGAGATTAAAGGCGTGATGTATTCGATATAGTTATCGGTGTGAAGTTCGAATCCTTCCTTGAGAAATATGAGCTATGATGAAAACCGTATCAAGCTTTTTCAAGAAACTGCATGGAATGCGGCGGAACGTTATCGGGTCTTAGAAAACCATGTTTCACCAGATCTACGTCAGTACCCATGCTTAGGTACTCAGTTAATTAGTATCTTCAAAGCATTTATTTTGTATCTTTGTATTTTTTACTTTTAATTTTATATTCTAGTCAATGACATAAAATTCGCACGCCACAGTCGCAACAAGTGTGTCAAGTTAGTATAGTACAAAGGTAAATTGCTACCTAATTAATTATGATATTATGTAAGTTACCCAACTGCAACCGCTTTCATAATGGTCCATAAACCTCTCGGTGAGACTGGTTGTCAGACTTACAGCTACTGACTACTTGTTGCAACTGTCACAGATCGACAAATTATGGGACCAACTACTTAGCGTGCTTCCCAAGGCACGGAGAAACAGTATGTAATGATGGCCACCCATCCACCAACCGAACTCAGCAAACGCGGCATAACCTACAAGGTTAAGCCGCCGATTAACCCGTACGGGTGTCATTATTTAACCACGGTGATTCATCAATCACCTAGGTACTACTACATTTCCTCCATAACTTTTTTTTTGCAAATACCGTTAGAATCATATCTTTAGTTGAATTATTTATTATTAACCTTGTCCTTGGGCAAACCATAATTGATTAAACCTTGTTTAGGCTTTTACTAACTGTAAAAACACCGATTAACTTTCGATGAAAGTACCGTGTCAGTTATTAATGGTAGCCTATTCATCTCCTACGGTGTTACGCGCTGGATGTGGTGAGAGGCCATATTTGTTACAAAGTCGTTATTGCCTTATAAAAACAGTGTCATGGGTTGAGTGTTAGCTTATAGTACCTATTAGTCATACTTCCTATGTGGAATATAAAACTAGGTAAATATGAGTAATTATGGTAAGACATGTCGACATTTATTAAATTGCGTTACTATCTGTCACAAAAACGCGTGTTAGTCATAAATTTGAAAATTAACATTTATCTTTTTTTTAATGTACGCCCACTAGGAATTTCTCCTGAATCGTAGGTGCGTTTAGAAACATTTAAACTCAGAGACACAAACAGCCGAATCTGCAAATATTTTTAGGCCTAAAAATATTTTTTGTTCTATGCTGGAATCGAACCCGCGAAAGCCAATCGCTAAATCATTGTGCCAATCGTGCCGTATCTTCCTGCCTTATGCCAATTTATTTTGAATCGGCGTAGCATGTCTTCTTCTTCCGTTATGACAGTTGTGTTATATGTATGGCTGGTGGCCGCAACTCCACATCCAAAGAGCGTATTTTGCGTACAGTTTTTAAGACAGTTAATATACGTACTATGCCTATGCATATACTCGTACATGACCGACTCGATCGCAATTTCAGTCTGCATCTTAAAACGAAGTACACTATCCTTAAAAACCATTATATCTTATCTTTTTTTACAAGCCGCGTAAAAGTAAACTGTTGCTAATTTTGCCACATCAACCTTGAGGTTTTGCCAAGCAAAAGAACAGTCACCAACCTAATTAAAGACAAAACGTAGTCTCTCACTAACACGTACAAAGTTTACAACTTAATGTTATTTATCGGAACTTAAAACACTGGAATTAAAAATCAAAAATCTATCGAAAGAAGTACATACGAGTAGAAGCAGTTTATATGTAGTTGGTACATTATACTACGATCGAGGAGGCAAGGCGTGCAATGCATACTAATTTTTACGCATACATGACTGACAAGACAAAATATGTTAGTATCTATCTTGTACCGACCTTTTCCAAAGGTTTCAACGGTTATCTTCGGGAAAGCAGCAGGGCATTATACATTTAAGAGAGTCAGTGTGTCAATCTACTATGAATTAAGCGCGAAAATCAATCGATTTCTAATCGAGCGTTACGTTTCATTCGCAATATTATTAAATTCGACATATCCGAAGAAAACTTTGACTGTAGGCTTTAGAATAAGTTCTTGGGTACATACCGTTGGCTCCTGTCTGCAGCTTGGACCTCGCTGGGGCTGCAGCAGCTAGGTAAACGATGGCGAACAGAGAGATCAGCAGAAGGGCTCGCATCTTGACGCATGCGCGGTGTGTACTGAGCGTGCGGCGCCTCGACGTGTCATTGGTGCGGGCTATTCTGCAATTTAAGTTGAGTTTTTGTTTCTAGTGCAGTAGGAGGGGCTATGTTTTCTGACAGTATTTTTGAATGCAGTCAAATGCCTTTCACAGTACAAGACTACTCAGTGAAGCTTTTATTATAATCACTGTCACCTATAGTGGGATCACGAGCTCTTTTCAAAATTGTTTCGAGAGAGAAGTTCAGAGAAGTTCGTGATCACATTCATCATCATTTTTACAAGGGAATATAAACTCTGCCGAAGCAAAGTATTTCAAAAATACGTATAGACTCATTTGAGTGTTTCCCCTCCACGGAAATCTTTAGTAAAAGGCGAAAGATCTATGCGTTTTGAAAGGAAACCAGAGATAAAAAAAACAATGCCAACTCAAGTGGACCCAACCAACCAGCGGAGAATCTTAACACCGTGATTCAGGAATCGGCACGAAAAGCACAGTGACATCTCTTGGGTAGAGTTGGAACTAAAATAGCAACAAAGCCACCTAGTTGGGGTTCTTCATGGGCGATGCTGTGAATTAAACTGGTGAGAGTACAAAAGTCATCATTTATCAATTTTTTTTTTTTAGTTAGCCTGATCTTTGTCACTCCTGAGCAAAGGCCTCCCCCCATTCCTTCCACTTTCCTTGTAGTTGCGCCTCTTCCTGCCAGTTAACAAGAAAGCCATAATTTAAAATTAGTCTCTATTCATTTCAGATAAGTCTTTAAAAACCTTATGACGTAATGATACTTCGCTGTCTTTTGCCTGAGAATTGTTGTGTTAGTAAAAATAATGGTATTATCTCTTTTTATTCCGAAAAACCCATGTTTAACGATGGAAGTTTACGAGTACTAAAAGTGAAACAAAGTACTTTTCTATAACGGATCAAGCAATTTCGTAAAGGATTTTAAGATCACTATTGAACGTGTGGAATTTTAAGAAGCTATTGAGAATTTGCATGCCATGTTATTTGCTTCTGATGACGAAAGCCGGGCACGATAAACTACCATTAGCTTCTTGTATTCTTTCAGAACTGTACTTGTTATAAGTTTATGGAACATCGCACTACCTTGCAACCATTGTAAGAGGTTAAGCACGTGGTTTCTGTGAACGATAATAATTGTAAAGTTAGTTATTGCATATTACTTTACCTTGCAATATTTGCAGAATAACGCTATTTTAATTGCATAACACTTAGCCACAATATAAATATGGACAGTACGGAAACTACCTACAAACGCTCGAAACCGCACACTCACACAAACATGCGCATCGACGGGGCACTTGGCAAGTCTTCGCAGTGCGCTCAGTTGTGCGTGCCGCGCCGAGACGAGTGGTCAGTTGGTCACGTATAAGTTCATATCTCCCGATATTTTTTTAAATGCAACGAACGTATTGCGCGGTATACGGCTGTGTCAACTCGGCTTCATCAGCAGAAGAAAGTATTTTTAATCGACTTCCAAAAAGAGGGGGGTTCTGAATTCGTCGGTTTGGTTTTGTTTTTGTATCATATTTGTTTCCGCATAACTCCCTCATTTATGAACCGAATTGAAAAAAAAAAAATTTAATCGAAAAAGTATACTCCCGAGATGGTCCCACTGTTACCATGTCTGGATCTGATGATGGAATCTTAACGAAATCGAGGGCAACCCTCAAATTTTATAGGCACGTATTACGTGTTTCGTATTTTTTCTAATGCTATTTAAGTATTCTATTTAGATTGTATTTGTAAGCTAGCTTTTTTTAATTCGATTGATTGATCACAACAGAATAAAAATGTTATGTTGAGAAGTTATCTAGGGACTTCAGCAACCGTGCATAAAAGGGACAACCCTATGGCTTCAATGGAGCGTAGGTAGTTATCGCATCAACTAGGCTTAGTTTCGCTACTGTCCATATTTATACTGTGACTTAGCGCTAGTGGGGGTGCGATTTCCAAGTGTCTAAGGGAGGACACATACAAATAAGAGTAGCGAGTAAGTTCAGCAATTACCTACTATTTTAAGCATGATTGTTATAGTCATCACAGCCGGGTCTCAAATGCCTTAAAAGAACCGGATATAGCTGGTATTTGTAGAACTGAGTGTAGCCATGCCCATCTACAGCCCGACCACACACACTAATCTAAGCCAATCAGCCAATCTCTATCACACAGCTCCTTTGTCTTGCTGTTGTAAGAAGTTAATTAGCAATAAATTTGAAATGAACATAAATACTAAATCTTACTTTTGCTTTTAAAAAGTTTATCTCTTCTAGATTTTTTTTACATTCTCCCATCAACTACAATAGTTTTTGAATCGATATTCAAAATCTCTCTATTATCATTTATCAACCTAGATCTAAATTCAATCGATCTAAAAGCAGAATATTGTTTCAAAGCCCAACCGGTATCACTGCTATCCGCTATTCTTATGCTAATGAGTGCGCACCATATACCGCAAGTAGTGGTTGCACAATGTTGTCAACACATTTACGACCAATCTCGTTGGCTGACACACATTCATACGTTTTGATCTCGACTTTATAAAGTACATACATAGCATCACGCCTGTAATCCACGACGGGTTAGGCAGAGGTGTACCTAATAGAACACTCATATTTCGCCAGTTATGTATTTAAGTCCCATGTAATAGGGGGCGAGCCTATTGCCATCAACCGGGCACAAATCCAGACTCCGTGGCTGCTACCGAGAAATTCCTGATGAAAAAAGAAACAATAACGCTTTGTCAGAGCCGGAGATCGAACCCAGGACCTGATGCGCACTAGTACCTACGCAGCCACCTGCATAGCTCTAACATTTGCTTTGACTAGATCTAGAAAGGGTCAAGTAGTTTTGCAGGATCAGCAGGGCGTTTAAAATGGCCACTTTATCAGATCATAACTGGGACAACGTAACTGGGACTGTGACCTCTTTCGAATTTGAACGCAATTCATGAAATATTATTTTTCTATTATGATTTATTTTTCCAAATGGTCACAGACGCAGTTATTCTTATGAAACGTTCATTTTACGCTTTTTAACGCAATTCATATTATTTTTCTATTATGATTTATTTTTCCAAATGGTCAAATCAAATCATTTATTTCTTTGCAAACATGGGTTTGTACATAGATGTTATTTTTTTTATAAAGTTCTCCATATTTTACCGTCACATAGGCATGCAAATATGTATTAGGTTTACATGTAAATTATACCTAGATTCAAAATAAGTGGCCTGGCATTGAAATAATATACACTAAAAATATAAAAATGTCAACATGGCCAAAGTAATAAAAATATTTTATGTCAAATGGAATAAAAATGTGTAACAGACGCTGTTACTATTATGAAAGGTCTATTTTACGTTTTTTAACGCAATTCATATTGAGATCTGCTAATGTGCCCATTTTGGACCCCCAGGACAGCAGGTGGCGCATATCCAGCAGAGGGGCTCAACACTCCGCCGCGGGAGGCGCTCCAGGCGTCGGGGGCCAGGTGATGGCTTCCGACCACCGTAGACGCGGGCCTGTGGACAGTGAGTGATGGGCTAGCTCGCCGTCTGTCCGTCTCATGACGACGACAGGCCGTGTCGACGGCACGTTCGTGTTTCACGCGCGCCTCAAGGAGATGTCAGCAACATGGAAGGGGCTCGCAAGGACTACGGGTTGTTCGCAAGAGATACCGCGGCCTCGACATGAAGGGATAAGAAGGAACATGGGTGGTTTTTAGTCAGTACAAGTCTGACACTCCCTTCCGCTCTGCTCAAGATGATTTTCCACCTGCCAAAAAAAAAGGGGGCTCAACACTGGCACTTTGTTGGGCCATCAACTGTGACCCAGGTGGACTACAGAATGCTACTGATAAATTAATCTACGCAGAGCAACCCATCGAGCGACTAGACTTTCGACACACATAGTTAATTTTAAAAACCCAAATACCATGCGAACCAATATATTAACAAAATATTTGACCCCCTGACCCCGCGACTATCACCAGGGTGTTAACAGCCGACCCTTTGTACGTATCCACTGATTATCTATACTAATATTATAAAGCTGAAGAGTTTGTTTGTTTGTTTGTTTGTTTGTTTGTTTGTTTGATTGTTTGTTTGAACGCGGTAAACTCTGGGACTACTGGTTGGAATTGAAAAAATCTTTTAGTGCTGGATAGTCCATTTATCGAGGAAGGCTTTAGGGTACATAACATCACGCTACGATCAATAGGAGCGGAGCATAAATAAAAAATGTTGCAAAAACGGGAAAAGATATTCCTTTTTGAGAGCTTCCGTTGCGTGCGTTGCGAAAACGGTTTAAGTTACGTAAATATCATGTATGACGGAATTGTTTCTCTTTAAAAGTTCTAAAAAAAAGTCCGCGACAGCATATGTTTATCTTTTAAGATTGACTCACTGTAACCATTTTTTAATATTAAAATGTTAGGTTTAAAAGAATGATATTTTGCGAAGCTTATTTAACCCATATGGTATTAATCTATATCTAAATAAATGTGTTTGTTAGCACGGAAATTTAATATAGAATATTTGTGCCCTTTACTTTATACAGTTTAAACAAATATCTTAGAAGATATCGCAATGTAAAAATATACGGGCGACAAAATAATTAAGCGCGTGGCAGTCATTCGGTTCGGTGCGGTAGGTACGTACGTGGGGATTCTGGCCTCTGGGGGCTCCGGAGAAATTCAAATTCAAAATATTTACTGTGCAGTAAATATTTTGAATTTAAGTTTCATAATGTTTACAAGTACAAGGTGTTACTGTATATTAAACAGTAAGAGATACCTATAGTAATTGTTACTTTAATAATATAATCGAAGCCAATCTAAACTAATAGGTATTATAAAGAGGAAAGGTAAGATGTTTTGTTTGTTACGAGTACGATTTAACTCAATTTAATATGTTAGATAGTCGATTTATCGAGAAAGGTTATAAGCTATATTATGTGACGCAGACGAAGTTGTGTGGGTCAGCTAGTCAAATTATAAACTTAAGAACCTGTATTTAAAAACTTGTTTTGCTAAAACCTTATTTATTGGTCGTTAAATTGTCATATATTTTATAGACCTCTAATAAAACGTATAACTGTCACGCATTAATCACATGAATATAAAAAGGATTTTTCGACATGGTGAAGTGGCCAATTATCACCCGTGGTTTTTACTATATAGAGCCTGACACTATTTCATCCAATGGCAGGTTGCCGTTTGTTATGGCGTTTGGGGGAGGCTTTTGTCCTGCAGTGGACGTCTTATGGCTGATGATGGTAGTTAGTAAATAAACTGAGGGTGAAAACTAAAGGTTGCCGAGCAGACGACATAATTGACATCGGGGGAAAACTTGGATGAGGTTGTCACAATAAAAAAGAGGTTTATACCCAGCAGTGGATGAATTTAGGTTAAGGATACTGGGCTACAGGTTGTTCGAAAGAGATACCGCGGCTTCGGCGCAAGGGCAGATTAGGAGGCTATTTGAAGATTTTCCACCCGCCAAAAAAGAAAAGAAAAGAAAGGATGTTGATAATGATGAAATAAACGGAACCATATAAGGTAAGAGTTCAAATAATTATATCCAAAGAAAATAACCCAAATGTTAAAGTTACCACATAGAAACTACATAAAATTGAAAGATGATGTCCGAAAATTGAAAATTACTGTCATGTGTTATGGTACTTTTACCTAATAAACTAATTATGCAGATGAGTTTAATATTAGCGTAGGAGTCAATAAAGAGTACAGAGTCAATAGTCCCATAATTGAGCAGCTCGTGTTAAAAACAGACCGTTTTGTATTGAATATCATTTCTGCGGATGCTTTGCGAGAGCAATGATCTGTTTATAGACCTAGAATCTAGATCAAAACACGATTTATTGTTATTTCATTATAAACGTGACTGCATGATGGAGTTGTCAAAATATTTGGGCGTTTGGCACGTCCTGATTTGTCAATTTTTTACACCGTACCTATGGCTTTTTATGCATCATTCAAAATAAATCTGGTAGTGACATCAACTTCAGTGACAACATCGCAACCTACAAGAATTACTCATAATACTGTTAAATGTTCTTAACCACGTGGGGGCGGACCACAGTCGACAAAACATGAAAAGCTTTTAGAAGCATATTGGCTTTATTTCGGTAGCGTAAACCCAATAATAATATAGCTCTGTCTAAAATCTGGCTTTTCCAATATTATAGCACGACACTTTGTCACCCCTGGTATCCAGCTTAGCTTCTAATAAGCTTTCAACGATGGATAGGTGTGCGGGATGTGCCTATGCAGGCAGAAATATTTAATTTTGTACCGCGTTTGACAACAACTAGACTTTTACTGTACCTAGTCTGTAGTTGTTTTCTATAATATCATAATACCTATCCTACCACAGATGCTGGTAGATAGATAGGTTAATAATTTTGAAACTGAATGACTGCGGGCGTTAACCAGCAGGTTTTTGGTAATTGGCTATAAAGATGGGTGATTCACGATGGTGCACCGCATCTGGGTTTGCGCTACATCTATCTATCTTCTATCTTCTTCTTCTTCTTCTTCTTCTTCTTCTTATATATAAAAATGAAACCCGTTTTCCGTTGTCACGACTTGGCATGAAAACGGCTTGACCGATTTGGCTGATTTTTTTTTTAAATGTTCGTTGAAGTTCAAGGATGGTTTTTACGGCGAGAAAAATTCGAATAATGGCCGAAAAACCCCTCAAAACAGCCCTTTTCTTTTTCCCATACAAACGTTTTCTAACTAAAACGTAAAATCAATTTGAGCTTTAATACCGTACCTATAAAGTTCAAGTGTTAGTGGAGAGGTTCCGGGAAGGCAAAACAATTGAGTGACGTTCAGTTGTTCAGTCAACGAATGACAACTTCAAACAGACCATACGACATTATCACAATAATCTATACTAATATTATAAAGCTGAAGAGTTTGTTTGTTTGTTTGTTTGTTTGTTTGTTTGAACGGGGTAAACTCTGGAACTACTGGCTGGAATTAAAAAAATCGTTTAGTGTTGGATAGTCCATTTATCGAGGAAGGCTTTAGGCTATATAACATCACGCTACGATCAATAGGAGCGGAGCATAAATGAATAATGTTGCAAAAACGGGAAAAGATATTCCTTTTTGAGAGCTTCCGTTGCGTGCGCTGCGAAAACGGTTTAAGTTACGTAAATATCATGTATGAAGGAATTGTTCCTCTTTAAAAGTTCTAAAAAAAAGTCCGCGACAGCATATGTTTATCCTTTAAGATTGACTCACTGTAACCATTTTTTAATATTTAAATGTTAGGTTAAAAAGAATGATATTTTGCGTAGCTTATTTAACCCATATGGTATTAATCTATATCAAAATAAATGTGTTTGTTAGCACGGAAATTTAATATAGAATATTTGTGCCCTTTACTCTATAAAATTTAAACAAATATCTTAGAAGATACCGCAATGTAAAAATATACGGGCGACAAAATAATTAAGCGCTTTGCAGAAATTCAAATTCAAAATATTTACTGCACCATAATGTTTACAAGTACAAGGTTTTACTGTATATTAAACAGTAAGAGATACCTATAGTAATTGTTACTTTAATAATATAATCAAAGCCAATCTAAACTAATAGATATATTAAAAAGAGGAAAGGTAAGATTTTTTGTTTGTTACGAGTACGATATAGCTCAATTTAATATGTTGGATAGTCGATTTATCGAGAAAGGTTCTAAGCTATATTATGTGAAGCAGACGAAGTTGCGTGGGTCAGCTAGTCACAAATAATTACTGTTTCTTTCCCAATAGAAAAACGATTTTTCAAATGGTGTTTGCGTATAATATAAAATTAATTGCTGTTAGTTAGTCGCGCTAAAACTAGAGAACGGCTAGACCGATTTGTCTAATTATGAGATTTCTTGAGATTTTAAGATGTTGCACGTAGAAGCCAATTCATTAGTTATGAGAAGTATCCTACTCTACTAAAGTCCCCATAAGTGTCTAAAACTACCATTAACCTTCAAAAATTACGAAGCTTTTGGAAATTAGCCGTTGAATCCTTACGAGTGATGTTGACGACAACGTTAAATAAACAGGCCAAGTACCAGTCGGACTTGCACATGAAGCGTTCCGTACCATTGTAGTAGATATGTAGTAGAAGTTTATGGTCCTAAAATGACATTTTCCATGTCATTTTAGGACCATAGACTTCTTATAGATTTTTCTGTAATCTGTAAGTGTTGAACTAATTTCTGTATTTGATTTCAAATTTTTAGGCGAAGTAGTGTCGGAGTTAAGGGGGGGGGGGGGGTGGTCGGACAGACAGACACACGAGTGATCCAGTAAGGGTTCCGTTTTTTTCCTTTTGAGGTGCGGAACCCTAAAATATGCAAAATTAGTCATTCTTGTGATTCCATCTTTTATGTTGTAATTAATTACCATCTTCTAGCTTTATGTTTTATTTTGGTCATAAATTCTGCCTTATTCAATGTGATTTAAAAGCTTATTCTTTCATTAAATGTTGTTTCATTTCTGGTGTCTGTGCTGTTGCTCTTTCTTATCATCACGCGTGTAATCTCCAAAAGGTTAGGCAGAGCTGTACACACCAGCATTTCTACTGCTACTGAGAAATTCCAGTTTTAAAAACCCAATAACACTCTGCCCAACCCGGGAATCGAACCCAGGACCACAGCAGTCGCGCTTGCAACCACTATGGACAAAGAGGCTGTCGGGAGTCATGAATTGCGTTATTCTAATACTCTGTAATTCATCCTGACATTTCTTGTGTGGGCGATAAAATAATAATAAGTTTATGACTGCCATTTATAATAATCAATCATTACAGTCCTCAATCTCGGAAGTATCATAATATTGGGATAAGGAGTAGAAGGCAATTTTGTAAAAGTATGTTATTTTTATTCGACTCTTTCAATTGAATAAATTACAAAAACAGACTAGCATATTATGACCAAAAATAACTGACAAGTAATAAATGATATAGATCTATATGGGACTGACATCCTAAAGTGGAACTTGGCCAGGGTAGAGAAATAAAAATAGACAAGGAGTATTAATCGATTTATTCCAAACGCATTACCAGAAGTTAAAATAAGGGTTGTAGCTCGGGTAGTACCATCCAGGGCTCATCATGACATCATGTTGTGGTAGACTGTGTTTGAACATATTCTTCCAGGGATCAGGCATTCTTGGCGTGAACGAAGGCTGGTGTATCCTTGAATATGATGGCTGCTGTATCCTCGGGAACGATGGCTCCGGTATCCTATGATACGAAGGCATCCTTGTGTTATACGCAGAGTTCGATATACTAGGGAACGATGGGAACGGATCAGGGAAGAACAAATCATTCATCATGGGTTTCATGAATGAATTTGACCAGGAATTAAAATCAGGGACCTTAGGTACTGGTCCTACTGACGCTAAAGCAGATCCAGAGTTCGCTGAAGATGATACTGATACAGATCCTGGCATGATCTTGATAGTCCCTGAGACACCATCACCTTTCTTCGTAATTGTTAGTGGCATGGGCATTTTGCTATCAGTCGATTTGAAGATAAAGTTTCCTTTGTTATCTGTCTTGATCATGGAAGAGTCTATCGGTGGGTAGAACTTGACGCCGGTCATGGAGGACAGTCTTCCGTACCTGGAGTCTACGCCGGAGATGCTGGCGACGCCCATCCCATTGTTGAAGGAAGCGTGTGCTGAAACATGGTGCGGTGTCGGCGGTTTTCTGGTTGTGGTTGTGGTATATCCTTTTGTCTTGCTTGCTTGCTCTACTTTGCTGGTGTATTGTGTCTTCGATTTAACGTCCGCTAGAAATAGAAACAAAAATTTTAATATAATACTAAAATCTAGTCTACATTTGAATAAATGAATTATAATCTTCACTAAATTATTCAAATCTTATTTCCGTTCAGAGGTTAAAGTCACCAATAAAGTCTCTCTAAATCTTGATTAAAATTTACCGATGTTTTATTAATATCTATAAACAATAGGATCTACAGTTACCTGCTCCCGTTGCCACCACAACTAATATGTAAACAACGAACACACTTCCAATCCTATTCATGTTGCAGACCAAACAGAAATGCATGCCAAACATCGATCTCTCACTTTATATCCTCACCGTAAAATTACAAGTTTTCGACTTTATAGCTAAGAAACGGTTCTTAATATAGACGCTACGACAGATCTGTTTTTAAAGATAATTTCCCTACTATTATTTTACAAACGTAGTTTTGATTATCCATTTATAGTTCTTGAATGTAGTAATCATACGTTGAAGGTATTGGGGCTGAGCAATTGTGTGAAGCAATTATTTTTTCATCTTCAGAGCCATGTTCAGAGTTAACAGTACTATGATTGTTCGTTCGGAGACGACAAAAAAGGCAGTGGTTATTGAAAACAGTTTTAATAATTATGATCATTAGAATGTTTTGCGTATTTGCGAACACTAAAGAAGATATTTTTTGGAATAATAGTTACATTTTCTATTGATATATTCAATTTGCATTGCTAATCATCTTTGACTAGTTCATAAAACATAATGTGAGTACCGTAAAAAGTTAATATTATGTAATAGCTCTTAAATATAACGGTAACTTTGATTGATTGATCAACAGATCATTTTGCCCACTCAGTTAATTAAAATTGCGTATTAAGTGCCCTAGGTTATGGGTAGCGAAAAATATAAATTATTTTATTTGATATTTGACATAAATTTTACAGTCGGACTCATATCAATGGAGGATTTCTTTTCTGCCTTCTGCGTCTGGCCTTATACGGATCTTTATTCTTAGACCTGCCTACACTTTGTCCATTGTCAATAACCTTAAAAGGATTAACTTCATTCAAATATTTAAATCAACATTATCAAGGTTGCTTTCTTTTGTCTCCATTACCATGTTTGGTTAACTATGACTCTGAATACCGTTGTCTTTATAAATAAAATAAAAGTAGACAATATAGGAAGCCATTAGTTCGGAGACACATCTGGGCGACTTGTCTTTGGGACCGCTTTTGACACGCGTGCAGTAATAATCGTTGAATATATACCTCTTTTAGCCTTAAATATAGGAGTATGAGTCATGGTGGATGGTGTTTTTATCTATCGTAAGAAATAATTAATCAGATGGGGTCAGTTAGTCATTTTGGTCGATTTTCTGTATTGCTACCGTAACTTAATCTGCTAACAATTTTTGTTTATTGACAGAAATCTCTGATTTTGGTTCAGTAGGTAAATTATCTTCATCATTTATCATTGATTTAATTTCGTTTAAATCTCTGTCTCTAATAGCTACGCAGTCTATCGTTCCTTTGATTCATGTAGTGGTCTCCTTGTCTTTTCTTTTCCTAAATAAATTGGCGTGAAACTATAACTACCAATTAAAGAACTACCAAATTACGACCCGTCTGTAGTTTCACCATTAATTACATTTAAACGGTGTCCTAGTCAGAAAGGAACCCATACTGATTTATTAAAATTGCCTTCAAAATACCATGTAGTTAGGCGTAAAGTAATAACTTTAGTGGGGTAATTTGTTACAGAATAAATCTAAATTTACACCGATTTGAAAAAGATCTTTAGATAGTTTTTTTTGATAACTTATATATATTTTTATTTATATTGCACGGCTAACGGTTATTTTGGATGTTGTTGGGCACATTTGTCTACTTATTAATCCATTAGGAATGTGGCAGACTCATTTGTTAGTATCATCAGTATGTATGAGGTGGGCGGTACAGTTATCAGCCATAGCGTATTTCTTCGCTAAATAATCGATATGTTATTTATTGGTTCATAAGCCTACTGGGTATGTAGGTAGGCGTTATACAGTTTAATTGAAATATTTAACGTGCTACTTGTTATTTAGTACATACAGATTGATTTTCACTCTGTAGGGCACTTCTTTGTAGGCAGAATCAATTTGTAATTAATTATATTTATTTAACCATTATTATTTATTTATGTAAACTTCTTGTTCAGCAGGTGCTGGTATATCAGCCACTAGGCCTTCTCAACATGTTACCATAAGTCATGGGTAACTATTATTCCAATCCACTAACACTGTGAAAACTTAAGCAAAACGTTTATTGTAAGTATGTCTAATAGTAATAACTTATTATTTATTTATTTACTTAACTTACTGCGGAACTCAGAGATATTTAATGATTACTTAAGCCGTCACTTACTAAAGATTTGACATACTTTTGTATGACAAAACTGTCAAAACGCAAAAAAGTAATGGCTTAAGTAATCATTAAAGCTCTCTGAGTGCGGCAGTAACTCTACTCTACTTTTTTTACATAATTTATCATATATCTATTTATTTGATTGTGCCACATAACATCACGCCTGTAATCCCCGAAGGCTTAGGCAGAGGCTCAGGAGTTGCGCTTGCGACCACTCGTCTAACGAAGCAGCCTAGTCGGTTTTGTTTGATTGACTACTTACATACAAACGAACAGTGCAGTGCTACTTAAATAAAAGCTTGTAAAAAACTTTTTTGCAAAAAATAAAACCGACAAAAAGTGAAAAACACAAAAAAGTGAAAAATAAACTTCACAAGAAAAAGCAGCTTCTGAAGTCGGTGACATTTTGTTTGTTTGATTTCGTTTTCTTTGCCACCGACTTCAGAAGCTGCTTTTTCTTGTAAAGTTTATTTTTCACTTTTTTGTTTTTCACTTTTTTGTGTTTTTGAAGTCGGTTTTATTTTTTGCAAAAAAGTTTTTTATTTTTCCATTTTTAGTTGTTCCCAAACAAATAATAGGTTTTATTTATCCCCAATAAATGGAACATTACATAATATCTTACTGTCCAAATCTGGGTGTACACATCTGCGTACCCCCTCAGATCATACAGGCGTGATGTTATGTCATGATTTGCCGTCTATTTTTGAAGAGTTCTATTGTATATCTCCGAAGATCAGGATCAGATCTTCACCAAATTTAAATGGGACCACCTCAGGACTATACTCTTTCAAATAAAAAAAGAATTTTGAGAATCGGTTCACAAATGGAGGAGAAATCAGGTAACATACATTAAAAAAAAAAAAAAAATACATACACACGAACATATAACCTTCTCCTTTTTTGAAGTCGGTTAAAAATAGACAGGTAGATATGTACAACATAGCAAAACACAACATCACGCCTCTAATCCCTGGAGGGTGAGGCAGAGGTATCTAATAGTACAGCCTCATTTACTAGTTATGTTTAAATCTGATGTATTAGGGGGCGAGCCTATTACCATCACCGGGCACAAATCCAAACTTCGTGGCTGCTATTGAGAAATTCCTGATGGAAAATCTCAATTTAACACTTTGCCCGACCCAGGAATCGAATCCAGGACTTCATGCTCAGCAGTCGTGCTTGCGAGTACTAGACCAACGAGGCAAATGACTTTGTAAATATTCAACGAAAACAAAAATAGACTTAAGATAATGTAGAACAGAATAATCGAGTAAACTCATTAAGTAGGCCGAAGGCTTTTTCAAACCGAAAAATCTATAGAATAATTAACTCAAAAAGTTATTTTTTTTTAGAAGCAGCTAACGACATCTATTTTATTATGTCTGAACTACGTACACTACATACATACATGCGTGTAAACTTAGGTAACTTTCTCTCGACGTAGTACCTTGAATTTCCGCTACGAAACATACAGAGACCTCTACCTTCGCTTACTGCGTGACACAGTGTGTTACGCACACACATACACACGTTTGTACGGCCAGCAGAAAATACATTCGGTTTGCCGCCCGATCTCAGCCGAATCTGGTGATTTCGCGTACAATAAATGTAGAACCCCTTTTTTTTTGGGCGGGTGGAAAATCATCAAATAACCCCTCCCGCTCTTGGGCAGAGCGAAAGGGAGTGTCAGACTTCTACTGACTAAAAACCACCCATGTTCCTTCTTAGCCCTTCATGTCGACGCCGCGGTATCTCTTGCGAACAACCCGCGGCCCCGACGGGAAATGTAGCACCCCTTTTTTTTTTGGGCGGGTGGAAAGTCATCAAATAACCCCTCCCGCTCTTGGGCAGAGCGAAAGGGAGTGTCAGACTTCTACTGACTAAAAACCACCCATGTTCCTTCTTAGCCCTTCATGTCGACGCCGCGGTATCTCTTGCGAACAACCCGCAGCCCCGACGGGAAATGTAGCACCCCTGCGTGACACTTTCGAAAAATCAATCTTTTTCTTATAACATCGAAAGGAATAAAAATGTTTCTTTTCGTAAAGACGACATTGCTATAGTTAAAGCTATAATTCTCTTTTATTACACAAGTACAGCTTACTTTAGCGGCAGAGATAAATAGAGACCTCCCGTCATCTTCATGTCTATATTCCATGACTTGGGGTCCGAGCATAAAATAGGTTTTACCTAAATTTTATTAAGGTAACCTCTGCCTGACGAAAAGTTTTGAAAAATCAGTTGTCATCTGTGTGGGTACGGTTCGCAGAGAAATTTTAAAACGACGAAACAAAACCAGCGGAGTAACAACCACTCGAGTGCAACTTGAGGTTAAGCCGAGCTTGCCAAGGTTGCTTTGTGGATTGGTGTCTTTTGTAGATCTTTCACAGTTGTTACAGGTAGTCAGCGATTCAAAAATCTGACAACCAGTCTTACCAAAGGAGTATCGTATTACCCAGTACTATCTGGGCTTTGGAGGTTTGGGTAAAATACTAGTATTCAGGGGCATCCGGTAAGACTGGAAGCCTACACCAATACGGTTGGGAAAAGTTTAGGCAAATGATGATTGCGAGGTTTAATCATTTGTATGTGCTTTAATAAACTATGGCTTGAAATAAGTGTAAAATATGTGAAACTTAGGCTAATGTACCTACATTGTTTGGAAGAAAATGACTCCTATAAATCGAGGAAAACGAGAGGAAGATGATGCGGAACATGAATATTTAAAACTGTGCGTGGCGGTTAAATGCTTTAATTGCTATATTATTCACTACACTAGACAGCTTGGCGCCTCGGCAGTGGCTGATCAGACTAGTATTATAAGTACATTATTATGTGTAAATAGGTAGATTCATTGTAAATAGATATGTAGTATCAAATATGACTAGGGAAGTAATACTTTGGTTGCATGTCTTTAATGTTAAGCTAAAATCAAAGACATGCAACCAATTTCTGCCACCAAGTTTCGTCAAATTTCGCCATCCCTCCGACAATATAATATATATACAGAGGACACAGGAACCTCTAAGGTTGACGATAAACCTGAATATGACTAATGCAGGATTGCCTCTGCCACTATATATCGCACGATAATGTCACGATCTAAAAAACTTGAGCACTTAATAGGCTAATTTATGGACACTTGAATCCATTTTTTTATATTTGCCTAAAAGCCTGACACACCCATTCGGGTTTATGTTACAGTTAAATGCTAGATGCTAAATGAATAATGTTAATATTTTTTAATCTATCATCAAAAACACAACATCGTGCATCGTGAGGGAACCGATATTTCTCATCGATCGTGATCGTTTTCGAGTGGATCGTGATATTTCCTGACGACCGACATGTAAGAAACCAAGTCAGAGGCATAAAAACTCTAGCACCAGATTAGGTACTAACCATACAATAAAGAAGAAAGAAGTCTATGTATAATTAAATTTACAATATATATTATATCATCAACATCCTCTCAAGAGAAAGGAGGCCTGATTCCCAGCAGCATGTGGGACCTTAATTAAATTTACTTACTGATACACTCTGTATACATTTTTATTATTGATTTGTGTCTGTAGTCAATCGTAAAATTAAGTTACACCTTTCTATTGTATCGAGTCTGGTTCTTCTAACCAAACAGACAGATGTGTTGCTGGGGAGTTTGTTCCGCCACTTCTTCTTTCCAGCAAAAAACACTAGGAAGTGTCGAAGGGTACCCGGCGTTTTGGGGGACTGTCACTTGTAAATGAGTAAAGTAAAGTAAATTTTGACGATCGAAAAGTGCTGATTATCAGCCTAGTTTGAATAAATGACTTTTGATTTTGATGGTATAGTCTTGTAAGCCGAACAGAAACGGGAAATAGCGTTAAGTTGTGAAGCCAAACAAACAACCAAATAATTTCAAAAGCAAAACAAAAAAGGACATTTTAATAACAAACCAGGACTAGAAGTTAAAAGTTACGATGATAATTATAATATATATCTAAAGTCAAACGACAACATATTATTAAAGAACACAGAAATGCAGCTGTTAGAAGAACCGATCGAAACCCGCCTTGCAACTAATACCATTGAACTTGTATCGCCATTTCCTGTACCTACATTGTCTATACTCAAGCGTGATTTAATACCAACTGAAGATATTAATCTTCAAACATTTCTAAATCAAGTTTAAGACAGTGAGATGGGTCGTTCACCTTACTATAGATGTAATAAACCATTGGTTCGACCCATAGCATCCTATATAAACCGTTCTTTGTGTTCTGAGCACTTATTCCTTTATAGAGTTTAACTTATGAGTACGGAGTTGTATTGGACAATATGTTTGTTTTAAAGGCTTTCGTATCAGTTTTAACTGTTAATTCGTTTGTGGAAGCTGTTCCTGTTGTTTTTAAAGGTAAGTCTTTATTGTTTTTGATGAGTGTGACTTATGTATTAGTTAGATATGAATATTTATTGTAAGAGGCTCTCAGAAAGTGTGGTTTAAGTTTCTAAATCGCTCTTATGTTGTATTTACAGTAACATGCGATTTCTAGCAGTGACTTCTTATAGTAGGAAATTTTTATGTTCATAATATTCATTAAATAAAACAATAATTCATTACATTAAAAATTATTAAAAATAGCAGGTTACACATAAAAAGTTAAAGAAATATTTGGACTACCAAATGTTTGTGATGTAAACAAAAATATAATTTTCTGTGTTTAAAGTGAGTAGTAATGTGTTGATGTAGATGCAGCGTAAGAATTATATGTAAATGGAAAACCATTATTTTTAAATAACTCTAATTGTTTCAGAATCAACACCTAACGGGGAAGCTATAGTGGCCATATCATCTTCTGACCCAAATGTAGAGAAATATTTTACTGAACAATTTGCAACAAGGTCTGGTTTCACACAGTTAAATGATGAAGACCAACAACGTTCGTACCACAATATGCCGCAGAGACCTCAAGGTGCAGTACACTCAAGCTATAGCATTACAGTTCCTGGGCAAGCTGTAGCAGGAGGGGGAAGAAGTTTCGCATCAGCATCTACTGGACCGTTTCTACCACTCTTCACATTCCCTATTGCTCCCGAAGGCTTCGGCTTCAGTGACTTTGGCCTTAAAGACTGGGTCCGAAATGTTGAAAGCTTCTACAACCCGAGTTTTCCCGGAAACGGACCAGTAAATAGTGCAACTGCCATCAGTGATAATGGACATGTTTATGGAAGTGTAAACGGTGTTGCTTTTGATAACAGGGCAAAAAGCTCTGACAACTTTGATAACAATGCCAAAAAAACTGAAAACTTTGGTAGTAGCGACAAAACTATACCTTTTGATAAAAAACCCAAAACCGCAGCAACTTTTGACAATAAGGCAGAATATAGAAAATATTAATGGCGTAAGTTATTATTGTGCATGCATTTATAACGTTCTTTCACATATTTTTTTCTAATAGAGCTTGTGAATAGATTAAGGATATTTTTAGACAATAAACACAATTTTAAAATCAAAGTCTTTATTGATTTTTTTCACTAAATAAATAATAACAAGATTCCCAAAGATATTGAGACAAGTTTGTAAATTGTCGTCTCAACATCTTTTTACATCCTGATAAACACTTTAGTAGAATCCGGTGTTGACGGCGTGAGAGTGGGCGGCCTGGATGCCAGGGGCGTTGATGCTGGTGGCGCCGCTGTGCTGGACTCCACCGGCGCGTTGCTGGGCTACCTGAGCAGTGCTGGCGCCGTAGCCTCCAATGTTGTGGGCAGAAGACACGGCTGAACCGTAACCAAGACCGTGTCCAGAGCTCTGGGCAGAGGATACGGATGATCCGTAGCCAGAGTTACGGGCAGAGGAGATAGCTGATCCGTAACCATTGTTAGCTGAGGATAGGGCAGTTCCGTACCCGTGAACGTTCTGGGCTGAAGACACGGCACTGTTGTAACGGGCGGGGCCACCGCTCTGAGCGGACGAGACAGCGGAGCCAAAGTTGTTGTTGCCGACAGACTGAGCAGAAGAAACGGCGTTTCCGTAACCACCGAAGTTCTGAGCGGAAGCGACGGCAGACTCGTAGGACGGGCGAGGAGCCACCTGGTATGTGGGGTGCTGGTGGTACTGCACGGGGTGACTGTTTTGGTGTTGTTGTGGTGCTGCGTTAGCGATTCCCACACCACGGGCGTAGGAGCCACCGCCTCCAGCGGCTCCGCTGCCGTAGCCTACAGCCTCACCATCACCGGAATTGAAGGCGGCGCCAATACCAGTGGAGTGGGAGATGCCACCGATGTTGCTGCTGAAGCCACTGCCGAACCCATACGAGATGCTGGGAGAGCGGCCGATTCTCATGATCACACCAGGGAGTTCTGAAAGAGTTACAAATCAATATGAGACATACGTGTAAGTCATAGAAATGTTGTTTGATTATTTCCTGTTTAATGTTGATTGGTACGTCATGCAACATCATTACATGGTTTACCACATCACTTTGTAACAAAAAGCTCGTAGAGGACATTTATATCCTGAATAATTCGCGTAATTATGAAAAATGCTTTATACTGTCAAGTTCAGGCTGATCATTTTAGCATTACCAGTAATGCATTTTTCATTTTCATATTAAATTAAATTACTGTTGCAACACTTACCGTTGTACCAGACGGGCACTGCATTGCAAGCAGCAAGAACGGTGGCAAGGACGATGATTTTGGCGGCCATTTTTCTTTTCTCCTTCAAGGATGTCTAGACCTTTCCTCAGATGGATGTGGGTGGTTGTGGATGGTTGTGAAACATTCCCCTCAGCTTATATACTAGAACGTGATCCCCCCACTCAAACCAGACTGGGTCACCACTACACCCAAAGCCATTGACACTCATAAACAAAATTTATCTAACGAGTTACGGTAAACATTTTTTGATGGGTACAGGTGATCCGATACCATAAATTGTTAGAGTATCATCTTTAAATTGATAAGACAACTGATTAATTGGCCGTAATAAAAACTTTGTCAAATCATTTAGAGAAACTAAAACAAGGATTCTTAATTAAAATATTTTCTATTTTGAAGTGGACGGCGGAAAGCATTATATCATTTTTAATTATCTTTTCAATCGTGTAGACCACGTTTGCTCCAAACACATAAATGTCGCCGTTTGTGTTAATTAATAAAGAAATCAACGAGAAATGATCTCATATGTTAGTCCAGTTTTTTCATTTGATGAGACCGATTTTGATAAATAAGACACTTAAAGAAATGAGATCATTTTCATGCAGGTTTCTGTGTTATGTGTCGATCACTATCATTTGTTCTACATCCGTTTAGGGAACCGGTCTGTCAATCTTAAAATTACCTGAGGTGAAATAAGCGAGGAGGAAATTTAGCCCTACTCTTAAATTATTGTTAACTTTAAATGATTTCTTATAGTTCAGCAATTTCCTCATCATTAACCAACGAGTGCCTAATGCAAGCACCCCTCTAGAGACTATTCCAAGTGTAAGAAATCTAAAAATTCGTCAGTATAAACGGAATTCATAGCATAGCATAGTATAATCACCCTATAAGGTTCCCACTGCTGGGACAAAGGCCTCCTCTCTATCAGAAGGAATGAGCTTTTATCCACCACGTGAACCAGAGTAGGTTGGTAGATTTCACATGTCTTCGATTTCATGGTTCTAGGACATGTCGGTTCCTTCATGATGTGTTCCTTCAACGATTTCAGAGCTGTGGTATTGTAATTGGTAATACAAAGTAATTCGCCTGCCTGAGTGGAACCCACGCCTTACTGCTCGTAAGCCGGAGTCAACACCATTAGACCACTGATGCTCTCCTATTCAATTATCGTCCTGCTCTTCATCAATTGTAAGTTAAAGTAACTACAAATTCATATTCTTTCATTCTTGAGGATCGAGATTATTGTCATACTTACTACATGAACGTTAAATGGCACGGTCCGACCATATCTTAAACAAGAGTAAAACGTGATGCACTATAATGATCTCAAAGGCAATCAAACTTAATGATACCCACAAATCAATAATTTAGGATCCGCATCTATACCTAGGTCATAGACCTCCCAGATCAGAAAAATGATACCTACACATACATAAAAATTCCTGATTTTATAGAGGATGTGAACCATTTATCAATAATAAACCTTTATATGGAGTTAAATGTTATTTAGATTATCATAATGGCGATGTCAAAATTGATCAAAAAAATTTAATCAAAATAAAGAAAAAGCTTTCGGTTTGTGAAGATTATTTATTGGATCGACTTAAATATTTCTATCAAATTAACATATTTCAAGAAATGACACCACAGTAAACTCTTCAACATTATATTCGTACAGAACCAGCACATTATTATCTAACTTAATTAGAATAGCTTATCACAGTGTTTCACTCGTTTATACAAATACATAAAATATCCTTGGCAAATGTATGTCTATAAACATACAACAACTAAATAATAAAAAATAAAAATTGTAAAACATGACAATTAAAATCATCGGTCAACATAGCTAAATAAAATACAAACAAAATCGAATTGTCGAACCCCAAATCGTTTAACATCCTAGAATTAACTCTTCACGTCTCAGTTACTCAGCTTTGCTTCCAGCAACAGCCGTAGCACTTGCACCTGCATTCGACCGCCCATAAGCGTAGTCATTACCATCATCATAGTCTTCTCCTTCACCATCATGGTCATCCCTGAACCCGAAGGGACCTTGGGACCCTAAACCATACCCTCCATGACCCCCGTTCGGATTACCAGAGTAATAGTTCCCGTTGAACTGATTGTTGTAGGCTCCAAGACCGTTGTTGTAACCAGGCCGGTTGTATCCTCCTTGGCCTTCGTATACGCTGTAACCATTGTTGTACCCTTGGTTAGGGTAACCATGATTGTATCCTTGGTTAGAGTAGCCGTTGTTGTATCCTTGGTTATAACCATGGTTGGGATAACCACCGTTGTATTGGTAGTTGTTTGGGTTGTAACCGCTACCGTGGCCGCCGGCGCCATGATTTGCGGAAGCTTGGGACTGACTAATTGCAATGTTTATTGGTGGTTGATATCCGTGATTACCCTGGTATCCTTGATTTCCTTGGTACCCTTGATAACCACCGTAACCACCTTGTCCACCGTAACCTTCGCAGATGCCATATTTTTTACATAATTTCTTCTTATGCAGTGTGCGGGATTCTCTCACTATGCTGTCAGATTGGATATTTTCAGCGTCTGGAAACAGAAAAGAATACTTTAATTAAATTATGATTATCTAAAATGCCACTTATTTTTTATTATATTCTTATGTCAATAAAGTTTAATTCATGGGAATGTAACACTTAGAAACACGCATCATAAAAGAAGTGGCCATTTTGCACATCCGATCGAAATCTAGTTTTAGAAATTATCCAATTATACGAGTACGAATCTTATGTAGGACTCACGCCTTTATTTATGGGTGAATTAAACCTCCCACCGGCGGAAAGTATACCATAAGATTTAGAGAAGCTTCCTTTACGACTTTCGAAACTTGCTAAAATCTGGTTAGCGAATTTAGCCAAGATAAAATTAAATTAAAAGAGGCATTAAGGTAATTAAAAGCAGTTTATCTTTGATCTAAATTAACCATTTACAAAGCCATATCGTTTGAAATGACAAAAAAATAACCAAAATGAAGATCACAAGCCACATATTTTCCATAACCCATCCCAACCTAACCCACGGTGTCATCAAAGTGGACCACCCAATTACCTACTACACAAGCGACAATTACCGACAATTACCTAACGGTATCGACATCGAAACTGCAAGTTTTATCGAATGATCGTGACACCGCAAGTAGATTATAGAGTATCGATAAAAAATTACCACCTTCGGCTAGGGTCGGGCTGCATCCCGCAAGTGCGATGGCAAAAAACAATACGCGAATACCAGCCATGTTTTATTTTGTGTTCCGTTAAAATGTGTTTTATTTTTTTGCGAGAGCGAATTTATAGGTCGCCCTGGAGGTCGTGCCCCACGCCTCGACAACTCGACTCTCGAGACATTGAGGTTTTATTTGGTAAAAATCCCACGGAAGTGAGCCAAAATTGTAAACAATACCGTATTAGTAGACCGGAAGATTTTTATTGTAATATATTCAAATGATGATAGGAAGTGTCTACCGTCAGGAGAAACCATTTTTTTCATCTTAAGGGTTTCCTGGTAGACCCCAATGAAGATGATGGTACTGACAGTCAATACCAATGTAGAGGTTAAAGTAGCTGCTAATACTAAAGAAAATAATCCTATACTCTTACATCACCTTCTTAAACATAACCGAAGAATGTACGTTGAGTAGCCGATCGCGAGCCGTGATTACCAAATATACAATGATTCTGACCTTGATCTTGATTGTTAAGTAACAGTTAATGAACTTGTTCTCGTCAGTGTTGTAATTACAGAGATCCGGTTTGATTCTTCTAATTATTTGATTGAAAGACTTTCAATTGGCTTTTAAACCTTCGTTCTTGTAAACGCCCGTTCTAAACAGCATTTTACTTGTGACTGGTTCATATCTAAAGAATCTCTCTTTTGGTGAATAAGAGATACCTCTTATTCACCAATCATGTTTTCACACATTGTGTTTGTAAATATGTAGACGAAATCTTGACTTCTTCTTGCTGACTGAAAAAGTATTGTGCAACCTGGGGGCATTTCCAAGGTTCCAGCTTATTTAGATTCCGGATCAATTGATTTATTACAATTTCACTGTTTACCTATAAATTGCTCTTGACCTGGAGATGGTTCAATTAATTAATGGGCAGATGACAAAACTGCCCGAGGCACCAGTTGATTGAAATCGATATGGTCGTTGACACTAGGACCACACTTAGGCTTCGTACCCAAATGAGCACTATGTTTGAAATATGATATCCGTGTTAAAATATTAAAATTAGTTAAAAAGAAAACAGTTGCAACAAATGCCTTGTTTTCTGAACTTGTGAATGAACTTTTGTGTCATTTACCGTTTCGTCTGTTATGATATTATTTATGTGTACCTAGTTTAGTTAAGTTTTTCAGTTTTACTGTCTGCGGTTTCCTGCTACAGATTTGTTCCTTTCTGTGGCTATTACGACTTAGCTGTATAAACAATTAAATATAAACAATCACATTCTTGTTTGTGTTTTAACTTTCTTAAAGTACCAAAACATTTTATTGTTAGGGGTTTAATTTAATAACTTGGTTGTTTACTTTATTGAGCGTGCTGAGGTCTTCTAAAAGTGTAGGATTACACCTACCTAATACCCTATATGGTCCAGTATGTATTTTATGAAAATAAAAAACCCGTTAATTCGAAATTTCATCAAAAGGATTCATGACAAAAGTTCAGAATTAAAAACGATAAAAAAAGAAAAAGTAAAAATTTCAAAATAAAAAACTGATTCCTAAGAAAACAGGATAAACAGATCTTAAGACAACAGAAAGTAGTCCATCACTAAAATTCTACCAGAAAATAACGGTGTGATTCGCGGTACGAACGTACTTTTTACCGACAAGGCGGTTTTATTACCCTCTGATTATACTGATTGCGCAAACGCAGAGTTTATGGTCATGTCTGGCCCCTGGCATGTACAACATGTGGCAAACCTCAACAATACTGGTTGTTGATAGTCAGAACAGTTAAACGGAAGGAACTTTGGCCTGAAATGAGCTTGTCAGATGTTTATATTTAGGTCACTTGGTCGGTGAAGGAAAACATTGCGAGGAAACCAGCACAGACGGCATGTAAAGCCAAGTCAGCTTTCGGTCCAGCCGTTACGGACACTAGCTGGAACAAACAGACAAACAAAAAATTGTTGTTCTGATAACTTATAACTTTATAAGTCATGTATATACTTTGGTATGCATTGAGTAAAAAGCTGTTATTTTAATATCATAAACAGACACTCAAGAGTTCAATTTAATTTATTTGTACAGATTAATATCAATTTCGAACTAAAATGTTGTAACCATTAAAATTGTAATGTAATTAACATATTTACATAGAAGTAATTAATTATGTGACACTTTTCTCGCAAAAACTCTCATTAATCTACGAAATAAATTGTTGTTTGTGTCTAACAGTTTAATTTCTTTGACAAATGGTGTGTTATCGTACATCTGAACCGCTATAGCGAGATAACAACGTTTTTATTTAAAAACGTTGTTATCTCGCTATAGCGGTTCTGTTGTTTCGCTGACATTTTTAGGGTTCATTAGTACCAAGAAATAAATAAGGATGAGATCTTGGCTAAATAATAACAGCAGCTCGGGTAGATCTTCAGATAAAACCGCGGTTGCCTTTCAATCAAAATCCAAGCATTTATTGTAAGAAGACCAGTAACAGGCAAAAACTGCGAAAGTAGGTACTGTTGATCCGTGGATGGGTCACCACCCATTGCACATCGAATTGCCTGTCCAACGGAAATTACATTAGCTGTTTTTCCCGGATCTTTGACAGACAATCTTAGCAAAGGATCGTATTACCTAGTACTAACTGGGTTATGGAGGTTAGATAGGCAGCCGCTCCTTGTACAATACTGGTATTCAGCTGCATCAGGTAAGACTGGAAGCCGACCCCAATGGGAATATTTGAGAAAAGGCTAGGCAAATGATGAGTATAAAGAAAAATTAATCGTAAGTCGCCTGTGGCACTTTTTCTCCGTATATTCATTATTCATAAAAACTGTCAACGAAATAATAAACGAAATGACACTTTAATAAAATTATTGCCTTTTCTCTCTTGCATAATTAAGTTCTTAATCTTAGATATACAATGAAACGTTATACTTAATAGCTTTAAAACGGAAGCATGTAAACTAAATAGTTTCCTGGATCATTAAAGATTTCGCATAATCGTATATTTTGCCCATAAACTTGGTGGCGAGGTTCTGCGTGGGCGCATAACTGGCCTTCGTGCGTTGATACGGTTTTAATCAAATGACAAATTTATACTCCTTTCTGCCTTGACAAGTTCTTCATTACTCCCTTTACATAGGTATGGTCTGCATTTAATTACTCATTTCATGTTAAAGAGGGCTGGTTGGAGGTGGTGCAGGAGAACAGTACCTGGAAGGATTTGGAAGAGGCCTTTACCATGTATGCTGTGGGTAAGAAAAGGCGCCAAAAAAATGAATAAAAGGAGAACCCCTGTAAAAAGTATTTGCTTAATTACATTTTTCTAGCGGTCCACTATTTTACTTACCTACTTGACAGTAATTAGGTGAAAACTTTAACACTATCATACCTTTTTGGTGTTATAGGTATCTGCGTCACGTGGGCGGGTGCAATATTTACCTACACATAATGATTAGGTATATGTTTACCAAACTCAGCTTTCCGATTTTAAATGACTTTTGATACTTTCATAACATAATTATGTAATGAAGCTAATGCATTTATTTTACAAACTCTTTCCTGCGATCTATATTATTGTCCCGTTAAATTAATTCATCTTGCCCATCTATAAATTATCAGGACATTCAATAAAAATATTTTCAATAAATAACATAAATTTCAAAAAAATAAATACGTTACCATTTCTCAATTAGTAAATAAAAAATAAATGTATTAATAGAATGTTTGTTGTCCTAATATTAATCAGGCGATAATTTATGCTAATCTTGAAAATTAGATATTTTACGATGTTAAAACAGCATTCGTTTTGTATGACAGGTTTTTAGAACTGTTTAGCATTTCCTCCTAATATTGTAGATTGGTGAGAAATGGTTATTTTCATGTATTTAGACTAGATATTGATGAACGGTATGCCAGACAGTTTCTAAGTATGTCAGTTTCATTAGTTGCTATGCTGTGTAGTGTTTTTTTCTGCATTAATTTGTGGTATTTTGTACCTAGTGTATATACAGGTGGGTGTCGACAATACGACAATAAATGAAACCACTGGTAGTTCTAGTTCATAGGAACATTTTTAAACTATCAAATAAATCCTAACACCGTTCGTGGTGCCGACGATACGACAACAACCTACCTAAATGTCTTTGCCAAATTCGTTTGTTACATTTTATTTCCACACGTTAATCGGTGCAAATTATTCCTAAGGTTAGTAAACCAAAATTTATTTGTAAATTGTAATGTATTTCGTTTACAGTTTTATGCTACTTAGTTTGTTGATTTTTTTTTATTTTGGTGTTAAGATTTATTTGATAGTTTCATCATGTTCCTATGAACTAGAACTACCAGCACGTGTAGCATGACCACCGTAGAAAAGGGTTTTGGTCGACGGAAGAATCGACAAAATGACAGATTGTAGCAAAATTTCATGTCAAATTGTATGGAAAAAGCTTTGTCTACTCTTGGTAGAATAGAGATAGAATCGCCATACTACGCGTGCTGTGGTTTCATTTATTGTCGTATTGTCGGCACCACCCTGTATTATACAAACAGGGTTTAATATTATAATAAACGCAAGACCTCTCGTGTGGTATATCAGACCACGATCGGAAACAACATTTTGAAATTCATATTATTATTATTTTTAGTTTTACCATACGAGTTGATCAGCTGATCGCGTCAGATCATATAGGTCAATTTTTCTTTGCGAATCAAGTTTCATAATACTAGAGACCACATGGGAAGTTTTGGGTTTATTATGTTACACGCTTGTAGGTATACGTACCCATTTGTAAATATTTGTAAAACAAATACCATAATACATCATCCGTAAGACTTTGACCACTACTAGGGACAGAATGTCTGCTGGTTCCAATCTCCACGTTTTTATCCCAACCTCAAACAGTATTGTTATTAGAAATTTGCAATGAAATTCTCCTCTACAGCAATCTTCTCTCATCCTGCTGCTACCAGCCAATCTGTGCACGTTATTTCTGGGTTATTGGTCCACCGTAGACCGTAATACATAGGTCTTGTTTTTTTGAGGAAGTGGCCATAAAAGTAATATAGGTATCCGGCTATTTGCCACTCCCTACAATAAACTACTCATAAAAAACCATCGCTAAATTATAAAAAAGTAGTAAGCGAAAACATAACTACTTTCATTTACTCATAGCTGTTATTATAAACTCCTAATACACACATACCATTTATTTTTACGACTATATTATGACCTGGAACACAAAAAGTAATTTGCTAAATACCTACATAAGTTATTTTTTAAATTATACGAGCTGCCAAAATGGATATAATCTTAATTGTCTTGATTGCAAAAAGTAAAATATGAGCCTTTCTTTAATATCCGTCACGATTATGGGCGTCTAGTTTTTTTTTTAATTGCGATAGCATAGGCCGAATGTAAATCACCATAGTAAATAACTTTTTTTATGCATGGTCTGTGTTATAAATTCAATGTTTCTTTATTTGAAATCTCATACGGAACAATGCTTTCGAACGAGAAAGTCATGTTTTTATTTTTTGCAAAAAAAATATTTTAAGAGAGCTTTTTCTCTCCTTATATTGAAACCTAATTTTGACCAGAAAACTACTGAGATTTAACATTTTAGAGAGAGTTTTTAAATTAAAAAAAAGAATTATCTAAAATGTTTACGAACACTAGACAAGTTTTTTTTTATTATAAGAAGATGTTAACTAATTTTAATATTAAAATGATTTCATGTGAAATCATAACATATCAAGGTAATAAATTACAAAAACTGTTTGTCACCGGACAACTTAAATAGATGTAATATTATGATTTATGACTGGTGTTTTGCCAATGCTCACAAAAGAGTGATTGATAAGTTGCTATTTAATAGTGCGGACCCAAAGACATTTTAAAAGTAGGGGGATATTCACCTTTATTTCCAGACTAGCTGACCCACCCAACTTCGTCTGCGTCACATAATATAGCTTTTAGCCTTTTTCGATACACCGACTATTCAACATATTAAATTTAAGTTTAATCGTACTCGTATCAAACAAAAAAAATTACCTTTCCTCTTTATAATACCTATTAGTTTAGATTGGCTTCGATTATATTATTAAAGTGACAATTACTTATCTCTTACTGTTAAATATACAGTAAGACATTGTACTTGTAAACATATGGTGCAATAAATATTTTGAATTTGAATTTCTCCGGAGCCCCAGGAGGCCAGCCAGAATGCACTTACCTACCGCACCGGACCGAATGACTACCGCGCGCGTAATTATTTTGTCGCGCGGATATTTTGATATTGCTATATCTTCTAAGAGAATTGTTTAAACTGTATAGAGTGAAGGGCACAAATATTCTATATTTTTCCGTGCTAACAAACATATTTATTTAGATATAGATTAATATCATATGGGTTAATTTTTTTTTTTATATATTTTTTTTTTTTTAAAACGTGGCCCCACACTAGGAATTTCTCCTGTATCGTGGGTGCGTTCACAAACATTTAAACTCACATACACAAATACCCAGACCCGGAACAACTATCTGTAGGTCATACAAATATTTGTTCCGTGCGGGGATCGAACCCGCGACACGCAGCGCAGCAGTCCATTGCTTGAGCCACTGCGCCAACTGTGCCGTAAATAAAATAAGCTTCGCAAAATATCATTCTTTTTAATCTAACATTTTAATAGTAAAAAATGCTTACAGTGAGTCAATCTTAAAAGATAGACATATGCTGTCGCAGACTTTTTTTTAGAACATTTAAAGAGAAACAATTCTTTCATACATGATATTTGCGTAACTTAAACCGTTTTCGCAGCGCACGCATCGGAAGCTCTCAAAAGGAATATCTTTTCCCGTTTTTGCAACATTTTTCATTTATGCTCCGCTCCTATTGATCTTAGCGTGATGTTATATAGCCTAAAGCCTTCCTCGATAAATGGACTATCCAACACAAGAAGATTTATTCTATTCCAACCAGTAGTCCCTGAGTTTACCGCGTTCAAACAATCAAACTCTTCAGCTTTATAATATTAAAGTATAGATTTGCTGGCCATTTAATAGTTAGGTCACATTTCTATACCTTTACCCAATCCTTCGAGAAATACAGACGAAAGAAAGAAAGAAAGAAAAAATATTTATTTGTCGCAGATACATGACGAGCATACAATCTATATATATAAAATGAATTGCTGTTCGTTGGTCTCGCTAAAACTCGAGAACGGCTGGACCGATTTGGATAATTTTAGTGTTGAAATATTTGTGGAAGTCCAGGAAAGGTTTAAAAGGTGAGAAATTGGTAGGTAGAGTACCCTGCCTACCTGGCAGGGTAGTAGGTAGAGTAGTAGGTAGGGTAGTAAGTAGGATAGTAGAGTAGGTATGGTTGGTAAGTAGGGTGGTAGGTAGGTAGGGTAGTAGATAGGTAGGGTAGTAGGTAGGTAGGGTAGTAGGTAGGTAGGGTAGTAGGTAGGTAGGGTAGTAGATAGGTAGGGTAGTAGGTAGGTAGGTTGGTACGTAGGCAGGTAGTATGTAGGAAAAAGGGCATCGCAACGCATGCGGGTACAGCTAGTAAGACAATAAAAAGCAATAGGTACACATATAATACAACACATAACAAATATTAAAAAAAAAATACTAGAAAGGAAAATAAAACGAAAGTTGCACGTCGTGACTGCGACAAGCTGGTTACCGGGTAAACGTTATGTTAGCCTACCTGCTCTACCCACTTCTGGGCAAAAGTCCACCTTGCACTACTTCCATTGTCCACACGCGCCCTCTATCCATTTCTAACGGAACCAGCTCTTCCCACTATCTCCTTCGTGGTGATGCTGCAATATCGCCTCACTGTCTTAGATCACCATTTCTGTGCTACCTCAGCCCACAGGTGGTCATAACATGCGGCAGACATTTCCAGCAAAGTCTGTTTATGTCGTTCATCACAAATTGTACGTAATGCCCGTATTTTCGTCCAAAATACTGGAAACCAGGCTCTGAGACGGTTCATTACAGTACGTCAATATAGTACATAGATTTTTGGTTTTTTCATTTCTTTTTGGAAGAATTTCACCTAGGTATATTTTTCAGGTGAAATTATTCGACATAAGCGGTGGTCTGGGTTCATTTCAGTATAATTATTCACCTGGGAGGAATAAAATGTAATGAACTTTTTTTTATTTTTTGACGGCACGGTTGGCGCAGTGGCTAAGCGATTGGACTGCTGCACAGCTGCACTGCGTGTCGCGGGTTCGATCTCCGCACGGAACAAATATTTGTATGGCCTGCAGATAGTTGTTTCGGGTCTGGGTATTTGTGTATGTGACTTTATATGTTTGTGAACGCTACCACGATACAGGAGAAATTCCTAGTGTGGGGCAACGTTTTTTTAAAAACCCATGAGACCAAAGGATAGTACCTATCCTCGTTGTATTAACCTAAAAACAATAAAAAAGTAAGTACAGTCAGCATCAGAAGTAGATTAACACTACTCAAAATGACAAAACTGGTTTTTTTATAAAAACTTGATCGATATATGTAATTCGATATTAACAAATTATTAAAGAGTAAGGAATATTTAAGAGAATAATCTTCTGAAACATTTAAAATAATACCTGAGTCAGTCAGAGTCTTGTAAATCAATTAATTAAAATTCCGAAATGTTAAGCTACTTCTGTTGCTGACCGTACCTACTAGCTGTAGTCATCTCAACCTTGCTTATTCTGAACTTGAACTCTATACAGGTGAGAAATAAAACTGTTGCAATAAAGATTTCTTCGCTCAATGCTTCCAATGCTGACTTATGTTTATTTAAGTGATACACCTTTAATTAACTTGGCTTTGGGGATAACCAACAATATGACCATGTACCTACTTACTGACCATATGCTTTACGCAAGAGCCAGCCAGCTAGCGCGCAAGGGTGACTTTTGCTGGCGAGACTATTTCGTCACGTTTCACTCGCCCATGCAGATGATTTCAAAATGACATCCGATTGACGTTTCGTAACACCGTAAGTGAAGAAATTGTCAAGAATTCTCACTCTTAGCATTATTGAATCAGAATCATTTATTTGCCAATAATGTAGGTAGGTACATAGATATTATGATGGTGGCTAAGAGAAGTCAAAACAGCATTTTCACTCTGCTATGCAGATGATTTCAAAATGATGTCCAATTAACATTTCGTAACTGAAGAAATTGTCGTTAAGTTAGACCAGTCTAGTCTATCTATACATTTAATAAATCTGTAGAAAAATCTTTTTTGTACATCGAAAATATTTAAATAAAAAATTGTCAGGGTATTAAAGTATAACCAACAGAACACATTTCCAGCATTTTTGGAATTTTTGTCTGTTTGTCTGTTTCGATGACTAAGCATCACGTCAAATTTACGAAACGAATGTAGGTAACTTTTATACATAAATATTGTGCGTAACTTGGGCTATTACTTAGTCTTTGTTTCATCGTAATCGGTGCTCTCTATCAAAAGATATATGCATTTATAGTTTTCAAGAAGAACTTATCATTATGGTCAAGAATGAGACAAGCAACGACATCTATTGAACGAATATGGTACTTATTAATAAATGCCTTCACAAGATAACTTTAAATAAGTTATGACAGCAAAAGGTACGTAGATATTAGTCTAAATGACGCTGCTTTCAAAATCTACATAGCCTAAACCCTATAGTGTGTTTGATCGCTCTTTTTTAGCAGTTTATCTTCGTCTTCGACAGACGGCGTTATTCATTTGATGTCATTTTCTGAACCGCGGTGTTATTAAATAAACATATGTTTCGTGAATAGTCAACAAATAAAGATTTACCAATTACACAGTATGAAAATACTATTTATTTAAACTAAATTAAAATTAGATAAAACCCACGACATATTTTTTTTGTACCGTGTGGGAATCGAACCTGCGACACGCAGTGCTACTGTTAATCGTCCAGCCACTGCACCAAACATGTCTTTTTAAAGATGTGGTGTGTTGTTAGCCCTATGTGTCGAGGCCGCGGTATTTCTTTCGAACAACCCGCAGCCCCGACGGGCGTCGGTCCTTGGGGGCCCCTTCAATGTTGATGAAAAAATATGAATGAATGAATGTTGTTGTTGTTGTTGTGAATGTTGTTGTTCCCTTTGAGACGCGCGTGGAACACAAACGCGCCTCCATCGTCATAGGACGGACGAACGATTAACTAGCCCGTTACTCACCGTTCACAGGCCCGCGCCTACGGTGGCCGGAAGCCATCACGTGGCTCCCGATGCCGCGGGAGATGCGTCTCCCGCGGCGGCTGGGAAGAGGGGTTGTGTCCCTCTTACGTTCACCTCTTTCGCTAGCATTACTGCTTCGCAGAAGGAGGTGACGGCGTTCCATTTCAGATTCGATGTCCCAGATTCGGTACACCACAGGCTACCTGCAGTATTGTTTCTCCTTCTCCCATATATCCATCCAAAGGTTGTCTTTAAAAGATCGCTATAAGCAATAAGACCGCCCATTGTGTCACCCCTTTTTTTTTTTTTTTTTTGGGGGGTGGGAAATCATCAAATAACCCCTCCCGCTCTTGGGCAAAGAGCGAAAGGGAGTGTCAGACTTCTACTGACTAAAAACCAGCCAAGTTCCTTCTTAGCCCTTCATGTCGAGGCCGCAGCCCCGACGGACGTTGGCCCTTGCGGGCCCCTTTCATGTCGCTGACATCTCTTTGAGGCGCGCGTGGAACACGAACGCGCCGTCGACACGGCCTGTCGTCGTCATAAGAAGGACGGACGGCGAGCTTACCCATCACTCACCGTCCACAGCCATCACGTGGCCCCCGACGCCCGGAACGCTTCCCGCGGCGGCTGGGACGAGAGGTTCTCTCCCTCTCACGTTCCGCCACCTCCTTCGCTAGCATAACTGCTTCGCAGAAGGAGGCGACGGCGTCCCATTCCTCCTCGCCCCGGACCATGGCTTGCACCAGGGCCGGGCGCGAGAGGTCGCCGCCGCCGATCGCCGCTACGAGAACACGGCGGGGCTCCGCCCAAGCGGGACACACCTCCACAGTGTGCTCCACCGTGTCCTCCGGCCGATCCTTACAATGGTGGCATCCGGGCGTTTCCTCCCGCCTGATTCGGTGCAGGTACCTCCCGAAACAACCGTGTCCGGTGAGTACCTGCGTCAGACGGAAGGTGAGGGCGCCATGGCGCCTCTCCAGCCACTCCTCAAAGAGGGGACTTACCGCCACTATCGTGGCGTGCCCTACTATCGTGGCGTGCCCTACTATCGTGGCGTGCCCTATTGTGTCACCCCTTGCAAAATGTTTTTACTATTGTTTTTTTTTGTAATTTTTATGGTGTACATAATAAAGAGTATTCTATCTATCTATCTATTCGGTACAGGTACCTATCGAAACAGCCTCTAATCCCCCCTTTTTTGTGGTTCGTAAATTATCAAATGACTCATCCCGCTCTGGGCGGAGCGGAAGAAAGTGTCAGACTTCTACTGACTAAAAACCACCCACGTTTCTTCTTAGCTCTTTGTGTTGGTATCTCTTGCGGACAACCGTCAGCCCCGGCAGACGACGGCAGCAACAATTAAGGGGTCCTTAGGGGCCCCTTAATTGAATTAAAACATATCTTTGAGGCGCGCTTGGAACACGAACGCGCCAACGACAGTACCTGTCGACTATAATGTACCCGTTTCAAATTTCTTCAAGATCCGTTCGGCCGTTCTGACGTGGTTGATTAACAAACACCCATCCATCTAAACTTTAGTATTAGACCTATTCAGTACTTTGCATTACCCTCTTCTTATTTTCTACAGCGGCAGTAAGTTAACGCAGGGCAATGATTTAATGTACTTTTATCTAAGCGACGCATTTTAGTTTCCGACAAGCACGCGAACGGAGTCGCGGGCACAGCTAGTAATGAATAAAAGTTTTGAAAATGACATGCCCACTAACATTCTCCTTAACAATTGAAACAGTCTTACTAAGGGGCACTGTCAGTATTACCCAGTAGGCTATACTAACTGCTCCGGGCGTCGGGGGCCACGTGATGGCTTCCGGCCACCGTAGACGCGAGCCTGTGGACGGTGAGTGATGGGCTAGCTCGCCGTCCGTCCGTCTTATGACGACGACAGGCCCTGTCGACGACGGCGCGTTCGTGTTCCACGCGCGCCTCAAAGAGATATCAGCAACATGGAAGGGGCCGACGCCCTTCGGGGCTGCGGGTTGTTCGCAAGAGATACCGCGGCCTCGACATAAAGGGCTAAGAAAGAACATGAGTGGTTTTTAGTCAGTAAAAGTCTGACACTCCCTTTCGCTCTGCCCAAGAGCGGGAGGGGTTATTGATGATTTTACACCCTCCAAAAAAAGATTAGATGCATCGGGCTAGTGTCCGCAACTCCACGCCTTGAGCGCGTAAGGCTATACTAACTGGGTTGCGGAAATCAATTAATATGTAGTCGCATAAAGTAAGAGACCGTTATTCAGCTGCATCCGTTTCAATATCCCATTTCAAGTGTTAGTAAAGGATTATGTTAGAAAAGTACGAAAGTGACGTTTGTGCAATGATAAAGAATATGCAGAAAGGATGAACAAATCATAGACTAGCTACTACGATCCAGTTTACAAGAAGAATCCAATTCCAAAGACCAACTTCCAATTACGAAGATGATTTTCAATTTTATGAATCGGAAGCTTTTATAAATGTTTACGCCATCTGGCCACTGAGACCATAAATATATATAAAATGAATAAAATTTTCATAACATTAATAAAATCTTCATAAAATGAACCTAAATTAAAATATAGATATTCCACTTATTTAACAATTTATTAGGAAAGTGGGCGAGTGCCAACTTACGAACATCTACCAAGAATAGAATGCAGTTGTCACAAAATTGAAAAATCCGATAAAATGCTAATTTATGACAACGGTGAATATCATAAAACACTTAACAAGACTACCTATTATAGATTTTCTAAATCACACGTTAGTGTTAGATTTTATTGAGTTATCAGAATCTAACGGATCACACAATGTCAAGCTTTTGTTTAAAACTTTTAACTTTATTGCTTACAGAGTAAGGTCATAGGTTTAATTGACAGTGTGTATATGTCATAACAACGGTGGATTTCTGTCAGTAACCTTACAATGACCATAATAAAAACGTAATTTGTACAATGTAATGTATCCTTAGAGGTCAGGTTCATTCGGGATTTTTGCTTTTTTTACGTAATTGTTCATGTTAGTGTGACATGTGAACCTGCTCCAGTAAAGCACTTCTCGAAATTCAACTACACAAAATATTAAGCAGTGTCCAGTCAGTGGCAGTATTGAGTTAAGTTTAAGTATAGTGTGACACAAGACTGCACCTATGTGCGTATTATATAATTAGGTATTTGCTTCGGTGAAGGAAAACATCGTGAGGAAACCAGCATGTCTGAGAAATATCTCTCGGCGGCATGTAAAGCCAAGTCAGACGCCCATGTAGCATAACAAACCTGACACCAGGTGAGGCGCTAACCACAGGATAAAGAAATAACAACAGTATTGAAGAGTGCCAGACAATAGGGATGTTTCCTGACTTAAAAAAATATGATTCTAATTAGTCCGTCTGTTAGATTATCGAAAAATATTGGATACGTATTTTTTCTTTTATCAAATCAATAAAAATTGTCGAAGATAAAACGCGTCAAAGACTTGAGGGGGTCGTGACGTCACTCACCGGTAAAAAATATCATACTAATGTCTTAGAATATGACGTCACACGAGTTTTCAAAGCACTGTATCGTCTTCATTGTTTGTTTACGTGAAAAAAGAAAAAATACGTGTCCAATATTTTTTGGAAATCTATCTGAAGGACTAATTAGATTTTTTTAGTTAACTACCCTATTGTCTAAATGGGTGGCACGCTGAGATGTTAGTTCTACCTAAGCTATGTTATTGTATTTGGGAAAATTTGTGAAAAAATATTTTTGACACTGGTTTGACTTGTATCGGATGTCGTCTCTATCTTGTCATTTATAGCTATGATGAGAACCTCCTCCTGTTTGGAAGTCGGTTGAAAAGGTTGCTAGCTTCTGGCTACAATTGTCCAACACAATTAAATTTTAAACTAATGTATATTATCTGAGTAGTCAAATAACTATACGGAACCGATGGATTCATCGAATATATATTTTTACTTTCACCTTGGTACATGATGTCTTGTAATAATATTAATTTCACATATCGTTGCTTCTGTTTATGTAGATTGTCACCGGGTCAACATAGAGGCCATTTTTATTTACATAATTATTGTATTACGAATGAAAAGAGGAATTCTATTCAAAAATAAAATAACAGATGCAAATATTTTTCAATATTTTATTCAGATAACAATAGACTATCTCACGATATTTATAACAGTAACATTTATATACAGTTTAAAACATATTCAGTTATTATCTAGAAAGCTTTTGATATCAAAGTGTGAAATACATAATATGTATTCAAGATAACAAATTGCTTTCCATTTAATTTGTTGCCTCAAAAGCAGAACGTTTCTAAAAATATTAGAAAAACGATAACTTTCTAACACAAACTTATTACGAGCTGGAAGCCCTTAAATAGACAGAGACCGGTTGTCCAAAGCAACGAATACCTGTACAGGTGGAGACTCATAGATGTGCCCTGGAGTGATAATGTGGTGTTGTCCCACAAACGACCATACACTTGATGTCGTGTCCTGTCTGTGCTGTTATTTGTTCACCATTGGAGCTGATGGACACTACTTAAAGTGCTAAACCGCTGAATTTTGAGTTGACTGAATTTGAATTGTCATTCAGAAGAAGATTACAAGCTAAACAGACTTACAGTTTATAACCTAACAACTTAATTTAAAGCACAACATCTTTACCTCATAACTCGCCTCACGTTTTCGGACTAGCTTTAGCAATGGCAACCGCTATGGCGTCTCCATTCTCACTCTTAGCATTACTGAGAGAAGACGAAGCTCCATTTCCTCCAGCACAAGAAGAACAAGGTTCCTCTCCTCTCGATATAGAATCGGATAGCTCCTCGAACCGATGGCGATGATGGCGAGGTGGCCAATACGGTGGGGGACCAGGTGGTGGTGGCCAGTATGGTGGTGGTGGCGGCGGTGGGGGTGGTGGCCAGTAACTCGGACGGTAGTCTTCGTAGTTGTCACATGAGTTGGGCGATCGCTTAAGCCGCTGGACTAGGAGATCGTTCGTGGCTGGAAGTAAAAGTTCAAGGTTATAGAACCGCTGAAGTACTGTGAACTGCAGATTCTTGATAGCAAATAGATTTTAGGACTACATAACATAACATCACACTGGTGGTGTGGTGTACCCATTAGTAACACCCACATTTTGCAAGCTATGTTCGAGTCATATAAAATTCAGGATTCTGTGAAATATAATTGTCTGTGTGTGCGGATTCTAATTAAATTACTGTAATTTTTTTGTTGATTTAATCCTTATCGAGTAACTGGAAAATTGGTAAGATTTAACTAGGGCAACTAAATTATAAACGATTAAGTTGTTTTATAACTTACGTTTAACATCAGCTGCTGCGAATTCAATCAAAACAGTAGTTACTAACAAAACACCTATTCGCCACATTTTGACGATTTCTTATGAACTAATTTTTCAAGTATTACATCTTTATATGCTCGGTAGATCAATAATAAATGCCACAATATAAGAAATACCACGAACACTCATTTTCACGAGTTAGATTTAATTGGTTATGAAAACTTAGATGGTTAGTGTGAAAACTTGTGTGGTTTTTGTGAATCCCAGTGGCGTGTTTGATTTAGGACGGTTACAAACGTTCAAGCAGGCTTGTCAATTTTTATTGAAATATTTTTGATAATCCATTTTTATGTGGTGTATAAAATCACTAGCTTATGCCCGGCGGCTTCGCTCGCATGGTGTTCGGTAATTGTCCCACGGGATCACATAGGTTACCACGGGATCGTACGTAACCTACATACCATACATACATATTATGTTCATTATACGCTAATAATGGTTAATTGTGCCGTCCTGCAAATGAGGAGCTCCTGGCTAAATAATAACTGTCACTCGGGATCGATCTTTAGGTCAAACCGCGCTTGCCTAGGTTGGTCTGTGGATGGGTGACCGCCCTCACCTCGGAAAGCACGTTAAGCTGTTGGTCCACGTTGCCATTTATAGATCTTTGGCATCGTTACAGTTAGTCAGTGACCTGAAAGTCTGATAACCAGCCTTACCAAAGGATATCGTATTACCTAGTATTCACTGGGTTGTGGAGGTCAGATAGGCATTCGCTCTATGTAAAATACTGATATTCAGCTGCATCCGGTTAGACTGGAAGCTGACCCCAACATAGTTGGGAAAACGCTAGGCAGATGATGATGTGCTGCAAATGTGCGTTTGAAGGAATGTAGTTTCGTTTAGTTTTGATTGACCTTTTGGTTTGATTGTTTGTGTGCGACCTAAAGTGTATCAAAACACGTGTGTGTACCTACGTTTCCATTCACATGTGGTTTGGTGAGATAACATTGATTTGGATCAATTTTCGCGGTTTTCTTGTTTTTTTGTGCAGCGTCCTTGGCCAGGGTTTTGAATATCCTGGTGCATTTACGTTGTGGTCAACCACGTTTTAACACTAAAAGATAATTAATTAGTGACCAGAGGGCTGGCTTATTTTTTTTGTCAAAGATTCCAGCCAGTCTTTTGGGTAGGTTTTTTTTCTATTGAGAACAACGTGAACAATTTTTTTGACGGGCCTGTAATTCTTCCCGTTTTGATACTTGTGCATATTTTATTATTATTATAGTTGTGTAAATTCTAGTTCGTAAATATTGTAAAAAGAGAAAGTATTTACAAAATTATTTATAAGCTATCAGCAGCAGCAAAAAATGTTATTATGAAAATCTTCTCTCTCGTATTTATGGATCAGAACGCGGGGCTATGAAAAATATGGATGAAAAACGATAGCTAGCGGAGATGAGAATGTTGAGATAGATGTGCGGAGTGAGAAAAATGGATAAAGTAAGGAATGTCGAGTATAATATATTAAAGGAAGTTTGAAGTCCTCTGTCTTGGTATGGACATATTATGAGGAGCGATGAAACGTGAGTGACTAAAAAAGTGTTGGATATTAATATTGATAGATGGAGAGGGAGAGGATGGCGAAAAAAAGATGGACAGATTGAGTAAGGAATTATATGAAAGAGAAAGAAGTAAATTACGCCGTGACGTCTGACAGGGGATGGAAGATGAAAACGTGTTACCAGCGGCGACCCCAAAAAGAATATGACAAGGTCAGGAAGATGATAAAAAAGGTGCATGAATATTATCGTCAACTCCCTATTTTCCCAACTATATCGAGTTCAGTTTCCAGTCTAATTGAATTCAGCTGAATACGCCTTCAACCTAAACCTCCTGGGGTGCTTGTCCTCACTGGCAATCCGCTTCCCTGCAGCTGAACATGCTCGCCCAGTATGGCACTGCTCCGCCCACACCAGGGAAGTAGATAATGCATAGATAAAAAAACAGTAGATAAAAAAACTTGCGGAACTTTAAGAGACTGCCTCAAACCGATTGCGGTTTTTTTTAATTCTAACCAAACTTAATTTTCCGTAGATTTGGAGTAATGAAGCAGCAGGTGAACACCGTCATTGATTGTTCCGTATGAATGGTACTAGCCACGAACCATGATATCCTGGTATATACATATATATATATACCATAATATGTTAATAGTAATTCTTGGTATAATCTTCGATCAAGAGCGGTCTCGTCGGGGCTGCGGGTTGTTCGAAAGAGATACCGCGGCCCCAGCACAAGGGCTAAGAAGGAACATGGGTGGTTTTTAGTCAGTAGAAGTCTGACACTCCCTTCCGCTCTGCCCAAGAGTGGGAGGGGTTACATGATGATTTCCCACCCACCCAAAATAAAAAAAGGTTATTAAAACATGCCTGTAATCCCCGAAGGGATACACGTATACTTTATACCAAACCCATATTTCATCAGTTATGTTTAAGTCTCATTTAATAGGACACAAACCTATTGCATATTTTAATTCCCTCTAAAATCCCAGTTTATTAGAGGGAGGTAAAAATCAAACTACATCCATGTTGTGTTTTGTTAAACTTATGGTCGAGTTTAGGTTATTATTTATCTGTATACCCACATTATCTGTGCGCTTTAATTATACATTTTAATTTTAGTGTGTTTCTCAGTAAGTGAATTAACTATGTAATTCTTATGAGAAATAAAGTTGTTCTTAAACCTAAACCTAGGTATCATTCACATTTTTAGTTGTTCATTTTTGTTTATTCCTATATTAGTTTTTAGTTTAGGGTACTCTTCATGATGGTCTTTGAAAAGTCTGCTTGCATTATAGGTTTTTCGTATTGTTGGTCCCTGGTCATGCCACTGAGTTTAGTAAGATGGCATCGTATTGTTTTGATAGAATGATAAATAATCGTTATAATACTGTTAAAAAACTTAAAATTTTACCTTTGCCATGTTTACTTTTTTTGAAATATTTACTTTTGTAAAGAAAAACTATACTTTATTTGAACCTAGCACTGACAGGCCAAATAACCGAACACGGCATAAAGATATACTACGGCTGCCGCCAATAAAACTGAAACTATTTAAGAAAAATGTCGATTATTATCTTTGAGGTATTACGTACTAGAGAAGCTATTTCAAACAAAATAATGTGCGCGCACTTGATGACAGCGGGGCAGGCGGGGGGTGTCATGTTCTCATAGATTACTATCAATGCGTGCAGATGCGACATAATGTTATTATTCTGCCTACTTGATATTGTACGTGTGTACTTACTCAGAAAATACATAAATAAAATGTACTTAAACTATTTAAGGAAATTACAATATTGTTATATTGTAATTTCCTTAAATAATTTAAGTTGTGTTACTTTCTGCAATTTGTTATAGTAATCCACAGTTGGATCAGTTTCAGCTTCGTAATGCAATCTAATTTTTACACGACTGCCCCAAAAAAGTGTTATGTTTTTAGCGTTCATGTATGTATGTATGTATGTTTGTTTGTGAGTTTTTGTATACTGAGCTATCTAATTCGAGGCAAAATAATAATAAATTATGGCTCGAATTAAATGGATTCTGTGATTGAATGTTGATGGCTGATTCAGTAAATTATGTTTATTCAAATTTGCAAATACTTCTTCCCTAATTAAATGCTTTAGGGTGTTTACGGACATATAATTAAAATCATATTTCGAGGCAAGACTTCCACCACTTTGCCGTATTAAATTACGTATGTTAGATGTGTAATGTGGAAGTTTATAGTATAGTCAAACTATCAATGCAATCTTCACTTTTTAACTTTTTTGTTAATTGTCTTGATAAATATGCAAATATTAAACAACCTACTATCAATTTTGACTCACAAATGTAGAGGATTCATGGTCAAGCATTGAATACGTCGATAGTGTAGTAAACTAAACTAAACGTCGATAGTGTCAGGTCTGTGCATGCAAATGTTTTATTCTTTGACATTCACGTAAAAATGGCTGCCGCGATGACACATTGCAATCCAAAAAATATAATTAAATTATGTGTGTTTTAAAGATAATAAGTTATAATTACTGGTGAAAAGTCACTCCTTGACTTTTACTTATATTTTTTGAATTATTTCTACAGTATCTAAATGCACACGAAGGCATATTTTAGACAAGTAAAACTTCACTCAAATGTGTCAGGTCGCAGCAACCGCTCGGCATAGACTAAATGAACTGGAGTCCACTAGCTCTACCGTGTGTTACAAAAAATCGAGTTGAGGCGTCTCCTCTAGTACGTAGTACATTATACCTCAATGATTATTATTTACAATCATTTACCAAATAGTCTTCAAGACTTACCGATGACAATGTTTAAAAAAATACTTGTCAAACTGTTGCTATGTAAAAGATTTACACTGTTAAAGAGTACTAAGATGACAAGTCAATAGAACCTGTTTGCAAGTTAGATTAATCGATTTCGCTCGTATTGTAAGACATTTGCACGCCATGTTATGGCAAGTTATGCTGAAACTTTACTGTAACATCTAGTGTACCATATTCTAGCAAATAAAATATTTTGATTTGATTTGAATAATCGTTTTAAGAAATGAACAGAGGGTGAAGACTGATGTCAACGTTTCTGTAGTATATACACACATTTATGTAATATTCGTAGGTATGTATTACTCCATGGAAAATAATTATCTAGCCCTAACTGACAAAAACTTTTTATCCCATACTTTGACATATTAGTGTAGGTATATTTTCCTTTGTGATCTTAGAAATTATCTTTCTAATTTTCCAATTCTGCCAAGTTTATAATGAAGGGTTTGTGTTGGTGTGTGTATTTCAAAGTTTTGTAAAGAAGTGGTTCATGATAAATACGAGTATGTACCTTGTAGAAACTGCATCGTTAAGAAAAGGTTATTCAGAAAAACAAATAAAAAAACAAACTTTCAATGCATTTAGTATCTATTGAGTACCAATATCATTTAAAATATTTACAACAAAAAAATAACACCTTAATTTATAAAAACAACATGTCAAATATAGGTATCATTAGGTACAATCTTCAGAATCATTTATTTTAACTGGTACATCATAGAATCTAGCCGCTTACAGAGAGAGCAATAGCATTTCCAGTCCTGCTCTTAGCATTACTTAACGCAAAGTTACTCTTTCCGCAAGTGCTGCATCCTGCTGGCTGTTGACCAGCTGTCTGTAAACCCTGGCCCGCCAGTTCAAGAGCACCTTTAAGAGCTGATTGAGATGAACCACTGGATCCACCGTAGCCTCCGCCGTAGCCACCTGAACCGTAACCACCAGAACCAAATCCACTGGAACTACTGGCACCAGCCCCCACTGATTCATAGCCACCTCCGCTACCACCTGAGCTAGAGCTTGCGCCAATTCCACCAACCCCACCTGAGCTTGCCCCAATACCACTGGAACCGCCATAACCTCCAGCAGACTGTGAGCCACTATCTAATGCGCCGACGCTATGGCTGTTTCCTTGCTCAACCTGTTGGGTTTCAAATTGGTTTCCTCCACTACTAGCAGATCCAGCACTTCCTGATTGCTGTTCACCATTGCCAAAACCTCGGCCTTCGGATTGTGAATTGAAGCCTCCTTGACTTTTACCACCATGGTAAGAGGAATGAGACTCTTTGTAGTTGAATTTCTTTTCGGCATGTGATGACTGGCTGTCGCTGCCACCTCCAGATTGGCCCCCGTAGCCACCTGAAGACGAACCACCGTAACCACCAGAAAACTGGCCACCGGCAGACTGAGTGCCGGAAGATTGGCCGCCGAAGCCACCGGCAGACTGGCTGTCTGAAGACTGGCCGCCGAAAGATTGGCCTCTGAAGCTACCGGCAGACTTGCTGTCTGAAGACTGGCTGCCGAAGCCACCGGAAGACTGGCCGCCATAGCCTTTGGAAACTTGCCCGCCATAACCGCCTGATGATTTGCTACCGTAGGCTAGAGAAGAATAATCTTCGTTAGTTCCTGAAGATTGACCACCGTTGCCACCTTTTTGGGAGTCGGACCCCGAAGAAGATTGACCGCCAAAGCTTCCTGAGGATTGACCTCCGTAGCGACCTGATGATTGGGAATTTGAGCCGGAAGTAGATTGGGCACCGGCCAAAGACTTGCCACCATAACCTCCTTTGTGAGCTCCCGAAGAGTGGCCGCCGTATCCTCCAGAAGAATGGTCGCCATAACCTCCAGAAGATTTGGAATTTGACCCAGAAGAAGACTGACCACCAAAACCTTCGGTTCCTTGAGCATTGGAGCCAGCAGAAGACTGGGAGCCTGCTTTGAATGACTGAGAGCTTGAACTGCTTGAAGAGTGAGAAGCAGAACCACCAAGCGATCCGCCATAGCCACCGGAACCGTAGCCTCCCGAGGTTTGCGCTCCAAGACCAGCACCAATAGCGAGTTGTCCATCATTTGAATCAGCTGACTGTCCTTCAAGTCCAGAACCACTTCCTGCTGTTGCTCCAGCTAGAGAGAATGCTTCTCCTGCAGCCTGGTTGGCAGCATCACCAGTGGCTGCCGCTGCTCCAGTGAATACTCCTCTTTGTAGACCATTGTCAGCAAGACCGGACCAATGAGAGGTGTGGAAGTATCTTGATCCTCGCTGTGGTGGTGGGCCGAAAGGTGGCGGAGGTCCAAATGGTGGTGGTGGCCCGAATAGCGGTGGTGGAGGACCTCCGCCACCACATGTGCTGCATGGTGAACGTTCTACGCGCTTGTGGACATCTAAAAATAATTATTAACATGTTAGGATCTATTTTATATTGAAAATAATTATATGGACTGTCCTTATACAAAAAGAAAACCAAATCAGAAAAAAATCTAAGTTTACTATCGTAATATTTTACCACTTAATTTTAACTTGAATTAAGCATATTAATGTTATGACAAACAAAATAGGTACCTTCATTTTTAATAACAGCACATTGAGCTGTAAAGACAGTAAGAGCAAAAACAACGACTCCAAAATTTCCCATCTTGCCGAAAGATCAGTCTTGTTCTGAAGTAAATCCACCAATTTACTAACATTTATAGGTGATACTGAAGGATGTGATATTCCCCATCTTCCAAGAATAGTATCTTCTTACAATTGTTAACATCAAATTGATAACACAAATATCACATAAGGTAACAGTGAGACAATTCACACTGTGGTCATAATATTTGCACTGCACACAACTTCTGCACAAAAGTACTTGATAAAATTGGCGAAATTAGGATTACCACACAGTATTATGTCATGTGATATTCAAATAGTGATTAGTTTTGATGATTCTCAATGTTTTGTTACTAAGGTAGCGATTCCTTAAATAAAAAAAACTGGCACATGAAGGGTTCCGTACCATCGTAGTAGGGAAACCCCCTTTAATTTGTATTATTTCTTGTTAATAATTAATAATAATTATACGTTTATTTCAGATAATGCAATCCATAAAGCAAAGAGTAACAAAAAGAGAATAGAATAGTCAGCCAACAGATACAAAAATTAAACAAAAAAAAAAATTCAATTAATAACATACAAAAAAAAAGCAAACAGCAACAACAGAACAGAAAAACATATTTTGTGATAAGTTTGTTTTTCATAGTGTTTGTATGAATGCCAAAGTTATATTTGCGGTTTTTTAAATGTGCTATATCTCAAAAACTATTTACATTAATATTTACATCGTTCAAACCAAATTAGGTTGAAAGTTTACATTACGATCACAGCATATATTTTTTTAGATTTTTTACTCTCATAGTTTAAAAGTTAGAGGAGGGGAGGGACACTCATTTTTCCACTTTGGAAGCGTCTATCTTTCAAACGATTGACTTTGAGAAAAAATGGTTTTGGAAACCTTAATTTCATTTTTAAAGACCTGTCCATAGGTGGTGGTGGTGTTAATAGGTTTTGATAAAAAAACATTTTGTTTCAGTTCCATGTATGGGGAGACACCCCTTTTTCATATTTTTTTTACTATTTTAGGACACATTAACTATGAAATAGATCTCTAATCAAAGTTGCATTAGTTATTCCGCGTTAAAATCTTTCTCGAATCTTCTTAAATGAATACATATGAGTACTCGTGACAGTTCATAGTAGAGCTAGGGTCTTCCCCTTTTCATTTCCGCTTAGTTTCATAAGTAGTTGGTCTTAATTAACACGAATGTGTTACCATATTTGCTCTTTTATTTATGACATTTTCTCTATACGCTTATTACATGGTATGTTTTTTGTTAGCTGCTGGGCTACCATTTTAAGGCCTACTTTTGCCAGATCTTCGACGCGTCACGTAAGTTCTGGGCGGAGCAGCAGGGAGTGTCAGGACTTCTACTGACTAAAAACCACCCATACACTCATATTCCTTCTTAGACATTTTGATTCCGGGACCGCGGTATCTTTTTTGAACAGTCCCGCAGCTCCGGCAGGTGGACCCCTTCCTTTGTGCTGACATCTCTTTGAGGTGCGCGTGGAGCACGAACGCGGCCACGACACGGTGAGCTAGCCCATTACTCACAGTCTACAGGCCCACGCCTGCGGTGGCCGGAAGCCATCACGTGGCCCCCGAAACCCGGGGCGTCTCCCGCGGTGCGAATTTAGAATTTATTCAATTTTCTATATCAGTGATTGGAAGATAAATGAGCACCTGCCTAGCACTTTCCCAATAATGTTGGGATCGATTTCCTGTCTAAAATGATGTAGCTGAATACCAGAATTTTACATGGAGTGACTGCCTACCTGACCTCCACAACCCAGTTAGTACTGGGTAATTCAATACCATTTTATAAGACTGATGGTCAGTATTTCGGGTGACTATCTATTTCCAATACCTATTATTATTATGGTATTTGTGTATGTGAGTTTAAATGTTTGTGAACGCACGCGAGAAATTCCTAGTGTGGGGCAACGTTTTTATAAAAGAAAGAAGAAGAAGAATACCTCCTAATGTTTCTGTTCTCCTGGTAGTTTGTGGAACTTTACTAAAAATATTATCATCATCTGCCTAACCTTTTCCCAACTATGTTGGGGTCGGCTTCCAGTCTAACCGGATGCAGCTGAGTACCAGTATTTTACATGGAGCGACTGCCTATCTGACCTCCACAACCCAGTTAATACTAGGTAATACGATACTCTTTGGTAAGACTGGATGTCAGAATTTCAGGTCACTGACTACCTGTAACGACTGCCAAAGATCTATATATGGCAGCCGAGACCAACAGCTTAACGTGCTTTCCGAGGCACGGAGGAAACTCGGTATGTCGGGCGGTCACCCATCCACAGACCGATCTAGGCAAGCACAGCTTTACCTAAAGATCGACCCGAGTGACAGTTCTTATTAAGCCACGAGCCACGAGATTATACACCCCATCACTAGCAGCTGCCGCACCGTAGGTGCTCAAAAGGGAATCAAGTTAAATATTTTTATTGTTCCCATTAGAGTACCACGTCAAAATATTGGTTGGTGCTCTAATGGGAATAGCTTTGGTGCTCTAAGCGTAGGTGCTCTAAAAATCGGTACTCAGATGGGAATACCTCTATAACGGTTGTCAGAGATGTACAAATGACATCCGGAACTATCGGTTTAACTAGTTTTCCGAAGCACGTAAGAAACTCAGTAAGGGTGGTTGTCTAATCTTCTATATTATATATACATATAATAAATCTGTAGAGAAATCGTTTTTGTACATCGAAAATATTTAAAAAAATAATTGCCAGGGTATTAAAGTATAACCAACAGAATACATTTCCAGCATTTTTGGAATTTTTGTCTGTTTGTCTGTTTGTCTGTTTCGATGACTAAGCATCACGTCAAATATACGAAACGAATGTAGGTAACTTTTATACATAAATATTGTGCGTAACTTGGGCTATTACTTAGTCTTTGTTTCATCGTAATCGGTGCTCTCTATCAAAAGATATATGAATTTATAGTTTTCAAGAAGAACTTATCATTATGGTCAAGAATGAGACAAGCAACGACATCTATTGAACGAATATAGTACTTATTACTAAATGCCTTCACAAGATAACTTTAAAAAAGTTATGATAGCAAAATGTACGTAGATATAAGTCTAAATGACGCTGTTTTCAAAATCTACATAGCCTAAACCTTATAGTGTTTGATCGCTCTTTTTTAGCAGTTTATCTTCGTCTTCGACAGATGGCGTTATTCATTTGATGTCATTTTCTGAACCGCGGTGATAGTAAACATACACACATTATGTTTCGTGAATAGTCAAGTCAACAAATAAAAATTTACCAATTACACAGTATTAAAATACAATTTTTTTTTAAACTAAATTAAAATTAGATAAAACCCACGACATATTTTTTTTTGTACCGTGTGGGAATCGAACCTGCGACACGCAGTGCTACTGTTAATCGTCCAGCCATTGCGCCAACCATGTCGTCATATAGATGTAGTGTGTTGTTAGCCCTATGTGTCGAGGCCGCGGTATCTCTTTCAAACAACCCGCAGCCCCAACGGGCGTCGGTCCTTGGGGGCCCCTTCAATGTTGCTATGTCAGCAATCTTTGAGACGCGCGTGGAACACGAACGCGCCTCCATCGTCATAGGACGGACGAACGATTAACTAGCCCGTTACTCACCGTTCACAGGCCCGCGCCTACGGTGGCCGGAAGCCGTCACGTGGCCCCCGATGCCCGGAGCGTCTCCCGCGGCGGCTGGGACGAGAGGTTGTCTCCCTCTCACGTTCCGCCACCTCTTTCGCTAGAAGGAGGTGGCGGCCATTTCTGATTCGATGTCCCAGATTCGGTACAGGTACCCTCTCGAAACAGCCTCTAATCCCCCCTTTTTTTGTGGTTCGTAAATTATCAAATGACTCATCCCGCTCTGGGCGGAGCGGAAGAAAGTGTCAGACTTCTACTGACTAAAAACCACCGGACGTCCCTTTGGGGCCCCTTTTTTTTTTTTTTTTGGGATGGGAAATCATCAAATAACCCCTCCCGCTCTTGGGCAGAGCGAAAGGGAGTGTCAGACTTCTACTGACTAAAAACCACCCATGTTCCTTCTTAGCCCTTCATGTCGAGGCCGCGGTATCCCTTGCGAACAACCCGCAGCTTCGGCAGGCGTCGGCCCTTGCGGGCCCCTTCCATGTTGCTGACATCTCTTTGAGGCGCGCGTGGAACACGAACGCGCCGTCGACACGGCCTGTCGTCGTCATAAGACGGACGGACGGCGAGCTTACCCATCACTCACCGTCCACAGGCCCGCGTCTACGGTGGCTGGCAGCCATCACGTGGCCCCCGACGCCCGGAGCGCCTCCCGCGGCAGCTGGGACGAGAGGTTCTCTCCCTCTCACGTTCCGCCACCTCCTTCGCTAGCATCACTGCTTCGCAGAAGGAGGCGACGGCGTCCCATTCCTCCTCGCCCCGGACCATGGCTTGCACCAGGGCCAGACGCGAGAGGTCGCCGCCGCCGATCGCCGCTACGAGAACACGGCGGGGTCCCTTTGGGGCCCCTTAATTGTTGCTGACATATCTTTGAGGCGCGCGTGGAACACGAACGCGCCAACGACAGTCTGTCTGCCTGTCGACTATAATGTACCTGTTTCAAATTTCTTCAAGATCCGATCGGCCGTTCTGACGTGGTTGATTAACAAACACCCATCCATCTAAACTTTAGTATTAGACACAGTCAGTACTTTGCATTATTCTCTTCTTATTTTCTACAGCGTCAGTAAGTTAACGCAGGGCAATGATTTAATGTATGTACTTTTATCCAAGCGACGCATTTTAGTTTCCGACAAGCACGCGAACGAAGTCGCGGGCACAGCTAGTAAATAATATAAATAAAACGACATGTAGTCAAAACAAAAGTGGTTTATTTTAAACACGTTTTCGTTAAAATCCTAATAATATATTTCTACCGAGTGGCTCTGCAGGTGGTTGAAGGCTTTCAACAAAAGTCTTTCGCTTTTTCCCAGGTTCATTTTCGGGATGATTCATTCCCCTTGAAGAGCCGGGTCGCGCTGAAATAATAAGGTACCAATTATGCAAAATAATATCTACTTCATAATCGTAAATCACGCCTGTAATCCCCGAAGGGTTATGCAGAGGTGTACCTAATAGTACACCCACATTTCGCCCGTTATGTTAAGTCCCATTGTTCGTATCCGAGCACAGAATTAAAATATTTTGTTTTTATTACGCTGGCTACATTTTAATGTTTTTTTTATTTTTTACTGACAACAAGTGGTTGCTAAAAGTACTTAGTAGAAAATTATGGTGGAATGTAAAAAAATTACAAAATGGGCATTGATAGATCATTTCAAATAAAGTGATTAAAGATTTCACAATATAATTTTATTTATGTTCTCGCCACGAACACCCATGTAATACGGCGAGGCTATTGCCATCAACCGGGTTCAAATCCAGACTACGTTGCTGCTACTGGGAAATTCCTTATGATAAAACCCAGTGACACTTAGACCTGGGAATTGAACCCATTAAACCCATCCTCAGCAGTCGCGCTTGCGACGACTAGACCCACGAGGCAGTCTACAATAATACTTCCTGTCATAGTAATGTATCACTAAAGATGCTTCTAAACGGGTAATATATTTACTGCAATGAATGGCTGCAATGCTGTAGCCGGCAACATTGCCATCAATTACGGCCAGGCTGTGTAAATACCACATTATTTTAAATGGAGCCGGGCCATATAACCACACGATTTTGGTATGACCATTGCATTTCATGTGTTCAGGTTGCAAGACGACTGAATGGGATTCGAAAATACGGCGATACCTGCTGCCCGGCCAGTTCTATTGACAGTAGATACCATTAGTTTCCCTAAAAATGTGACATATGAATATGAACGTTGATTCATACAACATATTACTTTATTCAGGACACAAGAATTAAATGACTGCAGCGATCGCATACTCGCACGAAAATCGTTTTGAACCGATTGTGATTGTGTTAAAATTGTCGCTGATGCTAAAGTTAAAAAATAAACTCTGCTACTGTTACATGCTTTGCTTGTTAGCCTATGTCAGCCCACAGCTGGGCAAAGGCCTCTCCCCATGACTTCCAATTCTTTGAATTTAGGGCTAATGTGGAACACTTGTCGTTGGTTCTGCCCAGATCGTACCACCATCTCCAGCGATGTCTACCACGTCGACTTTAGCAGGACTACTGACCATCGTGGTTATTTTGGCCTACAACTTATCGGGCATATGGCAGACGTGGCCAGACTAGTTTCACTTCAGCTTAGCGACATTTTGAGCAACGTTAGTAATTTGTATTTTGGAGCGCAGTGTGGTGTTGTGTACTGTAAATGTCTGCTATGGCACTTAAAATATTAAAACTTACATGCTTCAACAGTAACACCAAATATGTTAAAGAACACAAGAAAGGCTAACACGCAGTATAGGAGACAACGCATGTTTGTAACACGAGGCACGAGGGATCCACAACGACTGAGCAATGTAAACAATACTCCCGTTTATATTGGTTCACCGGTTCACCGGAGCACTGAAATACAGGTGTTCAAAATTCTATTAATATCTGATTAATAGTGGCATGTATGCTATGTTAATCTATACTATTATTATAAATACTAACGTTACTCTGTCTGTCAAAAATATTTTTGATCCTGTAGAGTTTGAACAGATGTGAATGAAACTTTGCACACGATAGAAAATGTCCTGTAGGTTTGGATATGCAATATGATTTAATCTAGCTATTCTATGTACATCATTAGCTCTCAAAACGGTGAAGGAAAACATCGTGAGGAAACAAGAATGTCTTAGAACCAAACAAATCGAAGAAATGTGACATCTACCAATCCGCACTGGGCCTGCGTGGTGGATTATAGCCCATCCCTCTCCTAGAGAGGAGGCCTGAGTCCCTGCAGTGGGAACATTATAGGCTGATGATGATTCTATACATCTATACTTCAAATGATGAAGATTGTGAGTATGTAAGTTTGTACGTAGGGGGTAATCTTTTCAGAACTTCTGATCCAATTCCGAAAATTTTGTCACTAAAGGGAATTTACCCGTTAGTGACAGAATTTTATATTTGTATTACCCCCGAGTGGTATAGGCTACATTTAAAACGGTCCATTGGATTAATTTCCGACAGCCAGGGCTGCGGGTTGTTCGAAAGAGATACTGCGGCTATACACAAAGGGCTAAGAAGGAACATGGGTGGTTTTTAGTCAGTAGGAGACTGACACTCCCTACTGCTCCACCCAGAGCGGGAGGAGTCGTTTGATGATATCACACCCTCCAAAACGAAAATGGTTTATTGCCGAACATAGCGGTAGTGAAGTCACGAGCAAAAGCTAGTAATTCAAAGAAGTATGTGTGCTACGTTTATTTATGATATAATTAATCTAATGTTAGTATTAACAGGTTTTGATAGTAAAACATCTGTTTTGAAAGACTAAACAGTTTAGAGGGAAAACACTTTACATTGAAAATACCTTGCCTAGAAGTAGGTAACTGTATAAAACAGATCTCTTTTTGTTTACAATAGAGAGGTGGATAAATATATTTATGGCTTAATAAAAGTTCTATTGCAGCAAGCTCAAAAAAAGCGATGCTGCTTGCTGCTGTCGCCGTCCCTGCATATTATTAGGTACACAGCTCTTTCTTTGCTGTTTATGTCTTTGTCTTAGGAACGAAGAATGAATGAATCAGTCGTAGGAAACGATAACGTTATTAAAACATTACACATAACGTAACTCTACAATCTGTCTTTGTAATCAAGCCTGTGTTATTTGGACTGTTTCTTTTCAAACTGCCTAGCCTTTTTCCAACTAAGTTGAGGTCGGCTTCCCGTCTGAACCCTGTCCCAACTTAACTAAGTTATAAAAAGGCAGGTGAAGTTACGATCGGCTTACAGTCTAGCCACTGAACCAGACCCAGAACTAGCTACCTATCTGACCATTACAATACCAAAACTGGGTAACAAGGTAGATATTCCTTAACTTCTTTGCAAACAATAAAAATAAAACCACATCAAATACAATACAATAAACTTATAATTCATTAACAATAATCTTATATTCCAAGTCTATCATCCTCGTGCAAATCCACCAGCCTGGGAGCCGGCACTGGACTGCGCTCGACCACCTCGGCTGATGCTGATGGACTTGCTCTTCGATACACTGATGGCGATGGGAGGACGCCTAATGCCGCGGTTGGAGCCGAATTGAGGTTCAGGTGCTGAAAATAAAATCATATTTTTATTTACAATAGGAAAGGGAAGAATGATTGTTCCAGTTTTGAATGTTTGCATATGTACTGCGCCATGTGTTTCAAAAAGTGCAAGTCGGACTTGCACATGAAGGGTTCCGTACCATTGTATTAGATATTGAGAGATTTTCCATGTTATTTTAGCACCATAGACTTCTTATAGGGTTTCCTGTAATCTACAGGGTGGTGCCAACAATAAATGAAACCACTGGTTTCACTACTTCATAGGAACATTTTTAAACTATCAAATAAATCCTAACACCGTCGTGGTGCCGACGATACGACAATAACCTAAGTACCTAAATATCTTTGCCAAATTCGTTTGTTACATTTTATTTCCACACGTTAATCGGTGCAAATTATTTATTTGTTTGTAAATTGTAATGTATTTCGGTTACAGTTTTATGCTGCTTAGGTTTATCATTTTTTTTTTCAACTTTTTTATTTTGGTGTTAAGATTTTTTGATAGTTTAATAATGTTAATATGAACTAGAACTACCAGTGGTTTCATTTATTGTCGTATTGTCGGCACCACCCTGTTTATGTGCTGAACTAATTTCTGTATTTTTTTCAAAGTTTTAGGCTCAGTATTGTTTCGGAGATAAGGGGGGGGGATGGTCGGACAGACAGACAGACACACGAGTAATCCTATAAGGGTTTCGTTTTTTCCTTGAGGTACAAAAATGTTAAAATCCTGAACCGCACAAGGAAGGTTATCCGAGAAAAGCCCGACAGTAACTATCGGTTAGCAGCCCACTGCCCACCCGACATACCGCCCTGGTCGGAGGATCCTGCCTTTTCTGTAGGGAATGAAGAATTTTCCTCCTTGGTCTTTATAACCCTAGGTCAAGAAAATATTTAGGACACCAGCTTGACTGTATAATCTTAATGATCTAAGAATTCCTACACCCATATTCCGATCGGCCAAATTTAAACGAAAAAGGCATAGGCCGGTCGCAAAATCAAATTTTTAATTTGTTCCTTGGTTGTGCCGAAACAGGCAGATTGAATCTAAATAATTTATTTCTCCGGTTTCAAAAACCAGTACAATGGACCCAGTTTCGTAGTCGTAGGTACAAATTGAGCAGACTCGATTAAAAATACTTGTGGTTGGTACTAAACGGCCTTGTTAGTATTGTGGTCGCAAGCGCTACTGCAAAGCATGAGTTCCTGGGTTCGACTCCCGGGTTGGGCAGGGTCAGGCAAAGGTTAATCCATCAGGATTTTCTCAGTAGCAGCCATGGAATTTAGATTTGTGCCCGGATAATCAAAATTCAAAAGTCATTTATTCAAATTAGGCTGATAATCAGCACTTCTCGAACGTCAAAATTTACTTTACTTTACTTTACTCATTTACAAGTGACAGTCCCCCAAAACCCCCACCCTTCGACACTTCCTAGTGTTTTTTGCTGGAAAGAAGAAGTGGCGGAACAAACTCCCCAGCAACACATCTGCCTGTTTGGTGTAACTTAATATTACGATTGACTACAGAATCGCCTCCTATTAGGTACTTGGGACTTAAACATAACTGGCAAAATATGGGTGTATTAGACACCTCTTTGAATTACAAAGCTACACAAAAATTAAATAATCTTTATAAGTTAAGTAAGTAGTGAGTTTCTTCATCAAATCATATAAAAAGAGAAAGAACAGTATTTACCTGCTTCAACACTGAAGGCACTAACTAAAACTAGAACAGCTAACACACAAACTAATAGACGAGCCATCTTGGATTACTCAAAGTGTTCACGAGCACTGATTCTATGACAATAATACACCCATTTATATTGGGTCTTCCTCACCGATTAACAAACAAACCGAATGTATGACAATATTAGCACTTGCTGTGTAAATTGATTATTTTGACAGTCTAGGAATAGGTACGTAATTAGGTAAAACCATAGTTTACCGGGGGAATACCATCAGAGTTTTTATTTAAGAAAGAATAATATTTTTTGTCGCAGATAAATTACATCTTTGTATAGACGGCGACACAATGAAGCTGTATATCTCCAGTATAATATGGCCCTTTTTGTTTTTTTTGGGGGGTTGGAAATCATCAAATAACCCCTCCCGCTCTTGGGCAGAGCGAAAGGGAGTGTCAGACTTCTACTGACTAAAAACCACCCATGTTCCTTCTTCGCCCTTCATGTCGAGGCCGCGGTATCCGAATTATATTGCGAACAACCCGCAGCCTCGACAGGCGTATAATATAACCTCCAGTATGGTATTGTTTGATTGGCCGTCGTACGTTGAACAAGGACTTACAAAAACAATGATTTTTGCCTAATATTCTAAATGCGCAGTGGTATTTTCAATTTTTCATGGTAAGCCGAGCATCGAAGCTCCAACAGTGTGCAAATTTGGGCAATTATTTAGGTGTCACTTAGTGCTGATGAAAACAGTCATTAGTTTATTAGAACACTCGAACTTCCCAAGAAAACCTTCAATTTTGGAGAGGTGTACTCAGAACCTATCTATCAGGGTTACCGTATTTGTTTAACCCTGAATGACCTGAACTTTATTTTACCCGGTAGACAAGACGATGTTTCTTGGAAGCACAGTACAAACACGCATGTCACAAGGTCGAAAGTCGCCTGACTTTGAATTCTGTATATAAATCTGGCTCAGAAAAATAAGGCCATGGTGATTAAGTGTAATTGTGGTGATTCCTATTGATGCATTATTTAATTTATAATCTTTATTTTAGGCCGGACACATTTTTGTTATTCAATAATCAAACAAACACATAACAAAACACGAAAATCATTTATTACTATAACAAAACATTACAAACAAATATTCACAATCAGTCTTATTTGCGGAACCCACGCGATCCAGCGCTTGATTGCGATTGAGAGGCTCCACCTGATCCGAAACTTATAGACGAACTCTTGGACGCACTGAAGGACCCCGGAAGTCCACCATTATTAAAACCCGGTCCTCCGGGGAATCCACCCTGGTTATAACCTCCCCCATATCCACGGCCTCCATATCCGCGTCCTCCATATCCGCGTCCTCCAAATCCGTTCCCTCCATAGCCTTGGCCTCCATAACCGGGTCTACTATAGCCTGGTCCACCGAACGTGCCAATACCAATACCAACTCCAATACCGCCTAGCTGTGGCGATCTTGCTTCGCGTGAAGCTGAAAATAAAGAAAATATTCATGTTTTTAAACTGTTACTATCCTCCGACTCGTAGATTTATTTAAGGCTTTAAGGGAAACCAAATGAGTTTTCCCGCTCTAGGCAGACTATGTAGGTCAAACAATTAGCTTGTCTAAATTTTTCTTGCACTTGTATGTAGTTTTTATACTTAACATCAAAGAGATCGTCGTTTCTGGATGAGAAAATGACAGGGTTTGTGAATGCACGACTATAAAAATAAGAGGAAAATTCTCCTCAGAAAGGAAACAGTGAACATTCCATTTTTTTTAAAACAAAACCTTAAAAAAATATATGCGTCATAAATTGTAATAATGATGAAGATTAACACTTCTGGAAATAAGATACAACAAAATTAAATTACCTGCATCGGCGCTGTAGAAATTAACTAAAACTATTAGAGCAAACACACAAACTAGAAGACGAGCCATCTTTAATGTAATCGAGTGTTTGTCGAATACTGAAACAATATGACAACAATACACCCATTTATATATTACATAGATTCATTGAACTGCGGAATTAAAACGTATGTGAGAATTTTAGCACTTACTAAGGTTTTTTATAAACAGGATTCGCATTTAGGAAATTCCTAAGCTCAAAATATTGCGAAACTTTGGAATTTTGTGTAGTTTACACATTGAATCATGTTTGTGGTCTATTTTTAGACTTTCAGGAATGGATTTAACCTGTAGAAATTTTATCATTAATGCCCTATAAGTCCGCACTCGTACCTACACACCTGTTTTATAGCATCATATTCGCTAAAGAAGAAGTACTGGCTTCCTCAATTTTTGTTCATTGCATGTGGCTAAGGGCTAATGTGTGGTGTTATGCAAATGGATAAAATAAGAACAATGCGGAATACCGAAAGTGGCACCGGTGACTGAAAAGTAGTGTGGTAATCAAAAATGTGAGGAAAGTTTTGAAACGAACCCCATTTTTGCCATATCAGTGTGGGTGATTAGATAACTAATAGAAAGGTATTGAAGAAGAAGACATGCTTCGCCGACACCAAATGATTTGAGATAAAGACAAGAGAATAACGATGAAAGCAAGCGCCGATATAAACTTTGTTACTCAGCAAGATTTGACATACGTAATGCACTTGCATTTTACAAAGTGTATCCAGTTACATTTCTTCCTCAATTTGTCACTGCTAGACTACATAGAAACAGGAGGTATTAGTTACTATGGTGTTTTCGTTGAGCTAATATTTCTCATGTATGATTATTAATACTCTTCGACTACCTACGCAAATATAGATGTTGTTTGCGTAGTCGGAGAGTAATAAACTCATCTTTACAAACCATGTGCCGAATTGTGTGGCTTATACCAATTTCTAGTTTGTAGATAAAATGCCTAAAGTCCGTGTTGGGTGCTGAACCCAAAAGACAGGCTGTGGCACATGGGTGCCTTTTGGGTTTCCGAATAAATGAGTGGGACGTACCCACTATGAATATGAGGGTCTCGTATTTTTTCAAACGATCGCAGAGAAATAAAACAAAAAAAATCTTAAACAATACTTTATTTATACAACTCGTCAGGTACACTTTATTTATTGAGTTACAATTTTCATTTACCAAAACCACCAGCATTGGAACTGGCACTAGATTGAGCCGCGCCTCCCGCACCGAAACTTATTGACGAGCTCTTAGAAAAACTTAACCCTGGATTTTGGCCATAGCCGTAGCCGGGGCCGCCGAATCCTGGGCCTCCAAAGCCTTGTCCGCCGTAGCCACCTCCGTAGCCACCTCCGTAGCCACCACCATAGCCACCCCCGTAGCCACCACCGTAACCACCCCCGTAGCCGCCGTAGCCGCCCCCGTAGCCACCGTAGCCGCCGCCGAATCCTCTATGATGATGGCCATAGCCGTAGCCACCACCAGGGTAGCCTATACCACCAATTACTCCCCCGATGCCAAAAACGCCGAGTTGTGGAGATCTCGCTACGCGGGACGCTGTAACATTGAATTTAATTTTAATCTGTGAGCCAGTTTTATAACAATTGTGTGAGGAATGATATGAAAGAGAAAGGAGTAAAAAAAAACACAAATAGAATGGGACAAGGGCAGATGAAATATGATGATGATGAGGATTTTATAACAATTCTGAATTGTAGTCACGAAGCATTGTTACTATTATTAGTGGTATGTATGTAGCTGCATCTGAATAAAGAAAACATGCTGCGCCAACTTCAAATAAATTGGAATCAGGGCAGGAGAATGATGATGTAACTGCAACCAGTTAGAAAGCCGCCCTTAACAGATGGAAAAGAAGGCTAGGATTATGAAGAATGATTGGACTTTTTAGAGAATGAGAATAAATCAATACAATTACCTGCATCACAGTCTTCTAGACTAACCAAAACTAAAACAGCAAATACACAAACTATTAGACGAGCCATATTGAACCTAAATAAGTCTACTGGTACAAAAACAACGATACGACAGTTTATATCGAACTATCGAGCCACAGACTTAAACGTAAGTGAGAATTTTAACACTCTATACATAAATGCGTTAATTTACTTCTAAATAGGAATTGATATATTATGGTCAGTATCAATACGAATATCTCTTCTAGATATGGCATTGATGATGTCTTCAAAATTTTGGATGTAATGCAAGCCAATTGCAACCTTAAATGCTGGTCTTGTTATATATTTTTCAGAACGAATTGTCTTTTCGTACTTTCTACCATATTTAATCTCGATAACGGGAGAAAGATATCCAGACCGAATAGTTTCTAATATGAATTGTAATGTACCTCCGTCTATTAACTAAGATTCAGGAATATACTTCCTCGAATTGCCCATTCCTTCATTTTATGTCTTAGGTTAATAATATCAATATTTAGTCATCAGGCAAAGTGTCAAGTTATGCTGGTTGATCAAACATCTTTGCACCTCTGCGGTTTTGTGCCGTCACGTCAGTAGATGTCTGTTTGCTCTTAGAGTTAGACACAAGTTCATGGCTGAGCAAATCCTTATGGTATTACCCAAACACAATATTTATGAAAATAGTTATATGTATAGGTACAACCAGCCTATAATGTCCCCAGTGCTGGGACACAGGCCTCTATGAGAGCTAATGGGCTATAACCTAACCCGCGGGTGCAGTGCAGGTTGGTAGATGACACAGGTACGTGCATAAGTGTACAAATATTGTTGCATAACATATATACAAAAGTATATAGTACAAGACAGACATCCAGTTTCGTCAAGATATAGTGATTAGTTTCACGTCACTTGTAGGTATATAATATAATACTGTATATTATTAGTGCCAGTGCTAATAGAAGCCTTTCTAAGAATCAGGCATGAACAACATTTTAATAAGGACATCACCACTATCTATTATAGAAGATACGGCAAACCTAAGGTTTTCGAAAAGTACTTGGACGGTGCAAGTGTGGGAAGGCAACACCGGGGTGGGATGACTGATAGACCCCTCCGCTCGCCCCAGGGCGGAGGATATCCATGAGGGTTTTCAACCCGGAACAAAAAAAAGTCTCCATGCACATTTTGGGGAGGAGAAAAATTTAAAAATAAAACCAACAATATAAAACAAAATTATTTCATTTAATAAACTAGTTAACAAATATTAACACAACATTACATCACTAGATCCACACTACTTGCCACTGGCACTAGACTCAGCATTGGAGCTAGCACTCGACCCACCAGGCCCAGCATTGGACCCGGCACTCGACCCAGCACTAGACTGGGCATTACCTCCCGAACTTATGCTAATAGTCTTCGAGATACTGATGGAACCGCCTGGAGGAATGTCGTATTTATCACGGTCGTGATGGCCATGGCCGTGGTGGCTAGGGCCCCGATCAAATCGACCAGGACCTTGGTCGTATCCTCCGGGGCCGCGGTCGAATCGTCCAGGGGGGCCGTAGGGATCACAACCGGGCCCAAAGCCTCTTGGAGGCGGGGGTGGTGGTGGCGGAAGACCGTACGGCCTTCGGTATTGAGGTGACCGAGCTATGCGCGAAGCTGAAAAGAAATCATAAAACGTTGATACTAGGAATTTCGCCTGTATTTTGGGTGCGTTTACAAACGGTAATCAATTTGAGTATTATTATTGTTTCTGCGATTAAAACACAAAATAAGTCTTATAGTTTCAAAAAAAATATTTTACTAGTATAGGTAATTGGTAATTGATCAATTTCTATAATCAGATTAAATTACGCTATGTGTTTTAATTTATTCCTACTGGAATCACAGCTGGACAAAACAAGATATTCATTTGTAAGCTGATGTACAGCATTGGGAATGTTTTCCCACTGCTGGGAGTCAAGCCTCCTCTTATAAAAAAAACTAGGTCATACACTTATAATATTTTTAGGCACAAATTACTTAATCCGAAGACTTGAACATTTAAACTAGGGAATATTAAAGTATACATTACCTGCATCAGTACTTTCCAAATAAGCTAATACTATAACAAGTAAAATACAAAATATACTCAAACGTGACATATTGGTCTCAGTTATTACACCACTGAATAAAAACCCATTAAACACCACTTTATATTTCGATACTAAATCGCTTCATTTGAACCTAAGTGAGAAAAACAAACCATTGATTTTTCTCATTAGTAGATTTAGAAAAAATATTGCATTTTCGATCTTATTTTCAGCGTGATAAGTACTACTGGTACTGCGTTGATATTTTCGAACCAACCGTTTCAATAACTGTTTGAAGTTTGAACTCTATAACCATCGCAATAGAGTTTGAATTGAGTTGTGCTGCTTGCGTAACGTTAATCAATGTCTCTCTGTGAAATCAATATTTGTATTTTAGATTTCCGGGAGGGGACTCACCCGTACCTATGTAAGTAATAATTAATAATAATAGGTAATAACATTATCTACCTAAGTTTTCCCCTTTAGTAAATAAACATTTTTCAACTCGGCTCGAAGGACCACCTTTTCGCATAAATAGAGCTTAAATAAAAACTTTCAGATTTTTGCTGGTAAATCATTCATTTTCAGTAGGTAGGTTTATACATAAATTACAACCCCGTAGTAGATATTCTTATTCAAGAACTTAAGCTGATATGCAGTCGCTCCATAAAACATAAAATAACATTCACTTACTTTCTGCAGGCAACTTTAGCCTATAAGTACCTTTTTTTTGTTGGGTTTCGAAATCATCGAATTCAACCCTTAAGGCTTGTATTCACGCCAATGACCTTGTGCATAGCTAACTACCCCTCTCAGTCGTAGACACGGACTTTAAACGGACGCATTTTTCATTTATTAAAATTAAAATAATACATATTTTTAAAAAGTAACAAAACCAAATTATTTTCCTTGTATTTCAAAGCAGTAGATATTTTTTTAAATTATTTTGTTAAAAAATTAAGGAGTAAAATGGTTCCATTCAACGATTTGGAGGTGATTTTGTGGATTTTTTTTCTTATTATGTGATACCGATAGAAAAATTATGGCTAAACCAAATTACGTGTCATGTCATGTAGATTACTAACAATTTTTCTCAGATGTAATTTCTCTGTAAGTGCCGGTGAAAAACTGCTTCATCTGCACGTTGTTTTTAAGCTTTTTCGAGAGAGCACCCTTAAAGGAGTTAAACAGGGGAATTATGAAAGTTTGTTGGGATATCTTTCTACATCCACGCGGGCGAAGACGCGGGCAAAAGCTAGTGTAAAGTTAAAGAAGATACACAACATCCCGTCGGGGCTGCGGATCCCGTCGGGGCTGCGGGTTGTTCGCAGATACCGCGGCCTCGACATGCTAACATTGGTGGGTCGACGGGGCTAAGCTAACATTGGTGGTTTTTAGTCAGTAGAAGTCTGACACTCCCTTTCGCTCTGCCCAAGAGCGGGAGGGGTTATTTGATGATTTCCCACCCACCAAAAAAAAAAAAATATGATACACAACATTAACAAAGCTCTTATAGCAGAAAATTATCCGATTTCTTGAAAGATTACTGCAAGATCAATAAAGGAGGTGTACATCCTCTTATTCCATAGATGAAACTCTATTCTAAAGTTATTGGATAAATTATTAATATTGTAAATGTCATGTTCTATTAAAAAAAAACGTCGTTGCTTGTCACAGGCATTTAGAGTTATGGATTAAAATAAGCGAGCAATTAATTATAATTAATTAGTATATTACTATTCTATTTATCGCCATGGTAAAAACATACCAAAAGGAAAAAGGGGGAAATAACAAATTTATCGAACATGCGACCGTTCTAATTTGGAAATGTGTTTTGCAAAGACGGTAGGTTTTGTTGGGTCTCACCTTACCTCCTGTTCAAAAGTGTTTTCGTGCGATTGAGTGACATTGAACGATTTTCGGTTAAATACCATTGAGGTATAATGTACTACGTACATACCCGTTTTTATTAACAACTCCAAAATGTATGACTGGATTTCTAGGTCCAACCCATTGAGGCATAATGTACTAATACCTCAATGGTCCAACCTTGGCCATCATTCGGTCAGAAATAAAGTTACCTTTATCAAATCAAAATCAAATCGAATCTGGAAATAAATTTATATTTTATTTCTTTCAGACGAAGATGGGTTCTACTCTTAGTGGAAGCCGCCTTTGGTTTTCTACTATTCTTATGCGCTATCTTCATAGCGAAGCCAGTATTCCTGACACCTATTCGGTCCGAGCCAAGGCCTCCCTTGGGGGCCAAAGAAATCCTTAATTCTCTACGAAGAGATACCATAATGGGTTACGCGCCAAATAATATTGCTGATATCACAGATATTATGAATAAGGCCTTTAAAATTTTGGGCATAGGTAAGTAAGTAAAATTGAACGTTTTTTGTTGTAGTGGACAGGGTTAAATCGATCTAGCTGAATCAGATTGAGTAGCAATAGGCCATATGCCTGCCTTGACACTTTGAAATTGAACTGGTCTAGCTTTGTAAGAATAACAGGGCCGCTTATACCAGTTTTGTTAGCAATCAGGTCTAGTAGTAACATCGGTCATCATCGGTCATCGATCGGGGGTTTGGTGCTCGGCAAGTTGGCAAGGATGGAACAGTCAGTTTTCACTAAAGACATCCTGCATAATAATGCACTCGAAAGACAAAATGGCGTGCATTTGACAAAACCAGTCAGGCAAATTGCCCTCTGCCGCAATTTGACCTTTAGTTCTTGCCATGTTGGAGTCATCGTAAACAGTAAACCGATTGCAGGGTGTGCATTGTTTTAGAAAAACAAATTATTTATATGTTACTTCACATGGGTCTACAAGGGCACTTACAAAACATCAAAAGATAGGTCCACGTCTTGGGTTGGTCGTGTCTTTTGGTAAAGATTCAGAAAGTAACTCCATAGCAATCCCGACTCACTTTGACATTTTACAGGTTCTCTCTAAAGCCCATTTGCTTAGCTGCGTACCGTTCACTTTGATACTCTCGCACACGCAAGAAACACCTTTCAGTATCATAATCATACCACCGTCAAAAATAACCTGAATTTTGCTGTTCCTGCAGACATATATGTAACATCATAATGACGTCTTTGGCGATGTTTGCACGATCTCACTCTTGTCTGTGACTGCCAGACACCACTGCATCTATTAATTTTTCCAGAAAATGTATGGACTGCACTGGATGAGGATAAACTGAATGAAAAGTTATTGGGCATATCATCCAGGGATGTACCTCTGAAGAAACCCATTACATGGATAATTTGGGAACCGAGGGTTCGTATTTATTGAAAAACATTGTCTTCCATGTATTCAAGTCATCATAGTTTACATCAGAAAACTTTGAGTTAATGATTCGAAAAAGACACTGCCGAAATACTTTTTTTTTCTTGAGAGTGGGATACCGTCAAATGACTCCTCCCGCTCTGGGCAGAGCGGTAGGGAGTGTCAGACTTCTACTAAAAGAAAAGAAAGAAAACATATTTATTTGGCACGTAGGTACCACAAGTACACACAACAAAAAAATATAAAAAAACAAAAACTAAACAGGGAACCAAAAGAGATAATATTATTTTGACTAAAAACCACCCATGTAAAAAAAAAAAAACTAAACAGGGAACAAAAAGAGATAATATTATTGTGACTAAAAACCACCCATGTTCCTTCTTAGCCCTTTGCGTCGAGGCCGCGGTATCTCTTTCGAACAACCCGACGGGGTCCATAGAAAAACCTGAGCCGTGTTATCGGCGAGGCTATGTTTGCACAGTCAAATTAGCTATATGGTAGGTACATTTAGGAATCTTTATAGTTCTAGTACAATTTGACTGGCATGACAAAGCGTTTGGCATCTGTCTGCGGTACTCAGAGATATTAAATGATTACTTAAGCCGTCACTAAGTAAAGGTTTGACATACTTTTGTATGAGAAAACTGTCAAAACCTTTACTAACTGCGGTACTCAGAGATATTTAATGATTATTTAAGCCGTTACTTAGTAAAGATTTGACATACTTTTGTATGACAAAACTGTCAAAACCTTTACTAAGAGATGGCCTAAGTAATCATTAAAGCTCTCTGAGTGCGGCAGTAAGTGATCTAATAATAAGTAATCTAAAAAGTAAATGCAAGTTAGCGGGCTGTTTTATTACCTTGATCGGCCCTACCGTAGGTACGTCATTATTACGCATAAATTATCGGACGTTATCTGTCGATGTCTGTTGAGGTATCACACGGACTCATTTTCTTTCTAATGTTATTCAAACATATTTGACTGCCGAAACCCGGGATCGAACCGGGAACCTCTAGATAGACCTTCAGTCTAACGCTCTCCCAACTGAGCTATTTCGGCTGCGCTGAGTAAAGTAAAGTAGTTGCCCAAAAAACACAAAAAACTAAGTCATTGTCGTTTAGATTTAACTATCGGCAGTCATCTAATCATCAATCTTCAATAAAAACTACAGGTAGATGTGCTAAGTATGTTGGAGATTTTAATTAACAGTATGGCAACACCAACATTATATTCTAAAAGAAATGTTGACTGTGGCAGCACCCACTCCTTCCATCTGTGACACTGGTCCAATACAGACGTGAATTTTTGCATGTCCACCGTTTTACTTTGTCTTTCTCGGCACCAACCACCTCAATCACAAGTTACACAGACACAGCTAATATTTAGTTATTAGCTTTTGCCCGCGGCTTCACCCGTGTGGTTATCGGAAATATCAAAAATGTCGATTTTCCATACAAACTTTCATCCCCTGTTTCACCCCTTTGGGGGTTGAATTTTGAAAAATCCTTTGTTGGTAGATGCCTACGTCATAAGAGGAATACGTGTGCGAAATTTTAAGTTTCTAGCCCTAAGGGTTTGGCTTTTATATAAACTTCTTCGTACTCGTCTTTTATATAAACAAATTTTAAAGCTAGCTGGGTCAGCTTTTTTGAACCTCGTTAGAAAAAAGTTTCACTAAGCAACATTTCAGGTTGGCAACACTTGGGAGTTGAGCATCCGAAGCACAGAGCGAGCTCGCGTCCTCTCCAGCTCAAAGGACAAGGAGTCCCACAACCCCCACTTGCAGGCTGGCTTCTTGGCCGTCCAGCTTGCTATCAGCCAGGCTATCATTGAACACGTCGCTCAAACCGAACCCAATTACGAGGTGACAAAAATATTGATATTGGTACCTAGTCCTCCCGCTCTGGGCTGAGCGGAAGGAAGTGTCAGACTTCTACTGACTAAAAACCACCCATGTTCCTTCTCCAGGACTCCTTGAATCCTGCATACTTTTTTTTTATTATCGTGAACTAATAACCGTTCCATTTAATCAATCTAAGATCGTAATTAGTTTTATTAACATAACAATATTCTGCAAAATACCACCAAAAATGTATTTGAGGTTTGAGATCATTTCTCTCAAAAAAAAAAAAATATTCACTTACACGAGAATATTAATAAAAATAAAGATATCACAAAAAAGAAAAAAATATTGGACGTATATTATTATTCCAAAACGTGGAGAAAATAACGAAAAACCAAATTAATTAATAATGTATTTGTGATCCTCTTGTGCCCTTTAAAATTATTAATCGAAAATACACTCAATTTCTGATTGTTGATCTAAGTTTTAATTATTTTTTCTACTACTCTTTATGGTGGTCTCGAAAGATTTCCTTTGTCACGTTCCTCAGTAATAATTGATCGGTGTCCAAGGCAATTAATCAGTTGACAAAGCAGACACATGGAATTTAAAGTAACTGCTGTAAGTAGGTATCTTTACAATGACATATTAACACTTGAAAAGGAGTGATTATATTTTAAAGCAATTCTTCAAATTGAAATCTTGTGCTTAAAAGTATTATTAAGGTACCTAATTAATACTGACTGAGATTATAATGACTGTTGTGTGTCCCACAGCAGGTCAAAGGTCCCTTTCGTCTTCCTTCTAGTACAAAAGCTTCATCTAAGTCTTCGAAAACCCTATAGCCGATCAATTTAAACTTCACTAACCTTCAGAATTTACTGCAATCTCTGGTTCAGAGAGTGTTGGCTGTTGATAGGCAACAGTCACCACTCTCTGAACCACTTGATCGAAAAACACAATATTCATAATAAGAAAATAATCAGATACATTTTTGATTAACACAATAGTGCGCTCCTGCACGTTCGCGATATCTCCACGTCATCAGGACAGGTGTTAGATCGACCGATAGTCTGCCACAAATATTCTAACACTACACTAAACGAATACTAATTATGCGCCTAATTGTGCTGCACAACAAAGTTGGCTGTTGGAAGTTTTGGCATTTTTTCAACGGATATTTAATTTGCATCTAATTGTCCATTGTTAGTTTTTTGACTATTTTACAACGGATGACCTGATTTTTGAAGATAACATTTTTGGGCTTTAGCAAAAATATGTGTTAATTCACAAGGTGATCTGAATAGGAGATCTGATACAACAGGATCGAATAAAAGACGGAGTACTTAGGAATATTCAGAAAATCACAAGAAGTGTCATCCAAAAATATTTGTCTGCCGAAACCCGGGATCGAACCAGGGACCTCTAGATCTTCAGTCTAACGCTCTCCCAACTGAGCTATTTCGGCTCTTGTTGCTTATCGGTGTAATACAACATCCAGTGCAGAATATGATGCAATTAGGCATTAAAGTGCACAATTGAAATCTACCCTGATGAAATATGAAGTAATACGTCATCAATGAAATTCCATTAGAAACGAACACTGTCTCTTACAGGAAATCTACCGTGATTTGGAATTATTCTGAGCTTCTCTAATACCGGAAGCTCAAAATAATTGTTTGTAAATATCCTGGAAGTGTCAGTGTAAGTTTAATTATAACCGTGAAAGCTTAGAACAGTGTTTCATCAACAAAAAAAAGAATCTTCTACTTCCAGATGATCGGCGTAGGTAACGCTCTCGTCTCTCTGTGAGCTGTTTCGGCTATCATGTTCGTAGCTTCATAATGTTACTAGCTTTTCATCTCATTATATTTTGACAAAGAAAATCAACAACGTATTTTGGAAGAAAACAGAGATATTTAAGGAAAATCTGCAGTAAGACAAATCTTACCCGCTCACAAAAGCTTAGAAGCGTAAAATAATGCTAACAACTTTGTCAAACGAAAGCGTAAAGTAACCTCATTCAAAACTAAAGCTGCCGAAACCCGGGATCGAACCAGGGACCTCTAGATCTTCAGTCTAACGCTCTCCCAACTGAGCTATTTCGGCTGTGAAGGAAGGGTTTAAATTCTGGATGACTATTAATTCAGTTTGAAACTCGATTCACGGGAAAAACCAATGCACGGATAATCTTTTTAGATATATTTACCCCACATTGTTTACTGAATATCATTGTTATATTTTCGCATAGTTTGTTCGCAAAGAAGTGTAAATAAAAAAATCTGATGCAACCCATGATGCAATATTGCAATCACTTCTACAATGATTGCGTTGTAATTCTAAACCTCGACTCACGCTACCGCTAGCCCATACGGTTTAAAATTGGGAAAACCCATGATACAAAAAATCGCATTGTAGGTACGTAGTTAACCCCAATATTTCAGTGGAAACAAACTGAAACCACCCTTATTTCCGTGCGCATAAAGATACTGTTAATGACAAATTGTTCCTACTCATGTATAATTCATACTAATGCGAAAGTAATTAGTAGTAATAGTTCGTTACATTTTCACGACTAAACGACAGGCGAAATGGTCACAGACGCAGGCTACTATTATGAATTAACCATTTTACGAATTTTAACGCAATTCATTTTACGATCCTATTATGATCTGCTAAATTTGGCCATTTTAGACCCCCAGATCGGATCGTAATCAAACCGATCGATTGTAATTTTTTATTTCGAACCATATTAATGAATAAGTACTTCAGAACTATGTTGGCTTTGGTGATTATTACTGTACAACACAACATCACGCTTGTAATCCCCGAAGGGTTAAGCAGAGGTGTACCTAATCGTACATCCACAATTCGCCAGTTATGTTTAAGTCCGATGTAATGGGGGGCGAGCCTATTGCCATCAACTTGGCACATAATCCAGACTCCGTGGCTGCTACTGAGAAATTCCTGACCGAAAACCCAATTACAGTTTGCCCGACCCGGGAGTTGAACCTAGGACCTCGTGCAGAAGTCGCCCTTGCGACCACTAGACCGACGAGGCAGTCTTATGTTTTCAATTATTGAATTAATTTGCCTCCACGAAGCTACCTATGTGGACTAAGAAACATTTTCACAATATCAAGTTCTGTTCATTATAGCCAGCTGGGTCTGAAAGGTACGGCGCGCGGTGTGTTTCTTTACGGTCGTGCAGAGTTTTATCCTTCTTTTTTTTATCGTATGGGCAGTAAGGTTTCTAAACCACCTCAAGGGCACACAAGGACACCTCATCGGGGCTGCGGGTTGTTTGAAATAGATACCGCGGCCTCGACACAAAGGGCTAAGAAGGAACATGGGTGGTTTTTAGTCAGTTGAAGTCTTACACTCCCTACCGCTCTTCAAAGAGCAGGAGGAGTCATTTGATGATATCCCACAATCCAAAAAAAAAGTGTTTATTTACTTCACTATCACTACATAGTATAAAACAAAGTCGCTTTCTCTGTCCCTATATCCCTATGTATGCTTAAATGTTTAAAACTACGCAACGGATTTTGATGCGGTTTTTTTAATAGATAGAGTGATTCAAGAGGAAGGTTTTAGTATATAATTTGACCGACATTCACGCGGGTGAAGCCGCGGGCATCGACTAGTATAAAATATTCTTATAAAATATTCGTTTCAGATAACACTGGTCGCAATGCCAGTATCTCCGCTGATGGAGGCGCTTTCTGTCACAAGGGCGTTGTCAGCGATCCTGCTTTGCTTCACCCTGGCACTCTTGCCTCCTGTCATAGAGACCGAGGCTCTGGTTGTCACTGAAAATATATGTAGGTTTAAGGTTGGTTATTTTTGTTCTATTCATCATCATCTTCCTGCCCTCTTTTTTTTGGGGTGTAGGAAATCATCAAATAACGCCTCCCGTTCTTGGGCAGAGCGGAAGAGAGTGTCAGACTTCTACTGACTAAAAACCACCCATGTTCCTTCTTAGCCCTTGTGCCGAGGCCGCGGTATCTCTTTCGAACAACCCGCAACCCCGACGGGCGTCGGCCATTGCGGGCCCATTCCATGTTGCTGATATCTCTTTGAGGCGCGCGTGGAACACGCCCTTATACCATGTTACATAGGGTCGACGTAACACGTATTTTTCTTCCATTCTATCAACTGTCACGCTATCATTTACTCCTTTTTCTTTCATATCATTCCTCACACAATCCGTGCATCGTTTCCTTGGCCTTTCTCTTCCTCTCCATCCGTCAACATTTATATTCATCATAACTGGGTCAACTGACTTATTGACCGCGGCGGGACACAACGTTCTTTTCGAATCAAGCTCTAGAAGCATGCAATTTGGCAGAGTACGCGATCCTAATTCACCTTCGGTAAAGGCGAATTAGGATCGCCCGTCGGGGCTGCGGGTTGTTCGAAAGAGATACCGCGGCCTCGGCACAAAGGGCTAACAAGGAACATAGGTGGTTTTGATGATTTCTCATCACGTAAAAAAAACAAAAAAAAAGGTGACATAGGATTTTTTGAAAATCATTCTGATGAGAGTTGGTAGGAAGTTCGTCATTCTGCTTCTTGCCGAATGGGGAATCGCGTCGACCATACAGTTTTACTTTACTCCTTATATTTATATTAGTAGCAATCTAGGCACGTTTAAGGAAAACCGCGGGTAAAAATCACATTGACATAATAGTAATCTCCTCATATTTACGTAAGCAATAATTGATTCGTGGAATTAAAGGCTATTTAAATTCGGGGTACCGTTCTGATACTTTTGTCCTGACGTATTTGGTTATCATTGGCCGTCACGGTATTAGTTTTACAGGCCACTGACTACCTGTAAGTCCTGTAACGACTGCCAAATAAATGGCAGACGAGCCCAACGGCTTCACATAATTTCCGGGCCACGGAGAGAATTCGGTATGTAATGGTAGGGCCCATTCAAGAACCTAAGATAAGATTTTTTAGGCAGTGCCCATTGTGTGGTAAAGCATTGAAGGAGGCTCTTTAATGAGATAGTTTACAATAACACAGTTAGTTTGTAATCATATTATTATCTTGTTTACAGCGCGCACTTCGCTTACGTAACGTCGAGTACTCGTCAATGTACGTCAGCTGGCTGGTATACGGCTACCTCACCTGCCTGCCCATTTGGGGGATGGCTTCCATCACTCTCATCCTGATCTTCAGATGGATAAATCTGATGGAAGCCTTAATGGTCTTGACAGGGTACACTTCGCTCATGATCATGATGGCCCTACTAATGGGCATGTTTCATAGCAAAGGTTTGTATTTTTTATATTGGTCTTCTAATTAAGAAAGTAACCTTTAGGGTGGACACATACGTCGGTAGATGGGCTATGCATCGTCCATCGCGCGATGTCAGGGCAGACAAACAACCGATGATGAATCAGTATCTACAATTAGGTAATGCTGGGCAGCATTACCTGACCCCTTTTAACTCACCACTTCACTTATTTTTCTTAGTACGATGGATCAAGTAATGCTGGAGAAGACTGTACGTCAATCGTTCTACCGACGATGCGCCCGATGTATCTTCCGTCAGATATTCTACCCTTATTTTTAGCTTTAACTTCCTGCGGTCTGCAATTGTAACTTTAACCTAGGCAAGCCCTAGTTCTGTTTTCGTACTTTGTACAAATAACAAAGCTGGCATGGTAACAAAATTTTGCTAGTTTTATCTATATCGTTTAGTAAGTACACGTAAAGTGACCAATGCCGGACATCTCCAAAAATAAACTGTGTTTTGAATAAAAATTATGTTCTAATGATTGACTACAAAAAGTCTCGTGGCCTTGTTGGCAAGAGCGTTGGGGTAGCTGGCTTGAATTCATTTGCTAAATTGGCACAGTCGTTGAAGACTCCTTGTAGTTTTAGCCTAACAGGCAAACAGGAAGAGCATAATTGACTTCAGAAGAAAGATGGATGTAAAAGGTTTGCGGCCACTGCATTAGATATATCCCTTTTTTTTGGCGGGTGGAAAATCATAAAATAACCCCTCCCGCCAAAAGGCCCAAAAGGAGATGGCGGGATGAGCTGGACTCTTTCTCTAAGGATTGGTCTACTGTCGCACTAGATCGCAAAAAGTGGAAGGAGAGAAGTGAGGCCTTTGCCCTGCAGTGGGACAGTATAGGCTCATAATAATAATAACCCCTCACGCTCTTGGGCAGAGCGGAAGGGAGTGTCAGACTTCTACTGACTAAAAACCACCTATGTTCCTTCTTAGCCCTTCATGTCGAGGCCGTGGTATCTCTTGCGAACAACCCGCAGCCCCTACGGGCATTAAATACATCCTCCAAGTATATTTTCATCGGTATGACTGATATAATAGCACTAACTGCTAATGCCATTGCCTTGCCATTGGCATTTTTTTAAATGCCAATGACAAGGCTTACAACACGGCTAATACTATCATTAACACTGAAAACGGGATATTTACCATGTTTCGAGCTCCCTATATTTATAAACCCCCACCCGCAATAACTTTAGTTTAACCGTGATCATGGTGCTTCTAATAGCGCCGAAATATCGGGAGCTCGAAACAAAAGTAAACGTGGTAAATATCCCGTTTTCAGTGTTAATTATAGTGTTAGTGACCGTGCTAGTTTAAAAAACTTATCATCATCACCATCATCAGCCTATAATGTTCCCACTGCCGGGACTCAGGCCTCCTCTCTATGAAAGGGATGGGCTATCCACCACACGGGCCCAGCGCGGATTAGTACATGTCACATGTCTTCGAATTTTTTGATTCTAAGACATGCCGTTTTGAGAGCAGCGGTGATAAAATAAATTACACAAGGTAATGCGCCTGCCTGGGTTCGAACCCACGACTTACTGTTCGTAAGTTGCGGCCGTCACCACTGGGCTATCGCTGCTCTTCGCTTAAAAACTTATAACATGGCTAATTTATAGAATCCTAATATTTCCAGCATACATTGCCTGCGTGTGGACCACATTGTACACTCTCCTCCAGACATATCTTTCTGATCTGCTGGTCCACCACAAGTACGACCGCAAGCATAAAGCCCTCACCTTATTCTTGGACATTGTATTCCCACCGATGGGATTAGTGCATGCCTTCAACAAGTTCGCTCTACTAGGGACTGGCAGTAAGTTGCAGGATTCTAACGGTACGATTACACCAAAACTGATTTTGTTGACCGATAACGGACCGAACTACGCGGACGTGCATGTGCTTATGTGTCACCGTACGTCTTCGGACGATGGCGGTTGTAGTAGTGTACGCGCTCCCTTTGTTTTATATACGTTTAATTTGATCAACCGAGTGTGGCCGAAGACGCCCGAGTACAGATCGACCGATATCGGTTTAGCCGTAAAGGCAATAAAGAAAACTGCTTCTCAGATCAAATTAGCTCAATTGTTCCACACTGCAAAGTAAAAGCATCCCTTTTCGACACCTATCTGTAGATAACAACCACATTGAAGGCTGGATTTCATCGAACACTTCATGTAATCTACAAGGTACGTGGATTGTGTAAAATGGTTGATGAAATCCATCTGGGTAATGAGAAGTGAACCGAAATTTCAGGTGTAGAGGCACCACTTGGAGGAGGCTTTGTGTGCAACTGTGAACTGTTAAATTGGAATGATGATGACGGTTGCACTTGCCACCATACAGAAAACGGAATAGGTCAATATGGCGACACTTGGGGGAGGCATATGTCTATGTGCCAATGCAGTGGACGTCTTCGGCTGAAATGATGAAGGGATACCGATGATAGTTTTCAACTCTTCCAAACTTTTTATTCCCAACATACGAAATTTTCCCCTTAAAACTTATCATGTCTTGTGCTTTTTCAAACCAGATGAAGATGTTGAAGTGAGCACGTTGTCCTTAATATACATGGTGGTATTGTGGACCCTCACCAATTTACTTTACTTCGGCGTTCTCATGATGCTGCAGAGAACCATCGGACAGAAACGCGCCATCGGGGGCCAGGTGTCTTGGAGGTCCATCATATTCCGTGAAGCTGAGGTAGATACACTTTTTTAATGAGAATTATTCATATACTTCGTTTTCAGCCATTAACAAGAACCTGCATTAGGCAAATTGGCAGCGAAACTTGAAAGTTTTAATGGCGATTGCCCCCTGTATACGTAGTCACAAATATATGTGACTATAGGTAGGTAGGCTATAATATTTGACTTCATCGTTTGAATTTATTCATGTTTTCAAGATTTCTAAGTAGCAGCTGTACCGATAGTTACGGGTATGATTATTGTCCGGTGGTGGGTAGATACTTTAAGTTATTAAATAAACCAGTATCTGGCTAACTCCCGCCTTTCATTGACGCTGCAGCAGCCACAGAGTCTGGATTAGTGCCCGGTTGATGGCAATAGGCTCGCTCCTATTACATGAGACTTAAACTAAAGGCGAGATGTTATGTATATTTTCAAGATACCAGAAAATTATGAGATAATTTGTGACACATTCAAAAAACGGCACAAAAAAACACTAACAAAGCATGTCACCTCTATTAACGGGCTATGCCGAAAATAAGTCGTAGCTCGATGGGCGTGATTTCCTCGGCGCCCCCGCGCGCGCAATGCAGTTTACGAGGGTTTACGCGGTTGTCCTTGTCACGCACTACTTGAAATTCTTGAAATATTAGCACACAGGAGGTATGGAGCAGACAAATATGAAATAATACAAATAATTAATTTTCAACCATTTTTTAATATGTAATACGAATTCATTAAGTAATGAAGGTATGAAAACAAATTATTATTTCTATTCTTTTTGTGTTCTTATAATAAAAACGTGGTGCATGTATTATCAATATTTTTAACACATTAATTTACTTTTATCTATATTTAATCTACTTTTAAAAAACTCGTCTATTTGTAGGCATAATAATATTTGTTTGCAATTTCATCGTAAACTACTGAACCGATTTTAATACTTAATTCATTCTCTGGTATATTCTAGAAAGCCCAAGACGTATAGATTTAGTGTACAACATAATATTAAGATGTCAATCTTATTAACAGACTTGTAACTATAAAATCGAAATATGACAGAGCTCCACAACAAATAAAATAAAAACTTTATTTTAAGAAAACCATAAGAACCTATTTTAAACTACATCATCACCATCATCAGCCTATATAATGTTCCCACTGCTGAGACACAGGCCTCCTTTCTACGATAGGTAATGGGAACGAAATGACAAAAGTATACAATAACACAAAATATTTAAAAAAAAAAAGCAACATATCAGTAAACTAATTTTATAGAAAGAACATAAATACCACCCCCACCTCTTACCACCAAATAGGCCGATAAATCGCATAATGCGCAGCTTGACCGCCAGCGTTCTTTTTACATGGCGCGACCTTTACCTGTATCAAGCCACCTCAAATATTTTTATTACAAGAATCACCATGATTCTTGTAATAAAAATATTTGAGGTGGCTTCAAATGCATGATAAATGGCATTCGTAATATCTTGGTGCAGATTTTTTATGTTGTCTGATTGCTGCAGATTTTGTAAGCCATGATTTTTTATGGCGATACATTTATGTACTTTCGTATCTTTAAAATCTTATTTGTTGTTAATATTTTTAAATTATGTTTTCCGAGGTTCCGAGGTGTGAACACTACGAACGATATCATTCCACAGTAATAATTAAAAAAAAACAAGCATCGGGATCGGTAATAGGGTGTTTCACCAAAAAAATCTAATTAGTTCGTCTGTTAGATTATCGAAAAATATTGGATACGTGTTTTTTGTTTTATCAAATTAATCAAAATTTACGAAACTAAGACGTGTCAAATACTATGAGGGGCATCACTTTCAGGGTAAAAAAGTACTAAGTTTGTGACGTCACACGACTTTTCGAAGCACTGTATACTGTATAGGCTTCATCTTTTGTTTACGTGAAAAAAGAAAAAATATGTGTCCATTATTTTTTGGAAATCTATCTGATGGACTAATTTTTTTTTTTTTTGTGAACTACCCTATTATTATTGTGACTGATTTCGTTTTCGGGGACGGTGTCCATACATTTTTGCACATTGTTGTTTCTAAATATATGATTTTTGCAACCAATCTTTTCGACCGTGATTGAGAGATACAGTATTGTCAAGTATTTGTGTATAAGTGGTACTGTCTCCATTAGCTATGATCTTCCATAGATACGAATGCATTTCTATAGACTGTTTAAATCCTTCGGCGATAATAGTGGATTCCATAGCTGTTGAAGATCCGCTATAATTTTTAAAACACTCATGTTGTTTTACTATCTCATTTACCTTTCCCACTCAAGCACAAATACATCAGTATTTGTTTTTAACTTCCATGAAAAGAACTTTACGAAATCGCCAATAGTGCAGCATAATTAGTTCTGTATGAACGTTTACCGCAACAACCATCTAAGTTTACAAATCTATTATTGGTAACCATCTTTAGTAACCTTTCCTACTTTGTCTGCCGCTTTTTTCTCCCGTTCCCCCGATTTTCTTATCTCTTACCATGCCATCACTTCCCATTCGTCAGATACTACATCTTGTATCTATTTGTACGGTCAGCAACAGAAGTAGCTGGACATTTTGGAAATTTAATTATTTGATGACTGTTATTAATATTATTATTCCGCTGATGTCGGCAGTTTTAGAACCCTGAAAGAAGTATAAATAAACTTGGAAAAATACTATTTATGCCAAGCTCTAGTACTGGGAAGATCTTAATATATCTGTATATATAAAATTAATGCAAAGCTGACTGACCGAGGATACAAACCCTTAGACCAAGAAACGTTAAATTTGGCACACGTATTTCTCTTATGACGTAAGCATCCACTAAGAAAAGATTTTTCAAAATTCAACTCTCAAGGGGGAAACAGGGAATAAAAGTTTGTAGTATGGAAAATCGTCATTTTTGATATTTCGGACATCCACGTTGGCAAAGCCGCGGGCAAAAGCTAGAAGAAAATAAAATGAGAGAACTCACGTTTTCTTCAACTTCTTTATATTCGTTATCAATATCATGTTGTTGCTTCCTTTTATTTCTGGAATAAAAACCATCAACATTCAAGTGAGCATAATAACATTCAGATTGTTTTTTATCTTTGATAATTTTTGTTCTACGGCTTTTAAAAATCACAAAAAAAATTACTCTACTTGTAAGGAAAACTAAAATGATTAATAAACTCCAAATCCATACCTCACTAAAGACCAAAAAAATAATTTCGACTAAACTCACCTCTTTTTGCAATTCAAATGTGACTCCATTCGTGTATGTGCTCTTCACACGCGGTAATAGAAGTTGACGTATTAATGATGTTTTGTTGACATAATTATGTCTAACCTAAAATGATTTATTAGTACATTAGCCTGTTTTATTTTTTTTTATTTCATAAATATTTTGCTCTAGCAAATAGCTTACCCAATATTACTTTGCGAAGCAAATATAGGTTGTAGCTGATTATCTAAGTATATGAGCGGAGGTGGCGACTTCGATTGCAGCTAAAAACGTGCTCATAGTTACTGATAAAATAGAAACTATTAATTATTGTACATAACTACATACTTACTTCTTACTCTCTTTCATTTTCTGAGCCCTCACCCTCAGGAACTTCAAACGTTGTACTTTATTTAGTTTTGGTTTCATATTTGTTCACATTTTTATTTATAAACAATTAAATACTCATCACAAATGGAAAACGATACGTTATAGGTACTGTTAAATCTCAAGAATAGTCTTTATATACCTATTCAACACTAGTTAAGTAACAATCTACTATCTTTTACGAATAATCAATTATTATAATCACGAAAATCTGATGGCACAGATTTGTAAAAAAATGTCATAGGTCCTGCGTCGATGAAGCCCACCGGGCGACTGATCTGACAAGCGAGCGATGTGATGCAAATACTTTTGAAACGCAAAAGAAGAGATGGCAATAATGTGCGTCTGCTCGGAATAAAACAACGTATGTGCCAAAAAGAATTTTCTCCATTTTTAACAGAAAATTTAAATAAAATTTTAAATTACTTTCGTGGATACTTGATATAATAATTCTCTATGTTTCAAAGTTAATTCCATTGAATAATTATTAAGTGTTACACCGTGATTTCTAAGAAAGTAAAAAAATTGATATAACTTTGCAATTTTTTTGTATCGAGAAAAATTCATTAAATCGTGTATTCATTTTCGTCGATACTAGACCAAAGAGTCAAAAACCATTCACCAAAATGTCAAATCCCTATTCTACATACTCAACAAGTTCCTAGACCTAGAAAAACCACATTTTTCTCAATCTATCACCTTAATACAAAAATATCAGAGATGCTCCAATCATGCCTGTGTGAAATGTAGTATTCATTTTTCTTTTTGTAGTTATATATTATTATTTCTTTTATAATTTAATACATACTTGTTACATTTTGAAATAATCTTTACAAACATAAATTTAAAAAAAAACATTTAAAAATATTAAGAAATGTAGGTCGGGTCCAAGCTACCGGCGCCGGCGGCGTCAGGGCTCCAGAGAAAGGAACCCCCTAACAATACGAGTCGTGTCCAGGAGTACCGTTTTCTGCATCAAGCCCTTGATCCAGCTGCCTAACGAGAGCCTCCTCAAGTGCTGGTCGAGGCTCTTGGCAATTAAGCCATTGGCTGAAACGTCTATCGGCACAATGATCGCTTTCACCCTACATGTCGAGAACCTCGGGAGCCAAGTCAATATTATTTATTTTTTAATGCAGGACCACGAAAAGCTACATGAGGCCGAGGTCCCCACACGGAATGAGGAAGGAAGGCTACAGGAAGTTGATGAGTTGGTGGCAAAGGCTATCAGCTTCCGAAATGTTAGCAAGGCTAGTTTATTTCTGAGTATTAATTTTTTGGGCAAATTGCATTCTATATTACTACTGAAAACGGGATATTTACCATGCTTACTTTTTGATTCGAGTTCCCGATATTTCGGCGCTGTTACAAGCACCATAATCACGGATAAACTGAAGTCATTGCGGGTGGATGTTTATGAGCAGACAAATCGGTCTACCCTCTTGTTCGTTTTTAGGGTTGCTTGGTTTGTCTAGGATCCGTTTACATCCTGTTTAAAAATGTTTGCTTTTAATTCTTTTAGAGCATCATGAATTTACCTGTGCTGAGCGACGTCACTTTTGACATTTATCGCTGCGAGTTCTCCATGATTTTTGCTGAAAGGTTCCAAAGTAACATGATCGACACCTTAGAGGATTTGATTACCGGTAAGTCGTTGGACGCCTTTATGTGGCCTAGTTTAGTCTACTGGGCTTTATCCACACTTATCCTCTTGATTGGGTCATTGTAAGTGATGTCTGATCTTCCCTACTCCAACCAACATAGGTTGTCCCAGAACTGTAGCAGCCTTCCTAGATTGCTGCAGGCTTCCGGGAGAGTTAATGTGGATTGAAGTGGCCTATTATGATGTTGCCACACACTAACTGCGGTACTCAGAGATGTTTAATGATTACTTAAGCCTTCACTTAGTAAAGATTTGACATACTTTTGTATGACAAAACTGTCAAAACCTTTACTAAGTGATGGCCTAAGTAATCATTTAAGCTGTCTGAGTGCAGCAGTAAGTAGTCATTTGCCCCTAACAACCAAGAAACAAACCGAAATATTCAGCTGCAAACGTGAACTAGAAACTGCATATTCTGGAGTTTTATAAATGGCGTATCAAACAGCAAACATGCGTTTCAATGGCTTATGTTATCTTTTGCTTAATCAAAACTAACAAGCTCGGCTCAAAATATTGTTTTACTCTTAATAACCTCAGAATGTATCTCCGGCAGTTATTTTCCGATAACATCAAAGGTATCCACTATCTTCTCGTATTTGTTTTTTTCTAAATCTGATTATAAGCATTATTTAAATAAATAACGTTTGTTTTTGACATATTCAGGTTTAGCAATTGCAGACCGCGGAAGTGTTACCGTGCTAGGCATGAAACTGAACCTAGGCACGCAGGTGCTAACAACACCTCAAATGATGGGCTACTGTCATCGCGCTGAAGCCCTGATTGATGACCTAACCGTGGAGGAGCATTTCAGTTTGTACAGCAAAGTGAGTTCGTTCGTTATTGTGAACATGACTAGCAAAAAAGTACAAACCAACTTTTAAGTATGTTTGTACTTTTTTTTTACCTCTTTTTTAGTTTCATCGGGGAAAACTGTTACGTATTGTAACGTACATTTAGTACATTATTTTTTTTAAAGAATCTTGCGTTATTCCTAATCACAAGATTATTGTATTATTAGTCTTGTCCTAGATTATTTCTAAGATTTAAATTGTATTCATTTGTGACAATTTTAATTTTGATTAAATATATTATTATTGAATAAATATATTATCTTTGCGTTATTTTGTTAAGAAGAAAAGATAATAGAATAATTTTAGATACTACTAAAATTACTGGATTACTGATGCCATCCATCATCATCTTCCTGCCCTTATCCCATTCCATTTGGGGTCCGCGCAACACGTTTTCTTTATCCATTTTTCCCTGTTAGACGTCACAGTGGCATTTACTCCATACCTTCCACCACCAGTAATTATTTACATATTTACTTGACCACCATCAGTAATTTTACTTACCTACTTCACCATCGCTAGTAATATGTTGCATTATCTATCACCTAAAATTACTAGATTACATTTATAATTTCGCCACAGAAAAAAAAGAAAGATTTTTTTTTTTAAACGTTGCCCCACACTAGGAATTTCTCCTGTGTCGTGGGTGCGTTCACAAACATATAAAGTTACATACACAAACACCTAGACCCGAAACAACTATCTGCAGGCCATACAAATATTTGTTCCGTGCGGGAATCGAACCCGCGACACGCAGCGCAGCAGTCCAATCGCTTAGCCACTACGCCAACCGTGCCGTCATTTTTAATTTCTATTTCATCAGATAAGCCTTTGGAAGTACGACAAAATGAGCGTGTTGGAGTACAGTCTCATCAGGACCAGGTATTTGTTGACGGAGTGTCAATTGGAGAGGGTGAAGAACGAACGAGTGAGGAACCTGAACATTTACTACAAGGCACAGTTATGTTGGGCCATCGCTCTGTTGCTCGAGCCCAGGGTGAGTAAGGTTCACGAGGGTCCTGGCTTGCGTGTCTGTATTGAAAAGCAGTAGATATAAGACGCTTGTGAGTGATGTTATCATCATCATCATCAGCCTATAATGTTCCCACTGCAGGAACTCAGGCCTTCTCTCTAGGGATGGGCTATAAACCACCACGCGGGCCCAGTGCGGGTTGGTAGATGTCACATGTCTTCGAAATTTTTGGTTCTAAGACATGCCGGTTTCCTCACGATATTTTCCTTCGCCGTTTTGACAGCTTGAGAGAGTTTTGTAAGTATTGTTATTAGGTATTAAACAGATTGGGATCATATAAGCTTACGAACACCAACGGCAGGGAAATCTACTCCCCGTCGGGGCTGCGGGTTGTTCGAAGGAGATACCGCGGCCCCGGCACAAGGGCTAAGAAGGAACATGGGTGGTTTTTAGTCAGTAGAAGTCTGACACTCCCTTCCACTCTGCCCAAGAGCGAGTGATGATTTCCCACCCCCCAAAAAAAAAAAAAGGGAAATCTACTCTTTGACTGTGCGCATAATGAAAAATGTAGCAAAGCGCATTGTGTGAATGTGTGGTGAGGTTAGTGCCTACCTGGTATTAGAGTTTTTATGCCGTCCGTGGGCCTCTGACTTGACTCTGGTGGTGATGATGCGTGTCTCTTTGTAAACTTACACTAAATGGTTTTAATAAACTTCCAGGTTGTTGTGATACCACTTTGTACTGATAACATCGGCTACATCAATGTTATCAAGGACAAAATAATGGTAAATTAATGTTTTGCTTGTTTTTCTTTTCTGTTCCTCTAAAGGTTGCTGAATTTTATTTGAAATCATATTAATATTATTATATTTGACAAGAAATAAATAAAAACTCGAATGTCTTGATTAACGGACTACAATTTTCAGCAATATAGAAAGCACTTGACTATAGTGTCGTTCATTGCCACTAGTATGGAACTCGAACATGCCGACCGGATATTTGTGTTCGATAGAAAGCAATTAGTCTTTGGAGGAACTCCTGCTTATATGTTCTTCAGATTCGGTAAGTAAACTATACAATATATCATCACGCCTATAAGCTGTAAGGAAGCCGTTTGTTTTGGTGTAGATGGAGAGGGAGAGGAAGGCCAAAGAAAAGATGAATGGATTGTGTGAGGAATGATATATTGTGGAAGAGAAAGGAGTAAATGATGCCATAACGTGACAGGGCAGAATGAAAGAAGAAATCGTGTCGCGCCGACTACATATAGAATGCGACACGGACAGGAAAATAACAGTTTAATTAGTTTTATCTATTTGTTTGTATGTATAGACACTTTTTGGTCTAATTACTAATTTCTTCACTTGCTCCATGTCCCCAAGGTCGCGAATACCGAGTCCATATAAGTTTGCGGAGCACTCAAACGGCTGAAGAACAGCTAAATGCACTTCTCGATCGGGCGTACCAAGCCGGCGCTAATGTGAGAGCACACCTTGGTTCACTGCTGATCTTACGAATACCTGCCAATCCTTCTGCTCTTGTGGCAGAACTGGCGAGGGATTACACTGATAACGCCGGTAGGTACGGGATCAAGTCGTTTGCTATCAGCGTACCGGATACCGATGAGGTGTGCAGACGGTACGTTTGAACTGATGTCGTTTTAGAGGCCTTCATTACTAGATCTGCGCGTTTTCGTTTCTGTACCGTAAATCTGTACAGACTTTTCTGCACATATTCGGTACTGAATCGAAATGCGGCGATCCGCTGAGGAAGGCGCCTTAGGGTACTAACTACAATTCAGCTCAATTCATCTTTCTTTCCCAAAGAAATCATCACTTTTATACGACAACACATTTGCAGCCGCTCAGATTTCATTGGTTGAATTGAGCTAATAAGTGTAGTTAGTCCTTGCAGTCAATTTACATAGTTGAAGGTTATGGTTTTCATTTCTAAAATTTGTTTCATATTTTCAGAGCAATAGCGGATTGTATACCAATTCGCCCTGATCATCATCACGCTACTAGCCCCAAAGCTAAAAAAGCTTTAAAGCTTTTTGCCGGTAAATATGGATTTATCTATATTTTTACTAGCGACCCGCCTCGGATTCGAACGGGAGCAATGTAGATTTACAATAAACATTCCCTTTTACTCTTTATCTATTGCTAGAAACTGCATTAACATCCGTTGCGTAGTTTAAAAGATCTAAACGTATAAACAGCGAGAGCGTCTTTATTTTATACTATGTTAAGATTCTACAATAATTATTTTAGAAAATGTTAAATGGAAGCGAAGAACTAGCTGTTTTAATACGCATTTTTGGAACATCTTCTGGAAGTTCTGTATGTTCCACGGTTACCACAAAAAATTGTTTATCTTCACGGTAAGTTGCTGAAATACTTTTAAGCCAACCATGTCCTCCTTAGGGTCCGTTCACTCAGGCCGGCTCGGAGAGCATCGACCGGCGCTCTTCTTTTCACACAGACCGCGTCGGTCGGCCGGTCGAGCGCGGAAGAATATGTCATCAGAGGCAGCCGGTCGGCTCCTCTTATTTTTTCACACTAATCGCGTTAGGTTTTCTCTCAAGGATTTTCAATAATAGAAGAAGACACTGATTCAAAACTCTGTTTTAGACGTGATAATATAAAATCTGCTCTCCTCTCCGAGCCGGTCTGTGTGAACGGACTCTTAACAATCCATTTCATCCCTCCTCATAATAGGTTCATACCAAGAACGGCGACTCCTTTAATTTTTTGTGTGGCAGGCGGTACCTCTAATAATTATACTCATTCCTTACTTAAGTTTTTATGTGCACCTTTGTTTTTCTCGCACAGCTGGTGGATAGCGAAAACAGCATCCGTCTTTCCCCGACCAGACATAAATGTGAATTGATTCTTTAAAATTTCGCTCTCGTCTTACAGTCGTATTTCAATAACTTTCTCCCAAACTTAATTCATAATGTGACATTAGTTTTATTTTTCTATAATAACCCAGTTGACAAAAATAATTTAATTAGTCCGTCTGATAGATTTTCAAAAAATATTGGACACATATTTTTTCTTTTTTCACGTAAACAAAAAATGAAGACAATCCAGTGCTTCGAAAAGTCGTGTGACGTCATAGTTTGGTAATTTTTTTACCAAATTCAAACCAAAAATGTGGTTCGTACATCGGAAAAATACGAATTGTTGATCAAAAATACTAACTTGCAATAAAAGCCGTTATTTATCAAATTCAAAATCGAGAGTAACATGTCATTTTAGGTTTAATAAATAAAGCATAATTTTGATTGTTATTCTACTTATATTTGCAGTTTTTCTTAGCGGTGTTAGCGGGTCTACTCATAGGATATTCACTATCAACCATGATGTTAAATATAGACCCCACCACAAAAGTAACAGACCGTAACGTAAGTTCCATTTTTAAATGATACCAACCGACTTTAAAAAAAGAAATAAGTGAAAAATAAACTTCAAAAGAAAAATCAGCTTCTGAAGTCGGTGGCAAAAAAACCGAAATTGAACTTGAATTCAGAAGCTGATTTTTCTTCTGAAGTTTATTTTTCACTTTTTTGTGTTTTTAAAGTCGGTTTTCTTTTTGCAAAAAGTTTTTTTTATTTTTTCATTTCTAGTTGTGCTTGTTATATCCGATACAAATATTTACTATGCATTTAACATTCAACCACGAAACCTAACCTTTAATCTTCGAGATTCCCTTATTACCTACTGCTTTCAACTTAAAAAAATAAACTCCAAACCATTAAGGTAAAGTAGACCTTCTATCATCAGAGCATCCACGTAAGATTATGATTATCAGATGCAAATACTTGAACAACTTTAGAAAATATTATATGGAAAACCTGATAAGTGCCTATAAAATTTGAAGGTTTCCCTCGATTTCACTAGGATCCCATTATTAGATCCTGACTTAGTGGCAATGGGATTATCTCGGGAGTAAACAGTTTCGAATACAAAAAGAATTTTGAAAATCGGCCTACAGTTGACGGAGATATCGGTGAACATACACAAAAAAAAATGATACATACACACGAGTAGTAAAAGTTTTTGGAAGTCGGTTAAAAATAGGTACTTACAGTTGTTACAGCTAAATGAGGGGGCCATTTGAAAATTCACTTGAATTAAGCTTATATTTTTATATATTTTAGGGGGTGGAATTATCAGTGGAGTTTTTGGAGATTAAAACTACTTTGGTTTTGCGTGCCGACAATTCATCAACCAGTCGTTCCGTTGCTAGCGGGTGAGTTGAATTTAGTAAGTGTTCACCTAGCAAGGTGAAGTAAGTAAAGCTGTAACTGTAACCGACTGGCGTCCAAGGAATCAGGAATACCCTAGATTTGACTGGCACAAAAGCGTAGAGCTTGGCAGTTTTCATACAGGTTGGGGTTGCATTTACGATATTTTACAATACTCAATGCACATACTGTTACCTCCAGAGAATTCTAAGACGAAGAAGTTTAGTAAGTACCTATAGTAGTTGTGACCATGTTTTACTGAAGTTTCTTGCCCATTCTTCTCTATAGTCAGTATTATTCAGTATTAGTCAGTAGAAGTCTGACACTCCCTTTCGCTCTGCCCAAGAGCGGGGTCATTTGATGATTTTCCACCAGCCAAAAAAAAAAAGAGGTTAAGTTTAGGTACTACCCTATTTTGTATCATTCCAAAATTATAAATTAGTAACTCTGTTTCTATGCCATTCCAAATAAACTTTTGAGAGAAAGGTTTTGATCAGCCATCAGAGTAGGTAACCTGACAGAAGTGACCAGAAGAAAACTTCGTACAAACGCGTAATGATAGTATACTATGATTTATAGTGCACTATCATTACGCGTTTGTGTATTAGGAGCTCCACAGAATAACGCCCACAGAGGCAACTCTGTACCACGTGATGGCTACCGGCCACCGTAGTCGCGGGCCTGTGGACGGTGAGTAATGGGCTAGCTCGCCGTCCGTCCGTCTTATGACGACGACAGGCCGTGTCGACGGCGCGTTCGTGTTCCACGCGCACCTCAAAGAGATGTGGAAGAGGCCCGCAAGGGCCGACGCCCGTCGTGGCTGCGGGTTGTTCGAAAGAGATGCCGCGGCCTCGGCACAAACGGCTAAGAAGGAACATGGGTGATTTTTAGTCAGTAGAAGTCTGACACTCCCTAGCGCAGTCATTTGATGATTTCCAACCATCCAAAAAAAAAATAGAGGCAACTCGTTAGGCGTTATTCTGTGGCACAACGTTCGAATTACCTCAGAAAAAAAAACTAGAATTAACGATGTTCATACGTTTACTGGTCTAACAGTAAGTATTTATTTTCAGGTACGTTTTTTCGGACACAGATGCGACAGAGCAACAAATAAAAGACATAGAGTACACTGCGTTAGCACGCAGCGAGGTAAGTTTGAAGATTGAAATCCTCTTATGTGCGATTTCTGGCCATGTTCGCATCGCAAACGAGATCAGATCATCACACCAAGTTCGCCGCGGTCTACCTTGGCGATAATTTCAGGTTTCCAATGTGACGTTAGTGGAAAACCATGTTTAATAACCCAGTTTTAACGCAATTTTAGATTGTTCTCGTGGTAAAAAATTCTCCCTCGCGAGATTAGGTAATAATCGGCTCGACGCCCTACCCCATTTTTTATGTTTTTTTTTTTTTATGGTGTGTGGAAAATCATCAAATGACCCCTCCCGCTCTTGGGCAGAGCGAAAGGGAGTGTCAGACTTCTACTGACTAAAAACCACCCATGTTCCTTCTTAGCCCTTCATGTCGAGGCCGCGGTATCTCTTGCGAACACCCGCAGCCCCGACGGGACGCCCTACCCCCTTGAACGCCTTTTGGGGGGGGGGGGGGGAAATCATCATAAGTAATGGATGCCCTCATGTCTGTTGCAGAGTCTGACAGAATACCTTGCGATTCACGCAATAGACTCGCCGCAACTGTATGTGTACTTATATGCGTATGGCATGGACTTATTTACTGATGAAAACGGAAAAATAGTGGTGAATATTACCTACCTACTAAGATGTTTTTTTAATGAATCACAGTAAGCTAGCGACCCACTTCTGCTTCGAATTTGTATACCTACTGTATGATTTGGCGTTTGGCACACACTTGCAACCGTTTGATCAACTGGAATAGGCTGGTTGTTGCGCTGCGTATCTCGGGTTCTATTCAATAAATATTTCTACCTATGGCCTACAGGTCAGTCGGTCAGTTTTTGACCCCCCCACATAAAATTAAAAAAACTTTACTTGAGCGTGAGGTTTGGAAATCATCAAATGACTCCTCCCGCTCTGGACAGAGCGGTAGGGAGTGTCAGACTTCTACTGACTAAAAACCACCCATGTTCCTTCTTAGCCCTTTGTGCCGAGGCCGCGGTATCTCTTTCGAACAACCCGCAGCCCCGACGGGATCTCTATGACCCCTGTACTATTCAATGCATCCAGCACAAAGTTTTGAGTGCGTTAGATGGAGAACCTTGCAAAACTGTAGCCAGTTTACAAGCACCATAATAGATTGATGGATGGAGACTGGAGAGGAAGAGACGGACGGGTTGTGTGAGGAATGATATGAAAGAAAAAGGAGTTAATAGAAAGATAGAAAGAAAATTGTGTTTATTTGGCAAAAATAACTTAAATGATAGCGTGACGCTAGAGGTAGACAAAGGAGGATGGAAGAAAAAAACGTAACTCCAACCACAAGTAACATGGAACAAGGGCAGGAAGAAGATGATGATGATGAAAATAGATGCCGATACATTATCATTGTTGCAGATACAAGCCCTATACAGCCCGCTACACCATGACCAGGGCGCGGCGGCGCGCTCCATGGCACGGGTCTACATGGCACTCATACGTCACTACACCGGCAAGATGGACGCCACTATCCAGATCTACGACGAACCTCTCATGTTGGACCTCTCACCGGTACTACACGAAAATCATGTACCTGTTTAACCACCGACGCAAAAAGAAAAATAAAATATTTGTCGCAGAAATATGACAAGCATACAAAGAGACATAAAAAAGCAATAAGTACACATACCTACAACGCATAACAAATATTAAGAAATACAACAAGCAGGATTTATAAAAAAAAAGTTAACAGCTTGCATGTCGTGACTGCGACAAGTACGTAACCGCTCAGCATGGTGCTGTGCTATACCCGCGGAGCCACAGCACAGTGCTGGTTTTCAGTGGTCATCCGTGAAAAAACGTACGAAACCCAAAAAGAGGTGTTATAAGTTTACTTGTGTGTCTATTTGTGGCTACGTAGCTCTCAGCCGTATGCACAGATCTTGATTGAGTTCTGTCATTAAAAAAAGTGTCTTTATGATTTTAGTGGATGAAAGACTTGGCTACTCCGCGTCTTTCGATACAATTTATGTTAATACTGACCATTACGCACATCACGCTGCTACCCTCACAGGAATACGGACTTATTAGACATGTTCAGGTAAATAATGGGTGTAAAAAGACCCGTTACAAAGCCGAAACAACCATCTGTGTTCTAATGTTATTTAATTTAATATATCTACCACCACAAACAAAATGTTTTAAGTTCGACACATTCTGTCCTACCGTAAACCGTGATTTTTTATTTAGTATGATGTTGTACAGAATGGTTGATTGTCTTCGTGAAGGGCCCGGACTCATGGTAGTATTAGAAACAGTGCGAATTTAGTTGATTAGAGTCCGACATATCCCTTTTTTTTTTTTTTTGGGGGTGGGAAATCATCAAATAACCCCTCCCGCTCTTGGGCAGAGCGAAAGGGAGTGTCAGACTTCTACTGACTAAAAACCACCCATGTTCCTTCTTCGCCCTTCATGTCGAGGCCGCGGTATCCCTTGCGGACAACCCGCAGCCTCGACAGGCGTCGGCCCTTGCGGGCCCCTTCCATGTTACTGACATCTCTTTGAGGCGCGCGACGAACACGAACGCGCCGTCGACACGGCCTGTCGTCGTCATAAGACGGACGGATGGCGAGCTTACCCATCACTCACCGTCCACAGGCCCGCGTCTACGGTGGCCGGAAGCCATCACGTGGCCCCCGACGCCCGGAGCGTCCGACATATCCCTCATTCTCTATTGGAAGTCAGGGTCCCGTGGTAAGGGCGCGGGCGCCACCAATGAAAAACGAAAAATTTAGAACACCTCTAAATATAAGTTTTCTTTTATTCTCTCTTGTATAATTTTTCAGAAACACGCGTCTAACTTCTCTCCTTTTCGCTACTGGATCACCTTGTATATATGCGACCTTTTGCTGTTCTGGCTACAGGCTAGCATTATCAGCTTATTATTGGTCCTCATAGTATACCTCAATGTGCCTGAAACTCAGTTCCAGATTATAGATATTGGTTAGTATTATATTTTTTAATCCTGGTAGGTTAGCAGTTTTTGAAAATCATTATACAATCACTATGGGTATTGCTGTTCCTACAACGATGGTTCGGTACGGCTGACTCGCACATGGCCGGTTTCTAGCCGTCTGCGGCAAAGCCCAAAAGAGGGGCTATTTTATTTTGTTTTATATTGTTCTGTTGACGTGAATACATATTGTGATATCTTTGTTTACGATATGTCCACGTCTCGTGTTGCAGTTATAGTCCCGATCCTATTATCGTTGTACGGGATCGGGTGCGTGCCGCAAGCGTATATCTTCAGTTTGGGTCCGAAGGTGGCACTCAATGCTATGTTGTTCGTCATCGTCAACCTTTTGTTTGGTAAGTCATGACATTAGCAGCAATTAGACACTAATTTCTTTGTCTGGTTCTCCGTACATTTTATGTGAACCCCTGTGGTCCGAAGCATGCCTTGACGAGCCTTCATAGGCCTTAGTCTCTTGTACCGATTATTTCTATCCAACATAATGTTACAACATTAGATTAGTTCCAAATCTTTTGGACTTTTTCCACAGGCGAAACTACATTGTTAACAAAGGTGTTCTACGGCGACACTTATAGCTACATCATGAATTTTATGGCTCTCTCCCCTCAATTTAACGTGGCGTACGGTTACTGGAAGATCGAACAGCTATTTATATACAACAATGAGTGCTACATATTCGAAGCGAAGGGCCTCTGCTCAGAGAACACATTTCATAAATGTTGCGGTAAGTCACAGTGGTCTTCAATATTAGATCATCATTCTGTTGCCCTTATCTCAATTCATTTGTGGTTGGCGCAGCATGTCTTCTTCTTCCATACTTCTCTATATTACACGTCATGTCATCAGTCACCTCCTTTCTTGCCTTATCATCCTTTACACAGTCCATCTATCGTATGTTTGGTCTTCCTCTTCTCTTGAAATCCACATCCATACTCCACATTCATACTCATTCAATGTTAGATATCCTTGCACAATCAAACCTTCATCCTCTGCCGTGTGTATGGTCGCGCAGCATTATTTATCTCTTAATATTCGCTCCGTTTTCTTTGGAATCGTTCCTCATACCATTCCTCATTCCTCCATAATTTTTCTAGAGTCCCACTCGTCTTCCATCATGTTCATCATCTGCCTAGCTCAGTCTAACCGGATACACCTGAATACCAGTAGGTATTTTAGGACTGCCTATTTGCATCATTTCAGGAAAATGCGGTGTTCTGCAAGAATGCTTCTCGCGTATCAGTTATTTCAACAAAGAGACGGGGATTTTCGCGGAAATGACATCAATGATTGTGACTGCCATTTTCTTCATGGCGCTACTATTACTTATTGAGTACAAGATATTTGTGCGGTTGTGGAAATTCGCCACTTCCTCGGTGGCTGTTACTGGCATGCCTTCGCCAAGGGAACTGTCGCCCGGATGTGAGAGAGAAAAGCAAAAAGTTCTCGAAATAAGTTCGGAACTTTATTTTAAAGACGGTCTAAGTAAGTTGGATTTTTTTAAGAAAGTTAGAATCGTGGCTTAAAAAAACCTACAATTCAATTTGCAGTTTAAGAAATACGGACCCTTGGTTTTAATGATTTAGGTACTTAGCGTTCCGCCCTTTAAGTACTTACAATAACTGTCGTAATTTAGGTGTACCTTACTGTAAGTTAGGTACGTACACTTTTGTCTAGCTCTTCGTGGATTACAGGCATTATGTTATGTTGTTGTAGATAATAAACCACCTGACCCGTTTGGCGAGCACCTCCTCGCAATTGGCGTGACGAAGAGACGCAACAACTTTTACCAAATACATAACGTGTACTTTGGCATCGGGAAGGGGGAATCGTTGGCCGTGTCAGGTCTCAGAAAACAGGAGAGGATCTTACTGTGCGAGCTACTGGCAGGGTACCGTCTCCCGGATGTAGGCAATTTGTTGGCTACGTCCAAGCGCACGATCAAATCGCAGCCTCATAAGGTAAGTAGCCTGTAGTGATTAACACCTTCAGTGCCGGGAGCCCCACCTGGCTATGTGTATAGGTACCTACAAGCGTATTACTACGTATGTTTCTGATAAATAAATGATGTTATCTTGCACCACAGTACAGTCAACAAGTCTCGATCGGCTGTGACAGGGATATGTTGCCGCCGTGGCTGACAGTACGCGAGGCGCTAACGCTCATTGCATCGTTGCGAGGACTGCCGTGGCACTATATTAGTGAAGAGGTCCAGAAACACACGGATGCCCTTAGTGAGTCCACCATAATTGGCATTACTTGGTCTACCTACAATACCTACTGTGACAGTTGTTAAGTAAGTCACTGGCGCGCGGGTTAGATGAGCACAGCCGTGCGGTAATAGGACGAGGGGATTCGATAAGTAGTAGGTACACTAATAGGTATTAATTTGCCAGAGTGTTTCATTTTACCTCATACGGATTTCTCCAGATTTCATAATTATTTGACGTTTTTAATAAACTCGCGCCTGTTACAGCTTAATCTACCTATGAATGGGTGATGGTATGACAGGAACGGCTGTTAAAACTTCTGTAGGTACGTACCTATATCAAGCTTACTCGGATCGATGTTCCAGATGAATTAGATTAACAATATCATCTTAAATGTATGCATCCAATCTTGTAGGTACCTGCTCCTAGCAAGAGTCGAGACAGTGAGTCTGGAGACCCTAGGAGACACTAAAGTATTTTACATAGTTTATAATATCTTTTGAACCCCACCCCTTACCTATCAACCCGTTCTGAATCTAGATCTAGACCCTGATGTATTAGTCGGCGAGATGACGCAGATGAAACGCACTCGGCTACACTTTGCGACGGCAGTGATCGCAGCCCCGCCAGTCATTGTACTGGATAACATCACCGCCTTCCAGAAACATACCATCGTGCGAGCCATGCTCTTCATACTGAACACGCTCAAAAAGAGGGGGCATGCCATCTGCATCTGCTCTTCTAGGTTAGATTCGTCTTTGTTCTGATCTGGTCTTCGTACCGTCTATAATCCGTCAGTTGTCAATGGCTTATCAAACTTGCGTTAGTGGCTCGAATGCTGTTTGAGCCATTAAGTGTAGGTACAAGACCCAGGCTTGCAGAAAATCTTCATCAGCTCATCGGCCATAACATGTTCGTGGCAAAAACTTTCCCTAAGCATCGCCTTCCACACAAACATTGTGAGCATTCAGCGGACTCGAAATAATGCTAAATCATTAGGCAAGCGATTAAATACATTGAAAAAAGCAGACCATTCACGAAAACTCACCATCTGCCTAGGCTTTTCCCAACTATGTAGGGGTCGGCTTCCAGTCTAACCGGATGCAGCTGAGTACCAATATTTTGCATGGAGCGACTGCCTATCTGACCTCCACAACCCAGTTAATTCTGCCAGGTTGCCATTCACGAAGGTTAGTTACCTTGCATTTATCCTTCTCCAACAGTGTAGAAAATCAACTGCCATTTGCTACCCGCCTAGCCATCATGGTAGACGGTACATTTTACGACATAGACAACTGGGATAACTTGGTGAAACGGTACAGTGAGGAAGGGTACACCGTTGTGGTACACCTGAAGGATGATGTGGACGTCAACCTTATGTTCGCGAAATACTTCAGACGGTTCGCAATCAACGATACCACAGACGTAAGTGATCTTGCTAACTGTTAGTTTGGTATGATGTATCTAACATATTATGTATACCTACCAAAATAACTCAAAGGGTATGCGGATTTTGTTTTTTTGGTTCTAATTATTGATACGGAATCAATTAACATTAAGAGGGCATGCACTCAGAACAAGCATCTTTCAATCAACCTGACGTGCCCCAATAGCGTCTTAGAGCGTCAGTCTTATTACTTACATTATGAATTATGATTTTGAATTATTTTGAATAATAGAGAATTATTATTTGTTATGTTGTATTTGAATTCTATTTGTTTTTATTTGACTCTTTTTATATAGATGAATGGTTTGAACATTTGTGTCTAAAATGGGTTATGATACCTGAAATAAATGTTTTTTTTTTATCACATTAGCGTCAAACCGTGGAAGACCTGCCCAAAATTTCCCGTCACTGCATGAGGCTATGTACCATACATGGTGTTGACTAACTTACCTACACAGTCTATCTCTACATGTCATTTATTAGATGTATTACCTACTAGCCACTCCTAAATATTTGAGCATTTATTTGCAGGTCCTTGCAAACGTCCAAGTACAGGACGGAGACTTAAATTTTGCAGATATATTCGAGAAAATGGAGCGTCTTAAAGCAGAGAATCAGGCAGTATATTCCTACATAGTCACTGGGTTACCTATAGACTACATTTTCAACTCTATGGTAGCGAAAGGGACGGGTCTCGAAAGAACTAAGGGCCTGTTTTCGTGGAGTTGGCTGAAGAAGCTCCTGTCGATCAAACCAGAGATTAGGCCTCACCCGCCGATCGTGAAGCAACTGATACCTTTGGAACGCAAGTACAAAATCACCAAATTATACGAGCTGCCTTGGTCTGTAATATTTCATAGATAAATCAAGCGTTCATCTTTTTTTTTGTTTAGTTTTGAATAGGCCTACCTAAGGTTTTCGTCTCAAGTTTTCTTGAGGAAAAAAGAATAAGATTTATTAAAATATGGTATGACCCGCCTAGTCTTACAATGGTGAGGTCAGGTAGGCTACTGAAATTCTACTCGTACGGCTATTCTCCGAAACGGCTGGACCGATTTTGACGGGACTTTTACTGCCAGATATTTTTGTGTTAGTTTATAGAATTTCTAAGCTAAGGTATAAAAGTTGTAAATTTTATACCTATATTATATATTATACTAGCTGACCCATGCAACTTCGTCTGCGTCACATAATATAGCTTATAACAAAATGTCAACATAAATTGAGTTAAATCGTAACAAATAAAAAATCGTATCTTTCCTCTTTATAATATTAGTTTAGATTATATTAAAGTGTGAATTACTATTGGTATCTCTTACTGTTAAATATACAGTAACACCTTGTAAACATTATGGTGCAGTAAATATTTTGAATATGAATTTCTCCGGCGTCCCCGGAGGCCAGAATCCCCACTAACCTACCGCACCGGACCGAATGACTGCCGCGCGCTTAATTATTTTGTCGCGCGGATATTTTTACATTGCGATATCTTCTAAGATATTTGTTTAAACTGTATAGAGTAAAGGGCACAAATATTCTATATTAAATTTCTGTGCTAACAAACACATTTATTTAGATATAGATTAATACCATATGGGTTAAATAAGCTTCGCAAAATATCATTCTTTTTAACCTAACATTTTAATAGTAAAAAATGGTTACAGTGAGTCAATCTTAAAAGATAGACATATGCTGTCGCGGACTTTTTTTTAGAACTTTTAAAGAGGAACAATTCTTTCATACATGGTATTTGCGTAACTTAAACCGTTTTCGCAGCGCACGCAACGGAAGCTCTCAAAAAGGAATATCTTTTCCCGTTTTTGCAATATTTTTCATTTATGCTCCGCTCCTATTGGTCGTAGCGTGATGTTATATAGCCTAAAGCCTTCCTCGATAAATGGACTATCCGACACAAAAAGAGTTTTTCTATTCCAACCAGTAGTCCCAGAGTTTACCGCGTTCAAACAAACAAACAAACAAACAAACTCTTCAGCTTTATAATATTAGTATAGATTAGTCTTCAAGGCTCTGTTACAATAAAGATTCATTAAGAGTATGCCTGTTTCTATGATTGCTTTTAGCAACATTGCCATTTGTCTGTTTTTTACCCCACTGAGAGTTATGTGTTTTACGTAATTTGTATGGTGTTCATAATAAAGATAGTTCTATTCTATTACTTCTTTATTTTAGATACGTACTCTTTTAGGAGGTACTTGATGGAACTGATAGATTTTTTTAAATTGTTATACTTACTATTCACAATAGCATTTCACCAAACCATGAAACCCACAGCATAAAAATTATAAGCAATAATTTTGATCGGTGCAGCTACTTGAACAAAATGAATTGGAATGTTAGTTAGAATGTGTGTAGGCAACAAAAAGCAAGCACTTTGTAACCATTTATTGCAATCAAAGTAAGTTAGTACATTTATTTATAGGTGATTTATAATATATTATTATACCGATGAGTGTACCTTATAACTTCTAATGTTAGTTCATAAATAAATACATACATACTGTGCAGACACCAGCACAGCAAGGTACCCGAGAATGTATTTTTTCCCAATCACTATTATGAATATTGAAAACGGGATATTAACCATGTTTACTACTTGATTCGAGTTCCCGATTTTTCGGCGCTGTTACAAGCACCATCATTATCATTCTCTTGCCCTTATCCCAATTCATTTGGGGTCGGCGCAGCATGTCTTCCTCTTCCATACTTCTCTGTTTCTCGTCATCTCATGAGACACCTCCTTTCTTACCATATCATTTTTAACACAGTCCATCCATCGTTTCATTGGTCTTCCTCTACTCGTATATCCTTCCACATTCATATTTAAAACCTTCCTCACAACATTTTCCTCATTCCTCCGCATGACAAGCACCATGATCACGGATAAACTGAAGTATTTGCGGGTGGATTAGGTGGATGTTTATGAGCAGACAAATCGGTCTACCCTCCTTCTTGTTCGTTTTTTTCCGTTCGGTACCACTACCATTGTCACTCACGATTCTGTTCCCGACACACAAAACTCACTGTGTCCACTCGCAAACTTTTTTCGGCACTTTGCAGTGTGTACACAGTTGAACCACAACAGTTGAATGGTAGTGGTACCGAACGAAATAAAAACACAAGAAAGAGTGTAGACCGATTTGTCTTTTGACTTCACTTTATCCGTGATCATGGTGCTTGTAACAGCGCCAAAATATCGGGAACTGGAAACAAAAGTAAACATGGTAAATATTCCGTTTTCAGTATTAATAATAGTGTTAGTGTCCCAATCAACTTTGAACCTTATGCCATAATGATTAAGTTAAAAATCTGTTAAAGAAACTTTGATGTGCCGACGTTTGAACATACTGGACACCAAGCAATGGAAGTTGATGACTTGTAACTTGATGAAACAGCAGATGCCTCGCAAATCACGCCCTCCCGCGCACAAAGCAACAATAGTGGTGATTGTGTAGATCGCCTTGGATGATCTATTGATGCCTTTAAATTAATTATTAGGTATAAATGCGAAAGTCTGCAAATCAAACTTTTGGGCTTCGCCGCAGTCGGGTAAAAACAAACATGCATAATACATACATGAACGCTTAAAACATACCTAACACTCTTTTTTTTGGGGCTGTCGTGTAAAAAATAAGCTAACAAAATTCTTCAGTGATAGGTAGGTATAGGTTTGTGGAGTCTCGTTAGCCAATTTAACTTAAGCTTGTATAGGTACCAATTTGAGTGCCCGATTTCCCTAAACCTCGAAAAGCATCCATTTTTAGTTTTGCAGAAAGAGACAATTAATGTTAGTTATAACATCACATTTATTTGTTAACCAATAAACATTAAATATGTAAGTACCCAACAAAAAATACACGAAAACAAATAGTAATATTTTTAGTTTGGATTAAAATATGCCGTGACCATTTTAATAATAATGAAAGCTTATATACACAGTGCAAGAAAATAGTGTCGAAGCGATAAAAAACAGAAGTTTCTTTAAAAAAATTAAATTAATGCTCGGTTATCACGTACAGACGCCAGTCCATAAAGCTACTACAATCTATCAAATTTCTTTAACACCTTCAGTGCCGGGAGCGCACCTGGAGGGCCCATTTGCAATATGTATGGCGGGAAGGCACATAAGCTCTATGAAATGGGGGTGGAGTCGAATGTGTTAGTAGATTTTCAACTTTATCACTAAAGCATTAGGATCACGGAATGGGAAAATTTTACAGTTGCAGGTAGCTTGATGCACACTGTACAGTGGATGCGACATCGACGCACTTAAGGTTACCACAAATTCAGTAGGCACATCATTTTAAGCCCCTCCACAGTAATAGAGAAGTATGGAAGAAGAAGAATACATGCGCCGACCCCGAATGAATTAGGATAAGAGCAAGAGAATGATGATAATTTTGAACCCTTCCACAAAAAGAAGCTGGAATGTAAAACAGAATGATGTTCTAAACACGTGGTAACCATTTGTACATTGGTGTCCCTACTACCCTGTATAATGCTTTCTGGATTTTTCAGTGGTCTGCAATTTCTGTCACATTATGGTCGCAGTTAGGTGTCACTTAGAATTAGTGAAAACAATCATAAAAGACAGCTGGTAAAAATATTTGCTTGCACAGTGCATTAGTGAATGACAGTATAGTAAGATAGTTTCTAGTGTTTTAGCATAACCTTAGCCTAAATTAAGTTATTTTGGAAGCTTCACTGGATTCATATAGGATAACATACTTTTACTTGACTAGAAAGTGTAAACTTAAACATAAGTTTACGAGTTGCTGAAGGAAACTTCAGACCTTTTTTATAAACATAGGTGTCAGATCTTTGAAAATAATACTGTTGAAGAAATACCTACTCGGTTATCGAAGACGTATTCACAGAAAAGTACTTCACTGTGTCATTTTAAATTATGAAAACACTGTGCATTACGTACTAGCGTAAACTTGTACTGTGGAATGTGCTTTCTACAACATCTAAAAAAATAATTATCAGTGATGTGAGAAGCAAAAGATTGTTGTTGTGGCACAATTCGAGATCAAGTCTTCATAGAGTATGGGCCAGCTAAGCTGAGCAAGTTGCTCTATATGGTATAGCAAGCGCACACTTATGAGATCAGCATGTTGAGAATGGTAATGCAAAATAATGTAAGGGCAATGTGCATGTTGTTGTATTTTCTACTTTCAGGGTTGACCCGAATGTTACCTATTCTTGAGAAGCAATGTAATTTACCTTACAACATTTCAAATTACCACCTATATATTATACAGTAGTCTCACTAATATGGTACTTCAGTAATTCGGCACATTCAGTAGTCTGACACCCTCCAGCTCCATCAATGTGAAGTAATAGCTAAGCAACAGCACGAACTTTCCGCTGTGCAAACATTCTCGCTCAAAACTTACCTTCTGCTGCAGTTACTTAGTTATTTCTACTACACAAATACTTATTTCCCCTCTTAAATTAGTATAATATGTATGACTTTATTTTATTTACCTTGGTTATTTGTACAATCCAGTAATCTGAGCATTCCAATAATCATCCTAATCACTTCTAGGTTTTGAATAGTGCCGGATTAGTGAGACTTGACTATATTTATTTATTATTATACAGGTTGCTGTTTCAATGTAAAGTAGTGTGGGACCTATGCAGCTCGGCAGAGGAGCCTCTAGCTTGTGCCATCATGTTCTCAATTCTATTGGTAGTCTCCCTAACCATAGAGAACTCTGACAGGTCCGGTAGGTCAAGAACAATATGAGCAGAGAGACGTTTGTAAACAGAATTAGAATCTTTTTTATTTCTCCGAGCTTCCTCATATTTTAATTGTTGTTTTAAAAATATTGACTGCTTCAACATTTCCTGGATGTTCTTGAAACTGGTTGCGGCACCGTCCATTGATTTAACTGCACTGAAATTGAGAGAAAACAATGGAATTATTTTACGAACTTAAAAGTAACAACAAAATGTCAGTCACAGGGTCATCCATGAGAAGGATGGGAGGTATTATACATTCTAACATGTATAACGTCACTGTAGAATGATAACCTCGTATGTCCAGAATCCAAACTTTACAGGAAACAAAAAAAATGTTTAATTTCCTCAATGTTTTTGTAGTACATATATTATATTTTTTTTGGCACTATAAATGACTACTAATGCCAAAAAAAATATAATATACTACAAAAACATTGAGGTCAAAGATTTGAGAACTTTTGTTTCACCTGGCCGTCAAGGCAAATCGCTGGTCTCAAGATCACCTGTGAGTATACAGAGTATATTTATAGTTGCGTAACAGTATTATTTCCCAATTTAAACAAATTAAAAACTACATTACAAGTCTTTTTTTCATTGGGACAAGCCCGCCACACTATTCCCAAACCACTGTAACTCCTGTAAGCCAGAATCAACAGTGGCGACCACAAGAAAAGCGCCGCGACAATGAAGCGGTGAAGCCCGACCGATGTCCCAGAGAAACGATTTAACTGTCTTGGATTCTGCAACTAAATGAATCAGAAAAGAATAGCGGAGGAGTAGGAAAAACACTACAAGTACATTACAAGTCTACTGAGAGTCACCACTCTCAGTAGACTTGTAATGTACTTGTAGTGTTTTTCCAATATGACCCACCGGTCATATTGTGATAGGGGTGTTGACACCTGACGTGAAATGATAGACCTCTAGTGACACAGCCACACCCCCTCTGCTCCACACAACTATGTCAGACACTGTCTCAGTTTTATAAGCAACAGGCTTGTAGTTGAGAAAAATATTACAGCATTACCTGAGAGCGTACTCTACATCATAGCACCTTCCCTGTAACTCGTGCTGCAGTTTGGTCACCTCAACTCTTCTTTCAACCATAGGGGGCAACGCTTTTCGTACGTGTTCTTGCAGTCGATACAGAGCTAGAGATGGCTCGTTCGCTACTATGTGCATGTTCTCGGATATTCGCTCCGCAGCTGGAATAGTAAATAGTCAAACTGATAATCAAGGAGACACAATTCATTACGAATTATGAATGAATTCAACAAACCTTTTCTCGACTTGGATTCTAGTTCAGGGTCTCCTTGGTATACAAAAGCCATGATTAAGTTCTATAATTGCAACTAGCTTGATATTATATGAAAATAGTGAGATATTTTGCATAGCAGTAATTCCGTGATTTTACACTTTGCTTTGTTTGACAACAATGACAACTTTGACATTTCGTAGGATGGAAGATAAGTTCAGAAATCACGTATAACGTTTCTGGGTTGAATATAGGAATAATAAATATCTGACTAATATTAATATTTTTATGCAATATTTGTTTAATAGCCTATGTATGTTGTCCCACTGCTGGGCAAAAGTTTACTCTATAGCCTCCTACTCTTCTTTCTGTGCGGCTGTATCCGCCCAATTTGTCTCAAACACTTCTATGTCGTCACGCTATCGTTTTCGAGGCCTCCCTTATCAACGACACCCGTCTACTGTCTAGCACCCAATGCGTATCGACTCTGGCCCATCGGTCCTCCGTCCTGATACATCCTATCCTACAAACATGGCCCGCCTAATTCCATTTCAAGCCAGCAGTTATTGCCCATAATATCAGAGATTCCAGTTTTGGTCTTTTGTTCTGTCGCCGAGATTCATACTTACTATACTTCGTTCCATCAATATACTTCGTTCCCTTTGGCAAACCAAGTTTTTATAAAAACTAGCATGTTTTATTCGATTAAAAGTGTTTAAATTCCATTTCTAAACGAGCACAATGTTGCAAGGTACATCTTTGATTTTCTACTAAAAGAGGAATTGGCAAGTTACGGAAATTTATATAATATTCGCTAGATTGTTTTGACCAAGACGAAATAAAATAATTCGATTTTCAATTAATTAATAAATCGTATTTTTGTAGCTGATTGTAGGTACCAAAGACCATATTGCAGAAATTACTTGTGACAGTGACAGTAACCATAACAAATTAATAAACGTCAAAAAGTCGTAAAGTTGTTGTCAAGCAAACTGTCAATGTCAAAAGTATAGATAGATTACAGGCAAGCATTCCGTGATAAACTGATAACACATTGTATTTTATATTTTTTATCTACTGCCGGTCATTATCATTTCATTGTTACTATTTAACGTTCTGAAGCTCAAATTTTAATTTCATCCAAGTAATTTCGTTTACGTCATACCTACAGTGGCAGTGCCCAATTTTTGTATAAAACTACCACAGAACTATATTTTCTCATTTTGCTATGAGTTCCGAAGACTATTTCAATGATAAGGTGTGTGTAAAGTGCTTACTTAGTTGTATTATTAATGAAATATTAAGAAAACTGCAGGTATATGTATAAATCTTTGAGATATGTACCTACAGAGGTAGGTACCTACATACTTCAACTGCATTTCCTGCATGTGCACATTTCAATTTTTGCTCTTATATATCACTGTTTGTTTGTTGTATGTTTACAAATATAAAAATTTAATAATTAATCATAAAAACTAACTTTTCAGGAGTCCAAATTCTTTGACAACATTTTGGGGATACTCTTGAATATATTCTTCCCAATCAGGATGTTGCTGAGAGTATATTCCTTGTGTATTTTAATGGTGGATATTGGATGGGTAGTGCTGAATGCCATCTGCGCCATTCTCCAGGCCGTCTATGAAGTCTTCAGACCACCACCATTGAAATCAGTCCGGTTAGAAACAGCTCTGGTAAGTGAACTTTGCTATCTTATTTCTCTAATACTTGAATCTGTTTTATTTAGATAAACATTGTTTATTGAACCGATAAATTGCATAAGCCCTTTTTTTTAATAAATCTAATCATACTGTTAAACACAAAAAGTGACCTAGCAACAGTCATGGAAATATAAAGAAATTAAAATAAATAAAATATGTTTTCAGGTTATTGGTGCAGGTAGAGGTGTTGGCCGTGAACTTTCCATGCAGCTAGCTAGCCTAGGAGCTATTGTCCTATGTGTTGACAAGAACACTTCATCAAATGATGACACCGTTGAATTCATCAAGAAAAGAGGTGGTTCTGCAATAAGCTACACATGTGATATTACTAAGAGGGAGAATGTCCAGGCATTAGCTGCTCAGCTGAAAAAGGATCTAGGGTTTGTCAGCATGCTGTTCTACTGCTGTGGGATACCAAGCCCTAGGTCCTTGCTGACTCAGCCCCCTCAAGATATACATGATACTCTGGACCTTACACTAACATCATACTTTTGGGTAAGTTGTTACATCAAATGAGTAGGCCACTTGCAAACTCCGCTAAGTTAAAAAAAAAAAGAAAATCAGATAGTGCGGCCATTTTATTTGTTGTTTAGAATGCTTTCATAAGCAACTATCGATCTCGATCAAAACTCCGTATGTTACGCATAAATTTAGGTTAAATATTCAGTACTCCTGCAAAACTTGCTATATTGATTGATAGTTAACTTTCAAACAACTCTAAGTTACAGTTCACTTTCAAAACTCGCCATATTACGCAGTGACTCGTGCAAACGCCGCCATCTTGACTATCATTGTCAGTTCGCATAGTCCTATGGAAGTGCAAGCACGTGCAACGTGACAAAATTGTTCTTATTCTGTTAAAATTCTGCTTGTTTAAAATGGAAATTCAAGAAAAGGAAGTTATTTATAAAATATTGAAAGGGCTACACGGCCTATAGAAGTCATTGCAGAACCACAGACCTATTTTGATATTTTTCAAAAATACGGTACGGTGCTGAGACTTGGCAAAGATTTCAATTTTTATGATTGGAAATCAAACACCAAAGACGTACTGAAATTGCCTGGATCTTGGCATTTCCAATTTAATGCCTCCAAGAGGTTTTTTTTGAGAAAAGACAGGAATGGCAAAATCGCCGTTAAAGGGGAACCGCATTATGTATTGGAGGTGGTGAATTACGGCAATGTTTGTAAAAGAGGTAAATCATTTGAACACATTCAACCTGCTTTGATCAATATAGGCGTTCCTGTAAAACCAGCAAAATTAAATGATGTGAAAAACCTCCTGATTAAACATTTTGGACAGGATTGGGCTAAGGTCGATAGTCTAAAATATTACAGATTTCTTCAAGAAAACCAAACTGAAGCTGCTTTAGACGAAGATACCGATACTGAGGAAACTTTAATGGATGAAAAAACAGAAATAAGAGTATAATATTATTGTAAGACGATTATTTAGGTTTAGGATTTAATTTTGATACTGTTTCAAAACTCTTCATGTTAATTTCATACTATTGCAAAACTGTTTATGTTAAAAATACTTTTGCAAAAGTGGTTATGTTCAATTTTTAAATACTAATAAAAAGATAACTATGGTATTGGGATTTCATTTACTATTAGAAATTAATTCTCTGTGACAATAATTTTCTGTAATATGTTGTAATATGAATTTTCATAACTCCATTATAACACTAAAGGTTTTAATCGATTTTCCAAAATTATTATTCTTTTAACATAGCGGACTTTGCAAGTGGACTACTCAAATAATAAAATTGCCTAACATTTAATTTTGGTTATATCAAATTAGAGACTTAATAGTAACTTAATTTACAAGAAACATCCTTTTCTAATGAAGAGTATAACTATTGCCAAATATATATTTTTTATTATTTGACCAACACATATATTTCATCTTGCAATCTGTTCAAATTCTGAATAAGTTCAAGAGGCTACAATCAACAAGATAACATCCACTAGCTAGACTATAATTGACAAACTATTACGAAATAGAAATTATATTCAAACTTCTTATATTTCAGCTGATTGACCACTTCTTACCTGACATGAAGTCAAGGAACCATGGTCACATTGTAGCTTTGACATCAGTGGCTGGTCTCAGCTACATCAAGGATCAAATGCCTTTGAGTGTGGCACAGTTTGCTGTCCAGGGACTGGCAGAATCTGTTACAGAAGACCTAAGAGTGAACAAAATTGATGGAGTCCATGTGACACTCACTCATATTTATCCATTTATTGTCATTGATGAAAGTGCGGACATAAGATTAAGGTTTGTGAGAAATTACAGAAAATGATCAGCAAGTGCTTAGAATTTTTTACTTTTAATCTGTTTGTGTATTTATTTTTTTTGTTTGTTTTTTTTTAACTATCAATTTTAAAACCTAATAAGATTTATTAAAAGAATACTGCAATCCAGAAACAGGATTAATTTTATCAAAGCTAAATTTATTTGAAATTTATAATGCAACAGATTGTCATTTTTCAAAATAAAAATATTCTCAAATTGTTTTCAGAATACCAAGCTACTTTGGCACAATAACTCCAAAGAAAGCAGCAACATCAATCCTAGAAAGCGTTCGCAGAAACTACTTTGAGGCATCTGTGCCCAAACATCTATTGTACCTTGGACACCTCTTACGTATCTTGCCACGAAAGGCTACGGTGCTTATCAGGGATCTACTAGATACTGGAGTGGACTTTGCATGACGAATTTCGTAATCCTTTTTTATTATCTATGTTATGTGGCTTAGGGTCACAGTGATAGTGCATTGATTGTAGCATATAATTTATTTAGTTTTTATGAATATTAAAGAGCGCAGCCATAGCATTCGAAGTTCCCCAAATGTTTCTCAAGATTTTTCAAAGAAAGCCAAAGCTACTGCCAGCTTATATGGGACCATTTCGTTGTGTGTGGTAAATTCATAATTTGTAAAATACCGTAGCTATTGAATGTTGTACCTACTAAGTATATCTATTTACGACGATTCCTTGCTACATGGTATTTATGAACAGTATGAATTGTATGTTGAGACGAGAACTGATTAGAAACTTATAGGTATTAGACTATTTTTGAGATGAACATTAGTTAGCAATTAGTTATTATATAATTAGTTTAACGATTGCATTGTTCATAATACTTGCATGCATTTATTTTTTAATTATTTATTTTTCCAGTGGCCTTTGATTTGATAAAATGTATTTGCTATGTTAAAATATAAAATACACATATAGTGGAGTGCCCTAAGGCATAAATATTGTAAAACCTCGGAATCCAGGGCCGGTCAATGAATCTTCATAAAAATTTTTGGACTGCATTGGTAAAAGCCCAAATAAAGAAGTTAAAAAAAAAAATTTGCGCGCTCTTCTTTTTTTTTTTTTTAATTCGGCAATTTGCTGAAAAATGATAGGGACAAGGGAAAAAAAATGTTTAGATCTACTAAATAATATTTTCACCGTGACTTTAATGTTAATTAATTAATATTTCGCAAAAAAGAACGACTTACAGCAAAAAAAAAAATTAAAACGTATCTATCTAATACCTTTATAGGAGCAATTCTTGTAATATAGTATAATCTGAATCTCGGTTACGGCTTCAACGATTTTCATGAAATTTAGTATGCTGGGGGTTTTGGGGGCGATAAATAGGTCAAGGTAGGTTTCATTTAAAAAAAACACGATTTACCAAAACAACCAAGAAAATTTCGGTCATCCAGGTATTATACATTATAATAACATTATTGTTAATTACTGTCGTCGTCGTCGTTGATGTGGATTGTTGGTGAAGGATTAGTACCTACAGCTGTCACAAAAGCATTCTAAATTTAAAAAAAAATCTTTTGGATGCCTTATGTTTAAGGCCTCCTGCCAGAGGCATATCCTACTAATATTATATTTGCTAAAGTTTGTGAGGATGGATTGATGGTTGTTCCCCGTTTCACGCAAAAACTACTGAACGGATTTGGAGGTTAAATATCGCAAATAGATAGATGGTTTACAACCTGGATGTAAACATATGACACAATTTTATCTCGGTAGTATGATCCCGTGGGGCAATTATCGAGCTAGTAACTGATATACCATAAGTGACTAATCGCTAAGGAAAGCTGCTGTGAGGTACGGACCTCGGTTTAGGACGTCACTGAGGGGGGGCAACAAAGGGACAGGCTAAATCTGAGAGATATTATTTAGGGTCTGGTTTAATACTACTGTCTCAGCTTCGCAGGCTGGCTCTAGCAAGGGTCGGGATATTTGTATTTCTTATTTCTAAGTGTACCTACTGGTTTCCCTACTACTTTGAGGTCCATACCCCACAGGAGGTGCCCTTAGTGATTATTAGTCACTTATAGTATATCAATTACTAGCTTATGGCCGCGGCTTCTCCCGCGTGGAGTTCGATAAACCATCTATATACGTTATCCAAATCCGTTCAGTAGTTTTTGCGTGAACGAGTAACAAACATTAATCCATCCTCACAAACTTTCACACGTATAATATAAGTACGATATGCCTCTGGCAGGAGGCCTTAAACTTAAGGCATTCACAGGATTTTTTTTGATTTAGAATGCTTTTGTGACAGCTGTAGGTACTAATCCTTCACCAACAATCCACATCAACGATGACGACGACAGTAATTAACAATAATGTTATTATAATGCAGCTGTAGGTACTAATCCTTCACCAACAATCCACATCAACGATGACGACGACAGTAATTAACAATAATGTTATTATAATGTATAGTACCTGGATGACCGAAATTTGCTTGGTTGTTTTGGTAAATCGTGTTTTTTTTTAATGAAACCTACCTTGACCTATTTATCGCCCCCAAAACCCCCAGCATACTAAATTTCATGAAAATCGTTGAAGCCGTAACCGAGATTCAGATTATACTATATTACAAGAATTGCTCCTATAAAGGTATTAGATAGATAGGTTTTAATTTTTTTTTTTGCTGTAAGTCGTTCTTTTTTGCGAAATATTAATTAATTAACATTAAAGTCACGGTGAAAATATTATTTAGTAGCTCTAAACATTTTTTTTCCCTTGTCCCTATCATTTTTCAGCAAATTGCCGAATTAAAAAAAAAAAAAAAGAAGAGCGCGCAAATTTTTTTTTTTAACTTCTTTATTTGGGCTTTTACCAATGCAGTCCAAAAATTTTTATGAAGATTCATTGACCGGCCCTGGATTCCGAGGTATAAATCTTACGGCACTCCACTAATAGTAAGTAACATTGGCTTAGCTGAAAGCTGAGATGGAGATATCGCTAAAACTTCTATTTGAATGCATGTTGTATTATGAAAGAAGTACTTACATAATTTCATTATTGAATAAATATTTGTCTTTGAAATATTGTAAAGCCAAAGAATTTACAATCTTAATTTTTTTATTAAATTGATATTTTTCTAAGTCTTATTTGCCAAGTTTTGTTTATTTTCAAAGGAAAACTTTCCAAATTACAAAAAAAAACTACCAAAAAAATCTTTTTTAAATGGCAACACCGAGTCTAATGTCATTAGAATATTTGCATTGTGGCGCCATCTTAGACATTTTTTCGTTTTCGCAACTAGTTTCCGTGATTTGCGTTTGTTAAAAACAAAAAAAAGTCGGCAATTTTAATTGTGCGTGGTGCAGTTGTTTTTAAGTGGAACTCTTGACTGATATTGGGGACTGATAACCGAGAGAAAAATAAAGTGTACGGTGTGGCGACACATCGATAAGTAAGTTCAACTGTGCTTGAATTCTATCGGAGACTGACACCAACAGTCGATCGATAATAGAAAACTTATGTTTTATTGGTTAAATCGGTCACGATTCTGTAATGTTTCACTAGCCATAAGTATTATCTATATTTTAAGACTATGAAAACGGAACGACCCATTTATTGTTCGCGCTTGAGGGGCAACTTTCTAAAAGGCCATTTATTACAGACCTACGCAAGATATACTTACTTGAACACGAACATATTCAAATAAAAATGAAGAAATGATATTTGGTTTCCTTGGATCTCAACTATACACTCCAAAGTGTTACCCATTTCATTTCTGTATCATCCAGCATGAATTGAAGGTAGATTAATAATAAAAAATGGGATTGAAAAATAATATTTCATAGTTCTTTATTTTACTAAAACATTTGGGTAGGTAAGTACTCCTTATTGCTGTTACTAAGATAAAAATGGTTTAGTAAGATCACTAAAAATCAATATAAGTCACTAAAGAACAATAGTGTCAGTCCAGCTAGATTTAAATAAGTAAGAGAAGTAGTTACTAAAATCAATATAAAATCACTCATACACACATTACCTTGTGTAATAATTAAAATCTTAATGTGCCTGCCTAGTCTAATACCAAGTACGTTTACTTCAACTTCCTGTTTCCGACTGTATTAAAATTGAAGGCATTATTTTCCTAGGATTACCACCTCACTATATTGATGCTTGTTGCAGCTTTCAGCTGTATTTCAATTGTTTTGACTTGACAAAAACAGGAATTTTATTTTTTTAAATTACCTCTCTTATATAACATGATGCTCCCAAAAAACAGTGAAACAAAACTGGTGTTTGCTGGAACCAAAAATTCAAAGAAAGGGCTTCGAATTTTAAGTTTATCTACCAAGCTGCACTTTCCCCCAGTGTGGTAAATTACAGCCCATTCTCGCTCAAAGAGAAGTCCTGTGTCCCAACGGTGGGAAGATTATAGGCAGATTATGCTTTTATTGTATTGTATGCTTTTGAAAGTTCTTCCCTATATTTTTTCAGTATTCCTTTAAATATTCAGAAAGCAACTTCTTGGACCAATCACTTATAAACACTCAAGACCTTTTACCCAGCTGTGGGACAATACAGATTGTATACAAAACACAGCAACATAACAAAACATCACGCCTGTAATCCCTGAAGGGATAGGCAGAAGTGCACCTAATAGTACACCCACATTTCGCCAGTTATGTTTAAGTCCCATGTAATAGGGGGTGAGCCTATTGCCATCAACCGGGCACAAATCCAGACTCCGTAGCTGTTACTGATCAATTCCTGATGGAAAAAGCCAATAACCCTTGCCCGACCCGGGAATCAAACCCAGGTCCTTATACTCAGCAGTCGCACTTGCAACCACTAGACCAACGAGGCAATCAGAGTCAAAACACAGCAAATAAAAAAAAAAGAGTTGTAGCTAAGTAATACATTGTTGCATGACAAGCAAGTATTCAAGTTTCACCTTTTGACCTTCAACACCCAGTGTAATGTGTATAAAAACTAGCGTTATTGGTAGGTATGCATATAATATAATATTTTGCTATAATAAATTGTGGTGTCACCTTAGCTTGAACAGTTACTTACTGATTTTGATACTTCAAATAACCTTGCATGTGTAGAGTATTTTGATATTATTTTAAAGAGATTTATTTAACTTATTGTCCCAGTCTAGGTACAGTGTTTTCTAATACTTTACATGAAAGTCTTCTCTCGCAATTCACTTTCTTTTAATTTAAAACACATAAATATTATAAAGAGGTGAGGGTAATTTCTAATAAACTGATTCAATATTGAAAACTCTTTAACCAATAGAAAGCCACATTATTTCTGAGTTTAGTGCTAAGTATATTATATTTACAAAATACACGCGGACGAAGTCACGAGCGAATTGCTAGTTTAAAATACAGCCATTTACAAACGGACAGAATTCAACACTTAACTTTCATCAATGTGCCTTTTATAATTATAAAGTATGTGTCTAACATTATTACCCTTACGCTCCACTTACCATGTAGAGTAGGTAGAGTTATAAAATAGTGTGAACGTTTGTGCTTGGATTTGCCGGTATTTCACGCCTAATTTAAGGACAGGCGATTAGAAGACCTGGTCTTAAAAGGCAGCAGAATTTCAAGATATTAGGCGTTCTACACACAATGTTCAGGTCGCCAATAAATGTTTAGATCGGCCTGGTATGACATAGCCGGTCGGCAAAATATAATTATATTCAATGTTACCATGGCTTCTGCAGCAAAATTTAATCGGTAAGGTAAGTCGTAACAGGTAGTCTGTGGCCCGATGGCCTGACAACCGGTCTTCCAAGTAGCAGTACGAACTGGGTTGTGACGGTAAGATAGCAGTCGCTCTCTGTAAAATACTGGTATTCAAATGCATCCGGTTAGACTGGAAGCCGACCCCAATATAGTCGGGAAAAGGCTAGACCTCAGTCGGTTCAGACCAGATAGGCGCCCCTGCCTGGAATGGATCGTATAATAAAAAAAAATCGTAAACCAGTTCACAGAATACCTCTACCGTTTCCGAATAAAGTGGCTGTGACATATGGACGGACAGACATGACGAATCTATAAGGGTTCCGTTTTTTGCCATTCGACTACGAAACCCTAAAAATGTGCACATACTCTTTACAGATATTAAAGTAATAAAGGGTTGTTTTCAGCACGATCGACGATGGGTTTCTGAAAGTATAAGACGAGCTTACATCACGACTTTGGAAACTTTATTCGATAAGAATTTCAATCGATCTTCCTTTCACTGGGGCTTCTACTGACGGTTTCGTATTGTAGTACCTAATAATTCAAATAAAACGCTGTAATTCATCTCATATCAAAGATTGAAGTACGCAAATAAGAAATTGATGGCACATAATGACGTTTATCGTCGTCCCAATGTCGTAATTTTTTGGCGCATTCATTTCGACTTTTTTGATTAATTGCTCCCTAATGACACAAAGCATTAGGAGCGCGTAATTTATTGTTAATTTCGTCGCAAGCCGTGGATTTGATCTTATTTATCGAAAAAATGAATAATCGACTCAATTATGCATGAATTCAGTATTATTCGTTAGGCATCTGTATTAAAATTATCGATTTTAGATCTCAGGATGATAAATCTAACGTGCGTTACAAAAGTAACATAATTTTGAATACAGCTACAACATTTTAAGTGTTTTGTTAAGAAAAAAGGAATCCTTGAATACAATTTAATAATACAGAATGTATTAGTTAAGTACATTTTTCGTTTTATGACACAACCAAGCTGGGGTGTATATAGACAAATAACTGTGTCAACTATCTACGGTCTACCTACATAGTGGCGGAGCTAGGCTCAGTCTATTGCTGTAAAGCCCAAAAAGAGGAACAAATAATTAGTACATATTAAAATGATTTTTCCCAATGTAACAAAATAGCATCCTGCCCCTAATCGCTTAGTAAGCTGACATTAATTTTACGACAGTCAGACGAATTTAAGACAATGTATGCGTGGGCAAAGTGTCATAAGAAATGTATAACTGCTATCAATTCTTTATTGACGAGCAAGAAAGTTAGAGCATCCTGAGAGGCTTTACCTTTAGCCTACGAGCAGTACACACAGCAACACAACTGCTGCTTCCGGAACAATGAGAAATTAGTTTTATTTAGTTTTGCATAGCTTGATTGGTCGTCATGTGTACGAGCCGAGCGCTTTCGGAAATATGGAGTTTCTACTTCAAAGAGAGAGCGAAGCAAGCTTAAAAAAAATGAGCTTTCTGGACAGCGATGGCAATTGCTACTCTGAGGACCCATATCATTGACACAAAGGTAATTACGCTCCTGGGTCCACATAATTTTCCAAAAATATGCATTGGTCATGTTTGTAAATTCATTCTTATTCAATTCGTAAACTAGGAATTATGGTGATCGCAAGATGAGGTAAAAAGCGTTTCTTATTCATGAAGATTATGTAAAAGTCTGAAAGTCACCATAACAGGCTCATACGACCGTTTACCGAATTTTTCGATATGAAATTAATTTTAAACCCCTTAACATTTTGCTCCATAACCAATAACAATAGATTCAATGATCGACATCAATCCAATTAGGCGTACAAGTTAGATAATTACTGCGAAAATCGTTGAGCCCTAGAACGACATCACAACATATTACGTAGACGCATATCTTGTGAAACTTCTGAATCCTCTTACCAGCAAGTCAGCAACATCACACCCAAAAGCTTTGGCAGGATGGCGTGCGATACACTTATTGCATTACCGACTTACGGAGGTACTTTCTCAAAGAGCACGTGCGCAACATTTTCCCGCGGACCTCAAGGCCGCTGTATCAAAGTCGTCTCGCGCATAAAGCCACCTCGAATGTCATTAAAATTCTTTTCACGGCGTATCAGTGTAATTTGCTAGGATGTGCGGGATGTGCCCTACACAGCCACAAGGTCCCAAGGCCCTCCCCAATCCCTTTTTGCTACCGTGTGTTACTTTATTGCTGCCAATATACATTTTGTCCGGGTTTAAATTGGATCTTAAGTGAGGTATGTTTATGTTTTTAATTAAATTGATTAAATGACCGCCCGGGTCTGAATGCGTTGCGTGAGAATGATTTGATAATTGGTTTACGGTCTTGTGTGCGGGATTGCGGATTAACAGTGTTATTAAACCTGCGAAATGTGAGTTCATTTCTAATTTATTTATTGATTGGTGTAAAAATGTAGGGCTCATGTACATTTTACGTAGCTCAGGGAATAGGGATGTTTCCTAACAAAAAAAATCTTTAAGTCCGTCAGTTAGATTAATACATTTTTTTTTACGTTAAAAAAATAATTAAGACAATACCTACCGCTTCGAAAACTCGTGTGACGTCACATCTCAATACTTTTTTACCGTAAAGTGACGTCACCAGCCCGCACTCATGATCTCTGACGCGTTTCATCTTCGTCAATTTTTATTAATTTGATAAAATAAAAAACACGTATCCAATATTTTTCGATAATCTAACTGGCGGACTAAACAAATTCTTTTTTTTTGTCAGGAAATGAGAAAACATCCCTATTGCAACATCCGTAGGTACTTATGGTTAAGTTAAAAAGGTTCAGTGAGCGCAGGTGTTTGCCTGCCGGGATCGTTTTCCAAACTGCGGTTTTTCTACAGTTAAATTTGAATAAGCCATTATTCTGCCCCGGCTCTGATTGGCCGCCGGCTTTCTTTCCAGTAAATCCACCTTTACAAGTTTTCACGATCCGGTCCAAGTATTTATTGAGTTTCTGTCCGTCGAGGCTAGAAGCAAAACCCTTTGTTTGTTTAAATTATCCTGTGAGAAATAATTAAATTAAATACACTTATTTTTAACAACGTTCTAGTTTTCATAAAATATTAAACTAACATGCAACTTAATTCATTAGTCGAGATTTAAAGTTTCAATGAAACTTTGTTATAAAAATTGTAGCTTCTAAATGTTTGTTCTTTGTAAAAGTTTCATTTGTATGAATAGTGAAATTAAAGCTCTAAAGTTTTGATCTAGGTAATAATATGTATGTTTATTTTTAAATTAAATAAGATTACTTAGCTCATTTGTAACTGTTTGTTGATGTACAAGATTTTTTGCGTTCATCAACGCCCCGAGTGGCGTGATAAAAGCCAGAGTAATTAAAAATCCTTCGTTCCATTTATCACTTGCCGGTACAGCAATATAGCCAGTAGCAATTTGTTAATACCTACTCGGCCTTTGGACTGGCTAGAAGCTGTGAGCACAGATACTGATCGAGTTTGAGCTGTAAGCCAGATAGAGCTTAGTCCATAGTTTGTGTTTACCATAAAGAGAATTCCTGATTATAGAGAGGTTGCATTTGGAGCTCGAAAGTAGGTCGGACAATATCTGTACCTACCTTTTTCATTACTAATTCGTTGTAGTATTTGAGATTTAATTAACAAGATCATGATTAGACCACGGAAACTACTACCTCATTCAGTGCAATTGCGGTCAAACAAGCCAATATTTAGATACTGTTTTCTCATAGTTACTCGCTGGAAAGTAAATAAAAACCATAATTGAAAGTTCTTCCTCACTTACGATTAAAACTACCTGCCCAAAGCAAAGCTTTTATTTATTATCCGAGCGTAAAATATAAGGCAGTATATTAGAACAGTGGACTGACCTGGATCAGCGGCGACATTGTTTTATCTGTGGAACGCACCGTGCTGCTGTAATTAAAACCTCGGCTTAGTCTGTGGCTCACTCATCAGGCGAGTAAATAAACCTGGACACTATTAGTGGACGCAGTGGGTTTACTTTACCTCTTACGTATAATAGTATAATCCCACCGTAGCAATATCCTAACAACAAACACTTGGTTAGACTTAGAAGTATGAAGGCCTTGATTTTGCGGTTTTGTGATACAGAGGAGAAAGGGCTTGGGAAGGAAAATGAATGAACCTTCTATAAGCAAAACAGATAATAGGCCACATCATAGCTTCGCATGAGGAGAGTTATAATAAAGATAGTACAAGTAACAAGAATCGCACGGCACAATAAATAAAAGAAATTGTTCAAATGCATGCAAACAGCTGAAGCTTGTGTGTATGTCGAGGACGATTCACGCGGCTTTCCAGCGAATGACACTACCAGAAAGCCCACGCATTTTTGGGGAAGCTGCCTAAATTCGTGTTTATTCGCTTCCCATCATTTCAATACAGTCAATCAGATCGCATATTGTCGTTTTTGTTCCATGTATTCTAAACAATAATAGTTATTGTAACCGACCCTCAAGTTTTACTGCATTTAACCAATTATAGTCATTTAATGAAATCATGGCTGAATAAATGTGTTAATTTTCTTTGGTAGGTACCTACTTACTTACTTTTATCAGTGATAAATTTCACCCAGAGAATAGGCAACCTATGTGATTAGACGAGGAGGTCAAAAATAGAAGAATATGGATTTTCTTTCGTTCCTTCGCGTTGTAATATTTTTCTCATTCATGCTTTCAATAATATAAAGTAATGTTTTATTCCGAGCTTAGAGACAAAAGCAGGTGTACCTAAGTGCATTTAAATGCAACTTAACAATGGAAATTCTAGTCGAGAGTAGGTATAGCTCAAGTGGTTTTCAAGGATTTCGTGAAAAGTGAGAAAACTGTTGTTACTGCGAGAAATATAACAGCTTGCTGAAATTCTCGTGTCTTGCCAATTCTTCTTCTTAGCGTGTCAATGACAATTTAAATTGAGTCAGCCATTTTGGCGACCAATATGGCACTTTCAGTAGCGTCCATCAGCTCCTGTGCTGCGATGTGTAAGAACAGGATAGGCAGCACACGATAAAAAGTGGTTCATCGTTTGTGGGGCAACACCACATTTACACTCACCTAGGGAAGAGTCATCTATGTAACGGAGAGGTAACAAGAATGTTATTTTTGGGCAAACCTTCCTCCTCATACAACTTCAGAAAACAAGAAATAATACCACGAACAAATAGCGTAGACCTTCTTTAATCATTTCACAAACTTTATAGAATCACAATAATCAATAATCACGATAGAAAATGGATGGAGGTTGTAAGGTCGTCCGCTCACGCGCACGTTCTCAGGCAGACTGTCCGCACCGTTGTCGCCTACCCCACTTTTACTTGCCAACAATGACATCACTACCGCCATCTTGTAACAAATGTTGCAAGTTTCTTAAATCTACGACTCCCGCTGCGACACGGCCGTCCTGCGCCTCACACGTCCCCGTGTGGCTCATCTGAAATAGAAAGTTCTGTGTACATTACTTTGTTTCGGCCATGCCTGACCAGGATTGGTCAGCTTAACCATGACATCGCTTTACCAGCGGCATCGCTTAACCAGCGGCATCACTTAACCAGCGGCATCACTTAACCAGTGGCATCGCTTAACCAGCGGCATCACTTAACCAGCGGCATCGCTTAACCAGCGGCATCACTTAACCAGCGGCATCACTTAACCAGCGGCATCACTTAACCAGTGGCATCGCTTAACCAGCGGCATCACTTAACCAGTGGCATCGCTTAACCAGCGGCATCACTTAACCCGCGGCATCGCTTAACCAGCGGCATCACTTAACCAGTGATAATAATAACGCTTAACCAGCGATATTAACCCACTAACACTTAACTAGCGAAATTTACATCATAACACGCTTAACCAGCGATATTAATCCATTAACGCTTAACCAGCGAAAGCACATACCACGCTTAACCAGCGATTTAAGCACTAACGCTTAACCAGCGAAAGCTTAACGTAATCCGCTTAACCAGCGATTACACTTACCAACGCTTAACCAGTGAAAGTACATCATAACACGCTTAATAAGCGATTCAATCACTAACGCTTAAACAGCGAAAGCTCAACGTAATCCGCTTAACCAGCGATTACACTACTAACGCTTAACCAGCGAAAGCTCTTAACCAGCGAAAGCACATCCTAATCCGCTTAACCAGTGATTACACTACTAACGCTTAACCAGCGATAGTCAACATAACTCGCCTAGCCAGAGATAGCGTAATGGTAAAAGTAAAAGATTTACGACTCCAAAGATTAAACAGGTTCATTCATTAGTCTCATCATCATTAATTTCCATTGGAACATTAGAATCAGGCATTTTTCTAAGGCGATCGTGAGCATATCTTTAGAGTGCTCATAATCCTTGCAAACTAATATTTTGAGAGGAACCAACTTGCAGAAGTCAGTACTTGCAAAACAACGTCCCTGATCTACAATTACTCACGTCGGCGCGCCAAACAAGATCAAACATTTTTTTTTTTAAAGCACGAATAGCACTAGCTCTATTAATTGGATCGGAATCAATGGCAATGGAAATCTCTCAGGTATTATCGTTCAATTCGCGACAATCAACGCACATGCGGTCGCTGCCTTCCTTCGTCTTCACCAGAAGATTAGGGCTGGCAAAAGGTGACGAGCTCGGGTGGATCACATTAAAGGAGAGCTGGTCTTCAATTTTATTGCGTACTACCTGTCTTTCCTGGGGACTCAACGGATAAGGACAACGATAAACCGTTTTATTGGGATCTTTGAGTCATATTTCCATAGGGTCAGTATTTGCAGGAGAGCTAGGTGTTGTTCCAATAATAAAGTTGTTTGAGAATTGACTTAAAATTAAAGTTAGTCTTGCTTTGATATCCGGAGAAACGTCGGTATCAATGACATTTTTAACTGCACCTGACTCTACATTTAAAATGGTACGTAATTCGACACTCGACTCTACATTCGACTCTACACTCGGCTCAACTCTACACTCGACTCTACACTCGACGACTCTACACTCGACTCTACATTCGACTCTACACTCGACTCTACACTCGACTCTACACTCGACTCTACACTCGACTCTACACTCGACTCTACACTCGACTCTACACTCGACTCTACACTCGACTCTACACTCGACTCTACACTTACGGTATTCACATCCGGTAAATTTTTCGAAAAGTTTAAAGTTTAACATGACGTCTAGAAGACGTCATGTTAATTACCGAGTCATAATCAAAATTTCACGTCCAATCACTATGTCATGTTGTCAGGTAAAACATGAAAAACAATATCCAAACTAATGTTACCAATATCAAGTGTGATTCGGCGTGGTGGCTTTCGGGATGACGTATTGCACTCGTAGTTTAGTTTTATGAATTGTTCTTCTGACATTCAAAAGTACCTGGTAATGGTTTAATTGAAATAAATGCTTTGACTTTGACTTTTTGACAACATTAGCTAAAATGTTCAGGTTACTATTCACGGAAGTTTGACCTATACCCGTCGTAGTAACGACACTATAATTACGCTCACTATTAAATTACACAAAATATAATCTCTCATTAATGAACACTACGCTCCAGAATCATAACAAAATGAAAAGAACTCACCGAGGTGTTCTAGACGTCCCATTGGTGTACTGACTGCGCAGATTTCAACACGCCGCCGTTCTACCGGCTTGCTAGTTGGACTAGCAGCGGTCGTCGTTGCTTCTATACTGGCACCCCGAGGGCATCTTGATGCTTTGTGTCCGATGACGTTCCGACAGTTGTAACGTAATTATGATCTCTGTTGTTGTAAGTTTCGAAGTGGTTGCAAGTTTATTTGCTTCTCCGTGAGGCACACACAGAAATATGGCGGCCCACTCTCCCACAATGCGCACATTTAACCGGGGTCGACATCAGCTTGCGTTGCTTTGGACCAGGGTTGTCACTGTTGTAGTCACTATTCAGCACCGTTCTTTTTAAGTAGGATAGTGCCTTCAATTCCTGCTGCATTTTTGATTTTATTGCTCTAATATCATTTTCCATTCACTATTGTTCAACGTGGGCTGTAGTACAGAACGTGGATCACATCCCACTTCTGATAACGGAGAGGTAACAAGAATGTTATTTTTGGGCAAACCTTCCTCCTCATACAACTTCAGAAAACAAGAAATAATACCACGAACAAATAGCGTAGACCTTCTTTAATCATTTCACAAACTTTATAGAATCACAATAATCAATAATCACGATAGAAAATGGATGGAGGTTGTAAGGTCGTCCGCTCACGCGCACGTTCTCAGGCAGACTGTCCGCACCGTTGTCGCCTACCCCACTTTTACTTGCCAACAATGACATCACTACCGCCATCTTGTAACAAATGTTGCAAGTTTCTTAAATCTACGACTCCCGCTGCGACCAATCGAATCTCCACCTGAATAGGTTTTCAGGTCAGCCATTACAATTCGTGTCCAGGTGGGAGATTTTCTGCAAGTGGAAAAAATGGTTTGGGTACGGAAACACTTTCTTAAACTGTTGGAACCTACCTACATGTGTGTTTAGGTTTTCCCTTGGTAACTAACTACGTCGAAATGCGATGGCCACAACCCAAGATTTTGAAGCAACCAGTTATACCTAGCACCAAAGAAATGAATCTTCACAAACTTGCAATATAACAAAACTAGTCACCTAAATACTTCCAAGAAAAGAATCTAAGAAAGCAGCTTATTTCTCGCCCATTTAAAACTCAATAGATCGCCACCATTGAGTGTGTAATCAAGTTAATAAACTAGCAATTTTGTTTATAAAAATTCCTCCATTGTTCCTTCAGTCCCCCTTTGAAGTTTTCTTTTGTAATAGATACAAAGTGTTTCTAATTCAGACGCCATCGGCTGGAAGATTGTTCCTTTGATTAATTTTCAACCGGAGAGCGGAGCGACTTGTGTTGGCATTTTATTTCGTGCCGAAATAATTGGGCTCTGTATATTCGTATGAAGGTTGGGTGGAGCTGAAATGTGTGTGTCCCAAAGTTAATTGAACAAAATTATAGTGTTTATCGGCTATAAACTACCTCTCGAAAGTTATGGTGGGTTTATGGTAGTAATTTAAAGCCATAAAACGGTCCTCGTTTTCGTTGACTAATAGGAGCCCGTTTTGCATTCATTTAACTCGTTTTTGTAGGTCAATAAAGACAAATAACAAAATTTCAATCATCGTTTCGTCCGAATTGTCAAGCATACCGCCCAGTAAAAGATTATTCCATCTTTTCTGCTGCAGTTTATATCCACGAGCCGTACCTTTATGTCCGTTTGAGTGAAATCCGAAAGCTTTTATATGTAACAGGCTCTGGTAGGTTCGATTACGTAAAGCTTCAAGCGACCATCGCTTCAAGGTCGTGAATTCCGAAAGAGAAAATTGTAGTGGGCTGGTTACACGCTTTAGGTATTAAGAAAAATAAATATTTCACAATATCACGCCACAGCCCCTTGTAATCTTTTACTCATAAATTCATTAAGTTAGCTCATAATATTACCTGAATTCTTCATCTCCCGCGGCGTACTGTGAATTTAATCCAAGGTTTCCGTAATTTATTAGTCCGTAAATTAAAGAGTTTTAGGTAGAGACATACTGTTAATGAACCTCCTTCTCAGTAATAATATTATCTAAGTTCTAACTGTTTTAGGGTGACAGTATTTGATAACAGGGCCACCGTCAGGGTAGTATACCGTTTAGCGTACATTATTAATGGGAGCTGTCATTGCCAGGCGCAGACGGGTGTGGACAATCTAAAATTGTTGACGTCATAGACCTACGCTTAATGAAGTGTACAACCGCAAACTACCATGACTGCCGAAAAGGGAGCCTAAAAGTTTTATTACACAACTTTAATTACGGGTACATGACTCGCCGAACTGGAGAACACTGCAAGGGAGGAGCTCCTCACATATCTGGCCCCCAACCTGTCCGACGCCCGTCATACAAGCCTTTGTTAGTTAGGAATTCTTAGGGGTAAGAACAATACGACCTCTCACGTACTCTAATACAATTCGATCGTTTGTTTAGAATATTCTGAGTTTCTGACCCACCTAATCTCCACGTCCCAATTTGCAGGCACCACGGTTAACGTGCCACAGTAATAAATTGTTTTGGGAAACATCCCCAAGATTAATAGTTCTGAAGCTCTTGACGCGTGCTAAGTGAAAGCCGCTTTTAAGTTCTCTGCTAAATTAAACGGAAGTTTTCGACCGTCATTGTACAGAAGCTATTGGAGATTTATTTTGGCGGACTGCCCTAGTTGTGTTTGTTAAAAACAAGCTTTCAGTCTTGCACTAAATTAATTTGGATTTTAATTAGATCTAGAATGAAACGCTAAATGTTAAGGCGCTTTAGTAAGAATCAAAATAAAACACTTTGAAACATATTCCACTTTTCTTTCTCGAGTTTTTTTAAAGTCTTATTAATGGGTGTTTATTATCGTTCCATCTTGCGCTTACAGTCGTAATATTTCTTATATAGTATCGGAATTCATTGTAATGTCGTTTTGTACCGCAGCAGAAATTACTCGGGCCACGCTGTAATGACGTTAAAAGCTTTTATGTTTTCCGGACAACGGCTTCTGAACGGAACTCATCGCATAAATTATAAACGTTGTTCGCAGTCTTGCGTACGATAAGTGGGTTGTATAGATGAAGCGTGTTAATGGACTAAATAAAACGATATTCTGCAAATTGAAGCAAAAGTTGTCACTGACACAGTTTATTTCAAGCAAAGATACTTTTACCACATCTGTATTTTTGATTGTCCCACAGGTATATTCTTTCTTTTCAGATCAAATTCCTACTCGATCTTTTCAAATCCAACGATAGGTAATACTGAGGCTACGGAAAAAAACCATTGATGAGCTTCAAAAGTCGCAATCTGCGTGATACTGCAAATTGGACACAGATCTCGATAAAGAATCTTTTGAAAAATATTCTTTGGGTCTGCGAGTATTGGATTTTTCAACTTGATTACGAAAAGTACTTTTGTCTGCAGGATTTCTATTCAACATTGAACTTGAAGATCATGTGGATTTCATTGTTGGAAATAATAAATGAAAATTAAATGGCGGTAGGCATAGGCTCAAAGGGAAACTAACGGTAGTATGTTGACCCTTTGCTAAACTATGTCAAAGACGCTGGAGCCGACATTGTTCACGTTCGGAGTTAGCTACTTCTTTCCAACTTAGGTATTTCACCTACTCGCTATGTTATTTATTTGCCCACTCGTACTCTAGAATTCTAGATACTTCTATTAAACATAGTTGATATAGTAAAACTTTAATAAAAATATTTCTCTTTGTTTCACTAGTAGGTCCTACTCGAGGAAAGATAATTGGTCTAACATCTTTCTTCCAGTTCCAAACTACTTCAAATAAGTACTAATACAAAGTAAATGTTTAGAAACATGAAACCAGGTGATGCCCCGGGCGTGTACGATAAATAACGTCTAAATAAACTCAGACCTAAAAGTTATTCGAATAATATGACACCCTCCAAATAAGGGTTGCCAAAATAATGATAACGATATAAGGTTAAGGGTCTCTGAAATTGGCTGTAACTCATTATTGCTATATAATTTTATTTCACGTTTTGCATTTTCGAATTCATGAGTTAGGAATAGACTAGTTCTTGATAAGCCCGAATTTATGGAATACACATACAGGATGATATGGCAAGAGAGAAGGTTGATGAAATAACGAGTAATAGAAAATTATGGAAGCACAAGACATGCTGCGCTGAACTCAAATGAATTGGCCAAGAGAATGATGGATGGCAGATACAGATTTTCTAATTTAATGTATCAACTAGTTACTATGAATTCTAAGTTAACACCTCTTGGAGAGCATCCTCCAGGAAACAGTCTACGAATCCCTTAAAACAATATACTTCAACTCAAGGCACAAAAGGGCAATTTATAACGTTTTGTTAGAACGCTTAATAAGGCGTTATTTGTTTAAAACAAACTGCCTGAAAGGGAGAAAGGATTACCGAGGTCCCAGTCTAAGTGAAGGGACAATATTTATCGCTTATCTTCTTGTGATTGCAATTTTCCATACCATAAATCCATTATAAACCCCGTTGGAAGAACAAAAGAAATGGAAAACTTACTCGTTGTATAAAAAAGGTATAATGCTGCATTAATCCCCCGTAGCTCTGTGGAAGGCGTATTGAAAGCTTGAGCGTCAACAAGCGTGTTCCATGGAAACTTCATATTTTTCATTACAAAAAGGTAAGTACTTTTTTAGTCAGTAGCTTTAAATGGGTAATCGATTGCCGGCGCCTACTTTCGAGTTACAATTTTGAGAAGGGCACATCATGTTGCTCTTACCCTTATCCCAATTAATTTGGTGTCGCCGCTGCACGTACCTATTCTTCCATACTTCTCTGGTACTCCCCATCTAATGAGACACCTCCTTTCTTGCCATATCATTGTTAACACAGTCCATCCATCGTTTCTTTGGTCTTCCTCTACTCTTATACCCTTCCACATTCATAGGTACTCAAAACTTCCCTCACGACTTTTTGAAAATGGCTCAGTTGCTCAGAATGCCAATGAAACAACCTACCAGAATGAATTGTTCAGGTTTTTTAACCCTTTTCGTCGGACGCCTAGACTAACGAACGCTTTGACGGGACTGAGACCACGGTCTGTTGAAGTCTGAAAAGGATTTTTAAATTGTTGTTAGATTTGGTTGTACCGGTCGACATTGGCAGTAAATAAGTCACTGGTCCTTGAATGTAGATTGAATCGATTGACTAGACGGAGTTCGGAGTTTTTTTTTATCGAGTCGGTAATAATAATTTAATGGGTATTACAAGTGGCTGGATAAACTTATTAATTTTCATAATTAATGAAAATTAGACGTCTCGGAGATTTGGAAACACTGAAAAAAATAATATAATGGACTTAGAATTATCAAAATCCCGACAATGCCATTCCGATACCAAGAGATATAATTCAGTATCCTTATTTGCATGTGTACCGTATCAAACAAATGTCTTGTTTATTAACGTGTACACGACCCGAATACTGAACGGTTTGCGTGCTAGTTTATATTCATAGGGATGTGATCACGTATCTCATGTACAGTCGAAGTAAGAAGTTGGTGTATACGCTTCCAATGTCAAAATCAAGCTGACAGATCAAAAAGTATGATTGAGTTTGTTAAAAGTTCCCAAAAAGGTGACTACACCTTTTTGGGCATTTTTCCTTTTTATAGCGATGTAGACGAATTTTTGAAAGCCCTGTAATTCTTTCGCTTTTGATATTATTACATAGTTTATCGTGATTATAGATTTGTAAATTGTAGTTTGTAAATATAGTTTGCATTGATATTTTTCAAGAAAAATTATTAAATATTTTACATGACTCCTATGTTATGCGTAAGCACACAATTGAAGTGGATATTGGCAGTGTACTTTATGAATATTTTACCTACGTACCGAATACCTTGTTCTACTGTACCTTCCTACCTAATGGCAATGGCTAGAACATTGTTTCACAGCCTCACTGGGAGGAAATAAACAGTCGTCTGCGTCATTAGTGGTCGTATACTCGTATTGCGAATACGATAACGTGTAATTTGAACTCTGATGACAAGCCCTGTGATGGAGGGGTTCCTGTTCTAGTCTAATACTGTACCTTAAGTGCGTAGGCACTACTGTTTATTTAAACACTAAACGGATACTTATTTCGCTGTAGTATCTGATGTTGAAGATACTATAGTTATTTTCGTCATATTCCAAGTAAGGTAAGGACCAGATGAAGAATCGACATGAAGGGCTAAGAAGGAACATGGGTGGTTTTTAGTCAGTAGAAGTCTGACACTCCCTTTCGCTCTGCCCAAGAGCGGGAGGGGTTATTTGATGATTTTCCACCCGACAAAAAAAGGTAAGAACCAGATACGATGGAAGTATTTCAATAATTTCGTTATAAGAAACCGTTTTATTCTTGTGGCCAACCTTATTTAAATGTACAAAAAGAACGCTACCGACATCTATTACGCAAATCTAAAATCCTATATCGCGCTAAGCCTAAATAGATCCGAGCCTAATTCTATTCTTAAAATGTGAGCCTGGAACTGAGTTGAAATTTGCAAATAATGTCATGACTCGTGAGATCCAATTTCATATATTACACCTCTCAACAGTTAAACGACCTCTCAGTGTCAAGGTCGATCTGCCACGCACAGTTCCTCAGAAAGCATAATTCACCCAAGATACATCAGCGTGTTCCTCCTCAACTTAACAAGATACTAGATAAGTACACGGGCCTGTATTTGACAGGCAACATGAGCGCCCATTTTCTAAGATACTTTACCAAATGGGTGCGTAAGTTAACAGTTGGTTTGCGTCGTCGTTTTGTGTGATAAATTGATAATGGACGATTTCTGTAGTTAAGCTTTGAATTATATAGCGCTCTTGAGGTTTTCTTTAGCTAATGTTTAATATTTTCCGGATGCGGGTAGACTTTACAAGAATTTGTGGTAGCTCTGAAACTTACTTTGAGAAGAAGTGGGCAATTTATTACCTAGTATCTATCTAACATTTCTTTATCTAGACAGGGTCCACAGTGTTGGATTTTTTAAGTTCACTCCTTGTAACTAAAACGTTGATTCAGTTCCATCATTGAATGGACCATTTTAAATTGAAATGTCGTATTTTGGCGTACGATACTTAGATTTACATACTAAGTCGGGTAACATAGTTATCCGTTTCTTCTAAAAGCATTTCATAGTCATGCTATGGCTATCTGAGTCGCCTTCAATTCCGTCGATAGCATCGAACCCAATCAGGACCAAGCAAATATGTTCACCCAACATGCAGTATACGCTCACTCGAAAATTTCACTTTAGCTGCCCTAGCTGAAGCGGAATTTTCGAGCCTGCCTCGCTTGCTTAAATCTATAACATCTTGATCCAATTTGTGGGCGCTAAGCAACTTGCAGATGAATTAAGTAGTAACGTTGCATCGCTTTGTAAAACACATGTTAGTGTCGTGGTTGGGTGCAGTTGAATGAAGTTTCCACAATCAAGTTCCACCTAATATTTCTCATTTTACGGTAATTTGCAGGCGTCGTGATACGTGAATATTAAATTTAATTTGGAAGAGTTATCAACTGTCATTGTGCTTCGCAACCTCTAGACAACCTCAGTGTTCTAGTACTTACCTTTATATTAACTTGTAGGGTCTCGTGATCGTGAATTAGGGGTGGTTCGATGGCAGCCGCTATATTATAGGAATTTAAAACGATATGTATATTAGTACTTAAGTTACCTTATGAATAGTTCTGCAGCATTAGATATATAAGAACAGTTCTCATATTACAAGTAAGATCATTTCAACCTGCTATGATTTTGTATTTTTTGATCAAATACATACTAATAGAAAATCTCCGTATATACTTATTGTTCTAATAATCCACTTCGCTTCCAAATTCAGAGACTGAAATTATGAATTTTCAGTTAAACTGCCAATAACATTTTGCAACATTCAATGTAAATACAAATAGTCGTAAACTTAAACTTAGTGAACCTTTCTCAATATATTATTTGTAGGGAAGGACAGAAACTGTGGGGAGTATGATAGATGGGCGTTTAAACAAATACATTTTTCCCTTGAGAGAGGGCTTAGGCGGGTTATTCCTCTCATTTCGACCTCCTAACTCGTATTAATCATTCTTTCTTAAGTGCAAAACCCTGTCGTTCGTAAGTGAGTTAGGTACGTACAGCATACCCGCTGTATTAGCTTTGAATCTAATGTAGACAGCGAAGGTGCCAACTTACCTATGAAGTTGGGTTGAAACTTACCAGATTAGGTAAATTTCCGTATCAGAAATCGGCACATTTTACCCAAGTGTCCATTTCAGATTTGCCTCGGAGTCGGTTCAAATTATAATCATTTAATTACTTACCATGTAACAGTTTTCGATTCGAATTTCAATGGTAAACTGCGTGCTGTAGTCATGTCCTAACCACATCAATACCTATCTGACCGCTATTCTATTCCAAAACCAGTTAACCGTTCACTGCAAACAGCTTTCACAGACCCCAACAATCGCAATGGTATTAATCCTCGATTCCCATTTCAATAATCGAATACAGCTTTTGCTAAACATCGATTCAGTTCTGCCAGAGCGCTTTGCATCTGACACCGCACGCTGTATGAAGATTTACTGAATACATTGAATGCCTCCCCGTCTCTATTGTGTCGCGACTTCGTAGGATTACTCTCATTTTATTCGATAAACTGCGAAGTATTTGAATCGAATACGCGATTCAATCGCTCGCGAGTAATTTTTGAATGTAACGAAACGTTCGGTTGATTGATGGCGCCCGCCATATTGGAATTGTATTACTAACGGGATTGGATTTAAATTTTGATGTATTGAATTTGTAGTGTAATAAAATAATGCTACGCACTAATGATTTATTAGTTTTCGCATTGTGAATTTGGCTGATTCATATTATATTCATAGCTTAATCACATAAACGGTGAAGGTGTATTAATAGACAACCGAGGCAGGTATTAGTAACCATTAAATTAATATTGGATCTCATAAACCTTTAAGGAGAAGTTACACCGTGTTTCTAATAAATCAAGTGCCAAGAGTGCCAGGTAGAAACACAGATAGGTGATTTGTTCAGACAGGTTACAGAGGAGAAACTGTACTCGGCCCAATTTGTCAAGTAGGACGCACTTACATTTAGGGCCCTGTTCTTCATTGAGTAACTGAACAGTTTGTATCAGAAGTACCTCCTATATGATTTTAGTGAAAACGTACAAGATCCAGGGTTTTAACTTTTAGCACTAGTTTTATACACGTCAACCGAAATCTTTTTTTCTGAATTGCCTTTATTTGACGCCAAGATTTACAACACGAACTAGACTACCTACCTAGATGCTGATAACTACTTATTAAGTATTAGAAATTATAATGCAAGGCTATTGCACAGCAGTGCACCCAGGTATTTACATGCTATTAAAATTACTTTGCAGATTTCACTTCGATCCATGCGTACATTCGTGAATGAATTGATACGTTTAGAAAATCAAAACTTCACGTTCAAGGAAGATGTAATTTAGAGGATCTCGTTATGCTAAATTGATAGCACTAAAGTGTTGACATGTCCTGAAAATTCATTGGCTATAAAATGCCATTCATTGATGTCACTATTAAGCATCCTCGTTTGTTTTATCATGTTTATATCTATCCTAAGAGAGGTTTCTAAACATTAATTGTTATTGATATTACATGTTCCGCCTCGTCTGTGGAATTGTTAATTTGGTAAATTGCAAGGAACACGATACATTTTACTAAAGGAACGCTTTTCATTAACGGTTTGGGAGTAGATACGTAAGATGTTTGATACCTACACTCTCATTAGAGCCTGTAAATGATGGAACGTGTAACGGAGCTTAATGATTTCCTTAAGGATGTAGTCTTAAGCAAGGTTTGACGGAGCGTGGGATGACAGGATTTAGAATTAAAATGTTTGGGTGTTAACCTGTTGAACCTTGCCTTGAGGCTTTTTCCATCAACAGATTATGACTTGACGTGTAAACTTGTAGTAGGTAGGTAAATAGGAAAATTCTATACCGCTGTCTCTTACCCCAAATTCGGTATGACGCACACGCCAAACTTCATAATAAATTCATAGTATTGAAAACTAATCCATGAGTATCGATTTTACGCCACTTACAATGTTTACACCCAACTCATCGCCTTTAGATGGCTCAGTCAAAACAATTTACAGAACAGAACTCATCCACAACAAATCTTGATCCGTTAACAATAATTCACGGAAAACTTCGCACCAAGTAACGTATTACCTTCATTTACCAACTTTACTAGAAATTAAAGAGCACATTGTTTACTCAAACTGTTCTTGCTTAGTTAGCAAGTTTGTGGACTAGTAAAATATACGGAGTCGCGGAGCTAACTGCGACTACGAACAAGTTGTGCTGCAAAGTTACCCGACCGTTGTAATGAAACAAAAAAAACTAAAGCGACAATACCTATGTAGCGATGTGGATTTTTTTTTCTAAAAACAGCGGATATGTTAGTTAAAACCACGAATTCTATTAATACTAGGAATTTAAAGTATTTGGTGATCGTTGGTTGCAGCTGAAAATCAGCGTCAGGTGTTTTTTTTTTTTTGGCGGGTGGAAAATCATCAAATAACCCCTGCCGCTTTTGGGCAGAGCGAAAGGGAGTGTCAGACTTCTACTGACCAAAAACCACCCATGTTCCTTCTTAGCCCTTCATGTCGAGGCCGCGGTATCTCTTCCGAACAACCCGCAGCCCCGACGGGGAGGTGGTATACCTACCTTGTGTTGCCACCTGGCATTATGTTGAGTTTTTGTGTGTGTGACAGAAACCACCCATGTTCCTACTTAGGTACACCTTTGTGTCGAGGCCGCGGTATCTCCAGCCCCGAATCCAAAATAAACACAATTTTCTTTATTTCTTTCTCTTCTTCCTTATTTTTAAGATAAAATAAGTTGTTCTTAGGTTTCTCTGGTTTTATTGTTCTTGGCAGAGAAAGTGATCTATTCGTTTCTGGCAGGCATTGCTGCAGTTGTATTATTAACAATACATGAATAATCCGTGTGGCTGTGGATGTCGAGCATAGAAATCAATTATATGCATATAAGTAGGTGATGGTTTATTAACAAGCGGACTCGTATGTAGGCACTTTGCCGAAAGTCATACTTCTTCTAAAAATGATCTTCGTAGCTAAAAAAAACATATTCGAAAGGGAAACAGACCTACCTATTATTACATAACCTCATAATTTTCACAGCATTTAAATTCCTTCTATAAAAGTCCGAGCAGAAACATTCCCGTTTTTAAAAGTAGTAGCAAAATTCAAGAAGGTAATTTATTTTTATCGTTATGACCTGCAATAACGAGATTTAAAGCAATTTGGCTCGACGGCGATACAAATTGCAATTATTATGGAGCGGCAGATAATTGCCCATTACTTTAGTGATTTTCGTCCTATTTCCATGTTTTTGGGAGGATGTAAATCCCATCTAAATTGCTATTTTGGCTGTACCTCTAAACTTTGAGGATGTCAATCATTGTTATCCTAGAATTTATGTTGAAAGGTTGAAGAAGGATATCCAAACCAAATTGGTATTCGACTGTTTATCATAATTCTCACCCAGCTTCTGTCATCATTATCCTATGTAAATTGTAAGAGGGATAGAGTGGGTAGTAGTTATTTCAAGGAGAATAAATAATGAACTACCCTCATATTTCGGTTCAGCAATAAACTGATGATAGACGAGATTAATTCGACGCGAAAATTCACGTTACAGTTTATCTTGAGCCTTGGTGTTAAGTGTGTTTTTACTAAAACATTTATTAACCAATTATAAGCACCAAACTTCCCCGAAGTCCAAGTATCATTGTTACTAAAGTTTCCAAGTTTAATTAACATATTTACCGCAATGCTGACGATGTAAGCTTTAGTAGATAATTTTACCACTATGTATGATACAAACACAAGTTCCTTGCTCAAAGAGAAATACTAATTGTTGGTCCAAACATAATATGCCAGGCTGGGGCTAATTCCCAGGGAAGTCAGGCCAGGATATAATATATAATATTATGTGTTCGTCAATGTCATAATTCATAGGTAGGTACATAAGTATGTCTATTATTGTTGGTCCAAACATAATATGCCAGGCTGGGGCTAATTCCCAGGGAAGTCAGGCCAGGATATAATATATATTATGTGTTCGTCAATGTCATAATTCATAGGTAGGTACATAAGTATGTCTACACCAGAACCATTCATCGATTTAAATATATATTTTTTAAACAGCTTTCACAAATATCTTGCTTAAGCAAAATCAGTTTTATAGAAGGCTCGAAGAAAATCTGTCGTCGTAGGTAATATATATAATAATGACCTCCGTATCGCAAAATACTATCTTCGGTCAATGCTACCACCACGGGCAGGATCTCTTCTCGAATAGACGGAAGTTTTCACTCAATACCGCCACACTTACCAACGCAAATTAAAACCAACGTTTCAAACTCTAAACGAACAAAAAGACCATTTACTAAAGTGCATCTCAAACACAGCTAACTTCCACTACCCACACTTATTGGAAAGCGCTAATGCACATTGCGGTAATCCAAACGGGAACCGTGAACCGGCAGATATCGCTCTTTGAAACTAGATGCAGGAGCTTATAAGCCGCTCATAACCGGCATTAACCGGTGCATTGATATTCAGTTTGTTAGCTGAACGGTTTACTGATGTTTTTGTGTAGAAGCAAACGAGTTTTGGCGGGTTATGTCTTAATTCAGAGCTTGAATGCAAATATTATAAAGATATTTAATAAAACAAAGACTGGAAGTTGTAAGTGTTAATTGGGACGTCTCATTGTGTAGTTAGGATTCCCTACAGGTGATGCAGAAGCTCGGGTTGCTTTTTATGATGTGTTATCAGCTGGTAATTTTTTATACCCGTTTCAGCCAGAAAGAAGAAAATATAGAACATTTTCCCGATGTATTTTGTGGAAAAACGGCTCTACCTCAACTCCAGACACGAAAATATGACTTTCAAATCCAACGAATCCGAAATTACGCGACAAACCCGCCAAAAACGTAATAAACTTTGCTAAAAGTTGTTCGTAATCAGGTTCACGAGTAATAAAAGTTAGTCCGCATTTACACATTGCATTCCTGTGGCATAAGTAGTGTATGAGGGTTTACGGGAGCTTTACCTCGCTCAGCCTTTATGATGCAACGCAAGTACTGCTGTTATAAAACGGTTTAAAACCGCACACGCGAGAATTTATTCATACAGTTGAAGATACGCGAGATTACCGACGTACGAGAGGCTTTTAAAAGAATTACGATGCACGTATGGAGTTATTCACTAGTCTTAATGGAATGTTTTTCATTACAGAAGTGCATGCTCCTGTTGGTATTTGTAGCTACATGGAGATAAATTTAACCTCTTTCGAATTGCAAGCATCGACTGTGGCGTGAGGTATTTCATTCTTCAAGATGCAATGTCCAAATATGCCTAAGAATTGAATATAGGTCAACAAAAATACATCTAAAAAGAACTCTCGAACCTGCCCTGTTAGTCCCTATGTTAGGTTTTCGAAAATTTTAGGGTGATTTTTGACAGGCGTGTAACACTATAATGCTATTCTCATGTTAGGGTACAATTATATGCGAGCCAAATTACGAGAGTCCCTAGTCCAATATAAATATTAAATGATTTGAACGCGGCGGTAAAGCACTCCGAAATAGTCGTGTAATATCGTTGCTGTCACCTAAAACTTTGCTCGGAACATTTTAACGCAATTATCTCACTCGCTCAGACCCGCCAAGTTGGAAAAGTATTAATTTTAAATTGTATAAGCTTACTATTTTGTTGTTTCATATATGTTTTTTGATGTTAATGATTGATCTAAATTACCAAGGGAATTATCTACAAAGGCTGGGTTGATTTGCCAAACCCTGTCTGCGTAAATTCAGTTTTAAGCTCACTATTTTCTTTCTGATTTATGTTTTGACGTCATTTTGGCTGTGGAACTTAGCTATGTTTCATTTTCGTATACTTTAAAAAAGCTTGTTCTATGATCTATTACTTTATGCTAGATAATTACATAATGGTCTGTGTGTTATTCACTTAACCTTTTATTTTCATAACCTAAAGCTAGTCCATTTGCAGCCCTAATACTAAGTAGAAAAAGAAAAATGGAGGCCTATTCAATGTACAATAGTGATACAAATGCATCTGGCTGGCTAGACTAAGAGCCGGCTTGACAATAGAGTCTAGGCTGGGATAATGACAGCAGCTGCGATGATGTTGATTTTAAATTGTAATCAAAGAAAAGGACTGAAGCTATACAATCCGTACAGACTCCAATTTAAAATATTATGAATCATCCCACGTTTTCAATATAATAAATTGCTCTTGGGACTTACAAATCACACTGTAAAATACTGCCTTTAAAATATTGTGTTGGCAGCTAGGTGTGGTGGTTTTGTTCGTTTTAGTTCGCATATCTAAAATGAAAGTGGGTCAGCGGCTGGATTCACGAACAGTACCTATATCTCATGTCTACTATTTGCTATGTTTTTGGCAATACCATTGTTCCGACATGGTGATTTTGGTTCAATGGGTCTTTGTTTTATCTTTATGGAAAACCTCTATTTTTGACAATGCGTTGTGTTGCGACGGATTGCATTGTTTTCTAGATAAACAAAGTACATTTCCGTTCTTATTTTTGAAACGCCTTATAACGATGTGTTTTAGTAAACCATTTTGTGAGGAACCGTAAGAGCAGAAACTCAACTGTGTAAAAAAGAACGTTATGTAGGTCCAAATGGGACTCAAGATCGCCATTGAGAGCTGCTTAGGTACCTGTTAGCTAGAAGGTATCATGGTTAGACTACAAAAGATATTTATTCATCAACGTGGACAGTATATCACTGATCTACAAGATATCTACATGCAGTATGTCACTGTTTCCGCATCATTCGATCAACGCCACTGAAAGTTATGTAGGCGTAACTAACTACCTACACCGTTGCCATCAGATAACATCAAATCGAATAACCACTACTTCAAGTTCCATCTGCATAAGCGATCCCACAAACTGAAAAAAACTGTTACATACATTTTTCCGAGCGGCGGGGCGTCCAAAGATGCAATATCCATTTTTTCGCATTCACCCGGATCATTCCCACATGTATCTTTTTATTTCATTGCATTCACTCAACTTTGAGCGTATCGATTACGGATATGAAGTCATGAAAACGTCAATCGCCCAAAAAGTCACGCGTTGAAGTCTACAAACAAAAAGTGCTCACAAACTGTAAAAGGCAATTGAAACGCGCTCGATGGGAACGGGAATGTAAAACGGCCCTCTGCCGGTGGAATAAAGATAAAACGAAACTTTAGTGCCAAAGTTTTGATGTTTCAACATCGAAGTTAGCCACGTATGTGAAAGGAGACCATGTTTGGGTAATAGTTCTTTTTTGACCACGGTTACGTGCTCAAAAGTTCTCCTAAACTTTACGATTAGTGTAAAATTATGCCAGGATCCTTACCACGGACAAAGAGAAAATAAAAGTGTAGGTGCAGCATTTGTCAAAAGAAATCTATTCCTATTAGTCAATAATAGCTTTCGATAAGTAATGTCGATCTCACCGCTCACTTTGCGCCATTAATATTATTGTAACGTCAATTATTTCAATTTGTGATTGAAGACGTTGGAAATCCAAGTAATAACGACTTCATTTGACAAATTGCTCGCTACTCCCAGAGCTTGTTACCGATTAATATTCGAATTCGAATGTAACGAGAGTCTTACTTCAATTTCATATTGAATTTATGAAGTGGCTATTAAGCGGTCTAGAGAAAAAATAGAAGGATTCTCGGGGGCCCTGGTTCGGGATCCAAAAATGGGACAGTAACAGTATAAGTAGGTAGGTATAATAAAGAAAATTCTTTTAAAAATTATCAAAAGACTGTTTTGTGAACGTGAAACGATTGCAGTTGTTACTGTTATACAGACCTAGGTACTAAAAATATAGCCCGACGGATACAGCTTTACCCAAAAACAATACAATCCCAGACACAATTCCCTTTGTATGTGCCCATATTGTCCATTTGGAAACGCGGCCAAAATCTGGCGTCATTGTAAAGCTATCTTAATTGCGAGGCGCGAACCATCCGGCTCTTTAGGATCGTCGGCCCCGAGATATCGTTTGTGCTCTTCTTTTTGAATTTTGCCAAATAAATGTTGGTATTGAGAAACGGAACTTTTTACTGCTTTGGGCTGAAATGAAGCAAAGGCTACCATTCAACCGTTTCCTTTACCAATATTTTCGGGAGCAAACTGCGTTTTTGAGGAAGTTCGACAATTATTTGCTTCACTTTCTGCTTATCGTTTCTGTAACGTTGTCTTTTGCCATTATTTTTGATGTTCGAACAAGTTTTATAAATCAGCTGCTTACTCTGTCGTGCACTTTATGCGTCACGGACGAAACAGGCTTATGCTATGTGATGAGCAAACAACAACCATGTTGGAAGTAAAATTGTTGGTTACGCTCCAATACTCTTTGCGTACAACAATATATAGCTCTCTGGAATGCTTTATAACACTTGTGTCATTAAATGATATGAGATATTTATGGAAGCCACTTTTATGCTATAACGCTTCTTCAGTGTTAAAGTGCCTTTTGATATCGTGTTCGCTTGGCTTTATGTGTAAACGCTTCCTTTCTTTTTCAGATTACCTGCTTCGCTTCGTCAAGTAAAATTCTTCATTGTATGGATGTAAGTGCTTATTTACTGCTTTTTCATATTTATTATTAATATTTTACTATGTGTATCTGTGTCAAGTGTTATTATCATAGATATCATCGAGCACGGATTATTGATTGTGATGACCGAATCACTTGATTGTGATGCTACTTGATTTATCTAGGTTTTGTTTATATGTCATGTTCATTAAATACAAATAGTGTGGACACCTACACGAATAGCTATAGCTTTATGGCTCGCGTACACGTAATCTGTCATCACGATCATTTACCCAAATGTACGTAAAACAAAGCGAGTAAGTATTTCGTTTACTATTAACTACAATAGTTACCGTTTGGCCACGAACTACAAGCGTTTTGCGACAGCCACTGTGGACAAAACAAATGAATAAAAATTGTTAAGGGAATTCTCACCGCGACGCGAATAGTATACGTGGGAAACAAAGACTATATAGCCACTTGACTGCGCATACAGTGCCCCGATGCTCGAAAACTATTAGTATTTTGTCGCCTATGCATAGGCTACGGTATGAGTAACCGTTTTAGTTGTGACCAAGTGTTAGACCTGTGTGCACGCCAAATAATTACCAATTGTTATAATTTTTTATGCAATTTATAACGTGTAAAAATGCCTTCATGCGCGGTTAAGTGGTGTGGGAAACATTCCAAGACATCGAGTTACAAAAAGGATGGCACAACTTTTCATCAATAAGTAAATATTACGAAAATTATTTTTGTTTTAATCAAATTATGAGCCACCGCAGGGGTCTATTTAAAATGGTAGTTTGGGTGAACGAGCACAAAGATGAGTCTCGCGTTGATGTCTTTTGGAAAAGTCCCTTTCTTTTATTAGGCAATTCTTATAAGTTTGTCCCTTTCTTTCCCTTTGTATTTTTATCGTAAAAATCTGTGCTGTTACCTTTTATGCCAGAATTCTATATCGATAAAAATAAAATTAAACTTAATTTAATTTAATTCAGATACTGTCATTATCTACTTTTAACCGACTTTAAAAAATGGCGGTAGTTCTCAGTTTTTACATTCTTCTCAACTAAATATTTCTGTTAAATTAAATATTAATGTTTCATAAAACCTCGCATCATTTTTATTTTCTTCTTTATAATACTTAAAATACTTATATTTTTCCGAGTTCAACAATAAGGAAGAAAGAAGTAGTAGACCACCACTCCACGTAAACGCAAAATGAAACGACACATAGATCATCTTCTAATAATTATATTCTCTTAGTAAAAAGAAGAAAGACGTCTTGACGTCTTTCTTCTGTGAAGCCTCTTGAGGCTTCAAGATAATACTGGCGGTAAGTCTCCTCTTTGAGGAGTGGCTGGAGAGGCGCCACGGCGCCCTCACCTTCCGTCTGACGCGGGTACTCACCGGACACGGTTGTTTTGGGAGGTACTTGCACCGAATCAGGCGGGAGGAAACGCCTGGATGTCACCATTGTGAGGATCGGCCGGAGGACACGGTGGAGCATACCGTGGAGGTCTACCCCGCTTGGGTGGAACCCCGCCGTGTTCTCGTAGCAGCGATCGGCGGCGGCGAGTTCTCGCGTCCGGCCCTGGTGCAAGCCATGGTCCGGAGCGAGGGGGAATGGGACGCCGTCGCCTCCTTCTGCTAAGCAGTGATGCTAGCGAAGGAGGTGGCGGAACGTGAGAGGGAAAGAACCTCTCGTCCCAGCCGCCGCGGGAGGCGCTCCGGGCGTCGGGGGCCAAGTGATGGCTTCCGGCCACCGTAGACGCGGGTCTGTGGATGGTGAGTGATGGGCTAGCTCGCCGTCCGTCCGTCTTGTGACGACAACAGGCCGTGTCGACGGCGCGTTCGTGGTCCACGCGCGCCTCAAAGAGATGTCAGCAACATGCAAGGGCTGACGCCCGTCGGTGCTGCGGGTTGTTCGAAAGAGATACCGCCGCCTCAAGAAGGAACATGGGTGGTTTTTAGTCAGTAGAAGTCTGACACTCCCTTTCGCTCTGCCCAGAGCGGGAGGGGTTATTTGATGATTCCCCACACCCCAAAAAAAAAATTGATTATTGGTTAAAAAAAATGCGAGCCTGAAGATAATAACAGGATACTTGTTTTTATTTTTGTAATTGACTGATTTTAATTAAATATTATTTTGTCGTTTTTATTGAGTATTTTTATAATATTAAAATCCATTTTATCGATATCGACTATTTTCCCATAATCAAGTAAGGCAATCCCTACCTAGGCATACCTACGCAACTTGACCTTAAACTGACCAATTGCAGCCGCGTATTCTTCCTCATCCCCCGACCCGCGGTAGTGAGTTGTGTACTTAGAAGAAATCGGCTTACACGCTCTCTAGTGGTTTAATACTCTATGGTGGGAAACAACTAGTCGCATCGGATGAGGTCGTGAACGGGTTATTAACCGACATCTTTTGATAACTGCCAGCCGTTACTGTAAATGACAAAAACGTGGTCTAAACAAAATCGATTTCAACCAACCTACAGCAGCTAGAATTCTATTATTTGCTTTATGAAAACGCCTCCGCACAAAAGGATCCGCGCTAAATTATCGATCAACAGAATCGCGTGTACAAAAGTCCTCACGTAAAACTATATACCAACAATTTTCTGGTAATTCCACAAACAGCCCGACTATTACCCGTCGAACTGTAAGTGTGCATTTTAACGATGCACTACAACGCTATTATTTTTGCATGAAATATGGAGCAGAATAAAAAACGTAAAAACACAATGTTTGTTGTGTTCGCGTATGGTTTAGGTGCGTGAATTCATGCAAACATGAAGCTAACTAAAAGAATAATAAATGAAAACGTCTAAAATGATCATCATTGCACTCATTTATTAATAGCTTTTTCTGTGGAATTTTACTATAAAATCTTAATAATATATGAGCTGTTTCCAAATATATAGGTTCTTTATATACCTATCGCAGTCTTACCTAATTTAAATTCATTCCCTTCCATCCAGGCGTTGTATTCCACAGGATCGTGTGACTAATTCCATTTGTCAGGCGAGAGGCTATTAGCTTTAAGTCGTACCTTCAAGGCAAAAAATACTTCCCCAGGGCATTCTCCGTAACGAGTGTTTCAGCACCGTCTTACATTATCTGCCTTTCCTTTGTAATGAGCTCTTTAGGCTCGCACAGGTTTTTGGGCTTTCTCAATTCCACGGGATAATTAGTAGGCTTGTTTATTACTTGAAATGATTTGGTTTTATGATAGGTACGGGAACTAATAATTTATGGTGAAAAACTGTCTTGCGTTTGAATTTTAGTCCTTCGAGTCCGTACCAAACAGTTGAACTGAATTAGCAGTTATGAGGGAACAAAAGAACGGACATATATACATACATACAGGTCAAACAAAAAACCCTTTTTTTTGACTCCGCCACAGTCGGGTAAAAAGCATAGGAGGTACTCGAACATTACAGTTGATGAGGCTAAAGAATCTAAACTACTGTAAATTCTCTTTTATTTTTAGTTACAGCCTTACGTGTGATTAAAAACTTCTAACGATCTATTGTAATTTGTGATAATGGAAACCCTCAATCTACCATCATACCTACGGTACAATTATCATCATTTCACACTCACCTATTAAATCGTCGTCAGAAATGGACCCATTAAATTATTTGTACAAAAGACGGAAAATTCGTCTATAGAGCGGTAATTTTTAGGTCAGGTGGGGGGACTTGAATCGGGGTAATTATGTGGCGTGCGTGTCGGAGGCCTTATCTCAGTCTTTAAAATTATTCGAACAAGTTGCGGGCCGCGGCACAATGGCGGCTTGACTGAGCAGCCCTTAATTTAAAGTGAAAGGTACAAGGGTATTTGTTAAAGATTTTGAGCGCACAAATGTGATAAAAGTAAGCAGAACTCAGGAAATTTATAGAATGACGAATCAAGTTGTATTGGAATAATGACTTACCTACATTAAACAACGAAGAAAACACTTGAACTGTAATCAAAAGCGAAAATAAAAAGCTCGAGCTACAGGAACCATCGTAATCTTCCCAATCCCAATTTGTTTGTGAACGCTAAACAAACCAAGACAATGCTGAAATGAGAATTTTATTACATTTTTGGGATAAATAATTCCCGGAGAATTCCCCAATGGATTCGTGTCGTGCCCTAATGAAGTTAAGATTAAACTCGCTCGCCACTTGCCCTTTGCGTCGCAAAAAAGGAGTGTCTGCCAAATTCACCCCTCCCTCGAAGGGGACGATTCCGTTCATTATAACAGCCACGTCTTAGCAATTTTAAAGACACCTTTTAAGAGCACTCCAACTTAGTGCTATTTTTGGGTGAAATTGCTTTCGATAGATCCTTCCTTCCCTATTGTTCTGTCTATAGTTAGGTATATCTGTCTGTGCCATTTATCAACCTATTCTTGAGGGCGAATGTCACGATGCTTTTGTCTCACGTGGTAACCTTCTTTACGTCGTTGCCTCCTTCGTTCGGACTCTGTGATTTATGGTTTATGCGCTCACTTATATGTCTATGGTGTATTTATTACAGGCAACTTCACTGACTGAATTTATTTTTATTTTTTTATTTTACCTATCTAGTACAATATAATTTTTCATCGTGCAGAGGATTAGAATTGTACCACTTTTTTGGTTCAGTATCACCTACGCTGTGGTGCTATGGTACGAGGTACATATCTACGTATCTGGATGTAAATAATATCTATTTCTAAATGTAACGCCAAAAAGCTAGACTATTCCGCCTCTAGCCATATTTTAAAATAGGAAAATGATAAAACTAAATCCAATAATCTTCCCACTAAGTGCCAAATGAAAAATGTGCTTCTGGTCGAATTCCGAACCTTCTGGAAAAGTATCGCCATCGAAGAATAAAAGATAACAGTCGTTCCGTGTGACAGCAACACTCGTATCTTTTACATTTACGTTTCCAATACAATTCGTATTCCTTCATTTCCTAACATAACGCCCATACGAATGGCGAAAGATTTCGGTGCGTCGTATAAAAACAAATAAAACCGGGGCGAGTGTGAGTCACCCCCGGGCGCCCCCGGTCACCCCCGGACAGCTGACTAACGATAGATACACCCTCCTGTTACACCCCCACGCATTTCGATTACACAGACAGACGGACAGTCAGGCACCTATTCATTGTCACCGTTTCTCTTTCACAGAACCTTTATTTCGAAGCAATAAGGGTGGTTTTTGTAGTTTTTAAAGGGTAAGGTTGATTGTACAGGATACTAAAATTAAACTTGACCTTTTATGGAGCCTTAATTAATTAATATTCATGAGACATACCCGCTTTTAAAGGTATCGGTTTTGGTTTTCATATAATGGTTGAAATAAACATAATATTTGGTGCTAGTTTTTCAAGATATCGCTATCGACACTAACTAGTTATTAGTGCCAATTTTGTAATTATAATTGAATAAATCATTTAAAACTATAATGTTCATCCTCACCTTAGAGAATCTAAATATAATTTCGTGCCTTATTTTGATCGATTTGTATAGATATTGGATTTGGATATTGTAAAACCCCTATTTAGAAAGCATGTACTATTACATTCCCAAAGAAATATACTGCGAATAGTTAGATTTTTACGAAAGAAAAAGCAGAACGAACTAGAATTTTCCAGAACATATTTTTCCGAGCATAAAGAAGCCAGCGCGACAGGTACGCGAAGACATTACATCTAAAACCCAATTTACTTTAAAATGGCTAGCGAAAATAACTTCGCTAGGTAGATTTAAAAAAATACTCATGCGAAATATTCCGTCGAAATAAAGACTGTGGTTAGAGAACTTGTTTTTCCGACATTTTTTTTTCTCTTTCCCGTTTTAATGCGGAAAAATTTTAACACTTTATGAAGTACCGGTTAACTACCTGAATGCTTTGAAAAAGTTTTGTACAGCGAATGTTAAAGAGCCTGATGAGAACTTGTATAAACTTGGGGAATCCTGGAGTGAGTGGATTTGAGGCTGGTGTGCGGGAACTGTGATTAACGGATAAAGCTTTAGTGCTAAGTAGGAGAATCATTTGGTTTGTTATGACCTGAATGTTGAGGATTAAGATAAAGGTTTTATGGTATTTGTAAGGAAAATAAAAAAGAAACAGGAGTAAATGATAGCGGGACCATTGACAGATGAGAATGGAAGAAAAAAACGTGTTGCACCGACCCCAAATAATATGGGACAAGGACAGAAATATTCCCCACCGGAGTGTTCCCACGTTGCCGTCGTGGTGGGGCTTGTGTGTCTCAATGATCCTTGGAGCTCTGCCGGTAGATATACTCATGCCGGAAAGGTCCAAGGGGAGAGACCAGACAAAGAGGGACACGCGAGGGGCACACCGCCCGGAGACGTGAACAGCGTTCGGGTCCTCGGGCGGTGTGCTTGTCGGAGGAAGAAACCCTACTTGCTGCCCTCTGGTTCGCGTCTGCCCATCAGACGTGACTGTGAGGGCAGTGAGTAGGCGAAGGGAGAGACGAAGGAGGGAGATAGGGACCATACCCTTAAAAAAGGAACACGAAAACCATGACAAAGACGAACGAAAAAGTACTACCCCAGGGCGGTACCAGCTGCTTAGCAGCTGGAGAATCCGCCACGTCTCCTTCGGAGGCGTCAAGCCCCTCGTATTCTGGGGGGGGCAACGTAAGTCTTTTTCCGATTGCCAGTGGCAACATGAGCCGAGGAGGCTCCCGGTCCGGAAGTGTTGTGGCCGGCAATGACGACGTTGGTGTGCCTGACAAGGTGTCGGGCGAGTGCGGGGAGAAGGCTCCCAGTAAACTCTGGCGGAGGAGCTCGCTTGAGCGGCAGGAAGATGCGGGGTCAGACTCGGACTCCATGTCTGGCGCCAGCTCGGCGGGCTCCGGACGCGAGGGCTCGGGGGCAGTTGCAGCTGCAGCTGCAGGTAACGCGGAGCGTTTCCGCAAGCGGCCCAGAGCGGAGGACAGCAGGGCGTCGTCATCCGGCGGCGAGCGGCTGGTCTCCGCTCGAAAAGTCCCTAAAAAAGGGGGGAACCGAGGTGGAAGAGGGGAGCTCTCGTCCCAGGAGGCTGCCAGGTAGGGCTTTCAAATACCGGATATTTTCAATACCGGTATCAAGACCGGTATTGGAGGTCAATACCGTGATCACGGTATTAATACCGGTATTACCTAATAACCTTTAAAGTACGTGTTTTTATTTTTAAAACAGTCTTCATTGTTCTTATTTATTATAAACAGCTTTCGGATATAACAATTTGGTATTGGTTGATTATTTAATTAGAAAGGACTAAGATTTAGGAACATATTCAAAACTTAAAGTTTATCAAGTCTTTTTGTAGGAAGGCATTTCACATGGAGTTTGAATAGTACAAATATCAAAAAAGTATACGTTTTTATTGGTATTGAAATGTCTCATGTAATCAACAAAGGTATCAATATTTGTAGAAACGTAGGTATAGCTTGATTAGCTATTAGCCATCATTCACAATAGCCTACTGAAAAAAGCACGCTCTGCTTCAATAGTCGTAGGTACCACAGACAGTAAATATCTCTAAGGTGCCGATAGGAATGGATGGATGTGTCTTCATTTTCAATCATCATCATTAATAATCATTTCAGCTAAAAGACGTCCACTGCTGGACATAGGCCACCCTTTTTTTTTGGGGTTTTGGGAAATCATCAAATAACCCCCCTCCCGCTTTGGGTAGAGCGAAAGAGAGTGTCAGACTTCTACTGATTAAAAACCACCCATGTTGCTTCTAAGCCCTTGTGCCGAGGCCGCGTTATCTCTTTCGAACAACCCGCAGCCCCAACGGGCGTCGACCCGACCGACATAGGCCCCCCTTAGGTGTCGCTACATTGACCGGTCCCATGCACGCATCCAGCGGGTCCCCGCAACCTTCACCAGGTCATTCATTGGTCGAATCATTGGCAACACACACTGGACTTTCGACTTGAGACACTGCGGTAAGTTGGACGAGAAATGCTGCCCAGCCAAGTCGGATTCGACGATTACCACTCTTCCTCGAAGTTACATCTACCTAACTGGACCATTTACACCATTTGTCTCAGGTAGACATAATCGTCCACAACTTCGAGTGTATAGTCTCCGATTTTGAAAGGTGTGGGTGTTACGTGGACATTCAACATGACTTTGGTTTTGTCCATGTTTATTTTAAGACCCACTGAGGTCATCGAGCATTTTACTGAGGTCTTCCATGGTCTCAGCCATGACCACTATATCGTCGGCAAACTAAAGCTGAGGGATGTACTCGCTATTGACGTTGATTCCAAGTCCTGTCGAATCCAGAACCTTGAAGACATCCTGCAGTGCAGGTGTGAACAGTTTCGGAGATATGACGTCTCCCTGTCACACAAAAATAGGTTCCGAGGTCTGGTCCTGAAGTCGGACTGACATGGTGGCGTTAATGTACAAACACTTCAACGCCTCGATGTACCTGTAATCGATTTGGGACCGTTGGAGACACTGCAGTCTGGATCGAATCATAGGGTTTCTCGTAGTCCACAAACTCTAAACAGAGAGGCAGGTTATACTCTTCGGTCTTTTGTATAACCTGACGCAGCGTATGTATGCTGTCTACGGTACTAAAGCCTTTTCGGAATCCGGCTTGTTTCCCGAACAAGCCGGATTGAGTCGAAGGCTAAAAATCGTCAAACCTGCGCGCGATATCGTTTCCACTGCTCGTATTCAATGAAGTAGAAGGTTCTTCTATGGTCATATCGTGTTCATGATCAGTCATTGTCTTACTGTCTCTTAGAACGTTTGATGTGTCTTTATTATATTTTAAACATGCAATTAGATTTACGATAATACATGTAATGTTTGCAATACCGTGATCACGGTATTGAGGCGTCAATACCGGTATTGAAAAAGGCCCATATTTAATCCGGGATCACGGTATTACGGGATCCCGTAATACCGGTATTGAAAGCCCTACTGCCAGGCGAGCCGCGGAACGCGCTGAGGAGAGACGCCACCTTGATCGGAGGGTGCTCTCTTCGTCGTCTTCCGGCGGCGAGCCAGAGACCGGTGTTGATCCTAACACCGGTGGTGAGCCGGAGACCGGGAGTGTCTCCGACTGTGAGCGCATGGCCGGGTTTGCGGAGGTCGTGAGGATAGCAATCCGCGACGTGGCTTTGAAGAGGACGTATGCGTCCAAGAACAAAGCCATAAGTGAGGCCTCGACCTCCATTTTGGCGGCAGCGGAGGCAATCTGCCGTAGACCTCCGTCGGACGAAATGTCCAAACTGCGGGCGGAGGTCACCCGCTTGGCGGCCGCCATGGAGCGTCTCCAGAAGGAGAACAGGACGCTCCATGCAGACCTGGCCGAGCTCCGAGGAGCCGGCTCGAAGGAGGTGCCTCCGGAGAGGTGCGAGCGCGGGCAAAGCCAGCCCCCAGCTGCCGATGACCGGGTCCTGAACCTGGTTCGGCAGGAGCTGGCTGCCTTCCACGCAAGGTGTGCCTTCGTGGAAGCCATCGTCCTGCGCCCCTCTCTGGGGGCGGACAAGGCGGCCCCAGGCCAGGGCGCGCGGTCGTATGCGGGTGCTACGGCCGGCGTCCCCAATGCAGGGCCCAGTGGGCCGTCCTGTCGGTCCGTTGGCGACCCCAAGGCGGGGCCGTCCAGCCAGCCCGACGGCGGGGCTGCAAAGCCCCCCGGAAAGCCGACTAATAAGACGGCGGCCCCTCCTAAGAAGGGCAAGGCGCCCACCCAGAAAAAGGGCAAGGCGCCAGCCCAGAAAAAGGGCAAGGCAGCAGCGTCCAAATAGCCGGTGCCAGCGGCGGACACGCCACCCACACTTCCTCCGCCCCCAAAGCCTCCCGCGGCCGAAGATGGTTGGCTGGTGGCGGGGGAAAAGCGGAAGGGGCGTAAGGCGGCCCAAAAGGCCAGGCGGGCCGAGCGTAAGCGCCGGCAAAAGAAGCGGAGCGTCGCGGCGAAACTCCGTGCCCCGAAGACCGCGGCTGTAGTCATAACGCTGCAGCCGGATGCGGTAAAGAAGGGCCTGGTGTACCGCGACGTGCTCGCGAAGGCGAAGGCGTCGGTGGACCTCGAGGAGCTCGGGATCACCGGGGGCCTCCGGCTTCGAGTCACCGCGACAGGGGCTCGAATGCTGGAGGTTCCCGGGGAAACCAGCGCCGCGTCCGCAGATGCTCTGGCTGAAAAGCTCAGAGCGTCTTTAGATGCGGACGAGGTCCGAGTCTCCAGGCCCGTCAAGTGCGCAAGCCTGCGCATCCTGGGTCTGGACGACTCGGTCTCCGAGGAGGAGGTGGTAGCCGCCGTCACCGCGGCCGGGGGGTGCTCTGCCGAGCAGATCAAGGCGGGCACCCTACGCCCGGATCGCGAGGGCATGCAAACCATAACGGTAAGCTGCCCTGTGACGGTGGCGAAAGCGATTGCGGAAGGTCACACCCTGAAGGTGGGCTGGTCGAGGGCGCAGGTCAAACTGCTCGAACCCAGACCTCTGAGGTGTTTCCGCTGCCATGTGGGGCAGCACGTAGGGTGCCGATGCACCTCGGAGGTGGACCGCAGTGAACTCTGTTTTCGCTGCGGTCAGCCCGGTCACCAGGCCGCGGCTTGCCTGGCCACGCCGCACTGCGACGCATGTGCGACGGCTGGGAAGCCGGCCGAGCACCGGGCAGGGAGCAAGGCCTGCGCTCCACCCGCCAAGGCCAGGGGTAAGGGTAGGCCCTCCGCCACCACCCCCACCGTCGCCAACGCCGCAGCCACCGCCGCCGCCGCTGCTGCCGCCACCGCTGCTGCCGCCACCGGCACCACCGCAACTCCCGCTGCGGTGAGCCCACAGGAGGTCCCGGGGGGGGCTGAAATGGAGTGCCAGTAATGGCTCCATTAAGCCTCCTCCAGGCAAACATCAACCACTGCGCCTGCGCTCAGGATCTGTTGCTCCAGAGTATGGCGCAGTGGTTGATCAACATCGCCGTGGTCTCTGAGCCGTATTTTGTCCCACCCAGGGCAGACTGGGTGGAGGACCTAAGCGGCTCAGTGGCCATTATTGCGTCGGCCGCCGCCGGCACCCCGGCCCTTGAGATGGTCAGGAAGGGTCAGGGGTGCGTAGCAGCACGGTTCGGGGAGATCGTAGTAGCGGGAGTCTACTTCTCTCCGAGCCGAACTCTCGCCGAGTTCCAAAACTCCCTCAGGGAGTTAAGTGTCGTCATCGGAGGCTATTCCCTCCCCGTACTTGTGCTCGGGGACTTCAATGCCAAGAGCTTGGCTTGGGGTTCTCGTTACACGGATGTGCGGGGTGGGATGGTCGAGTGCTGGGCTCTGGAAACAGGCCTGGACATCCTGAATCGGGGTTCTGTACCCACGTGTGTGCGGATGCGGGGCGAGTCGGTGGTGGACATTTCGTTCGCCAGCCCTGCTCTGTCACAGCGTGTCATCGACTGGCGCGTCATGGAGGGGGTGGAGACCTATTCCGACCACCGGTATATCCGGTTTGAGGTCTCTGCCCAGTCCTCAAGCACGCCGGTCCCACAGACCCCGAGTGGTCCGCGTTGGGCGCTGAAGCAGCTGGACCGGGAGCTCTTCCTGGAAGCCTCGATCGTGCGGGCCTGGGTGCCATCACCGGTCAGGCCCGCCGACGTCAACAACGAGGCGGGTTGGTTCCAGGAGGCCATGTCCGAGATATGCGACATGGCAATGCCCCGAATCCGGCCAGGAAGCGCCCGGCGTCAGGTGTACTGGTGGTCGCAAGAGCTGTCGCACCTGCGCGAGCAGTGTGTTGCGGCGCGGCGCCGGTACGCCAGGCATCGCAGGCTCCGCATTCGTCCTCCGAATGCGGAAGCCATTGAGGCGGAGCTGTATGAAGGGTACAGAGCGGCGAAGACCGCCCTCCTCGAGGCTCGTAAGCGGGCCAAAGATCAGGCCCGCGAGGAGATGCTGGAGACTCTCAACAGAGATCCGTGGGGGCGCCCTTACAAGGCGGTGCGGAATCAACTCCGCACCCGGGCCCCCCCGCTGACGCAGAGTCTCCGGCCTGAGCTCGTGGAGGACGTGGTGAGCGCTCTGTTCCCTTCGCGAGGGGAGCATCCTCCCCCGCCAATGGTTCCGCCACCTGCGGTGCCTGAAGCGGACCAAACAGGAGCCGATGACGACATTCCGGAGGTGACTGGGGTAGCCCTGAGAGTGGCGGTACGAAGGCTCAAGGCCAAAAATACCGCCCCGGGACCCGACGGCTTGCCTGGCAAAGCCTGGGTCCTGGCCTCAGAGGCTCTTGGGCCCCGACTGGAGGGGTTCTTAAGCGCGTGCATGGAAAGAGGCCAGTTCCCGCTTCGTTGGAAGACGGGGAAGCTGGTCCTCATCCAGAAGCCGGGGCGCCCTGCGGACTCGCCGTCCGCATACCGGCCCATTGTGCTGCTCGACGAGGTGGGCAAGCTCTTTGAAAGAGTAATTGCAAACCGCCTCGCCGAGCACCTTGAGGGGATGGGTCCGGATCTTGCGGAACACCAGTTTGGTTTCCGCAAGAGGCGCTCGACGGTGGACGCCATCATGCGCGTGAGAACCCTCACGACGGGGGTTGCGGTCTCTCGGGGCGGTGTGGTCTTGGCGGTGTCTCTCGACATCGCCAACGCCTTCAACACTATGCCCTGGAGCTGCATTAGGGAGGCACTCCGGTATCACCGGGTGCCGGCCTACCTTCGTCGTGTAGTCGGGGACTACTTGACAGACAGGGCTGTCATCTACCCCGGTCAAGACGGAGAATGGAACCGGCGAGAGATGTCGTGCGGTGTTCCACAGGGATCGGTTCTGGGCCCGCCCCTGTGGAACATCGGTTACGACTGGGTGCTGCGTGCCGACCTCCCTAGCGGTGTCAGCGTAGTGTGCTACGCTGATGACACGCTTGTGCTGGCACAGGGGGGTTCGCACGAGGCGGCGGCCGACAACATGACACGCGGGGTTGCGGTAGTCGTAGAGAGGATCCGGCAGCTGGGTCTCGAGGTGGCACTTCACAAGTCGGAGGCCATGGGCTTCCATGGACGTGGGAATGTGCTACCGTCGGGATCCCAGCTAACGGTGGGAGGGGTTCCCATCGGCGTCGAGTGTACTTTGAAGTACCTCGGACTAGTCCTCGACAGCCGGTGGAACTTCGTGGAGCACTTCCGACGTTTGGCTCCCAGACTGGAGCGGGCGGCGGCTGCCTTCAGGTGGCTCCTGCCCAATCTAGGGGGGCCAAACGCCTCCTGCCGGAGGCTCTATGCGGGGATCGTGCGGTCCATGGCCCTTTACGGGGCCCCGGTGTGGGCGAGTGCTTTGAGGAAGCGGGCCGCCCACTACCTGAACGCGCCCCAAAAGGTGATGGCCGTAAGGCTAGTCCGTGGGTACCGCACGATCTCCCGCGAGGCGGCGAACCTCCTTGCCGGATTGCCGCCGTGGGATCTAGAGGCGATAGTCCTCGCGCGCCTGCATGAATGGCGCGCGGAGGCGCTGCACCGGGGGGTCACTCCGTTGCCGCGGCTAATTGCTGCGCAGCGGACAGACCTCCGGTGCGATCTCATGGCGGCATGGAGAGAGCGACTGTCGCAACCCCGTGCAGGGCACGCCACGATAGTGGCGGTAAGTCCCCTCTTTGAGGAGTGGCTGGAGAGGCGCCACGGCGCCCTCACCTTCCGTCTGACGCAGGTACTCACCGGACACGGTTGTTTCGGGAGGTACCTGCACCGAATCAGGCGGGAGGAAACGCCCGGATGCCACCATTGCGAGGATCGGCCGGAGGACACGGTGGAGCACACTGTGGAGGTGTGCCCCGCTTGGGCGGAGCCCCGCCGTGTTCTCGTAGCGGCGATCGGCGGCGGCGACCTCTCGCGTCCGGCCCTGGTGCAAGCCATGGTCCGGGGCGAGGAGGAATGGGACGCCGTCGCCTCCTTCTGCGAAGCAGTGATGCTAGCGAAGGAGGTGGCGGAACGTGAGAGGGAGAGAACCTCTCGTCCCAGCCGCCGCGGGAGGCGCTCCGGGCGTCGGGGGCCACGTGATGGCTTCCGGCCACCGTAGACGCGGGCCTGTGAGTGATGGGTAAGCTCGCCGTCCGTCCGTCTTATGACGACGACAGGCCGTGTCGACGGCGCGTTCGTGTTCCACGCGCGCCTCAAAGAGATGTCAGCAACATGGAAGGGGCCCGCTACGGCCGACGCCTGTCGAGGCTGCGGGCTGTCCGCAAGGGAAACCGCGGCCTCGACATGAAGGGCGAAGAAGGAACATGGGTGGTTTTTAGTCAGTAGAAGTCTGACACTCCCTTTCGCTCTGCCCAAGAGCGGGAGGGGTTATTTGATGATTTCCCACCCCCAAAAAAAAAAAAAAAAAGGACAGAAATATTGAGAAAGAATGCCACCCATTTATTGAATTTACGTTCTTAGCCAAAATAAATTACGAGTACCTATATCAATAAATCTTTTTTATTATTCCTCAAGAAGAACAAAAATAAATGCTCTCCGACACTCAGTTCCTGATTGAACTCTTCAATTCGCTGCTAGATGAAAAGTTTCTTCGATTGGCGTTCAATTTGTTCATGAAAAATGTAATTAAATACTTTCGCAGCTGCACTTCGGAGGAACGAGAAGCCATTGCGATGCAAAATTCATTTATCAAGGATCCTAGCTACTTGATAGAATCGAGGTGTCACTAATGGACTGGAAGAAGTGAAATGTCGACGCTCGAGTAATATCTGAGGAAAAATGTGAAATAGAAAAGCTAGCTAAGTTAATTTTTTTGCTTCTCCAGATGACGGTTGAGGGAAAATTGTAGTAGTTTTATAAAGCTGTCCGGAATGAGTATTTAATAATATGTGAGCGTGGACAAAGTAGAAGGTGTTTGTAAGGATGGTGAAATTGTTCTTAGTTTATCATCATTTCACTCGAAAGACGTCCACTGCTGGACATAGGCCTCCCCCAAGTGTCGCCACATTGACCGGTCCCGTGCGTCTCGCATCCAGCCTCCAGAGAAAAATAAGCGTACGTGAGGTTATGAATGTAGAAATGCGAAAATTCGAAGTTCTACTATTGAATTAACATATATTCTAATAGGGATTCGACATATGCGTTCGATTGATAAAGGTCCACAAATAGTTTTGACAGCTCCACTAAACGTGAGCAGGCTCACAATAGCCTGGAATCCCTGAAGGGTCAGTCAGAGGTGTACCTGATAGCACACCCAATTTTGCTAGTTATGTTTAAGTTTCATGAAATAAGGGCGAGCCTATTGTATTGAACCGGGCACAAGTCCAGACTCTGAGAGGCTACTGAGCAATTCCTGATGGAAAAGATCCAATAACACTTGGCCCGACCCTGGAATTGAAACCAGCAGAGTCGGCAACCACTAGATCAACGAAACTGTCTCCCAATTCCCAACAGTTTTCAAATAAATTGTGTAATTATCAAAATAGCGTTTCTTCTTTTTTTGTAAAAGTTGCGAACAATAGGTACGCAACTTTTACAAGAAAAGCATGTTCAATTCAGGCTTACATAAGCCTGAATTGAACATGCCTGCAGGTTTCTGCTTTCAATCAGAATATTACGTATATTTGAAATATGAATTTCTTAAAAATACTTAGATTCATAACTTCTCTCTCAAAGGATCTGTTATTTTTCCATCAAAAATTCTACGATGTTATCGATTTCTTTGAAAATCTTTCAACAGTCGGCACAAAGCGAGATGAATTTTGAAATGTATTAGAAAGTTATCGCAATAAACTTGATCCATTTGTCTTATTGCAAACTCCATCTGAACAATAATCGAATTTTAAATGAAGATATATTTGTTTGGGTTCATTTATTGCGTAACTTTATTATTATTTCATTTATGACTGCTGTAGAGTGTACAGGGTGTTTGGCAACGAGGGACACTTTCAGGAAATGTTAGTCCACTTGAGAGCACAAGAAAAAAAAATCACCAAAGCTCTCGACAACCACCTTAGAAAGTCATCGAATGTAGTCGCTGTGGCCCAAATCCTCTTCATGAAAGTTAAATCTTAATACAACTGCTGCGTCCATCGGTTTTTTTCCATCAGTAATTTTTCAGTAGCAGCCACGGAACCACGGATTTGTGCCCGGTTGATGGCAACAGGCTGCCCCCTATTACAAGAGACGTTAACATAGCTGGTGAAGTTTGGGTGGACTATTTTGGTACAACTCTGCCTAAATCTTCATTTTATAATGTTACATCGTCTCTTGCATCTCAATTCCTAAAGACAGGATCAAACTTCATTTTGTCTAAGCGACAACGAACGCTCGCGGTGTATAGCTTTCGAATCTAATTTTCGTTCCTTCGAAGCCTTTTTGTTCTTACATTTTATTTCATTTACATCCTATTTTTCTTTTATTACTTTGGCATCGTGCAGATTTTACAGAAATTAGTTTTGTGTCGTTTGTGTCGACAGTGAAATTCTTTAAAGAAACACTTTTGCGCTTTAGGTACAATTATAACGCGGAGATTGGCACCAGAAAAGAAAGGCCTATACCCAGCAGTGGGTGAATTTGGTCTGTGGATTTTGACAATTATATCTGGGGCCCCAAGATATAATTGTTATACCTACGTACTAACTCCCTATATCTATATATATAAAAATGAAACCCGTTTTTCGTTGTCACGACTTGGCATGAAAACGGCTTGACCGATTTGGCTGATTTTTTTTTTTAAATGTTCGTTGAAGTTCAAGGATGGTTCTTACGGCGAGAAAAATTCGAATAATGGCCGGAAAAGCCCTAAAAACAGCCCTTTTCTTTTTCCCATACAAACGTTTTCTAACTAAAACGTAAAATCAATTTGAGCTTTAATACCGTACCATAAAGTTCAAGTGTTAGTGGAGAGGTTACGGGAAGGTAAAACAATTGAGTGACGTTCAGTTGTTCAGTCAACGAATGACAACTTCAAACAGACCATACGACATTATCACAATAATCACAAATAATTACTGTTTCTTTCCCAATTTTCAAATGGTGTTTGCGTATAATATAAAAATTAATTGCTGTTAGTTAGTCGCGCTAAAACTAGAGAACGGCTAGACCGATTTGTCTAATTTTGGGTTTGAAACATTTGTGGCAGTCCAGAGAAGGTGAGAAATAAGTAGTATGTAGGTAGGTAGGTAATAGGTAGGTGGTAGGTAGTTGGTACGTAGGCAGGTAAAAGGGCATTGCAACGCACGCGGGGTACAGCTATATTATATAAAAAAAAAAAAAATACATACACACGAACATGTAACCTCCTCCTTTTTTGAAGTCGGTTAAAAATGAATAGCTGTTCGTTAGTCTCGCTAAAACTCGAGAACGGCTGGACCGATTTGGCTAATTATAGTGTTGAATTATTCGTGGAAGTCCAGGGAAGGTTTAAAAGGTGAGAAAGTGGTAGGTAGGTAGGCAGGGTAGTAGGTAGAGTAGTAGGTAGAGTAGTAGGTAGGGTAGTAAGTAGGATAGTAGAGTAGGTAGGGTAGTCGGTAGAGTAGTACTTAGGGTAGTAAGTAGGTAGGATAGTAGGTAGGTCGGGTAGTAGGTAGGTAGGGTAGTAAGTAGGTAGGTAGGGTAGTAGGTAGGTAGGTAGGGTAGTAGGTAGGTAGGTAGGGTAGTAGGTAGGTAGGTAGGGTAGTAGGTAGGTAGGGTAGTAGGTAGGTAGGGTAGTATGTAGGTAGGGTAGTAGGTAGGTAGGGTAGTAGGTAGGTAGGGTAGTAGGTAGGTAGGGTAGTAGGTAGGTAGGGTAGTAGGTAGGTAGGGTAGGAGGTAGTAGGTAGGTAGATTGTTGGTACACAGGCAGGTAGTAGGTAGGAAAAAGGGCATTGCAACGCATGCCGGGAACAGCTAGTTACAGATATAATTGTACTACCTTATGTTTACCCAAGACTTGGGTTATATTTAGCGACATAAACATAGGGCATCTCAAAGGTCCATTGACCACTTCCTAATAATTTGTGATATCTCAAAGTGCATTTGGGAATACCCTCAAGATAACTCCGCAGGATTTAGACCAATGTTCAAATCTCAAGTATTCGTTTCGACCGCTTTATTTCTGAGAGAAACATTTCCAAAAGCTAATTGTGTAAAGTAATTTAGTTTGGACGTAGAGCGCTGTCCACGGCCGTCTTTCGTCATTTATTTCGAGGACCCACCCCTCCATTTACCTCCCCTTTTTGCTCCTCAACAAATTTTACAATTGTTTTAATTGCAATCCGAGGCGTATTTCTTAGTTATCAAAGTCCAATTTGCATTATCTGCTATCAAGTTAACGTTACGTTTCGCAATAAGGACTCGCCGGAATTATTGCCGCCCTGTTTCTGTGTCCCAAACCATCGTTTTGTTAAGTACTTTTATTTTCCTTTTAACCGCTGCTCGGTAAACTTTTTATTTCGTTGTATTCTCTCTTTTTTTGTTTTTAATTTGAATAAGTTTGTATTTTATGGCTACATGAAGCGAGATTGTAAAAAGTTTCCTTTGTGCTGCATGTGCAGAGCGTGGTCGTTTTCTTGTGTTTTCTCCTTCCCAGGTGTTTCGGGTTTTCAAAGTAGATCGTTAATTTTAAGATATTCATGAAAGTTTCAAACATTGATTACTCTTTAATAAAATGCTGTTCATTTTATTTCTATGTGGAATGTATTTTTATGCAATAATGAGAGTTTTGCATAAATGTTGTACTTCTACAGCGCAGGTTCTCGAGTGGAGGTCACCGTTTAAAGCTTGCTATAAATTATCCTGTTATGAACTGGTTACCAATTTAATAACTATTAATTATGCAATCAGTTCAATTAAACGCAAGAATAATAATGACATAGTGCTGCTTTGTGCACGACTTCCTTTTTATCGATAAAAATATAGTTCGATTACCGTTTATTGATTTCATCTTTTATTGTTATTAAATAGTAAAGTATTCCATAACTTAAATGCCTTTCTTAGACCAGTTTTTCCTAGCAGGCAGACATCCAATTAATCCTTTAATGTCAGCAAAAATAAATAAAGACAAACAATAAACTCCTCCATTTACCCAACTGTCGCCATATCAGATCTGTCCAAATCGAAACGCAATTTTGCAACGATCCCGATTTCTTTTTCATTTCAAACTCTTTTTCTGCTGCCACTCACAGTCGCAAGACATTCGAATCTGTCAAGTGTGCGAAGGAATTCAATCGATTCTCGATTCTCGACGATAAACCGGTTACCGAGTTCGCATATCGATATTAGTGCACTGAGTGAATAGTGCACGGCTGGTTAAGCAGAGTTAACCGCTGTTCAAACGCTGTGATTGTGCCCCTGGCTTTGTTTACTGTTGTGAGTTTGTTACCAATGTTTTATGGATCGTTTCAAGTGATTGATACTAGGGTGGACTTATATTGATTGAGGTAAGTCGTTTAAGCAGAAAATTACCTGTGTTTTTGTGGTTTAGTGCCGTTTTTGTTACGGACCTGATTTTGGGGAACTGATAAAATATCCCAGTACATAATTTAATAACTCTTGTGTCAGGAGCGTCGCGTACCATGATACATCGAGAAAGTTTATATTAACAGTTTAACACATGTCTACGTGCGCCCTAGTTCAGCAAAAACTAAAGGCAAAACAACTGTTCAGCTGGCTTCCCAAATAATGTAAGTAAAGTGAAATCTATCCTCTTTTTGCCAAGCTTCATAGATAGATATTTAAATACTACCAAACACAGACGGCGGAAGGGACATTGCTGCACAAACGAATACCACTAAAAACACTATCGAATAAGATATTTTTCATAGAATGGGCAATTGAAAAAAAATACAACTGTTTTCATATACTTGTGGGTGGTGTTTTCTCCATACTAACGCTCTCGCCTGTTTTCTTTCTGGCGATAATATTTTACCGTAACGTAAATATCGCCCTCTTCTATCTTTTCTTTTTTGATGATACATAATCTTTATAAACAATAGAAGCATTAAATGCAATGGTTTCTTCTAATACCTAATTTTCAAAAGTATCTCCAGTTCTCCGCCCGCCTTTCCTCTCCCTTCCACCCTGTAAATTGTAACCAAGTATACCAAAACATTGTATGCAATGCCTAGCCACTGACCCAACATTATTTCGGTAATGTCCGTCCTCTCATTCAACCAAGGTATTCAGCCAGTCAACCCTCCACTCCAAAACCACTCTAAACGTCATGCTTTAAAGGTTTATTTCTGCATGCCCTTGCCCCGTTCTAGCTTTTATGCCTATACACGTGTACTAGATACTAATTTATTAGTGTCAGGTCATCGGTTTGTACTTTGTGCAATCTATCACCGTGGATAGATTGTTGCGTTAATTTATCGAACGGTTTGCACACATTAGACGCACGACAGCTGATGGAGCTGCTAAATTAATTTTAGCCTTGCGGGCATTTCGAATATTCGTTATTTGGCCTCTTTTTTCGCACTTCTGTCTATACTGATATTGTTGTGAGTTTGGATGTTGGTGGTAATCTCCGGACCGGGACATAAATTCGATTTCGAAAATCTTTATGTCTGAAGTGCCAAAGGCAAAAACAAAACAGCACCTACAAGGGAAGCACAAAAGACAGGACGTTCATCATCATTTCAGCCGAAAGACGTCCATTGCTGGGTATTGGTCTCCACCAAGCGTCGCCACATTTATTGGTCCCGTGCGTCTAACATACAAAAACAAGAAACAGTAGGTACCGCAAAAACTGGATATTACGGTGTGATAATTCCCGAGCATAAACTGTAGTCGCGAGCAAAAGCTAGTTTATTTTAATATTTTGATTCGTAAAGATTTTTGATTTCACAGCGGCCTTTGACACAGTAGAGTCTCATGTGGTACACAGTAAGAGCTCAAGGAGTCTGATGTAAAATGAAGGGTCCCCATCGTTTGTCATATAAAACTTTGGAGGATCACTTTGTGTAATACGACATGCTCTGAATGACAGGCACTTCTTGTTATTATTCATTTGAGAATTTGTTTTAGGGACTTTGTTTTTGCCTTACTTATGCTGTATGACCAGATGTATGAACATGGATGGTTTAAAAAAATGTAAGGATCGCAGAATGTGTTTTGCAGTTTCTGACATGGGAACAAAAATTCTGCTTGTATTGTAGCACTGCTGGCCGTGGGATCATACATAGCGTAAAGCTTTCCACTCTTCTCTGTGTCATCTTCTCCTACCAATCTCTTAAGTCCTATTTTAAAGTTTATCGAGATATACAATTCTGCTGCTAGGCTAATGGAGTAGTTTCTTTCAATTCGTTTAACTTTCTACTTGACTATCCTCAAAAATCTTCCGTCAGTTACTTCATAAGCCGCATCCTGAATATATCCGTATGGTCGAGAATTGTGTTGTGTGAAAAGTTTTGCAAACAAACAAGGATGCGAGTATGCGACCCAGTATGTTAACAAAACTTAATCCAGTCCAGTTTCACGAACAATTCCAACAGACTGTTCTTTACTCGTTGGTCGCAGCTTTTTGTATCGCCAAACACCACGCGATACAAAAGCGTATGTCCTAGCGCGATGGAAAATCGGATTGCCTTATCAGCTTCAGATGCCTCTGTGTCCTAGGTGTCTCTGCTACTATTTTTCACGGACGCATTGTTTCAGTTAAGCTTTTGATGTCATTTTTCTCTAACTCTTTGTTACAGGTGAAACCCAAAAAAAGCCATTGCAGCTGTAATGCCTTTTTTTTTTTTGAAGGGTGGGAAATCATCAAATGACTCCTGCCGGTCTGGGCAGAGCGGTAGGGAGAGTCAGACTTCTACTGACTAATAATCACCCATGTTCCGTTTTAGCCCTTTGTGCCGAGGCCGCGGTATCTCTTTCGAACAACCCGCAGCCCCGACGGGTAATGCCTGAATTAAAGCACTCTAAAAGATGTCCACTTGTTTAGCTCTACCGTGAAAACTGTTGGAATTTTCGCTTTAATTTAGGTATTTTTTAAGTTTTGTACCTATGTGGAGGAGCTGCTCTAGTCGATCTTCAGGTTAAGCTGCGCTTGCCTTGTTTGGTCGGCAGAAGGGTAACGGACCACCTACCGAGTTTCCTCCTTGCCTAGGAATCAAATCAAATGTTTATTAATTTGCCAGAAATACATTTACAAAGCTTTTGAGAAAAACTGGTATTTAGCTGCATTCGGTTTGCCTGGAAGCCGACCGCAACATATTTGGGAAAAAGCTTATGGTTTAGGTGTAATATGAAAATGAACATGAAGCTTATGCTCATTTCTCATGAATCTGCCACATCTGGCTGCTTCAGTTAATTCGTCTCTGCTACTCTTTTTCACATTCACATTGTTTCAGTTAAGCTTTCAATGCCTGTTATCACGAACACTAACCACCAACTGTAAGGTCCCAAATGTAAAGGCTAGATAAAAGCGCATACTGTAGAACTTGCAATTGTTGGTACTAAGCCCATTTAGGTGTAGCTGACTTTCAGCGATATCTGGTGACACTGGAAAGCATAGTCTGCATGAAGTCATTGTTCGTTGTGAAAATCCTTTGTTGTGACAATACTCAACTGTAATTATATTAAGGTCTACTTATTTGTTTCGGAAAGTCAATTTTAAATGTCGTTTGTAGTTTATCTCCTTTTATGAGTTGGATAATTGACTTGTTTTGTTGAGTAGGCGGCTTTAATTTAAAGTGATTGGATGGAATTCTGGGTTCTAATGGAAGTATAACTCCTACACAGTCTCCGTAACTTGCGTCGCTTCTGATATTTTATTGAAATATGATTTTTTGAGACCGTCCAACCAATTTCGATTGATATTTTGTGTGTGTTATTGGTTCCAGCTTGAAAGACTGGTCAATTTTGGACCCGGTAGGTGACACTGCTGTCACATATAGATCTCGATGTTTTGTCATGTTTTCATTTCGGCTTTCAGCGTTCGATGGGTCGCTAGTATTTATACATTACCTACTCGCAACCTTCACGCGGGCGATATCGTGGGTTAAGCCACACACACAAAAACACACTACACACTATCACATTGAAATGATGTCTTTAGGAATAAAAGTGTCGTGTACTCGTGTGTCAGCCTGAGGTAGTGGTCTTCGTATAGCCATGTGCCAAACATCTGAATTCGTTCAGTGGTAAAACGTAAAAAAATGACAGACGGACACAGCTACTTTCTTATTATTTATACTAATGAATGGTGTCGAATTTGGTTCTTGCCCATGAGCTACGGGAATAAAATGTATCCTAGTTATTGACTGTGTGCCCATACAAATTCACAATATAGGTGGTATCAGTTTTGGCGTGAAAGAGTAACTGACAAACATCCATACATCCATCCTTACAAACTTGTGCATTGTTATCATAATATTGCCTATTATTGTTTAAATTATATTGCTCAATACTGTATTTAATGTAGTTAACTTCGATCACAGTTTGGCAACCGAGGTATTGGGACTCGCAAAGCAATCAGATTAATTTAACTTCGGTTCCATTACTTTGTTGATAGCGAAAACTTCAAACGAAACTGAAACTGTACGCTATAGCGTTGATGTTAATAGAAGAGTTATTTTTGCATGAATTACTTTGTTACACATCAGTTATAGATGTTGGCTTTGGCGCATTGTTACCGCATAGAGAATTCACGGAAAGTACTAAGTTGCCAGTTAAGGTTCTTTGAACCATAACTGTCAAGTCAAAGGATTTCCCTGCATGATTCATTTACCTATCGACGATAGGTACACACGGCTACACATCAAGCTATACATTTCTAGTATAAGCTGGTCTCGCATTGTATAGGATTTCCGTACAGTGCGAGATCAGCGGAAACTGGAAATGTATAGCTTGATCTGTAGCCGTGTGTACTTGCACATAAAGAAAATTGAAGCTTCTGTTTTTAATTTCAAAATAACAGTTTTATACTAAGTGCATATAAGTACGGTAGATACTTTCTTTTAACAAAAAACATTTCTTTTACATTTTTTGTTTGTTCTAATTAATCTCCGAAACGACTGAACCGAGTTTGACTGGACTTTTACTGGCAGATAGCTGATGTTATAAGGTACCTACTCCTTTCCAAGACTTTTATGTAAATAAAAAATATATGTATAAAAATTAAAACCCATGAAATTGTCAACAAATTCCGATTCAAATAGGGAAGTAATTGTTTTTAATAATAATTTAAGGTCGCGAGGGATTGCGCACGACCGCTTGTCTAACGTGATTTCAGAATCAGCGATTGGAATAGATTGTTTTTTTTTATACCTCAAATTCAAGGAAGTAATTAACATGTGAATTATTTATTTATTACAGGGAGAACGTTAAATAAGAGTGAGGCATTATTATCATAGGGCACGCCACGATAGTGGCGGTAAGTCCCCTCTTTGAGGAGTGGCTGGAGAGGCGCCACGGCGCCCTCACCTTCCGTCTGACGCAGGTACTCACCGGACACGGTTGTTTCGGGAGGTACCTGCACCGAATCAGGCGGGAGGAAACGCCCGGATGCCACCATTGCGAGGATCGGCCGGAGGACACGGTGGAGCACACTGTGGAGGTGTGTCCCGCTTGGGCGGAGCCCCGCCGTGTTCTCGCAGCGGCGATCGGCGGCGGCGACCTCTCGCGTCCGGCCCTGGTGCAAGCCATGGTCCGGGGCGAGGAGGAATGGGACGCCGTCGCCTCCTTCTGCGAAGCAGTGATGCTAGCGAAGGAGGTGGCGGAACGTGAGAGGGAGAGAACCTCTCGTCCCAGCCGCCGCGGGAGGCGCTCCGGGCGTCGGGGGCCACGTGATGGCTTCCGGCCACCGTAGACGCGGGCCTGTGGACGGTGAGTGATGGGTAAGCTCGCCGTCCGTCCGTCTTATGACGACGACAGGTCGTGTCGACGGCGCGTTCGTGTTCCACGCGCGCCTCAAAGAGATGTCAGCAACATGGAAGGGGCCCGCAAGGGCCGACGCCTGTCGAGGCTGCGGGTTGTCCGCAAGGGATACCGAGGCCTCGACATGAAGGGCGAAGAAGGAACATGGGTGGTTTTTAGTCAGTAGAAGTCTGACACTCCCTTTCGCTCTGCCCAAGAGCGGGAGGGGTTATTTGATGATTTCCCACCCCCCAAAAAAAAAAAAAAAGGCATTATTATCATGGTACATACTTCCCTACCTACCTTCTCTGAACTCTGATTATAATTAATAAAAAATATCAAGTATCACTAAAGCCCTTCCATTCCGGCAATTCTTACAAAGTGCTATCTAAGAAAAAAGTTTCGCATTATTTTCATATTCTCTCGGAATTTTATTCATTTCCCTCAACAGTATAGCACCGCTACATTTATTTTCTCCATTAACATATTCTTCATAGAAATATGTGTCTGTTCTTACATACGTATGCTAACTGTTCACGCATTCTAGTAAAACCAGTCGTACATTAGTCACCATATCTGTCTGACTGAACTTCTTTCTAACTTTTCTCACGGAAATTACTAGTCTACTTACCTATCCTTTTAATCTTAAACGACATCTTTATAACTTTGTACTTTCAACTTAGAATTACTTAGCATAAAGCTCAAAATTAATTGTTTCTTTTAGCTGCACCTGTAGCTAGAGCTAAGTAGTTCAGTTATTAAAATTAAGCGAGATGTAATGGCGCCCAACAGCTGCCCGAAAGGTTGAGTTTGAATATTGATGTTTTTGGGGATAATTATATTTTTTAGCGCTGGGTTGGTAGCGTGGTTCACGATGAATTAGTAAGCTGAACTACAGTCAGTACCCTTTATTTTGAGCAGGTCTATCGTAGTTTTGCTTATGGAAATCATCAAGAAGGAATTTTGGAATTCTTGAGGACGAGGAGAGGACTCGAAGGACTTTGTCAGACTTCTACTGATTAAAACCATACGATGTTCTTCGACTACTCTTCCCTGAATTGCTGGACAAAAATTACGCAGTTCCTTACGCCATCAGAGCAAGATTAGGACAGATTTGTTACCATTAAAGTGCACGATGTCTTACGGAGCGTGGCTGCACCTAACTGGCATTAACCATTTCAGGAATAGCATTTTGCACAGGACCTGCTAAAGTAATTAGTAATAAACGCTGATACGACCTTCAATTTCATGTCAAGCATGACACGACATACGAGATTAAATTCCAAACCTACATAATCTAATTCAACATAAATGTATGCTTAGTTACAAAATTAGTTTCACACCACAACCAAACACTAGCAGTAACTAACATACGTTGACATTGCCAACAAACTTTCATGCGAAAACCGCCCTTTTGACAACATACTTCCGAATTAAAGTTCTAGTGTGTCGCTTGGCACGAAAATACTGCGTTATCAGATTAGAAGACAACGCTACGGCACATTTAATAAAGTTCCTCGCTATCACTCGTAGTTGACTTGTTCTTGACGTAATTTGTTCCTGGAGTCTTATTAAATTCATAAGTATACCTCACCAGGCTTACATTACGGTCCAAGTTGTGGGTGAAAGGGTTGTATGAGTTCGGAAACTGTTGGGTACCGTCGTTTATTCTGGTTATATGTGGATGAAATTTCCTAAAGCAGGGTGTTTTGTATGCCATGGTTTTGGACTGTTGCCATTTCTGAGTAGAAGCATAAGTACGAAGTTAAAAGTTCCTGAAACTAAGATTCTACTGAGAAATGGCAAACAGTCAATTGACTGACTCGCAACCTGTTACCAAGAATTTAGTATCATGTACTGAATTCATGGTAATATTTAACGTTTCGAAGACCCTTTCACCCTATATGCTTTACTGTTTGTAGGTTGCTCTTGCTTGAGCATTATCACCCCAATAACCACTTTCTAAAACTATGTTGTGCAAACTGGCCCTTCATCATAATTCTCTTGTTCTTATCCTAACTACATGCACAGCATGTCTTCCTCTTCCATACTTCTCTATTACTCGACATCTCATCAGACACCTCGTTTCTTGCCTATCCTTTCATCCTTTACACAGTCCATTCATCGTTACTTGAGTCATCCTCTACTCTGCGCAAACCCTTTCATATTTCCAAAATGTCACGTAGTTACAAATAAACAATTCAAACTAGACAATATTCCGAGCTCATCGTTTCTTCCACCGCTTCTTGCTTAAAGCCCATCTCGTATAATAAATCGCCAGCTCATACGCTTGTCGAGGCACATTCGTAACACGACAGATATTCGCCTTCCCAGGTTTGTATGTAAATTCAAAACTGCTACCGGTTCTGTATGACGACGGTCTCCGGGTGATTTATGATTCAATAGCACCGTTATTTTCTATTTATTTTCTGCAAAATTGTCATTCTGTGTTTGTAATATTTTGTAGTCACATCGCACGTCGGTACATAAGTACCTACTAGATGTCAAACTGACAATATTGGTTGCTTTTGATTATTCTTCTTTGGGAATCGGTGATAGGCATTTGTATGATTAACTGAATTCTGCATCACAGCTTCACGTTGCTTTTGCAGACGCAGTTAATTGATCTCTTGACAAAATAATGGCTGTTCCGAACCAGACTTTTGACACAGATCCTACAGCTCATATTTCTGTGGCATTTTCCTGCAGTTTTTATCAGTCGGGTAGTGGTGCGTGCTGTTTTTCCAATTCTCATGATACATGTTGAATTGACAAGTAACAAACTTTTGATTTGCATGTCTGACCGTAGCAACCTGGGCTGTCATTCGGGCTGGCACCTCGGCGGCTGATCAGTAGGTATTTTAATCATGGCAAACTCAGGCTGAGTTTGAATCCCGTGATTTAATCACAATGTTAATGCCTTAACGAGATAATATTCGTTCATCGTCTCTCACTTGTACCATAACCACTAAATATGCTCGCACGGTATTCTCAGTAACAAGCAGGGAACTCGGCGTCAACTTTCTGTTCCTGTGCAAATTCGCCGCCAGTCTCGCAGTTCCCGGCTATGATGAATTGTTATCACCTGAAGAGGCTTCAACGGCATACATGTTCGTTTAATTGCATTGGTCATTCTTAAACTGAAGACATTTGTTATGTACTATTAAACTATTAAAGCATTTAATTTTGAAGAAGTCTGTCAGATAATTAAAGCTAGTTGCCCGTTCAAAAAAGTAGATCTCCATGGAGAAGAACGAGTAAGAAACTCCATGAGCAGGCTTTTGAATCATGTGTATTGCAATTTTTTATTATTTTATTTTACATGTGTATTAAAAAAAAAATCTTGTTGCTACTTTAATTGTGAGGCAAGGCATTGTTTTTATGAAGATGCATTGACTCTCCCTGGATTCCGAGGTATAAATCTTACGGCATTCCACTATTATTTGCATTCAAGGTCTAAAATGATCCCGTCGGGTCTGCGGGTTGTACCGATAGTGGCGGCCTCGGCACAAGGGCTAAAAAGTAACATGGGTGGTTTTTAGTCAGTAGAAGTCTGACACTCCCTTCCGCTCTGCCCAGAGTGGAAGGGAGTAATATTAAATAATAATAATATTTAATTATTTTAAAAAAAGGCAAGGCATTGTCATTCGCAAGAACGTAATTTATTTATTTGTCACCTAAATGGTAAGCCGTAATGTGACTGCATTGTTATTCAAGGTTGTCTGGTAATTGGGAATACATAATATGAACAAGAACATAAATTATGTTGTTTATTATTTTTACTGTTGTATGTCTTGTTTGCCATTGTTTGCTTAATATGTCATAATTATAATATATAATAGCGTACAAAGCAAAGTAGGTGCTCAATAACTAACATATTTACATTTGTCTTCTATAACTTGACGCCCTACAGAAACCATAATCTTTACGAGTTCTCTGAACCCAATCGCCCCATCGCAAGAGGAAACATTTCGGTATCATTACAGAAATTCACGATCACTGCAATCCGTTAAGTAAATTGAAAGTTCCATTACCATCGAACCTTTTTCAATAAAACCTTACAATTAAACAGCGGCAATACATTTTCACAGGCTATATAGTTCGATCTCTCTAAGTCAATTGACTTTCTTCCCAAACAAAGATACATGTCTTAGTAATCCTTTTGCAATTCGCCCCGTTCCAGTCAGTTCCTATCGACAGTACATTTTATACCCGCTATGGGACTGTTTCTATCCGTCCTTATTTTAGTGGGACATACAGATTTCTACGGGTTTTAGAAATAGTGTTCTGTAGGGAGATTTAGTTTGTGCTGTAAAACTTCTGATAGCTTCAATACATGTAGGGCGTATCTACGATTGGTGGAGTCACTGCTGTGGCCATCTATGGAGTGGAAAAGACTTATGTTTTATTAGTGTTTGATCTACCTGAATTAGAAATAAACCTGTATCGCAGGTCTCACTCAAGTGCTCGCACAAATATTAATTATTTATTAAGATATTATTTTATATATGAATAGTAGTATAATTATGTAAGTATTTGCTCGTCAAAATTGTTCAAAAAGTCGCGTTTCGCTACGATAACTTTACTTTGCCTTTGTTCTTGAACCTAATGGAATTAAATTCTATTATCTGCCTCTACCAGGTTTCATCTCTTTGTCTAAAATAGAGGAGAGATCTAGCTTGGACGCCGATGTGTCCGAGCTGTCTGCGGGAAGACGGATGTAGCCACCGGCCTTTATTTACTAGACCCGGGCAGAATGGTGTTTGACCGAGTATACCAAGGTTTATAGTCTTATAGGGTTGCATACCAAAAATGTGCTAAGGGGGTAGTAGATTCTTTGTATGCCTTATGTTTATTTTTTAGTTAGAAGTAAAATTTTTATTTTACAATATTTTAATAAGTGGCTGCATAGCTAATTCTTTCTTGAAATGAGAAGGTACAGAACAGGAAAAGATGTATCAAAAACCCTGTGCAAATAAAATAGCAACGAATAGGCATACCTTTATCAAAAGAGATGGATTGAAAATGTAAAAAGTATACCTAACCCTAATTAGGGTCCCGCGCCCAAGTAATCAAAAACAAAACAAAATATCATGACCCGCTGTTGGTTGATCCCTTTGCCCGCCTGTTTAAAATTCTACAGTCCTGGCTCACTCAGAACATAAATACAAAATTTGAATAAACACACACATACATATTTGTCATACAAACCTGGATGAAACCACAAAAGCGTTGTTGTAATCCGGTTAACCGGTTTGGCGCGCAACCAGACACCAAGTGATGGCTGCCTGTGACAGCGCTGAAAAAAAATCGCGACGAGTGTTAGAATTCAAAATTTAATTTGCACCAGTAACTATACGTTTTGAGGATTTCTGTGGACATTTTATCGTTCGCGCTGGAGTATAACCGCAGAGTGGCGTTGTCCGGCAATCCGGTTTCAAATGGCGTTTGTGTCCGGCTGGGAATAAGCCCTCGATGACGTAATATATGCACCAGTCGTGTGTGTGTGGGTTAGTTTAGTATTGACTGCTTTTATCTCAACTACGCTTGTGATGCGATTTTCCATAAATAAATATACACGTGCTATAGCAGCTGAAGCGTGTCGATCAATATGAAAAGGTTTTATCTATCGAACGTTTTTATTTACTTCGTTTTTTCTACAAGCTGGATTCTACAATGCTGCTTATGTTATCTCTGCTTCTTTATAATGTGCAGTAAGTAACCAACACAAAATATATATTAATAGTCTTTAAGGAATGGGCGTTTAACTTCTCAAAGCAAGTTTATCCTTTGATTTGGACAGCTTCTTCACCAGCAAACTCCAATTAAATAGACCCTAATAAGATAAGGAAACATATCTATATCCAAGATAAGGATAGAAATCCTCGCCTTTACAGTAGCATTCGAACAGACACCCTAACGTCAGTGAATAAGATATTTACACTGAGAAACTGCATCTCAATCCGGACTGAGGACGCGGCGATAACTTGAAATCTGTAGCTGTAAGAGGATTCTGTCTGGGCTATTGTTGACGTTGGCTGTAGGGTTGTGAGGTTCTCGGTGTCTAACAGAAAATTAGATTCCTTTATTTCTTGGAGATATTTAAAGAGGAAATGTAAATTCAACTTTGTTGTGAACCACTGATAAATTTGAAAAATATCTACCTTGTTTACCTGCCGATGGAGCAAGGCTTTACCTGAGTGGTAGCCAAGGTAAGGTCATAAAAACCAGTGCCATCCTTAAGCTCGTTGGGTTGACGATATCGTCAAAGTCGTGGGATACACCTGGATAAGGGACGCACATGAAAAGTAGCGCAAAAAGGGAAGGCTGATACGCAACAGTTGGTGATTCCGGCTGATATGATATGATGATGAAGATGAGCTGCCTAGTATTTCTACTCCACGTTAATCGTCATCAGTTATCATTCATAATTTCTTACAATTTAATTGCTGCTAAAGATTTGGGCAACCAAAAAGCCGTGCAATAAACGTCCACTCTTCAAAAACCAAGTTCATCGTGCCAATAAAACATAAATGGCTTCTCAATAATCCGTGCGTCATTCGGCAACCCTACTTCACCGTCGAGTGGTCTCAGAGTAGCACCACAAAGATTTGATTTAAGTTTAATCCCTCGCTGGCTGGTCACTTCGCAACTTGTCACATTAATAACAGATAAAAACTGGTCGCCTTCGTCCTGGCCATATTTTATAACGTTTGGCTGGAGAATTTTGTTTTTTATACTCGTATAAGATAGCCTTTTTTTTTTTTTTGGGTGTGGGAAATCATCAAATAACCCCTCCCGCTCTTGGGCAGAGCGAAAGGGAGTGTCAGACTTCTACTGACAAAAAACCACCCATGTTCCTTCTTCGCCCTTCATGTCGAGGCCGCGGTATCCCTTGCGAACAACCCGCAGCCGTATAAGATAGCCTTGTGGGCAGTTTTTGGAGATCTAGATACTTTGAATTAGACAAGTCATTGAGTTTACTGAAGGTTTTTTTGGAGGAGTGGAATAAGGTGGATAGTTTTTTGTTCTACATGGAAAAGGAAGGATTCTCTGATGTTGGATGTTGTTTGGTAGGCTACTCGGTTTTTGTATATTCCTAAACTTTTGTAAAACTCTACTTCCGCTATGCATGATTTTGCGTGAAGTCAGGTATAATTCATAGTTCATATGTGGTGATGTATTGTAGCTCTCAAATTACTTTTAATTGAATGGTTCTTAAATCCTCACTTATCTATAACATGACCTTGATATTAACGTAGTGTTTCATATACACATGCATTCTTCTTACACCTACGTAATATTAATCCAGATGGATGTGAAGAAATTCAATCTAGGCAAAGGAAATTGGAAGTAGAACAGCGGAACCACTTTCAATGTATAAGTCCTTTTAATGAGAACCTATCACAGGCGGGAAGTACCTGTAGAAGTTTCTCGAATGTTCGTACGTACTCGACAGTCTAATTACTCATCGGTATTTAAAACGAACACTTGCAAGTTTGTATAAACTGAAGCTTCGTTTACTTGCTGAAAAATAGAGGTGTATTTTTGATGTATATGCTAAGATCGCATTTGAAACACATTCGTTTCGACTTCCGTAGCAACAGAGTTCAATAAGACCTATGAATTGCGAGATCTTGGTGGTCGTGTGGTATTAATTGCTTTTCCCTTTGTGAGCTGACTTCAAGTTGGAAAGGTATTATTTATTCCGATATTATTTCCAATCCACTACTGATTATACTGGTTAGCTTTTAGGAGTTCCTAAAAGCCAAAATCAACAGTGACGGCCACCAGAAAACCGCCGAGAGAACGAAACGCGACGAAAAACAATTTAGCTGTCTCGAATCCCACAACGAAATAAATAGCGGAGGAGCGCGATATTTCTATCTAAAACTGGCACCATGAAAACCAAGTCACAAAGACGTCACCAGGACAAACACCACCATATACTACAATGCACCACTTTTATTACCCCCGCCGTCACGTCGAGACATTCCCGTTCGTCCCTAGCGCCCCATCTTCCTCGATAAATTGTATTGAGGCCATAAATCGTCCTGGCCAATACTCCTTCCGAGCTGACGGGTAAACTGCGGACGACTACGTAATGGCTGTGTTAATCAAAGTTCACTAACTTTTACATGTCTTGCTTGTTGATAGACGAATTGGCTAATTAAGTTGGTAGGTAAACTTCGTAGGAAGAAGTTGCTGCAACTGTTCTTTGGTTTTCGGAGAACTTTTGCGTACGTTGTTTTATGTTCTTTCGCTGGTGTTTGCTACTTTTCAACCGACTTCCGAAAAGGAGGAGGTTATCAATTCGTCTGTACTTATGTTTTTTTTTATTTTGTATGTTTGTTGTGTGTGATTTTGTATAGTAATGGTGCTCTTCTTACATTGAAAGCCTTTGCCTGTTGCTTATTTGCAAAATCCTAAAGAAATGGATGACGGGGATAAACAGTACCTAATCCTATGTCTTAAACTTCTAACTCAGGACACGGTCTACGAGTGCGTCAAACATCAAAATCCTTTCAGCTGTTAAAACGTGAAAGGTAACAGATAGATAGTTACTTTTCCATCTACAAATATGAAGTATGGATTTTATCAATGCCACTCATATATTATGTGGATATTATACTGGTTATTATATCAGCAGGTTTGAAGAAAAAAGGAGGTCGCAGTTAGATCAAAAGCGCGATGACCTTAAAGCTAGACCAGACCACCTACAATCAATCAATGGTGTTCTGACATGTCCGCTTGAGATGATTGGTGTCGTACGGGTAAAGCAAATAACAAGTCAGGTTGGCTGCCAATAGTATAATGAATAGAAATAAGTAAAACGATGTAATAGCTAGGTAAGCATATCATATGATACCTAACATAAAGGAGAATACATACATGGTTAATAATCTAAAGGAGGCTATACACCAAACCTCCGGCAATATTTTACCTATTACTACAATTAAAAACTTATGATACAAATGGCTTGGTTCGATTTTTATGAACAATATCAATTTTATTATTTTTACATTACATCCTAAATCTTCTGAAACTGTAAATGGTCCATCAAATAATGGGTCTAATTTTTGACCAGTTTCATTTTTAATCAATATTAAGTCATCTTTCTTATATTGAATTGGGTTCAAATATTTATCATAATAATTGTTTTTGCGGTTACATTTGCTTGTGCTCGTACTTTTTCAGCCAAAGTTGGATATGCTAGCCACTTAAGAGCACACGAAAGAGCAACACAGCAAAGCTCTTGACAATCTATAGAAAGTCATTGAATGAATGCAGTCGCTGTGGCCGAAATCGGCTAGATGGCATCATCATTGTACTGGTACTTGTAGGTTTTAATACGATAAAATTAAAACTGTGACGTCACGGGATATACACACTCCACGCATTTTCTGCTGAGCTTTTTGCGCAGGAAATTAAGGTCGGATTAAAGTATCCAATTAATTGGAACATTATTATATCGAAAGCGGAATTTTTTCATTAATGGTAGCGACATTTTGTACACCAATTTTAAAATTACTTCCTTATTTATATGCTTTTGAAATGAGGTAGCTTTTTTATAATATGTTTTTTTTTTAAATGAGGTAACTATTTAACAGGATATTTTACAATACTTACATAGGTACGGTCAGCAACAGAAGTAGCTTAACATTTCGGAATTTTAATTATTTCATGTACTCTCCCAGCTATTATTTTTAATGTTTTAGAAGTTTATTCTTTTAAAACATTCCTTACTCTTCAATAACTTCTTAGTAACGAGTAATATCTAACAAGTTTTTATTAATAAACCTGCTTTGAAACTTAGAGAAGTGTTAATCTACTTCTGATGCTGACCGTACCTATTTCTTTACAGCCTACATTTTCCTCTCAAGTAAGTTTCAGCAGTACTTACAACTTAAATGGAAAATAAACTCAATAAAGCATGTAATTTTGGGATATTAATAATGTTTATTTCTTCACTTTATCGTTAAATTATAAGTTTTCTCGTTGTGCTAAATCAACAATTAAGTCGTTTAAAGTAATTTTGAACGAGCTTAAAGAGTTTAAAGCTCCGATTTCAGAAACAAATTAAATTGAAAAAATAATCATGTATTAATACGGTCGCAATGTCATAAGAGCTCAAGAAGTTATACTAGGATTGCATAGTTTTGTCGTGGTGGAACATTGGTCTCTATTTATGGAGCTGTAGTTCTGCCAGTTACTTGACCAGTGAAGTTATCCCCAGTAAGCTACTAGAAATAATTGTCATTTTCCGATTCCGACTGTTACTCAAATATTTGTTGCGATACCGAAATCAACGCTGCAGCCAGCCAAATCTCTGACCGCATAATCTAAATGTCAGGAAATTCGTGCACAAAACTAGCGATTAAACTAACTCCAGACAAACTCTGAAATGCCTTTAACTTGAGTTCATCGGACGCAAATATCCATAAATTCTCCCCAACATTTTAGATGTCCAAATTCTAACAACAATTTTCAACATCCGCTAAATTGTTGCCCGAAAGTGCCTCCGCTGAATTATGAGTTTTCAACAAAGTTTCCAACAAAAAATAAGATAAACAAGAACACACAAAAATATTCACAAACGCCTTTCACAGGGCAATTTCAAATCTGTCGTAGGTACTAGTAGACACTGCCCAATGGGGTGTAAACGTACAAATCGAGTTGCCCGCTGCAGATGCGTTGCTCGCTGGGACTGACATATATCAGTACGGGATTTAGGTCGCAATGGATGCTGAGTCACCAAATAGGTCGCAGGCCTCGCAGCTACTCAAGTGGCTTGGAAGTGGGGCGTTGGTGTGGCGACGACGACACGAGGTTATGCTAAACTCGTGCACATAAGTAAGCTAAATTAGAGCAATTTGATGAAGGACATGTTTGAAGTGAATTTCGTGGCGGTATTGATGCAAATTTATTTCTATCTCTGTTGCTACAGTTGGTGAAGATTTGTGGAGCTTGCTTCCTTGCATAATTAGTCTTGAAGTTTCCGATTGCTGTGACCCAAGCCTCCTCTTTATAAAACGGAGTGGGCAGTTCCACCACGGGAAACAGTGCGGGTTCGTGGATGACTTTTTTTTTGGGGGTTGGGAAATCATCAAATAACCCCTCCCGCTCTGGGCAGAGCGAAAGGGAGTGTCAGACTTCTACTGACTAAAAACCACCCATGTTCCTTCTTAGCCCTTCATGTCGCGACTGCGGTATCTCTTGCGAACAACCCGCAGTCCCGACGGGGATTATTTCCTAGCTAAAGTTAAGTATGTCGTATGCCTATCAGAATCATCATAACCGAGCTGCCTCTCCACAACTCAACTACAATACATTCCCAAGCATCTATTAGAAACGTAATTTAATCCGTCTGCCAAACAATACCAGTACAATTTGTATGTAAAGTACGTCTGTGCGAAGCAGTGCCTCTAACTCATGTCAGTGAGTGGCCTTGATTGTTATGTCGTGTTGTGTTATACGTGTTACTGACTCGAGTGGCATATGCGGATGACATTAAGTTCGAATGGGAGTAATGACGCAGATACGTACTGTCAGTGCCCAGAATTACCTGACCCCTAGTTTAAAGAAGAACAGGGCAGGTCGACGGGTCTTACGTATACTGGTGTAACCCGCAAAACAGCGAAAACCGTTTTTTCGCATCAAACCTTTTCTTTGTATCCTGTAAAAGTTATATTAATTTATCAAATAATTTCAGAGTTACAAGCTCTTAAACTGTAAGCAACGCAGCAACCTTTAAACCGCTCTCCTGTAAAGTGTTTACACTTGAACTAGTATACGTAGGACCCGTCGAAGTGGTGTGAGATGAGGGGTCAGGTAATGGTGGGCACTGACTGTATGACCTGAGTATAACTAACTAGTCTGTTGTCCTACTTCCTCTCCTTGACTATGCATGCAGTACTAAAATTCATTGACGGTAAACTAGAACAGGAGCTGTTTCATAGACTGACAGTATAAGAACTACTTAAAAGATGACTTCAAAACGAAAGCAATACGGGGACCCCAGACTAGCAAGGCATGGATATACTTTGGTGATGTTCTTTTGAAAGGGCGTGCGTGTTTGAACGTAAACCAAGCAAGATAAGTATGTTAACATGTAACAGGTGGAGTTTCTGAACATTCTGCTACACCTTTTTTTTTTGGGTGGTGCGCTTTGGGCAGAGCGAAGGGGAATGTCAGACTTCTACTGACTAAAAACCACCCATGTTCCTCCTTAGCCCTTTGTGTCGAGGCGCGGTATCTCTTGCGAACAACCTGCAGCCACGACGGGCGTTGGCCCTTGCAGCAACATGGAAGGGGCCCCCCCTTCCATGTGGCCGACATCTCTTTGAAGCGCTCGTGGAACACGAACTTGCCGTCGACACAGCCTGTCGTCGTCATGAGACAGACGGACGGCGAGCTAGTTCTGTCTACCTCTATGGTAAAATGTATGCGAAAATAAATTTAGATATTACATTTTACTCCTAAATACAGACACATTGCATAAATGCTTGCTTTATCGGACCGAAACCCTGGAAACTGGATGAAATTTGTTTGAAACTATCATCCAGATACCTCAACCAGAACTTATCAGAACTCGGAAAATGTTGAGACAGGCCGTAAGCTTCTTTTGTTTAAGTAAGCTCTGGACAAATCCCTCTTACTTGTAATTAGTTTCCATGTTGCTCTCGGCAAATCTTGAGGCTTTTCTATCAACATTTTAATTAACTGTTAAAAGAAAATGGAGCAAAAAAGGCAGATCTGCTTTGATTTGAAGAAGGTATTGTGATGAAAGCTCTTGAAGACTGAATGCAACAATGTCTGCTGCTGACAATGCATTTGGTTGATGTTTTTATTTGACCTTAGCATTGGAAGAAAAATAAAAAAAGAATCTAGTTTGAATGTTTTTTATATAGGATCAAATAACAAAAGAAGGCTGGCAGGTCTTTGATTACAAATAAGACGAGCTACTTTGGTCTTCGTTGTGTTGTGCATATTGTACTCGTATCAACAAGTTTATCGTTTTGTGTAAAATTAGAGAATAGAAAACAGCGTCAATTCTTCAGTGATATCATTCTCTTGCTCTTATACCAATTCATTTGGGGTCGGCGCAGCATGTCTTCTTCCATACTTCTCTGTTTCTCGTTATCTCATAAGACACCTCCTTTTTTACCATATCATTCTTAACACAGTCCGTCCATCGTTTCTTTGGTCTTCGTCTACTCTTATACCCATCCACATTCATATCTAAAACCTTTCTCACGATATTTTCCTTATTCCTCCGCATCACATGCCTATACAACGTTAACCGATTTCCACACAACTTTTCAGTCACCGGCGCCACTTTCAGACTTCCTCTTATGTACCTACTCATTTCTTATCTCTCCATTCGCGTAACACCATACATCCTCCTAAGCATTCTCATTTCAGCCACATGCAAATGCCTTTCATTGATCTCTTGTGGCCCAACATTCCGATCTATTCTTGAATTATTTAGAACTTGAGTTTTGTATTTGTCGCTGCGATGCTCTTGCTCATGCACCTGTGTTGCATGTTTTAAAAGCGGTCCTTGAAAGCAATTATTAACTTTAAGAATTAAAGTTTTTTTTTATCTAACGCTAGATGATGTCCTTCTTCTTTTTCTTAATATTTTTTTGGGTTTCCAAAATGGTTTCCAAGGCTTCTTGCTTCCCGTCGGGGCTGCGGGTTGTTCGAAAGAGATACGGCGGCCTCGGCACAAGGGCTAAGAAGGAACATGGTTGGTTTTTAGTCAGTAGAAGTCTGATACTCCCTTTCGCTCTGCCCAAGAGCGGGAGGGGTTATTTGATGATGTCCCCTCCCCCCCCCCAAAAAAAAAGGCTTCTTGCTTGACCATATTATGACCTTAGTTACGACTTTAAAATGCAACGTAACCCAAGAAAAGAAAATATTTCGTGTCCAAAGTATAAAATTCTTCTACTTTCGCATACGTAGAACTGAGTACACCGCCGAAGAAGCTTCAATGGTGTGGAAAACACATTTAGATCGAAACTTTCCGAGCCTTAAATGATTTTTCTGGTTCAAGAGTCGCTTGAAGAGCGAACACGTGCCGGAGTCGTATAGCGGAATGGTGATAAGAAAGGATTTTTATATTCCCAATAGTAAGCTATAAAGTGTTTTATTTATTTGTTGCTTCGAGGCATCATTATTGAGAGAACTGTTTAAGTTCCTACTTGAAGTTTATTACCATTCGGAACAATTGTTATTTGGAATACTTTATAAATGGACTACTAAAACTACCTTGCAGAAATATGCTGCTCAAGTGGAGTTTTATTGCCCGGTGACTGGCATTAGGCTTGCCCTCTATTACATGGGACTTAAATATGACGACTAACATTTGAGAGTATTTTTAGATACACCTCTATCGAACCCTTCGAGAATTATAGACGTGGTGTTATGTTATGTTTATAAATGCCCTGAGTTACTGAAATAATATTTGGCGACTTTAGCACTGGCACGCAATAGCAAGGTTTTTGGAAACTCAGTTGGTATAATCTTATAGTCCTTTATGACAAACGGGGGCTGACAGACTGGCTTTGGTTCACCGTTTTTGGGATTTGTATATGTAAAGCAATCTGCACTGGTGTTAAATGCATCTGTCCCTAAGACGTTTTATTAACAAGAACTGGTGTAGGTAAGTTGAAAAAGAAGTGAACGTTGGTTTGCCATGAAGTAAATTAATTAAACTCATTTTCTAGAATCAGTGATAGTGCGGACAGGCGAAACCGCGGGCATCAGCTATTATTTCTATAAATAACTAGCTGTTCTCGGCATGCGTTGCAATGCCCTTTTTCCTACCTACTACCTGCCTGTGTACCAACTACCTACCTACCTACTACCTCCTACCCTTCCTACCTACTACCCTACCTACCTACTACCCTACCTACCTACCTACTACCCTACCTACCTACCTACTACCCTACCTACCTACCTACTACCCTATCTACCTACCTACTACCCGACCTACCTACTACCCTACCTACTACTCTACCGACTACCCTACCTACTCTACTATCCTACTTACTACCCTACCTACTACTCTACCTACTACCCTGCCTACCTACCTACCACTTTCTCACCTTTAAAACCTTCCCTGGACTTCCACGAATAATTCAACACTATAATTAGCCAAATCGGTCCAGCCGTTCTCGAGTTTTAGCGAGACTAACGAACAGCAATTAATTTTTATATTATACGCAAACACCATTTGAAAAATCGTTTTTCTATTGGGAAAGAAACAGTAATTATTTGTGATTATTGTGATAATGTCGTATGGTCTGTTTGAAGTTGTCATTCGTTGACTGAACAACTGAACGTCACTCAATTGTTTTGCCTTCCCGGAACCTCTCCACTAACACTTGAACTTTATGGGTACGGTATTAAAGCTCAAATTGATTTTACGTTTTAGTTAGAAAACGTTTGTATGGGAAAAAGAAAAGGGCTGTTTTTAGGGCTTTTCCGGCCATTATTCGAATTTTTCTCGCCGTAAGAACCATCCTTGAACTTCAACGAACATTTAAAAAAAAAAATCAGCCATATCGGTCAAGCCGTTTTCATGCCAAGTCGTGACAACGGAAAACGGGTTTCATTTTTATATATATAGATTATTTGAACAACAACCCATCCATCTATAAAATATAAGGTATCGTGTGTTGTATAAGCCCTAAGCTCATATAGAGCACATATTTATCCACGATTTAATTTCGGCCTCCCCGATAAACCGATTTGACGAGTGGCGTAAGAGAAAAGGGCCATAATCTCTTCGGACAACAGGCTGATTGGATTTCGTTAAAAGGATTCATGATTATTCATGCAGCATCTATTTCTACCTGAAACTGGAAATCTGTACGATCTTTTACGTCCATTTTTTGCTCGTGTAGATCTATGAAATCTAAAATTCCAAATAAATAACTGGCGACACACAACCCAAGCCACAGACTGCAAATCAAGCTACTATATCTTTCAAAAGACAATGACCAAAAGCCGTACCAAAAAATATTAATTTTATAGTCATTATTTTCATATGATTTAATTGAAAGTATAGAAGTATGAATATTGTTTTACTCCCTATACATGGCGTTCACACAACCGGTTCAAAAGTCGTTCTGTTAAATATGTCAGTTGATCTTTACAGTTCGGCTGACTTCACATCGTGGAGGTTTCCTTACAATATCTACTTGTCTAATTTTAGGTTATTTTTGGTTTTATAAAATTATTTCGCTAACTAGAATTTTGTTTATAAAATGAACGTTTGTAGGAGTTAATATGATAAGTGTAGACAATAAAAAAACAAAGTTTGATTTTACGCAGCATGGTACGGGATTCCATATATCCATGAACATTGTCTTTTCTTTGACTTTCAACGTTATACGGGAAGCATTAGGTTCAAGTTTGATTGGGAAATTTGTACAGTTTCGGGTAGCTTGATGTGCTAGGCTAGTGTCTGTACACTTCAACCAACGTAAAGTCCATATCACGAAAGAAGTCCCGTGGACAATTGTGGAACTAAATTTAACAGAATGGCCATGTTGTCGTTTGTCGATGTTATCAAGGTGCGTTTGTTGTGGTAGATATTTTGTGAGTTTATTATTGGATTAGTGCGTTATAAGGTTTATTTACGATGCCAAAAGTTGTGAAACAACATTATGTCGCGCGACATACAGAGCTGCGTCTGCGGGACTTCTTTTTCGTGAAATGGACTTTATCTGTACAAGCAGGAAAACAGAACTACAATAAATGTAAGTACCGATTTTGACACACCGATACAAGTTTTCTTGCTAAGTAACGCCACCGTCAACTGTGAAATTCAAGTGGTTTGTACTAAAAAAGCATGAAAATAAGCATGAGTATAATTTTTATTACAAAACGGATTAAATGCAAGAAAGGCTTTATTTTTTTGTGTCCTGTCTTTGACGAAGTGTTATCCCAACTGGCCACTGTGCACTGTTCTGTCAACTGTCAATCAATATTCAACCCTATTATTACTGCTTATGCAGTATACAATATTATAAGTACCAAGTAGTAAGCTGCCAGAATAATACCGTTTACTTCATGTGGACTGATGTACACTATGCGCAAATAAAAATAATATCATAAGCAATATCTAATGTTCCCACAAAAAATACCGAACCAAATATTCTGGGCACATTACGAAATTGTCGGGAAATAACGCGAAGTAACAAATTTGGCGAGTTTCAAACTGTCGACGCGACGTCAACGATTGGCTTCGTTTGCCGACGTCAGGCGTCAGGCCTCGAGACTCCGGCCGATTGAAATGAAGCACTGTGTTCTTTCTTGGAGTTTTGCTATGAACGACTAGGGACAGATTTCACCAATAACTGAACGCAATTAGGACATCTAAACTGCGTTGAATAGTCAGTTACACTAACAGTTCTTGAACGTGGATTAGATTTGTTCATCACGTTCAGTTTTATTTGTGTAATTCACCCATAGTTTACAACCACATATTATTATTATGAGCCTATACTGTCCCACTGCAGGGCAAAGGCCTCCCACTATACAACCACATATGTTTTTTTTATAGTATTGTTTACAAGAGAGATAATGTGTCTATAAAATGTCGGACTTTCGTGAATATAATAATGAAATCTCAACGCTAGATAGTCGAAAAGTGACGGAAACGCCATGCCAAAATTACGTTCCTATACAATATTCTAAACACGTATTTTAAACATGACGACAATAAATAATGCATGGCATATAAACGGTACTTTAAGGGGCATGAATCACGCTGTTTAACATAAAAATCTAATATATCTAGATTAGCTGAAAAAGATTAACGACAGACGGAGAACGGTTGCATGCCACTATATCTCCAATAGGCCGAATATTATAGTTTAATTTAGCGTGTGATAATATGTAAATTAGTTTCCATTAATTATACTCGAACGGCTCGTACTATTTGTATGGTACGTTCGCTTAAACACGACTCGGGCGGTCTGCAGTGAGGTCTGAACTTTTATGTATTTGAACGTACATGTTTAAATTTATAGTGAAGGAAAATTGCCGTTATTGGTGTAAACTTCTTGCGTACTTGTCATACATAAACACATGCCTTTTTGTTATACCCTAAGATACGCCTTTTCGGGAACGGAGTATGTAACGCTCTTTGGGGCCTCATCCCCTAAAATCGTTACGTACTTCGTTTAAAAACTTCTTATGAAGTGTGTCGAACGAAGGTTGACTGCGTTTCCTTTGTTAAACTAATATTACTTGTCTACTTATATGAATCTATTCCGATTTGAATTTTGTTAACAATTTTAAGAGTTTTTTTGCACGGAACCCTAACCGTGTTTCTAAAATAATGGTAGCCTTTTTTTTTTGGAGGGTGAAAAATCATCAAATGACTTCTCCCGCTCTCGAGTGTCAGACTTCTACTGACTAAAAACCACACATGTCCCTTCTTAGGCCTTTGTGTCCGAGGCCGCGGTATCTAAGTAGCTAGGTGGTAGCCTAAGTACTCCTTATAAAATAGCAGCTACAGCTATGCTGTGCGTCGCAATAACGTCATTCGAAATAGCGGTTTTCGAATTGGCGTACCACTCGTAAAAAATTTCGTAATAGCGTGCGTCGAAATAACGTCATTCGAAATAGCGATTATCGACTTAACGAGTTTTCGAACTGGCGTACCACTCGTAAATTTTTTCGAAATAGCGTGCGTCGCAATAACGTCATTCGGAATTTCATATCACTCCCAATTATTTTGACGCTTTAATAACATTGACATAAGGGCGCTGTTGGAAAAGTAACATTTGAAACAATTACGTACCACAAACAATAATCAACTATAACTAGCAAATCTATTTGAATCTCTTCGTCAAACAAAAGAGCAAGCATTTCCAAATTCTCCAAAAATTCAGCCCAGCAATACAGCATCAACCACGCATCATGCAATAAACGGAGTCCACAGCGTTATGCCGTTCACACCAAATGACGCGCGTGGCGTTGATGGTCGCTCGCTAATACTGTTACCGATTGAATACAAATGTATTGAATACCAGTGCGTTGTCAACCTAGTGTAGGGTTACCATTTCGAAGTATGAAAACTCGGACACTTTAAAAAAAACGGACCGGGTAGATAGGATAACCAAGTGTAGGGTTACCATTGCGAAATTGGAAAAGTCCTGACAAAAACGGGACAAGGCAAAACAAGTGCGGGACTACACTGTATATTATATATCAAGTATTTTTTTGTGAAATATTTCATTTTCTGTATTTAATCATAATTTCCTACTACCAGCACGCATCATCAATTATACAATAAACGCACTCCACAGCTCGCAGCCGCAGTGGCAGCGTTATACCGTTCGCACCAAATGACGCGCGTGACGTTTGATGATCGCTCGCTAATACAGTTACCAATTGAATACAAATGTACTGAATACCAGTGCCTTGTCAACCTAGTGTAGGGTTACCAGTTCCAAATTTGAAAATAACCGGTTATTAAAAAAAAATACGGTCTCTAATATAGGAAATTTTAGAAAATCTAGTCATTTTTAGTCAACTCTTTTGTTTTCAGTATTTCCTCATTATTTCCTACCCTGACCCTAATTTATTTGGGGTTTTTCTTACTTTTCTGTTATTTTTCATATTAGCAGTCATCTCCTTTCTACCGATATCCTCTTTCACACAGACAATCCATAATTTCTTTGATCTTCCTCTTCTTTGATAATAATAATAATAATTTATTTAGGTTCATAAAAAAAAATAGTACATGAGGAATTTACAAAGTACTTATGCATTAATTAAACATGTTTGGGTACAACCTATCTAGATTGCTGAGTAATCTGTATTTAGAAGAGACAGTTTCGACTTCCTAACTTTTATAGCCATCCAAAATCATACTTTTAACATTCCACAGCAGGTAGGTACCTAAAAAAATGGTTTTTCCTTAAAAAAATCACTACCTAAAAGTTCGAGCAAGTAACAAAAGCCCAACGCCAGATTATTAGATATATTTGTCCGGACAAATTCGGACAGATGGTAACCCTAACCTTGTGCGATATTTGGCAGTACGTGACTTATTAGTAAAGATTAATTATAATCTAATACAGGATTTATGTTATGGATTATATTTGAATTTTGATAGGCACAGAATCTATTATTATTGTATGCCTATTCAGTGTCTATACTGAGTCTACTCAAGGAAATGGCACTACGAAGTAAGCATTGAATTCGCATTGATTTGAATAGAAATTGCTATTGCGACGTGACAACAATAACGCGCTTTTATTTGACCGTTCATTTGGATTTCGTGTAGTAGTTTTTAGTAAAAACAGGCACAAATGTGCTTGCTGTATAAACCAAAGTCCTATAGAATAGTAGATTTGACGTATCAATTTGTTTACATAAGATTTATATTTGTTATTGTGGTTTTTATTTTAATGTTTTTGTTTCGTAATGTTTTTAATTTTATTTTGTTTTCTAATTTCTGTGTTAACACCTACTTTTATGTGCATACTGTGGTCTTTTTGGCGGGTGAAAAATCATCGAATAACCCCTCCCGCTCTTGGTCAGAGCGAAAGGGAGTGTCAAACTTCTACTGACTAAAAACCACCCATGTTCCTTCTTAGCCCTTCATGCCGAGGCCGCGGTATCTCTTGCGAACAACCCGCAGCCCCGACGGGGCATACTGTGGTCTCCTGTAATAATAATGAACACACTTAAAATAACCTTGTGTACAATTGTGACCTATAATGTATCTGTGTATACTTTGTTGGAGATCAATATAAATAAATAAATACATATCAATGACATTTGCTGTTACAGTTTTGTCAATGTTAACACTATCATCACGTGATAATATACCCCTTCCGATGTTAGTGGAAACAGTTAGTGTGATAGATTCTGCAAGCTCGCAGTAATGATTTCGTTTCATCTGATAGCCTTATCAACGGGCAATCGCTACGTCATTAAGGATAATAGCGTACAGCTATACACTTCATGAACAACTTTCCATATTCCTCATACTATGAACGTTTATGAGATGATTTTGCATTGAGCAGGAACATCTTAGTTTTTTTTCTAATATTTATATTTATTTATTTATTTTAAGAAAGCTTACAGTCTAATAAAATAACTATAATTATAACAATAATATATATCTAAATTGCTAATAACAAGCTTCCACAGATAAAATCAGATAATCATCATAATATTCATCACCTACTAGTATGTGAAGTATTCTGTGTTGAGAAACGACTGACTTAATACGGTGTTTTGACGGATAACAGCAGAGGTGTACTAAAATCATCCACGTTTCGCAAATTATATTTTAGTCCCATGTTCCGAATAGGGAGTGATCCTATCCTCAAAAACCGGGCACAGATCCAGATTCAGTGGCTGCTATTGAGAAATTCCTGATGGAAAAAACGCAAAAACTTTTCCGAATCCGAGAATCGAACCCTGGCCGTTCATGCTCAGTAGTCGCCATTGAGAGACGAGCAGAAGAGAGACTAACTGCGGTACTTAGAGATATTTAATGATTATTTAAGCCTTCACTTAGTAAAGAGACATACTTTTGTATGACAAAACTGTCAAAAACTTTACTAAGTGATGGCTTAAGTAATCGTTAAAGCTCTCTGAGTGCGGCAGTAAGAGACCTACACTCAGCATTGGGTGGTGAAAGGTTGAAAAAGAAGAAGTCGCAATTGCGATCACGAGGCCAACGAGGCGTTTTTGACAGATAATGTACTGAAGTAACTGACAATGTCCGGTGTCCGCTGTCAGTAGTCAATCTGTCCGTAAAGTCCATTTCACGAAAGAAGTCCCGCAGACGCAGCGCTGTATGTCGCGCGACATAATGTTGTTTCACAACTTTTGGCATCGTAAATAAACCTTATAACGCACTAATCCAATAATAAACTCACAAAATATCTACCACAACAAACGCACCTTGATAACATCGACAAACGACAACATGGCCGATCTGTTAAATTTAGTTCCACAATTGTCCGCGGGACTTCTTTCGTGAAATGGCCTTTACCGCTGTGACTGTATCCTTAGAGTAGCCTTAAATGTTTGTGATAAGTTCTAGAACTTTGGTGATTGACATAATGACAAAATAGAAATGATTAATTATCATTGTTACTTTGGAACAACTAATATTTTGAGGTGGGATTATTAATCCAAAACATTTTCAAACAATAATGTATAAATCTTATCCTCATTTTATTTTCGCCCAAAACCAAGGCACTCACTATTCACCGGGGTATTGGTTTAAAAAATTCTTTAATAATATGCCAATATAAAGTTACCTCGAGATTTTTTTCGAAAGATGTCAGTGTTTCCCTCGATATATTTTCATTAAGCTGGCGTCGAGTGGCGGCCGGCCGCCCCTAATTTATTGCATCGCCTTAATACGGAATTTAATAAGGTGCGACTTGAAAATATTCCGCCTTTTTCGTTTCGGAAACATTGTCTCCTTAATGTTAATTAATTAAGCTGTTCTGTTTCGAATTTTTTGACACATTGTTGTGATCTATTATGCGAGAGAGACCTGAAAAAATATTCAGGCTTTACTTGTTTTAATTTTATTGTCCTTCCGTAACATTTTATTTATTTGAAGTGGCATCTCGTTCAGTCTAGGAGGCTGACTTTTGCTTACCCGGACAAATCCTGTGGATGCCATGAGTTAAAGACCTCCAGCCAGGGGCTCATAATTATGTACCAATCCTTTTTTTGGAGGGTTGGAAATCATCAAATGATTCCTCCCGCACTGAGCGGAGCGGAAGGGTGTCAGACTTCTACTGACTAAAAACCACCTATTTTCCTTCTTAGCCCTTTGTGTCCGTGACCGCGGTGTCTCTTGCGAACAACACGCAGCCCAATCATTTTTTTTTTATGGCGGGTGGAAAATCATCAAATAACCCCTCCCGCTCTTGGGCAGAGCGAAAGGGAGTGTCAGACTTCTACTGACTAAAAACCACCCATGTTCCTTCTTAGCCCTTCATGTCGAGGCCGCGGTATCTCTTGCGAACAACCCGCAGCCCCGACGGGACGCAACCCAATCCTGCAACTTTGTTTAAGTATCTAAACAATACATACAATTTTGCAATGTCCTTATTCATATCGTGAATTCCACAGGTCAAATATACACCAAGTTTCCTCATGCGAGGAAAATTAATGAAAATTATTCTCGTTTTATAAGTTCACGCCCCAATTAACACTCGGTTTCATTTGCTTAGAACTGTACAAAGAAGCAATGAACTGTGACTTCCCAAGGCGACTAGAAATTATACGAGTTTCACCCTAATTTCCTAAACGGGTAATAAGGTATCGTGAGTTGCGGCGAAAGTAGAACGGATTCAATATAACCGAAGCAAACGTATGAAATCCATAATTTCGCTTCTGACGTTGCAAAAATTTCGTACACTCAAAGCTTTTTAGATTGGATCGCGATCGTCCATAGAGAATTCAATTCATAAATAAGTATGGCGTCCGTGTGCCGCCATTTCAGCGGGAACGGCGGGAGTTGGCCCACCCGAGTGTTGCGTGAGCGGCATGCTAACGCGATCGATGCTAGAAAATTTAATAAATATCATCTGCCTAGCTATTTTTCCAACTATGTTAGGGTCGGCTTACAGTCTAACCGTATGCACCGGAATACCAGTATTTTACATGGAGCGACTGCCTATTTAACCTCCACAACCCAGTTAATATTGAGTAATACGATACCCTTTGGTAAGACTGGCTGTCAGACTTTCAGCTCACTAACTAACCTGTAACGACTGCCAAGAGATCTATATATGGTAGCTGGGACCAACAGGTTAACGTGCTTTCCGAGGTACGAAAGAAAATCGGTATGTAATGGGCGGTCACCCATCCAGAGACCAACCTTGGCAAACACGGCTTAACCTAAAAATAAACCCGAGTGGCAGTTATCGTTAAGCCCATAGAAAATTTAATAAAACGTATAAATAAGTCAGCGTCAAAAGGGTGTAGGCAATCTACGGTAATTAAACGAGAACTAGGAAATGAAATCAGTTCAACAGTTTATAACTAGACAAACTAAGTCAGGTATAGTTTGCGTTTCGACGAACTATCAATTATGAAAGTTCGTTGTTTTAGTAGTGACTACCTTTTGCCCGCGGTTTCGCCCGCGTGAATGATGATTTTTCATACAAACTTTCATCTCATATTTAACTCCCTTAATGGTTGAATTTCGAAAAATCCTTCCTTTGTCCTTGTTCCTTGTCTACATTATAAAGAGAACCTTTGCAAAATTCCACTTTTCTAGGTTCAAGGGTTTGGGCTGGGCGTTGATAAGTCAGTCAGTCAGGATTTTTCTTTTTATTTATATAGATAGATGTTGGCAGGTAAGAAAAATACTAGAAAGGTTATAAAAATCAATAAAATAGCTCGCGTTTATCATTGGTGCGTGACTAGATAAGGTTCAGCCCCGTCAGAGACTCGTAAACAATATTAATTGCTACGAATAAACTGTAGAATAACATAGCAGCTTTGTAGTTTTTGAGAAATCATAATTTACACTGCCACAACAAATTCAAATCGCTTTGGAAGTAAACAGGTCGCATTGGAAGGTAAATAAATCTGTTACACAAGAATAAATGGGCCTAAATAAATAAAATTCAGGAGTTATGACCCTTTTGTTACCGGCACGATTCGAAGCTAACCCGTAAAGTGTGAGACGGCAATATTGTTGTTCAATTTGAATAAACTATCACGAAAGGTGTTATTTAGATGTACCTACTAATGAGACAGTATGGACATATTACGGACAGGCTACGAGCCGGACACTGACAGGTACTTCATCAGTCTGTCAAAAGTGCCTCGTTGGTCTAGTGGTGACAATTTTGACTGCTGAGCATAACGTTGTGGGTTCGATTGCCGGGTCGGGAAAAGTGTTATTGGGTTTTTCATCAGGAATTCCTCATAGCAGCCACTGAGTTATGATATGTGACGTGAGTTTTGTATAGAGGTTGTTCGTATCAGTTTTACCGAAACTTTACATAGGCAAGTTGAAGTAATCAACGTTGGAGCGTTTCGGTTCCATTCAAACCGTCCCTGGAACCAACACTACTTTGTACAAAGGCCTTTGTTAACGTCACCCAAATACCGTTGACCTATTTATTGATTTTTTACTCCACAGTAAACGAACTGACTCGCAAATATCCAATTGTATTGCTGCGATACTACATAAGTTATGATTATGACAGAAAAACAATTCCATAAAAATTAAATATCATAATTTTGAAGCGAAAACAGTAGAAACAAATCACATTTTATGAACAATGAAAAATCCAGCGTTCGTGGCTTAAATATATATACAGGTCGATGGATAAAATATATTTATTTTGTTAAGTCATGGCTTAATAGTGCTGCTCGAGTCAATCTTTAGGTTAAGCCGTGTTTGGGAAGGTTTGGTCTGTGAGTGGGTGACTATCCATTTCAAACCCAGTTTCTTCCGTGCCTCAGATAGCACGTTAAGCCGTTGGTCCCGGGTGTCATATAGGGTGTAATATTTTGCAGTCGTTCCAGGTAGTCAGTGACCTGAAAGTTGACAACCAGTCGTGCCAAAGGGTTTATAACCTAGTACTAACTGGGTTGCGGAGGTCAGCTAGGCAGTCGCTCAGTGTGAAGTACTGGAATTCAATTGCATCCGTTATGACTGGAAACCGACCCGAACATAGTTAGGAAAAGGCTAGGCTGATGACTGAACGTATACAGGTCTTGACAAAAAAATGAGAAAGTAGCGCGATCCATACAGGGTTTACCAACAAATTGATCCACAATGAAAGTCAGTCAGATATCAGAATGCGGTTATCAATTCCCATCACGGTTTCAATGCAGCCTCTGTGGGATGTAGGGGGAGGAATTAAATGATTCTCCCGTAAGCGATCACTCGGATAATTCCATTAGCCGAGTCGTCTCCTCTGCAGACAAGGACCACAGACTTCGATTGCAACGTTTCTTGAGATCAAAATTCGATTAAATGGATTTACGTTTGAGTAGTGTTTGTATGAGAGATAGTTAACACTGTTTTTTTAGCTTTTCTTGTAACGTTGGTCTGTATTTTATTTTTCATGAAGAGGATTGACATTGGATCGAAGGATTTAGAAGTCATGAAGGCCTTTGCCCAGCAGTGGGCTGACACAGGCTATCTGTAAAAGTAATGATTTAGTTGGTTTGATATTGTATAGGTACCTATCCAGATCTGATTATTCATTAGCATATTAGCATAGCAGAGCGCTCAGCTTTCATTTTGTGTATTTACAACGACTTTCAATTTTACACCTGGGGAAGGCCTATGTCCAGCAGTGGACGTCTTTTGGCTGAAATGATGATGGTGATGACGACTTCTAATTAGATTGACATTAGGGTCCCATAGTAAGTAGTAAGAGGAGCTCGTGGCTTAATAAGAACTGCCACTCGGGTCGATCTTTAGGTAAAGCTGTGCTCACCTAGGTCGGTCTGTGGATGGGTGACTGCCCGACATACCGAGTTTCCTCCGTGCCTCGGAAAGCACGTTAAGCTGTTGGTCCCGGCTGCCATATATAGATCTTTGGCAGTCGTTACAGGTAGTCAGTGACCTGAAATTCTGACATCCAGTCTTACCAAAGAGTATCGTATTAACTGGGTTGTGTAGGTCAGATAGACAGTCGCTCCATGTAAAATACTGGTATTCAGATGAATCTGGTTAGACTGGAAGCCGACCCTAACATAGTTGGGAAAAGGCTAGGCAGATGATGAGGGTCCCATACTAAAACTAGTTCGTACCTGTAGACGGTTATCATTTGTTTCAATGACACCTTATGCTAGGTTTCAGATTAGCCAAAAACCTATAAACCACGTCAAAGTGAAGTGGTTCGATTGCACGGTATTGGCTTGTGTCTATCTTATCGTGTCTAAACGTGAACAGTGGACACAAAGGTCGTTCCGCAGCTTTTGTCGTATCAAATTGTCCACTCGAGCGTTATCGCATTTCGCATTTATACGCGAAATTGGTAAATGTTGATGATTTTTGACATAAAGTTTTTGATGTATTGATACTCGTACATCGTCCATACATTGGTGTTTTCAACCAACTTCTAAAAAAGGCTATAATATTGTGCTTTTTTTTCTTCGTGTATGTGGGTGATATGTTAATAACTTCTATTTAGTATGTAAAATTGATACTTGAAAAGCATACCCGGGAAGCAATCGGAGTGTCGCCGCCCGCGCCCTTATGTTGCCACATCAGTTTCCTCATTTTAGCACATTTTATTTAATTTTCATCGGGGTATTTTTACTTATTAATCAAGTAAGATTACGTAAATAGAATCAAATCTCGATACTTAATAAAACTCCCACGGATTGGATAGGGTTTTTGTTTTTGTATAACTAGCTTTTGCCCGCGGCTTCGCCCGCGTCGATATCGATAAATATCCCATCAAACTTTCATCCCCTATTTAACTCCCTTAGGGCGTATCTACTAAAACCTTCCTCGAGAACCACTCTATCCATTGGTGAAAACAGCTTGAAAATCGGTGCAGTAGTTTTTGAGTTTATCGCGAACAAACAGACAGACGCGGTGGAGGATTTTATTTTATAAATATGTGTGTGTGTAGTGAAATGCAGTGATACCGCTAGGTTTACTCTACGTACTACTTATATTTTTTTTTAATGGGACAAGCCCGTCACTCTGTTCCCAAATTACTGTAACTCCTGTTATCTAGAATCAGCTACCTATTACCGTATACCGCTGCATACCGTACAACACTAATGTATCTACCGACGAGATCGACTACACATGTACAAAGCTACACAGGTATTACGACACCCAGGCAACTGATAATTGGGTCTAGATACACGCTCACATGTTTGTGTAATTGTGTTACCAACCTAACAATCCGATTACCGTTGTTGTAGAGCTGAATGGTACTTGTATGTACCACGATCATAAATACCTCATCTACACTATAATATTATAAAGAGGAAAGATTTGTTTGTTTTTAACGAATAGGCTCCGAAACTACTAGACCGATTTCAAAAATTCTTTCACCGTTGGGAAGCTACACTATTCCCGGGTGACATAGGCTACTTTTTATCCCTGTATTCCCACGGGAACGGGAACTACGCGTGTGAAACCGCGTGACGTCCGCTAGTATACAATATAACCCAAGTAACACAGAAAGCATTTTAAAAAACAACTAGTATACTTATGTAGTGCTTAAGGTCCGTATAAACTCTTATAATAGTTCACCGAACATCTTAAGGCTTTATATTGGCATTTGAAAACCATTGTCATGCTTTACATTGTATAGCGGTTGGACAGTGGCATGTCAAAATGCTTTTATTAAGCCTTTAGTTTAACTGCAGCAAACCACAATGCAGCAGTATAGCTTTTGGCTGTTTTCAGTGCATTTGGATCAACAATAGCATTGTAAGTAGTAAAATAAATGCTTAATGTTGTTTAATAGCATAAACGTGAACCATTAAAATGCCAAGTTAATCCAGTACACAGCTTTCAGCTGTTTTTGGTGCCTTAGGGTTTACAATAGCATTTTGGGCCATAAGATAATGCCTAATGCGGTTTAATAGCATATACTTGTACCATTATAATGCACCGTAAATCTATCAAACAGCTTTGAGCTATTTTGAATGCTCTTTGTTGTGTTGTAGGACTTACAAGTGCTAAGTAAAAGCCTAATACTTTTGAATAGCATAAACGTGAATCAATATAATGCTTGCATTTTTAAAGGTCACCTGAGTGCTGTTGACCGGTTAACAGCTCTTTAACCAAATACACGTGAGCTATTGTGATGCGTAAAGCCATATATACATTCACTTTAACATAACATAACATCACGCCTGTAATCCCCGAAGGGTTAGGCAGAGGTGTACCTAATAGTACCACCCACATTTCGCCAGTTATGTTTAAGTCCTATGTAATAGGGGGCGAGCCTATTGCCATCAACCGGGCACAAATCCAGACTCCGTGGCTGTTACTGATAAATTCCTGATGGAAAAAGCCAATAACACTTTGCCCGACCCGGGAATCGAACCCAGGACCTCATGCACAGCAGTCGCGCATGCGACCACTAGACCAACGAGGCAGTCACTTTACTGTATTCGTAAAGCCATTTGTCGGTCATATTGGGGAGAAACACATTTTATTAAAATCAACAAAACAAGATGTACATTAGTATGTTTGCATCATCATGAATACTAATTATTTTTCATACCTACCACTATTACATACGTACCAATAAAAAATGTTATGTGAAGTACTTACTTAAGCTTTTTATTTACATAGATTTAAAGGGTAATCAACAATTTCTTTGGCAGGTTATTATTTTTTAAATTTAATAACCTGCCAAAGAAATTGTTGATTACCCTTCAAATCTAAATTAAAAAATAAATTGATTTTGACTATTATCGTCATGTACCGCTATTTAGTTTTTATGGGTTTTATTGTTTTGCTCAAGGATTCCCAAAATTGCGTTCAAGTAATGGCACTATTTCAGTCTACATCAAGCCTATTGGCATGCCAGTGAACCCATATAAAACTACTTTATAGACAATGGCACTAAAATGGTTCACCAAAAGTCTTCTCTCTGGCCTCTAGCCTAATAATTGTTCACGTGTGAGTATATAAAATGCTGGTGGCATTAATTAGACTTTCTAAAGGTTCACCGGGCTACTGTAGACCGACACCATTTTGTAAATATTTTATAACCAAAAAATATAATCTAATGGACCTATTTATAATAGCAATAGACCTTTATCATAAATTAAAAAAATAAATTGGTTTTGACAATTATCGTCATGTACCGCTACTTAGTTTTTATAGGTTCTATTGTTTTGCTCCAGGATTCCCAAAATTACGTTCAAGAAATAATGGCACTATTTCAGTCTACATCAAGCCTATTGGCATGCCGGTGAACCCATATAAAACTACTTTATAGACAATGGCACTACGATGGTTCACCAAAAGTCTTCTCTCTGGCCCCTAGCCTAATAATTGTTCACATGTGAGTATTTATAATGCTGGTGGCATTAATTAGACTTTCTAAAGGTTCACCGGGCTACTGTAGACCGACACCATTTTGTAAATATTTTATAACCAAAAAATATAATCTAATGGACCTATTTATAATAGCAATAGACCTTTATTATAATGATTTAACTTAATTAAATACTGCCCAGTCAATACTATTATGTTAATAATGCAAAATTCGTTCTAAACTAGGAATACACAATTGTTTTGGTTATTTCGTACATTTCTTTTTATCAAACTTTATATCAAAAACACAAAATATCGAAGGCGCGTGAAAATTTTCAATTAAACTAATATAGACATTTACAGTAAACTACATTGCGTTTAATATTTGATGGCATGAAATAACAAAACAGTCATAAAGTCATCCAGTATTATACATTGTTTAGTGATGCAAAAAAGTATGTTGTCGTTCATTAAATTTTGACGATCTCCGTCCATACTCTTGTCCAGCAATAGCTGGACATAGTACTTATACTACAACGTTAATTGTATTATAACATTTGTGCCATGGTATTAGAGATGTTTTTGCAATGGTGTAGGGTTTATTTAAGTTCTACATGTGAACACTTTAAAAGCCACAATCATTCTTTTAGCACAATCTAATGCTAGTCCAATGCTTTTGTAATGCGATTGGCAACTTCATTGACCGTAATTATGCTTTTTTAATGTGATTGGCATCTTAATTGGTCACAAAAATGCTAACATAATGCGCCTGTAATGCTAAAAAATGACTACTTGTGAACCTAATTATGGCCTAAAGCCACATAATTTGTGCCCAAATAAGCATAACAGTAGTCGTATGGACGTTTGTAGTGCTAAAATATAACTAACTCAAAATGCTAAAACGATACTGAAATGCCGTAAGCCGGCCGTTATTGTGCTTTGATGTGTTACTTGGGAAGCGATTTTCTCGTTGAAAACGATTGCGATTTTGAGAACTGGCTTAGTTCGAATAGCTTAAAAAACCTAAGTAATGAGATTTTAGGATAAAAATACACAATTATTAATTTGCACAGTTTCAGGAGGCAGGAGCTCCTGGCTTAATAGAGGTAATAACTGCTGCTCAGGGCAATCTTTAGGTAAAGCCGTGCTTTTCTAGGTTGGTCCGTAAATTACCCATTTCATACCGAGTTTCCTCCGTGCTTTGGAAACCACGTTAAACCTTTTGGTCCCGGCTGGCCAGATAGCATCTTTGGCAGTCGTTTCATGTTTTCAATATTTGGTGGTGGCTGTGGCGGCGGCTCCGACTTACGAACAGTAAGTCGTTCGAACCCAGGAAGGCGCATTACTTTGTGTAGTTTATTTCATTACCACTGCTCTCAAAACGGTGAAGGAAAACATCGTGAAGAAACCGGCATGTATGTGTAAGACATGTGACATCTACCAACCCGCACTGGGCCCGTCATTATAGCCCATCCCTCTCCTAAAGAGGAGGCCTGAGTCCCTGCAGTGGGAACATTATAGGCTGATGATGATGAGGTACTGCAACCAGACTTGTTTTGTTTACTCAGACTATTCTGTCCTACTGCAGGGCAAAGACATTCCCCATTTCTTTCCATTTCTCCCGGTGAGTCCAAATTTTTTAGAGCTGCCTCGTCACCGAGGCAGGTCCAAGAAATTTCGACGACCGTCATCGGGCACCTACTGTATGACGATTCTTGTTGAAAACTTACAAATAGATCATTATAAAAAAACCAGACTAGTTACAAACTTAACAAAAACCATTACAAATAAACATGACCTAAATCCATCCCATTAGTCTTGACAGCAAACTAATAGCGATAAATAATTATTGCTCAACCAGCCCCAATACGTACTGCGTTAACGCTCAAATTCGCACAATTAGCGTTGTTTCGCACGACCCGTACCTCAGCGTCCTCTCGCGGGAAATCACGGGATGACACCCACCTGTTCAATACGTGGTACAGTTGCCCAGCACAACCTGACCCCTCCTATAAAGAAGAAGGGAGCAAGAGTGGTATGAGAAGAGGGTTTAGGTAATGCTGGGGACTTACTGTCCCAAATTCACTGTCTGTCGACGTCTTTTCGACCTTATCACTCAGGCCATAAGGGTGAAAAGTGATCGATCAGTAAACCCAGTAGTATTAACAGAGGATACACGTGCCATTTTCGACAATTATTGCCTGGCAACTGTCACCGGAGGTATTGTATTAGAGCAATTAGTGTTATAAACTAGTTAGTACGAATTTCTACAACTAATTTGAACGCGATCAGCGATGAACCGCGTTCAAGTACCTACTGTCAGTATTAAGATTCCATAGTTTTCTTTTGAACGTAGTTTAGATTTGCTGGTCAAACATGTCATTAATAAAGCTGCTGCATATAGCGCGATATGGTGTATCTGAAATTCATGTTGCACTAAAGTGCTTCATGTTGTCATGTCGATATATTGTTTTAAGATTTTTGTTCTATCATTCTGTCTGTTCGTCTGTCTATCTGTATTGTTATTTGAGTTTAAAGATTCTTTATTTATTCTAAAAGAACATACATTGTTCACTTAACGAATAAACACTTATCTAGGGTAACATGTAGTCCAGTAGCTAACAGTTTTGTTATCTTAATATAGGTAGGTACGATGTTGACATGTTGGTTTGAAAGACTAGCTTAATATTAAGATATATAAACGTTAGCTCAATAATTTTGTGTTGACAATGACGTACTGCTTGAGTTTGGTTTTGAATACGTTAAAAGAAATTATTATTGCCCAGTATTGAGCAATTTTCTCGTGACCCTTCCCCTCTTTGAAATAAAGTGGTCTCATGCCCATAGTGTATGCCTTTGTCTCAGCGGAACGTGATTTGTGACCCCTGGACACGCCATGATTAGTTATTGCATTATTTTTTTATTATTTATTGCACTTCGCCGTCCATTGTTGTTGACATATCGTTTAGTTTTTGTGCAATTCTCAGGAGTGTTTCTTTGCTTCCATATGAATGTTTACTGGCAATACAACATCATAAATAGAAGCAAAAGCAGAAAACCTAACACAGAAATATGAACCCTAACGACGAGTTATTAAAAAGGATTGAGTAATAAATTATAATGAATATGTTTACTCTGTGAGTGTATATCCAAAACGTGACTTAACTCGAAGATACGAAAACTTGACATGATATAATAACTTCGAAGGCGTATAGCTGCATATCATCCTACGTTATGCCCACCTGACCCATTTTGCCGACCCCCCCGACCTGACCCTTTAATATCATGAAAGGCCGCTGCAAATTGTCAATTCAACATTTCTCTTTAACCAACTATCAAACGAAATGAATTTATCATTAAAATGTTCCGAACAGACAACAAAGAGAAGAAGAATTATAAAGTTAATTTTAAAATATTAAATTAAAATAGTTTTAAAGTTCTCACTCAAGAAACCGTGTGGGTAGACCTCTTGAGACAAAACAAAAGTTTTGTTATTGCAATTTGAATGCTGTGTGCAGACATTATATGTCCCAAGTTTCAGCGTCGAGAATAAGAAACACTCGTATGGTCGCACCCGTTGGGAAATTAAAGCTGCAGTTGTTAATAAAGTCTCGGTGGTACGCAGTTATTAAAACGTTTGGATACGAGACAAACGAAGTTTGGAAAATTGTTCGGAATTGTGCTGAGAAAATATTCAATACTCTTGGTGTTTGTCCTAAACACGGTGTAAACGGCGGGTCCGTACACCTTGTATACGACAAATTCACGAAGCCGTCTACCAGCGTTCTGTACATCAAACCAAGTTATTCTGCGCTAAAATTGTTGCTCAGAAAGAAGACGTTTTTGGGATATTTCAGCTTTGTTAAGGGTACTTTTGTACCTGCACTGTTAAGCAAATTGTCTACCAACTTGATGTATCCGTATTTTCATCTCACAAGCAACCATTTAGACAGTTATATAAAATGGACTAACCAAGACATTGTAAAGCGATAATGAATCTTAATACTCCTAACTTACTTGCACATCACAGGAGCTAATGGTTGAAACTGAAAATGCCAAACTCGTCGCTAAATTTTGGGCAGACTCAATTTAAATTGTCATCGACACGCTAAGAAGAAGAAGATCGCCCTATAAGTTTTCTGTGTACGTACAACGACCAATCAAGCTCTATATAACCAGTTAATGTCGATCTCTCATTGTAAGAGAAATCTATTTAAAGCGAGGCCGTGTTGGAAAAGTATATCTTGATGTGTCGCCATATACTCGTATGAACTCCTTCGTACTTCGATCGCCCCCAACCCGACGCACAGTCATACATACCGAGAAACTCGCACCCAGTCGTGTTTACCAAGTACGTTCAGTGTTACTTACCTCTACCAGACATTTCCCCCCGCTGTCTGGTTCTTTGACCTTGTAACGAGGGTTACAGGCTTACTCCTAGACTCAACCGCACCATCGTAAGTTTCGCCTTTATTTCGCAGCTCTAAAGACTGATTTCGTAATCACCAAAGTGTGGTTGAAAGACTAAAAGTACTCAATATATTATTCCCCGTCGTCTTTTAAGTCGGTCCTAAATCTTTAAACGCGTCTTAGGAATATTTTAGTATGTACATCTCTTATCGTTAAAATGTTTATTGGTGTATTTGTATTTGCTTGTAGTCTTGTACCCGCTGCGGTGTGAGTAAAATTGAGACGTAGGGTTCTGTTGTTTTAATATTAAATCGTTAAATTTTGTGGCGTTTGCACAGCTCGAATCGAAAATAAGAAACGACGAACACGCCGCGTGACTGTGTTTTACTTGAAAAATATACTTTTCGTAATTATAATTTCACGTGTTCACGTTTTGACAACTCCTACTTTATTGCTTTTTGCATTTTAGTACGCACACAGAATGTTTTTTAGGAAAATTCGCCGAGGAAAGTTTTAAGAATGAATTATCATTCTCTTGCCCTTATCCCAAATAATCCCAATTCATTTGGGGTCGGCGCAGCAAGTCTTCTTCTATACTTCTCTGTTTCTCGTCGTCTCATGAGACACCTCCTTTCTTACCGTATCATTCTTGAAACAGTCCATCCATCGTGTCTTTGGTCTTCCTCACCCATCCACATTCATATTCAAAACCTTCCTCTCGACATTTTACTCATTCCTCCGCATCACATTCCCATACCAAAACAACCGATTTCCACACAACTTTCAGTCACCGGCGCCACTTTCGGACTTCCTCTTATGTACTCATTTCTTATTTTATCTCTTCTCAGCCACATGTAAATGCCTTTCATTCATCCCTTTTTTGGCCAACATTCTGATCCATACAAGGCAGAAATTGGAGAAAGACCAAAGGAACGATGAATGGACTGTGTAAAGGTTGATATGGCAAGAAAAGTATCTGATGAGATAACGATCGTAATAGAGAAGAAGTGCAGAAGAAGACCACGACTTTCTGCGCCGACCGGGCAAGAGAATGATGACGTATCCTAATTACTAGGTCTCGTAAGATCTTTTACAACACTCCCGTATATTGCGGAAAGGCTGCCTGTTACCATGTTTGTTTGAAAACATATATTCATACTATTATTGCGGTTTTGCTGCCGCGGTCTGCGGTTTCTTGAACCTTTAGACATCTTACAATTTATAACATTATACCCTATTAAACAATGATATGAATCCGTCACAAGTTGTGCACAATTGTGACGATGAGCGTGAAGATAAGTTTCTATGTAAAAGCAAATATGTACTCCAAGTTTATGAGCAGACTTTATTATACAATTGTTTGATATTATCTTCTATAGAACATGAATTTATAGACCTATTCACTTGATAATGCGTAATAAACACACAGATAGACAATCTGTTGGAAAACTGTATCGCGGAAACTATAACCTATTAGCCAGGAGCTACACGCTCAAGTTAGAGGCGTCTTGCGACACCGACTGTTGTAGAAACAAAAGAAATAACGTTTTTACAGCATGTGATGAGGCACCGCGATGCGACTCGAGGAAGCAGATAAAGAGCGCGCCACAAGTCGCATCGCCCGAGGCCGCGAGTAATGCCTTGTAACAGTACCTACATCGATTTATGATTTTCTCTACCCACAACATAAACTTTTCAGTAAAAAACAGACTAAAAATATTAGTAAAACGGTTTAGTGCCGTCATAACAATTCATTTTAACATGTGCCGAAACAATTTCATAAGGCCACCTCGTAACGTGTGTGGCTTCGCGTCCATATAAAAAAAAGGTCAACGGACAGTTATAAGCACAGAACAGATAAAAGAGGTTAGAAGGGCCTTGTGGGCGGGGCAGGCGCGCCGCTCATATGTCGCAAACGCTCAAATGTCGACAAAATTTGATTTACCGGCCAACAATCGCGCTCATATTGTGACAGGCGTACGAAGCTCCGCGAAAAAAAAGAATTATGCCATCTTGCGCTATTATAATGTGACGGAAAAGAAGCCAGGGTGTGTAGTGTGCCTCGAGAAGGGATTTCTTATCACCGGTAAGTCCAAATACCTTAAAATACAAGTAATATTTGTAATTATTACAATAGTATTATGTAGTTGGTAGAAAAAATGATACTGTCGCAAGCAGTTAAAAAATTACGTACATTGCTTGCAATACGTGGGTACCATCTTGTACTGCGTGGGCGATTGCGCGATGTATTTCGTTCACTGCGAACGTCGCGTACGACGAGCCAAAGCTTGAGTTCTGCAAAATCTATGCGTTTCGATTGTGTTGTACCAAGTTGTAAACAATGTCGATATTTAGTATGTGTGAATGTATTCAAATGATATTATTATGAATATGATTAAATAACTTCGTTTATTACTGTCAATTATTGTTTATTGTGGGTTATTAAAATTTGTTTTGAGGTTAGTCATTTATAATGGAAATATAACACAACAAAGTTTTGTTTTTAGGTTTCCAACAGATCCAGATACAAGAACACTATGGCTAGAGGCAACCGGTAGAATTGAATAGATACCTACTAACTAAATGTAGTAATTAATTGAATGTATGTCTTATTTTTAAGTGTTTCTCGTATGTTTACTTTTGATTTTACTTTTTTAATCTTTAATTTTGTATCTGTGTGAGAATAAATACCTTTTCATTCTTTCTATCCCGTTCCGAAATTAAAGCAAAATATTGCAAAACTTAAAGTTACAAAACTAAAGTAATTTTATCGACATAAATTATCGACCTTTTGGTCGCCGTAACATGTATGAGAAATTAAAGCGTGTGTGAGTGTACGTCATACGCAGTGTTTGCGCTAGTGTGACAACCAGTAGCAAGCTCGCGATCTAAGTGAGTGCGGTTTATTTGTGTGCGTTATGCGCGTACGTATTAGCCTCTTGCTTGTAGTGGATATAGAGAGTGGGAGACAAGCGGCGACAGGCGTTCTAATACAAATCAGGAACTATTTCCTTTCTAATCTCTTTTATCTGTTCTGTGGTTATAAGCACTGCATGGTGTCAGCGTCGCCTCAACTTGCGTCCTTCGATATTCTTTCTATGAAATTCCATCAGTCGCAAAAATTAATCGCCTGTCCCATATATTTTAGTCAAAAAGTTATTGTTATTGTGGGCAGGACACTTATTCGCAGAACAGATGGCCGATGGTTCCAAAATTTCTGGAGTGGCGACCGCGAACCGGAAGACGTAGCGTTGGAATACCTCCCACTAGGTGGACCGATGACCTGGTAAACGTTGCGAGGATCCGCTGAATCCGAGACGCACGGACCGTATTGGGATCAGAAAAGTCATATATCTGTCTTGCTCACTTTCGTAATGCCAAAAAAAGATATAAAAACGGGGGCTGACAGTAAAAGTATGGTGACGTGATACCGATGCAGTGCAATGCTTACCAGTGTGCTATAAATCTCCTAACTTAATCGCTCAGGTCGTCGAACACTTTATGAAGTGGGGAACCGTTTTATGCGTACCCTTAAAGGGGGTGATTTTAATCGAAGTTTGAAACCTTATCACGTTGACATAGAGTCTAATTTCGCTAGGTCATTTGTTATTGGCGTGGGCGCAGTTCGGTGAATGTGTGTCACGACTTCACGAGCAAGGAAGAAACTAAGAAACTTTCGATATATAAATGAAGCTATTGAGTATTTCCTTTTCACTCTATTTACATGAAACAGACAAGGACGGGTGATATTTATAAAAAGATTATAAATGTCAAGTGTTCAGCTTTTAGCGCATTGCTTCCAAAAATAGGTCGACAGTGGAAAATTTTTAGTGGTGGGTAGCCAAGTATAGTAAACAAACAATAAAAATATGTTATAAGAATTAAACAACAAAAAAAAAATTACAATCGTTGTAACTTAAATTTAACTTTATAAATTAGTGGCAAGATACAAACATGTGCAACTGGGCTTATGAGGATTTCAGTGCTATTAGCAGCAGTTTTTTCTTCTTAGTCGGTTACTTCTACTTCTCTTCGATAATGGACTTTTACTATTCCAGGTTAAAAGATAAAATTCATTAACGTTGATTTCATTACAGGCATCAACTTAGACATAACTGGCGAAATGTGAGTATAATTTGCCTAACCCTACGGGGAAACAGGCACAATATCATGTTATGATTTCAAATGAGATTCGTTTTCCATTACCCCGATAATTATCCAAACGGTAATAAAACAATCCGGTTGTCAAACGTTTTGATTGCCGTCATATTGCCCCCAAAGGATTGTTCATTGTATGGGTTATTTGTTCGGCAGTTCATATTTACGGGTAAATGACAATAATTATTTATTTATGGCATAATAACGGCTATGTAGACGATGTACGAAACATTTTTTTAAAAAAGATACCTGGTCTGTCACACAAAATATACATGCATAAACTCCTGCCATTTCCCATGGCATAGAGAACGGTTTATGCTTCAATTCTTATACACTCCTTTTGTTTCGACCTTTTCGAATATACACACACACTCCGATGGCATGATAATAATTACTACTGCTATTTTGTTTTGTGATAAATGCATGTTTTGTTGCACGAGACGTTTGTTATGCTGCTGCGGGTTGAGATATTTCTTCGACTGCACGGTTGGTGCAGTGCCTGAGCGATTAGACTGCTGCGCTGCGTGTCGCGGGTTCCCCGCACGGAATAAACGGTACTTCGGTGTGCGCAGGAGCTCCACGACCTGATCCCGCCATCGCCCTTTTACCACTGAACTAGCAGACGTACTGCGGCGTACCATCCACAGTTCGTTGATATCCTGACGAGTCATACTCAATGCTTCTCCTGCACGTTTATTATGCGCACGGGCAAAGTGTGAAACTGCCAGCATCTGTTTCTTCCCACATTGAACCTGTCTGCCTTCAAAGTAAAAGTGAACAGGCATCTTCTGGGCACGCTCGTTCTATCATATACCTCATCCATCGCTTTCTATCATGCGTAATAAAAGTCAAGAGCAGGCCCATTATGCACCTGTCGAGGCTGCGGGTTGTTCGCAAGGGATACCGCGGCCTCGACATGAAGGGCGAAGAAGGAACATGGGTGGTTTTTAGTCAGTAGAAGTCTGACACTCCCTTTCGCTCTGCCCAAGAGCGGGAGGGGTTATTTGATGATTTCCCACCCCCCAAAAAAAAAAAAAAAGGCCCATTATGCATCATCATCTGCCTAGCCTTTTCCCAACTATGTTGGGGTCGGCTTCCAGTCTAACCGGATGCAGCTGAATACCAGTATTTCACATGGAGCGACTGCCTATCTGACCTCCACAACCTAGTTAATACTGGGTAATACGATACTCTGGTAAGACTGGACCAACACCTTAACGTGATTTCCGAGGCAAGGAGGAAACTCGGTATGTAATGGGTGGTCACCCATCCACAGACTAACCTAGGCAAACGCGGCTTAACCTAAAGATCGACCCGAGTCGCAGTTATTATTAGACCACGAGCTCCACCAGATCCATAACGCAATAAAAATAATTGCTGTTTTTTCTTCTGCATTTTCCATTAACTATTGTTTAGTTAACCAGTCTCCTTCAAAGTCGGAAACATTTGAGCTCATTCCAGTGCGAAATTCGCGCTCATTCTCTCCGAGATAATTTAAAGTTTCGCTGTGAATTTAAAATACAGTACCGTTGAGTTCATTACAGTATCGTAGATTGGCTCTGGATAATGATTAGAAGTTTCAATCACTGTCTTGGTACTTGATACTTCTTGTTTATTGAAATCTTTATTAACGAGTTTACTGGAACAACTTTTGAGTATCGAAGCTGTTATTTGTTTTGAAGTGATTACGGGCAAATAAGATTTTTCCTTTGTCTTTGGCAAGGTTTTGCCGTTTTACCTTAGGTGGCCGGTGATCACGTGCCGTCTGATATAATAAAGCTTTTTTTCTTCTTCCCTTAGGTACCTATGTATCTTAAAAAAATTAGGGGACTTGCACCTGTGGTTTAAGGCCGATAAGTTCTTAAACTGAATATATATTTTGAAGGGTGAGAAATCTTCAAATGACTCCTCCTGCTCTGGACAGAGCGGTAGGGAGTGTCAGACTTCTACTGACTAAAAATCACCCATGTTCCTTTTTAGCCCTTTGTGTCCGAGGCCGCGGTATCTCTTTCGAACAACCCTTTGTACGTCATTCTTCTCGACTACGTATATAACTGAAAATATAGTCTCTAACTCAATTGAAACACAAACATCCACAACAGTGTTGCCTACACAAAGGCCGCCTATGACACTGTTTTAAAAACCTCATATAACTAACGCAGGATTAATGCACTCTGTCGCGCGGTTAGGCTACGAACAAGATGTAATTGGAGCGCGGGCAAACTTGTCATGCTACGTGTCGGTGTCACAGAGTGTCTAATGAGAAGTAATTGGAACTAGGGCTGTCGATGTTGAGATTTTTTTAAAACGTTGCCCCACACTAGGAATATGGTGGTGGTGGTGGGTGTATGGTAGTGTGGTGGTGGCGGCTTTGGTTTTTGATTGGTTATAAATGTAGAACATTGAGATAGTACTTTGGTGTCTAAAGGGTACTACAAAGTGACGTCAAAAATGTGTGGGACTGACGTAGTAAGCCTATGAATTCTTATGTCAGCCTATATGTTAAACTTGTTAAAGTCTGTCAATGGTGATAATTTACGCATGTGCTGGTTTTCCTGTACTGCACTGCCTATGCATGCACGTGTTTGGTAGTAAACGATACAGTTACCTTTGAAATTAAACTCAGTTTTCCACGTAACGCACATTTATGCTTTGAGAGTCTGCAGAAATATTATACGCCTTGAAAACGAATGCTGCCTGTCCAATCCTTCTGATTGAACTTTGCCACATGATTTTACCTGAACTTAGTGTGAAAATCATAAACCGTATGCCATTAGCACATGAACCAAGGAAACGGAACATAAAAACGTCACAAATATGTTAAGTAAAGAACATAGAAAATATTTTAAGTGGTATAATAATGAGATGTTATTACAACGCAATACATCACCTTGAAACAAATACGTCAAATTACATACTAGTACACTATTTTCTCACCCTGAACGGTATAATATGAAGTACATATTAGAATAGCTAGCTATACAACGTGTATCGGAATTTGAAGATTAAGAGAAAAATGTAACTGGGTAATATTTAATATCTCCTTAACACAGTTTGCAAAACATAGGCTCCCCTGTCGAGGCTGCGGGTTGTTCGCAAGGGATACCGCGGCCTCGACATGAAGGGCGAAGAAGGAACATGGGTGGTTTTTAGTCAGTAGAAGTCTGACACTCCCTTTCGCTCTGCCCAAGAGCGGGAGGGGTTATTTGATGATTTCCCACCCCCCAAAAAAAAAAAAAGGCTGTCTAGCTTCTAGTCCGATATACATGCTTCTTTTTTCATTTGGAAATTCACGCAGTGGTCCCATATTATTTTTTAGTAACTATGCTTGGTTAGTTTTTGAGTAATCTTCGATAATCGGTATTTTTTCTTTTCTGGATATGTGAATGATCTGCTAATTAATATCTTCTAGTGGCTATATAAAGTTCATACTTAACATTTAACAATAACTTGTGCTGAAAATATCTGTGATATATACAGGGTGTAAACGAACCCTTCACGCATCCGTCAACCAAGCATTCTGTACATAAAATAAGTACCCCTACGCAAAATTTTTTGCTGGGAAACGACTTTTTTTTTGAGTCAAAAATCACATTTTACGGTAAAACTCAATGTAGCACTGTTAAAACTTTGTGCTAGTGGATGCTTTGAATAGTAAACGGGTCATGGAGATAATTTAAGTAAAGTTATAACCTGAAAAACTAGTATTTACAAAAACAGCTGTGAAAAATTTGGAACTTTGACCCCCAATATCTCCGGAAGTAGGAGGTTCCCAGGTATGGTCTAGAACAAGAAAATGATCGCAATGGTGGGGAGAACAAGTGCCCTTCGTTTGCGTTAAGGGTACTTTTACACCCTATATAGCAACACTCTATTCACAATATGCTAACTTTATAGCTGTTGGTTATCCTGTACCTAAACAAATAATAAAGAAAGCCCATACGTTTGTAATACACACTGTAATTTCATGAAATACGTTGTTCATTCTGTGTCGCCTATAATAGTTTGTTATTAGGTCATGTCAGACGCTAGCAGCTAGATATTACTAGGCCACGCTATGGACTTAGACTACACAATATTTATGTGACGTCACACACATGTAGGGTAACACCATGTGAGGGTAAATAGTCTACGAGGAGATAACGGATTGAGAAGTGTGTTTTGAATAAAGAGGGTATGTGTATGTTAATCTGTTCCCTTATAACTACTTATCTTATTTTGAAAACTATTAGTTACTATTAACTTCATAATAATAAGAAATGCCACTCTTGTCGATCTGAAATTCTGACAGCCAGTCTTACCAAAGAGTATCGTATTGCCTAGTATTAACTGGGTTGTGGAGATCAGATAGGCAGTCGCTCCATGTAAAATACTGGTATTCAGCTGCATCCTGTTAGACTGGAAGCCGACCCCAACATAGTTGGGAAAAGGCTAGGCAGATGATGATGAACTTCATAATAATTGAGTACTTTCGTAGGTAAGTCTTACTGCCGCACTCAGAGAGCTTTAATGATTACTTAGGCCATCACTAAGTAAAGGTTTTGACAGTTTTGTCATACAAAAGTATGTCAAATCTTTACTAAGTGACGGCTTAAGTAATCATTAAATATCTGAGTACCGCAGTTAATCTTATTATAACGTTTATACTGTTAAGATGTGCCAAGCATACCTATATCTACCTCTTGTTTATTACTTAATTCGTACTTTTCGGAAACGGCAACCCTTTCAAGCTATTTCCTTGCGTGTGGCGCTATATGTATAGCTGGCCAGATCGAATTTGCTTTTAAATACCCGGTCACAGTTAAAACAGTAGAGTTGACCGGCAGAGTTGTTGACACCGAAATTAATCGATACCGATGTATAATTTACACGTTACTTTGTTTAGTTAGCGTTTTATTTTTAGTTAGGTTTTAATTTAGAATGTGAGTGAACTTTAGTAAGTATTTGTTTAATAATTCAACATTTTCAGGCTTTATCACGGCATCTTAAAATTGAATTTGATTGTAATGAATGGTAAATTGACATAAATTCGATTTAAATTAAGTACAAATTGATACTATTTCCGACATAAATTCGATTTGAATCGCACTAGGAAGTTTCCGACAGTCGCACCAGCTGGGTCCTTAATCCTACCCATTTTAATCTGTTGTATAATCTCATGTCAAATAAAATGATTGGTTATACTGTTATTCTGATCAACAATGAGCAGATTTAACTGGCTTATGGGAAATATCTTGTTCTGTGTGAAAACTCGATAAAAAATAGGTAAACTAGATTAAAAAAAAATATAAAAAAGACGAGCTATAATTTTCTATTCTTTGCTTTCTTCTTTTCGTGTCAACGAACTCTTGACCTAAACTTTATTGGTTGGTTCGTCTGTCAAAATATGTTTATAGCAATAAAATCTTTGTACGCTGAATAACTAACACATAAGTATAATACTTATTCACATATGGAATGTAACATCACATCACGGGTTAGGCAGAAGTGGACCTAGATTCTTACAGCACACTCAAGTGAATCAAAACCAAGCGGTTAATGTAATGGTCGATTGAGATATTCTTGATGACGAAATTCAATATCAGAAACCACAGAACGCCACTTGCCACGATCCTTACATACTCCTTTTGCCTCGTCCACATTCATACATCTGGTCATAAACGCACGCCAGTTACGAGTACTAAGCACCTGTCCTTTCTGAAGAACGGCACCAACAAGATCAGTGTATGTCTCCCCCATGGGAAAAGGGCGTGAGTTTATGTATGTATGTGTGTGTGAAATTCAATATCACTTAACACCAGTTCTTCCTCATGCTGACCAGAAAAGTTGACTACTACTAGACTAACGTTTAGTCATATTTACTGATACTAATACTGTTAGCCTATTTCACCCCACTGCAGGGCAAAGGCCTCTCCCCATAACTTCCAGTTATTTCGATCCAAGGTTAATGTGGACCACTGGTCTTGTCCAGATCGTCTCGCCATTTTCTACGAGGTCTACCGCGACGCCATCTGTCTGTCTTCTGTCTTAATTAGTATCGGAAATACTTTCTATAAAACAACTGGTAAAGCGAGCTACATTATTACGAGATAACAATGTCAAGATCATAGAAATAGACATAGCTAGATAACCCAAGGTAATCTACTTCGCGTGCCTATAAGCATTTTATGCGTAACGATGGCTATTGTCGCAGCAAGCTAATTTATTTGAAACAACAACGTAACAGCTAAGAAGAAAATTTTAAGTAATACAAGGATGTTATGTATTGTTGGAATCCTTGTTATGAGCCCTTTAAATTGATACACACATCATAGAAAACGAATTTTTTTTAAAAATATCACATTTTTTTTTTTTTTTGGGGGGGGTGGGAAATCATCAAATAACCCCTCCCGCTCTTGGGCAGAGCGAAAGGGAGTGTCAGAATTCTACTGACTAAAAACCACCCATGTTCCTTCTTAGCCCTTCATGTCGAGGCCGCGGTATCTGCGAAACAACCCGCAGCCCCTAAACAATGTTATCTAGCAGCTCCCCCATATAATTTTTTTTATGTCACTTATCCAAGGATACTTGGATCACTAAAATGAATCTAACGATACCTTAATTAAAAAATCCATCGAGTGGTTTAAAAGATATGAGGGAATAAAGAACATTACAAAAGAACCGTTATCTGTTTTGTATAATAACTTGTTTGCACAGTAACTAAATAGTGCTTATATGACGTGATAGTAGCTAGTCAATAACCCTCCTTTTGGGCTACGCCGCGGTCGGGTAAAAATAAGCACGCTTGGTTTTCATACAGCTCGTGATACTAGCGTTATCTGTAGTGATTATTAAGTTATTTAAAGCCGGATTGAGCAATCTTTCACCCACCCCAAGCGTCCTTTTACTTCATATAGTCCTAAAGAAGTGTTTATCTCGCAGAGCCGCTTTTATTATCATTGTGTGTACTCACGACACAATAACAAAGGCAAACATTACAAGAAATACTCGTATGTCAATCAAAGTGAGATTACGGACCAACGAGATTATTTTCTAGTATTTTTGGAGTTAAATCGGCTGTATTTTTTCAGTGTCAAATGAGTAATATATTAAAACGACTACGTATCAAGCGCATTTGGAGTCAGGAGTTTTGACATTTCTAACTTTGAAAGGCCAAAAAGGGTTTGATAAATCTCTGAATCAAGATTAATAACGCTCAGTACCTATATTCAACTAGTACTTGTAGACACCTTTAAAATGATGAACCTTAGTTCAAGTACCTACTCATGTAAATCAATCATAGTAAAAGGCGTATAAAATTCTTGTAATTCGAAACATAACGTATGCATGTGCGTTATATTTCGAATAGATACAAATTCCATTTAGAAATATATGAATATTGTATCGTATAACATCCAGTGTAGTACTGATTCCATCGGTCGACGGCCCGGCGGCGCCCGTAGCCATCGATTTCTGCCTCAATGTTTATTTTTCTAAATTCTTGTGCATTGGTCTTTGGCCAGTCGAAAGAGGGGTGCGATAAAGGCGAGATTCGCATATCTATATGTTAATCAGGGTCTGTGGTCGAAGTCGGCACCCGACGCTTACCCAATCGATACCAAAGCGTACATTTAATGCTTCTAAAACATCGATTCCTTTGAAGATCAAGAGGAATCGTTAAAATAAATCGAGGGACTATATCTCTGTATTGCACATTACTAAATGTAAATGAGGCAGTGGTTGATAAGATCGCAATTGCGCTGCGGTTCGTAGGCCGCGGCCTGGCGGCGCCGGGCGTGGATTCCGCGTACACTGTTGTTTAGATCCACAAGTGATAATGTCTGGCATGTATAAGAAGAACGAGAAGCGACGGAAAAAGGGTTATATTAAGTACTAACATTAGAATTGGTTAGAGGAGAAAAGGTTGGCAAATAAGTAGTTAGAGACTCAATTGCTGTGTTTGTTAAAGAAAAATGAATGGGTTTGCATCCAATCAGATGCTATTCAGAAACGCAATGTGCTTTGGAATATAACTTTATTAATTTCAAGGACGCCTCCACTGTGACTTGGATTTTTTCTCTATCACGGCATAGCGACTAAAGTAATCTGAAAGCAGAATTAATTAATTTTGAAGACTTGAATTTTCAAGCACAGAAAAACCCGTAGTCATAACCGTATTCCAGACCGTTTATTCTGCAACAATTACAATAAATTGCGACTCAATTAAAGCCATACACTCAGCGCAAACTGAACTCCTTATTCTGTCAGAGTTTGTGTCTAAACAGGCAAGTCGCAAGTAACAACTGCAATCCCGGGCAAAGTTTGCCACTATCGTCATACCATAGTTATGAATAACAAATGAAGGAATAAACACCAAAGATACAATGCAATTTAGTTCGCAAATGAGTGCATTCGCGATCGTCGGTAAACTTTGCAGATGCCTCTTTATTTTTATTTGCCGTAATTGAGTCGTAGTTAGGGTAATAAAGGGGTAACTCTTTGTACACAAACTCGGAGAGAGTAAAAAGGGACGTTAGTTTTTGTACTTTTGTTTGCAGTTTTTCACAGAATGGACTTTGGGAAACTAGTATTTTATACACTAGGTTTCCATGAAAAGTTTCCTTTGTTCCGTCATGTGATATTTCTAGAACTTTATCCGCATTCTATTTGCCATAGTGTTCGTCTCATCCATTCAGAAAATTCCTCTTACCAACCAAACAATTTTACTTCAAACTACTTATTTTCTAAACTCGACTAAATCCGCTTCCAGTCATAAATGCAGTAAGACCAAGATCTCTATATAATAGTAAATAGTCTTAGATTTATAGGATTCTTGGCAAAGTCTCGTTCAATTTCATCGTCCGACGCCCGCGAGCCGACTGAGCAGACTAAAGCGATAGTTTTAGCGCTCCGCTTGCTCAAATGCTCACTCGATATCCACGGCCGTACGAATCAGGAGGAAAGAAATATGCTTCATTTTACGCCTGCTCTCTTTGAGATACGATAACGAGAGCCTTGAATAAATCGTGTACATTATGCTTGGTGTAAAATTGAGGAAAAGATAATGCTTGGAAATGTATGCAGCACCTAAAATATACTGGGTGGATGTGATAGTTACGGTAGTTTCGTCTCTAGAGAAGCATTAATATTTTAGCTGCAAAATAAAATGAGAAAACTGACTTCTTGGGCTAGGACTGACTTAAAGATTAATCAAATTGGGACAGACTATTACGGTATGGCTGATGTGGACACCCAACACGGACAGATATTTCAGTAATATTTGTGTGTAGGTGTCCAGGGCCGTGTCCAGAATTTGTCCGTAGCGGTTTGTCCGGGTCTTGAACTGGTATTACTAATGACAATACTGTAATTTATTCCTACCACTGATAACATAAAGCCTGAAATTTAGTTGTTGTGAACACAGCATGAAATGGATCGAATTTCATTCCGTATTATTAGGTTTCATTTGAACTAATGTCGGATTCAGTAATTACGTTAACATTTTAGCTGGTGATTGAACTGTGATGTAGTCTATTTAAATGCAATTCGCTACAATTATTCGAACTTCATTACTCGATTCAACATACCATAGCGCCTGTACCGCTTAAGGTTTAGGCAAAGTAATACCCTACCCAGTTACACGTAAGCCCCATTTAGGTAAGGGTGAATCTATTGCCATCAACCGGGTGCTGAAAAAAATCTAGTACAAAAACCAACCAACGAAAATTTGCCCTATCCGAGAATCAAACCACTACACCAATGAGCCAAAACATGCTGCAAAGCGATAATAATGTTGAAAAACCGTTATGCTACGTGAAACGGAACTTCGTCTTCGGAACTTTCGAGAACCGTATTCGTGACCAGAATGATTGTATCGATTCCGTCGATAGACTCGATTACTCGCTTAGTGTCGACTCTTTATATCTTCAGTGTACACTCACAGACATTGCCGTAACTTGAGAACAAAGACTAGAATATGTTAGGCATGCTCCACAGTCGTTCGGGTCGGTATTTGTTAAACTAAATAACCGACCCGAAACAATGGTTTATTTGAATCGATTCGTGCCGATCAGTAAATGACGTGAGGCATGTATTATTGCTGAATAATGTTCAGATTGGCATACAACAATTAGAGTTAAGCTGAAGGACTTTTTCCAGAACGTACGTTTCTCTTTTAGCGTTATAAATAGGGCTATCAAATGCTAAAAAGATTTCTGCATTCCCGACTGGCAGTTTCAGAGTTCGCTATTAAACAAACAATCTCGTGAGCTTAAATATATTTGTATATGTATGATTTCTCTTTATAAATTTTTTTTATTTGGTTTTGAGATGACTGTGTAAAAAAAATTTCATTAAAACCGCCAACTTTTTTTTTTGGGCGGGTGGAAAATCATCAAATAACCCCTCCCGCTCTTGGGCAGAGAGAAAGGGAGTGTCAGACTTCTACTGACTAAAAACCACCCATTTTCCTTCTTAGCCCTTCATGTTGAGGCCGCGGTATCTCTTGCGAACAACCCGCAGCCCCGACGGGCGTACCGCCAACTTCCGTTATTAATTATTATGTTGTTTTTGTTTCAGGTAAGCAATACCAATTCTCGCTATACGACTACGGTACGGTAAATATTCGACGTAATTATGGCTGTTCGTAATGTTCGTTTATCTACATTTGTTTGAGGATGCCGCCAGGCCGTGCCGACCCGAGCACAATTTATATTTATAATTTGTAAAGTATATGTCAACGATACAGTACAGTTAGAAGTAAGCTTAATAAGGGACGTCATTTACGCTTTAAAAGATAATAAAAGGGAAAAGCTTTCGGAAAATGGTTGCCACGCAGAAGTTTAAGATAAAAATTAAGTAGGTATTCCTTTAAACGTCAATCTCAAAGGCGAACTTCTTGTGACGACTAGTAATAAATATCACTCTATTTTTAATACCAAAAGTTTCTTGATGGCTTGTAGGTCTTCGAACTTTTCACCTCTGGACTTTTCTTTGTTTTTAAATCGGTATTAGCTATTTTATTAAACTATGATTAATAACTGTCTCTATTTTTTTTTACTATTTTTACATTTTCAGTTAACATTTCTAATTAATAACCGACTGATAACAACCGAACTTAACACAACCTAACCAAAAAAATAATAATTATGGAATCACATGTCTGCGGAAATGTACTCGCAACAAAAAAAAAAAACCGGCCAAGTGCGAGTCAGACTCGCGCACCGAGGGTTCCGTACAAACCTGTAGGTATATAAGTAAAAGTTATGGTATTTTTATTGCTAAATGAAATCCATAACATAACAATGTGGAAAGCTGACGGTACCTTGTCAATACATATATGAAAACATTATGTATGTTCGGAAAAATCCTAAAAATTTATGCTTTTCGCAATTTTTCCTTTATCTGTGTTATAAGACGTTGCTTCGTACCAAATTTCAAGATTCTGAGTTCACGGGAAGTACCCTGTAGGTTTTGATTCCCTTGCGAGTAGTGGCGAGTTTCAAAATATGCGGTTTTAATTCCTGTTTCTTTTGATTGCGTTGACATAGAAGTTTGATTTTGTTACAGCTTAAAGGTATTATAGATTTGAGTATTTGATATGAATTTCAATATAATACCACTACGCGTTCATGAGGAAAGGGGTAGTAAGTTTAAAATTATTAAAAATATTTTTATTATATGATATAACTAAAAATGTATACTTTTCGCAATTTTTCCTATATCTCTGCTATAAGACGTTGCTTCATACCAAATTTCAAGATTCTGAGTTCACGGGAAGTACCCTGTAGGTTTTGATTCCCTTGCGAGTGTCGAAAATTTGCGGCATAAACGGGAGTATCTTTTGATCGCGTTGACTTAGAAGTTTGATTTTTTCACAGCTCCAAGAGACCATAGACTTGAGTATTTGATATGAATTTCAGCTTGATACCTCCACGCGTTCCTGAGAAAAAAGGTCTTGACAGACAGACAGACAGACAGACGGACAACAAAGTGATCCTATAAGGGTTCCGTTTTTACCTTTTGAGGTACGGAACCCTAAAAACGAACATAACCTAACCTAACCTGAACAATTTAGAGTGCAAGTTAGTATTTTTGATATACAATTCGTATTTTGCCGATGTACGAACCACTTTTTTGGATGAATTCGGTAAAAAAGGTCATCTCGTTTTGTGTGATATTTTAGTTTTTTTTGTAGGACTTGTTTAGTTAATCAATTAGTTTTGTTGCACAGCATTAATTTTTCTGATATGCAGTCAGTTAATTAGTGGAGTTACCTGGTGTGCTAAAAAATTATACAGATGTGCATTTAAAAATATCCCTTTAATGTTATGTTTTGTTTTTACTTCATAGTGTTTTAATCGATTGCTTTACTCCAGAAGATAATTATTTCGTCCGGAAGTCTGCTGAACCATATTATTACCAAGGTTCCACAACAAGAGGGTCCATGGCTTAGACCCTTTGGGTACGGAACCCTCAAACTCGATGAAATATGACGAGTCGTAAAATATCCTTACTTGTTACCGATTATGTTACGTTGTTTTATCCTTACTTCTGTATCTTATACCACTTTTTGTGTACTGGTGTGTGTGAGTGAGTTATGAATTTCTGGGTTTCGATATTTTGTAGTAGAAAACCATGCTTCTAATCAGTGTTACTTGGTTTTTTATCGGGGATTTCTCTGTAGCAGCCACGGAGTCTGAATTTGTGCCCGGTTGATGGCAATAGGCTTACCCCATATTTCATTGGATTTAAACAAAACTGGCGAAATGTGACTGTGGATGTCAACCCTCCCTTGTTTCACACTATTTTAAAACTTGAAAAATACTCGAGACCATTTTTCTGTTTGCAAGTTGAATGTTAATGTTTAACACGTACGAAAACCGCTTCAAAATCTATTTTGTCGCCTAACCAACACGAAAGTTTATTATTTTGTTTTTTATTAGTTAAGATACACATACACATACATACATAAACTCACGCCCTTTTCCCATGGGGGTAGGCAGAAACCACAGAACGCCACTTGCTACGATCCTTACATACTCCTTTTGCCTCGTCCACATTCATACATCTGGTCATACACGCACGCCGGTTACGATTAGTTAAGATTATCATGTTTAATCTTTTACTTCGTAATTGACTACCTTAATTACAGCAAATACGTCACCATAAAACAAATGACAGCTGTGTACCGTGACTGGAACATAAAAATTAAAACCTAGACAAAGAAAGCACTAAAATAAAGCTAAAACGTGGAATAAATAAACCGTACATCGCCACAACTCCGGTGACGGCTACCGGCCATAACTTATGAGTTACAAACAGTCATTGTCGTTACAAAGACTGATTTTATAAACTAGGTGTCCTGGAGTTTTTCAACATAATGATGTATTTTAAAATTACGTAAAACATTCGTTTTCGATGACCGTAAATTATATAACCGCGTCTGAAAAGCAATGTATTTTATAGAAAGAAAAAACGAGTGTCAGATTTGTGGTGATTGTGTCGAAACTTCTTAGTAACAGCCACGGAGTTTGGATTTGTGTCCTCTTGATGGCAATAGTCCCGCTCCTGTTACATAATCAAAGTTGTGATTCGGATGTCGAAGGCGTGATGTTAGTTTCAAAACCGACATTATTTTTGTTCTTTTTAATAAATGTTCCTGCTCATTACAAGAACTGATAGACGCTACTGAATGCGGCAAAGTCGAAGCCCTGTTCTAGGTCGAATCAGGTTAGATTGCCATCGACATGTTAAGAAGAGGATCTGAAGGTTCTATACCGCGTGTAAATTTACGGTGCCTGGTAGAGTTGAACGTTAAATTAAAAATCTGATAACCTGAAAATTGATCACATAACCCTATGTCAACACTAAAACCCAATATTTAACACCACTCAAGCAATTAATAACGAAAGCGCACGCCAACAGCAATAAGATTAAAATATCATTGAATAAAGTGCTTTATTCATTAAGCCATAGTGCAGTATAACGTAGAGCGCGATTTTTCTCTTAAAAAGAAACATTTCAAAAGGCTGCCGCGACCTACTCCTGCAGTTCATTATTATGGCAGAACAGCTAGGAATATCCAACAGACAAAGGACATTTGAACGTAAAAAGCTGTGTTTCGACCTAGAAATGTCAGGAGAAAAAGGAAACGGCTCAGGAAGCTAGAAAGATCGCTTTAGCAGAAGATTGAATAATGATATAACTCTCGTTATGAGGAGGGACGAATCGTATGTGACTTAAAGAGTGATGAATATAAATTTTGATGGATGGAGAAGGAGAGAAAGACCAAGGAAACGATGGATGGATTGTCTGAGGAATGCTATGAAAGAAAGAGGGTTAAATGCTAGCGTGTCGGTTGACGGAGAATGGAAGAAAAAAACGTGTTGCGTCGACCACAAATACATGGGACAAGGGCAGGAAGAGAATGATATGAATCGTGTTACAATTCGTAAAATGAACCCAGACGCAGTTACTACTATGAATTATCACTTGGTAATCTTTACACGAATTCGATTCCGCTAAAGCAGCCTGTTAAGGCCCTCAGGGACTTACTAACAAAACGCTCAGAAGCTTCAGGTCGATCTGTATGTCTGTAGATAAATGCTTCTTTTGACGAGGACGTGTCCTAGGGCCCGACACAAAGGGTTAAGAAGGAACATGGGTGGTTTTTAGTCAGTAGAAGTCTGACACTCCCTTCCGCTCCAAAGGGGCTAGTTTTCCGCTGCACTTGTGTTGTGTAGGTCAACTAGGCTATCGTTCCATGTCAAATTCTGGTATTCAGCTGCATACAATCGGGAAGCCGACCCTAATATAGTTGTGTAAAATTCTGGGCAGAAATTGAGTACTGAATCAATATCGACATCATTATAAATCGATTATTGTACAAACGGACTAAGAAGTTACAAAATTCTAAGATGTTTCAGATAATTAGGATCTTGTAAATTCTTGTACTTAAACCGTATCAGTCTGGAAAGTTGTAGCTTGTGATAGCTGAAGTCGAATAGACGTGCAAGAGTTATTCTTTGTTGTTTAAAGTTGTTAATCTGTATTGTTTAAGTAAAGTTTATTCACAATAGTCTTATTCCAGTAATTAAAATGTGTTGAAAACTGGAAAGCAAAGGAAACATTTCTCAGAAGATATGTAAGTATTGTGGGTTTTGTTACCAAGTCAAACTTACATTTATTCACAATGCAAGCTTTTTGTGAATGTTGCTTCCAGCAATTTTATCGAACCTGTAAACTATACAACAATAACAAAAAAAGTAATATTCAACAAAAACGCTATACGTTACAACTGAAAACTGAAATTCATCAAAGCGTTCATGTGTACTGAACACGCATCCATAAAATATTTTTTAACAATACAGAGTTTTCGAACGAACTAGATTCTCGCTATGACCCGTCGCGTTTCGTACATTTTTTGTTCTAAAATCGCTATTGCACTAGTAAAAATTTTATGGCCACACATTCATCTAGTTTAGGATTCCGCGACACATTGTTACCTGCACCAAAAACGTTTAAACTGTCGCACAAAATTCCGTGTAAGCGTGGGAATATATGTACGTAGCTTTAGTATGTTCTCATGTCACCCGCGTAACTATGTTCTGTGGTGCAATTTGCGAGTTGTAATAGTGATATCGTTTTGTTTTTAAAATGCTTTAACTAAATGTTGTTCTGTGGGCGTTTTGGGGGACTGTCACTTGTAAATAAGTAAAGTAAAGTAAATTTTGACGTTCGAAAAGTGCTGATTATCAGCCTAGTTTGAATAAATGTCTTTTGATTTTGTTTTTTTGTCATGATTTGAAGTTTGAAAAGGGATTTGGACTCAAGTTCACCACGCTAGTCCAATGTTGGTTGGTGGACGTAGCCTCGTTTCTTTGGACAGCAGGGTGCAGCAGGTGAGGTTAGTTTGGGTCTTTACTGAAATGCTGATAAAACTTTACCCCACTATTTTGTTTGTGGGGTAAATATCTCACAAGGTAGGGAAGTTTAGAAAGAGAAATTGGAGGCCTTTGCTAAGCACTAGACCACATGACAGGTTAAGAAAAAACTAAATATTTCGTTTTATATCAGTGTTTTGTTAAACTGATCGTAATTTTCACAGCAAGCCGATTGGTGTCAATGCACAAAAATAAGGACATACAGGACGAACCCACTAAATTAACTGATAAGTACTTACAGTACTTCTAGAATAATGTGCTTAATTCATGGAACAAGTTTATATTATTTAAAAAAATATAATTAACAACTAAAGCCCATCGCATCTGGATATATGTCTTCTACTTATCTCTAATAGCACTCAAATAACTCTTTAGTAATGAGTTATTCCGTATGGTGTCGTACGTAAAGAATAGCACCATCCCATATCTTCCCGTGGGTGTCGTAAGAGGCGACTAAGGGACTTACCAGAGAATGGGCAGCAGCGTTCTCTGTGGCTTCGTAACAACCATGCTGTGCTCGCCAACCAGCCTGCCAAACGTGGCGATTATGGCAAATCCCTCCCTTCTGGGGGAGGCCCATGGTCTGTGGGTGTATGGGTCTCACGGGCTTTGCTTCACATTTTTTCGAAATCATTTCAATCGACATACAATTGGGTAGGTACATCTCATAACGTTGGGTAAATACATCTGGCCCGTATATAGTACGCGATGTGTCACAAAAGAGCGCTCCGACGTGTTGACTTACGATATTACTTTATTTTCACTATAAACATTCCTACTCTATTGACAAAATTGTTGATTTATAACATAACAACATGTCTGTGATCCCCGTAAGGCAGAGGTACACCTAATATAATTGTATACCCACATTTCGCTAGTTATATTCAGTCCCAGTAATAGGTGATCCTATTGCCATCAATCAGTCAGCAATAGGGATGTTTACTGACTAAAATAAATATGATTCTAATTAGTCCGTCTGTTAGATTATCGAAAAATATCGGATACGTATTTTTTATTTTATCAAATCGATAGACATTGACGAAGATAAAACGCGTCAAAGATTTGAGTCGGGGGTTGTGACGTCACTCACCGGTAAAAAATGTCATACTAATGTCTTAGAATATGACGTCATACGAGTTTTCAAAGCACTGTATCGTCCTCATTGTTTGTTTACGTAAAAAAAGAAAACAAGACGTGTCCAATATTTTTTTAAATCTATCTGACGGACTAATTTGATTTTTTAGTTAACCTACCCTATTCAGACTCCGTGGCGGCTACTGAGAAATTCCTGATGGCGAAAACCCAATGACATTTTGCCGGAATTAGGAATCTAACCCAACTTAGATCAACGAGGCAGTGATGATTTAAATAAAACATGAACTAGAATTGAACTCAATAACATTCATATAAATACTCACGTCATTTTCCCTTGGGTATACGGCAGGGATTGTAGAATGTCACCTGATGCGATCCTAAAAGCGGTACTCTTTTTACTTCATCCAAGATTATACATTCACACGTGTAACTTCACAAATCTTAATCTATGATCAAATTTTAACGCTGTAAAGACGGCTCTAATATTCAAGATATATCTCACAAACACTTGGCATTGTACCCTCATTTGATTAATTTAATTACGTATCAACTTAATTACCACATGTCTGGCAACTGACGTCAAAATGACAGCTGCGTAAGTGACGTCACCCGCGACAACGTTGACGTGAACGTTATTAATATGGACTCAAGTTTATCATGAAACTTTTTAATAAACTTCCAAGATACCCAACTTGACAAAGAAAATTGAGGCTGACTAATCCAGGCAGTAATAATGTACTTTTAGAACATTCTAATCTGTGAAAACTTTGGGTATTGTTCTGACAGTTACATCGAGCAGGCCAACCGAGTTAAATTTAAAATAAACAAGAAACAGCGTAGCACTGGATATTCACGCGAGCTTTTCCAACCTCTTCTCGAAAACCACGTTACATTTTTCCGCACACTATTTTCCTTTACGAATATTATAACTTACCTATCGGAAAACGAGAATGATACGACTATGCGAATCCATCCCCTACGCAGGGAGAGGCGCATGCGCGAGAAATCGGCGCGCCACCCGACGCAGTTGGTCGTCAGGCGTCGTCACCGCTGCCCGTAGCACCGTGCTACGCGCGTAGCACCGTAGCACTAGCGTAGCGTGTAGCTTAACCCCGCACCTGCAGTGACGTTTCGTAGCGGTGCCGATAACGTAAATGAAATATTGCGTGTGATTAACAACGTGATAAGTAGTGATAACAACATATTGACATAGTGCTATGATTTACGTATTGTGGTGACTGGCTTTGGCTATTTGGCTACCTGTGATTGTCAGATAAGTTCGGGATTTTATTGTCGCTGTTCGTTTGTGATGTAAGTTGATACTTTATTTGATACAAGTGGTTGTCCTTTGTTTATAGATATTTTCCTGTTTGCGTAGTTTTATCTGTATCCTTGTGTTCTTTTAAAGTTTCCACATTCTTTCGCTACTTATTGTAACTTATTAAAATGTTAGAAAGTTCTACGTGTTTTATACTCGTATGGAAAAGTTTATGAATAATCGATAAATATAAACGATAACGAGCCGAGACGTCTTAGTGACATGTCTTTGTTACTTTACCTTTCTGTATGTAATAATAAAATGTTATATAAGCGACAGAAGTACTCGTAATTGCTAAAATATTCAAGCAAATGGTAAGGAATACTGCGTACAATGTTTAGGATTATAACGGATTACATATTCAAGAGAATTTAAATGTTCTCTAACTAAGTAGGGTTTCAAGTTCACCGAGATATATGTATCTTTGTACATTCATTCGGAATTACGTCCAGGATTACGTAAAAAGCCTTTTTCTTTTCAGAATTCCCTTACATTTTCATATAAGCCATTTTGCGTAATATCTTTGTTCGTACGATAAGTTTTGTTCTACATAATTTTACTACGAAAATATTTTTGCAGAAAAGGCTACAAGAATAAAGAAATTCTTGAAGAAAAATAAAATGACAGCTCACCAAACACTGCAGTGGTCGAGCGTTGACGTCGTGGAGCGATGAAAACTTGCTGCGGTGATATTTTTAACCGGCCGAGAAACTTTGTTACATTTTTATTTCTTCCGTGATATTTAGCAGCGACGTCAGCATGTAAGGGTTAACTCCGAGTGCGACCATTATTCAGTTATTACGTGTTTTAAGTTTATTAAGCTTGGTAATTATTTCTTTATATTTATAGAACATGAACATTAAAATATGGAAACATGCTACGTTTTTATGAACCTACTATTTCTCATACGTAAACGAACATTTTATTCTTTAATGCAGCAGTAACAAAGAAACACGAAAGAAAATCCGGAAAATCCCGTTTAAATCTCATTGGTTATTGATGGAAGGAAACCCAGACCACATCCGACCCAACTATCGAAAAACACTAAAGCGATGAGTCATCTTATTCCCCGAACGTTTCACCCCCCGGAACGAATTGGTATAAAATTGCAAGAGGGTGAATCATGCGTGCCGGAGACAATTCGATAATTAGTTCAAATAATCCACCCCCGCACGGGGCGTAATCTGTTGAGATCATGAATGGGATATGTGGGGTGGAGCGACCCTTATGACGTAAACATGATCGACTAGATGAGACATTTTTGTAGGGTGAAGCAAGTTCGATTTTTTTACGTCGATACGTGATGGAAGACGTTGCATTTTGGGGTCAATAAATAAGGCATTCAACTGTCCCTAGATGTACAAGGTGTCCCAGAAGTCAACGTCAAGCCGGAATCGGGACATAGACCAAGTCAGAATTGTTATCAGAAAAACATAAAAAAAGTTTGACGAGACGGTTGGCGCAGTGGCTGAGCGATTGGACTGCTGCGTTGCGTGTCGCGGCTTCGATACCCGCACCGAACAAATATTTCTATGGCCTGCAAATAGTTGTTTCGGGTTTGGGTATCTGTGTATGTAAGTTTAAATGTTTATTAATGCACCCACGATGCAGGAGAAATTCCTAGCGTGGGGCAAGGTTTATTTTAAATAAAATTGAAATGTACAGGTAGTTAAAACTGGGCGACGTACTCATTTTAAATATTAGTATTTTTAATGACTATAATTTTAAAACTACGTAACTCTGATTTTTTCTTAATATTTTCTGATGACGTTATGATTTGGTCATCACCCGATTCCGGCTTGACGTCGACTCTAGGACAACATGTACAGTCATGTTCTAACTCAAAAGTTTCAAATTCAGTGTTTTCTTTACTTTTTCTATTCTACAATCCAAGAAAGAAACTGGTTTTTATGCTCTCGGTTTTTGAAGCAAACAAAGCTTTACCCTATCTTTTGTGTCGGTGCCCCTCTTATCCACAAACACTGGCAGTAGTAACATTCCATGTCGCTAGATTACGTAGCTCTGACCAGTAGGTATTGGAAAAAATGCCTGATTCGATCCTGAATTCAATAAAAACCTTTTCACCCGAAACAACCAATACCTAACCGAAATTGCCCAAGTTTTTGTCAAGCACGCATTATTTTACTGCTACCACATTCAAGCCTCGAATTGATTTATGTAGGACTATTGGTTACATTACCGAAAATAACTCGGTAATAATTGTTGGATCAAGGTCGTTCAATGGCGTATCCAGTACGTTCAGTTCTACGCATAACAGACTTAATTTTGTCGACGTGCCGTGTTTCTGTACACAAAGGGGAAGTAATAAATCAATTTCGAACTGGGTCCGCGTATATTGTGTATTTTATGTGTGTGTTTATAAGTAACTGCCTCGTTGGTCAAGAGGTCGCAAGCGCGACTGCTGAGCATGAGGTCTTCGGTTCGATTCCCGGGTCGGGCAAAATGTTATTGGTTTTTTTTAGTCTGAGTTTTCTCAGTAGCATCCACGGAGTGAATTTGTGCCTGGTTGATGGCAATAGGCTCGCCCCCTTCTAGCGAAATGTGGGTGTACTATAAGGTACACCTCTGCCTTTTTTTTTTTTTGGCTGGTGGAAAATCATCAAATAGCGGAAGCGCGGAAGGGAGTGTACTTCACCAATGCTCTTAAAACGGTGAAGTAAAACATCGCGAGAGACTTTAGTTAGACCAAACATTTGAAAGACATGTGGTATAAACAGGCTCTGCGTGGTGCATTTCAGACCATGCCGCTTCAACTAGAGGAGGCCTGTGTCCCAGCTATGTGAATGTTAAACACGCTAGAAGTTGCATCGGACCCAAAATGATACAATAGCTTTTCTCTCTCTCAAGGTGAAACATCAAACATAAAACCCGAAGAAATAAAAAACGCTTTAACTTTTTAAATTCAGCCTTCCACACGTGAAATGAATAGGAAACTGGAACATCTTTAGACACTGGCCTTGAGGTCGGTGTTGTATGCGGCATAGCAACAGCCTTGGGCTCAGAACACAGCTGTCGAGAACAAGTCCCACAATATTTGTAGTGATGTAACTTGAGCAATAACGAGAATCCTTATTAAACAATGTGCGTGACGATGTTCAAAGTACCTAACTACTATTTAGTACTTGTACTTAGTCGTCGTAGAAACATGAGTTGCCTAACGCAATTAAAATAAGGATAATTTGAAGGTTTAGGTACGCTACGTTTTGTGGTTATGTAGACGGTTTGCGTGTTACTTATCATAGTGATTTCTCCGTTGATTTGGTTCATGATTCGATTAAAATCACGGAAAAACAATGCTGGTACGTAACGAACATGATTTTTAAATCTTTTAACTTCAAATTGTTCTGCTCCTGGTTTTGACGGCGACGTTTCAGAGAGAAAATAAAATGCCTGAGGTGAAATGCTTTGGTCGGATATTTGGTAGTTTTGCATCATTTAATGGTTTATAAAAGAACAAACGGAACCCTTATAATCCAATTTTTTACCGTCTGTCACGGAGGTTTTTTTCGAGATCTATGCACCGTAGGAATTTTGCTCAGGTGTCGGGGACGCACATGCACACACGCAATCAAAGACTAAAAAGATTATTCGATTGATTTTTTTTTTAATAAAACGTTGCCCAACACTAGGAATTTCTTCTGTATCGTGGGTGCGTTCACAAACATTGAAACTCACATACACAAATACCCGAAACAACTATCTGTAGGTCATACAAATATTGGTTCCGTGCGGGGATCGAACCCGCGACACGCAGCGCAGCAGTCCATTGCTTGAGCCACTGCGCCAACCGTGCCGACAAATGATTTATGTTCAATACAATTGCTTCTTTCGTAATGGTGGCGATTTAGAAAATAAACTTAAGCAGACTGTTTAAAAAAAATCACGATGTTCACGATGCGTATATATGACGGGTCGCCCTGACCTCCTTCAAGGATCCAAGTTACTAAAACACTGTATATTTGTGTACAAAACTTTAAAAAGATATTACTTATTTCACTCCAAAACACACATCTAATTAAAATTAATTAGCCCCATTTGCTATACCAACCTACATACGTTAGAAAAACCGTCGGAACTCTTGCCTTAAGTGCTCGGCTGGAAATTCTATTAACTCCGTCAGCGGCAAAGAGTGCGAAGAAATGTAACGTTTATTAATAGGTATTATTTTTGAAATAGCTCCACCGGACTCGGCCCTCTTGCCTCCAGCCATTCATTGCTCGTAATATGTATTATATTGCTTTAGCAGTTCAAAATTCCCGTTTTACATTTAAACCGGCGCGGCGCAATATACGAATATTGCTCTTTGTTTCATATTGTTGATTTTTCCTTTGCAATTGTTAACGGGGGATGATTGAATGCACGCAGTTATCCTTTTAAATTTTGTAGGCAATTAAAATGGCCTGGTTGTGCCTAACTGTGTGTAATGTGATCACTAAATTGAAGTTAATGGTCTGGTTTATGGTGTGTACGTAAAGTGAGTACAGTTTAAATGAATGAGGGAATTTTACTTGTGAAACTTAACGCGATATTGACATCTAAACCGCGTTCAAAAGTTCAGTGTTAATGCTCCATAAAAACTGTGTCTATGAGAGCTCTTGAACGATTTAGATATGCTTATCGTGTTTTGTTGCATTGGTAAATTCTGTCTTTAGTGTTTTGTAATGAAACATCATCATTCTCTTGCCCTTATCCCAATTCATTTGTGGTCGGCGCAGCATGTCTTCTTCTTCCATACATGTATATTATTCATCATCTCATCAGGCACCTCCTTTCTTGCCTTGTAATGGATTTTAATTAGTTCAATTAATTTCCAATTATTTTAGAGTTGGGTCCGTTTCGAATTAGCTGGTACGGTTGAAATGAAAACTTGTGCCTTCTGACCTCTGTCAATACCTACCTTAAACGTATTTGGTGCGGTATAGTTGTACCTGTATGTGTACGGTACCTTTGACAGTTTTAGGAGTTCGGGGGCGACGACCGGTACTGAATCCCTATTGTGTACGATCCCAATTTCAAACTACAACACATTTGGTCGAGTGCTTACTTACGCGTGCGGGGTTTTTTTTTCTATTTAATTTAAGTTGGTGGCGAATACAAAGCTAAATCGAAAAATTCTTTAGAAACTTCAGGTAAAGCTACAATTACTTACTAAAACAGTTTTTGTTCCCTGTATAACCAAAAAGTTATCAGTTTTTTGTATAAATTAATACTTCTTTCTACGACCTTGGCCTAACTTCTCACTGAAAAAACTGCACACTAACTAAGATACATTTTCTCTTAGTTGGCATTAAAATGTTTGGAATAATTATTTATCTATTTACTTTAAACAATACACCATAGTTGCCAGAACAATCTCATTTTATTTAAGTCGACTAATATGCGCATGTTCAGTATAATCTACGGTGTTTGTCACATCATATATGCTTTTGTTTGATTTTACTTTTCACTCTTATTATATCAAATAATAATATAAGTTCATGGTAACAAGCAACTTGTTAGCATTATAAAATTTAAATAATAGTTTTTAACAACGAGCATGGTTGAATAAAGAGGCTGCATAGTGAAATCAAACAAGTGAAGGGTCGCATTTATTAACGCTTTGTAAAGTCAACTAAACGCGATGCTCCCCGCGCCTCTCCAACCCCCCATTGCTCATAGACGACCAAATAATATTGAACATTGAACAAACGCACGCGTTTTGACAAGTTCTGTCGGCGTCTGCGTCTGAGTCTTGTGTGACAATTTTATATTTTACCCTAGAAAACAGTCGTGAGTGCTATAAATAAACATGGACGAAGTCGCCGAATTATTAAGGACATGGGAGCTACTTATGGTTAATTTTGTTAGTAGGATAATAGATAATTTGCAGACCACACCATTACTACCGGACAAACGGACTAATTCCACAAGATCGCACTAAGTATCGTGCAAGTGAAGTGAAGTGATACTAACATAGTTTTTAGTTATTTATACTAACACAAATGTTATTAGTACGTATATTTAGGTTAAGGTATTTGTCTATGGGCCTTTGTTACCTGAAAATAAATGTATTCTATTCTATTCTATTCTATTAATTTTGAACGGTGACGACATACTGATCAAAATGTGTTCGCTGGTATAATTATCTCTAATAGTTTCATCTTAGATCACTACCTATATTGCGTAGGTAGGTATGACCTATCTAATGATAGGTGATCATGCGGTTAAACGTTAATAAACAATAACTTTATACCTTGTTCTCGTTTTGAAATTTATTAATTTCTTCAGTTCATCACGGTTATTTGATGCAAGATTTTAGTTATTGCAGTAAAGTTACTTTGTTGATATGCAAGAGACACTGACTTAGTTTGACGAACACAGGTAGTTCATATGACAACGACTCATGTCTACGACGAATATGAGATTAGTTGAAATAATTAGTTTATCACGGTTACTTGATGCAAGATCTTAGTTGAAACAACTTACGAATTTCATTGATCTGATAACGTTTCACAGACGTCTCGTGCAAGATCTTAGTTGAATCTACAAGTCAAGTGTGTTAATGTGACAACACATTTGAGCTGATTTAATTAATTTCCCGTGATTAAACCAATTCATTACTTAGTAGACGGAACTATGATAATTTAACAAAGTTCTCATAGTTCCAGAAGTCAAGATCTTAGTAGGCTCGTATGGAGTCAAGATGCGTGATCACAATAAACAAGATGTTTATTAAAGCAAACACTTTTTTTTTTCAGTGCTCAAGTTAAATGAGCCAGCTAAAATGTCTCTGAAACCAATGAAGCTAACTTAATATGGTTAGTTAATTATGCAACATGCAAGTAAGACTTAATACGACATGAAACGTTTAATGAAGCGTTCCCTAAACGGAATGCATGGAAACAGCTGTGCGTACAATCTACAGTGCACTTAAATATCCTTGCCTCTGTTTATTAAGGAGAATAACTATTCGCTGGGAACTGTACAACTTCGCTATGAACTTCAAACTCAAGCGGAAAGACTCTGTAGGCAGTGACAGCTGAAAAAAGAAATTAAGAAAAAATCGAGTTCAAGCCATAAGTCACCGCGACTAGAAGGAAACAAGTGAACAACACACGAGTCCTTTGTCACTAGTCGAATCGGCTGAGGTCGCATACAGGACCTTAATACGACATGGTATGCTAATGAAACGTTCAGCGTACGTAGTAGTAGTACGTATCGAGGCAGCTGTGCTCACAGTGTATGTAGTCAAATATCCACGACCGCTCCGGTTTTAAGGACAGTTCCTACTTTCCGGGAGCATTGCACGAGAGAACGTTTGAGCATTACATTAGTCACACACCAGACTCAGACTTGTAATGTCATAACTGAACAGTGCATCAAAGAGTTTTATCTCGGATTTGGCGTCGCTGACAAAATCACAACGCTCTTTTCTCCTTACAGTAAGGTTGCTGTGCCATTGACACGCGTGCTAAAATCACACTGATCTTTAATCTTGTTGCAATAAGGTCGATGTTGGCAGAAGTAAATAAACTGAAAGGACTTATAAGTCCAGATGTTACACCTCGTAACGCTCCCCAACCTGGGTCAGTAGTTACATTTGGCCGACGATTGTAATGTAATGTTCAATTTGCCCTGTGAGCACTCTCCTTAGGGAATGCAATGTCGGGGCACAGTTTATTGGCACAATCAAATATGCTAGCTTTCCGTATTAGCAGCAGAGTGCATAATCAAACGTGCTGGCTGTTGTGTTAGTGTGGGAATGCATAGTCAAATAATATGCTAGTTTCTGTACTAGTCTGCAGCTGCTTGCTTAGTGTATTAGTCTAGTTTAGGGTATATCGCCGTTTCATTGTTGCACCGTGTGTGGAGTCAGGGTCTGTTAGAGGTGCTCGTTTATAATTGAAGTGCGGAACCCCAGTAAAGTTAGGTTCGTGAGGTTTTAATTGAGCTGAAGTAATGAGGTTTTCCGCAAAGGAGATAATATTAGCATGACTTTAACATATTTGGTTAAGGGATATACTGGGACATGATGGTAGTTTTCAGGGACGAAGGAAATATTCTGAGGGGAAAAATATTCGATAATACATAAAGTATGTATTACTTGTCTTAATAATCAGCTAACAAGAAATGGAAAGATTCGTATCTAGACAATTTAAATTAGACGAAGTGACATTCTATGAACTAATACTATGATGGAATGGTTGGATGAATGAACAAGATGTATAGACCTACTGGGACAGTCACTGACTGGAAGGCTTTTCGGTAGTTTAAGTCAATCCTGTTGAAACTTGAAGTAGAATTAAAAAAAAAACATTGAAATCAATTCCTTTGGTCTATCTATCCCCTCAAGCTTACGCTAAACCTATTCATAAATTCAGCTAATATCAAATAGCTCATTCTACTTTCTGTACCCTATACCGTTCGATTTATCTCTCTATTATAAAATAGGGTCAGCCGATAAACGAGTTATATCTTACGACCACTAATGTCTCCGCTGGGCGCCCGCGGTAGTCCATACTTTATTATAGCGTCAGGCCGGCCGCCGCGCCGTGCCGGTCAAATGATACATAGTCGCCATTTGTGAAGGCGACAAGTTGGCCAAAAGATACAAGTCAGGCAAGTTATTATTGGCGCCCAACAATTGTTTTAAAAGGGTTAGATTTTATGTTAAAAACCTGTTCCTTTACTTGGATTATAAATTGAAATTCTTGTGTTGTCATTTAAAAATCCTTATCTCGCGATGTCTTTTGTCTTTGTTGGTTGCTTGCGGGTAGTGCATACTTTATTATTGCGTCTGTCTGTACGGCCGCCGGATAAACTATACATAGCGCCCACTTGTGAAGGCGACAAGTTGGCAACCTTTTTACTGGCGCCCAACAATGTGTTTGTTGAAGTATCCCATTTTTAACTCGAAAGGATGTTCCTTGACTTGGAATATAATTTTTAAACGTAAGGTTTCTCGAGTGGTTTAAATAAAAAAGTATATATCATACTTACTAAATGTGGGCCCTTTTGGGCGCCAGCGGTATTTCTCACTTTATTATTGTGTCAGGTCAGTCGCGTGACAAATGTTAAATAAGAGGCCATGTCTTAACCCTTTATAAGGTAAAGGGAATATATTTCCCACCATATTTTTCACCTCAAAAATTAAATTATTTGTTCCTGTTACGCATTCTATGATTTTACAGAGATTATTTAAAGATTTATCAATAACTCATTAAATATTCAAAAAACACAAAAAAGTAAAAAAAAACTTAATTTTTATTTTCTACCAATTATACCTGTGATGAATAAAGATCATAGACACGGAGGCAGGCCCGCGCGGGAAAATGTGTCACTGACAGCTGTCACTCGAACCGAGCGGGCTTGCACCCGATTGCTATTTCAAACCACCAAACTATTGTTTTATTTAATAAACTATTTGTGCTTACCCCTGTGACTAGTGGACGTCACAAATGGCGACGAGGTTATGGGTAGGTACACCAAATAAAACAAAAATAAAACAAAAAGAAAAAAAAAAATACAAGAAAAAGGAGTGAACTAACGGGAATTGTCATCCCTTTATAACCAATATGCTAAGCGGTGTTTACGGGAAACATAGTTTATAGGTACGTAACTTGGATTATTATTAATAACGATAGCTACAAAATAGCTCGTTAGGTGTTTGCCAATATAATTTTCATTATATAATACTAATATGTACTTACTTATGGCAAGTTGTTTGATTGGAAGTTAGAAGGGTAAGTCTTGTACCTTTCTAAAAGAACAACACCACCCACAATGTTATTATTTTTAGCTGTTTACAAGCTATAAGCGTGGCTAACAAGTACTCGGTTGATACTATGAAGAAATACGTAAGCTATCTATTAGCTTATTTGAGAGACTTAGCTATTATATCACCAAGTACAACTAATAGATGTTTTGACGGATTCATTCAATTTCTGTCACGCATGTCGGCGAATATAAATAAAGAATTGTTTGTTGTGGTTATATCAAACTTGACATAATTTCTGCAACAGCAAAGTAAAGCATGCTATGTTTGATTATGATCTGGAAAAATAATAATTTTTCATACCGACCTAATATCCTAAGCAAGTGGTAATGTGTTATTTTATTCAAGTTCGGTATTGAATTTTATTAATGGGGCACGTAAACACTGCATTGACCTATATGGAATCACCCTTAAAAAGACTCGAGTAGTAGGTCTATTATAGACCGGTACTAAAAACGCCAAAGTAGTAAACTGCATACTGCAGTTGGTACTAACAATAAATACTTAACTGGCGAAAATGGAAAAGATGTTTCCATAAAAAGTAGTAAGTCGGGTGATCGACTTTCTATGAGGTTCTATGAGTAGTAAACTGACGCGTCTGGTTGTCGGTTGGTACTAACAATATAAAGTTCTATGAATAGTAAACTGACGCATCTGGTTGTCGGTTGGTACTAACAATATAAAGTTCTATGAATAGTAAACTGACACATCTGGTTGTTGGTTGGTCCTAACAATATAAGGTTCTACGAGTAGTTAACTGACGCATCTGGTTGTCGGTTGGTACTAACAATATAAGGTTCTATGAATAGTAAACTGAAACATCTGGTTGTCGGTTGGTACTAACAATATGGTGTAGTTCACCTCGAAATGTCCTATAAAATAGATATGAAACTGCAAACCTGTGAAAACATAAGAAGCGTAAAGGTGTGGCAATGTAAATCATAATGGAGACAGTAACCATTGCTCTGCAAAAAGTAAAACAATATCTAAGACCTGGTTTTATCAGACACTATAAGAAAAACAATCCACAACAAGAAATAGAGTGGCTAAAAAATAAAAATAATCAATTCACAGATAAATCATTCCTATCGGCGACAATTGTTTTTTTTAATCTTGGCAAAGAGATAATTATGTGTCTTCACGGTGTCAATATTTTTTAAATATTTGAATTATGTTTATAAATAGAATACCACAAATAAACATGATTATTTTAACCAAATACTTAGGTACTATGTTAATTACATTTATTTGTATTCTTAATTCGAAAATATTTTTATGTTAAAGCTGTTTAGCGGCTTATTATAATTATCTTTGCTTCTCCGTCAACTTGAAAAGCATGGCGGGGAAAAAGCAATTGAATCATAGTTTCCTAATAATTAATGACAAAAACACTTATATCAGAATGTACTATTGTTGCTTACGACAGCAGCACAGCGGGAACAATCAATAAAGTGTGTGGTGCTTTCTTCAAAAGACCATCTCAGACACTAATCTGCATAGTTTTCATGTGAAATTATATCAAGATTATGTCTGGGTCTTAAAAGAGAAAAACCTCTGAGGTTGTTGCCACATATTATAGTAGAAAAAAAAGGAGACTAGTAAAAGTGTTTGTTAAAACCTTTTTTAAAAAAAAAAGGATTTGATGCAGATATTCAAGTAGCCGACAAACAGCAGACTGAAACATTCTATGTCGTTAAGAACGGCACTCGAGACCTTTTAGGAAAAGACACCGCTATCTCTGTACAAGTACTCAAACTCGATATAGGAATTAATTCGGTAAGCGAGCAAGGTCATAAAAAGAAAAATTAAAGACTTGCAACTTGATATTTCAAACAAACCAGCAGACAGCCGATACCATTTATTTGGAAGAAAAGATTGACAAGTTGGTCAAATAAGATATACAATAAGGAGCTCGTGGCTTAATAAGAACTGCCACTCGGGTCGATCTTTAGGTAAAAGCTGTGCTTGCCTAGGTCGGTCTGTGGATGGGTGGCGCCCGACATACCTACCGACTTTCCTCCGTGCCTCAGAAAGCACGTTAAGCTGTTGGTCCCGGCTGCCATATGTAGATTTTTGGCAGTCGTTACAGGTAGTCAGTAACCTGAAATTCTGACATCCAGTCTTACCAAAGAGGTATCGTATTACCTAGTATTAACTGGGCTGTGGAGGTCAGATAGGCAGTCGCTCCATTTAAAATACTGGTATTCAGCTGCATCCGGTTAGACTGGAAGCCGACCCTAACTTAGTTGGGAAAAGGCTAGGCAGATGACATACAATTATATCCTATTTAAAGGCACGAAGCCTTCAGGATGGGTCTTACCAATAATGCCCGTCCTCAAACCGGACGGAGATATAAGAGTGTGCGTAGTAGACATGTGATACATCAACAAGGCTATAATCGTGACTAATAGTGAGAGAAAACCATCCATACCGACATTAGCTCTAACAAAATTATGATGAATTGATGTTGATGATGATGGAGAGCTTCTAAAAAAATAAGAAATAATAAAATAAAAATTAAAAAAGAAAAAAGGTCTATCAATCTTTTTATCGCCGAGGTTTAAAGATTTGGCCAGAGCATTCTAAAAAAAAAAAAAATAATAATAATGCAGAAAGAATACTTCTTTCCTGTGGTGGCGTCGTCGTCGTCAACTTTATTGATGATTTTGTCGTATGGCAACGATGAAGCAGAACACAATGCTAGGCTCAAATATTCCTGGTTATGTTTAAAGAATAATATTCTATTAAACCAGGTAAAATGCGTATATAATGTCAAGAGCATACTATTTTGGGACTTGAATTGTGGTCAAAACTATATATGCTCGCCACAGACAACTAATCTATTCACAAACAATGACAATGTTTTGATACATATTCAACACACTCCCTTATAAAAAAAGAAAAAAAAAACTAGCGAATCGCCCCGATTTCGATCCGATGCAATGTGCTACATTTAAACCGAAATCTTGAATCATTCTATATTAGAAAGAAAGAAAACATATTTATTTAGCACAATACATGCCACAAGTGCACACAACAAACAATAAAAATTATAAAAGAAACTAAAAAACTAAACTGAAAAAAAAAGTGTGTGTATCGCAATATTACTGAAAACTACATTAAAATCTGGTGCGTAGTTCAAAAGATTTAAGAGTACAAACAACGGAAGCGATTTTATTTTGTACCATGTAAAGATGACAGTTAAAAAAAAAAAAAAAAAAGAAATTAATGCAACAAAAAGACAATAAATTTACAATGGAGTGACACCTGTTGAACAAAATTATTATGTTTTGGAAACTTAAACTCTTTGTGAATAATATGCTGGCGGCATATTATTTGTATTTAAATACTATATTTTAATAAAATAATTTTCAACCGCAGTTCTCACAAAAAGAAATCATATGTAAATAATAATATATTTCTTCTTTTATGGAATACACTGTGTACACGGAGAGAAAATTTTGTGTCATAATTACAAAATGATTTAGTATTTTTTTTTTTTGTGTTTCTGAGCAAAATTTAGTTTTTTCGACAGGTGTTTAGTCATTCAAGCAATGGTCATGGAGTAATCGCAACAAACCGGTTTTAGTAAATGTTGATTTTGTAATAGTAGCAATACAATATTTTTTTCAAGTAAAATGTTTTGTAAATCCAACCATAATTAGAAATCACGTCTGACGTCATATCTATTACTAGTCTGATATCTATTTCTACAAAACACATTTTGTACATTATTATTTTCTAGTAATACGTTTTGTAATTACCACAAAAATATGGCTCATGTCTGACGTCATTAGCAATGACTAGACTATTACTTATTTCAATACTTGATCTTACTAAACAGTTTTGTAATTGTAGCAACAAAACGTAGTTAGTTCCTTAGCTAGCTACCAACATTTTACATGTCTTTACAAGACACTATTAATTTCAACAAATGATTGTACTAACTATATCGGAACAATGTTTTTGACAATTCGTTTTGTTATTTTTATGAAACGAATGTCAAGTATTACACACACTTAGTAGGTTTTAGTTAATGTTTTGTATTTTTTACAATTTATTTTGTAACTGGCTTGGGTTGGTCACCGCGCCGCCGGTTATTTTGTTCGATTCGTTCATTCCGTTCGCATCGGCTGGACCAAGTGGACCAAGCGTACGCTTAAAATAAAAATATTTAAATATGTAGTTTCTCGTGTGCTTTCGCTCGCTCCCTCCGTGTCACATTCGAAATGAGTGTGGCACGGGGGGATTAATTATTAAAATTAAGTAAAATGTGTTGAGTCTTAGCTTACCTACATAACAGTGTATCTACTAAACTGTGCCAGTCGCTTTACGCCGCCGCCGTCGCCATAATCGCCATTTTGTCGCACACTCACGACTTACGGACAAGAAGGAACATGATGAAAATTTGAAATGGATAAGCTAACTAGAGATTTATTAATGAATTGGGGCTTGTCCGAATACATTACCACATTTAAAGGTATTTGAAATTTCTTTAATATTTACTTACTTCGATCAACATTAGCTAATTATGTATGTACCTACTCTCACCGGGTCACAAAAATCAAAGCTAATTTGTTTTTTTCCTCTGAAACTATAGGGTCGTAGTAGGTAGGATCTTAAGGCGCCTTCAAATTAGCCGCAAGGTGCCGCGCTGCTTTGTAAATATGTAGTACCTATGTAAAAAAAACGCGCGTCACGGCCGTACATCCATACGATACTCGTGCGCAGTGCCGCTGCAGCGCGGCTAATTTGAAGGCGCCATATCAGAAAACTTCTAATCCGCACCCGGAAGGCCGCATTAATTTACAATATTTTTGATATCGTTTTCAGGTGCATGAGCATAATGCTTCATTTTCTCTGCTTGATGTAAATACAGAATTGGACACATCTCTTGGCAGCATTGGCAGACTGTTAAAGGAATCAACCTACTTTGAGGCTTCCCCAAATAGCTTTGCAGCCACCACAGAAGTATGCAACTTAGATGAAACATTAACTCCGTCAAGTTCTACACCACATTCAGCGAAGCCAAGAAAAATACAATTTAAGGCTATTGAAGAGACATCTCAACAACAACCAGGAGGTAGTCGGCAAATTGTGCAAGGTGGTGATCAGCCAGGGCTTCAAGCTACTAAAGAGACGTTTAGGAACAAGGAAAATTGTCAACAAGCTGTGCAAAATATTGATTACACGCAGCCAGGATATGTAAGTAAAGCTGTTTTATCTGCTTTTATTTAACTCTCCGTAGATGTAATGACTATGTTACTCTTGTTTAAAAAAATATTCAATGTAACATAGGTTACGTTAATGGTGAAATAATTTTTGAAATTGGTCAAGTAGTTTTTCAGTTTATTCATTACAAAAGTACAAATCTTCTCTTCATAATATTAGTGTAGATTGAAAATATTAATGAGTAACATACTTTGATCAAATATACCTGATCATAGGTAACATACATAATAAATATAGGTAACACACCTAATAAATATACCCATATAATATTTTTCTCTGATTCTAGGTTCTAAAAACTTTGCACTGTTCACTAGATGGAAAAGCAATATTAGCGCAGATATTGGTCCTTAGAGATCCAGGAAATATTCAATAAAGAATCTCCTGCAGTATATTATGCTCCATATATATCTGCTAATGTGAGAAGCACTGCACGAAATGCCTCGGGTAAACTTCTTCGGTTCATTTACAACAGACGTCGCGTATTGAGAGAACGAGGAATACTAGAAACTCGTTCCCGTTCCTCTTCAAGGGCTTCATCAATAGTTTCTGATCCTGCCACTGCACTATCCGACATAGGTAAGCTTATTTATATATAGACGAGCAGCTTTCGCTAATACGAGTATGTCTATGTCACGCAGTGTTGAAGTATAGTAATTTTGAGTCACTGTCCTAGTCACACTTTTTTTTAATATTCTTTTTTTTTTTTTCATGTTTTTTATTGGCTTGCGTTGGCATTTTGTCAATTTGGTGTTCTATAGTACATCACTAACTTGTCAGTCGTCGAGTTGTCAAAAAACCATTAATAAAATTGACAAATTAGAGTACTTTTTAGTTTTTGTCTTCAACCTGAATTCTGCATCCAGAAACAAAAGAACATACAATAATTTTGTTACAGATCCTGATGAAACAACAGCTGAAAAGCTCAACTGGCTACGTAATTCCCTCGAACCATGGCATCTTGTGGAAGATAACTGGAATGCGACAGCTAAATGCAGATTGTGTTCCAATTACTCTGGAGGCGGCAGTGTGCAAGAATATTTTAATGAATACCCCGTCTTGAAGCGCCCCACTGGCTTTCAACTACTACTGAATGATTTTAAGGTGCTATATGAGGACAAGTCTGACGCCCTATTTACTAACATTGTTCCTCTGCGTGAGAAGATTATTGCAATCGCCAAGGAGAAATTCAAGAGTTTACGTGATAAATACTTTAAACAAACAATCGGAAAATACTTGTCTATAGTTAGCGGTAAGTCTTGCTTATTGATTGAGTGAGCAATGATTGTTTTGTATTGTTTTGAGATACTAATATTTTATACCATACCACGATTGTAAATTTTCAGTCTAATTTTTTGTTTTATTTCAGATCCAGAGTGTCCAGAGGCGATTAACAACGCAGCTCTTCTACTTTTGCCGTACTTGACATCCAGTGTGCCGATAAAGGAGAAGCGCAAAGTGGCTTGGAAGCCCTCCAAGTCAGAAGTTAGGGACGGTTTCCTCACCCAAATTGCTTCAGACTCTGAAATCGAAACAACAATTGCAAGCCGGAAAACAAAATTAGAAAGGTTAAATAATGTAAAATACTTAGATAATATACTTACAAGGTTATATATATTTATAAGGTTTCTTGAAATAAATTACTCGTTTATTAATTATTATAGTTGTTATTATTTTTCAATATACTACCTCAATACTGGTAATTCTTTTCTGTGTCACGTTGCGAAGAATCAACCAATCATGTGATTCCTAGTATTTTTTCGGTGATTTCAACCAATAGTTGTAATTTCTGCAAAAATAAGATGATAATTAAAAATCTACTCGGCGCATATTGTAGATAGTATCGCCAAAGTATTTTTTGAACTACTATATTGTGCTTTGTATTTTCTAATTTCATGAAGTATTTTGGTGTTGGCAGAAGTGGCCACATTTTCCAATAGCTAAACACTTAAGGAAACAAGAAAGTACAAAGCACAATATATGTAGTAGTTCAAAAACTACTTTGGCTATTTATCTACAATATGCGCTGAGTAGATTTTTAATTATCATCTTATTTTTGCAGAAATTACAACTATTGGTTTAAAATCACCGGAAAAAAATACTAGGAATCACATAGATATTTGCCGATATTACAAAACGATTAGTAAAAACACAGGAAGGCATTACAGTAGACTTGCAGAAGTTACAAAACTATTAGTAGAAATCACAGAAAAAAATACTAGGAAGCACACAGATATTTGCTGATATTACAAAACGATTAGTAAAAACACAGGAAGGCATTACACTAGGCTTGCAGAAATTACAAAACTGTTAGTTGAAATCACAGAAAAAATTATAGGAATCACATAGAATTTTGCTGATATTACAAATGATTAGTAAAAACACAGGAAGGCATTACAGTAGGCTTGCAGAAATCACAAAAGTATTAAGAGAAATCACAGAAAAAATACTAGGAATCACATAGATATTTGCTGATATTACAAAACGATTAGTAAAAACACAGGGAGGCATTACAGTAGGCTTGCAGAAATTACGAAGTTATTAGTAGTAATCACAGAAAAAAATACTAGGAATCACATGTTTATTTGCTGTAATAACAAAACTATTAGTAAAACTCTTAGACCTAGACCTAAGCGAGAGACTTGCAGTAATTACAAAACGATTTAGGTACTTGATATTACAAAGCCAGTTTACTCGTTGTTACTTGGTTGTTTGTTTGTTATTATTAAATGCAATTACTAAAGTCGTATTGTCGTATTTATGAAACGGTTTGTCATCGTGGGAATTACACGTATTTTGGTTGGAAAAAGTGGTTTTCTAGTAAAGTTTTCTCTCAGTGTACTCTGGTTGTCAATATATAACAGTACAGGTGACTTATTTCTGCATTTCAGTTCTAATAATAAGTTTCTTAATTATATGGCTTCTTTACTTGCCTCATATAATGCTACATATTCAGCATCTGTACTTGATACAGCTACTGTTAAAATTGTTTTTACACTCAAATGAAATAACACTACTATACAATCATGTAAAAGATAATAATATATCCTGGATAAGACTATAGACCATATGGTCAACACAATCTGATGCCCAATCAGCATCGGCCGGCATATCCTATTAAATCTAAATCATTTTTAGTTTAACATATTGGACCAAAATGCTTGATATTTTCAAGTATTATTAATTTTACATGCTTCCAATATGTTTCATTATAATTGTTACTAAACTGACTAGGATAAAAAAAAACAGCATAAATTATGTATGGCTGGGTTACCATTGACAAATAAAGCAAACTTACTATTAATTGCTTGTAAGGATGTTAAACTTATTTAACAAATGATTCTGATCTAAAAAAAAAAAAAAAAAAATTTTTGATTTTCTGCCTCTCATACCTAAATACTATATAATATTTTCCAAGTATTTTAATTTACATTTTAACATAGTCTTATGAATTATGATATTCAGTTACTACGTAAAGAAAAAAAAAAACACCTACAAACAAAGCAATTTATATTTTATTTGGCGGTATCGGTTGTGTAAGGAATACACAAACTTCAGACATGGCCTAGCTGACTGTTTTCAATCCAAAGATAATGTTAAATTAACATAACTTTTAAATTCTCAGAGTTCACAGACAGAATAATTAAAGAAAAGGAATGGGTTTTGTAGATAAAAGAAAACAAATTGACACCTAATTTTGGGCCCACACCACATACGGTTGTTGATTCTAGAGGCTCTGAATATTACAAAACCACAACCGGACCAGAGTTGAGAAGGAATATTGTCCATTTTGAAAAAAAAAAGGAGGTAAATGACAAGAGTATGGGAAAAAACACCTGAATTCACCTGATTCTGATGACACTAGCGATTGTGATTCAGACAACGAATAACTAACCTAAACATTAAGACAGATGTGTTGCTGGGGAGTTTGTTCCGCCACTTCTTCTTCTAAGCTAAAACTTTACGAAGTGTTGAAGGGTGGGCGTTTTGAGGGACTGTCTTTTGTGAAATTTAACCTTCGAGAAGGGCTGATTGTCAGCCTGGTTTGAATAAATGACTTTCTATTTTGAAATTAACAATGTATCAATGTATACACTTCTTTTGTTTAAAACCTCTATGTAATCTATTTGATTGTGTTACTAATGAATGAATTTCAATTGCGTTATAAATGAGTTTAAGTCCTAAGTTTTTATTTAGTAAAAATAATATCTGAAAAATCTATATTTGTAAAAAAAGGAAGAGGTGTGATGAATAAAGATCATAGACACGGAGGCAGGCCCGCGCGGGAAAATGTGTCACTGACAGCTGTCACTCGAACCGAGCGGGCTTGCACCCGATTGCTATTTCAAACCACCAAACTATTGTTTTATTTAATAAACTATTTGTGCTTACCCCTGTGACTAGTGGACGTCACAATACCTATGCCTATTTGCCCTTATTTTCCGAGTGCCAGATCGTTATGCCTTATAAAGGGTTAAGGCGTCAAGTTGACCTTATTTGCGTCCAACAAGTGCTTATGCAAGGAAACGTGATCTATCTTAGGAAAGTTTTTTGTGTTTTTAGGGTTCCGTACCTCAAAAGGAAAAAACAGAACCCTTATATTAGATAGACAGACACACGAGGTGTCTGTCTATCTGTCCGACCATTCCCCCGGTCTTATCTCCGAAACTACAGACCCTAAAATTTTGAAAAAAATACAAAATTTAGTTCAACACTTACAGATTACAGGAAAACCTATAAGAAGTCTATGGTGCTAAAATAACATGGAAAATATGTACTACAATGGTACGGAGCCCTTCATGTGCAAGTCCGACTTGCACTTTTCCAGTTTTTTTTAAAGAAAATATTTGTCGGCTTAAGAGACAGCTATACTTAATTGAAAATATTAAAGCAAGTTATGTTTGTATCCTTTCTGATAAGAATGATACGAGTATTCCTTGTTTTATTATTATGCCTTAATATGACCATTGTTTAATCAATTAACTAGTTCAGAAGCCAACATCACTTTGGTGTTCTTTCTTTTCTTTCCTCCAGAACAGTTCGTAGGCTCATTGCCAAATCGACTTTGCTTGAAGATTTTATATACAACTTCATAATAAAATTATCCTCCAACTAAAAAGTCCGTGTGTCCCACACTGCGTGTAACACCACTATCGTTAGCACGGTCGTTGACTCCCAGTCTTACAATACGGGGTTCCGTACAACAGTACAACCTATTTCGATTGTGCCCTTCTTATCCGCACAAACGTGTGCCGGCTTCCGCCCTATTAGTAGTGGTGACTCGGCATTTCACTAATGGACAGCTCGACGGGTTGGCGGGATTCCTTTAACTGGTTACTGGCCCTCATGTTTTTGTTGCGACAAAATCAATTAAGCTCTGTAGTGTTTTTGTTTAATCAATTTCGTGCGGTTGTGTTGAATTAATGCGTACGTCGGATTGACTGGCTGTGTGGTTTTGTTTCGATGTATGAATGTACAATGGCTGCGTTATGAAAGGGTTGAAGTGCCATGAAAAAAAATGGCGAAAATAAGTTAATGTACACACATGAAAAAGTCTTTTTTTGAAGGCAATTCATTATTGGGGGTTTGGGTTTCCGCACTTGGTCCTTGAAGTGGACCATTGTGCGTGAGCCATGTTGGCCGATCACTCTAACCAGCCCACCTCCCTCCAGAAACAGATCAGACTTCCCGGTCTCCTCAGGGCATCCACAAGGGATCTTGGTGTTCCTAGGGTTTCCTCACGAATCTTGGTAACGCCTGTGCACTCAAGGAGCACATGCGCCACCGTTTCCTCCGCCTCCATGCATGCTCTGCACAGGGGACTGTCTGTGATTCCTAGGCTGTGGAGGTGCTTATTCAGTGAGCAGTGTCCAGTGATGGTCCCCGCCACCAGACGCAGGCTATCTCTGTCCAGACGCAGAAGGCGCCTGGTCAGCTTTATATCCAAGTTTATTTTTATTCTTTTATTTTGAAAGCAATGAGCAGTAGGCTTAGCCAAGTTGACAATCTACAAACGTTGACGCTAGTAGAAAACGACTCAAATGTATGGGGATGACGTCATCTCAACGCTAAGTCACGTGGTCAGAACAAACGAATAGAAAATTCGTAGCCATGTTTACAACTTATCAAATCGTTCAAAATGATAGAATGAAATGTGATCCTTTCTATAACGTTGATCGCTACATCCCATATAAATGCTAGCCATGTCACACTTTTGACAAGCGCAAACGAAACGTTGGCGAAGTATTTGAACGATACGTTAGCGTTTGCCGAGACCCTGGAGATAACGCTTAAAAATGGCGTCTATATATGATACAGCTGTCTTGAGACCGAGAAGTGTTTTGTTTATTTCTCATAATTTTGGATTCTATGTGCCTATTTAGCATTTAAAATACATACTTTAAATATATTGTGGTGCGCTAAGGGTCAAACACAATAATTATTTTGTTTGTTTCATAAGAAGTACCTAGTATAGGTTCATGCCGCGCAACACGTCATTGTTTGTATTGTAAACTTTCAAGTGCCCAAGTATATTAGATTTTAACAAAGGAAGGTCACAAAATAAGTAATAATTTACGTACCTTTCCACTAATTCCAATCTACCTGCGAACTGTTCTGGGTCTGGTCGAGATCTCGATCCAATATTATAAAAGTTATCACTTCATATAAGTATCTTTCATCGAAATGCACAATATCATATTATTTCACGACACAGTAATGTTTAAAATTACATTCCGCACTATGATATCATATTAAACCAATTGTAAGAAGAACTTGTACCTTATTTCACTTACTTTTTTAACACTTAATACAATTTATTCCTTTCATAACAATTCAAAACAAAACTTCAACCCGCGCATAAAGTAAACAACTGCGATTTTGACATTAGTTTGACGTTAGTAGAAACGCTCACCATAGACTAAAGTGTAGGTTTTTTCTATATTTATTAGAGAATGAGCGATCGACTCAGTTGTGTGAAGTTGGCTACCAACTTAGCGCTTTCTATAATCGCTTGCGCCGAAGCGTTATCTATTGTAGAAAGAGAATAGAAACGAAGCGGTTGTAACTTGGCTAGCCCTACAGATCTGAAAGTCTGCGATAATTTTTACTTAGGTATTTCTTGTGCTTCGTCTGACTATGTCCTATAACTGGTAAAATAAAGATGATAAGTAGATGTGAAGTGTGACGTTCACTAGTCACAGGGGTAAGCACAGATGGTTTAATAAATAAAACAATAGTTTGGTGTATTATGTATTGAAATAGCAATCGGGTGCAAGACCGCTCGGTTCGAGTGACAGCTGTCAGTGACACATTTTCCCGTGCGAGCCTGCCTCCGTGTCTATGATCTTTAATCATCACATGAAGTATTGAAAATGCCTTCGTCCCAAAACTAAACATTTAAATTAAGTAAGGGTGGCCCTCTAATATGTTCTCGTAGCGGCGATCGGCGGCGGCGACCTCTCGCGCCCGGCCCTGGTGCAAGCCATGGTCCGGGGCGAGGAGGAATGGGACGCCGTCGCCTCCTTCTGCGAAGCAGTGATGCTAGCGAAGGAGGCGGCGGAACGTGAGAGGGAGAGAACCTCTCGTCCCAGCCGCCGCGGGAGGCGCTCCGGGCGTCGGGGGACGCGGGCCTGTGGACGGTGAGTGATGGGTAAGCTCGCCGTCCGTCCGTCTTATGACGACGACAGGCCGTGTCGACGGCGCGTTCGTGTTCCACGCGCGCCTCGAAGAGATGTCAGCAACATGGAAGGAGCCCCCCGCAAGGGCCGACGCCCGTCGGGGCTGCAGGTTGTTCGCAGATACCGTGGCCTCGACATGAAGGGCTAAGAAGGAACATGGGTGGTTTTTAGTCAGTAGAAGTCTGACACTCCTTTTCGCTCTGCCCAAGAGCGGGAGGGGTCATTTGATGATTTTCCACCCACCATAAAAAAAGGCCCTCTAATATTGATGACACAGATATTAAGGGGCTTGTGTACATTATGTGGTAACATTATTGGCTGATAGTCCCTAAACAAGAAAAATTTCACAAAAAAGAAACTCCCGTCCTACAGAAAATGCGAAAAATAAAGCACATTAAAGTAAAAACTTCGGATAATCGTATTGGATAACACGCGATCCGACCACCCGTCAGCCGGCCCTGTAATTATGATAATCGAGCCAGTTCGTAGCACTTACGGGTTTATTCTCTGAAAATTATTAGTTTGCATTTTTTATCAAATGAGTGACATAATGTTGTTGACATCACTATTGCTAGGGATGGCTTTAGGACTTTTTACTATGACTGGTCAAACATAATATTTTTCTAAAGGTTTTAAGGAAATAAAGGGAGCTCGTGGCTGCATAATAACAGCCGCTCGGGTCGATCTTCCGGGCCGTATGTGGGTGTATAGTTGGGTCCGTGGATGGTTGACCACCCATATACAGGGTGTAAATCAACCCATCACACAGCCGTCAACCAAGCATCTAAGTACCCCTGCGCAAAAATTTTTGCTGGGAAACAACTTTTTTTTTGGGGTGAAAAATCACATTTTAGGGTAAAACTCAATGTAGCACTGTTAAAACATTGTGCTAGTGGATGCTTTGAATAATAAACGGGTCATGAAGGTAATTTAAGTAAAGTTAGAACCTGAAAAACTAGTATTTACAAAAACAGCTTTGAAAAATTTGGAACTTTGACCCCCAATACCTCCGTCACTAGGAGGTTCCCAGGTATGGTCTAGAACAAAAAAATGATCGCAGTGGTGGGGAAAACACGTACCCTTCGTTTGCGTTAAGGGTACTTTTACACCCTTTATGCTGAGTTTTCTCCGTGTCTCGCAATTTGTTTTATTATCATTTCGATCCACTTTCACTTTTTGGTTGACAGAATTCACCGTTTTCAGGTGGTTAACCCGTCTCTAGCAGGCATATCAACTTCATACAATCATATTTACTTGCCCAGGATTGCGACAAACTAAAGTCAAGCGCCTTCTTTCCGAATTCCATCATAGACGCCTGGCCCATGAATGAATGACTCATACGAACATGTATGTATGTAGCGCCCCTCAGCCAATACCGTTAACAAAACAAGTTCATTAAAATGTTAATACCGCCAACTTCCCTGATTAATTATTGTGTTGTTTTTGTTTCAGGTAAGCAATACCAATTCTCGCTATACGACCACGGTACGGTAAATATTCGGCGCAATTATAGCTGTTCGCTGCCTGTGTTTGGAATAAAAGGGAGACATTACGACGAGATTGGGAAATTCCCAATTGGGAATGAAGGTTTATGGTGTATTTCAAGTAATTGAACAGCGGTGTTAAATATTCGTCCCTTTTTCCTTCAAATATTACAGTTACTTAGGGAAGTAAGTACTGCAGGTGACAACATAGAAGAAATTTTCTGTTAGATTTTATACGAAATTAAATATTTAAGCAACCATAAGGCTTAGTTTGATTGAAAACAAACACAGGTACTAATAAAAAAGTTACAAAATATGTATCTAGGCAAGGTCTACACAAACACTACACAGACAGTCAGAAAAATCATTAAACAAACTACGTTACGTAACTTAACGACTGCCCCAAACTCCACCGTTTATGTTACACGACTTTACAGCGATAGCTGTCGAGAATAAAGCGATAACCCTGGAACTGTCCAGGGTAAAGTTAGAAATGGTAACTTTTTGTATAATCAATAGGTACGTTAGATAAGAAGGAAAAACAGTGTGTAGAAATCGCAGAAAGTGGCGTGTAGTTTCTACCTAAAACTATTGCATTTTACCCATAGTAAACAGGGTATATGTGGGCAAAAGTCGTGTATGTGATGAGAAGAATTACTGAAACGGATCCGGTAAACAAAAATAAAAAGTTGAAAATCCTATCCATAGCTCTAATAGATCCAACAACATTTGATTTCTGCGTCATGAAAATAAAAATGACAAACGAAATTGAGTCGTAGTTTCGTTTGTCTCTTAGTCTAATTTGAAAGAAAATAAGTCTAATGTTCTACGTTCGTTTAAAAATAGACCGTGACCTGTCTAAATTCACGGTCTAATTTTAGAAGGGCAAATTGTCAGTGTCAATATTAACTAGCAATTAGGATGGACTCGACACACTTAAGACGCGGCGGCATGTCCGTGACGTTAAAAGCCGTTCAGTTGGCAAGTAGCCGGCGTGTTGGTGGCTTAGGCTTAGGTCTGTAGGTGTCACGGAGACACCTACAACTTACAGCGAACGCAGTTTTACCATGCTGACCGCATCCAGTTAAGTTATCATTAACGCTGATAGCGGAATATTAACCATGTTTACTATTTGTTTTGACACCCCCCCAAAATAACTTAATTTGCCCTGGCTGGTAGCGTTACATTCAAGGCTAGGTTGAACTTTGATCCACTCACAAAAAAAGTTATTGTTTTTTTAACAATAACTTCTGTTAATCCGTCATGGTGCTTGCAACAGCGCCGAAATATCGGAAAATCAAAACAGATAATAAACATAGTAAATATCTCCTAATGAAACTTATATAATAATATTATTCTATACCAGGTTTAATATCGATTCCTACTGTATGAAAAATATTAAAATTAAATAAATCAATCAATCAACTTGGCCGATCGACTGGCCGTAGGGTATAAATATTTAAACGAATTTTCTGTAAATATTGACAGGGCGGTGAGAGAGCTCTGTGTAAAAGTAGGCCAGTATGTTTTAAAAATAATATATTTCAAGTAGAAAACGGCACTATCCAAACTACGATCATACTAGATTATTATTCGACGCAATGCCCAAAACTGTGAAAGAAAACTTTGTAAAGCAACCAATGTATCTTAGAACCAAAAATTCGAAGACAATATGTGTCATCTACCAACTAGCACTCGGCCAATGAGGTTCATTACATTCTCTCATACAAATTGAGATCGTTTTATGCTGATAATTTTTAAGACCAAACCAACCAACAACAAAGAAAACAAAAACTCTATTCAAGCTTCATTACCACCCAAATGAATTCCCTAATATTGATAAAATGGTACCAGAAAAACAAGATTTGCTGACACATCTTATACACATTAAACGCGAGGTTATAAGCAACACGTCATTGGGGGCTTCCCTCTCCCCCACACCTCTCATAAATACGCCTCCCCCGTATACGGAACATGTTTCCAGTCTCAATAGTAATGTTAAGGGATTTCTATGCTATAATAGAAAACGCGATGTGACTTCGTTGTTGGATTTCGGCAAGTTTTGGTGAATGAGCGTATCCGGTGTTTTCTTTTTCTGTCTTGCTTTTAAAAATCATAACACAGTTTGGTAGTAGGTCTGTTATTATATTTTTATGAAGCCGACTATGTCTACTATTAAACGTGGGATGTTTCATAGCCCAGTAGAATGAGCAATCCTAGGGGATATCACCACGCACGATGAAGCGTAATACGTAAATACGCACCCTATCTTTACTACGCCTATATACCGTAATGAAAAATTTCATATCGCCTGCAATAGCTTTAATATTAGAACCCTCACTTATTTTGTCATTTACGAAGTCATCATCTAAGTGCAATTCCAAAACAGCCCCAAACGTTGCATTTGCTATGATAACCTCCTCGATACCGTGAAGATGCCCAAAATATACCGAAGATAACAGTTATATTTTGCAATATCATTTTGAACGAAAATGGCGACATTTTCGCACCATTTTCGAGGAGGGCAGCATCGGATGTCAGATAAAAAATAATAAATAATGAGTGTGGGAGGGGAGGGATTACAAAGGGAGAGTTTCCGATGGGCAGAGATCAACGAGATTTGCGGTTTTAGACTGCTTTCACTGTTCATTTGCGAACGACGGCTTATGGTTCGTTCAACCAGTGTTTTGGCATTTAAATCACGTGTTCATCTTGTTAATTACACTGTATTAGGTCCAAAGCTTTATCTGGCTTCAGGCTGACGAGTTATTCATCCGTTATTTATACCAAAATTTGTGTTTTGTATTATATTTATCACGTGTGACAGTAACGTGAATTAATTGCGTCGACATTCTAAATTCTTACCACTTGGGCGCACATGATGTTTGTTTTACTACATATTGAAATACATTCCGCCATAAAGTAACTCGACTAGAGTATCTTTATAAACGATATATTTCTGCATTTTATGAGAAAACATCTTAAAATTTCAGTGTTATTTTAAGTATCTATCAAAACATCAGTATGTAGAACTTAAGTCGTGTTTCTGGCCAAGCTCCCACAATTAACTTACCGTTCATTCGCCCGGCTCCCGACGATCTTGCGCTTCTTGGTAATAATCTAATTCGGGACTTATCCGATACGTCCATTTACCGTTCGGCTTCAGGGGAGGGTAAACAACATTTTTTAACAAGGATACTGCTAATACTATCTCTTCGTAGCTAAAGTATCTATTTGGAGTGCAAATGAAGGGATCTTAGCTATCAAGCTTTTTATATTTGCGTGCGAATTGGTTGTGGTATTCATTTGATCTCATTTCGGCTACGTATATTGATGTAGGCTAATTCGGAGAGTGCCTTTGAATATCCCCTTTATAAGACCGCAGTGTTGGAAATCGGGACAGTAGATAAGACGATGACACCCCTTCAGTTATCGAGTGGTTGGCTGCGACCCGATTAGAACGCCACAAGCTTAGTTATATCATGAGTTTCAACATAATATCTTGCGCTGCATTTAGCAGCTTTTCTTGGGTTGTTAGCGAATACACGTTTTGCATTCATCATCATCAGCCGTAAAACGTCCACTGCTGGACAAAGGCCTCCCCCATAGAACGCCTAACGAACGGCAATCTGCCGTTTGCATCCACCGGTTGCCCGCGACTACCACGATGTCGTCGGTCCACCTGGTGGGAGGCCTACCAACGCTGCGTCTTCCCCATCGGTTGTCGGTTCTTCGAGCGTTTTGCATTAATGATGTCTTTTCCGAGCACATTTTACATTGTTGTCTATAATCTAAGTGTGTGTAGTGTGCATACAGGCTCTTTTGAGTCTGACTCGTCCGGACGCTTAAATATATCTACCACCCTGTTGGCTACATTTTCAAATTCACTTTTTACTGGATCCTACAAACTTCTAGGTACCCATAATTCTCCCAAGCAGCTTTTCTCAATACTCCCGGGAACGCGAATTTTTGCCCTCTGGCTATCACTCTGAAAATGGCAGCATTTTATTGAATTTTCCTACTCGCTCGGGCAACTCCTGTACTTTAAAGAACTTTTCAGAAATTCTTTTGAAATCAGCTTAAACACAGAAACATTTCTTTTTAATCTTAATTCACGATGTTTTCAAACAAAAAAGTGATAAAGCGGCTAGACCTAAAGGCCTTGCCACACTGGCTATTTAAAAACGTGTTCAGAGGCGAAATTTTTCAACACGCTTGTTGCGGTGGCGTAGCGAGTACGCCACTTATGCACAACGTCATCGCCGCGTGTGTGAGGAGAGTAATTGACGGGAGTGTACATTATTGTAAAATCGCGCAGATGCGTCGCGTAGTCGCGGCCGGATCGCTTGTTACCCGCTGACACCCCGTTCGCGTCGCTGAAAACACGCTGGCGAATCGTCAGTGTGATAGCGCTCAAGTTTAGTCCCCAAGTGGTTCAAACAAACTTATTTTATGTAAATTAGTTCTGGGATCATAATATTTTCTGATGGAAATGTTTTTGTTTTACAGCTTTTATGTTATTAATACAAGTTTACAAGTTATATAAGACTTCAGGCTTTGCGTTGTTAAAAGTTATATTTAGGGGTAATCGACGGAGACGTGACGTCAATGAATCTAGGTAACCTGTAATTTCAAAGAGCCGTTTATACCAGATATTTATTTTTATTCTAGCACAAATAGAGGGCCGTAATCTAAAATTAATTGCTTCGTGATAATGACGTTCTTTTTTTTGTCGATTAGCTCACCTTTACATGCCTTTATGGCTACGGAATTTGTTTGAAAGAATGAGTGCGGCCCTGGAACGCAAACGGCATTAGAAAGAACACGGATGGGTTCTAGTCAGTAATAGTCTGACATTTCTGCCCAGACACTGAGACTACCGCCCAGAGCGAGAGGAGGAGTTATTTGATGATTTTCTATCCTTAAAAAAAGGGCTACCATGTAGGTGGCTGTAAAAAGCTTCATCTAAAACTTTGCGTGTATTATAATATACGTACTATACATATACGAAGAAAATTGCAACGAGGGTTCGAACTTTTTATATTTCAATCACTTCGATAGTTCGCGATAAAAGAAAAAGATTTAACGCAAACCCCTCTTTATTTTACTTCGCCCGAAACTTAAGTGACCTTTTCCGCAAAACCTTTAAAATAAATCTTAAGTAAATAACGGTTGCCAACCCGAGGAAAAGATCAGTCCGATTTAAAACTGAAATCCGACTATATTCCTTAGGTATATAAATTGCTTTTAGACTGCCACCGCCTGGCAGCAAAGTTTTTTTTTTGTTGTTTACAAGGTTATTAATTGGGAGGGATTCATTGTTCTGAGAAAATACGTTTTTTTATGTTAGAGTAGTGCACAACTACATTGATTAACCTTTACTATAAATTGACTAAAAACAATCATACGATTTTATTTACGAAAAGAGTTTTTAAGTTAAACTAAACAGCTGTTTTTCTTAAGTCAAACCCGTGAAAACAGTAACCTTTTCTATCACTACAAGTTTCTGAATTTTATCTATTTCATTGAATCGCCTCGTATTGGCCAAAAGACTACGTAATCCCAGGTTACGTAACCGTTTCGCGTCATCATATGTCTAGCTTTAGATATGGCCTTATGTAGTCCTTTGTTCCTGAAAACTTTCTTTCCTAGTTTTCTGTTCGAAGAAGCGAGTCGTTTATGTAAAGAATGCAACACACTTTTTCGGGTCTACACATTCGATTCGACGTATAATTTTCATTCGGTTCAAGCAGATCGGTGTATCATTAACACTGAAAACGCAACGCAATCATGGTGCTTGTAACAGCACCGAAATATCGGGAGCTCAAAACAAAAAGTAAACATGGTAAATAACTTGTTTTGTGACCCTGTTAGTTTAAAACTTAGATCGGTGTATTCCGTTTGAAATTCATCATGTTTTGATCAGAAGTGATAAGCAAGCGACTTTTCCCCGAAAGTATATTATTTCTCTTTGCCGAATCATACCGACCCGAACGCGTGTGTAATGCCCCTTAGATCTAAGAGTACATTACATTTCTGCCGTGTACAGTAACGACAAGTAAAATAAATGTCGATGGTTGTTAATGTTAGGAGATTTTAATGCGAAAGTCTCATGTCAAAGACGGGAGGAATTTATTTTATTACGGCGGAGATGTCGTGTCTAAAGATAAATGAAATTGAACCTATTTGTTTCAAATACGAGAAATTTATTTGAAATATTGTAGGAAACCTATTTATCTGCCAGACTTTTCCCAAGTATGTTGGGGTCGACTTCTAGTCTAACCAGATGCAGCTGTATACCAGTATTTAACATGGAGCGACTGCTAACTGACCTCCACAACCCAGTTAGTGCTGGGTAATACGATACCCCTTTGGTAGACTGATTGTCGGAGTAGGGTTGGGCCACTGACTATTTAACGACTTGCAAAGACTTACAATTTGATAGCCGGTACCAAAGGCTTTTTGTTTTTTTGGGGGTGGTGGGAAATCATCAAATAACCCCTCCCGCTCTTGGGCAGAGCGGAAGGGAGTGTCAGACTTCTACTGACTATAAACCACCCATGCTCCTTCTTAGGCCTTGTGCTGAGGCCGCGGTATCTCTTTCGAACAACCCGCAGCCCCGGGGACCTGTGCTTTCCGAAGCACGGACGAAACTCGGTATGTAATGGACGGTCACCCACCCACGGACCCACCTAGACAAGCGTGGTTTAACTTAAAGATCGTCCCGAGTCGATTTAGTCACAGCTCCTAAAGCAAGCTCCTCCTTCATTCTAGGACATCCGGCTACTTATTTTTACTACCACTTCCATGTGTATTTACGTTCAACATAAGCTCATACATATATTGTACGTGGATTTACCAGCACGTCGTCAATAAACATACACAAGCTATTTGTCGGATGAGTTTTTTCTCCCGAATCTCCAATACAAGGCCGAAAGCTAAAACTATACATAACTCCATCAACCTTATGCAAGGGATCGTCGCTTTTACGAAACATCTTCCCCAGGGCGTATAGGGGCTTCGTAATCTTTTCCAACCCCCACAAAACTTCAACATTTCACATTCCCCGTATAATTTCAAATATCATTGTAAACTTTCATCAAAAATAAATCCGCGACCAAACTCTATTTCGAAAGAAAATGCAGAAATTTTCAAGTAGTTTGATCCCCCTTCTACCCTCCACATTCCTTCGAGACGTTTCTTAATTTACTAACTGTCCAACTTTTAACGTAAATCAATTCACCTTACTCATTTTCTGGAAAGTTCCAGAAGAAATGAGAAAAAATGTGTACGTGTACACCTTTATTACTGGTTAGGGAGCGGAGACAGTTTTGTTCGTAAACTTGGGATCAATATTTGTTTGGTACAAGAACTTGAGGAGACTGGAATTCGTTTTAGAAAGGATTAGGTCTCTTGTCTGGAACCTAGATTGCCAGTGTTGTAAACTGATATTATTTTCCCCCTCTGGGAAATTCTCTGTTTTATAATTTTTCACATCAACTGCCTCGTTGAAAACGTATCTATAGGCGTTTTTATAGAAGTTTAAAGAATAATTATCGATATACATAAGATGTATTATATCTTGGTTAGTTTTTGAATTATTTCAGTCATTGTGTTATTGAGTTTTTCCATCAGAATTCTTTCAGTAGCATACTCCGGGCCTGGATTTATGCCCGGTTAATAGCAATAGGCTCGCCCCTTATTACATGGCACTTAAAACATAACTGGCAAATAAAAATATGATTCTGTTTAGTCCGTCTGTTAGATTATCGAAAAATATTGGATACGTGTTTTTTGTTTTATCAAATTAATAAAAATTGTCGAAAATAAAACGTGTCAAAGATCGTGAGTGGGGCTGGTGACGTCTCGTTCTGGTAAAAAAATTACCAAACTGTGACGTCGCGCGACTTTTCAAAGCACTGTATCGTCTTCATTTATTGTTTACGTGAAAATACGTGTCCAATATTTTTTGCAAATCTATCTGACGGACTAATTAGTTTTTTTTTGTCAGGTACCCTAATCTGGGTGTACTATTAGTATTATTACACCCTGCCTAACACTTCAGGGATTAGAGACGTGATGTTATATGTATGTTGTCGTCTTGAATCTAGAATACCACTGTTGAAAACAGTTAGGTATTGTCCCCTTTCTAAGAAATTCTCTATTTTATAGTTGGTCTGACAACAATCTCCGTGATGAATAAATCAGTGTCCATCTAAAATTAAAGCTTCCGTGTCAGGCGTCATTGTTTTAAATACATTTCTGGGCAACCCTTTGCTGCGGCACGAGGTTATTTACGCACACCCATATATCAACATCCGAAAACGTACCTACCATAAGGGTTGTTTTTTTCGCATTATTTATCTTGAAAAAAACTAACATTTTTCAGCAGGAAAACCTTTGTATATTTAACGTGTGAGATGGGAGGTCGTTGCTTTACTTTTCGTACGTTAAATAGGGTAGGTTACGTAAAGTAAACGTAGGTTCATGCGTCTGCACGTCTCGCCCTTATAAGCGGGATATTTATTCGGGTTTTACGAGTATTTCGAACAGGGATGTTATGAAATTTCGGATCAGGATACGGATTTCAGAAAAATATTATACCGGATTCGGATACGGTTACGGATATGAAATTAATTCGTATTTCCTTAGTTTTGGATATTAGCTTGGCCGGGCAAAACAAACAGTGTTACTAACTCTCAAAAATATTTATCCGAAAAAAAATAAACCCCTAAAATCTCCCCAATTACCCGAAAATACTCCTAAAAAATGTGTTGTAAAAATACACATACATACATAAACTCACGCCCTTTTCCCATGGGGGTAGGTAGAAACCACAGAACGCCACTTGCTACGATCCCTACATACGCGCGTTGTAAAAATTATAATTTAGACTCCGCCTTTATCCAAAACTTTCTAACCGGTTACGGATATTTTTTTACTTCGGATATCTGATAGTTTCGGTTACGGAGCTCCATAACATCCCTGATTTCGAATAGGACCGTCTTATCAACATTCATGGCATGTCCCATTGACATCGTGACGGTACTCCGTGGTGATGTAATCCTGATATTTACGTCATGGCGCCCTGTTGTGTTACTTTTTAGTTGAAAATTATTTTTTATCCGTTGTTTGGTGTGTTGGAGGTAAATTGCGGTGAAAGTTGAAATTGGATCACCTGGTATCAATTTTCTGGTTATTTTGTGAAGTTTTTTTAGTTATGAACAAAGCTTTATTCGGTACATTAGTTACGCAGTTAGTATAGGTACCTTAGTACCCAAAAAAATAAACAGTTCTAATGTTACTAAAAAATATTGAATAGTAGCTAAATCAATTGTGAACAGGTTACAAAACGACCAGATCGCCAGAAACTATTCCAAATGTCATAAACCAAAGCCAATAAGTACTTAAGATCGTCATATTATTGTCTAGTAGGGCGTAAAAACTCCAATTTATTACCGTTCCAGTCATTCCATACTTGAGCTTCTAAATAGGTAAAGACATAGTCCGTTTGTCATGTTGTTCCCAAACATGTAAACAATCTATGTGTTACTTGATTACGTACACATAAAGTTTACGTTTAAGTTAACTTGTTACGTTTTATAAGTAATACAAAAGTACTAATCATTCTAAAATCAACTTAATTTCGACCATCGTAAAGTTGATATTCGTTTAAGTAGAAATAACTTTAATTGGAAACAAGGACTAAAAAAAGACTTGATATGACATTTTCAGACATTATCATCCACAGCCTGAATTAACCCACTGCTGGGTATAGGCCTCACTTTTCTTGTGTCTCCACCGTCCTTTGCCAGCCTCATCCAGGTTTTTCCGCCGAAGGCTACTGTGTCGTTTGCCCAAACATGGGACAGTAAAATTTTATTTCATAGCCTACTAAACAATAGGTTATTGATCGTAAATATTCAAATTGCAGATGTTGACTACGCAACTCAGTTATTAAATTGGTCGTGTGTACCTGAAGTATTTTATTAGAGGCAATAAATGTTCAGATGACAAAACATATGCGTACCAAATGTACTAGGCGGAATGGAGAATTAAATTCATAACTCCCAAGCGTAGAGAAGTCTTAAAAAAAAACTCGCGTTCCTTTTTTTTTTATTGTGGGTGGAAAATCATCAAATAACCCCTCCCGCTCTTGGGCAGAGCGGAAGGGAGTGTCAGACTTCTACTGACTAAAAACCACCCATGTTCCTTCTTAGCCCTTCATGTCGAGGCCGCGGTATCTCTTGCGAAGAACCCGCAGCCCCGACGGGCGTCGGCCCTTGCAGGCCCCTTCCATGTTGCTGACATCTCTTTGAGGTGCGCGTGGAACACGAACGCGCCGTCGACACGGCCTGTCGTCGTCATAAGACGGACGGACGGCGAGCTTACCCATCACTCACCGTCCACAGGCCGTGTAAATACACGGTCAAAAAATCAGTGCTCTAAAAATCAGAATCTATTTGTGTAAACTGTAAACCATTAGCTTTTTTTATCTATAACCGACGAAAGATTCACACACTGACTAAAATAAAATACGGAATGCATGATTACAATTTGCGTGCCATTGTCTTCACCTAGCTACTCCACCTGGGTGAAGCACCGGGACTTAGGTTTATGTATTGCTGATTATGCAAGTTATTGTTGACTTGGAACGAAAGTAGACTTAAAAGCGAACAAATCCCATACAAAATACCTACCAATTTGACCTCTCACTAAACACAACGAGCCCATCATTGTTCTTCCACGCGCCAGTAAATAAGCAGTCAGCCACAGACCCCACACTCATGACACTATTGTTCCTTCAATTTAGAACCCTAAACTATAAATTATTAAAGCCTGTTATCCATTAAGTACTAACTGCGTGCAAACTTCATCACGTTTTGTATGTGCTTGTCGCGTGTAGGGTTACCATTTCGACAGGTACTCGTCAAAAAGCCAGACAATTTATTTTTCTTTCTTTCTTTCCCTGAGCTCATACTTATCATAATTAGCATCTATTTGAAAAAAAAAATCACCTTTAAAAAGGTACATTATTTGGAATAAGAACCGATCCTAGAGGCAAGTGTTGTAGGTATATGTTTTTCCTTATTTTGTAAGTCGTGGTGGGGCGAGGACAAAAGATTTTTTTTACAATGAGAAATCATCAAATGACTCCTCCCGCTCTGGGCGGAGCAGAAGGGAGGGCAAGACTTTAGCTGGCTAAAATCCATCCGTGTTCTTTCTTTTGCCCTTTGCCTTCCAGGGCCGCGGTAACTCTTTCGAACAAACTCCGTAACCCTGGCAGGAAAATACCTGACGTATTAGGACAAATCAGAACGTATGGTAACCCTTGTCGCGTGGACGATGCATCACGCTGTGGGTGCATTAGACAGGCCGTTAACGTGCTGAGCAATTATTTGTTGGAACCTTGTGTGCTTTGAATTATGGATTGGAAGTAGATGGAATGCTTTTGGCACAATTACAAGTCACAATGGGTAGACTACACCTTATTATAAAAAGTCAAACAATAACCCTCCTTTTGAGCTTTGCCGCAGCCGGGTAAAAAGAGTTAGTGAACCTACGCAAGCAAGCCTGCGTTTTTATCATATTAAGAATATTTTAAGTAGGTAACTACACTATACATTTATGACATGCAGTTGATAACCCCCATAAAAGGAGAATAACAATACTAGTACTTACATATATTCACCAGATAAATAATAAAACTAGTGCTTAAGATTTTATTAGTTCTTTTTACCTTTTTATATTGTATTCTACAAAATCTAAAACATACATAATATATTCTTTTTTTTGCTTGCGGAACACTGTCGTCTCCACTCCTGGAGGTGGGCGCTAATGGCCGAGACACAGTATTCCTTACTAATGCGGTTGTTAACGAAGACAAACTTTTGTAAATAGGTTTTTTGTTCCAATAAATTTTTGAATAGTTTTTTTTGTGTATTCGCAAAATGTTGTTAAATATTTATTTAAGTAAACTCTACTGCATTATTCGTTTGCCAACCTTCTACAAAATCCATTGGTGTTTTTTTTACTCCTTTGCGAATAAAAATTGTTATTCATAACATACATTAGATGCGGATATTTTCAGAACAGAATATTACCTACTATAAATAAAATATGATGGTAGTCCCTCAAGGATCTGTCTTGGGGCCCTCAGCACTTAGAACTATGTTTATAGGAAATATAATATAATTTCAGTAGAAGTGTTGATTAAGTTTTCAATCAGGAATTTCTTAGTTACAGGCACAGAATCTGAACTCGTGCCCGGCTGATGGCAATAGGCTCACCGCCTTTTACATGGGACTTAAACATAACTGGCGAAATGTGGGTGTACTAATGAGTACTTCTCTGCCTAACCCTTCGGGAACAAAGATCTGCAAATTAAATTTAACCATAGCAACAAGATTAGCAGCCCAATCAAAACTTGTAGTACCGAGATACTAGAACTATTACGGGAAACGAACCGTCGCTTATTTGATACCTACTCTAATTAATGACATTCCAACAAAAGTTCAATCAGAAATAACAAATGGTAATTCTAGAATTAAATACAGAAAATTCTTTGACTCTCTCTGAAAATGCATCATCCTGTTTAAATATCATTCTCTTAGTTATTAGCATCGACGTGATTCCGATTCTGGTCCGCACTGTGGGTATGTTTGTAATCTTTCTTAGTGTTTTTTTTGCATGCTACTACCTCACAATTTGTTATAATTATGTGTGAACTATAAATTAAAGTCCATTTCACGAAAGAAGTCCCGCGGACAATTGTGGAACTAAATTAAACAGATCGGCCATGTTGTCGTTTGTCGATGTTATCAAGGTGCGTTTGTTGTGGTAGATATTTTGTGAGTTTATTATTGGATTAGTGCGTTATAAGGTATAATTACGATGCCAAAAGTTGTGAAACAACATTATGTCGCGCGACATACAGCGCTGCGTCTGCGGGACTTCTTTCGTGAAATGGACTTTAACTATGTTTATTTGTTATGTTAGTTTTAAGATAGTCCATAAAAGTCTTTCAACATCCGGACAAACCTATTGAGGTTTTTGTGATTACATTTTGTTTTTTTCTTTAATTAATAAACAATAAATAAATAAAAATTACAGGCGTGATGTTTTGGTGTTTATGGTGTGAGCACATGGTTCGTATTATTTTCCTATTACGATTCTACTAAAGCCGTTATTTTAGGCCCTCTGTTCATACCTATAAAGGTCAATTCTAAATGCAAGCTAGCACAATAAAAGTTCTATGAACGTTTTACGGGCCCGGGCACAACAGATGTCACGTGACGCAGGACACAGACTGAAATACAAACATTAATCACGTTCACCAGATGCTAACTATCCTGTAGGTATAGTTGTAATGGTAGCACAAAGGGAAGCCTCCCTTTGTTCTGCGTCCAACATGCCTACGGACGATTATTTCGTTCAAAAATTACTGCTAGGAGATGTACAGTGGATTTTACAACCCACCGTGGGTTGTACAGTCTAGCAAAGATACGTATACAGTTAGCGAAATTTAAAAGACTTCGTAAATCGTAATAGTTTGGCTTCCAAAATGTACTTTCGTAACAACGAAAAACTTTAATAATAAATAATAATAATAAATAAAGGGAATAATAATAATCGGCGGGCACACGACCAGTGAAATTGAAGGAGGCGATTCGTCGAAATCTTTGCGGTGCGGCGCCGCAACGCATCGTGTGCCCCGGCACTTAGGCTAAGGTGTACCTAATGTTACAACCACATTTCACTAGTTAAGTTTAAGTCCCATCTAACAGGAGGCAAGTACCACCGCCAACCGAGGACAAGTCTAGCCTCTTTCTTTTTGGTGGCTGGAAAGTCATCAAATAACCACTCCCACTCTTATTGCTCAATCTTCTAAACGAACAATACCAGTAAGTCTTCCATTTTCACTGCCTCATCTTCCAATTGAATTACCTTTTGCGTCCCTCTTTTTATCAAGCGATTATTTTGTTTTATTGCCCTCCTCCATACTCAAAAGGTTTCGCATGACTGGCCATTCTTCACCATCCATACTTTATATCGTTCGTCCCATCTCGGCGGCTTTTTTTCATTCACTCTTTATTATAATTGTCGGTATTATAAAGCAATTTTAATTGACATTTTCGTGTTGCTGATCACAGTGAACACCAGCCTTTATGAATGTCACATTAAGTTTCATGTTTCACTAAAGTTAATTTAATTATTAATTTTGCTTTGTGTGTTTTATCCAGAAGTCAATGCTACGAAGTACCGAAATATACCTTTACAATGAGGGCTACACTTAATAATAACTGCCACTCGGGTTGATTTTTTTGGTTAAGCTGCGCTTGCCTAGGTTGATCGGTAGATGGGTGACCACTCATTACATACCGAGTTTCTTCCTTGCCTCAGAAAGCACGTTAAGCTGTTGGTCCCGGCTGCCATTTATAGATCTTTGGCAGTCGTTACAGGTAGTCAGTGACCTGAAAGTCTGACAACCAGTCTTACCAAAAGTATACGTGACATACAATATTGGCACTATATAAAAATGCCCGTATAATATTGGCACTATATGTATAAAATGCCCCAAAATAAACTACAACAAAAAAGCAACAATGACACACTAACTCTCAATTAACGACACCCCCGCGGTTCAGCGGACTAAATAACAGAAGAAGCGGCCAGCCAATGAGCAGTCAATAAACATCTATGGACAAAATCAATCTCTATTAGCCAATCCAATTCAAGACGATTTGTCACTCTAGATCGATCCCTGAGTTTACATATCGTCACTTAAACATTTTGGTCATTCATTCGAATGAAATGGTCTAGTCGTCGCTTCCATCGTCGAACTCATTTCTGCCCTTAGGACAAGATTGAGGTCAAGAGCAGGCCCATTTCATATATTTAAAAAAACGCTACTGTTCAACAGATCCTGGATTCGATTTTCATGTCAAACCAAGTGTTATGCGATTTATACTTTAAGGAATTTCTCAGCAGGGGTCGGAGTCAGTCAGAATTTGTACACATTTGACCCCAGGTACTTAAACATAACTGACGAAATTTGGGTCCTCTCTGCCAATCCTTTCGGGGAAAGAGTCGTTAAGTTATGAACTGGACATTCTACATCACTAGAAATTTAACGATCGTGGCAGTGAACCTAATGTAATTTTATGAAGGTACTTTCTGTTATAAACGACACTGTTAATGTTCTTAATTTCTTTGTTTCGTTTTTTTTCGTCTTATTTATGGGCGCTGAACAATGGTGGTAGGAAAGAGTGATGGTAAAGGAAAAACGTGGAGAAGAATAGCTATTGCGTATAAAAGGACCAAGAAACTGTATAGCATTCGTGAGCTGCAGCTAAAAATTAGCGTCAGGTGGCACATAGGGGATGCCATTTGGCATTATGCTGAGCTGAGGTTCGTTTGGCATTATTGGTTTTGTTGGTTCATTTACTTTTTACCTGTATTTTTTGTTTTTAATGACAAATAAACGCAATTTCTTTATTTTTTTAAAGCAAGATATTTTTCGCCAGATTCCATAAACAATCCTTGATTTCTAGAACATGCAAGGTGTTATTAAATTCTTTCAGGGCTTTCTGCACAGGAGTAATTTAGATTTGTGCTCGGATGGCTGTTTTTAACCTATTTAAAAACATAACTGGTGAAATGTTAGTGTACTATCGATAAACAACAGCTGATTTACTGAACTCTACTAGAACACATGTGTACAGGATGCGAAGGAATGGGGAAATTGTCGTGAAGAAAGTTTTGAGAAAGTATGTGGATGGGTATAAGAGTAGAGGAAGATAAAACAAGTGATGGATGGACTGTGTAAGGGATGATATGGCAAGAAAGGAGGTATCAAATGAGATGACGAGTAATAGAGAAGTATGGAAGAAGAGTCATGCTGCGCCGACCTCAAATGGATTGGGGTAATGGCAACAGGGATTGTGAATAAAGGCGAGAGGATATAAGAACGAAAATATTGACAAATTCGTTGACATACATGAATGTCAACGAATTTGCCAAGCAAAGTTCCTAAAGCTTCAATTAAATTGTCAGTGCCGGGACAACGGGACGTCTGATTATCCTGATCGTGATAATATATGAGGAGATTAAGCGCTCAGTCCAAACCCGAGCTCTCACACGCCCCACTAACTCCATATTGATTTACGCCCATGACATCCTATTCAACTTAAGCCTGGATTTCAAACATTCTGTATAACATCATTAAGGGTGAATTTCGCCAGTGAAACTAAACTCAATCACTGCGCGCTTCCTCATCTGGGTAGCCATTTCCCCATTTAATCAGGGTTGGCTTCCAGTCTTACCCGATGCAGTTGAATACTAGTATTTTACATAGAGTGATTGCCTATCTGACCTCCACAACCCAGTTAGTGCTGGGTAATTCGATAACACTTGATACGACTGATTGTCAGACGATTGGACCCGCTCTAGTTTTAAGGCTAGGCTAATTTTTTGTTTAAACCTCCTCCATCCCAACTCAAATCTTTTTATTGCATTCCATAACGTAAAAAAGATACGAGTATTACAAATAACTTTAAGCTAAGTACAACCACACAAAATTCCCATGACAACGGAGACAATTTCAAAAACTTTGTCTCTTAGAAATACTCATTCAAACAATGTTTAGCGTTATTAAACATAATTCACACAACAGTGCTTAAAACTTAAAGCTCATTTGTTCGAAAGTCACGGATTCGCAAGGAATGTTATTAAAACTTTTATTACGAGTACATTCTGACGCCTCTTGGCTCTGGCATCCGGTAATAAGGTATTTATCCGGCAGATAAATATGGGAGTGTTTTAAGTGCAGGCTGGAGTGCCCTCTGGCGGGCCAAGGACCGGACTACGAACCCGCCTGGTGTTAAGGTCTTAGCACACTTGTCATCAATGCAAGCTGTGCAACGGCACCACCTCGCCTTCATTTTACTTACTGATCTCAGTGTGAATGCGGTAAACCTAAAGTGTAGCTAAGCCCCTACTCTTTAGGTTACCGCCACTGCTGCCGTGATTAACGTAGTCACAAACCATCTTAACATTATACCTTGTAATCCCCGAAAGATTTGGCAGAGGAGTAGTACCTAGTAATAAGTACACCCACATTTCGCCAGTTATATTTAAGTCCCATGTAATAGGGGGCGAGCCTATTGCCATCACCCCGGTACAAGACACCTTGGCTGCTACAGAGAAATTACTGGCGGAAAAATTCAATAATACTTTGCCCAATCCGGGAATCGAAAACAGTACCTCATGCTTAGCAATCGCGCTTCCGATCACTAGACCAATGAGTTAGTGTTAATAGTCACAGTCACAACAAAAAACTGGGGCTTAAATAATTTGATACGACAGATGAAGAACATGATTACTAGCAAATACCGATCCGAGGCGTTGCATGCTAGGTGGTCCCCACAAGTATGCATTGCAGTACGGGGTTTCTTGGAAAGAAACCTAAACGGATCGAATGAAACGATGCCGGTCCCTTGTTGTACTTTTAACTGTGCGTTGACCTCTGTGAATATATTATCTCCAACTTGTTTTAATTTCGCAAACAAGATTTATGGGATTGGAGCGTCAATTTGTATTTATTTTTTGTGCTAAGTATTGCCTTTTTTGTTCCCGTTCGTTGTTTTGTTTGCTGCTGGCACTGTAATAGCAATTCATAGAAGTCTCCGCAACATGAATTATGGTAGCCATATCATATCATCAATCAAACTGTCTAGTAATGTCCGATCTGAGACTAGGATGAACGTTGCCCAGAATGGGTTTTTTCATAAACCACTAGTTTTTTCTTTCAATATTTTCTCTGGGCAATTTATTGGCTTGTTGAGACGCAAAAAAAAAAATTATCATCTAGACGGACAAATAAAGCTATACCAGCATTATAAAGTAGTAAGCATTATCAGTTTATGAAGTTTCCACTGCTGGGACACAGACCTCCTTTCTCTCTATGAGAGGGAAAGGGCTATAATCCACCACGCTAAGGGTAGTAAATGAAATGTAAATTACAAGGAAATTGGTTCTACGTTCCTAAAACATTCCGAACAGCCTCCCGAAACAATCACCTGGATACATTCAATTTGAATTCAATTTCACATCACATTCCTCACATCAAACGGTAATGACGGTACACCAATCTTCGCACTGTTTGCATGAATCTAGTCTCGAGGCAATAAAACAAGACGATGTAGACGTGCCGCCGACGATTTGTACGACAATTAGGTACATCTGCAGCCGTTACGTGTTGGAAACTCGCTGCGACTCGGCTCGAAGGACTGGGGAGTGTAGCCAATGTAAACGACCTCTAATGAACAACGCGAGAATTCTTTATCTCGCTCCAGTAACATTTTTGCGAGAGCATCGTAATTGGATGTCTTGATGGTCCTCGGAAGAGCATCAAAGGCGTATGTAGATGATACAGCAAGTTTAAATGTCGCTTTGTTCCATATCCATCTACCATCACCAATGCATAACTTTTGCCTCTACGTTGCAATTAACTTCTCTAACGACCAAGAAAGATCTCGAGTAGTTCAATTTAAGTTAGCAACTTCCTTTTACAATTTGTCACATAAAATCGTTCAGTTACACAGTTTGTGGGGACGCTAGTAAATCCTCTATGTCTAAAACGTGGCGTTCTGTGAAGTTTAAAACTCTTGGGGTTGCGGACGCGGGTTGTGCACTAAAGTAGCAAGTTACGCTGTCTCGCTGCCAAATAGCTTTATTTGACGGCGGGCAACTGATACGCGGACAGCGATTCTTTTCTTATTTTGTGAAGATAATATTTGCGAAAAGTTTGATGTAAACGGATTTTATTTTGATATGGATTGCCAAAAATACGAAAGGAAGTGGCAGAAAGACATACTGCGCCGACCCCAAATGAATTGTAACGAGGGCAAGAGAATGATGATGCCAAAAATACGAAAGCAGAGATGCGAAAACCGATTCATTCAAAAGCGTAATGCGGTTTAAAATCAGTGCTAATTAAGTGTATCTGTACTTCATCTTTATTTCTTTACCGCTATATATTCTCTTTAATCTATGAGCAAAGATGAAAACCAGTAATCACACTCGAAACACCTTCACGAATGAAACATTTTGAATGCCCTCGAACACCCTTTCCATCATTTCTTTAATAAAATTTCCTCATTTTGAATCCGGCTCCGCTTTATCAAATTGGCAATCTTTATCGAAAAAGAAAGCGATCACAGCGGTGGCCATTTTTAATCTTTAAGTCCTTGACGATTGCCTGTATTAAATGAACAGGGATTTGATCTCTGATTGTCTTAAGATAAAGATCAGTATTCTTCTTACTGTATCAATCAATGTTTGTTTTGCTCTGAATTATTTTGTGGTTGCTTTCCATGAGCTTTGGCTGTTAATTGATCTTTTGTTGCGTGGCTAAAATCAAAACGAATGTTGTCTTTTTGTCTATCTTTGCATCTTGTCTTTTTATTCTTTTTACATCTTTTTACCAACCTTATTGCACTGTACCTTCTGCTTTGTTTGTGTTTAATCATCTTATTTAACCCCAAAAGTTTACCAAAATTAGCAGCCTGAACTAAACTGTTATTTCCATTGTTTGAGTTTTCCAGCTTATTGTTATGACCTGCTTTTCCTTGCGGGAACTGTTTATGTACTCAAAAACTAGCGCATTATAAGTTTCTTTGTTTGTTCCGAGTGTTGCGTTTAAATGCTTTCTGGCTACTGCATTAGCAATTAAGCACTGCAGTTCATTTTTATTAACTGCATCATCAATCTGTGTTCTAGGATTGGGCCTAACTTTAAGCTCAATTTATTTTGTGATACAAGTTCTACAAACTGCGTACAATACAAAATTACAACAGTTATAAAATCTTTATCGCTTCCAAGCCCATATTATAAGCTCCTTATGCCTCAAATTTCAAAGTTAGTTGTTTCGGCTTTTACCTTGGGATGTTATCCCGTTGATGGTCGGGGAATGTTTATATAGTATTACCTTTGGGCAGTTTCGCTAATTAACCATGTGGGAGAGTTCGTCTGCTAACTATCTGGCCAACTGAAACACGGGATTACACCCGAACCTACCCTTAACATTTTTAGGGAAGTGAAGAATTTAATTTAAGGGTCGGTTTAATGGAAAAAGGAAATTGAAAAGGATATTCTATTAAGAATAAATTACAATGTTTAAATTCGTTTTAGAAGAGTTTGAAAGTAGATAAGTATCCACCAGCCTTTAATGTTTTTGGTCGTGTTATATTTTGAAGGTATCGTTTATAATTACTAAAGTAAAGGGATAGGGTACTCTTATAGAATTTTAACAAGGATTTTAAACGAGGCGCTCTCGTTTTACCTACTTCAATATTCACTTATGATTGAGCTTGTGAGCGTTGTTCTCTTCTCATTCCGCCGAAACACATACTTTACTATGTAACGTTAAATTTAAGGACTAAACCTCGAATGTGTGAGCAAAGTAGACCCTATCTACAGGCTTCGGTTACGAGACTAGCTTTCATACATATTACACTATGTTATTACATCATAAAATGTTTAGTCCTAACTCTTGTTCAAGAGTTTTGTGTTTTCGGGTAAATTAGGCCATTTTAGGCAAATTAATTCGGGGTCCCCGTTTAGCTGGTCCTAAATTGAGGTAAATCTCTTCGGGCACAATATGTTCTTCTTTATTTGCATAATACGCTGACCATATTTTATCTTTGGCGGAAAAAAATACAGCAATTTTATACTGTCGCTATAATATTTATTGTGTCCCTTGTAACCTCTGTCCCCCATTTTAATTGTTCATGTGATTCAGTATGATGTTAGAACTTTTATGAAAAGAAAATCTTTTTCATCTTGCTCGTTAGTCTCGTGGTTACAAGCGCGGCTGCTGAGCATTTAGTCTTGGGTTCGGTTCCAAGGTCGGGCAAAGTTTTATTGATGATTTATTGATTTTCCATCAGGAATTTCTCAGAAGCAACCACGGAGACTGGATTCGTGCCCGGTTGATTGGTTGATGGAGATAGTGGTATTGATTTCATGTCCTGTGTGAGACCAATAAATACTTTTTCTTTCTTTCTTTTCTTTCTTTTTCTCAATATTACGTAGGACTAAACATAACTGGCGAAATGTGGGTCTGCTATTAGATATACCTCTGCCTAACGGTACAGTAAGTCGTAGAAATATAAACAGTAAGTCGTGGGTTCGATGTATATCTTGCCCCAACGTTGCCATTAAGTGAGCTAGAAAAATCATTGCACACACTTCAAAGAGAAAAATTCTCACAAGTGACAAAAGCAAGACTTGAGTATTTTATTAATGAAGAGAGTGACGTTCAAAAGGACAATATGATTCTCTTATGTGTTTGATAACAGACAAAGAGTAACAAAGCGAAAAGAACAACGTCTTCCGAAGTTTTTCTTTCTTTCTTTTGTGTTTATTATAGAGGCGTTTTCTAGGGGCACGATGTGTCCGCATTTATTTGGCAGTTCCTTCTATTTACTCCGACACAAGTTTGTTTGTGATTTAGATTAGTTAATTGAGTTTTTTGTTGAAGAGCTTGTGGCTAAATAATAACAGCGGCTCGGATCAATGTTCTAAGGTTGGTCTCTGTATGGGTGACCACCCATTATATACTGAGTTACATTCCTCTGTGCCTCCTGATCTTTGACGGTTGTTATAAGGAATCAGTTCCCCGAAAGTCTGGCAACCACTTTTACCAAGGGTATTATGAAGTACTAACTGGGTTGTAAAGGTCAGATAAAATCATCCGATCAGACTGGAAGCCGACCCCGACATAGTTAGGAAGTGGCTGGGCAGACTATGAATCGGGTTTTGTGGCGCACTATTTAAGCTTATGAACCAAGGAATACATCTCCTTTTGCCTAAGAATCAATTTATGATTTTTGTTTGATTTATCTTAAAAATACCGACCCATTCCACGAAACTGTCATGCTTGACAGGTGTATAAGAATTCGCAGCATCATGTGTTTTCTTTAAACTGACAGGTGTATCAAATTAATCCTCATCTCCGGTTTTGTGTTTGTTTTTAGTATTAAAATACAATTACTAACGTAACTAATTCTGTTTTGGGTACACGAGAGTAAAATCCGTGAAAGAAAATTAAGATTTGCTTTTGATGGTAGGCCGGCTTATCCGGATTTAAAAACAAGTTGAGTTAGACGCTCCATCAGACGCCAATTTATCTTGTCCCGGGAGATCGTCGCTCAAATGTGAACGTGCCCTTATACGTGTCACTCGAGTTTGTCATAATTTAATATTTCGTAGAAAAAGAAACAGGCATTTATTTCGAGAAATGTTGTTTTATGAATTTATGATGCTTAGATGGATGTCAAATATAAATTCCATAATAAAAAATTACACAGTCAATAATTTCTCCCTATTTACTGTTTATTTTCTTATCTCATCTACGGATGAGATGATGATGAGAAATTCTAAGAAATGCCAAAGAAATACCATAGTATTTCTAAAATTGAATGGTATCGCTGCTGTCGATAGTCGATACTTTATTGTTCTCCGAACTGGGGCAAGAACGAATGCACATCACTAAAGCTTTAAATGTTAGCACTCCAGTAAACTCGGAACTGGGCCGACCACGTGTAGGTACAGTTACGAACACAAACTTATGCACTTAGCAACATTTAAAAGAGTTTTTCTCCTGTTAAGTTTCATTTTATATTGTTAAGAAAATCATTAAGAACATCATATTTTAAAATCCGTACTATTACTAAATAGGTCTGTCTCATTTCAAAGTCCTCAAGAAATTCGCTTTTGAATTTTGTTAAGTGTATACATTGTGCTTATGACTGTACGCTATGAAATATGTATACGTATGGAGTGCTACAATCGAGACACAGCCGTACATCTTATAAGGCTGTGAGCGTCAACAAAATGGTGGAATTATTCTTATGTGAATAAGCAAACGGAGCGGAGCGTGCAACTAGGGTTGCTATTCGTCCGGATTTGTCCGACTGCTTTTTGTTCAGTTGTCTGTACTTTGGTCCGCTTTATAATAGACCAAAAATTACAATTCAATGATGTTTTACTTAGAAACAGTAACAGTAAATGGCCTCCTGCAAAGAGTTGTTCAGCTTTTTTTTGTCAGAACTTTTCAAGTTTCGAAATGGTAACCCTACATGCACCCGCGTCTTCGCTACTCTTAGATAGCGGACTTTCTACATAATTGAACACTTTCCATACTCCTTGGTCAGGGTCTTCTCGGGTTTTCTTTAACCTACCACACCACTACTGAGGGTGCTTAAGGGATGTCAGAAGTTATGATGGATAAGGGCTTTTTAATATTTATGATTTTATTTCGTTTCCCCATTCCCAAGCGGTTTGAGAGCTCTTAAGTTTTTACCGTTACCAAAACACTGGCGATATAGTACACCTCGGCCTAACCCTTCGGGGATTAGGCGTGATGTTGTATTATGTTAATGCTCGTAGACTAAACCATGATTGAACCTTAGTTACGGGAGTTAAAGGCTCTGATTTTTTACCAATAGAGCCTTTGTAAAAATGCGAAGGAATTAGGAATTTGTTGAGTGTGAATGTAGATAGAGATAGTAGAGGCTATAAGAGTAGAGTAAGAGCAAAGAATGACTTGTGTGAAAGATGATATGGCTAGAAAGGACACTGCTGAGGTGACGAGTAATAGAGAAGTATGGAAGAAGAAGACATGCTGCGCCGACTTCAAATAAATTTATGTAAGGGCAGGAGAATGATTCGAATCTTTGTAAAACTTTATGCACAGCAGTCTTTGTTTTTAAAACTCCGATAGACATTAAAACTAAAGTGCCTTTTACGTAAATAAAAAACACAAATATTCCTCTAGCTGTTAGCACCTTAACACAAGAGAACTAAGTACAGAAAACTATTTATTCATAAGCAAAGTGCAAACGGGAGTTGGCTCCTTTACCTTACCTTTTGAATAATTGAAAAGTTGTTGTTCAACAGCAACTTGTAGTTCGGGACAAAAACTTGCCTTTTGTGCAAGACATCACGGTAATGTTACTGACTTAAATATTTATGTGTTAGGAGTACAGTCTGTACCTGTCGAGGCTGCGGGTTGTTCGAAAGATATACCGCGGCCCAGGACACAAAGGACTAAGAGGGAACATGGGTAGTTTTTAATCAGTAGGAGTCTGACACTCCCTTACGCTCCGCCAAGAGCGGGAGGAGTCATTTGATGATTTCACACACCCAAAAAAAAAAACAAAAAGGAGTACACACCCTTCTATAAAGAAGAAGAGGGGAAGTGGTGTGAGACTTCCCTTCTTCTTCTTTATAGAGGGGTCAGGTAATGCTGGGCACTGACTGTACTGTCTTGTTGTTATGGGCTTGGTTATGGAACGTGGAAGTGTTATATTGTCCATATAAATGTGTTGTGAAAAAGGCAGTTGTGAATGTGTTGATCTGTGCCCCATGTGGATCCACGCTGTGTACAACACATTGCACACGTACACAACAACACGACATAAAACACACGTATTGTGAAATAACTAACAATTTCACATCAGTGATAACAATTTTGAAAGCGTCTTTATACAAGGTGTAAACCGGATTCTTCATAAGGTCGTCAACAAAAAGTAGCTCCGCAAAAATATTGCTGAGAAACGATAATTTTTTTTTTTTTTTTGAAAATACATAATTTTAGGGCGGGCTCAACGTAACGCACTTAAAACATTGTTGCATCCATCATTGTATAATAGTACAGGAATCGTGGAAGTATTTAAAAAAACATAAAGATTAAAAAAAAAGAACTTGTGAAAAGTTTAGAACTGTGGCACATAATTTGTCCGTAACTAGAATGTTCCAAGGTCTAGAACTAATAAACCCCTTTTGGGCTTCGCCGCAGTCCGTTAAAAAATGATCGCATTGACGGGGCGAATTTACCTTTCGGCTTCGATATAGGAATCTAAAATGGCAACTCATGGCATATTCTCTCACTAAGAACATGATAAGCACTGCCATTTTATATTCCTTTCTTTAGTGAACCGGTTCATACACACATTATTGTAGCAACCAGTGCTATCACTGTTCGACCTCACTGACTGACTTGTATCTTTTATAAAAAATTCTTCACAAAAACCGTTGTCGTCACGATAACACTGACGTGGGTAATATTCGGTTTGATATGGTCTTCAGAAAGCAGGCTACTTCCGAACTTTGGTAACTTATCACCCCACGGAAGTTCGGAAGTCATGAAGATATGAAAACTTGTCACTGCGTAGACTGGGCACATTGTGTATGCAATGTAATCTTAATACATCATAACATCACACCCTTATTTGCTCGATAGGTTAGGCAGAGGTAGCTTTAGAAGGAACACCGACATTGAGCCATAAGATGATATCTTACGTTTATAATTGATGGCGAACTTATTGCTATCGACCCGGCCGGCACAAATCCACTATTAATCCACGTGTTACGTACTTGATCAACAGTTGAAAGAATTAATTTTATTTTGAAATGTCTGATTCAGTGTCTAATGCTCATATTTGCATGAGTAGTTAATTAGCAGAAAATCATGACATATTATGTCACTGCTCTGGCAGCAACCATATTTACAAACAACCAAAGCAAACTATACCCTCTTCCTTTTAAAACAAAGCTCAATGTACATAATCAGGGTCCAGTACAGTTATTAACGACTTCATACCTCGGGCAGCCAAAATGTTTGCCCCGGAGCAACAAGCTTGGCCGCCAATGTTTGCGCCATTGCATTATCATTATATTCTCAAACATTGGGTAGACAGGTACATAATGGTAGTTTTCAAATTAAAATTACCATAAGGTTGGGGTTGTTCTATTTGTTTTGTTGGGGTTGTACTGCAGTTGTTGTATAATATTAAAGTAATGTAGAGCCTGTTTAAACCCCTTTTTTTACCCCTTCCGCTCTAGGTGGAGCGGAAGGGAGTGTCAGACGTCTAACTAAAAACTACCATGTTCCTTTGTAGCTCTTTGTGTTGTATCTCTTTCGAACAGTCCCGCAACCCCGGCTGTTTATAACTTTAAACCCCTTTTTTTTTTTTGGGGGGTGGGAAATCATCAAATAACCCCACCCGCTCTTGGGCAGAGCGAAAGGGAGTGTCAGACTTCTACTGACTAAAAACCACCCATGTTTCTTCTTCGCCCTTCATGTCGAGGCCGCGGTATCCCTTGCGGACAACCCGCAGCTTAACTTTAAACCCCTAAGCATACGATTTTTTTTGTTGTGTCTGTTCACTGAGCAGGTGACATCCTGCTGATATGGAGATTCAGAATTCTCTCCTCCCATAATCACTGGTCATGTGAAATACGAATCACTCCACAATAGCAAAATTTTCCGCCATACTGTTTGCTGCCAGTAAATAATTAGATATTTTTTTTCACCGAGTGTAGAGGGCCCTCCTACCTAAATTATGATAATTGGATCCGCTGAAAAAGTAAAGTGTCTTTATGTTATATCTTTACTGGCCAGCGTACTGGCATAATTAAAGATATTAATTAGTTTTGTGGTAATTACTGGAATCGCTCCATTTGTTGTTTTGGCATCTGCTCTAGATCATGAAATATTCCTACTAAAAGAGCTTATGCCCGCGTCATCTTCCGCGTGTAGTTCGATTATGTGTCACGGTATATTACGACCGGGATGAAAAAATTACTATGTATTATGTATGCATGATACGTATAGAGTTATAGACTATATTTCTGTGTTATTTTATGCGAGAAAAATAGTGTCAAACGTCTTCACAAACTTTAGCATTTTGTTCTAATAGAGATAAGGTTTAAGTATACTTAATCGAGTGCGAATTTCACCAATGAAGCTTAACGCAATCACTCAATACTCTAAACCACGTTCAAGCGCTGACAGAGTCAAAATTCCACGGGCAAAGATGAAGCAGGTAGATTTTGAGCGAAGTTTAAATCTGCTGACTGCGTTTTGCTACACTTGTGGAACTCACAGAGAATTCTTGTTATTCTCTACTGCACAAATACTGGTTTCCAAAGTAGTAAACGCTATAATAATTAAACCAGGATTGGCCAAACCATACTGGAATGTAAATACCGCAGGCTAAACCGACCGCTTGCTTGGTGTTGGTTTTAAAACCCACATCGTTCCTGCCGAAATTAAAGAGAAATACACAGCTGCTTATCTTGCGGAGTCAGTTGCAGGCTTATGCGCTGGTATGTTCGCAGCTTGCATGTCATTCACTGTAGGGTTGCCACCTGGCCTCAAAAAATTGTCAGCATAGTAGACCGGGGCCCACTAGGACTAGAGCCTAGTGAATTTGTTTGAAAGAGTTCCCGCGGCCCTGGAACGCAAAGGGCATATAGAAGGAACACGGATGGGTTTTTAGTCAGTAAGAGTCTGACACTCTCTTCTGCTCTGCCCAGAGCGAGAGGAGTCATTTGATGATTTCCCATGGCTAAAAATTAAAAGAAGCAGGTTTGTCTTACCTCGAAACTAAGTAAGTTTTGTAAAATGAGTCCGAATTTCTAAATTTTTGAACCTTTTAAACAGATTTTTCTTTTGTTTTTGTTTTCAATGAATAAATTTTCGTAAAGCGGTACGTTTTCTACTACTTCTTTACGTATTTATGTTTTTTTTGGTCCACTCTCATTGTCATTTGACAGAGTCAAAAATCCCGACACGTCCTGACATATTATGGCAACCCTATTCGCTGGCACAATCTTTAAAACTAACATTCGCTGCATACTCAAAGAGATATGTTACTCCTGCTTTACCTAGGCGCTCTCATTTCTATTCATTTCTATGTGCGCACTCACAACGAGACTAGAATATGTAATTTAGTCTGTATTTTTATAGAGTACGGGTTTTTAACATTTTTATATTTAGGTACTTGGTAGATTCTGCCTTAAAAGTTGAAAAAAAAACATACAACAAAAATATCAGTAAAAAGACACGCTATCATAACAGTGAGTCTCCCTATTATTTTCGGATTTATGAGTTTTGAAAATACATCTGTAGTATGCGAACCTTGTCCAATCGTGTTGTCATTCTTTTTTATTTCGGATCTCCAGCTAATTCCTTAACTGCGGTTCTCAGAGATATTTAATGATTACTTAAGCCGTCACTTAGTAAAGATTTGACTTAATTTTGTATGACAAAACTGTCAAAACCTTTACTAAGTGATGGTCTAAGTAATCATTAAAGCTCTCTGAGTGCGGCAGTAAGTGATACAGATTAGGAAACCATTAGTTTGGCCGAAACTACGGGTGTCGGAGTGTCGTGCTCGACATACAATTTGTCGGTCTTGAATTATATTCCCAGGTCGGGCAAAGTGTTATTGAGTTTTTCCGCCAGGAGTTTCTCAGTAGCAGCCATGAAGTCTGGATATGTGTGGTTGGCGGCAATATTTTTTATTTTATTTATTTATTAAAAAAAAAAAAACGTTGCCCCAAACTAGGATTTTCTCCTGTATCGTGAGTGCGTTTACAAACAGTTTAACTCACATAAACAGAACACCCAGACCCGAAACAACTATCTGTAGGCCATACAAATATTTGTTCCGTGCGGGGATCGAACCCGCGATACGCAGCGCAGCAGTCCAATCGCTCAGCCACTGCGCCAAACGTGCCGTCGACTAATAATACTTACTACTAATATGACTTAAACATTACTGGCGAAATGTGGGTGTACGTACGCGCTATTTGGTACCTCAGCCTAACTCTTTGGGGATTACAGGCGTGATGGTATGTACTATACTCCGCGACTTGTTGGAGTCATCCGTTTTCAATTTTCAAACAGAATCCCGTATAAAGTCCCACAAAACAAACAAACGGAGCATGTAAATAGGTCGTAAGTATACTCCATTAGTAGGCAAAGAGCCAGTTCTCAAAGAAAACACGTTGTAAAAAGAACTCATTGTACACTCGAAAGAATTAAGTCGGTAACAGGTGTAGTGTTCGGTAGATTGCGTCCGCCGCCGCGCCGCCATTTTCCCTGTTTTCCCGCGGATTTCCTGATTCCGTATAGCAATACTGCTACCTAATTAATTCGGCAGAAATTGTCACCGAATAAAGGAACACAATTTGTAGGAGGTAAAGTGTTTTAGATATTAGATAATGATAGCGTATTGTTTACTGAAACTGTAATTACTGTACACTAATTATAGAAGTTAAGACTTGTTCTTTGTTCTTACAATTATTAGGGTTGCTTTAGGCTGAGGTAGAAATTCTAACTTTCGTCTCACCGAAGAATAAACAAATGAAACTAGGATGGATCGGTATTTCGCTGCTTAGGCTTCCACACTTATCTTACTAAGTATATATTTTGTAACAGAACATTGCAACAGATATTCAATAAACCACCATGAATTCCATTATACGTCAGCCTGTATTATACTCACGTGAATATGACACGATTACTATAGGCAATTAGCAATAACCTCAAGATCAAATGGCCCGCAATCCTAGAACTAACACAAGACAATATTGTGTGTAAACTGCAGTAAACCAGACCATCCAATCTAGCGTGTTTAACCAATTAACTCCTACGCGGCGGACACATAAACACGGCTAACGTACCCTCCATCGCTATCGCAACCGAATATAATATCATTAACATTATGCGATGTTCATTAAACTTGTCAAAATTGTTCACGATCTCTGGCTGGAAAATTTTAAATTGTTCCCGACAGTGTACGTGACAGATTCAGGGATGACGAACGTTTCCACAAGGGTCGTCGAGCGACGGAGTTATTTGCGTATTTTTATAGCGGGCTTCGAATTTTCTAGGTGAATAAAAATACTTGGTGGAGAATCAAGGCGACCAGGTTAATGGGATCGCGTGGATCGAGGGCGATGCAGTTCAATGAGGTTGTTCACCCCGAAGTTCCAAGATCGATAAAATATCCGAAGACTAAGGTCATAAAACCGAATTAAGATTTTAAACTCAACCTCTTTGGTATACAAACAACTTAATAGACACACACAAGATCCCAACTAATTTCGCATTCACATATATTCAGAGTATGAATTAATTCTGTACAATCCCGATTGCTAAAACAATTGCCGTCACCTCTGAAGCAACACAAACATGTGAATGTTTTCCTCGTAAACAAACAGTGAACGTGTCAGTGTGTGGCTCACAGCGATTCTCCCGTTTATTGCTTCATTTAAAGGGTTTTAAACCAGATAAGTGCTTTTATCGTGGCCCTTATTAGGACTTGTATACACAGGACAACTGCACACAGGGGGAGCAAAACACAGAAACGCCAGCTGTTTATTTTTGTTCGAGGTGTCTTGTGTGTGTGCGGCCTTTTTACTGTGGGTTCAATGTTTTTTTTCTTTTTGTTGTGGAGCTTTTTGCGCAAGCCAATCAACTCCCTCTCTGTGAATTACGCTTTAGTTGAATTTTCGTGTAGGGTAATCGGATTTCAGGGGCAATCGGGTTCTGTATGTGGATAGTAGAAGGTAGCTCAGTGCGTGTGTCATATTAAATATCAATGTGACATAATTTATATACCATTTATTTATAATAATTGTTATCATCCTGAAAATGTAATTGTAGATTACATTTGAATCGAAATGTGGTATTTCATGACTTATTGAACTATTCGTTCCAAAAAGCCTTGATATTAGTTACGTTTCACTGTATCATTAAAGCAAAATAAACCAATACAAAAAACACCAACAAAAATCCCTAAAAACAAGTAATTAAGTAAATCAAAAGGCCACAGTCGACATTTCTTTATACAAGCGTTGATATCGTAAGCGTAAGGTTGCGTGTCACGAATGATGGCGGTTCCTGCGACCTGCCTGACCCATGGGCCACAAATGGCCACGATCGAGACCTTGGCTGCACGCATGTTATCGATATTATGCGACAAATTATGACTTACGTACTGTAGCGTGTGTAGCGTATGACGTAGAATAAATGAATCATTTATAGTAAATGGGACTTTTTAGTTACTTTTTAGTAGGAAAATGGTTTTAAATCATGAGTAATCTGTAACTTTTTTGTGGTAGACGTAGTTGTTTTCACACAGATAACATAATTTTTACTATATCTGGCTGACAAAGAGTTACCTGATAGTACAATTTGGTATCTGTTACCAATTCTCACTAATATTGGATACCAAAACACCAATAAACGTCAGTTTCAAATTCGAATCAATAATGTTTCTACAACCTTTTATGTGTATTTAACCCTCCGAAAGCTCGAACTAGAACCTTAAACTGCCAGAAATAGAGATCACTGTGATTTGACAGCAATCTTATTTGACAAATAACTATGAAACGATTGTAAAACACTGGCAGGTTTTATTTTATAAAAATAATTTCATAAATTGTTTTTTTTTTATTGGAATCAAAACACAATCCAAGTCACACTCGCTGGGTATAATTTACAAAGCTCTGTAATCTCGTATTGATCGCTTGTGCGTAGGACTGTAAGCCTGTAGGTATTTCATTAGGACTAGTCTAGACATTTTCCAACGCTTACTCGGTTAACCTCAACCGCCATTGGTATTTGTTCAAAATTATGCTTACTTCTCATTTATAATACAATACGATTGTTCGAAATGTGGGTTAAACGAGATGCTAGGAGTGATATATTGAAATTAACCTGATATCTGATTCGGTTTTTAATTAATGGACACTATGAGTCTCATACTGTTTAAACTTGGCCTTGTTTTTTAATCTATGGTTTCATAAATGAACGAGTCGAGTTGACCAGAAACTAAACGCAGGCAATAAGTTAGCTGTCAGGGTTATCATTATTACGCGTAGTTGCGCTTAAACGCGTTTTAGATGTGCTGATCGTGTTCAGTTTATTGGTGACATATTCTCTGAGAGTCGATAAAGGCTTTCTTTAGGCGGAGAACATTTTAATGGTGTAATCATCCCGAGTTTAACTGCGGTACTCAGAGATATTTAATGATTACTTAAGCCGTCACTTAGTAAAGTTTTGACATACTTTTGTATGACAAAACTGTCAAAACCTTTACTAAGTGATGGCCTAGTAATCATTAAAGCTCTCTGAGTGTGGCAGTAAGACTTCTTTGGACATTACGTGCCTTTTAATCTTACCTTAACCTAAAGCAATTCTCCACGACACGTCCAAAAAATCTATAAAGACCTCCCCACATGAGTCACCGCACCGGACAATCAGGACGACGACCGCAAACCAACGCAACCATCCCTCGTAGCAACGGCGCAAACACAATACACAAGGGTGAAAATTATGCATTTCCACGTAATTTCCGTCCTACCAAACCACTAACAGGCAATATACCGGCTGAAGCCGGGCAATGGTGTGGCAATACATGAATACATGTAATACTGTGTCGAACATTGGTCTCTGTGTACATTTATGTTGTGCCAAGAAGCCGCAGGACCAACCGCACATTATCCGCGGTCAGTTTGATCACGCGATGTATTTCCTGGCAACACAACTAGGGTTGTCATTTTTTTAATTCTGGCAACATGCCGTATACTGGCTGGGAAGTCTGAACTTATAAAGAGCATTTTTTTGTCCTCATTTAACTTTTCAATGCTATTTAATCTGCTAACACTGACCCACTGTTGTGCAAAGCCCCTCCAGTGATTCTTGGATATTGGGTGTTGTAGACCAACTTTTATGAAGACGTCGAGTTCTCCATGGTGTTGTTTTTCGTTATTTAGCAGCCATTTTGATGTCAATTTTATACCAACTTTCTAAAAAACAGTTTAGTCAAAACAGCCGGGAGAAATGACAAAACCGGACTCGTAGCACAACCCCTTTTTTGTGGATGGGAATCCAATGACCCATCTCGTTCTGGGCGGAGCAGGAGGGAGTGCCAGACTCTTGCTGAGTAAAAACCCATCCGTGTTACTCCTCATGCCCATCGTTCCAGAGCCATAGTGACTTTTTAAACAAATTCTGGCAGCCACTGAGCCTAGCGAGCCCCGTCTATCACATGGCAACCCTACCCACAATGCATTTTATGACGGAGATATGGAATATCTGCGCTTTTTCGGAACATTGCCAGCATTCTGTTGAAAAACTTGACTGTCGTGTTCAAAACGTATGCGAATACCATAATGGAGCAAAGGCCTTTTGGCCGCCGTACAGCAATTCTCATGGGTACTACATTTATGCAACACTATGTACCTAGATGGAATAGTAAAGCTTGTCGGACGAGTATAGATTTAGCTTACTATATCGCTTCATTTACGTTGGCTCCCAATAAGAGACAAAAGAGAGGGAGAGAGTATAAGAGAGGGAGAGATAAGAGATTATTATTATGAGCTTATTATGTCCCACTGCAGGACAAAGGCCTTCCTTCCATCTTTCCATTTATTCTCTTTTTTGCTGTTTCAGAGCTTTTAAAAAAAAAGCTTTACCACAGCCAGGAATTTCTCCTGTATCGTGGGTCCCTTTACTTACATACACAAACCAAACATCCAGATCCGGAACAACTATTGTATTAATTGTAGATCATATGAATATTTGTTCCGTTCGAGGATCGGACCGCGACACGTAGCGCAGCCGTCAACCGCTCAGTTATTGCGCCAACCGTGCCGTCGTAAGTTAAGGCAGGATTCGTTTGTACTCTACAAAAGAAAAACGTTTACACTTAAATAAACAAAGCACTATACAAAACGTCGTGATATCGTAATTCAGAAATGGTTTATAAAGGTAGAACTTGATCCTTTTTTAAATCCAAAACCGATCCAAGCACCTTTTATAAGATAAATTTGAACAAAAAAATAACCTGTTACAATAAAACTGTCGGCCCGGTAAACACGACTTAAAGTCCTGATTCCTGACACAAGATCGGCCACAAGTCAATGTAACCACATCCGTGTTTGTCCCTCGCAATATAATATCATAACAGATGGTCACGCCATCCCTCGGACGTTTTGACGGGAAATAAACTTTATCTGACATCATTTTAGGTTGATTATTTATTATTTTAACCAGTAACTTGGAGGGATTTTAGGAGCTTTTATTTGTTGTTTTAAACTTTATGTACAAGAGTGGTATATAGGCGCTTAGGCGGACACAAGGCATTCTCTACCAGTTAACCTTTGGATCAAATAAATAACTAAAAAATAAAATAATAACTGTTTAGCATAAATCGATACACCTACATAAAAAAGTATACATTAATACTCGTACATATTTATGTAAATACCGACACAATTTAATAAACTATTTTTTAGTGGAAACTGGTCGCGATAAACTCAAAAACTATTTTCATGCCGTTTTCACCAATAGAGTGGTTCTCGAGGCAGGTTTCGCGGGCATCAGCTAGTAATTTATACTAATTACTGCTTTCCACATCCAGTCTGGCCATGCATCTGGAGGGCTTCACACGCTACGCTTGCCAATAATTATAGACGATAGCCAATTCAAGACTTATTTGCTTTCAGCCATCGGTCCTTCGGGAGACATGGCCAGCCCACTACCACTTCAGCTTGCTTACTCTTCAAGCTATGTCGGTAACTCCAGTTCTTTTCCAGATCCTATAACATTCAAAGAACATAGACTACTAAACCAAATTGCAGTAAGTCCCATTCCTCCTAACAAATATATTTCACAATTTCATAACAATCAAAACTCTTTTGAGTTTGTCCTCAAGACCAAAGGTAGTCGAGTTCAAGCTCTTTGGTGTGACTGGTGACCTTGCTCCTATATTCGTGCGCTCGATCGATTCTTCGGTATGTACCTATTTACGTCCATCTGTCTAATGTCGGTATACCCGTGAGACAAATTAAACTTGAATAGTTTGGCCGCGAGGTCGGGTCGGCAGGTCGGAATTATAAGTAAACTACATAGTTTCAAGGAACTTTTTGGTCTTTCAATAATTTAGTTAAATAGAAAATATCACAAGCTGGATCAAGGCTTGATTCAAAAAGCGGTACGTCTAGACACGACTCGTATTGCTAGGAACTTCTTCTCTGGAGCTCTGCCCCCGATGCTATCGGCATCGGGGGCAGAGCTCCAGAGAGAGCTCCAGAGAGGCTACTATTTAAATAAATAAAAAATTAAAAAATGCACAAAATATTATGTATGAAAGTAAATAAATGAACGTGTCATAAAAACCTTTGCAATAATTTGCTTACAAGTGTAAAATGACGAACTAACTGCGGTACTCAGAAATATTTAATGATACTTAAGCCGTCACTTAGTAAAGGTTTGACATACTTTTGTATGACAAAACTATCAAAACCTTTACTAAGTGATGGCATAAGTAATCATTAAAGCTCTCTGAGTGCGGCAGTAAGTGTCCGACTAACCGCCACCACTAACAGAGCCTAATCTGAAAAGCGGGTAGTCGCAAATATTAAAATTTCTCGGGCTCAACCAACAGAAAGACCGACTGAACCGCCGCACTATTGCCGGGAATTAAAATGGCGTCGAGTACAAGTCACAAGCGGTACTAATATTATTGTAAAAGATTTTTTTATACATTTGGCCGTAATATGAAATTCAGAACTACCGCGGCCATCTTGGCATCAAATAAAATACAGAATAGTTCACGGATTTTCACCAACAGCCTTCTCCTAACAATTTCACTATGCATCAAAATATCTTTGCGGAACTTTTACTTCAGTCATATATATTTTCACGGGAAACTCTAACGAATTTGGTCCTTTGCCAGGTAGACGTGGCTTGTGGGGGCGAATATTAAAATTTCAAAGCTTCCCTTGAGCCAAGCCAAGCTTCGTCCTATAGCCGGAAATTAAATTGTAACATGGTCAGAGTTTAATTCTGCTTTTTTACCTGCCATAAAACTTCTGCGATATTTATATCAGACCGTTTGTGCGATCACAACTTGAAAGAGACTGTATAGCAATCTAGCAATTGCAGCTCCCACTATGTAGCTACTATTGAAAGTCAAACAATTCTCGTAGACGTGTTCTTGCATGTTGAAAAGAAAAGTTACGATTACTGATGTAGCCCGAAGAATTGTCAAACTTAAGTGGCAGTGGGCAGGGCACATTGCTCGCAAAACAGATGACCGATCGGGCCGAAAAGTTCTAGAGTGGCGACCGCGAACCGGAAGTCAATGTGGCTACACTTGGGGGAGGCCTATGTCCAGCAGTGGACGTCTTTCGGCAGCAATGATAATGCTGATGATTATGTTGGACTACCTCCACTATTTCTATGAATCGCTTTTGCCTTTATTGCCTCGAGAGTTGAATATCATCAAATACTTTCTGTAGTAATTTTCAAAGAACGGTCTTTATAACATCGCTTACCGCTTACCTTTGATCCTGTGAGTCAAAAACAGTATTAAATCCCATTAAGTAGACTTTTTTGTCGTATTGTTTTCAAAGCAGTTGTTTTAATTCAACATCAACAATTATATTATTGTTACTGTTAATCCTGTCAGTTTTCTGTTGTAAGCTAAATAAACGAATTTGAATTATGAGTGTTTTAGCTTTATACTGTGGTTTCAGGCTTTATTTAATGCTCTTTGACTAAGACAGTCCTTTTCATAGTTATTAAATAGCCTGTAATCCTCGAAGGGTTGAAAAAAAGGTGAGAGGAGAGTGGGCAGAGTTGTACCTATTAGTACATCCACATTTCGCAAGTCTGCTTTAAGTCCCATATAATAAGGGGGCGAGCCTGGTGCCGGCCGTCAACCGGGCACAAATCCAGACTCACATCTATCATCTACTTTGTAATGATGATAATATTTTGACAAGTCTAAAAAGCCTGTAATTGACCTATTTGAAACAAAGTTTTTAATTATTAATTAACTTTATTTACAATATTTACATACTACAATTTACAGAACTAAAATTATAATAAAATATATACAAGTATCAAAAAGAGAAGACTTACAGGGCGTCAAAAAACTCGTCCACACCGCTGTCAACAGGAAAAGTGCCCAGAAGGCTGGCAGCATTCCCACGTTGGATGGCAATGCTGATTCTTTGTCCAAAGAACAGGCCAGCCCTCTGGTCACGTGAAGAGTCGACCAACCGTTTGGAAATTTCCTTAAATATTAGGTGAGCACTCGGACCCCAAGGCCCTAGTGTTTCAACCCCAAACGGCTCAAACACATAACTACCAATTAAGTTGTTGTATTTGCGCCGTTTGAGGTTTTCAGCACCTGCAGCAGCCGCCCCGGCACAGGACACCGTGCTAGGAAGATGGGATGGCGCAAGGGTGTCGACGCAAGTTGCGTCCCACACCAAAGGCCTACCCAACTTCCATGGCATTATGGTCATACCGTCTGGTCTCTTCCCATCGACGCGTGCCAACCCATTGGGTTCCAAAACAGCAGGCACACCGGCGGTGGCCAGAGCACGTCGGATGAGATCATTAATGCTGGCGTGCCGCGCAATTCGACCTGCGCTCTTACTGCAGGAAAGGCCATGGTGTCCGAGGCTGTCGACTACTTCACCACATTGACAACGATGTGGAGCCCCACACGGAGCACCCAATCGCAAACATGTAGCGAGCCGGAAGGTTGTGTCACCTAGCATAGTGCCTATATTAGGTGACGGTAGTGCCTGAAGCCAGAGGCCCGACTCCCACTCACCCACAGCCAGTAGGCGGGCACGCTCGGCAGTATTGGTAGACGTATTAATAAGGTTATTCCGTACCAACCTGCAGAGCGGCTCATCCCACTGTCTCTGGGAAAATGGGTTCTCGGGCCGATCCGTGTTCGGGCAAGCCATTTTCCAGGCGCTCTCTGCATCGGTCAAGTACGGCACTTCCGAGTCAACCAGGGAGAGGGTTAAAATTTTCCTGGTTAGCTTTTCAGTGCTGTGGACAGACGACAGGAACGCCGGTAAGCTTACACTAGAAATTTTGCGGACGCCGAGGCCACCAAAACGAATTGGAAGGGTGGCTTGCTGCCACGCTCGGTCGTCCAGGGCCACATTAAGAATAGATGTTAAAGTGTGGTGAATAATTTGGTCAATTTTGTCCAAGAGTTGTGGTTTCTTCCAAAGAGGAGAAGAACGAAGAAAATACATAAAATTTGGACCGAAACAACAGTATCTGATAAGGGTGAAAGCCGAATGTAGGTTAATATTGGAGAATCTATCCGAAATATCATGAAAATGTTTAATTTTGTCATCGATGAAAAATGAAAAACTTTCTTCCAAAATAGGGGAACCTAGGAGGTACAGGGAACTTTTGTCTAAAACTTTTATTTGTGGGGCTATTGAATTAAATTTGTCTATTGTCGAATGTCTGTCGGTAATGTCAGGGAGGTAAATTTCGCATTTAGAGGGGTTAAGGTCCAGGCCAATAGATTTAAACTCCTGTTTCAGGAGTTTTAGATCATTCAAAACAGTTTCAATATCACCTCCTAGCGTTCCATCATCTAAATACCATACGTTGAATTTTGAATTTAGTTGTTGAATTATGGGATGAATAGCTAAACTGAAAATGACAGGCCCGAGAGGGTCACCTTGTTGACAACCAACTGCAGATTCCAAAAACTTGTCCTTATATAATAATTTTGTAGGATGCCTATAACATTGCCACATAAAACCATAAATTTCGGGTAGTACTTTTTTGACTTCAGCCAACAAAGTGTCCCTGTTCACGGAGTTGAAAGCATTTTTGACGTCAACCTTGAGAATGACCTCACCTTTCTTTGAATTTAAAAAAGAGGATAAGGCATGTACGGCAGCCTCACAACCCCCTCTGGAGCCAAAACCAAGTTGAAGGGGCTGGAACTTAGCTGCAAGCGGTTCGCTATACAGCTTGCAGCAAATTTTGGCTGCCATACGTCTGTAGGTGCAACCAACGGCAATGGGACGAATGCCGCCGTCCTTCTTGCGGAGGGCACACAGGTTAGCCCCATACAGGACATCGAGGACGGCATCGTTCACACCGCCGGAGAGCATTAGATTTATCAGAACCGCAAGCTCCTTCAAAAGCGACTCACCAGCTGCCCCGGCGCCTGAGCTTAACAAATCTTTCAAATGCTGTGGAGTCAGGCCGTCGAGGCCACCAGCAGAACCACTTCGGAAAGAGCTCACGGCTGCGATCAACTGTGAGGCTGTAATTTTAATAAAAGTTGAATCCTGAACTAGCGGGTCGGGAAGGACGGGCGGGTCGGGGAAGGTGAGAACATCCACAGGCGCTGGATGTTTACTCTCCAGGGCTGAAAATGTCTCAGGAGAGTAAGGCGCCACCACATCACTGCTGAACAGAATTCTGGCTGCCCCCCTTATATCACCCTCACTTAACTTGGATTCTACATGGGCGCAAATTCCTTTCTGAGAAAAATTGTATAAAAAAGGTAATTTTGAATCCAAAATATGAGCCGAATTGTTACAGTTGTCTTTAATTTGGTTAGTTAAAGATTTTTGGGTAGCCAAATTTTTTTGAACATGCAGAATCCTGTAAGGGAAGGTGAGTAACTGCTCCCAGGCATGTTCTGAGTTCTCCTGGGTCGCGAGACGGATACATCGCGCTAAACTCAGTGCAACAGAGTGTCTAGCACCCCGGGGAACCCTTTTTAAAACAGGAGTTGAATTTTTGAATTTGGACAATGTTTTCCACAAACTTTGATCCAAAAGTGTTGATGTCGGGGATATGACTGGGGGGCAAAAAGGTACACTATGAGGTTTGTGGACCTTGCCATAGTGAATCTTAAGCCCCCGTTCGCCTTTAAAAAAACGAGCCTGGGAGCAGTGAGGACATCTTACCAGCTGCTGCACATCCAGAGACGTGACAGGCTGACTAGCACTAATTCCGGCGACGCTACAGCTTGCGCTGAGCATAAAGAATAAAGGTGAAAATATTTAAAATAAAAAAAAACACGAGAACTTACCTAACACAAAAGAAAAATAAAATTAACACTAATTATAAAATACACTTTCAAAACACAAAATAAATAGACAAAAAGTCAAATAAATAGACAATACGTTGATTAGTGACACGTAGAGCGGCGCAGTCGCGCTGGCGGCCTAGGGCGATGCGCCGACCACGATGTCATTTTGGCGCAGCCCTAGCAACCGTAGCTGCGTCACGACGTGTCGTATGTCCTTTGCTTTGCAAGTTTTCCTTGTTGTAGCAATATTTTCTGTACGGAATATGCTACTCAGCTATTTCCATAAAGTATCCCTTTACACCCGACTTGATACGAAAGTGTGACTTGATTTTCAAAAATTCTGGCGCGTACAAAAATGGACTTTTCGAGACGCAACCGGCCTCGATCGATTGCGAGACTATCTATTTCTTGGAAAAAACACGCACGGGCCTCTTGCGAATGAGTTTGAACCTATCAGTCGCCCGTTACCACTTCGAAGGATGACTGCGTTTTTTGGCGCAATGCAGTTGAATCAATTTGTTTGTATAAATAAAATCTCAATAACGCTGGTCGACCGGATTTAACTCAGGACTCCATACTCCATATTTTAATTCCATAATATCGATTTAATATAATTTAAAATAATTTTTGTAAAGTCAATCTGACAGTTTTTGAATTATTTATTTATTTTATTATTATTGTGGAGGATTTCACACATTAAATTTGGAAGCTCAGTACGAGTAGGATGTATGAGTTGATGTCATTGCGTCACGGCTTTAGTCTGTGGCGCCAACACATAAGTTTAAAGAAAAAAGTTTATCTGTGCTAGCTTCCTGTCACCGGCTTCTGTAAATATCTTCATTAAGTTCATAGCAATTTATTGGTTTTACAACATAGGGTTCATGCTCATATGAATAAATAGCATGGAGATTCTGGGTCGGGTGGGACCAATCATCTTCGGACAATGCAACAAAGTATAATTACCGTCGAACTTCACTTACAGGTAAGTTCGTTTGACTATTCAATTATACTTTGTTGCATTGTCCTCGATGATTAAGATTACTAATGTAGATGTTTAAAGACTAGTTGTAAAATCAATAAACATTTATATAAAATCAATAAACATTTATACAAAATCAATAAGCATTCATATAAAATCGATAAACATTTATACAAAATCAATAAAAATTTATATAAAATCCATTAACATCCATCTAAAATCATTCAGATGAATATTAAATAGCTTATAAGTCATATGTCATTTTTTAGAATTTTGTTAAGGCCACTTAAGTTTTTAATTAAATAAACTTTTTTTGTGTGAATGTTTTTAGTAGGCATAACAAATACGAGCCTACCTTCCAAGTACCTGCACTACACGCTAATGAAAACCAATAGCACCATGTTGTTCGTAAAACAAGGGGTTATACTAACTTATCAATATTCATCCCCATCTTACAAGTTTAATACCAGTCCATCCACAACCATTGTGTACATAGGTCACCGTCTTTCTAAATAAACAACCACGAAGTTCCACCTGATCCACTTAAATTGCTTCTGGGCTAATTGGTCTATTGACCGTGTTGAATCGAACCTCCAATGTAATTATTACTCGCCTGTGGAATATTAATAAAGCCGTTAGAAGATTATTGAATATTATTATGTTTTAATAAAGCTGTTTAGGGAGGCTTTGAATTTCGGGTATGCAATTAGGACGCTGTTGGTGGGGGAGCCGCCTGTATGGGTGGGGTGGTCGCTTGTTGGACGTACCCTAATCGTTTAGAAACGTTTGATACGGCAAGTCTTTGGGGATTTCCTCGGTAGCGGTCTTTGAAATGAGTTTTTTGAAGTAGAATAGTAATAATACAAGAAGTTCAGAAATAAAATTCAAAACGAAATCTGAAAATGATTATATAGGTACGTACATAAAATCATTCCCCTTCTCTAATGGAGGTAGACAGAGACTATAGAACGCTACCTGCTACGATCCTTACATACTCCTTTTGCCTCGTCCGTGCTTCTGGTCATACACGCACGCCCGTTGCGAGCACTACGCACCTGTCCTTTTTGATAATACTTAGTCAAGATATTGCAGAAAATAAATAAAATAAAGCAGTTTATTGGCCAAGCAAGTACATAAGGATCCCATTTATGTTTACTATTCGCTTTCCAAATGTAGAACAACTTTTGTAAACATATTTATACCTTTTTTTTTTTTTTTTGGGTGGTGGGAAATCATCAAATAACCCCTCCCGCTCTTGGGCAGAGCTAAGGGAGTGTCAGACTTCTACTGACTAAAAACCACCCATGTTCCTTCTTCGCCCCTCATGTCGAGGCCGCGGTATCCCTTGCGAACAACCCGCAGCCTCGACAGGAACATATTTATACCTTACATAGTTTCAGAAATGCTCACAGCGTTTTTCTCACAGTCGCTAAAAGGGAGGAAAATCGCCCACTATGGAATATCATACATGCTGAAAACAAGCCTGCGTTCAACGATGCGGGTGGTTGAGTGTCCAGTCGTTCCCACTCTACTGCACGCTGCAAAACACCTCAAAGTGTTTATGTATGGTAAATAGAAAACTAAAACATGTAGGATAGTAGTTTTAACCACCAGTTTCTGGAAACAATGAGTGATCGTCATCGTGTAAGTACCTATCAAGTTTGAGACTTGTTTAAAATCAAAATCATAAGTAATTTATTCAAACTAGGCTGATAATCAGGACCAACAGCTTAACGTGCTTTCCGAGGCACAGAGGAAACTCGGTATGTCGGTCGGTCACCCATCCACAGATCGACCTAGGCAAACACGGCTTTACCTAAAGATCGACCCAAATGGCAGTTCTTATTAGGCCACGAGCTCCTCCTTCCTTCACATAATAATATGTTTAGTGGTCACTACAAGAATATGGTTTAGTAGTTATCGATGTTCTCGGAAAGCACAAGTAGTCCGTATTACTATATTACGATCTTCGAATCTAGGATGACAAATAGCTATCTGATAAATCTACATTTAAATTCCCAATCAATCTATTTACTTTTGGTTCGAGGGTATTTTCCGATTATGGAAATTGCGAACTCAAATCACGTTCTATCGTCATTTCCGTAGATTACACTTTGATTATTTAAGATCTATTAAAGATCGATAAGAAGTAATTTTATAATCGTTGATTTCTAATGGCCACACACTGGGGTTGTTAAATTAAATAGACAAACCATTACTAAAATGATAGTAGGTATATCAAAAAATCTTTCATATCCATATAGGTAAGTATATTATTACTAGCTTATGCCCGGTGGAGTTCGGTAATTGTCACACGGGTCCTAGTGGGTGAAAAAGTATTCTATATTATGTTAATCCAGGTTATAAACTCAGGTTATCTGTGTGGCAAATTTCACCCAAATCCGTTCTGCATTAATTGCGTGAAAGAGTAACAACCGTCTACCTACACATCCAGACACACATAATATATCCTCACAAACTTACTTTGTACTTGTAATATATTAGTAGTATGTAGGTATAGTAGGTCGTAAATTGTTTGAAAGTCCGTCTTATCGTTTCATCACAGTGTCCAAAGTGACTAACTATCTCGGCAGCTTAAAGGAATGTTTTCAGCTTAATATACTTGCTAAATACCTTCACAAACTTAACCCAGATATACCAAAACTGAATTTCTATAAGGGAAGTGTCGCACTGAAGTTCTCGTAACGCAAACTTGAAGCACAAAGCGCTGAATTTCCCTCTCACCACTCACTTCAGCGCTTTCAATATCGTCTACGCCACTAGACGCTGGATTTGCATCTCAATTTAAAGCGCAGCTCTTGCTTTACGCCCATAAGCATGCGTTAAAAGAAAATTGGGGCAAACTTTCATTCATAAATAATGTATGATATTCTTATTCCGTATTTACATGCGATAAAAGTGGTTTAGTATATTTTGTAAGCTAATTTTCTGCTTTTATTGCTTGACGTAATTTTTTGGTTATAAGGTCGTGGAGAGAAGAGGAAGGAGGTATGGGGGATCGAGGGCTTTGCCCAGCAGTGGAACAATATAGGCTAATACAAAAACAATCGTGGAAATATGCTATAGTTGTTGCCAGTTAAGATGTCAAAAGCGGTCATTGAACGACCTACATTTATTGAAGTTCTTAACTTTGAAATCCAAAAATAATCTATCGTGATCTTCAACATTTTTTTTTCTAATGAAAAACGATACGTGATTTATTTGTTTTGGCTCGTACGAAAAGATATACGGGAAAGGGCAATGACCGCTAGTGACATCTTAACTGGCAGCAATTATAGTATTACTAGCTGATGCCCGCGGCTTCACTCGCGTGGATGTCGGTCAAATTCTATACTAAAACCTTCCTCTTGAATCACTCTATATATTAAAAAAACTCATCAAAATCCGTTGCGTAGTTTTAAAGATTTAAGCATACATAGGGATATAGGGACAGAGAAAGCGACTTTGTTTTATACTATGTAGTGATAGTGATGTAGTGATGAATACTTGCTAGCTATATTTCCTCCCTAGATATAGGTACCTACATCATAATCACAGAATAAGTTACACCAAACTTAGACACTTCGGTGTATCATATCGAGGGTAGATATGTCACAAAAATATCGATGAAAAAAATGTTTATCGGTAAAGAACCTAATTATGATAATGAAAATATTTCCTGAGATACGAACCCAGTTTCCTTCTACTTTTCCAAGTTCATATGTTTACGAGCGAACTTGCTATCTTGGTCTGAAAACTTTGGCAGGACTTGCCAAAATGTCAGCCGAAAGCAAATAAATAATTTATAAACTCGTTGTTTGTTTGTGAATTATTGTTTTTATGATATTAATATTAATTATTTTGTTTCAGGTTTAAGAAGGATACAACTATGAGGAAAGGTAAGGATTTGTTTTAACATTCATTTGCATTGTCCTTTACTTCTTCTCTTTTCGGGCAGAAGAGTCTATTTCTTTTTTTTTAAAGTACAGTCTGTAACAAAATTACGAGCAGCTTCTAATGAATTTATGCATTAATTATTTTATTCTTGCTAAGCCTTGATTAACGTCGACCTGGAGAATTTATATTGCAATTGGCTTCATTAGTCTTTCTTTTAATTTAATTAAATCTGTGAAACGGGATTAGTGATCTTCAAAATTAAAATATTAATTTTTAATGAAATATTATTATTACTTTCTACATAGCATAGTAAACTTATGAATTTGAAGAAACGACTTTTTAATATTAACTCTTTTTTCTCAGAAAAACTTTTAATTTTGTTGACACAGTACAGCCAGCCGTAGTCGTAGCGAGTCGAAACTCCGCCTTTCTGTAAAAACGTGGCTATAAAACCTTTTAACTGGGCTAATGAGGCAAAACATTAGCATTCTCACGGTAAATTATAGTCACGAAACATTTCGTTGTTAACGTGAACGAATAATACCTATGTATACCATAAAAAACTAACCCGGTACATGTTTAATGTGCACTATTCAAGGAAAATTAGGTAGTCCGCATCTTGAAAGTCTGACAACCAGTCTTACCAAAGGGTATCGTATTGCCCAGTACTAACTGGGCTGTGGAGGTCAGATAGGCACTTGATCGATTTAAAATACCTACTGATATAAAGCACCATCCGGTTAGACTGGAAGCCGACCCCAATATTGACAATTTCAGGAGTATTTTTATTCCTTGTGCTTTTTCTTTAAATTTTGCGTTCAGATTATCTGTGAAATAAAACTCGGGCGTCGTTTATGAAATCCGTAAAAACAGGGTTCAATACAAGGCTCACAAATTCCACGTCGGGGCTGCGGGTTGTTCGCAAGAGATACCGCGGCCTCGACATGAAGGGCTAAGAAGGAACATGTGTGGTTTTTATTCAGTAGAAGTCTGACACTCCCTTTCGCTCTGCCCAAGAGCGGGAGGGGTTATTTGATGATTTTCCACTCGCCAAAAAACAAAAAAAAACAGGCTCACAATTTCGCTTCTTCCTTAAAATGTTACCCTTTAATGTTTCCACAGTAATTATAGTTACGTGTTCGTCCCCCTTTTAAGGCCAGACGGCGTAACCCTTGTTCAAACTGTATGTATAACATCCAGAAAAGTGCACAACAAAGTGGTTAAGAAAGGGTTGGCAATGTACTTACTACCCTTTATTATACGCCTTATGCGTCTATTGAGTTATTCTACTTTGTTAAATGCCATTCTACAGGCTGATATCCATGGAGTTTCTTGCCCGTTCTTCTCCATAGAGATCTACGCTAGGGAATGGGCAACTACAGTACAGTCACAGTTATTATGCCTTGTGACTGGGACTGTAACTTCTTTTTAATTTCTATTTGTTTCGAATATTCAAAAGTGCCTGTAACTGGCCTACTTGAAATAAATGTTTTGATTTTGATAAAATAAATGTTCTTTGCTTTAGTGCTTGTCATGAAAATTTATTAAGAAAACTACCTATTGGGACAAACAGTCTTGTGCTTCGTAGAAACAATTATGTTCTCGTAACTCGCTTGGGGGTATTTATTTAGTAGAGTTAACTAACTATACGTTATTAATTGAAAACTAATAAATATACTAACATGAAACTATAAAAGGACATCAAAAAACTACTCCTAAACGGTGTCAGCTGGTAATGTGCCCAAGAGACTGGCCGCGTTGCCACTAAGTTTTTAACTCGTTTTGTTTTTTCCTATATATGATAGTTAGTTCCATAGTAATTGTTATTAATTTTACCAAACTTTCTAAATGCATGATCCTCGTTTAAACTAGCTACCTCCATAAATTACATGTATAAGGAAAACTCACTTAAAATTATTTCTTACCAAATCATACACCACGCGAAAAGATAAAATTCTCATTAATTCTAACGTAGCTAAAGCTGTTCCAAAATTCGTTTAAAAATTAAATCAAAACACGTTTCAATTTACGTAACTCAATATCATCCTTGTTTCCTCCACGTTTTTCTTAAGGAAACTCATAAAATAACATGTAGAAATGCGGGACATGTACAACAGGGTTGTCACCTTAGTTTTATAATGGAGGTAGGTGTTGTGACCACACGTCGGCGATAAACAGCGGCACCACAAAGTGTAGCGGCGGAAAAGGAGTTTTACGATTGCTAGTGTAGTTCGTACTACTTTGTACGCCAAGGATTTAATGGTGTTGTAGGACAACGAAATTCAAGAATTTAGATTAAGGTCTTCTTTTAAGGCTGCTCTCTCGAAAAAGCTTAAAAACAGCGTGCAGATGAAGCAGCTTTTCACCGGCACTTACAGAGAAATTACATCTGAGAAAAATTGTTAGTAATCTACATGATATGACACGTAATTTGGTTTAGCCATAATTTTTCTATCGGTATCAAATAAAGAGAAAAAAAAACCATAAAATCACCTCCAAATCGTTCAATGGAACCATTTTACTTCTACATTTTTTAACAAAACAATATAAAAAAAAAATATCTACTGCTTTGAAATACAAAGGAAAATAACATGTATTATTTTAATTATAATACATGAAAAATGCGTCCGTTTAAAGTCCGTGTCTACGACGGAGAGGGGTAGTTAGCAATGCACAAGGACATTGGCGTGAATACAAGCCTTAAAGTGACGTACACAAAAACCAAAGTACGCAGTGACCAGCGACCAGTGGTCCACATTGGCCTTAAATAGAAACAACTTAAATAGATACAGGCTAACAGTATCAGTAGAATAAGCACTCATTGTTTCCCACATTGACAAAAGCCTACATAAGTCTAACAAATAGAAAAATCCGAAATAAACTATAGACAATAGACTTTCCTGCGAACTTATCTAACAAAACACTTTGCCATGGTCTTGATAACCTTTTCCCCATAAACCTAGCGAGGGTAGTTCGACACAAAGGGTCTATCGACCCGACTCTTACGTAGCGCTGACCTTTACTTTACGACTTTTAAATGTCGCCTCTTCGCGCTTACAGTCCTTTCAGTTATTTTCAACTGTGACAATTTATCCATCAGCAACCTTATTGTCACGAAATTTAAGGTCAGTATGATTTTACGGAGTTGTACGTGAAAGCAAGCTAACAACAACCCTATTGCTGCGTGCGTAAAGTTTGCTGCTTTGGTAGACTTTAAAAACAAGTTTTGAGTGATGTAATTTTATTTCTCGTATTCTTCTCAGCTAACCGTTTCTTGTGATACCCCTATCATGGGAATGCATAAATATAACTAGACAGTACAATCATTAATCTTGGAATGTCCGCCATATTTGATTTAGAATGACGACACCTAGCTAACCATGCATTGTCATTCAAAATCAAACCAAACACTTACTCCCGCACTCAGAGAGCTTTAATGATTACTTAGGCCATCACTTAGTAAAGGTTTTGAGTTGACAGTTTTGTCATACAAAAGTATGTCAAATCTTTACTAAGTGACGGCTTAAGTAATCATTAAATATCTCTGAGTACCGCAGTAACCTACTAAAATTTCAGCTCAATCGAAAACCGGGAAGTAGACCTTTAACTTCAAAGATTTTTTACATTAAGTTTCAGGTGAAGCTTATAAAAGCGTGTTAATAAACACGGCAAGCTTATAAAAATGATTGGGTCACACAGCTCCGTATTACATTTATAATTTTTTGAAGTTCCGTGAACTGTTAACATATCGTGTTGATTTATGGAGGTCAACCTTATGCCTGGATAAAAATAAATTTGAACAAATCCTTTCAGTTTTACTTGATAAAGTATAGAAACGCCTTTGTAAACGTTCATGTTTATAATATAAATAAAGTGGATATGTATGTATGGACTTCTTGTAACCTTTCAAGTAGTTTAGTATGTTTCAAGGTTCTTGAAACATACTAAATGTGTGAAGTTGTTACTGGTAACACTTTGTCTTTGAGTAGTTCTATCGTACTACGGAGTTTTACTAGATAAAAAGTCAGCTTTCTTGGTATTTGATTTACCAACACCTTTACTGGCAGTAAGTTTAGTAGGCCTCCCACCAGGTGGTCCGACGACATCGCGACTGTAAGTTGCGGGCAACCGGTAGATGCAAGCGGCAGGTTGCCGTTCGTTATGGCGTTCTATGGCCCCACCTTTGTTCAACGGTGGATGTTTTCTGGCTGCTGATGATGGTGACACCTTTACTGCACCTTCTACGAAGCACACAGTTTCGTATTTATCTAATAGATTCCTACAACAAATGGTACGTTGAGGTAGGTCAGTAACGACACTTGGCAGTTGATAGAAGTATGTTTGTCATGAACGAATGCAGCATATTATTATGGTATGACGCAATAAGCATTGTCATATCGCAACTTTCGTACTTTAAAATTTAAAGTACCAAAGTTTAAATGATTGAATAGTCAATTTGTGGCTAAGACCACACACTGGCGTTGTATCACCCTAACTATGTAATAGTATCATCATCATCAGCCTAGAATGTTCCCACTGCAGGGACTAAGGCCTCCTCTCTAGGAGAGGGATGGGCTATAATCCACCACGCGGGCCCAGTGCGGGTTGGTAGATGTCACATGTCTTCGATTGTTTTGGTTCTAAGACATGCCGGTTTCCTTACGATGGTTTCCTTCACCATTTTGAGAGCATGTTCAACAAAACGGTGTAATAGTATAATTATGACATCTCGTATATATAGGTATTTACTGAAATCAATTTACAATAAATTTAATTACTGGATGTCGTGAGTAAAGATCTGAATTTTGAGTAAAGTCCATTTCACGAAAGAAGTCCCGCAGACGCAGCGCTGTATGTCGCGCGACATAATGTTGTTTCACAACTTTTGGCATCGTAAATAAACCTTATAACGCACTAATCCAATAATAAACTCACAAAATATCTACCACAACAAACGCACCTTGATAACATCGACAAACGACAACATGGCCGATCTGTTAAATTTAGTTCCACAATTGTCCGCGGGACTTCTTTCGTGAAATGGACTTTATATAAACAACTGTACAATAAGAGACACGATATTTGGACTCTCGCTGTTACCCGCGACATCGTTCGCGTGGAAAATTTGAAGTGTAAATAAATATAAAAATAGTTTGTGTGCGAACAATGAAACTGTACAAATACTCAATTCAAGGGAATTATTGGAGTATGCAGGCAACCAGTGATTATTATAGGTTCGAATCGACGCTGATTAGCTACCCCACTATTCTTCAGTAAATCTAATTTCATTATTTAATGAACGATCAGCACTTCTCTTGGTAAAAGGCGTGGAAGCAAAATACCTTCTGAAAGGTTTCAGTAATTCGGGAAGGAATGTCGGCCGGGACATTTTCCGTTTACGAACGAACGTGTTATTAGTAGGTTACGTCTTTTTCGACACGTTAAGGTTGTTACACACGTTCGGGTTTGCAGTATTTTTGACCACTTTTGTTTTTGTACGGTTTCTGAAATCAAAATCAAAAGTCATTTATTCAAGCTAGGCTGACGCAAGACACGCACCTCGGAATTTTCGGATTCATGTGCATATTGTAAAATTATCAGGTTCACTGTCCAGGCTCCAGAGTGGTAAAGGTCCACAAGTCCCGTTATGATTGTATTAAACGTCAATAATTGAAAGAAAAAAAAACCAGTAGTACCCTGTGTCCCAGCACTTTTATAATCCTTGTGATGTGTCCTGCCAAGTCCGCATTAAATTAAAGACTTTCTTCTAACGTCCATAGTGTCAGATGGCTTAGAAATTGTACCGGCAAACAGACCACATACGGTCTGTGGACTGGTATGGAAGTTGCTCTACAGACCGTATTGCTTCGGTGAAGGAAAACATCGTGAGGAAACCAGCATGTCTTAGGCGAGATATTTCTCGACGGCGTATAAGCCAAGTCAAAGAGCAAGGACGTCATAAAAACTGACACCATTTTAGGCACTAGCCACACGATAAAGAAAAGAAAAATAAGGTATGCCGAGATGTCGCATGTGTGTAGCACCCCTAAGGATACGTCTTTTTCGATACGTTACGTATACACGTAACGTGCCCTTTGACCCATCTCCATTTTGTAAGTCAACAACACATGTCATGTTTCCGGTCAGATATCTTTAACTTGGGGAATAGGTAAGTAATATGTTAACATTCTGCTTTTTCTATATCGATATTCTATCCTAAATTTTTAAAATTATAAACTCGCCAGGGTGCAATCCACAGATAGCATTTCTGTGATATACCTAAGTTGAATGCATGCCATCCCGAATAAATTATCCGAATGATGACAGGCGATACATCAAATCCCATTATTTTTATTATATTTAGATGGATTTAGCAGTTCTACAGACACATAGATAACATACAAGCATCATTATCAACCACAACCCGACTTCACCCACTGCTGGTTATAGGCATCTCCTCACTTGTGCCTCATCCAAGATATTCCCGCATTGACAACAATGTCGTTTACCATGTATAAATATAGAGGCCGTGAAATTCGGTCCCATAGTTTCAGATAAAATTACGAATGTCCAGGTCCAGGAAAGCCTTATTTCAGATAGACATTTTCCTTCATAGGCAAGTATTGTATCGCCCGAAGCGGTATGCCTTTTGCGACACGTGTTGACCCGTCTCCTTTAGAATCGAATGTTTCCATTTGACCTAAATTTCAGTAGTTTCGTGGTTGAATTTTGTACAAGGGATTGGTCATACTCTTGAACCGGGAGCCGGCTTGTACAGTTTAATGGATTTTATGTGAAAAAGACGTCATTCTCTCTTTGGTTCGGACGACGCAACTGGACTTCGCGTAGGTATATTCAATAAGTGTGAGCTCGCTCAGTCCCAAGGAAACAACAGTGTAAAAGCAGAAAATTAATTAAATTAAAATGAACTTGTTATGTGAGTCTCATTATTCGTAAAACAATGGTCAAAGACATCGCAATATTTAATTTCCATCCGCCGAATATCTGGCTTGACTCTGGTAGCTCCTATTATCTTCAATTTTTGTTTTTCCGGCAGATGAATGAGCACTTGAGCGTCCTCGCGCCTATTTTATAAATGGGATTTTAATTGCCGCCTGAACCCCAGTGTCCCATTCTTCGTGAAATTCATTAAATATAATGCCCCGTGAGAGACTTGCTAATTGGCGAACAGTACTGACGTCTGGCCAAAAGGCATGTCACTCAGCCCACCGGTCCAAAGCTTGCTACTTTCCCCCTCACTAATATAAAAGAAATTAAACGAAATTATATCTTCCCTACGGCAATTTAAGTTTTAATTTCGATTGCGACTCGAAAGATTTCACCTAAAAGGGTTCGAATTCTATAAATGCAAATTACGTTGATTCCATTTGCTTTGAAAGGAGAGATTTCGTTGCCCTTCAGTGATAGGTACTAAAGAATATGTAAGATGTGACTGTACATTAATATAATTAATAATGGAAGACAAGGTTTATCTTGAACAAGAAACAGGGGTAAATACATATTTCAGACGAACATAAACATACGTTTTATGGAGAAGGATAAAACATAACTTTATGTAGGCACGTGTAACTTGGAGAGAATATAGTCTGTAATATTTATAATAACAAACGCCCAACGGATCCCTATCATATTATTGTAGATTGTTCCTTAGAAATGCGGGACAAAGTAAACTTGATTGAATTAAAGCTTGCTCAGAACTTCAACTTAATAAATACCACCACCATTACTTGTTCGATAAAATATTTATGTTTCTTTAAAAATAACATTCGCGTTCCTGCAAGCTTCATCCGATAAATAAATACGTTTATTTCCCTTGCATTTCTTGCGACGGATAATATGATTTCCTGCAAAATACATTTTAATATTATTCCACTGCGGATTCAATTCCTGCAAACTAGGGAAAACTAGGTTGACAGCATTTCATTTAATTCAAAAGTAACTTTTACGGTTATCAAATTCTTAGTGAACATTTACGTTAATATTTGGTTTTAGCGGTAATATATCAATAGTAGGTACCTACGGTGGTAAGATACGAATGTGGAAATGAGTTTATTTTTTACTAAAACATCTATGTTTCTGGAAAAACTTGTCTCAATCCAAACTAGGCGCCCTAGAGCCATTTAAAGCACTTAAAATTGTAGTTTTTGAATAATTATTATTGATAATATGTGACTTCAAGGCTTTTATGATCGGAAATATATAATATAGGTACCAACCGAGAAACTAGAACTGAGAAAGGAAGAACATTATTGTTCTACCTCCTTAACTAAATAAAACGGCAGCCTTGACAAAGATTGGTAGCTTGCATTTAAAGCAAGCAAAACATATTCAAGCTTTCTCTCTCTAACATACAGCGGCTGTCGACGTAACTACGTAAGCCGATTTTCCCTACGTCATGTTGCCAGTTACAAAAAAAAATCTGCAGTGACAGTTTCTGTATCGGCCGCAATAAAAACAGTCCGTATGAACCCGCCCTTAGAAAACACGTCGGAACATAGCCTTATTGGGAGTAGGGTTGCTATATTAAATATCTGGTTTTAAATTAACTTTTTGGGGTTTGACCCCGTTGTCTATAGTAGAACCTGCTTCAGTGTATCCGGTTAGATTTTTTGTTTATTTTTGAACGCTTTTTATGAGTATTTCACCCGAATTTTTTACCGAAAAACGTTTTGTAGATTAATAAAACTAACTCCACAGTCACAAATCGATTTAATTTAGTTTTTTTGTCCTCCTCTAAATGTATTTCAATGCGTCATTCCTAGACATTATTTTTAATTTGAAGGTGGTGCCCATATTGTGTGATTTACATGTCGAAATGATAAATTGAAAAAAAAATATTATTAATTTTAATTTATATTTTTTTTTGCTGTAATTTATAAAATTCCAATGTTAATTATATGTTGTAATGTTATTTTAGTGCATATAAAGTAATTTTTTAATATTTGTGTGTAAATTCAGATAGAAATCCATTGTTCATGAATAAATGACTATGACTATTCCCACGTAATGTAGCGAAAAAAACGTCCTGCCGCATTAACCGCTCTGTCCGCCCTCTGATCTTTGATCTGGCAACCCTACCGAGGCCATAAAAGACGCGGGAGCTCGTTACGTTCATAAGGCAAAATGTATTCCATAAAACTAGCATAAGCGGAGTTATACGCCGGCGCTGCAGAAAATATTCCGTATGAATGTTTGGTGAAGACATCAGGCATCTGCGACAATGTATTGTTTTTATAAACAGCGCATTTATTCGCTAGAAAAGCGACTTGAAGTCTGTTGACTGATAACTATTTTATGGTTAAGGTTGGTAGGTTCCCGTCGGGGCTTCGGCTTGTTCGCAAGAGATACCGCGCGGCCTCTACATGAAGGGCTAAGAAGGAACATGGGTGGTTTTTAGTCAGTAGAAGTCTGACACTCCGTTTCGCTCTGCCCAAGAGAGGGGTTATTTGATGATTTTTCACCCGCCCAAAAAATAAAAAAAGGTTGGTAGGGACAATTTTTCTTCATCATCATCACTCACAGCAAGACTTAACCCACTGCTGGGTAAAGGTCTCTCTTTACTTGCGCCATTGTCCAAGTTCTTGTCTCATCCTCTTCCAGAATATCCCCGCGATGGCATCAATGTCATCTGCCCATCTCGCCGCCGGATGAACAACACTTCTCTTTCCAGAACGCTACTCGGTAAAAGATTTATTTCTTTCTTCTAGTTCTTGGTCATGAAAAATGGTTTTTAACAAGTATTTCATTGGATTGACCAAAAGTCAACCGCCTCATAATAAAAAATAAATAAAAACAATATCTACCACAATAGAACCTAATAATGCTAGCATATTCTTAAATCCAGTTACAACAGCCGAAATCTAACAAATTATACTTTCTTTAAAAAATACAAATGGCTCAAAAATAGTGCATTCGCGCAGTTTGTAATGTTGATTCTTTGACTTCATGCAAACCATTGTTCCAAAAGCTAAATTTACTAACTGCACGGTCCATGCATATTTTGTATATATTTGAATCTTGTAATTTCGTCAAAGCAAACACAATATCTATACAAATCCTTTGGTGATTATTGTAATTTTAATACCCGATATCTTATTACATTACACCACTGAGGCAGAGGACATCGAGGAGGGGGCTGAAAATTGAAGTACACGCCAAGAGTGCAGCTGCTGGAGTCGCGCCGTAACGTCAATTTCAAGGCGTTTGTGGTAGTTCATTTGTTATATTGTCATGAGGATTATGTTTATTTATTATTATTATTATCATGCCTTCCTCGTCGGTTAAAACACAGTTGTTTATAATATAATATATGCTCAAAATGTCTACAAAACTTTCAGTCGCAAAGACCTGTAAAGTTATCGACACTGCAGTAATGCAATGTTTTTTTTTAATTTTTTTTCAAAAAAATCAATGTTTTTTTTTTTTGTAATCATTATAGTTGTATTTTTCATTGATATTTTCTAATTTGCATATTTTTTTTTAATTAACATTTTATGTTTGGGTTAAAATCTTTTATATTTTTTCTTTTTTGGCGGGTGGAAAATCATCAAATAACCCCTCCCGCTCTTGTTCAGAGCGAAAGGGAGTGTCAGACTTCTACTGACTAAAAACCACCCATGTTCCTTCTTAGCCCTTCATGTCGAGGCCGCGGTATCTCTTGCGAACAACCCGCAGCCCGACGGGAATTTTTTTATTTCAATTGACATTTTATATTTGTAATTTTAATTAGGATTTGCTATGTCAGTAACGACAAAACATGTCAAAAACCTTCACTACTTACAAAATCCTAATGTTTAACAAGAACCTATGTTTAACAAATAAATGATACTGATTCCGATTCTGCAATCAAAATAGTTTAAACGCTCCCCGCTCCACACTAACACGCGCTTTCAGCGGGCATACCACTAATGTCCTATCGATCTGGTAGTTTGGCAGCGGTTACAGTCGGTGCCATGCGAAACACGTCATTGGCCCGAGCCGTGCCCCCAATACCGGGTGCCTTGTGCCTTGGTCGAACACTAGCGATAAACCCCAACCGGCTCGACTTCACAACGACGACTTCTAAGTTTACTTGATAAACATATGGTTGTGAACTTTATTTAAACGTTGGTAAAGTTCTGAATTCTTAAAATTGATATTGATAACTTTAGGTGCTACGTGCACGACAAATTAATTAATTATTTATCTAAGCGGCCTTATTTAACTACATTTTTCAAAGCAGCTTTTGTTATAAAATAGCTCATTGGCTTAAACCTTCTATAGTTAAAACTCGTTTTATAATAAGACAGCAAACGTTCAACATGAACTGCTGCACTAAATTCGCTCTAATCGTTGTTATTGCAGAATGAACCTTATCTACAGTGTTTATGGCTGCAGTTTCAAAAGTAGGTAGTATTTTTGTGGTTATGGTATTGTTTTTAGAAGGAATAGTGATTGTATTTCTACTGGAACTTGATGTTTATTTGTTTTTATGTGATCGGCGATTGTTTTTCAGTCGGTAAATTTAATGCTATGGAAATGGTCCAAGCAGCATTAAATTTTGATGATAGGGAATTATTTTATTTCTGTTATTCAAATAGAAGCTTTAGAATTTCCATCGACTTCCACTTCATTCTTTAGAATTTAAATTCTATTACCCTCAGAATCGATCTAGGTCACTAGTATACAGAGCTTAGATACCTCGAATCGAAACGTGCATTCTAGAATTCCTTTATAAATATTTCCGTTGATATATTCTATACTCTATACTCAAAATTACTCCATACATCCAACGTTCGTGTTCCAACTTAGTAATGCCAGCCTAGTTTAAAATTTACAAGCAATAAACTTGACTACACAGGTTTATAGTTCTCAAAGATATTGGAGAGGCAGTCCGCATTTGATTTACATAGATACTGCTAACGGTCGAATAACATTGGGATACAGAAGTCGTTGGCACGGGACCAGAAATATATACTACTGTTGCATTAAAGGAATTTGGTACTTCTTTTTACACTGAGAAGGTCAAAGGTCGTGTTTATGGCCAGATTATACAGGGTTACATTTAATTAGCTTACAAAAACATGCAGTTGAAGTGACCTCTGCCAACGTGTACCGATATTTAATATAAACATTATGGAACAAAAAATTACTATCTGAAGTTAGTAAAAAATAAGACTGCTTAATAGAGACTGCTTTTTTTGCGTAAATACGGTGATAGATTGATACGAGTATGTAATGGATAAAATAAATAAATATAAAAATAAATAACCTAGTCATACATCTAGTAACTACACTAACAACACTCGTTGTCCCCAGAAATAAAAATTATATCGGAATCGTTTTCTGTTTACTCTAGATCTTGATACTAAAATAATGTAAACTGTAGGCGTTCGCGTCAGTCAGTTGAAGGCGTTAACTTCAATTCTATTTCGTTATTTTGTGATTCGCAATTCATATTCAAAACTCATTAAACCAGATAATGTAATTTGCTGCTCCAACAATTTGACTTTACTGAAAACTAACGTAATTTTATTACTCAGTTTCACATCAAAGTTGTGTGGACTCTGGACCGTTTCAGAATTCGCATTAAATGCATAATAACTACACGACAGCCATTTTGTAAATTTAACGAGTCAATGAACTATCACAATGTTGACTGTCTCTATTAGGTTTAATATTACGGAGGAAAGGAATTGAACCAAAATGTTACCTTTCGCTAACCTGACTTTTGAGGTTTTCTCAAAATTATTTAACGACTAGCGAACGTCACGTGGTTTTACCCGCGTAGTTCCCGTTTCCGTGGTAATACAGGGATAAAAAGTAGCCTACGGCCACCCAGGGATAGTGTAGCTTCCCAACGGTGAAAGAATGTTTCTAATCAGTCCAGTAGATTTTAGGTTTATTTGTTACATACAAAAATACAAATCTTTCTTCTTTATAATATTAGTGTAGATAAAAAAAATATGAAGAAGTCAAAAAACTTTCTTTAGCATGGAATTTGATCATGCCCTGATATTTGTACTCCAAAATTACGATAACACACAAAACCACACCTCAACATAAAGGTATAGGTACCTCCGCTTTCAGCTATATTTATTATTTAACTGCTGATATATTCTCCAGGTCAACAAACTTTGACAACAAACGCACAATTCGACCAGGTCGTAGAGGCCTGTAAAGTCTAGCTATCGTTCATAATATGTTTTTAGCCCCACTTTTAACCAAACCGGAGACGAGACGGAGAACGATGATGAATGCAGCATTCTATCGATCATGTCGATTAAAATCTTCATCGCATCTCTCGTTACTCCCGTGATCAGTCTTCAGGTCACCGCAGTACTCCGATTGCCTTCGCTGTAGCTTACAAACTAGCTACTAGAAACACACAGGCCAAAAGTTTTATTAACTAACGCATTAACATCTCTTGCCGCTAGATGTGACGGTGGATACTATTGAAGCCATGAAGTTTTCCCAGAATAAGTTTTGACGATAAGTTGAAATTTTGACCGTCTTCAGCATTGAATTTGAAAATTTTCAACAAAATGGTTACTTGCATACACAAACTGCTGCCGAAAAACTAAAATATTCGTAGCAACATGTAGGTAAACCTCCACATTAAGCCTTCTTTCAGCAGATATCTTCTCCAGGCCGACGGTCTTAGTTTTTGCGCGTATCACGACTGGGACGTACTTACCTCATGAATACTACCACCGGGTAGATCTTGATCTTGCCGGCAAATGCGGGGGAGATGTGGTACCAGATGCCATAGAACTTGAACATCATAATTCCTACATGCAGGTTTAAAGTGTAAAGTAACTACATTAGGAATGTATCGGCCAAATGGTACCTTTCGCAAAAATTAGTCTTATGCTTTTCTCATTTCAATTTCGACGGCAATATCTCCTCTACTTGAGTCTTGTCGACCAAAAGCCAGTACTCCAGTGGTTCTATTAACTAACGTAGCGGCACCTCTTGCCGGTAGAGGCGGTGGCGGAGTGACGCCGGCGGCGCTGGCGACATGAACGCGGCCCCGCCCCGAACGGACGGCGCGGGCGACTCCACGCCCGGCTCCGACGTCGGTGAGCGGATCACGCGGCTCTTCCCGAAGTGCCGCCCCAAGAACATGCAGCACGCACACGACAGGTAAACTAAGGTGTATGACGTGGTAGGACGGTGGGACGTGGTAGGTGGCTTTAGAGAGGCGAGTATCGCTGGACACAGAATTGGGGAGTGCAGAAGACTTGCAAAGGACGAAGTTCTGCACTTCCCAATTCTGTGAGGTGAGCAATGCGTGTAAGATATTGATGTTGTTCTCGCTTTCTGATAGGACGTGGCTTTTGGAGACGAGGTACTACCTCTACCTGTTATGCACTTTATCGATAGGTCCACATAATTGGGTAGTGCAGAAGACTAATGTAGATAACGAAACTGCAGCTCCCAATTCTGTGCTTCGAACAATCTGGGCAAGATTTTTATTTTGTCCACGCTTTCTGTTGGTAGGGTAGACATACTCCTTTGAGTATCATAAAGTAACAAAATGACTGCCGAAAAGCAGTTGCCAAGCTAACATACAACCCCTTGTTATAGCGGTCGCTTTTTCGCCATTGTAATGGTCAGAACACAACGTCTTAAACGATGACAAAGATCCGTAGAATTATTTTCAGCCAAGGCCATCCACCGCTTACAATAAACCAATTATTATGGACACGAAAACCATCAGTCGCTCCTTTACAACTCTATTAAACACAAATGTATTCATTAAGTGATAATTATCGCGTTTTACGTGCACAAACAGTCTGTGATTGTCGCCATCTTACGTGTGCAAACACATTAAATTCCACAAACTCGATCCAAAGGGACAGAGGCTTGCAATGTTGATTCTGCAACGTAATTAGCCCCTTATTTAACGTTTTACAAGTACTTTAAAAAGTTTCTAAAGAGAAAACACAAAGGGTGGTTTTATGTTCTTTTCTGACTGGACGAGTAATGGCGTTGGGTGGGTAGAAAGCTTTAATACAAAAAAAAAAACTTTTTCTATTGTTAATTTTCCGTCGTATTGAACTGATTCTAGCAAACAAATAGACACTGCTGCCCTTCTTCTTCTTTCGTAGTTTCATTTCTTTACTTTCTAGTCTATCCAACTGCACGTTCTTCCCTTGTAGAACTCTCATCTCTATGATTTTCTGTGATGGAATAACTTCCAGCTTGTTATGATACTAAAGGTGTTCTTCTGTACGTTCCAGGTTGACCTCCAGCCTGGAGGGTCGCGAGCGCGACACCAACAACGCGAACAACGTCTCGTCTGACGAGGAGCGAGGCAACGAAAGCCAGCTGGTCATACTCAACTCCAAGGGAGGCACCTACAAACTTAGAGACTCCAGGTAAATAGCCTCTGTTAGTGTATACTTGGGTTCTACATTTCGGCAGATAACATGTTCTTATAAGGTGTTGGTGGTCCTACCAGAACAGAATCACTAATAGAATTGATTTAAAATTAAGTTATTGCAAAAAAAAAGTGTCAGTCTTGTGATACTACCTGAGGTTCTTTTGGAACATCGAAAATAACGTGAAACAGTTCCCAAAACATCCGCATCACCACATTCTACGTGTGTTTTAGTTTGCACAACACTTCTGTTCCTAGCAATTTGGGTATTCAATTTTACTTTTTTTCATCAGAGGTGCTTTAAATGCTGCTTTAAATGTTACAGTTTGCTGTTTCTTTGGAAGTTTTATTGTATGCGTTATATTTATTATCATAGCGGCCTTTGCCTATTTTTTCGTCTCAAATATGACGTAAAAAACAATGTTTTTTTAAATATCTTTTCTTCAATTACCAGGATCATAGAAATCGCAGGAGGTCGAGAACTGTACTCGCAGAGCCGGACGAAGGCAGTGCGCAAGCTGCGACACAACAATACACACAAACACAACCTGAGGAACAAAGTGCGCTCCCTTACCAAGGATTCTGTGGACTACGCTGAGAATAATCTTAGTAATGAGGTAAGGTTTTAATACTACTAGAAGTAAGAAACATAAAAAATAAGAAGACTTCTGACTTCCACCAAATCGCACCCGCACCCTCTTGCAGACAGTGGGTCAAAATCCCAGCAGTGGGATTTGTGATGCAAGGAGAGCGGGAAGGTCATGGCTAAATAATAATAGCCGCGGGACAATGCTTTCCTAGGTCGGTCCGATGATGGCTGACCATCATTACATACCGAGGTTCCTCCGTGCCTCAAAAAACCTAGTAAGACAACCAGTTTTATCAAGGTGTATCGTGTTACCCAGTAACTGGTTTGTGGAGGTCAGATAGGCAGTCGCTCCATGTAAAAAACTGATGTTATGCTGCAGCTGGTTAGACTGGAAGCCTACCCCACTGTAGTTTGGTAAGGGTAGGCAGAAGATGATGATGGTGATGCAAATTGAGATTGAAAGTGTAAACCAAAACGTAGTTAGATAAGTTGTATTTTCGACTTAAAATCGTCGGAATTTACGTTATATTTTCGTGTGGGGTTTGAGCTATCTCCCCTAAAATATTAAGTATTTTGTCGGCTTTAGTCTACGTATTGTAAGTATGCAAGTCTGGTATGAATTTCCGATTTATAGGATGGTAAGAAGCATAATAGTAAAAGGTTCTGGTTTAATCCGAATCTAATTAGGCAACTGCTATAAATATCACTGAAATTAATCAGCGTTCATCTCACACTGTATTGGATGATTCGGCATTATACAAACCACGTCTTGCGTTTATAATCGGGCTATAAGGTATAAATAAAATGATGAAGGTAAACTCCTGATGCTTCTGATCGCACCTAATCATTTGTCAGGATAACTGAATAATTTTAGTATTACAGTGAAAATACTACTCGTAGGTACTTACCTCAAAAATTAAACTGTCCGTCTCATATAAACAGAAAGCTGCCACTATAGCTTGTGGAAAATGACGTCATTCGTCCGCTTTGCTTTAGAACTCGCTGTGGCAGAAATTTAAAGGAATAAGTAGGTATAAATTGCCCCTTCACACGACTCGGTCGCCGGATAGTCGGCGCCGCTCTGTGGCGACATGTAAAGGGGTGTTCGTGTAATATTACACGAACGAAGCGGAAAGCATAAAGCTTCATAATCTGCTCAGCTCCTGCGACGAAAACGGTGCCTAATGTACTCCTTGGGCGATGCAGCTAGTAACCGGAAAATCACTTTATAAAAACTAGAATTAGGGTTCAATGGAAACGGTGAGTAATGGGCTAACTCACCGCATCCGTCCGTCTTATGACGATGACAGGCCGTGTTGACGGCGCGTTCGTGTTCCTCGCGCGCTTCAAAGAAATGTCAGCAACATTACGCCTGCCGGGGCTGCAGGTTTGAAAGAGATACCGCGGCCCCGGACACAAAGAGTTAAGAAGGAACATGGGTGGTTTTTAGTCAGCAGAAGTCTGACACTCCCTTCCGCTTACCCAGAGCTGGAGGAGTTATTTGATGATTTAAAGTGACAAGAATAAACCGACATAGTTGCAATATAAGGGCTTACGGGTCGAAAAATCAATCTAGTTAGGTCAGCCTAAATTCATTTTCTCTATTTTTGCCCTAGCGGAACTCGGTCACCCAGGTTCTAGTCATTCTAAAATCAATTTAATTTGAATAAGCATAATGGCTATACGGAAATAATTGCAATTGGAAACCTAATAAATAAGGTTAGGGGGAGACAGATGTGTTTGCATAGAGGGGAGTGTGTACACTAATCATAACATTGTTAGATTTATTTGAATAGTAAATCGCTTTATCAGGCCCGATATCGCATCTCTGGCAATAATAGTATCTGATAATTATCTAGACGTGATACGGAATAACTATCACACAAACAGATAAAAATATTCTGCCCGAAATGATCATTTCAAATACTGCAAATCACTTTCACTAAGAGAAACTTGTGTATTTATCCCATAATTTGAAATATTTTTTATGATTCCCTCTGTTTATTTTATATATTTTTTAATTTTAATATTATTTGATGTGGATAAAAAAAGAATAGTGCAGTGAATAAGAAAATTTAAAATGATTCCTGATATGCTTTTGCCGTTGCAAGTAGGATATAATATGTTTATGGTAGGTTAAACTTCATGCACATATTTGTTACTTATGTCCGATGTTTTAAACTAGGTATAGCGTTGGATTTCCAACACTTTGCGCCGGCAATTCAAATTCCAACTGTGTAAATATTTATTATTTATCGTTTTGCTTAGTGCTAGTTTAAGGGGCAAAGTTGCATCTATTAATTCATTATGTCAGTCGATTTTAGCGTTTTATGAGCCCCCTTTCCTTTTGCAGAGATATAGTGTGAATACTGATGTAGTGTGACGTGTGAGATTTTTTTAAATGCGTACTTTTAGGACCGAATTTATCATAATCGTATAGTGTGATATTTTTACACTAAAAAAAATCATTTTCAGAGATTTTTCCGTCTTGTTACTTTGATGTTCAGAGTACTTGAACAACGACTTCATAAGGCTCCATTAACACCCTAGTTTCAAAAACCCATCTGTTCTATTTCAGATATCTCTGCACCGAATAAACAATGAGCCTAAGAAAATGATATCGCGCCACACCTCCCCGACGTACACGAATGGTGACCGTGACGTCATTTTGGAGCAGAGCGCGATGGGCATCCCCAAGAACAGTTCCCCCATACTGGACCCCCACAAGACGACGGATGTCAGCGCCAAGAGCAGTCCTATAGCCGTGGTGGCTGACGGAGAAGTCGTCGTGTTTGATGACAATGATGACTGGAAAGGTGATTGTGCTTTGTGTTTTATCATCTTATAAGAGCGGATTTTACCAATGAAACTGAGTGATCAGCACATCTAAGCGGCCTTTCAGAGTTGTTAGTGTCCTTGGCTCTTGGCTCTTGAGTACGGTACAAATTAAATGAAAATTTAAAAAAAATATTTATCTCGCACGGACCGAAACAAAATGATTAAATTAACAATAAAACAATCCGAGTATTCGAGTAAATAGGAAACTATAGAAAAAATAAGACAATGTATGAATTATTTTTCTATAGTTAGTGTTTTATTTTTAAAATATTATATTAGACTTAATTGGTTCCATTCCATCCGAGGACAAGAGATGTGCCTGAGATTTTAATTTCATTGATAAGATTCGCTCTTTTTATATTATTACACAAGTATTAAAATCTAGCCTTTGAATCCAGTATCACTGGATCGACTAAAGCAGCTGCTATATTTCCGGGCTAGGAGACTAGGTTGGTTTAAATAGTTAACATTGGTTCAGAACCGATTTAGTGTCACTGGATTCGAGGGCTGGAAATAGGTACTGTTACCTAACTTCCCTTACAAAGAATAAGACGAGAAAGGGATCAGGTAATGCAGGCTATCCGCCTTTGAGGTGAACACATGCTCAATTCTTTCTTCTCCTAGTTGACGATGATTGTGAAATGACTCGTGTTGAACTAGCTTGAACTTCCATCCCTTTTATTGCAATGGAATATGATAACTTTTCAAGTAAAAATGTCAAGCAAGCCTGTGGTCACATTCACACTTTCTCTGCCAAGTACAAAATATTATTATTTATTTGTGTGCCCGAAATTGCCAAGTTATCTATAACTACACAATAATATAGCGACGACTCGGAGGCGGGTTGTCGGCACACAAACGAATTATGTTATTGTTCGACCCATATGCTGAGTGCTTGGCACAGAAAGTGTCTTATCGTCGTTGATAGTCCAATTCTGCGTAACTAACATTGTCAATAGGGTAGTTAACTAAAAAAATCTAATTAGTCCGTCAGATAGATTTCCAAAATATATTGGACACGTATTTTTTCTTTTTTCACGTAAACACACAATGAAGGCGATACAGTGCTTTGAAAACTCGTGTGACGTCATATTCTAAGACATTATTATGACATTTTTTACCAGTGAGTGACGTCACAACCCCCCACTCAAACTTTTGACGCGTTTTATCATTGTCAATTTTTATTGATTTGATAAAACAAAAAATACGTATCCAATATTTTTCGATAATCTAACAGACGGACTAATTAGAATCATATTTTTTTAGTCAGTAAACATCCCTATTCAGTCTGTGCCCAGTATTACCTGACGACTCTTCTCACACCACTTCCCCTATATTAGGGGTCAGGTAATACTTGGCACAGACTATTGACAATGTTACTTACGCGGAGTTGGACTATCAACGACGTTATGTAAAAAATCGGCTTGAAATGTAAATGGCTCTCAAAATTCTGCTTTGATATTCACATCGTTTATTACATAATACGTGTTTTTAATTATTTTCTACATGTTATGTTAATGTTTTGAATTTATTTCACACCACAGTTCACTTCGCTTGATGTTATATTCGCTTTTGCTTTCACCTTTTTGATGACACCTGTTTTAATAATAAGTTATACGTGTTGTACACTTTTGGTAATTGTTATTTGTTTTCGTATCTGTTTTAAATGTCCTTTTTCTGTGTCTTACCGAGGGGTATCGTAGTATCTAGTATTAACTGGGTTGTGGAGGTCTGATAGGCAGTCGCTCTATGCAAAATTTTGGTATTCAGCAGCATCTGGTTAGTCTGGAAGTCAGAAAAGGCTAGGCAGATGATGTTTTTCAAAAGAATCAAAAGTATGTTTACTAATCTTTCTCCGGTTAATGAAATATTCTGATACGGAATGAAATGAAACTTGAAAAAATCGGATAAATTTTGTTTGTGTTACCTATCAAATATTTAGATCGGAAGCTATCCGTAGGTGCTGAAACAGGACCTCAAAAGTCAAAATTTCATGCTTTCAACAAAAATGGTTATCAAAAGTTTACAACACAATTGAACCTAGTCCCTCCTATCCAATAACCATTATTATTCATTCAATATTATTTTCTCTTTCTTTTATTTTCAGTGATATTGAATTCTGTGTCTCTAGGTTTGAGGACGGAACCAGAAGCTAGTGACGATGAGCTCGATATCAGTGTTAAAAGAACTTTAGACAATATTAAAAACGGTGATACTAGTGATGTGTTGAACTGTAAAAGTGAAGTGAGTGATGGGAGTGAGTCCTCTCCCTCTCGAGAGGATGTGAGACTGAGTGACGCGAGCCCGTCAGGGGTGTGGCTCTCGGGTGATGAGGACAAGTCCAGGGTCACCAGGGTGATTGGGGAGCTGCCCATTGCGGAGTATGAGGGCTCTCCGAGGAGGTACGGAGTGGGATCCCAGAAGCCTACGAGGTCGCCGCGGCCTGGTTTTCCTCAGGTAAGTTTGTCGTAAAAATAGACTTACCTACTCGTAAACACCAAATTAATCATTAAAATCAGTTGTCAATATTGCCTAAATTCAATTAGCAAATACCTATTTGACTTTTTATAGTGACTTCATATAATATTTTTGTCGTTGCATATATTATGCAGATATTGTAAAGGTCCAAATGTTTGGGCGAATCCAATTAGTAGCATAAAAACCTGAAAATACAAGAGACATGTTGGCATAAATAGAACATTTTACCGGCCTTTAATTAATTCTAAACACAACGCGGGCAGATAAAATTAATTAACTTAACTTAATTAACTTAAATTACCTATTAAGAAAAGAAAGAAACTATTACCTATTAAACATTTTTTTTTCATGAAATATCATTCCATTGTGTAATTTTAGAAGGGCGTTGTTAGCTTCGTTACAGTATATACTTTTGCCGCTTTCATCGTTTTACTTGCTGTACTTAGTAATGTAAAAAAATATTTAGAAGACACTATAGGCATAAGGGAATATGCATAATTTTTTTTCTTGTTGACACAGAATGTACAAATACTATAAAAATAATGACAAAAAGTGAAAACAAGACCAAAATCGGCCAAACAACACAAAAGTACCAATAAAACTTTTGCTTCTGTCTCTTTCTAGATAAACGGAATTTAGTATGGATTTTGTACGTCGATCGTACACAATGACGTCATGAAAGTTATCGAATCTCTCTGTGTAATCAGTAGTTTGATATGCTTATAACTTAAAAAATGTTTCACTTTGCTATTTTTGGCGTTAAAACGGTTTGTTTAGAATTTAGAGCGATAATTCTCTAATGAAACTACGTAAAGAAAGTAATAAAAATGGCAATTTTCTGTTTTATTTTCTCCTTAAACACAGCAGTCATTTAACCAACGCGAAGGTAACACCATCTCATAACTCTTTTCTCAATTTCAGAGGGTAGTAACAGAGAGCCGGGACATCAGTCCGCCATCAGGATCGGCAGCGTTCGACTACCTGTACGAGTTCTCGGAGACCAGGAAGGTTCTAGAAGAGTTCTTCAGATGTCCCACGAACGCTGGCCAGACACAGATCAACAATCTTATCGTGAATGATGAAATTGTTAACTTTCAGGTAAGAAGGATAGTTAGGATGCCTCATTTACCCGACTGCGGGGAAGCCCAATGGGCTATGTGTTTGACCTGTATGTATGTCCGTTTCTTTGTTGCCTTGTAACTCCCAAACGGATGAATGAATTTGGATAAAGCATACGAATACTCGCACCACGAGTGTCATTGTCTTCGCGGTGCCATATCGTCGCGTTTTTTTTTCTTTTGTTAATGGTAACAAAAGAAAAGTAGGCCAGTAGGGTATCAAAATGAAGGGTTTTTAACTCTTTATCCATTTCTTTTTATTTGCTTTCTTCGTGAGCTGAAAATACTGACCTGTGCGCCTTTGATTCCAGGAACTAGACTACGAACTACGACGTCAACCTCAAGAATGTCCGTCGGAGAACGGACTGGAGGGAGGCAGCGAGTCGGAGTGGCCTCACGTCACAGACACCTTGGACTCGCCTCACCAAGCGCACAATCACACCAACTTCCTAGGACTACAGGTACAGGTTTTTTATATTAAATGGGCCTTCGAATGAGGAAAATATCGTGAAAAAGGATAGAGGAAGAGTAGAGGAAGACCAAAGAAACGATGGATGGACTGTGTTAACAATGATATGGTAAGAAAGGAGGTGTCTCATGAGATGGCGAGAAACAGAGAAGTATGGAAGCAGAAGACATGCTGCGCCGACCCCAAATGAATTGGGATAAGGGCAAGAGATGATGGGCCTTCTCTTGACCTCAATCTTGTCCAGAGGACAGAAATAGAGGTAGACGATGAAACGAGCTAACCCAAAAGAACCCTATTAACTCGCGACTTATATAGATTTTGGTCGTATGAGCTTGGTTCATTGAGTTCAGCTCTTCCTACTTCAACAACTTGCAAATCTGCGAGAAATTAATGGTTGGAATTTTAAACAAAACAATTGCATTCATAATCTAACGTGCTACCTCGAATACCATAGTACGGCAACTACCGAGGCCATACGAAGAGTTAAGAAAGTATAAAAATATTGCTGGGAAACGTCCAAGAATGTTTTTTGCTCAGGATTATTTGGTATGGTGTTCGGCGACTATGTGATGGGCCCTTTTACACCTGTATTTCAACTTTTAGCCTTTTTTTTCGGGTGGAAAATCGTTAAATGATCCCCTCTCGCTCTGCACGGAGCGGAAGGGAGTGTCAGACTAGTACTGACTAAAATCTACCCTATGTTTCTTCTTAGCCCTTTGTGTGCCAGGGCCGCAGTATCTCTTTCGAAAAGTCTCGCAGCCCCGGCAAGTCTTGATCCCTTCCATGTTGCGTGTCCTGCTTTATGTGTCGATGAGCTCATATATATCGTGTTAGACCAGTATGTAGCCATCTGCATAGCGCTATCATTTGCTTCGAATAAATCCTGAAAGGTGCAAGTGGTTGTGCAGGATTGGCAGGAGGTGGCGTATATCCTGCAGAGAGGTTCCAAACTGGCAATTTTTACAAATACTGACACTGTTGGCGCAGTAGCTGAGTGATTAGACTGGTGCGCTGAGTGTCGCGAGTTCGAACCCCGTACGGAGCAAGTATTTGTATGGCGTACAGATAATTGATCCGGGTGTGAGTATTGGTTTGTGAATGTGAGTTTTAAATGTTTGTAAACGCACCCGACGATACAGGCGAAATTCCTAGTGTGGGGGAACGTTTGTCAAAGAAAGTAAAGAAAAGTGGTCGTACAGGATGGGCAGGATAGGAGGTGGCGCATATCCTGGCAATTTGTCTGACATCTGTTTAACCCTTGGCATTGTACCCTTAGGTCCGCTCGGGCGCGCCGGGCGGGTACCGCGCGCCCGACGTGCGCGCGCTGAGCGTGCGCGCGGCGTGGAGCGGCTCGGGCTCGCCCGCCAAGCGCAGGGACGTGCCCTTCGCGCTCTCCACGGACTCCAGCGACAGCGGCAGCGAGGATCGGGAACTCTCGCTCATGCTCATGGAGAATGAGCTGTCCGAGATGAAAGGTGACATTTTTAATTTTAAATAAAGGACGAGAGTTAAAAAAAAAGGAGGAGAGGAGAAAAGTGGGGGTAAAGGTGTATGTAAAGAGGTAGCAGGTGGTGTTCTCCCCCACGAGGCCTACTTATACTGGTATAATACCACCAAAATGTGGCCCGTTATTGTTCCTTATCCAAGTATATATTGTGTAAATTGTTTTTAATTTGCATTAAAGCGCCCAGTCGTACACAAAATGTCAACCTTGATAGTACAACGGCTATCACAGATAAGCCAGACGCGTCTTGTAAATCTGTAAATATTTAATATGCACGCTATTTACTACACCTTACGTCACTTTTTTATTGTGAACTCACGTCTCAAGATTCTGACAGATCTGTCTTATCAAGACAAAATTAAATGTAAAAATTATTAAATCAAAATATTAATACTGTCTGTGACTTTAATATGTTCCATAATTGTCATTTATTATGAACTCCCGATAAAGGATAAATAAATAATAATTAAGGATAAGGGATTTATTATTAATAATAAAGGATAATCAAGAAAGATATAATATACCGAAGTGACAATATTGGTTATTGTTATAAATCGTGAAATCATAAAACAGTGTTAGTGAAAATATTGTTTGAAAATCTGCAACCGTTTGTTAATACCAGCTGTTTTTACTTACTCACTTACTTTCTGTACATATAATACTGTATTTTGTATTCACTGATGTCTCAAAGCCATAACTATCCTCTCACTTTGCAACACAATCCACAATGATCTTTATTGACATTATAATAAGGTCGATTACAGCTGTCAGAGGTTAAATAACTGTGAAAGTAGTAAAGTCCATTTCACGAAAGAAGTCCCGCAGACGCAGCACTGTATGTCGCGCGACATAATGTTGTTTCACAACTTTTGGCATCGTAAATAAACCTTATAACGCACTAATTCAATAATAAACTCACAAAATATCTACCACAACAAACGCACCTTGATAACATCGACAAACGACAAAATGGCCGATCTGTTAAATTTAGTTCCACAATTGTCCGCGGGACTTCTTTCGTGAAATGGACTTTAAGTTGAGTGTAACGTTTTGGTGTTTAGAGTAATGTTAAGGTGTTGAGTGTAACGTTTTGGTGTTGAGTGTAACGTTTTGTTCCAGCAGTAGTGATGGACACAAATCGCGTGGTAGTGACGCACCTGCCCGTCGTGGAAGATGGGCTGTCATCCGGACACGCTTCTGACACAGATAACAATAACCAGATGATACAGGTACGTTTAATCATCATCATCATCCTATAATGTTCCCACAGCTTCCACCCTGGCTCTAGGAGAGGGATGGGCTATAATCCACCACGCGGGCCCAGTGCGGGTTGGTAGACATGCCAGTTTACTCACGATATTTTCTTTCACCGTTTTTTCGAGAGTAATGGTGTTGAAAGAAATAACACAAAGTAATGCGCCAGACTGGGTTCGAACCCACGACCTACTGTTCGTAAGCCCGGGCCACCACTACTTCGCCACTGTATTTAAATTTAGTACTTACTCGTATGATCCATAAGCTTTAAGGTGGAATCGCGGAAATCATCAAATGACTCCTCCCGCTCTGGGCGGAGCGGAAGGGAGTGTCAGACTTCTGCTGACCAAAAACCACCCATGTTCCTTCTTAGCCTTTTGTGTCCGAGGCCGCGGTATCTCTTTCGAACAATCCACATTCCTGGCTCCCCCGTACTTTTCTATATAAATGGGGAAGACAGCGAGTTTAACCATTGCTTTACAAATCTTCTCCTTAAGTTTAAGTTTATTAACACATTCGACTCCACCCCCATTTCAAAGAGCTCATGTGCCATCCCGCCATACATATTGCAAGTGGCCCTCCGGGTGGGTCACTGGCATTACTTTTGGGAAAATGTGAAGCCACCTGGAGGGCTCTCGGCATTAGGTTTGGAACTAAGTTATAAAACCAAAAAATAAATGGTGCTCAACCTTGTGTGAGATTTTAAAATCTTGTAGAACCTTTCGTTGGTCTGTGTGTCGTGGTGTGTCAGTGGTCGCAAGCGCGACTGGTGATCATGATTTCATAGGTTCCCATTTTTCCCCGGTCGGGCAAAGTGTTATAGAGTTTTTCCATCATGAATTTCTAGTAGCAGCCACAGAGTCTGAATTCGTGCCCGATTGATGGCAATAGGGTCGCCCCCTATTACATGGGACTTAAACATAACTGGTGAAATGTGGGTGTACTATTAGGTAGACCTCTGCCTAACCCTTCGGCGATTACAGGCGTGATGTTATGTTATACTCGGTTAAGTTAAATTAGCTAGTGATACTCCGCATATGTGATGGGTATCGATTTCTATATAAAAGAAACCATACAAAAAAAATGATTTTGGTGAATATAAACTACATATATATAATGAAAATATGAATGTGAATATTTTTTTCTTTTTACAGAACCATTCTGTAGTTATACAAGAGATTGTGGAGAACGGGACAAGCACAGACCCCCACGTGTTATCTGACGCTGATCTACATTCCCTGGATCCTTTAGGTAAGTCCAATGCGCTTTGGTTTATCATGAATTGAAAAATATGTTTTCTAGGATTTTGTGTCCCAATATGTTCCTCAAACCGACTTTCTTTGATGGACACAAGTTCAAGTTATTTATTTCTTATCAAAAATACATTTGTGTCGAAATATTTGCACAGTAGGTACACAAAAAAGCAATATAAATAAATAAATAAAGATTACCTGTCGGGTTATGTTAAAGACATCCAATTCCTCCTTTTATTTTACTTTTTAGGGTACCCTTATATATTCATCCGTTCCGTCTGTCTGTCCGTCCGTATGTCACAGCCATATTACCCGTAGACAGTTGGTATTTTAAAAACCAAGCAAATATCCAAGTGAATGTAGCAATCACTACAGATTGCTGTCTATAATTGAAGAGTTCTATTGTATGTCTCCGAAGATCAGCATTTGGAGAGTAGGTGTCTTCTATGAATCGCTACACAAAAGTTATGTGAAATTATGAAATAAGAAATTGGCATGGCCCTCCATATACAAAGTGCAATTCTGTACATCAAACTAAATTGACAAAAATTTTGCTGGTTTTTTTTTTAATAAAAAATCACGGTTTACGTAAAAACTCAATGTAACGCAACTCGAAACTTTGTGCTGATTTGAATAGTAAACCGGTCATGGAGGTATTTAAAGAAAAGTACATAAAAAAATATTTTTGGAACGAAGTTCCTTATCGCGCGTTGTAAAAGGGGGCTAGACGGAAAAAATTCTTACGAAAAGTTGTTACGACACTTTTTGCTATAGTAAGCTATTGTAAGCTGTGCGGCGTCACATGTTTCTCTGTCTGTCTCTCTCTCTCTTATAGAAAGCAAGCCAGATATTTTCATTTCTACATTTCTTTTTTTTTTTTTTTTTTACATAATAAAAAATAATAACAATAACTTCGTTCCATCCGGGTGTTCTTTGACACCTCTCAAGTTTTTTTTAAATAAACTTGTGAAAAGGTAATCGTAATCTAGAAGGTTCCCAGGAACGATCTAGTACAAAAAATTACCTCAAAAACGGGGAGAATAAGTTAATTCCGGCTTCTTTAAGAGTACTTTTACATCCCTTGTATAACTAAAGGTTGAAAAAGAACGTTCAGTTCATGAACTGTGTGAGGTATCTATCGACAGCATGTAAAAATATATCAAGTTTGTTCAAATACTTTTTTCTTAATAAGATATTTGCATCGAAATATTATGTAATAATTGGTCACCTGTCTACAGATAAGCCTAAGCAGTCGTGGATTAACGTATAGATCGACTTAAGTAGCTTTTGATATTAACCACGAGCTCCTTCGTTGCATATATTATGTTTAAATCGACGTTGGACAATGAAGGACCCCGTTAGATGACGTCAATGCTGTGGAACGACGCACACTTGCTACGTGGAACTCAGTGCACAAGTACGTTTGAGGAAGTGTAGTCTTGTATAAATCATCGCGCAAATCACAGTGAGTTTTAAAATGGCGCCGATACAAACGTTCATTTTTATGCATTTTGGGTGTGATTATGGTGATTCAGAAAGTCTTACTCAAGTAGGATTCTTAGCTGTGGAACGCAGCCGATTGCTACAACCGAAGAACACTGAAGAACCGTCCACCAAGAAGATATTTTCTTTACGGGATAATGGGTTTACTTTGGAGATTTACGACGAGATCGCTGATTTCATGAACGAACAACTAAAACCTGTGTGCCTCGTGTCCCATAATGGTCATATTTTTGATTTTCCCGTCCTCAAGCGAGAGCTTGAGAGGCTGAAGAAAGCTGAGAAGTTGGAAGCTGAGAGGTTAGAAGCTGAGAAGTTGGAAGCTGAGAAGTTAAAGAAAGCTGAGAAGTTGGAAACTGAGGGGTTGGAGAAAGCTGAGAAGTTGGAAGCTGAGAGACTGAAGAAATCTGAGAAGTTGGGAGCTGAGGGGTTGAAAACAGAGCGGTTGGAAGATGCATCTGCGGACAAGCGGCTCCGCAATTGGTTCGAAGATGTCCTGTGTGCTGATAGCCTGTATATTTTCTATGATATTTCTAAATCAGGTAAAGTAAACCATTCTGGCGATGACTTGAGCGAAGTTAAAGACTCTCAAGAGGACCCTCAACATTTATTTGATGATGTTAAAGATGAAGAAAATAATAAACCGCTTATTGAAGAGCCCGCTGATGAGAGACTCAAATATACGCGTAAGGCTGTAAGAAAAATATTTTTTGATGATGATCCTAAACCACCTTTGGGCTATTATGAACTCCCTGCCATTTATGGCCGAGAAGTGGGATCTCCTATAAAGCATAATTTTACTGCGAAAGACATTAACATGCTGTTCAGAATATCGCTTAAATATGGCAAAGAATTTTTAGCCTGGACAGACGATATACAATATGAATTTGCTAAAGTTAATGCAAATAATGTTCGCATCTAGATAAAAAAAAAACATGTTAATGGATCATTAAATAATTGATTTACCATCTCCTTCAAATATTTCAGCTTGATGAAATTAATAGTGATATTATACATACAAGGTGCAGTTTGGCGTCTGCGTCAAATTCAAAGAGGTAACTAGGTAATTATTCTCGACCCGAATCAATACTAAAATGTGGAGATTTTTTTTTTCTTAGAAACCGAAATCGGTAAATTTGTGCCACCGTATTAAAACACATCCTGACACTTAAAATTTTAACAACTACTTATAAAATCAGTATTTATGAATTTGACCTGGTACCGTCATTAAAATTGATTACTTATTTTTGTGTGTGTAGGCAAAACTGCACCTTGAAACATGATGAAACTAAAAAACTTTTGTGACCTTTATTATAAATTTTATTATGTTACACCCTGCTCTAAAATATAATATAAACTGTGTTATTTTAGCATACAATCTTAAAGGAACAATCTGCATTTTATTGTATAACTTCAGTACCTATATAAGTCTAATTTAGAGTCAATAACCTTGAAGTACAAAAAGATGTGCTCATCTGGTATAAGTAAGTTGTACTTGTTGCCTGGTGGTCGACCAATTTCACCCTTATTTTCTGAACAATAAGGTTGAAAGTCGTCGACGGTCAGTGAGTATGGGACTACGTGATCAAACTCACGTAGACAATGTATTAAACGCATGGACGTTCATATTTGTGGATATCGACTGTGAATACTTGAAACGTCATAAGAGACAAGAGGTCTCTGTTGGATTTGCACCGTTGTCATCAGCACTGAAAGTTTAAAATAGGGATGTTTCCTGACAAAAAAAAAAATTTTGTTCCGTCAGATAATCGAAAAATATTGGATACGTTTTTTTTTTTGTTTTATCAAATTAATAAAAATTGACGAAGATAAAACGCGTCAAAGATCATGAGTTTAAATTCACGACACTTTCAAAATGTACTGAAATGTGATACAAGTTTTCGAAGCACTGTATCTTTATACTGTCTTTATTTTTTGTTTACATGAAAAAATAAAAACTATGTGTTCATTATTTTTCGTTAATCTAACTGACGAACTAATCTGATATTTTTTTGTCAGGAAACATCCCTTTTGTACTGCATCCTTTATGTTATTTCAAATTTCAACGATCGATGTCATTGTAAGGCAGGAAGTCAGGCACTATTCAGACTGATTCGACTGTGAGGCAGCTTGAGTGTCCGTGAACAGGATGTAGACACATAACCACATGTTACGTTATATTGTTACATAAACAAACTCACAAAGAACACGAACACTTGCGTAAATTGTCTTGAAACGCAACTTCTCATCATTATTTTTATCTTTTGCCTGTTTCATTTTTCAGTAGGTACCTAAATTGTTAACAAAAAATACTTTAAAATGTTAAATGTGTCGCGAAAACAACTTATTTTTTGTTAAAGAAGATGGTGAATAAATATAATAATTTCCCTTTTATTGTTTTGTTTTATTCAATTATGATAAACTGTTTTCAGAATTGACTTGACTGAATCGTTGGTCTAGTGGTCGTAAGCGCGACTGCTGTGCACGAGGTCCTAGATTCGATTCCCAGGTCGTGCAAAGTGTTACTGGATTTTCCATCAAGGAATTTCTCAGTAGCAGACACGGTCTGTCGTGTGCCTGGTTGATACATATAGGGTGTAAAAGTACCCTTAACGCAAACGAAGGGCACTTGTTCTCCCCACCACTGCGATAATTTTTTTGTTTTAGACCATACCTGGGAACCTCCTAGTTACGGAGATATTGGGGGTTAAAGTCCCAAATTTTTCACAGCTGTTTTTGTAAATACTAGTTTTTCAGGTTTTAACTTTACTTAAATTACCTCCATGACCCGTTTACTATTCAAAGCATCCACTAGCACAATGTTTTAACAGTGCTACATTGAGTTTTAGCGTAAAATGTGATTTTTGACCCCAAATAAAAAGTCGTTTCCCAGCAAACATTTTTGCGTAGGGGTACTTAGTTTGATGGACAGAATGCTTGGTTTACGGCTCTGTGATGGGTTGATTTACACCCTGTATAGCTGGTGAAATGTGGTTGTACCATGTACTAAAGTCTACACCTCTGCCTAACCCTTCAGGGATCACATGCGTGATGTTGTGTTATGTTTTCAGAATTTTTATCAAACTGTTGTCACAAAACTTTCAGGATACTAATATTCGTTTGCAATGATAAGATAACGGATATTCTAGGTCAATCAATGTCAAGTACCTGCCTACTTTATTTGCTTTGATTTATATGCATTCAAGGTCTAAAGTGACACTGCTGGGGCTACGGGTTGTTTGAAAGAGATATCGCGGCTCCACGGACAAAGAGCTCAGAACAAACATGGGTAGTTTTTAGTCAGTAAAAGTCTGACACTCTTCCGCTCAGAACAGGAGGAGTCATTTGATGATTTCCACACTCCATAAAAAAGGTCTTATATGATTCATTCGCCTTACCTAGAAAGTGGCTGACATAACACAACTTAACACGTGTTCTACATCATTTTAATATTCGACGATTGTCCAGAATGCAATCTGATAATAGTTCGATCAGTCGATTTAAAGAACGCTCATACGCAGACACACACACACATAGTCCCCTTTCGCCGCCATGAGTGTCAGAAATGCTCTCTAACACTCCGTGATCCTGTGCTCGCATCCAAACAAACCTAAAGCACAGACTGCGAACTCAGGCTGCAAAGATTTTAAGGATTTTAAAACAACAGGACCGAACAAAACAGTTAAAAATAATGTGACTGCGATAAGATTACAATCAGCGTAATGATGTGCTATGGGGATCCACGGCATATCGATAGTTTTCAGTGATCACAAGCGTGGTCCAGTGTATGATAAAGTATTATTAGCTTTCACTCAAGGTAAAACGAAGAAAAAAAAAAGAAGAAAATGTCTCCAAACACACACAAGGAAACTTTTACGGCGAAAAAATCATCGAATATGACTGACCCTCACCGCCTCGAGAGGCGACGCTTACCCTTTTGAAAGTATTTGGGCGATGAGGTTTCTTCAAAATAGAGCAATTATGTCAGTTAATAAACTTTTCGATTTTCGCAATAATAAAAAAAAGTAAGAAATGTCATACATTTTTTTTACCTCTATAAAAGTAAAAGAAATTTCGAATTCGAATTGTGAACTCAAGTCTGATTAGTTTGGCTCAAAGGCATATTTGCTACACTAGACAACATTTCGATTAAACTCGTACGCCCATTTGCTTAGCGTGTATCGGAATATTAATGTATTGTTTACCTATTATTTTCCGTCAAATTTATTTGACAATCGCCAGTCAATCAGCCGTGATCGTTTGATAAGTTACGATATTCCCGAATCACATAATATACAACGATATTGACGTTATTTTCCCTTACACACCATAAGATATTATAACATTAATAGTTATCATTTTTACTTTGGTTTTTGAGCTACGAGTATAACTCAGAATGGACAAACATTTCGGCAAAGCTGTCATAGTAAATATTGTTCTAGATAAAAATACCTATCCAACGACATATATGTCATTGCTATTGGAGGGGTGTACCAATCTACCCATTGTTCTTTACCACGTTTTAATAACTGCCGATTACCATTTATGTTTTCAATAAAATAATAAGGAAAACTAGTTATTGTGTTCAGTACAGAGTCAGTAATAATTATGTGTTTAACTCGAGCCCGTGTGTTGAAAGTTCGACATACCATAATATTGTGTAAAATAATATGATATTATATTGTTTGTATGCGTGGCAGAATTGTCAGCAATGCTAGGTAATCTTCTTTATTTTTAATAAATATGTTTGTTGCTGGGGAGTTTGACATTTCAATTATTTAATAACAATTTTCATTGTGTCTGAATGTGTAAAACATAGACAGTTTAGTAAAAATATTAAAAAACAAATACCAACACTATTCAAATTAAATTAGTAATAACTACAATAATACAAGAATGTCAATATAATAAGATTAACAAATATACTATTATTAACCAGTTATTTAGACCAACAGTAACATAAAACAATGTTCAATAACAAACCATTTTAAATAGAAAAACATAACTTTAATTCAATCATTAACCAGAAAGTCATTAAAATATTATGACATGTCTTCACTATATCTAAAACAAAGATCTGGTGTTTCGAGGCGCTGTCTTTTAACCTTCAGAAAGTGCTGAACTTGGCTTAGACTGTCTTTACAAGGGACTTGATTTTGTCATAATGGTTGTAAAAGTACCCATAGCGATGCCGACAGGCATTTGTTCTCCCCGCCACACAGTGGAACGAATGTATGGGAGCGGTTGGACGTAGACATGTCCGAAAAAAAAGAGTAAAATTATGCCAAACTAATGATGCCATCTTATTCGATTACTTAATGCCTTCATAACTTGTGGTGATGAATTTCTTCATAACTCCCATATTTCGGGAGTAATTTGAGAAAATGTGAAATTTTACTATGAAAATGAGTGTATCGAGGTCTCTCCCTCCTGATTCCGGGCTTGTTTCAAGTAGCGGTCTCTAATATCATAATGCTAATACTAAGAGCTATATTTAATACTAAGACACATAGTGCGCCAAATGTGCACTTTCTGGGATAAAAAGTGATGTTTATTTTATAACACAATTTTTTTATTTTTTGTTTATTTTGTTGATTAAAACCGTTTTTCTAAAGGTTTACCTTATTACAATAACATTTCTGAGCAGCCAATTAGAGAAGATATAAGCTAATTAGGATATATAATTAGGGACTTAAGGTTTACATATAAAACTGATGCACTAATGATTACTGATAAGAACATTGCTATTATTTAATTACTAAATGGCTCTTAATACACTAATTTAGCATGCATCATTTACTAATTAACACAATAACTAATTACCTTGCAATATTTAACAAAGGATACCTGGGATACCTGGATTTTATATAAATAGGTCACTATTAGTAACTTTAAAATCAGTGTTGATTTACACCTCGTTGTATCCAAGCTAATCTCGCAATGTATTTTCCAAATTTTAATACAAATCTTGATATTCACGTTGCTTTATGCGCACGCGCACATAAAGATTTACGCGACTTTAACTATTTGTTCAGTGTTTTAAAAGATAACAGTTGTGTTCAGTTATGTGAAAGTGCTGAAACAAGTTTAAAAGACTGGTGTCGTCGATTTTGCTACCGCATTTATGCAAAATGGACACAGTCTGGAAGAAGCACAGATAAGTTTCGGAAGAAACATGAGATTTGGCTACAGGCTGCAATTCAATGGCCGGAATTACAGAATGAAAATATGGAACCTTCTACAGAAAATATAAGTGACGTCATCGAGCCCATAATTTCTCCTGCTAAATCTGATGCTTCAACTTGTACACATCCTAGTCCTCGTAAATCTTTTGAGGACCTTAGTAACCGGCAAAAAAGAAGACGCACTGAAGATAGTCTTTCATGCAGCAGTAGCAGCGCTGAAATTATGTTTTCGGCCGAAAGGGCGCTTCAAAAGGCAGGACAAAGCGATACAGCTTATGTTATGAAATACTTGACGGAGAATCCAGAAGAGGCCTCAAAAATCAAAGCCTTCATTGAAGGTAAATCAATTCAGGTACGGGAAATATCCCCTTTGAAGGCATTGGCTCTTTATGTATCGATGAACTTATCGAAATGGCGCTATAACACTCTTCGGGATTTCAACACTCAAGAAGGAGCTCTTCAATACCCGAGTTACTACATGTTGGTTAAAGAAAAAATTAAGTGCTATCCGGCCAAAGAAGATCTCACAGTTACAGAGAGCTCTGCAAAAATCAAATTACAAGCCTTGATGGATTTAACCTCAAGAAGACTTATTAGGTCGTTAGAAACCCCTGTTGATCCCAATCAACAGCTCGTATTGACCAGCAAATGGGGTTTTGACGGATCATCTAGCCAAAGCATTTATCATCAAAGGACGAGTGAAGATGAGCAAATCGATCTTGCTAGTAATTTTATGATTAGTCTTGTACCACTGCGGCTCGTCTCAAAAGGTGTAACAATTTGGGAAAACGAGCGACCATCTTCCACTTCATTTTGCCGGCCAATATTGTTTAAGTTTATAAAGGAAACCAAAGAAAATGTGCAGAGAGAGATGGCTGAAATCGAAGCAGAGATTGAAGCCTTAACTCCATCCACCATCACTGATGGAATTAGTGTCAAACACCAACTGCTGTTGACAATGATTGATGGTAAAATTCATTCCATTATATCCAATACAGCAGCTTCAGTGTGTGACATATGCAAGGCTTGTCCTAAAGAAATGAATAATTTAGAGTTAATCAAAGATAAACACGCAAACGAGGACATGTATAAATATAGCTTAAGCACCCTTCACGCTTGGATTCGCTCAATGGAATGCTTATTACACATTTCCTACAAATTAGACATAAAATCATGGCAAGTAAGGGGTGATATAGCAAAAAGGCAAGTTGATGACAGGAAGAAAAGAGTTCAAGAGGCTGTAAGAAGAGAAACGGGCTTACTTCTCGATGTTGTGAAACAAGGCAGTGGATCCACCAACAATGGCAACTCGGCAAGGAGATTTTTTGAAAACTACACTAAATCTGCTGAACTGACCGGAATAGATGCTATGCTTTTAAGAAAAATCTGTGTGATCTTGCAGTGTATTTCATCAGGAGAGAAGATCAACGTAACTAAATTCCGAGAGTTCTGCTTTGATACTGCTAAGCTTTACGTGGAGTTATACCCATGGTATTATATGCCTTCTTCACTTCATAAAATTTTAATGCATGGGCCAGACATAGTTCAGAACATGTCAATTGTGCCCATTGGTTTTCTATCCGAAGAGGCATCTGAGGCTAGAAATAAAGATTTTAGAAAATATAGAGAGGGGCATTCTCGAAAGCATAGCAGTATCTCATGCAATGAAGATATTATGCACAATCTTTTACTGTCTTCTGATCCACTTGTTACAAGTATCCGTCCAAAAGGAAATAAGTTTGTAAAAAAATCTTCTTTTAAGGAATTTTATGAGCTTACGGATTCTGAGAAAAGTGATATCGAATTTGTTAACATAAATGATTTAGCGGACATCGATTCTGAATTTGAATTAATTGATGATGATGATGATGACGAAGATAATTAAATGATGTTATTGTTTTAAAATGTGTAACTTAGTAAATTAGAGCTTACATCTTAATTATTTATTGTACTTTTAATGAAACTAGGTAATTTATTATCAACTTACTTAAAAGTCATACTCTCATCAGTTCTTGTGAATATTTTTGTTAATATATATTTCTGTATATATATAATATATTTATAGACCTCTTAATAAGTCTGTCTGCGGTTTAAAGTAAATACAAATGGGGAAAAAACGTTTTTTTTTTTAAATTTTCATTTCCTTTTATCCCAGAAAGTGCACATTTGGCGCACTATGTGTCTTAGTATTAAATATAGCTCTTAGTAATAGCATTACGATATTAGAGACCGCTACTTGAAACAAGCCCGGAATCAGGAGGGAGAGAGCTCGATACACTCATTTTCATAGTAAAATTTCACATTTTCTCAAATTACTCCCGAAATATGGGAGTTATGAAGAAATTCATCACCACAATTTATGAAGGCATTAAGTAATCGAATAAGATGGCATCATTAGTTTGTCATAATTTTACTCTTATTTTTCGGACATGTCTACGTCCAACCGCTCCCATACATTCGTTCCACTGTGCGCCATTGCGATTTTTTTTTTCTGGACCATCCCTGGGAACCTTCAAGTTACGAAGATATTGGGGTTCAAAGTTCCCAATTTTTCTAAAGTTCTGTCCGACCATCCCCCCCCCCTCCCTTATCTCCGAAACTACTGAGCCTAAAATTTTGAAAAAAAAAAACAAATTAGTTCAACACTTATAGATTAAGAAGTATAGGAAAACCTATAAGAAGTCTATGGTACTAAAATAAGGCTTGTGTTTAAACACCGCCCAAAAAAGTACCTATTTCGCAACCAAAAAAATTCTAAACGGTTACCAAAATGGATTAATGGTCACCAAATCAAAACGTCGAACGTACGTCGCCTAAAGCAAAAGCTTTTTCAACGCGCGCTCGCTACGCTCGCATATTAAATAACACTAATATCTTCTGTCCCCGAAGTGCCGGGCCTCCGCCGGCCTCCTTCGTCGGCCTACGGCCTCCTTCGTCGGCCTACGGCCCGGTGCCCATGCCGCCCCTAAAAATTGGTAGTAATATTAATCTTTGAGTTGGATAGAATTTGGTGACCGTTGATCCACTTTAGGAACCAAAAATTTTATTTGGTGCCTAGGCTTAGAGTCTTAAAAATATTTTTGGTGGCCGTCTAAATTATACCCCTAAAATAACATGGAAAATCTCCGAATATCGACTAAAATGGTACGGAACCTCATGTGCAAGTCAGACTTGCACTTGGCCAGTTTTTTTTATAGCTATCAATAAGCACAAAAAGTCATGCCGTAAAACTGTTTTGTAATTTTTTTTTGGCTTTTGGGTCTTCTGAAAAGTCGTGTTTTTTTGGATACGCCTTTGAGCCTAAAGGTGTCAAATATTTAACAAGGTGACTAACCCGATAGGTCTTTCTCTAGTATGCAGCGAGTCGGCGCCCCCGCCCCCCGCGCCGGCGCCGCACCGGCCTGCGTCCCCGGCCGCCGTGCACGTGGCGCACGTGCCGCACGTGCCCCACGCGCCACTCGCGGTGCACCCAGCACTGCCGCACGCGCCGCTCACGCCGATAGCACAGCACACGCCGCATCATCATCACACGCATCATGAGGACGTGTATCCGCGGTGAGTTCCTCTCTAACCTATCAAATATAGCGCCGAGACAATACCAAGACATAGCAGAAACGGTTCACTTGACAAAAAATATAAAAAAATTAGTCCGTCAGTTAGATTATAGAAAAATATTGGACACATATTTTTTCTTTTCTCACGTAAACAAAAAATGAAGACAATACAGTGCTTCGAAAACTCGTGTGTTTAGTACATTTTTACCGGCGAGTGACGTCATAACATGAGCCCCCACTCATGATCTTTGACGCGTTTTATCTTCGTTCATTAATTTTTTATTTATTATTTTTTTATATTAGTGTTGCATGTCAAAACTCAGACAGATTTTTTAGACCAACTTGATTGTACAATAGTACCTACATTCTATGCGAATCATCATCATCATCATCACTTGTAAGAAAAGTAGCTACCATACTATAGGTACATAATCTTTTTTTTTGTTGGTTGGTGGTAAATCATCAAATGACCCTTCCCGCTCTGGGCAGAGGGATAGCGAGTGTCAGACTTCTACCGACTAAAAGCGACCCATGTTCCTTCTTAGTCCTTTGTGCCGAGGCCGCGGTATCCCTTTAGAACAACCCGCAGCACTATAATAATCTTGAACAACGTTTTAGTTAAGCATAAACTCGAATTAAAACTGCTTTCTTGTTAACAGTAAAAGGCCATCATCAGCGCAGAGCACGGAATCAGTAGAAATTAAACCTGCGAGTGGTGATGAAGGTAAGGCACCAAACACTATTTAATTAATTCTAATTAATTATTACAGTTAAATAAACTATTGGCTGATTTAACCACTAGTAATGTATACTAGTAGATACGGATCAGAATGCTGGACTGTAAAGAAAATGGATCGAAATGTGGAGTGACAAGAATGGATAAAGTATAGAAAGAGTACATTATAGAAAACGTTTAAAACTTTCGTCAGTTACAGAAAAGTTCAAAAGGAATCGACTATGTGGTATTGATGGATGGAGAGGAAGAGGAAGACCATAGATAAGATGGTTGGAGTGTGTGAGAAATGATATGGTGGAAAAAGTTGTAAACGATAGCGTGACGATTACGAAGTCGAACGAGGGGAAAATGTAAGAAAACGTGTTGCGCCTACCCAACATGACATGGGACAAGGGCAGGAAGAGATGAGATGAAAGTAAAATGTCAACTGGTTTTGCTGAGGTTTTGCTTCTTCAGCAATACCAGCCAATTTATTACTAGCCATTTGTGTCCCGCTGCAGGGCAAAGGCCTCCCTTCCCTCTTTCCACGTATCCCTATCCAATGCTGTTAATTGCCAATCTCTACGAAAAGAGGCGAGTTCGTCCCGTCATCTTCTTCTGGGCCTGCCGCGTTGCCGTTAACTGCTGTTTGGGACCCATTGTGTGGTTACTTTAGCCCATAGTTCCTCCGGCATGCGACAGATGTGGCCAGCCCAGTTACATTTAAGCTTGGCAGCCGTGTAACCTACGTCGGCAATTTGAATTTTGAAAAGCAGTATCGAGTTTTTTATTCGGTCAGTAAGCTTGACTCCATGAATACTACGCTCCGTTGCTCGCTGACAGACCCCGAGTGTACTATATAACAGTAATGTAACTATACAATATTACAGTAATGTAACTATACAATATTACAGTAATGTAAATATACAATATTACAGTAATGTAACTATACAATATTATTCGTGATCGCAGTGTTCGTTGTTGCGAGCATTCGGCGGCGTGTGATTCGGCGTGGTGGCTTTCGGGATGACGTATTGCACTCGTAGTTTAGTTTTATGAATTGTTCTTCTGACATTCAAAAGTACCTGTAATGGTTTAATTGAAATAAATGCTTTGACTTTGACTTTACAGTAATGTCCCGGTCATATAGCCACACATACTTGGTATCATTTATGTAGCCAGCATAAGTCAAATGTGTATAAAAAAGCAAATAGTTGCTTCGTAGACCAACCAAAAACTACAAAAATGTTACTTTTCAGATGAAGCGGACACAGATCTTGAGACTGACAGACTACTTGGACAGCAGAGAACGGACGATCAAGGATTCTTCGATGACAAAGTGAGTACATTCCTATATTACTTTATTCTAAATTTAAAGCTTGTCCGGAATAAGAGCAAAATTTTCGCAAATTGGGGCAAGTCCAGGGAGTTTTATTTTTATTTTTTATTCGGAAATAGGGCTGCTCTTGACGTCAATCGCGCCTGATTAAATATTAAAATGTATTATAAATTAAAAATTATGTCTGTACCTTCTGCTACATAGTTTTACTTAACGCAGTTTTATGTACATTTTTTTTGCCTCCCGTGTTGCTAATGATAAATCTATTTGCTGATTATAATTATACTGTGTTCTGTAAGCATCACGAATCTTATATTATGTAGTAGCGTTGTCTATATTATACTAATATTATAAAGAGCTGTTTGTAAGTTTATACGTATACTAGCTGATGCCCGCGACTTCGTTCCCGGTAACTTTGATGGGTGACTAAAAAATGTTTGGTGTGGACAACCCTTAATACTTAGTGGTATGAAAAATAGATAGTAGCCGATTCTCAGACCTACTAAATTTGCATATAAAATTTCATAAAAATTGGTCAAGCCGTTTCGGAGGAGTACGGTAACTAACATTGTGACACGAGAATTTTATATTATATAGAGAAGATGTAGGAGGTAATCTCCGGAACTTAATCGTCCAATTCTATAAATTCTTTCACTAACAGAAAGATCCATTATTCGTGGATTTTATGAGATATAATTTATGTTTGTATCATGCATAATCAGGCGAGCTATCACAATTTTCGCGGTCGAAGTCGAAGTGCTAGTAGCAGTCATAAAAATCGTCATCACTAGCAGTACAATAATTAAACAAGCCAACGCTATCTGTAGACAAAAAGTTTTTTAAACGTCGATTTTACTGCTTCTTTAAATAGATTATATAGAATGTTCAGACGGCACATCAAGCTACTACAATCTGTCAAATTTCTTTAATAAATTTTCAACTTTATCACTAAAGCATTTAGGTTCATGGTTAATATTGAAAATTTCGCAGATTCGGGTGGTGTATAACTGGTTTGTAAACTTTATTTCGTAAATTAGTTCTCGTTGCCTCGATAGATGGCGTTATACAACTTTGTAGGTCGCGGTGTTAAGATTTTCCGTTGATTAGTAGGGCCTGCGGACCTAGAAAAAATCTGTATGTCCTAGCTGGAGGCCTTAAATTCGTTTGAGGTCATGATATAATTGTCCGGTTCAGTAGTAGACCATCCTTATAGGGATGCACTGCGAGTGACCTTAACAATAAAAAAAAATACTAGAAAAAATACTTTTTCTACAAAATACTCCGTTGGAACAGGATCTCTGAAGTTCCATTCGAAGCCCTGTGCTGACCCTGGCTGGATATCATCAGGTTAGGTTGATGATGTACTAGCATCTGTACAATATAACAGCACTATTATTTATACTGAAAACGGGATCAGAACACATGGTAAATATCCCGTTTTCAGTATAAATACTCGTAATGGTGCTAGTGACCATGTCAGTTTAAAATCTTATATTATAACAGCAAAAACACAGTTTTCAATAAACCCATACATTCTTGGACAAAACCCTACAAACGACCTTGGCAACACATCATAATCGTAAACAATACCATATGCGCGTACGCAGACCGAACTAAACGTATGTAAGAACAAGTTCCAGTTCATTTATACCATACAAAGATTGTGTCCTTCACAATAATTGAGTCAGTAACCTCTTTACCTACCGTTTTAAAGTATTTTTTCTTTTGTTCTTTTTATCCATATTTTTCTGGATTTTAAATAAATTATGATTTAATTGGGTTAAGATAGATGGTTATTAATTGTTTTTTTAAATGAAACATAACCATAAAGTTGAAAAGGTTTTTTTTTTAATTTATTTATTTAGGACAACCAACAAAGCATACACTAAAAATACATGTTATGGTATTCATGATTTCTTACTTATTATAGTGTAGCCTTAATTAAAGGCTGCCACGGCATGCGTTAATAATAGGAGCAAGAAATGCAATACAAATTGTTTGGTACACATACACAGTTAATTGTTACATAAATCAGACATGTAATACAACACAAATGATAAAATTATTAATTAATTAATTAATGAGATATTTTTTTAAAATTTATATTATTGAATCTATACTTATGCTAATGTCGCAGTATGATAGATAAAGCCGTAATATGGTTATATCCATAGGGATATAGCTATAAACCGTAACATAGTTATACGTAAGCGATTCATTACTATCTTACTAGGAATATAATATAATTAATATAATATAATCATCATAATATAATGTAATGTAATGTTCATAATATAATTATATTAATATAATTATATTATGAACTGGTCATTATATTGTAACATTTTTGTGTAGGGGATAATGTAACTGAAGATCCCATTCTAAACATTCTTTCACTGGGAGAAAGATACATTGTTTTGGGGTTTTATAGCATATAAATGATATATATATTTTTAATACCTTGCATATTAGTGCTAGAGTCTTAAAAGGTAAACTGACCGTGCATAATATAATGTTTCCAACATTTTGTTATGTAACACTATTTATTAGTCATAATATAACTTTGGTTCAAACCAAAGTTATATTTTTTTAATACTAGCTTTTGCCCGCGGCTTGCTAAACTACAAAAATGACAATTTTAAATTCAATCTTTCATCCTCTATTAAACTCCTTTAGGGGTTACATTTCGAAAAATACTTCCTTATTCCTTGTCTTCATTATAAAGGGTAAAACCTTTGTGTAAAATTTCAGCTTTCTATGTCCCAAGGGTTTGGGCTGGGCGCTGATGAGTTAGTCAGTCAGTCAGGAATTTTCTTTTTATTTATACAGGATGGTGCCGACAATACGACAATAAATGAAACCACTGGTAGTTCTAGTTCATAGGAACATTTTTAAACTATCAAATAAATCCTAACACCGTCTTGGTGCCGACGATACGACAATAACCTACCTAAATATCTTTGCCAGATTCGTTTGTTACATTTTATTTCGACACGTTAATCGGTTCAAATTATTCCTAAGGTTAGTAAACCAATATTTGTTTGTAAATTGTAATGTATTTCGTTTACAGTTTTATGCTACTTAGTTTTATTGTTTTTTTTTCATTTTTTTTATTTTGGTGTTAAGATTTATTTGATAGTTTAATAATGTTTCTATGGACTAGAACTACCGGTAGTTTCATTTATTGTCGTATAGATAGTCTTCATCGTAACTAATATTATAATTGAAAATGTGAGTTTGTTTGTTTAATTCAGAATCTAGTTCAAAACTTGAACACAGGCCATGGCCAGCGTATAGGATAATTCTTATCCCGGTATCGGTAGTATGTTCCTGTCGGATAATTTTCACACTTTATGGATAAAAAACCGAATCATTGACTTTATTGTAACACCACTACTGTAATCCCCGAAAGATTAATTAGAGGTACACTTATAATACCCCCATTACCAGTTAAGGTTTAAGTCCTATGTAAAAGGGCGCCTATTGCCATCAACCGTGCACAAATCCAGACTCCGTGGCTGCTAAAATGTTACTTATTTTTAAACTATTTTATTAAATATAATAGTAATTTTATTATAATACAAAAATACAAACCTGCATATAAACTACCAGTTCCCTTGTCAAACATACCAATCAAACGCTCCTATTTCAATCCGCCTCATTGCAGCATGCACTAAGTACAGTCATTGCCCAGCATTACGTGACCCCTCTTCTCACATCACTTGCCCACTTCTTCTTTATACGAGGGGTCAGGTTGTGCTGGGCACTGTCTGTACTAACAACCTGTTATTAATTAGGCTGGCAAGCCAAGACACCGCCTACGTTAATGAACATGACGCAATCGTCAGCTGGGAGTATAAACACAAGCGTCGAGTCAGAGGCGCACGCGCAATGACCTTGTTCGACTATTATTCTTGGACTTAGATTAGGCAGAGAACAAGCGGTGTAGTATTATGCCTAGTTAGATTTTGACTCTGAGAGGATAATCTGTGAGATTTAAATATTTGGTTATTATAATTTTGGAATTATTCTAAAAAATTTCGCTGTTATATAAAGTCTAATTAAACTAGGTAGTGAAACTCCATAGACGAGTCCATGTCGTTATCTAAAGAATAATAAATTAAGTACTGGACTTAGGATAACATTGCGATATGTAGGTTAGCAAAATTCATCAAAAGAGTGCTTATCTATCCATAGAGTACACAATAAATTATTATTAAATAATCATTATCTTGAGCCATAAACTATTATCATCATCCAGATAATGGACTTACACGACTGATAACGTCACACATTCACATATTTCAATGTGTTTGACAAATCTCCACACACAATCATTCAGGAATACATTCACTCTTGATATATTCAAACGTGTCGATCTGGCAATCTCACTGCTCTATGGTCATACATCTGTTTACTTAGCATAACACGGTGGCAGGCCAGTATCAGTCCCAGTCCGTGTATGTGTCGGAGTACAACGCGAACAAAACGCTAACGTTGCTTCTACGTATCTTTATCGCATGGGAAATGACCAACTGCACTGATAACAGCATATCGGACGCTCAGTTAGACAAATGACGACGCGGGACATAGCCGTATATCGTAAAAATGAGTGAGGACGAAAGACAACCTTGTTTAAACAATCTTAAAGGTGAAAATGCGGTTGTGGATAGTGAAAGTAATGAAACAGAAGCAGTGGATGTGAAAGAAATAAACTGTAAAGCAGAACTGTTAATTGAAGATGTGAATCTAAATGATGAAGAGGGTTTAGACCAATTAGAACCTAGTGAAAAAGTGGTTAGTGTTAAAGTTCGTTTAAATGATAATAAACACGAGGAAATTGTGGATAGTGTTATAGAATTACATTTAAATGAAAATAAAGACGACGAATTAGTGCCTAGTCATAATGATGTACATTTAAATGAAAATTTAGACAGTGACATTGTGAATAGTGTTAAAACCGTACATTTACATGAAAATAATAACAACGAAATAGTGCCTAGTGGTAACGAAGAACATTTAGATACAAAACTTAGTGATAATGTAGACCCTAGTGAAGTAGCCACTGATGACTTAAGTGAGGAGGAAGTTCATATTAAAACACGCAATGATAGTGAGTCAAATGTTGTTGGCGTTGAGTCAAACGTGGATTTAAAGGAATCAAGCCATAAATCAAGTGCTGTGGATGCGAATAACGAAAAGGTTGGGTTCTTGTATTAATAGTTGAATGCAAATAAACGTTATTTTTATCCTGTTATTCATAACATAACAGAGGCAGAGGTGTACCTACACGTACATAAACACATTTTGCCGGTATGGTTTTAGTCCCGTGTCGTAAAGCCAATTTTACAGTTTAAGTAAGAATTAAATTACTTATTAGTCTATATACAAGGCTAGATTGTTATAATATTAGTGTCCATCATTTTGATGAACACTAGAATAAGGCACAAAAAAATGTGATATCGTAAGGGCGAGCCTTTTGCCATCAACCGGGCACAAATCCAGACTCCACTACTACTATTCTAGTTAAATAACCTGCCGGTTGCGGATGGACACTGACAGTCACTTCAGTAGTATGCAGGTGTCCGGAACCACGTCAGTTTTGCGTCCGTACCGGTACAATTGCCCTTGCCCTAGTTCTTCTATGAAAGACAAAACGTACAAAAAGACACAAACAAAAACCAATTCTTATATAAAAAAACTTCGACGTTGACAGTTTTTTGCGTAAATTAGACCAAGTATCGTAAGAATTATCTACAGTTTCCCTTCGTGGACCGTGTACGACCGATAAGCGCTGTGAAACAATGTTTTAAACCCAACGAATGAAAACATAAAAAACCTTTTAATGAATTGATTTATCCATACTTAACATAATATCACGTGTGTAATGCCTGAAGAGTTAAGTCCCATCAAATAGAGGCCGAGCTTATTACCATCACTAGGCACAAATCCGTGCTTACTACTAAGTAAATTGAGACCCTATAGACCTGGATTAGGTTATATCCTAACCTAATACGTAGGATGGAGGAGGAGCTCGTGGCTAAATAAAAACAGCTGCTCGGATCATCTTCAGGTTAAACCGCACTTGCCTAGCTTAGTCTGTGGATGGGCGAACAACGGACCATCCATTACATACCGAGTTTTCGCCGTGACTCAGAAAACACGTTAAGTCGTAGGTCCCTACTGTCATCATTTGTGTCGTGTTTATCATTTGTAGTTCGATCATTTGCACTTTTCTATCAACCTGTATAACGTTCCCACTGCAGGGACTCGGGCCTCCTCTCTAGAAGAGGGATGGGCTATAATCCACCATTCGGGCCCAGTGCAGCTTGGTAGATGTCACATGTCTTGGAATTGGTTGGTTCTAAGACATGCCGGTTTCCTCACGATGTTTTCCTGCACCGTTTTGAGAGCAGCAGTGATGAAATAAATTACACAAAATAACGCCCCTGCCTGGGATCGAACCCACGACTTACTGTTGGTAGGTCGGGGCCACCACCACTGGGCCACCGCTGCTCTACTTTTCTATAATTAATACCTGAAAAGTTGTTAAAAAAAATGAAGGTATTGCAGTAGAAAAATATAATTATGATTACAATCATTACAGACAAAGTATCTACCGACCAAGAATGTCTGTTAGATGGTTCACTGAATTGATCCTAATTATGACTATTGTCTCGAGAGTCGAGACGTAATAAGCAGCAACACGTCCATTTTCAGAATTGAACAAACATAATTACATACATTTCTACGTTGTATTACTTTATACTTATTATCGCTAATATTGGTATTTTTAGAATATTCCTTCCTTGGCGCTTCCTTTTTACCTTAAATGCGTTTATTAGAAGTCTGAATTAATCACAGTGATCCTTAGCGTCATGATCTGTTTAGGCACTGTAAAGAATAACCAGCTCTTTTCAAAATATTACATTTGTTTGTTATCTGACAAAGGTTACGTTCTTTTTCAAAAACATGCACCTTCCTACTAAATTTTATACTAATTAGTTAAAAAATAAAAGAGTGAGTGAAAGAAAGAGTTTCGTTGGATTCCTCATACAGAACTACGCTTTGGAATGAACTGTAACTTCGCCCGCTTTGTTTTTCTGACATTCAAAAGTGCTTAGAATTGTCTAATTGAAATAAATGCTATAATTTTAAAATATTTATCAGCTCCAACTCCAACACATTATTTGACTTCAAACTTATAAATTAGCATAATTATTCTTCTTCTTAGCGTGTCGATGGTAATCTAAATTGTGTTGGCCCAGAATTGGGCTACTAGTTTGGCGCTTTCGGTAGCGTCCATCAGTTCCTGTAGTGAACAACTAGCAGGACAGGCAGGGCACGATATTAAGTGCCCCATTGTTTGAGGAATGGCACCACATTTACACTCCAGTGCAGAGTCATTTATGTGTCCCCACCACAGCAAGTTTTCTTTGCTGCGACCAACCTAGGTCCGGAGCCTGTTTTAAGACTTCCAGGTCAGCCACGGCCACTCTTGTCCAGGTGGGAGATGTTCAGCAGGTGGAACAAATGGGTAAGGTAAGGATGCACTACCTTGCCACAGCTTCAATCTTTCCGTAGACCGCTCGCTAGTGAGTGGGGTGACACACTTTAGAAAGCTGTTTCGGCTTTTCAGCCTTTGCGATACAAGGCTGATAAGCAAAAATTAAAATAAAATAAAATTAGCATATTAAAACTATACTACACCGTAACCTCTTTACATAATATTATATTCATAGTGCCGTTCACACGTTTTAAAACAAAGATAAGCTGTGTAAATCTACATTAAGGGGACTACTGGCAGATTCTCCATGTATTATTTCGGTATTTATTGGCACTGTGTAATGCACATTTATTTATAGAGCTCAAACAGATACTTTCATCATCATTTATATTCGTCGAAAAACATTCAAATACAGCAGGTTCTCCGAGGTTTCAAAATACAGCAGATTACTATCGACATCATCATTTCAGCTGAAAGACGTCCACTGAGGGACATAGGCCCCAAGCATGGCCACATTGGGCGATCCCGTGTGTCTCCCATCCAGCGGATCCCCGCAACCTTCACCAGGTCATCGGTTCACCTAGTAGACCCATCGGCCCCATCGGCCAACCGTTCTGCAAGCAAATAATGAATCCCGTGCTGCTATAAAATTAAAAGATAGTATTCAGCCAAAATATTGAATTAAACGCCATAGAAATGTAGAAGTGGAAAGCATGACAGAAGAAAGGCTAACCCAGAAGAGGATAAATTCCGGCTGAAATGACGATAAGAATCCAAGAGCATAGAAAAGTACTAGAATATTTAATATTTTCCACTGTTTCGGTTTGAACTAAATACCTACACCTTTATCCAAATACGTAAAATAGGTTAATAACTATCCCCATTACCAACCAAACCCCACTTAAAAACTCATAAGCAGTGCAACATACAAGAGCCGCTTGCGCATGCACATCTCAATAACAAGAGGTGCTCGGGTCAAATCGTCTGGTCTGACAACGTCTTACGCCCAACATTACCTGACCCCTCGTATAAAGAAGAAGAGGGCAAGTGGTGTAAGAAGAGGGGGTCAAGTAATGCTGGGCACTGACTGTACGTTGTATGAAGTATTTAGGTTGATGAGTTCTTAGTAACGGAGTATTAAACTGATTTGTATGAACAATTATGAATGGAATGTCTTTTGAAAGTCATGTGTGACTGTGACGATCAAAGATGTGGAGAGAACCATGCTTTGGTTGGGATTAATACAATTATATTATATTAAGAAAATTTTGCAAAAAAAAAAAAACACAAAGTAACTTTACTTTCTGAAGGGAGTGTCAAAGAGATTATTTTTTTTGCGAAAAAGCAATGGCTAGTCGTTAAATGGAATCCATTCAAGTTCTTGAAACCCTCCTTTAACTTTCTGTGCGATCATTGGTTGCTGATATATCGATATAAAAAAAAAGGATCGTTTCTTTTCATCCATAAATTCGTGTTTATTTATTTCATTTCTAAACATCGTCGTCGCACTGTAAATAAACAATAATTATTATTTTAAATCGTTTCCGTTGGTTTTCGTTTCATTCAAAATTCCGTTTTTTTTTTCTGAACGTCTGATGCGTCTGCGCATGAAACTATGAAACCGTATAACCGCTTGTCATAGGGCTGGCGCAAGCCGAAGTCCCGCACGGTGATGCCGGGCGGCAGCGTGACGACCCGCTCGCCCCACGCTCACGAGCCGCAGGACAACCGCGACGACGACGCGCGCACCAACGGAAAGGTTACTGCACCATTTTGTTACAAAAATGAACTTTAACGTTAGTTAATTAAGGTCGTATTGCTATACCGGGAGTACATGTCGCTTAAGAAAAGAATATTCTAAGAAAACGAGTCTTAGTTTTTTAAGTTTTTATAATGTGGCTTGGTCACGCACGCTTAAGCAATACGCGTGTTGCGAGAACGCACGCGTCTTTTACGCTAGTTGCATCGCATTGCGTGAACGAACGATAGATACACGCAGGGACCGATTAATCCAACCACCAATAATATGTTTGGTTAACCATTATTCAAGTTAACCCTTACACATTGTAAGAGTTAACCGGTATATAGGCACCGTCCGCGGGCTAATTCCGTAACTTCACTTTCTTGCATAATTTCTAAGAACAAAAATGAACTCTATGCGATAGCCGGTTATTATAGGTTGATTAACCCTATAATACGGGTTAACCTTTCGGGTAGTAGGTAGGTAGGCGGAACCCTATACGGGTAATCTTTTCGGTCCCTGTTTACACGTCGCTTAGGATAAAATATTTTTAGATTAAGTTTAACATTTCGTACCTAGTTTTGGACTTACGGAGCCCTTATTCATAAGATTCGCGAGCGGAAGTTCAGACGTGCTTTAGAAAGAATCACTGATGTCATTAGGGGTCGTTTAACAAAATTGAAATAATCGCTACGCATACGGCTACTTTAAAGGAAATACAAGGTGCAGTTTTGCTTCCGCGTCAAACAGGACGGTACCACAAAATACATAAATAATCAATTTGTGTCATTTCACACAAAAAAAATCCTAAACGGAGAGGTTCTAAGCGCCAAAATTTTAAACGACAATTTCTTACTGTTTCAGGACAAAGATGCGAAGAAAAAAAGCAAAAATAAAGAAGGTAAGTTTTATTAATACTGATTACAATAATTTATATCATTTGGACAAAGTAAACTAAATCGATTTCATTTTTTTTTTGCTGCTTTTGGATTTTGTCCATGGTGAGTTTTTAGAGGGTGATGAGTTGATGACAAATATTATTTTTGTAGAAATATCACTTTTCCTAAGAAACTAGTAGATATTGAATAGGGTAGTTGACTGACTATAAAAAATATGATTCTGTATAGTCCGTCTGTTAGATTATCGAAAAATATTGCATACCACGTGTTTTTTGTTTTATCAAATAATTAAAAAAATACGAAAACAAAACGTGTCAAAGATCGCGACAAAAGTGAGTGGGGGGTGGTGACGTCACTTTCTGGTAAAAAAATGTACTAAACTATGACGTCGCGCGACTTTTCGAAGCACTGTGGTATCGTCTTCATTTATTGCTTACGTGAAAATCTAAAAAATACATGTCCAATATTTTTTGTAAATCTATCTGACAGACTAATTTTCTTTTTGTCAAGTACCCTATTGTACTCGCTCAACTGATTAAAGTCGTTTATGTGCACCAATATTTATGGTGTAGGTATAACATAACATAACATCACGCCTGTAATCCCCGCAGGGTTAGGCAGAGGTGTATCTAATAGTCCACCCACATTTTGCCAGTTATATTTAAGCCCCATGTAATAGGGGGCGAGCCTATTGCCATCAACCGGGTACCATTCAACTTGGGGTCGGCGCAATTCCATTCTCCCCTGTCAGATGTTACGGCAACATTTACTTATTCCCTTCTCTTTCATATCATTCCTCACACAATCCATCATTTTATTACGCGCATAGCCAAGGCGTGGAATTCCCTGCCTGCGTAGATGTTACCACGCTCATACGACCTCATTTCTTTTGGGTTAGCTCGTTCCATTATTGACCTCAACTCTATTCTTAGGACCAGATTGAGGTCCAATAAATATAAAAAAACGATCTCTTCTTTGGGATTCCTCTCCATTTTCTTCACAAAAAAAAACAAAATGAATCTTGATTTGACAGAAATATTAGTTAAATCCAGCACTGTGTTGTATTCCACAGACGTAACCCGTTCAGTGCTCATAGAAGGAGTACTATTCCGCGCTCGGTACCTCGGATCTACCCAGCTAGCATGTGAGGGTCAACCCACCAAGGCAACTAGAATGCTGCAAGCCGAAGAAGCCGTTTCTCGGATCAAGGTATTGTATAAAACTGGTCTTGTATTTTCTTACATTTTTAAAGTCATCATTGACCCTGAATTTACCCATTTTCGTGTCCATATTAACTGGTTAACCCTTTTCGTTTCACGAAATTATGAATTTATTTTTAATGCCAATCAATTTATTAATTTCTTGTTATGTCTTTACAAGTAACCGGTTTAATAATTTTAACCGTAATTACTTAATATTTATGTTTTTAAGAAATAACCCTTGTATTAACAATAATGTACTTATTAATTTTTATTCTAATAGGGTTACCACTAACAAAAAAAATGTCAGGGTTGCTAACTTCCGTGTTGAAACCATGCATTCTCATATGACACAGTTGAGCAACTTACCGTTTGCCCGTGTGAATCGGTATTAATGTAAAATGTTTGTATCCTAAGTAGATGTTTATTGAGCGAGAGCATGAAATTACTTGTCACTTTCTGTCCCACTCTTAAGTGTAGCACTCTTCTTACGATTTGTTAAGGCAACGGTTATACAGGAATGCGATTTATTGAACTTTTATCATCGTTAAAAGTCTCGTGATTTTTATTAGTATGAAAATTTTACAAAACGTATTCAAACCTCGTCCTCGTGTAAAATTATCATACTCATAAAAATCATCATTCAATTCAACTTTGATTTTTTTTGTAGAAAATCGCTTTCGTATAACTTCAGCTGAACCAAAAACAAAATACTAAATACAACACTATAATATCGACTCCAAACACACTATATCGATACAAGCTACGCTCTCTCACATCTCTATGTAAACGCGTGAAGCGATACTGGCACGCAAGTTCTTCCAACTATTTGCACGCTACTCTCCTATATTCTACTCTTTCACAGTCATCTGTAAATATGTAATTTCATGCTCATTAGGATTAGTGTATTGAGAATGCTAGTGGGATATCCTTCATACCCTTTATATAAACGAACAAAACAATATTTAGATGCTAGAACGTTTACGGGACTTTGCCCTGTGTATGTTTAATTTTCAACCGTTTTAAACCATTCACGACCTGTCCGCCAAACCGTTTGAGCTCTTATTGACTTGGCACTAGAGTATTTTTTTCAGTGTGATCCTCACCCCTCGACCCGACCCAAGAAGATTGTCGGATCCCGTAATGGCCGGCTAGCCTCCTCTGAAAATGTTTGTTTATCTGTCGCTTTCTGTTCCGCTTGACGCTAATGCTTTGTATCATTTGAGTCCCGTGTAGGGCACTGTAAGGTAAGCTCGAGTATGCGATCATATTGTGCTGTGCTAGACTTTTACCTTGGCATGTTCCGATTCCGGGCTATTTACGAGTTACGACCGTACTTCATCACTACACTGAATCCTGTTTACGTTGACTCGCGAAATATTCAAAATTCTAATTCTAAACGTAAGCTAGATTCGATAGTTACCGTCTACAAACAAAGTACGTCACTAACTGGTACGGAGGCTTTTTTTATCCATGCACTTTTCCATAATATGCACAATATAGCATGTAACATACCCGATTCACACCGGCTGAGGTGACCTGACGACATTGAGGCACTACATCGCGGAAGGCTTAGCGCAACGCACCGAAACCCCTGTTCTAATATTAAGGTTAATACGATAGGTCTGCTTTCATATTAACGACGGTGGATCGCTCGCTTCTCACTCTATCATTGTGTGTTTGTATTCGAGTTGTTTTGCTTGCTTTGCCGCGACAATTTTTCATCATTTGCTACTATTCGTTTCGTTGAAGAATGCGTTTGGAAAGCAAGCCAAACAAAGACGCTTAAAAATTATCAATTGCGATAACATTTACATCAAAATAATATTAAACACTTAGGAAACATTCCAATCAGCTTTTTATTCAAATAAATGTACTTGATATCAATTTTGGGTAAACTTGAACCATATTTCCAAATCCTAACTAAGCAAATAAGCCCAAACAGGTTAAACATATATTCCGTCAAACAATGAATCCGGTAGAGATAAAAAAACTCTAATTTTGATTCAAAACATCAATTAACAACAGGATACGGTTATCACTGCGTCAACAGCGTTTAATACTAAAAGCCATAAACAATTTAGCTAATCGGGTAATAATTAACATGTACAAGGAAAACCATAATATATACCAACTGCTTGTCTATAAAATGGATCAGTGGTTGGTGTACTCTAGCAATGATGCACTTAAGAAAAATATAAAATGGTCCTTGGAAAGTATTTATATATTACCGGGACTCTTCCCTCTAAGTCCGTTAACGAATATACGTGCCCGTCCGAAAGTAGCTCGCAACTCCGAAATGAACTCTGCTACTTATTATTTTCGAATTCATGAGTTTCAAGAACACATTGGAAGTAGGGACAAATACCCATATGTAATCTTATGTCCATTAGTGAAACGGAATAGGAAACATCCATAACTGCGCCGAAACCTCGGGCTTCGCGCTTAGAGAGTAGACGTCCTGTACTTGCGGACTCCGGACCATGAGAAATAAAATTCCTGAAATAATGTCGGTCAAGTCCGATGTGCGTAGCCATTCTGCAATCTGTTCGCTTCGGTTTTGACCGAACCATTAGAAATATTTTACTCTCAAATGCCCTGAGCATACATATCTAGAAGGATGTACTTTTACGTGAACGATCGCTAGTTAAAAATAAAACGAACGTACAAATAAATAAAACTCAAAACAAATCGAATACACCACAACCCGTGAGAGCGTGCGAGGAGGTTAGCCGGCTGGCTCATGGCTCGGTGTCACAGTGGGGCTGCGACGGGCCCTACTCCGGAGTGTACGCTGCCCCGGCCGCCGTGTTCAGACTCTCCTTCCTGGGCTCGGTCGAGGTCGACGAGGACTCGCGTCGCCGCAAGAAGCGACCCAAAAAGAACATGGTAGAGGAAGCCGTCACTAAGATCAAGGTGGTTTGGCTGACATATTTTGTTTAGGCTCTCTTTAGACGTTTTGTTTAAGTCGTGTGCTGTTGGTTTTTACTGAGTTTTTGGTGAAATTTAGGAGATTTTAGAGACTTGCAAAGCGTATTTTAGAAAAGTAGTCATTAAGCTTGTGCTAAGGGCATTCGCCCTTAGAAGTTATGCCTCTGTGGGTCGTTATTCTGTGACGCGACGTTGCCTATTTTGGAACAACAAAGATTACTTCGGAGATTACGGAAAAGCATGCCATTTCTGGTCTGACTGTAAATATTTTGTCGTTTTTGTATCAGAGATCTAGTGATGAAATGTAGGTAATCAAAATTTAATAATCCAGGACTTGTAATACAAAATTTCTTGTTTTAAATCAGAAAATTCAATATAAACCAACAGCATATTGTGGTATAATTTCGAGAAAATGCCTCGCAGAGCAAATATTAGGTATTTTTCACAATTTCTCTCAGAAATTCATAATTAAATATCAATGCTGGTAACACCAAGTATCAGTGTTGCTAGTAAAATACATCATTTCGGTTATGTGTATTGTTGATTGTTTGATGTTTTATTGGGGTTTTAAAATTGAGCTTAGATGAACCCTATTTCAAAATAGTTCTATTACTTCGTACCTTTAGCAAAAAAAAAAACTTCAATAAAATATCGTTATTTTTAAGTGTTGCCACTTCATTATACTAACATTATCATATTTCTTTTTTCGCTGTCTTGGGTAATCAGGCTTTGGTAAGTGTCTAAATTCTAAATTAACTATAAAAATCTCTGATGCAGTGGCGGATTAAGAGCACGTCTTCCATTTTGTAACTCTTTCCTTTTCCTTCTATCAGGCCTTTCTTTTCATTTAATTTTTAACCGACTTCAAAAATGGAGAAGGTTCTTATTTTTCTGTTTCATCCGCCCTTTCTTCTTGTACATTCTTCTTATCGTGCTCATCAAATAATCCGCCACTGCTCGATACAATACCTACATTTTGACAGCGATTTACGCGGTTTGTACCTCATTTCAGAATCATTACTACATAAAATATTGTGCCACTACCGCAAAACATCCCTTCAAAGTACTACGTCATTTTGACGTACATCTTACCCATACAAAAATATCTCTGCATAAAACCACGTCATATCGACGTAGCTATTTACTGTCCATACAAAATATTGCTCCCTTTTACTACGCCGTTTTGACGTCTACTCATAATCTATGTCGATTAAGTGACAAGCACTTTCTGACCAGGTTGTTTTTTCAAAATTTTGATAAGCTTCAGCTAAAACCTAGAAAATTAAACCACCAAATTCCTAGTTGCTGTTGTAGGATCAGAAATCATACAATCACTGTGTATGCTTGCTTTGGTGTCATTGGCGCTGATTTAATTAGGTACCAACTGTACTACATTGAAAAATTGCTGTCTTTGTCTTTTACGTAGAATAAGAAAGAGATAAAAGTCAACTAGATCTATAATGGGATGTGTCTATACTCCCAAATATGCTGAAAAACTCACAGCACCTGCAATTTGACAGCTTCTGTTTCTTTCAAATTCTGCCAGTCAGAAAGAGATACCTACGCATTTTTTTTCAATACAGTCAGGTCCTAACAGAATCAGCGCCATACCATATACGTCCATCCGCCAGTTGAACTATCAGAAGCTTAACTACATTCTGGAGATCAAGCCGGCCCGTCAAATTCCAATATGACATAAACTTTTTAATTTCCAGGCACCTGAAGGTGAAAACCAGCCAAGTACAGAAGTCGATCTGTTTATTTCAACGGAGAAAATCATGGTTTTGAACACGGAATTGAAGGAGATAATGATGGACCATGCGTTGAGAACTATATCGTACATCGCTGATATAGGAGATTTGGTGGTCCTCATGGCTAGAAGAAGGTTTGTTCCTCATGAGAACGACTCCGATCAGCCCAAACTGAATCGTACGCCGAAAATGATCTGCCATGTTTTTGAAAGTGAAGAGGTGAGTGTATTTTTTAATCTTAAAGATTTCTTATTAATTCAATAATTAACATAATCAATATAATATCAACGAAAACCCAATTTATGAATTGAAATTATTCTTTCAATTTAAAAAGTTTTCTTTAAATTTTTCAATTTTAAGAACATTTTAATTTGAAAGGCCTCACTCATGCTAAAGTAGAATTGGTCAATTTCTCAACATTTGATTCTCAATCCAAAATCCGATAGTAAATTATCATTAGACTGTTTGGTTTGTTCAGGCAATAAATTTTATTATGAAATAAGTATTTAAAAAACATAATTTAAGATTTAAATCATTTAACCGCGGTAATGTAGGTTTTGAAGCCACAGTCAATGTTTAAAGGGCATAATATCCCACGACTTACTGCATAGGTCAGTTAAAAGTTGTTTGAGAAAACCAGAAAATCTCCATAATATTCTGAGTGCTTTGTCAAGCAACCTGCTTCGATCGTAATGGGCAAGAAATTAAATACGTTTGCTAATTGAATTAAAAGTGAATTAGATAGAACTAAAATTGTTTGGATTTAAATGACGAGCTTCAAAAGTAATACAAAATATGGTACGTTGAGTTTTTATTTATATCTATACTAATATATTGACAGCACGGTTGGCGCAGTGGTTCAAGAAGTTGACTGCGGCACTACTTGTCGTGGGTTCGATCCCCGCACGGGACAAATATTTGTATGGCCTACAGATAGTTGTTTCGGGTCTGTGTATTTGTGTATGAGTTTAAATGTCTGTGAACGCACCCACGATACAGGAGAAATTCCTATTGTGGGGCAACGTTTAAAAAAATATATGAAGCAGTAAAGTTTATATGTACGGGTAATCTCCGGAACTGATAATCCAATTCTAAAATAAATGAACTGGTAGAAAAATACATTATTTGTGGCTATAAATTGTATATCATGTGTATTAGTCGAGCTAACATAATGTTTACGGACGAAGTCGCGGGCCAAGTGTTAGTAATTGATAAATAGACGACAAATTGCATCTATTTCGCAACCTATTGAACCTATAGAAAATATATTTTCGACCGTTACAGCAAAACCCGCGTCTATAAGTAAAGTGAACTTTATACCGCGATAACCGAGATAAAAACATACCTACGGTTTACTGTGGAATGTAAACTAAGTCTAACCTCAAATTACACGTATCTCGACGAAATTAAATAAACATTGATAACACTACTAACTGGTATATTCTTCATTACGATCTTATTAGCCAGGAGACTGTTTCTCCTAAATGAAAGTAGTAAGAAAAGATAGTTTATAATCACCAATTGTTATTATCATACAAAAATTTAGGCCTATTTTTGACAAATTTAATTTAAACTTCTTGTTACGATTTACGGAAGATGTTTTTTGTTTATAATTTTTTTTTAAATGAGACTAGTGTTTATCATTGTTTGTAACTAATAATAATTACAATGTGTGTTGTTTCAGGCTCAATTCATAGCCCAGTCCATAGGCCAGGCTTTCCAGGTGGCTTACATGGAGTTCCTGAAGGCCAATGGTATAGAAGACCACAGTTTTGTGAAGGAGATGGACTACCAAGAAGTTTTGAACAGTCAGGAGATATTTGGAGACGAGTTACAAATGTTCGCGAAGAAGGAATTGCAGAAAGAGGTAAATATTTTAAATTGATTAATTTATTTCTTTGATTCTGTGACCTTGACTTTCTCAAGGACATAGACGTTTTCTTACATTATAAATTGATAACAAGGAAAGTCTCAAAAAAAATCTGTGTTCATTTCATACAATTGTCAAAGAATGACCATTGTGATCTGATGATCTGGATATATATATATATTATACTAGCTGACTCGCGTAACTTCGTCTGCGTCACAATAATATAGCTTATAACCTTCCTCGATAAATGGACTATCCAACACAAAAATATATTTTCAATTCCAACCAGTAGTTCTTGACATTAGCGCGTTCGACCAAACAAACAAACCCTTCAGCTTTATAATTTTAGTATAGATTTATAGTATAGATAAGTTGGCAGTCAATTTATCTTTACTTTTGCATTTAATGTAACTGTTGCAATTGGCAGTCAACCGCCAGTTAGTGGTGGCATTTAATCTATAAGGAACCCTCCTTCTGGGTTTCGCCGCAGTCGGGTAAAAACCATAATCGGTAGGATTTAGGAGAGGTAATACCTTAAAAAAATTAAGGCGCTATCAAAGCCAGACTGTTACCATTGACACGCGGTTAGCTGAAACGATCTTGTCTTATAATAGAAAACGTGTAACCTCCCACTTGACCGCATGCTATACTATGCCATCGCTAAATACAGTATCTGGGCGTAAATATGGCAAACGAGCTTTATATGGTGCATTTATATTTGGTCTATTGCCCGAATTCGATTGCCTTTGGTGTTCGGACAAACGAACAGCCCTCGTATTCATAAATACTACGATTCGACTTCGATTCCACAAGTCGTATGTCTGTCTTTTTTGGCATTGCGAGAGCAAGCGAGATAGACAAATCGAAATGTTTGTGAATAAGGAAACAGGTGTAAAAGAATGGAGACGAGAACGCCTGTCTTCAGGCAATCTTCTTCGGTCTCATGGTTCAAATTCAGTCCAACTACTGCCTACGAGGCCTTCTCACAACTTTTTTAATTAATAAAAAAAGTAATTTATTATTAAATTACATGAAGTAACTGCCTATTTGACCTCCTCATTTGATTCAAAGTACTCGTAGTGTAATTGCATCGAGTACCCGAGTTGCGAGTAAAGTCTATCTAGCACCCGAATAAGGGCTAACGACCAAGTGTAATTGCGCCATCAGAAAAAGAAAGCCAAGGTGCGTACAGATCATATAACAAAACATGTTAAATAACATGTACCAGTAATGTTTAGCCAAATGTCTATATATAACTCGTTAGAAAACACAAGTTATACAACATGTTACATAATCTGTACTCACCTTCACGCAGGCATAATTGACATACCCGTCACATGTAGCTAAACTTCCGTTACTAACCAAACTTCTTCTAAATATCTAAGTGCCATATTTACGCCCTGAGGGCCTGGACAAACTGACTTTAATCACCGATAATGAGAAAAATATAAATATGTCAAAATTATTCAATCAGTACGTTATAAATATTATTTGTACGTCTTGCAAGGCAGCACTAACTGTAACATAACTTACCTACAAATAAATATACTTATTTGAATCTTATAGTGAAAGATAATAGCGCTGGTCTTTGTCCTGGCCCTCTAATCCTTAGTCATCACACGCCCTCACTATCATTCCCTCTGTCATATCTAAATAGTCGTTTGCATGTTCGCAGGTGGTGGTGCCTAAGACGAAGGGCGAGATCCTCGGCGTCGTGGTGGTGGAGTCTGGCTGGGGCTCCATGCTGCCTACCGTCGTCATCGCCAACCTGGCGCCCGCCGGGGCTGCGGCCAGATGTGGACAACTTAATATAGGTACGTCGCCTTAAAATAACACTGGGTGTTCCCAGCGGCTTTGCCCGCTCTAACTCGAAAATTATTCCACGGGAAGATAAAATCGGGATAAAAACTATCCTATGTGTTTATCCAGGTTATAAATTATCTGTACCAAATTTTATCCAATGCGTGAAAGAGTAACAAACATCCATACTTACAAACTTTCGCATTTATAATATTACTATTCTATACAAACAAAGAAAAACTTAATAATCCTAAACGGCTATATTGAAGTTATCCGCAAATTGAGACGATATAAATAAAATAATAAGCCCGGTAACAACTGACAATATATAATAACTAGCTGACCCACGCAACTTCGTCTGCATCAAATAATATAGCTTTTAGCCTTTCTCGATAAACCGACTATTCAACATATTAACTTGAGTTAAATCGTACTCGTATCAAACAAAAAATTTTACCTTTCCTCTTTATAATACCTATTGGTTTAGATTTTCTTCGATTATATTATTAAAGTGACAATTACTCTAAGTATCTCTTACTGTTAAATATACAGTAATCCATTGTACTTGTAAACATTATGGTGCAGTAAATATTTTGAATTTGAATTTCTCCGGAGCCCCCGGAGACCAGAATCCCCACTTACCTACCGCACCGGACCGAATGACTGCCGCGCGCGTAATTATTTTGTCGCGCGGATATTTTGATATTGCGATATCTTCTAAGATAATTGTTTAAACTGTATAGAGTAAAGGGCACAAATATTCTATATTAAATTTCCGTGCTAACAAACATATTTATTTACATATAGATTAATATCATATGGGTTAAATAAGCATCGCAAAATATCATTATTTTTAATCTAACATTTTAATATTAAAAAATGGTTACAGTGAGTCAATCTTAAAAGATATATATATGCTGTCGCGGACTTTTTTTTAGAACATTTAAAGAGGAACAATTCTTTCATTGAATACATGATATTTTCCTAACTTAAACCGTTTTCGCAGCGCACGCAACGGAAGCTCTCAAAAAGGAATACCTTTTCCCGTTTTTGCAACATTTTTCATTTATGCTCCGCTCCTATTGGAGTTAGCGTGATGTTATATAGCCTAAAGCCTTCCTCGATAAATGGACTATCCAACACTAAAAGAGTTTTTCAATTCCAACCAGTAGTTCTAGAGTTTACCCCGTTCAAACAAACAAACAAACTCTTCAGCTTTATAATATTAGTATAGATACACCGTTTTAGAAAGTCCTCCCGTTTCATTAACTTTACAGCCTGTTCCTCACACCCCTTTCCCTCTCATACAGAGGAGACCTATGTCCTAGCAGTGGGAAGATTATCGGGCAAAGTGTTATTGAGTTTTTCCACCAGGAATGTATCAGTCACAGCCGCAGAGGCTGGATTTGTGTGCGATCAACCCGGATCGCAATAGGCTCGCCCCCGGGTACATGGGACTTAAACAAAACTGGCGAAATGTGGATGTACTAATACACTCTCCCTAAACCTTTTTTTTTTGGGGGGGTGGGAAATCATCAAATACTCGTAACTCGTGAGGAGTGTAAGACTTCTGCTGACTAAAAACCACCCATGTTCCTTAGCCCTTGCGCCCTGGCCGCGGTATCTCTTTCAAACAACCCGCAGCCCCGACGGGAACTCACCCTAAACCTTACGCGGATTTCGGGCGTGATGTTATGTTAAAACATCTTACCAATCGCTCAGACAAAACTAAGAATCTCTAACTAAAACATTTTTTTTTTGTCTGCAGGAGATCAAATAATCGCAATAAACGGTGTCAGTCTAGTCGGCTTACCGCTTTCAACCTGCCAGACGTACATCAAGAACTCGAAGAACCAGACCGTGGTCAAACTGACCGTGGTCCCATGCGCGCCCGTGGTCGAGGTCAAGATCAAACGACCTGACACCAAGTACCAACTAGGCTTCAGTGTGCAAAACGGAGTGGTGAGTATAGCTACAGTTCATAATTATTATGTAAATAGGTAACTAGGTGTTAACATGCAAACTAACAAACATCCTAACTAATATATAAAGTAATACGGCATGCAAAAACAAAGTAATATTGTTTTTTTAAAAAAAAAGCTTAAAAAAACAAAGTTGACCGTTCCGGAATTCATGATTTACCTTTAACAAAGTTTGGAGCAAACTAAAGTCTGTTTTTTAATCCCTGAGACTAAATTGACACATGCAAATGTCAAACTTGCAAATAATGCTGCCAGCTCTTTTGTTTAGTGTTGTACCTACGATACCGGTTTGTTGAATCGTAACTTTTTATATTTATTAGACGATTAGAAAAAAATTACAGATGCTATCAGTGTTGTTCCCGTACACGATAAAACGGATATATGAACCATTTTCTTATAAAACGGCAGCACTTTTGAAAAATACGGCAAATATTGGAACTTGACACCATACGAACAATTGCAATTCTAAAAATAAATATGATAATACGGCAGTTAGTGTGTGATTTTGACCACCAACCCCCCACCCCAACTCCAACCCTCATTAAACAGGAACAACACTGGATGCCATTTTATATACCTTATTCGTCCTTCAACCTCTGAAGTGTTCAAATACGCCCGTTGTGTCTATTGCGACACAATATCTAGTGTTTTTTGTTATATTTTCGTTGAGTTTGTTTCTGTTACTTTGTTATTTTTTTGTGTTAAGTGTTGTGGTTTTGTTACGTTTTTTGTTTTCGCTGAACATTTATCATGGACGCTCAGCCTTCTACTTCGTCGCGTAGGCGTGAAGAAGAAAGTTTATCGCCAAGGAAAAAACGTAAGCTCATATCATTTAGCCAAACAGAAAAAGATATGATCATCAACGCTTACAAATTTGTTCGTAATGAAACGAACCATCCAAATATTTGTTCCATACGGGGATCGAACCTGCGACACGCAGCGCAGCAGTCCAATCCCTCAGCCACTGCGCCAACCGTGCCGTCAAATTTTTTTATAGAAACGAATCACGCTTGCTAAAAATAATAAAACCTTCAAATTGATTGAAGTACGAAGCCTTTTTGATTGAAGAAGGGCTTCGTCAAGTGAACCCGCAGCGGTGGAAAGACTGGCTCACGTTATTAAAATTGAGGATGAAATGTGTCATCTGGGCCATATAGTCGAAGACATTACTGATCGATTTATAATAGAAGTTGCCAGCGACTCTGATGATTTAGACATGGAGTCATTTTCGGAATCTGATACATAAAATTAAAATGCCTTTTATTTCATCCATTAATAGTTTAAAATATAAAGTAAAATGACATGCATGCATGATTAATGAATTCCTGTAATTAATTATTTAGAATTGTTTCACGTTAAATATATCTGCACCTTATTACTTGTGTATTATTTCGTTTTAAGTAACTACCTACACCTTTTACTCAGGATAACTTGTTATAAAAAACCGATATTAATTGATTTCATTAACGGCAATTTACGGTAGTGGCACATAACTATTTAAAAATTGCAAAAAACTGACAACCCACGTAATGTCATTTTAGTCTCCGAGATGAAAAAACAGACTTTAAAGAATAAAATAGTTTACTTTATTGTTTGTTTGGTCCCACGATACGACAAAGTTTTAATTCAAATAATTATATTATCTTCAATGTTGTCAAATTATTTATTACCAAATTTTTATTAGATGGTTTTTTACTTTGTATGTTTGTACCCATTCAAATTTTTTTTTTATATGACAACGTTGTTGAGGGTACTTTCAACCTTTTGAGTGGAATCAAAAAGAAAACTTGAAAATCTATTCTATTTTTTTAATTGTTTTTTTTTTGTAAATGATTACATTTACCAAAAAAAAATCTATTGTAAAGTCTGTTTTTTAATCCCTGAGACTAAATTGACACATGCAAATGTCAAACTTACAAATAATGCTGCCAGCTCTTTTGTTTAGTGTTGTACCTACGATACCGGTTTGTTGAATCGTAACTTTTTAAATTTATTAGACGATTAGAAAAAAATTACAGATGCTATCAGTGTTGTTCCCGTACACGATAAAACGGATATATGAACCATTTTCTTATAAAACGGCAGCACTTTTGAAAAATACGGCAATTATTGGAACTTGACACCATACAAACAATTGCAATTCTAAAAATAAATATGATAATACGGCAGTTAATGTGTGATTTTGACCACCAACCCCCCACCCCAACCCCAACCCTCATTTAACAGGAACAACACAGGATGCCATTTTATTTACCTTATTCGTCCTTCAAGTGTTCGAATATGCCCGTTGTGTCTATTGCGATACACTATCTAGTGTCTTTGGTATATTTTCGTTGAGTTTGTTTCTGTTACTTTGTTATTTTTTTGTGTTAAGTGTTGTGGTTTTGTTACGTTTTTTGTTTTCGTTGAACATTTATCATGGACTTCACGCCTGTGAAGAAGAAAGCTTATCGCCAAGAAATAAACGTAAGCTCATATCATTTAAACAGAAAAAGATATGATCATGAACGCTTACAAATATGTTAGCTACAATCTACTGGGTGCTGAAGGAGCACAAAGAGAATGAAAATTTAAGCTCTCGAAAATACCTGGCCGTAAATTAAAGAGTGAAATCGTCTAATAATTTGTCTTTGAAAGACAAATTATTGGACGATTTCACTCTTTCGCCTATACGTCGAGAAGTTGAAAAAATATTTTTTTTAAACATTGCCCCATGAATTTTTCGTTTATCGTGGTTCCGTTTACAAACACTTACAACTCGCATACACAAACATACCCAGACCCGAAACAACTACTATCTTTAGGCCATACAAATATTTGTTCCGTGCTGGGATCGAACCCGCGACACGCAGCTCAGCAGTCCAATCCCTCAGCCACTGCGCCAACCGTGCCGTAAACTTTTTTTATAGAAACGAATCACGCTTGCTAAAAATAATAAAACCTTCAAATTAAATGAAGTGCGAAGCCTTTTTGAAGAAGGATTTCGTCAAGTGACCCCGCAGCGGTGGAAAGACTGTGTGGCTCACGTTATTAAAATTGAGGATGAAATGTGTCATCTGGGCCATATAGTCGAAGACATTACTGATCGATTTATAATAGAAGTAGCCAGCGACTCTGATGATTCAGACATGGAGTCATTTTATGAATCAGATATATAAAATTAAAATGCTTTTTATTTCATCCATTAATAGTTTAAAATATACATAGATTTAAAGTAAAATGACATGCATGCATGATTAATGAATTCCTGTAATTAATTATTTAAAAATGTTTCACGTTAAATACATCTGCACCTTATTACTTGTGTATTATTTCGTTTTAAATAACTACCTACACCTTTTACTCAGGAAAACTTATTATAAAAAAACCGATATTAATTGATTTCAACAACGGCAATTTACGGTAGTGGCACATCACTATTTAAGAATTGCAAAAAACTGACAACCCTCGTAATGTCATTTTAGTCTCCGAGATTAAAAAACAGACTTTAGTCCTATAAAATACATTTTTTTTTATCATCTTTATAAGACAACGTCCTGCCGTTTCCGTCACGGCATTCGAGTCTGTACCACCCAGACACGCATATAAAATCAATAATAATTTAATTTGACATAAAACCATCCCTAGTATACCGTAATCTAGCTAACAAGTAAGTGCGCATACACGTAATTCCGCATAATAAGGTTAATCCTGTGACAATTGGTCCCGCTGCAGATCTGCAGTCTGTTGCGTGGCGGCATCGCCGAGCGCGGCGGCGTGCGAGTGGGACATCGCATCATCGAGATCAACTCGCAGAGCGTCGTGGCCGTGCCGCACGAGCGCATCGTGAACCTGCTCGCGACCAGCGTCGGGGAGGTACGACCCACTCCTACCTGCTCACGACATCACTTGACAGATTAACACAGACTAATTTTCCTGTCACTGCTCTTAAGATCAGTAAACTACAAGAGCCCAGGGGATTTTTCGGCGAGTGGCGTGATGAGAGCAAAAAAAGGGCGAAAGAAATTGCATTGGGATGTTCACCAACATTGATTTTTACCCTAAGCAATAAAATTTCTTATTCTTATCCTACCGCAAGAGGCTTTAAGCAAAACGACTGTGGAACGAAGTTAGACGAAATCTTACTTGGGTATACCAGAATAAGCGGAATACCTCTTAACTGGAGATTCAGACCATCATATTGAACAAAATTTCCTAAAAAGAACCATGAAAAAATATTTATTTAAACTCTTGATTCTTAAGGAACGTCAACGATATTCTGGTATACCCTGTATAAAAGGCAACTTAAACTCACTTGCTTCTATCTACCTTCCAGATCCTGATGAAAACGATGCCGACATCAATGTTCCGGCTGCTGACCGGGCAAGAGAACCCCGTGTTCATCTAACGCGCGCGCCGCCGCGACTCAAGTGCCTGCTTCCTACGATATTACGATGTACGCCCGCACCGCTACCTGGCCCTAACCTCGCCACGCTACGTTCAACTGCCGTTTGTTACACTTCCAACTGCGTGCAACACTTCTTGGCTGCTTGCTTAGTGGTCCAAGGGTCTTTTGGCATCCCGTCGAGGCTGCGTGTTCTTCGAAAAAGATACCGCGGCCTGCAGCCTTCCAAAAGGAACATGGGTGGTTTTTAGTCAGTAGAAGTCTGACACTCCCTACCGCTCTGCCCAGAGCGGGAGGCGTCATTTGATGATTTCCCACTCTCCACAAAAAATGGGTCTTTTGGCACTGGCACTAGAACGTCTGCCAGGAAGTCGCTGTAGGTGCGTACAGATTATGTAACATGTTGTATAACTTGTGTTTTATAACAAGATATATAACATTTGTAACATGACATTCACGCTCCACATTACTGAAACATGTTGTATAACAATGTTTTATAACATGTAATGTTATTTGTACGCACCTTGACTTGTGGACTTGGAAAGTCAAACAAAGTGTTTGGTATACAACCAGCTAACTTGCATTTATTTTTATAATTACACAGACACATAAGCTCACATAACAGTGTTTGACATTAGTCTCTTAATGCCAAACGCTTTAAAACAAAATTGCAATCAATATTGTAAATGTACTAGAATTATAAATATTTCTGCGTGTATACCAAATAGACATACGTTAGCGACGATCAAAAGATCTTTGTACAACTTGAAAGGCAGTCGCGCTATTCCAGAGGCATGCAGTTACGTTACCTTAAGTAAACGAACGAAGCATAGCCCAAGAGAGCGCTTAAGAAGTTCGGTTTGTACATATTTACGTGTTTTGTGTAAATAGTGCAGTTTTTTTTAATAATTAACCAATATCTGTTACTATTGTAGATAGAAAAATCATCTATATTATCAAAACAGCAGTATTTAACATGGAATTAAAAAAAAAACACTGGCGGCTTTGAAAAAAAATCAGATATTGGTTAGTCATTAAAATTAATAAACCTGCATGTAATTTATATTTATATAAAAATCCCCGTAGAAGTCCCATGTTACATAGACCTCCCCAAATCTAATATGAATATTGTAACCAGTTATAAGACAATGCGTGTAACACCAATCTTCATACAAAATAGAAAAACTTCTACGAAAAATCTGTGTAGGTAGGTCAACTTGAGTTGGTTAATTTCTACAGTGTATAAGAAAATCAGTCGTAGCTGGATGATCTGATAGGATGTTATGTGGCCCTTCATAGACAATTATTTGTCATTTAAAACTTTTAAAAGGAAGTTTATCTACAAATTCAAGTGATTTTGTACTATTTGTGAGATTTCCAACTTTATGAACCAAAGCATAAGGTTCTATATCGAATAGATGCTTAAATGAGTCTCGTCGCCTCACTTTCATATAAAAATTGGAAAGTGGGTAAGCAGAACTCTAATAAATATTTACTTTCTGTGAATATTTTGCGAAGAATCTGGTTTTTCAATAAGCTATTTTAATTTATTTCAAGTAAGTACATACAAACATTTTTAAAGAGACTCGGTAACTAGGTACAAGTTTAGAGTTTATAAACAAAGAAAATATAAGAAGATAATTTTATAAAAGCGAGGGTAGGGCCCCAACTGAAGCTTATAAAAATACTCAAAAAACATATGTGATGAGTTCAATGCTTACAATGCTTTCGTGGCTAATAAGATAGAATATAAGTTATATTATCTCTCTATTACCGAACACTATGTATTTAATATAACGAATAAAAAACTCTAATTCATAAAAAAAAAAAATACAAATCTCATCATAATGTCTATGAGTGTTTTCAATATAGAATCTTTAAAGTACATTAAAATTATTTTGTGAATGAAAGATATTTTTTAAAACTTGTCATATTAAATACATAGTGTTTTCTTTGATTGTCATGACAACGTGTATACATGCTCCACTTCTAATATATCTATAAATGGAATATCAGTACCCACTCATATCTGCTTAGATATTTATATTAAATTAACTATATTTAATTCAGATAGCATTTTCTATTATTTTGTATGCCTTTTGCTTTAGAACAAATTATTTAATAATCAAGGATTTTGTCTTGATTTTTGCCATATTTTCTTTTAACTTATTGGCGTTTCAGCATCGTAATGTTATTTGATATGAAATGCGTTAATTTTAAGTGGAACGATAATTTTATAGAGTTAGTTTTTATGTGGTTATATTCTTGTGTCACCTTCATTTTGTTTTGATACTTTTTGATTGTTTCTTCACATTCTGATAAATAAACGTAATATTTTATATGGTATCTCAAAAGTTCTCTGTGTAATAAGTTATTATAGGGTGTGAAAATCAAATATGTGGGTTTCGGATGAAGGATGTGAGGAAACATTCATATTATATTTATTTCTGTGTCGCCATTCATGCCTGTTAGCAATCTAGCCATTCCATTATCATAACTTTAGTTCTTTGTATATTCTGACATAAGGACGATCGTTCTTTCAATGTTTTTAAACTATTTTTTTATGAATAAAAGTGCACCATAGTTCAAATCATCTCATTCAGTTCAGAATCAACATGTATAGCTTAGATAAGTGAGTCACACGATCTGTGCTGTGGCCCTGGTCTTAGAACCCTTGCGTCTATCATAGTGAGCGCATCCCTAACATTTGAGCCACAGCACAATTTCCAAGACCCGCAGTGATCAAATTGAAAAAAAAAAGAATTGATTAGTGGATATAGTAAATAAAAAAAGCATTATTTCGTGTAGCATCTCAAAAGATATATCATATTTTGTAAATTTTATAGTGTCGCTATAGCTATGTAACCTACATATGTATGTTCTGTGTTCTTAGTTAAGCTTAGCACTCTGAGAACGAGTAAACAATATTTATTTATGTATAAAAATATATATAATTTATTAACAGTTCTAATTGTAAACACTTTAGATATAAACACTTGAATAAACCGCTTCTGATTACGTACATTTATCCCCGATCTAATCTACTGTCCTTTCAAATGTATTCTCGTTTCACGTCTTTGGTTCTGTTACTCTTACGGCCAGTGTCTTCAAAATACGGGTGTATCCGTGAAAGCGGAATACATCGACATTACCCAGATAATGTCAGTTGTCAGCTTAACCTCGAAATGTTAACTTCAGGAAATGTTGAAATCATCCGTAATTTATTACTACCTTCGTCGCTCAAAATATACCCTGAATGTTTCAATTTTTTTATTCCTTCGACCTCTGAACACTGGCCATGCCCCTGTGAACTAAACGTAAATATAAATAAGTATACAGTCTGATGTAATTTTGTATTGCTAGCTGTTGTGAATAAGATTTATTTACATTGAGAAACACAGATAATAAATAGCCTTTTATTATGAAAGCTGGTATATGGTAGGTACACTGTAATATGTGAAATAACTATTGTTGTTCTCATTTCTAAGAGTATTATTCTAGTCTGCATTAAAGTTAAGAATAAACTGAACAAACTGATGTTGTGGTTTTATTTCTCGCTGACCCGCATGTATATATACCTTACTTATTTTTGTAATTTTTTTTGGGGGTTGGGATATCATCAAATAACCCCCTCCCGCTCTGGGCAGAGTGGAAGGGAGTGTCAGACTTCTACTGACTAAAATCCACCCATGTTCCTTCTTAGCCCTTTGTGTCGAGGCCGCGGTATCTCTTTCGAACAACCCGCCGCTTCGACGGGCGTCGGCCCTTGCGGGCCCCTTCCTTGTTGCTGACATCTCTGAGGTGCGCGTGGAACACGAACGCGCCGTCGACACGGCCTGTCGTCGTCATAAGACGGACGGACGGCCAGCTAGCCCATCACTCACCGTCCACAGGCCCGCGTCTACGGTGGCCGGAAGCCATCACGTGGCCCCCGACGCCCGGAGCGCCTCCCGCGGCGGCTGGGACTAGAGGTTCTCTCCCTCTCACGTTCCGCCACCTCCTCCGCTAGCATCACTGCTTCACAGAAGGAGGCGACGGCGTCCCATTCCTCCTACGGGCTGATACCTTACCTTACGTATAAGGTCTATCTATTCATACACTAAATACTCATCATTATGAACAACTTTTACTATGGGACCTACACTAAAATCGCTAATGCTTTTTTTAGACTCAGCCTTGGTTCCATATACTTAGTAAAAGTTGTTCATAGGTACTCCTCTTTGGGTAAATGCCTCCTCCATTTGTAGCCAGTTAATTCTGCCTCATGCTATAGTAACCCAGTTTGGCCCGCCGTTTCATTAATTTTATCTGCCCATGGTATGATACCTTACCTACGTTATAATGTGGGACGGAGAAGAATATTTGGTAAACATTGACACATCCAGTTTTTTTTGTATAGAATTACTAGCTGGCCCTTTTTCTACCTACCTACTGCTAACTTTCTTTTGTTTTTTTAAAGAACCTGACAATTTCAAACACAACAAACAAAGAATAAACAAAAAAAAAAAGAATTAGCGGTCCAGCCGTTCAGGCGTGATGACCAAGGAAATAGGTACCTATTAATTTTATATGAGATGATGAATGAGCAGTGGAGCCTAACTGCGGTACTCAGAGATATTTAATGATTACTTAAGCCGTTACTTAGTAAAGATTTGACAAACTTTTGTATGACAAAACTGTCAAAACCTTTACTAAGTGATGGCCTAAGTAATCATTAAAGCTCTCTGAGTGCGGCAGTAAGTAAAGGATCTCATCCGGGACAGAACTACCTACCACCAAACTGCTGTGTCATGTGCCGTTATCACACTACCGCCATCTATCGTCCAATGGCACAACAGTTGTGTTATTCGACTGTACATGGAGGAGATAATAGACGTGAAAGAAAACCAGTAAAGCAAAACAATAAATAAATACATGTACCTACCTACATAAATAACATCAGGCCTGTAATCCCTAAAGGGTGAGGCAGGGATAACTAGTACCTACAAATCAGATTTGGGTCGATTTTGGAGATCCTTACGTCAAACGATTTGTCTTAGGTACCTATTGGATGGCGGGCAAGAACGGAGGTCGGTAAATCGAATGATCACGTAATACCTCATATAATTATGAAACATCAGAAACAGTGGTGTATCGAGAAGGGGTGCGGGGCCATGGCCCTTTGTGGCTCAAGTACTGGGGCAGCAAACTGCCACCCTTAATGCAACATCAGATAAATCATCAGAAGAGATTAATACTATTGTCATTGGAACTAAGTAATAAACACAAAGGCAGCCAAGCAGTGGCGTATTTAACTTGCTAGACGCCACTGGCTATAGCACGCGGTGGCAGATTGCGAAATTTTTACTAGAACCTTTTTATCTTCTAAGATCGCTGACCTAACGATTAGCGCTCGATCTTAGCTTCTGCTACCTACATTTTGTAACTCGCTTCTCTTGCTCTTTCAGCTAGATTCTTTTATTTTTACAAAGCATTTTTAGGCATAATTAATCAGCCATAATATTCCCAATGCTGGGACATAGGCCGTTATATTAATAAATTACACAAAGTAATGCGCCTGCCTGGGTTCGAACCAACGACCATACAGCCACTAGACGCCTAATAACAGGCGACAAATGTCTGTCAACACATTAGGGTAAAAATCTTATGCATGTCGTCACTCACAAAGTTCGAATTAGTATCGACCACTTCTGTGAGCCGTAAACACTTCCGCACTACACCTTTGAAAATTCGAGTAAATAGACGTAATATGGCCCCGTGTACACAGTACGTTGGTGTGATAAAAAAAGCCGGACTTCAAGTTTCCTGAAAGACGGTATCACATTTCATCGGTAAGTTAATAGTTCCATAATCTAAATAAGATTAATTTTCTGACATTATTTTTCGGAGTTCATCGTATACTGGTCATACTGTTGATGTCTTTTATGATTGCGTCTCTTTCTTTTGAAAGTATTTTTTTCGCCATCTCTTTTCCTCGACTTTAAGCAAACATAATCAGTGATGTTCCAAATCGTATAACTACCTCTGCTATCGATAAAGCAACAAAAACCTATAACTAAATTTATTTAAGCAAAAAAATTGGTTGCCTGTAAAGTCGGTATACGGGCGAAAGTTTTACGTGACAACGAAAATAGAAGCGCAAGACAGGAACCGGTGTGTATGCCTATCTCTCTCACTCTCTCTCTCTCGCTCTGGACGCGTGCCTCTCACTCGCTCTCATTGTGAGCGCATAACGTGAGCGGAGCGTAACGCAGTTTCTTGAAGTGTCACCCGGCAAACCAATTTATAAGACGTTGTCACGTCAAAAATATATTGTTAATAATTAAAAATTACAACAGATACATTTAATAAATTATTATTGTGAAACTTTAACGATTAATTTTAGATACCCAAACGATCCTGATTTAAAAAATAAATGGGTAATTGCTACCAAGCGAGAGAACTGGATTCCATCTACATATAGTGTAATATGTTCACGTCATTTTACCAAAGATTGTTTTTTGACAGTCTTGCCATTTTTTACTTTCTTCTCACTTATTTTTTACTCATGAAAATATATTATCTCTTATAAATATGTTTTGTGCTATAACTGTGCACCCCACACCACACACTACCTTATTTCGGAATTTATATAATCTGCTAATGCTTGTGATTGTGAACAAGATATTTTGGTGAACAAAACATTTCGGCTTGTTTCTCATCTAAAATTGAATAATACCTAAAAAATAAGCCACGTGAGTCTCGAGACTCCCGAGTTAGATCACAACTCTATCATATTGCGCGCTGCATTCAATTAAGTTAGTCCTCCCTCACCAAAGACTTCGAACATAGCTTGGAATAATTACGGAAATAATTTTAAAATATTGTTTTAATTATTTTTGAATGTACCTACATGATTCAATCATAATCAGAATAAAGAAGGTACTTATTTAAGTAAAGTAAGCTAGTTATGTTTTATTAAAAACAATAAAAAAATATCGATACTTTCTTGTTTGATTTAAACCTGTCCCATCCCTAGTGAAATGCAATGAATTTGAAAGGGCCAATCAGAACGCAGTACCCCGTTCCCCCGCACCTCAGCAAGTTGACAGAATTTGACTTGTTACCAGTGTTGCCAACGTAGGCGATTTTTCGCCATTTAGGCTACTCAGAACGAGAATCGGCGACGAAAAAATCTAAAAGGCGACTGGTCGCCAATTAGGCTACTCTAGGGACAAGTTTTTTTTATACTACCTAATAGGTAAACAGGCAAACGGCCGTCCGTTTGCCTGTTTACCTATTAGGTAGCATTACACACATGCACGGGCATGTGTGTAATGTTGGTACAATTTGATATTGAGATGGTCACCATGCAAATATCACAAAAATATATAGCGATCTTCGGATTCTTTTACTTTCCATTGCAAGACGTGTTTTCAAACCAATATTTCTGAGAAGTCAAAGTCTATCTGAAAATGCCTCTCTAACAATGCTCTCTAACAAAGCAGATATTGCAGCTGTTAGGCGAGCTTTAGAAAAAGCCGAAGCTCCATTTGAAAATGCACTGCTTCCACTGGACTCAATCGACTTTGGAGAAAAGTTCAATGATTTACTTGCAAAAAAAACTGTTTCTGCCGACAAAGCAAAAGAAGTGAAGCAACGATGTTCTGCTTTTCTTGTACGCTTAGTAAGAGAACTAGTTGACAGGTTACCGCTTAATGTGTCGGTGGTGGAAAAAATTGAACTTTTGGCACCAAGCCGCGTATGCCTCTCAACCGGCAAACCCAACATTGAAGATTTTCCCTGGCAGTTAGGTGATCCCAATATTGACCGAGAAGCTATTATGAACCAATGGCGCGTATTAAGCACTTTGCGCATTGAGGAGATAATGGGAACAGCTGCTTCTCCTAATGACATTGTAAATTTTTGGATACAAGTGCTTAAAATGTAGAATGCTGGTGGAAGCCTGATGTTTAAAGAACTAGCAGAGTTTTCGATACGATGCCTTTCATTACCTTTGAGTAATGCCGTCGTTGAAAGAATTTTTAGCGTAATGGGGACAATCAAAACAAAATTAAGAAATCGCATGCAACTACCCATGCTGATCGCCATTCTTAGAATTCGTACCCATATGAATGTAAGAGGTTTGTGTTGTAACAACTTTCAACCAAGCAATCACATGGTGAGTTTGCACGCTGGCAGAAAGATGTATGTCTCCGGTGGATCTTGCGCCAGTTCTAGCACATCAACTACTACTGAAGACGGCGAAAGTCTTGGTGATGCCTTATTATTGCTAGCGGAGGATGAATCAGAATAATCCTAATTTTTGTTTGTTTATGTAGTTTCTAAAATGTTAACTAATTTCATTAACGTGTTTTAAAGATGGCTTATGCCTATTTATCAGTATGGTATGAACATATTATAAACAAATTGATAAAAACTATATTTTATTTTATTCTTATTGATATTTTGGTGTTTGGGCTACTTTAGGCTACTACAACTGAAATTCGGCGATATTAGGCTACTTCATGCATGAGAAACGGCGACATTAGGGCCGGCGCTGTTGGCAACACTGCTTGTTACGTGCATTTGATCGAGTATTAGGCGTCAAGGCGTCTAGTGGCTACTACCTACACTTTCCAGCCAAAACTGATTGTTTCCTTTTTCAATTTATTGTTTTTATGGTTTCTAAGGTAAAAAGCAAAAACAATAATTTTTTTTATAAATCTTTTCATTGTTTTTGATTTTCGCCTGTCTTTTTTTTTCTATGGCAAAAAGTTCAATTTCGAAACGACGCCGACGAGCTAATAAAAGGGTGTTAAAAAGTATTATATAGGCGCCATCTACTGGTATCGACCGTTAAGTTGCTGTTTTAGGTGCCGATTATATATTTTTATATTTTAGAATAAGGGGTTTTGAAAAGATTCAGCAAAAAAAACACAAGATGTCGCCATTAGTTGAGTTCCCAATGTTCTCATTTGGGTCACGCACCAATAGATCTTTGTACAACTCAAAGACATTCAAATATTACTAGCTAGTCATAAATCTCTTTGGTACAACTACAATATTATTACCTATTGCGTAGGTTAGGTACTCAAGTAGGACAAGAGAACAAAATAATAAAACATAATCTTAAATTATCTCATTATTAAAATTGTCTTTTTCTACTTTTTTATCAGGGCCAATGACCATATAGTGTAGGTACCTACACCTAGTTTTTTTTAGTAGGTAGGTAGGTAGGATGACCAAGTATGTATTCTACCCATTGATATAAAAACTAAAGATACGGTCGTTCGAACATTTGCTCGACGCGTTCGCCATACAGAGAATCGGTGTAGTCTGTAGTAAGTACGTAACCTTGTATAGCGGCGTGGTGGTATTTTCGTGGTATAAAGAACATAAATAAAGCTTTTAATAAAATTTACGACCGCACCCGAAGAGAGCCGATCGCGGACTAGTTCACTTCGGCTTGAAAGACCGTTTTAGGACCAAGTTCGAGGCATCATTGTAACATGCGGTCCGCCCAGTCCTTACGCAGTACCTAATATATAAGTCAATGATTCTACCATTCCTTCCCGCACTATCTACATTTTGCGTAATTTCTGAAAACTAAGATAGAAGGTGCGCCAGGGACAGCCCGCGAAATTTAAGTTTTCTTACGTTTTTTCAATGTGTAGGTCAGTGTCAAGTTATATGTTGGTGAACATAATAATTCACGTTCGTAAAATGTTTGTAAGAAGTTACAGGAATAGGAACAGGAATTTCGTGGGCTACCCTGATGTCTAAACCTGCCTCACCCCTCTGCCTGCTGATCTGGCCTGGGACCTTTTAGGTTTTATTTCTCAGATAATGCAACCAGATAGCCAACAGAATTCACATTTTGTTCTTCTCTTCTTCGTGTCGATGGCAGTTCAAATTGACTCAGCCAAGAATTTGCCAACGAGTTTGGCACTTTCAGGAGTCTCCATCAGCATTATGTATTTTGTTCTTAATACAAATTCTTACCTTATACTAATTAGTAATATCAATTTTTTAAATAGTATAAGGATGCAGTAGTAACCGCATCTTTATACTATTTCAAAAATTGAAATTATTCTCTTGCCCTTATCCTATTTTATTTGGGGACAGCTCAGCATCATGTCTTCTTTCCATGTTGCCTATTACTAGGCATCTCAGCAGACACCTCCCTGCCCTTGTTATTTGGGGCTGGGGCAACACATATTTTCTTTCATTCTCCCCTGTCAACGTTCACTCACACTATCATTTACCCTGTTTTCCTTCATATTATTCCTCACACAATCCATTCATCTCTTTTTGGTCTTCCAGTCCCTCTCCATACATTACCATTTATATTGGCTGAAGCCTACAAAAACAACGCAATTAAGCTTTCTCTCCGTGAACTGAAAGGTTCACAATTTTTATAGGTAGATCAGTATGTAGTTTTAGAAGTAGACAGTCATGAGCCTGGTGTGAAAGTAGCCAAGTCAGCCCCAACATTTTCCCACAGCTGGGACACAGCTTGACAGAGTCTCTGTGAAGGAAAGCTGGCCTCTAAATTCACCACCCGGCCCAGTGTGTGTAGCTGTGAAGTATTAACGCAGAAATATAACTTAAAAAAAAATTGAAAGAGTAACCATGGAGTTTCTTGCCAGTTCTTCTCTAAGTCTAAGGTGATGTTTTTTAAGTGCCCATGTAGACCTTAGATGTGAAATAAATATTTTGATTTTGTGACCTACTAATTACATTACATTCACATACCTGCTAATTACCAAAAAAGTTAATTGTCCTCAAAGTAACAAAGACATTGTCTTGTGACAAATAGGAACTGCAGTTTACAGTATGACCTTTCAGTCAGGTGTTCAGTTGTAATACACTATACAACATTTAGATAAATATAGAAGATAAGACTGCTATCAAATGTTGAAAACAAACAAAGAATTGTTTTTCTATTGCTGTCAGTTTTTTTAGCTGTTAGTCTAGTTGACTTTTTCATGTAATAGATGACTTTTAGTTTTTTACGTTTGACCTTGAAGTCTTATCAGAGCACTTTGATTTGTAAAAATACTATTCCAACTAGAATCAAAAATGTTTGTGAAGTACGGGAAGACATGTTGTTTTCCCGGCCCATTTGAGTTTGGTTTTTATTATAAAGTACATCTGACAGATTTGGCCATAGATGCACTGTGAGGATACATTAGATCAAGTTGTTACCGACAAGTTATTTGGGAACACTAAATGTAAATTGTTTATGTTAGGCATTCTGTATAGTTAGGTCACTATATTCAATCTGTGTACTTTAGCAATGAATGAGGAAATATTTGTTCCATATACCATGTGGAACAAGTATTTATTCTTTCATATTAAGTCTATCCTTGAGGAAAAATATATTGGATGTGAATATGTAGGGTTACTAAAACACCAATGAGTAAAAATCAATGAAAACATAACCTACAATTCAAAAGTGTTATGATAGCTGAAATTAAAAATAAAATATTGGTTTAGCTTTTGTATATTATGTATTCTGAAGTTTTCTCACAAAGCCAAATTAAATTTACATAAATACAATTTAATGATAATTTTTATACAAGATGTAAATAGTACACAAAAGATTCTAAGTGAAATCATGCTGTTGTTGCTTATCAAGTGAAAATTAAAACATCTATACTTAATTCATTCACTTTTGCTATGTAGAAAAAAGAATAAATTTAAACTTTCAGTATCACTAGTGTTTAGAAAACTGATATAATCATTTTATTAAGCATAACATTTGCACTCAAGAGATGTGTTCGTAAGACTCTTACAAAGATAAACTTTGTGACAGTAAACACTATCCATTGTATAAAATTAACCAAATTTGTAACCATGAAATATATACATTAAAGTCTCCAGGTTTTGTTTTTATTAGCTATTATAATGATAGTAAAAAAATATGCATACCTAATATTGTAACGAAGCTACATGTGAACGGGTAAACAATGACCTGTGGGACTGTCGGAGCGCTCCGAGACAATCAGGGCGAGGCTACGAAATGCAGGAGGATAACCTGAGCGATGAGCGCCCGCAGCGCCGCAACGCCGCTCACCTATAATAAAATTTATCCACAATTGTCTCTTCACAAGTTACTCGGTCTAGGGTGTATAACATAACTTGCACTCTTAAATCATGATATATGTTAGTTCCGTCCTCGTGTGGCGCGTCGGGGAGGCACTGGTGAGTGAGTGCGGCTGCACTCTTCAGTTGTCCATGGCGTATCTCCGCGTCCACTCCTTCGCGTTCCGGATCGCTTCGCTCTCGTTCACCTTCCACAGCTCAGCCACGTCGTTTGCCAGCGGGTCGTCGGGATTCGGCGCTGACAATAGCGCCTGGATCGACAGCAACACCGTGCGGATCTGCAGCGCTGGACTCCACTTATCCTTAAGTATGTCCAGGCATATACGACCCAGCCGATCTATGTTCGGATGGTATATTTTCGTTATAAACCTAACCTTAGGCGCTGACATGGGATAGTCCTCAGGCAGAAATAACTCTAATTTAAATAGTCCTCCTTCGAACGGCGAATCTTCTGGGCCAGTGACGATTACGTGAAAATAACGAGCATTTGTTTCACTTGGCACCGCGCTGATTCCCGGCACCGGTTCTTGCATCAATCGCTGTGTCTCTTTGATTATTCTACGTGGTAGGGCTGCCATTTTAAATATGCGGTCTAGCGCAATTTGTCAAATGAAAGCAAGTAATCATATAATCGTACAAAATATCTAATTGTCTTTTCACACTAAGTGTTCACGACGATTATCCAGGCACCTCTTCAGAATTAACAAATTACAACAGCATTTTAGCCATGATAATGCTAAAAACGCGACTACAAAAGCGAAGGTACTTCAATTTTTAAAACATAGACTATATAGAATTTTAGACCAAAGAGAACACGTGCAATATAGAAACTGGTGCGTTTCAAGTTACTTAGTCATGTAATCTAAAAATACCGGTTTTCATCAAATCAAAACATCCCGTTTTAAAAAATAACCTATTTTATTAATAATTACTAGCTTATTATTTTATATTTTTCTAAGAATAATTCATTTATCGTTAATAAAAAACTATTAAATTAATGTAGTTACTGTGGTAAGTGTATTTTAGGCTTTAGTTTGTGACAGTTTATGTAACCAGGGTTTGTGTGAATAGTTCTAGCGGTCTCCGCGAGATGTCAGTACCCATGTAACTGTCTATCCTCATGGACTGGACGTTAATACAGAGTTCTCGGCTTTCACTTAAAAATGAATTAAGTATTAAAATCACGGTTTAGGTTTACTTTTGTCGTGTCGAAGCCCAAACCCCTTTTTAGAGTTCCGTAACCGAAATCCGAATGGCAAAAACTTTTTTGCAAAAAATAAAACCGACTTCAAAACACAAAAAAGTGAAAAATAACTTTAGCTTCTGAAGTCGGTGACTTTTGTTTGTTTTATTCAGTTTTTTTGTCACCGATTTCAGAAGCTAAAGTTATTTTTCACTTTTTTGTGTTTTTGAAGTCGGTTTTATTTTTTGCAAAAAAGTTTTTTTATTTTTCCATTTTTAGTTGTAATATCCATTACAAATATTTGATATTCATTAATTTTACGTTGTTAACAATACATGTCACGGTAATAGACTTATCCGCAATAAAATGGAACTTATCATACCTAACTCTCGAAAGCTGGGCGTCCTGTACACATCTGCGTACCCCGTCAGAGTATACAGGCGTGATGGTAAGTTAAGATGTTGCGTAAACAATAAACATCCAAGCGATTGCAGCAATCACGACAGATTTGCCGTCTATTTTTGAAGAGTTCTATTGTATATCTCCGAAGATCAGAATCAGATCTTCACCAAATTTAAATGGGACCACCTCAGGAGTATACTCTTTCAAATAAAAAAAAAGAATTTTGAGAATCGGTTCACAAATGGAGGAGAAATCAGGTAACATACATAAAAAAAATAATAAAAAAAAAATACATACACACGAACATATAACCTCCTCCTTTTTTGAAGTCGGTTAAAAAACGGAACCACTTACTTTAATCAGAAACTATTATATTAAGACTATACACAGTTGAAACTTGGTAGGTAGATGTATCCTGTGAACCGCTTTACGATTTTTATACAAAAAGAGAAAGAAATGAAAGATTAAGGTTAATGAGACAAGGTAGCCCGCGAAATTCGAATTTTCTTACAATTTTTTTTGCAATTTGCAGGTAAGTGGTTGTATGCTAAATAAAATAGGATTCGCGACCGTATCGAATGTTACTTTACTGAGTATTATTTACTAAATCACCAATACAACCCTCTCAGTTCATAAAGGTTCCTTGAGTGACTATTTGAACATCAAACCTATTCGTGTGGGGTGTCTATAGATAGGTCTCTTGTAAAATGACACTAAGGTTTCTAAAACCATTTTTTCTCAAAGTCAAAAAAAATTGTTTGAATGATAAACACTTCCAAAGTGGCGAAATGTATCCGTCCCCCCTCTAACTTTTAAACTAAGAAAGTTAAAAACCTAAAAAAATATAGGTATGCTGTAGATCGTAATGAAAACTTTCAACGAAAATTGGTTTGAACGATATAATAATATAGTTAGCAGTTTTTGGGCTAGAGCACGTTTAAAAAACTGCAAATTATAATAACACTGTCATTCATACTTACAAAACACTATGAAAAACAAACTTATCACAAAATATATATTTCTGATGCCGCTATAACAACAAACAATACAAATTAAAGGGCCTCCCTACTACGATGGTAGGTACGGAACCGTTTATGTGCAAGTCCGACTTGCTCTTGGCCAGTTTGCTCTTGTATTGTCAAAATATAAAAATGATACAGTAGTTTTTTCGTGTTAAAATTTAATTTAAATAAAAAACAAAGAGTAGGTACCTGCGTAATTTGACAGCTGGTAGAGAAATAAATCTAACTGTTAATTATTTTAGACACTGGACAAACCACCAATTAAAATATCAATTTGCGATTTTACTCCACACTAGGAATTAATCATGTATCGTGGGTGCGTTTACAAACATTTAAACGCACATACATAAACCAAACACCCAGACCCGAAATAACCTGTATGGCCTATAAAGATTTATAGGCCATACAAATATTTGTTCCGTGCGTGGATCGAACCCGCGACACGCAGCGCAACAGTCCAATCGCTCAGCCACTGCGCCAAAAAATATTTAATTAATGAAAAGCTACCCATATGCTACTTTTTTCTTTGTTGCTGCGTTCCGACACCGCGTTTACGAAGTTGTAAATCAAGGACCTTAAAATATCTGGATATATTTGCCTCCAACCATATTTTCTAGCGACCTATCAAAAATCATTTTTGTTCAAGCAATTCTCAGTCAAGTGACAAAGACTTAGGGAAGACTAGTTGTCACTGTTAGGTTTTCGGGCCACTGACTATCTGCCGATAGTTTTATTGACTATCAAAGACCTATAAAATGACAGGACCAACGCCTTTTGTGCTTTCTTAGGAACGAAGGAGTCTCAATTTGAAATGAATTTAATGGTCACCCAACCATTCATTTCAAATTGAGACTCCTTCGTTCTCCTTCTTGGCAAGAACTGTTTAACCTTGAAGATCGAACCGTGCAGCGGTTGTTATTTAGCCACGAGTCACTTTTTGGAGAACACACATACAAAAACTCACGGGGGTTTTTCCATGGACCCGTAGGCCGAAATCACTGAACGCCTTCTGCTACGATCCTTACAAACTCCTTTTGCTTCTTCCACGTTCATACATGCACGCCGGTTGCGAATACTAGTACCTGGTCTGCCCTTTTTGGAGACATTACTATTATTTTGGAGAACATACCAAGGTAATAAAAACTCATCGTTTAATTCGATAACTCAGCGGCTCTCTGGTTTTCGTCAAATGTTATTTATTCATTTGGGCACCTCCAACTTTGTGAACAAGTATTTCAATAATTGATTCAAGGGCTAACTTACTTTGGGAATTCGTTCCACAAATATTTGTTACTTTTGCACGTATAAATATTAATCAATCAATTAACTAGGCTTTTTAGGGTTTGTTTCTTAATTCAGGCAGTGTTGGTACAGACGCCAGGCGCCAATACATCAAGCTATCCGAAACTAACAAATTTTCCTAATCATTGTTGGACCTAATGCTTTAGCAAGGGGCTCGTGGGTTAAGCCGTGCTTGCCTAGGTTGGCCTGTGGATGGGTGACCAGTGACCACCCATTACATACCGAGTTTCCTCCGTGCCTCGGAGAGCACGTTAAGCTGTTGGTCTCAGCTGCCATATGTAGATATTTGGCAGTCGTTACAGGTAGTCAGTGACCTGAAAGTCTGACAACCAGTCTTACCATAGGGTATTACCCAGTATTAACTGGGTTGTGACGGTCAGATAGGCAGTCGCTCCATTTAAAATACTAGTATTCAGCTGCATCTGGTTAGACTGGAAGCCAACCCCAACATAGTTCGGAAAAGGCAAAGCAGATGATGATTATGGTGCTTTAGCGAAATAGTTAAATATCTATTTAAGAAGTCTCTATGTAATTTCATTCCAGTAAGGAATGCGGCTAACTTGGCTAAATAGTGAGGTTTGTAAGGAGGCCATTGCCCAACAGTGGGACACAATGTAGGGTAATTAAAACTTGGTGTATTTTAGTGTATACACCTATAAGTGTGTCCATAATTTTTATGATGTACATATTTGTATCAGAGTCCAATATACCCCTTTTAATGGAGGTTTAATTGAAGTAGGAACTTACTGTTGGGATTTTCTTACTAAAGAAAGTCGTTTTTTTATATTAAATTCTGATAATTAGAGAAGTCTGCTCTCCCCACTGAATGTCTGTTCTTCTAGATTTTATAAAAATTCATAAACTTGCGCCTACTTCCCATGGGAGTGGGCAGAAACCACAGAGTGCCACATACTGCGATCCTTACAAACTCCTTTCGTCCTTGTATAATGTATATCTCTTCATTATGTAAGTCCAGTTATAATAAAACACTACGTAGAGTAAGAACCGTTAGACCGGTGTATATATATAAACTGGTACAAGAAAAAAATGTGAGACTAGTACTGACCACCACCCATGTTCCCGGGTCACGGTATCTCTTTCGAACAGTCCCGCAGTCCCGGCAAAATAACTTTTGCCTGACCCGAGAACCGAACCGAAGCCCACATGCTCAAGCAACACTTGCGACACTCGACCCACTAATAGGCATTATTTAGTCACAGTTTCAAACAAAGCCGTCACAATATAAAGCCATTGACAATTATAATAAGCTTATGTTCCAAACTGAATGTCTGTCAGCGACACGGCCCAGAGGCCATTAACGGCCACTAACGGCCACTAATAGCCAATCGGTGTTGCCGACAATATATGATTGACGCCCCACTGATGGGGTATGGAAGCAATTTACCTGTTTATTATGAAGCTTATTGAGGAAGTAGGTTGTTATAGGATTACTAGACTTTGCCCACGGCTTTGCTCGCGTGAAAATGAAGTCATACGTTCATCCCCTATTTTACTACCTTAGGGGATCAATTTCGAAAAAATCCTTCGTTATTTCTTGTCCACATTTAAGTCTGAAAAATTTCAGCTTCCTAGGTCAGTGAATAGGATTTCTCTTTTTATTTATTTTTTTTTAACCAAATTTTTTTTTTGGATTTTCAACACTGCAACGCTCAGTGTGGAGTTGAAATTCCTACAGTGCGATATTATTTATTTAAGTATTATATAAGCTTAGATGACGCTAAGTGTTGGTGCAAACGGGCATTAAGTCTGTTTTCAAGGACCATGCTCTTTATCAGATCTGTAATTCCCAAAGGGTAAGCAGATGTATAGGTACCTACCTATTATTTTAAAGTACCTTCATCCAGATTTCACCAGTAATGTTCAAGTTTCTTGTATTAGGGGGCTAACGTTTTACCGGCACAATTCCAGATTCCGTGGCTGCTGTGAGACATTCCTGATGGAATTACCCATTAACGATTTGCCCGACTCAAGAATCGAACCCAGTACTTCATGCTCACCGACTGCAGAACAAGCGCAACTTGCGAACATTAGACCAACGGGACAGTAAAAGTAATTTAATTTATTAAAAGTCCGTGATCATATGCTGGCACTAAAAAAGTCAGCCAAATAAAAATAGAAAAAGAAAAAAAAACCGAACAAACAAAAACTACTAGGAGTTCTAAAAATGTTAATCTTATTTATTTCAAAACCGATGACGTCACGTTGTTATTCCCATTCAATGCTAATAATGTTGTTTTGTAATCACATCGATTCGAGGCAAAATACAAACGGTTTGATAAGAAAACGACAAAGATAAGTTTATTCAACAAAAAACCGATTACTACGCAAAAGTGTTGCCGCCATTTTTTTCTGCCGGTATTTTTGTACCAAAATTGTGTAAGCGAGAAAGAGAGGGCCAATCATGTGGGAGAGAAAGCCGATATAAAGCCGTATCTTATTTCGCTCACTCGTTCACCAGCTCCGGTAGCCGTGATCGTCTAGTGGTTAGGACCCTACGTTGTGGCCGTAGTAACCCAGGTTCGAATCCTGGTCACGGCAGTGATAACACTGTCGCGGCGGAGCATATCTTTTAGCTTTTATTGTTTTCGTTTTTGTTTTTTTTGGTGAATTTGTTGTTATGTTTAGTTAAGGTAAACTATTTGTATATTTAAATAAACAAGGAAAAGTATTAAAAATAAACGTTATTCGAAGAAAATAGGTACAGATTATATTCTGCTTTATATAAATACCGCCTCAGTTTGTACCAATGGACTTCGAGAAATAAAATTAACTTTGTATTGTTTCCTAAAAAATGTTATTTTATTACTTTTATTTAAATTTTAAGACACAATGACTACCTACCAACTTAAATAGTCCGTGGATATATCCAAATCATAGCACTTGTATGTAATGAATACTACAAGTTGCCGTGTTATTCGTACTGCGTCAATTTGCTAAACAATGTATTAATTTATCTATATATAAAACTGCCACGTCGGTCTAGTCGTTGCAAGCGCGACTGCTGTGCATGAGGTCCCAGGTTTGGTACCTGGGTCGGTCAAAGTGTTATTGGGTTTCCTGTGTCATGGGAGTGTTTACAAATATTTATACTCACACAAATACCCAGACCCGAAACAACTAACTGTAGGTCATACAAATATTTCTTCCGTGCGGGGATCGAACCCGCGACACGCAGCGCAGCAGTCGAATCGGTCCGCCACTGCGCCAACCGTGTCGTCTATTACATGGGACTTAAACATAACCAGTGAAATGTTGGTGTATTAACCTCTGTCTAAGCCATCAGGGACGACTGGGCCAGTACCGGCGGGCTGTTATGTACCTATAAATAAACATGCTATGTTTATTAATTTATCTTACGGTAAATGGTTACTCATATTTTGTAGTAGATTATTAGTTAAGTATAAAAATAATGTCAAAAAATAATACAAGGGGATGGCGATGGCCTTCTCCATCGAGAAAGTAATTACTTCCAATCCAATAAATTTCAACTATTATTGGCAATATTTTATAGGCTTTGGCAATTAATTAACCTAATTAATTTATCCAATCGAATATATTATGTAATTTAATGGACGGGACTATTCTGAATCACTGTCCCATTTTGATAGTAGATATTAAAATCGGTCATTTGTCTTGTAGCAGATAACATTATTTTAATCGGTTTGGTATTTTTTAGCAGGGTGGGCCCCATCGACGCCTTTAGTGATTGAGACACGCTAGAAATTGTGACCTATAAATAGGTAAATATATTAATTTTGGCATGAGCTAAGTATTATTTTCTAATGATCTTTACATATGTCATCATCATTTCAGCTATAAAACATCCACTGCTGGACATAGGCCTCCCCCAGATGGGGGGGATTTGCCATAATCGCCACGCTTGGCAGGCGGGTTGGCGATCGCAGTATGGTTGTTACGAAGGCACAGAGAACGCTGTTGGCCATTCTCTGGTAAGTCCCTTAGTCACCTCTTACGACACCCACGGGAAGATTTGGGATGGTGCTATTCTTTACGTCCGACACCATACGGGCATTACATTATGTACTACAAAACAAACACTAAATCACCATTTCGGGTCCAGTTGAAATCCAGCGTCGGGCTAAAGCTAAAGCTGAAATGTTTGTAATTAAATTTTAAAGAGACTGACGAAGCCGGATTTCTAATATTCCTTAAATCTAAAACTTCATAACCCGCTAAAACCAAGGTAAAGCGAGCTCGTTTTACCCTGTTCTTTAACCCTTTCAGTCACGCATTTCAACTAGCACTTGTATGGAAGTGCAAATATATTCCGATGTATTTTTCGTCGCTGAAAACGAATCAGCCATAATATAAAATAAAATAAAAAAAATTAATTCATACGCATTTAAAAAAAAAATACTACCTAATTTAGCAAATCGAGCTTTGTGGGTGTCTTTGGAATTTAATTTCAAACATTTCTGTGCAAAGATGGTTTAATTTGGTTAATATTTGAGGTCTCTAGGTGGTTTTGAACATTCTGTCCCCAATGTGCGACGTCCACGAGACCAATGAGACAGTCTTGACGCGAGAACCGATTACTGATATGAAACCCCTAATATCTAGAAATACTTAAGTCAGTCCTATACGTATCATTATGTATGTAATAAATATTATGCGATAAAAGATGAAACATATTTTTGGGATATAAAAGGGACGTCCTAAGCAATCCTTTTTTATCGTAAGCCTTTTTAATTTGTTACTATGAAAGCGCGGTCGGAACTCAAAGATTGAATGTAATCTAAATGCTGTTCAGAATGTTATTAAATTCATATTACCCGTATTTTTTGCTGAGAAATGGGGATGGTTTGACAGAGGTCATTCCATTACGCACAGTCACATTCAAGGTACGTTTTCCAGCTATGCTATTTTGGTCTTTATTGTGTAGAAATTAAATATAAGTCCCTCGTTTCTTTTAAATGCAATTAGCTTGCTCAGTAAGCTCGAAATAGTACGAATAATAAGTGTAAAAATATCGTTGCGGTCGTTGCGATATTTGTTTTTGTTCTGGCCCTTACATCTATACACTTTCTAGTTACGGAGAATTTGATGGTCAAAGTTACAACTTTTCTAAAAGTTTTTTTTAATGTTATAAACTTATAACTTTACTTTAAACACATCCCCCGTACCATTCAATTCATTACCCACCGTAAAATCTGACGTTTAACCCCAAAAAAACAAGTCGATTCCCAGCAACATTTTTACATCATCCTTTCAGCCTTAAAACGTCCACAGCTGGACATAGGCCTCCCCCAGATGGGGGGGGGATTTACCATAATCGACACGCTTGGCAGGCGGGTTGGCGATCGCAGTATGGTTGTTACGAAGGCACAGATAACGCTGCTGCCCATTCTCTGGTAAGTCCTTTAGTCGCTCTTACGACACCCACGGGAAGATATTGACGAATTTATAACCATCCTACAAAGTTATGCAACCATAGTTTGAATTCCTTCCCACAGCTATAATATAGTGCCATCATAGTGCGCTAACGCAAAAAAAAAATCGGTAGGTTAACGCTGATTTAATACTCTCCACCTTCTTTTTTTATTCTTTACTTAACTAAAGGGGTTTTTATCCACACGGATATGCCAACCCCATCTTACCTTATGAACTAAATTGTATAAACATAAATGGAATATTACTTTGTATTAGAAGGGGAAGCTCTGATTCGAGATCTTCACTAAGCCACACAACCTCTTTGCAATTGCTGATGTAGGGTTTGCTAAAATTTATTGTACTAGCCCAACGTCCAGACTGTTTCATTGAAATTCTCTAATCAGTGATTCCCTTTCATTCTTGCTCTGAACACATTACATCAGCAAATGTTGCACATCTTCAATTTTGTTGCATAATTCACAATAGGGTAGTTAACAAAAAATCTAATTAGTCCCAGATAAATTACCAAAAAATATTGGACACGTATTTTTTCTTTTTTCACGTAAACAAACAATGAAGACGATACAGTGCTTTGAAAACTCGTGTGACGTCATATTCTAAGACATTAATATGACATTTTTTACCGGTGAGTGACGTCATAACCCCCCAATAATCTTTGACGCGTATCCATTATTTTTCGATATTCTAACAGACGAACTAATTAGAATCATGTTTTTTTATTTAGGAAACATTAACATTAGGTGATGCGACCTTTTTATTAGGAAAGCAAACATTGCCGACGGATAGTCTCCAGAACGTAACCTTAGTGCTAACTTAATAATTATAGCTTCGACCCAAATTTGTATCCTGAACCACGGCACGCGAGGAAGCTCGTTCTGAATGACTTTGTACCAAATTCCTTTCTCTTTAGACATTAACTTCAACAAAACTGTTCCTCCATCTGTCAAAGCAAGTCAGTTTAAAGGGGATAAAACCGAACCTGCCCGCCATTTTGATTTTTTTTCGAAATCCACGATAAAAGTGGTGTGTATGGATTGAGGACATTTAGACAGAAAAAAAATTAAAACATCAAAATGGCGGTGGGTGGATATGGCAGCGTCCATACAAAAAACTTCAAACCCGTTTGGAGCAATATTCCCAGTAATCTAGCATGTATATCTTTTCGCTACCCATGTCTCTGTTCCTTTTCAAATCGTACAACATTTCATATTCATCAAAACAAAATATTATTATTAGGTAGCAACCCACTAAAAATTCATCTCAAACTCGATTACAAGCTTAACACCTAAAAATGTATGGAGAACGCAAAAGATAAAATCAACAATAAATTATTCATGAGAGAAACTTCGAAACTTCTGAATATATTTATTATTAGAATCAAACTCTGATATGGAAGGTGGACAGAAAGTCAGGGGCTCGAACCACTACATGTTCGAAGTCCATGAAGGATAGTCTTCCATCCCCATCTACATCGGCTTCGTCGAGCACGCTGGCAACGATTTCTTCTCTTTCTTGGGGGTGGAGCTCCCCTTTCGTGAGGAGTCTGGTGGCTTCGAGGAGGTCGTCTCGTCCGATGTACATGTCATCGTCTAAGTCGTAGATGCGAAAGGCGTACCTGAAGAAGTAATGTTGGGAGGTTACTTTACACTTCTAGAACCATCTAGAACTGTGACGTCCTCTTGTCACAGGAGTAAGCACAGATTGTCCAAAAACTGGCCAAGTGCGACTCGCACATGAAGGGTTCCGAACCAAAACGGCAAAAAAACGCGTTTGTTGTATGGGAGCCCCCTTTTTTTGTTTTTAGTAAATTGGTGTTATATCGGCAACAGAAATATATAATTTGTGAAAATCTCAACTGTCTAGCCTTCGCGGTTCTTGAGATACAGCCTGGTGACAGACAGGCAGACGAACAGACAGCGAAGTCTTAGTAATAGGGTCCCGTTTTTACCCTTTGGGTACGGCATCCTAATAAAACAATAGTTTGGTGTCTTGAAATAGTAATCGGGTGCAAGCCCGCCCGGTTCGAGTGACAGCTGTCAGTGACACATTTTCCCGCGCGGGCCTGCCGCCGTGTCTATGATCTATAATCATCTCGGATACATCGTTTTCCCAACTGTGTTGCCGACCCCAGCTTACAATCTAACTGGATACAGCTGAATGCCAGTATTTTACATGGAGTGACTGCCTATCCGACCTCCGTAACCCGGTTAGTTCGAGTGAGTGGGTAATACGAAACCCCTTGGTTAGAATAGAACCAATTATGGTTTATTTCCGAATTCAAATGTTCTTTCTCATGGGAAATAAAGATATTGGAACACCTGCTATCTTGCTACCTTCAATGTCAAACCATTTTTATTTCAATTGGCCCATTAAGTTTTGAACATCAAAATTAACACGGAAATAGAATTAATTCTAGTTGAAAAGTCAATTGGTATTTTTGAAATAGACAAATTAGGTACTAACGACTTATATATCGTGTCGAAATGAATTAAAACTTGTGAAAGTAAGGAAGGTAGGTATGTTTCTGGTATTAAAACGACATTCGAAATAAGCTTTTTAAAAACAGGGACCTAAAACAATGGAAGTTTCACACGTAGTAGATTAGTCACAAAGATTACTATTTAATTTGGTGAACAAATAAGCCTGATAAAGTTACCTACGCCATTTTGTACCACGTCATGTATTTAAAATTTCATCACGGAGAAAATTATCTTCAAAACTTTTCCCCGCACTAATGTTTCGTTCGCATGAGGTATTCTATTTATAAAACTTTGAAATGTAGATGCAAAATGGTTGAACATAGACAAGAATAAACTGCAAACAAAGTAGGTATAAAAACCTTGCAAAGAAAACTAATTAGTAAATTAAAAACACGTGAATAACTCAATATGATTGTACCTAATATGTTCTAAAAGCCATATATTATATTCCTTTGTCTTTCTTGTTTCGTGTGAAAAAAACTCCCTGCCATTTTTGTCTGCCGAGATTTATAAACTCGTCGGAATTTTTGTCAGAATGTTTATAATAAATTAGTCATCAGCATCAGCCTATAATGTTCCCACTGCTGGGACGCAAGCCTCCTCTCAATGAGAGGGAATGGGCTATAATTCACCACGCGGGCCCAGTGTGGGATGATGTCAGATGTTATACGTCTTCGAATTTTTGGTTCTAGGACCGGTTGTTCACGATGTTTTCCTTCACGGTTTTTGAGAGTAGTCAAGTGGTGATGAAATAAATTACACAAAGTAATGCACCTGCCTGGGTTCGAACCCATGACTTACTGCTCGTAAGTCTGGGCCGCGACCAATGGGCCACTACTCAAATTAGTATTTATTTTAAACTAATTTAACCTGCGTGTACGTGAGAAATGATCACGGGCAAAATATTATTTTCTTTTAATTCTCAATATTTTCTAGGGTGACTAGGTTGTTGCGCGCAGTAGGGACAAATAGGGCAATTGTATTATCGCCCTACCCTGTCTGCCTCGCCTTAGTCTCATCTTGTTAATTATTATTAACATTTCTTTGTGTGAAAATACCTGAGCGCTTATTATTTTTAGACACTTACAATTTTTTTATGCTACTGAAAGTTTAGTGTTTATTTCGAAACTGTTTGAATGCACGAGTTTTTCTTTTGTTATTTTTCTCATAGTGATTAAATTAAAATGGTTTTCAAACTATTCGACGAATCACCTTTACAAAAGCCGCCAACTGCGAGTCGAACTCGTGCATGAAGGTTCCGTACCATCGTAGTACAGCCCCCTTTAATTTTTAATATATTTTTATTATTTGTTATATTATAGCGGCAACAAAAATACACATTCTGTGACTAACTCAACTGTCTACCGATTACGGATCATGAGATACAGCCCGCTGACAGACAGATGGACGGACGGACGGACAACGGAGGCTTAGTAATAGGGTGCCATTGGTTATCCTTCGTGTACAGTACAACCGCTGGTGAGCATAGCCCTCTCAATGACCACTTTAATAAGTGCCTAAGCATTATAATCAACTAATACTGCCGTAACAGTAAATGCAGTACTTGCATAGTAGCGGTTTGGAGATGCTGCATTTTTCTTCACTGTGTCTCAGCCAACCGAAAACAATTCTACGTATAGTCAAAAGTCTTGAGATGTAATTGACAAAAACGTGAAATCGTAATAATGTCGATTACTGTATTAAAATTTGCTGTTACGAGGGCAGAATAGCATTCCCAGTTCTTTCACATTGATAGGTCTCTTGATTTCTCAGGAAAACAGGTCTCCGATTTTTTATTTCTATCTAGGACATGCCGTTACACTCACCGTTTTAGTATTTTGAGGGCAGTAGAACGAAATAAATCACACAAAGAAAAGGTACCTGCTTTGAATCGAACAAACTGTTTGAGTTAAATCAATCAGGAAGTGGAGGCTACTTTAATAACTGAATGTGGCACACGGACAGACAATCACTGTACACAAATTATAGTAATTCTTTTGATGATGGTGGACATTCGGTACGGAATAAATGTTTTTGTTAGTAAACAAATACTATACACTACTACTCTATAAAAAAACTATATATCGGACATCAATGCTCCAATACAGTCTCTCTCAGTCATGATACGTTCAGTAGCCAACTGTCATCATCATCATCATCACCATCAGCCTATAATGTTCCCACTAGAGGGACTCAGGCCTCCTCTCTAGGAGAGTGATGGGCTCTAATCCACTACGCGTGCCCACACATGCCTTCGAATTTTTTGGTTCCTCACGATGTTTTCTTCACCGTTTTGAGAGACTGCTCTCGGAACGGTGGTGAAATAAATTACAGAAAGTAATGCACCTGCCTGGGTTCGAACCCACGACTTACTGTTCGTTAGTTGGGGCTGCAACCACTGGGCCACCGCTGCTCTCTTATTTTATTAGACTAGTTTAAATTTATATGGGCGGGACAAAGTTGATCACAATTATGCAATTTAATTATTTAAGACCTACAATCATGATATTGTACTTGAACATATTTTTAGGGTTCCGTACCTCGAAAGAAAAAAACGGAACCGTCTGTCCGTCTGTCTGTCAATACCCTTTTTCTCAGGAACTCATAACTCAAGTCAAATACTCAAGTCTACTGTCCCAATCAAACTTCTAAACCAACGCAATCAAAAGATACAGCCGTTTATGCCGCTTCGACACTCGCAAGGGAATCAAAACCTACAGGGTACTTCACGTGAACTCAGAATCTTGAAATTTGGTACGAAGAAACGTCTTATAGCACAGATAACGGAAAAATTGCGAAAAGCATACATTTTTAGTTACATCATAATTATAATAAAAATATTTTAAATTTTAAACTTTGTTTGTACGGAACCCTCGGTGTGCGTGTCCGACTCGCACTTAACCGGTTTTTTGATCTTACCACGCCTTGATGTCTCTAGGTGCTGCCTCGCTGAAGACTGACATCATGTCGAGGAAGTCTTCGAATGTAAGGTTGCCAGAGCCGTCGTGTGAGAATACTTGACATATTCGACGTTTGAATGGATTCTCCTGAAACAGAAACAAAAGCAATTTTAATATTGGATCATGTAGTAAAACAAACCTCCTTTCTGTCATAGTGGCCATTATATTTAAATATTGATGGAAGTCACATAACATCACGCTTGTAATTGGCGAAGAGTTAGGAAGAGATGTAACAAAAGTCCACATTTCGCGAGTTATGCTTAAGCCCCATGTATTAGGGAGTCTGTTATTATCAATTCGGCTCAAATGTAAACTCCGTGGTTGCTACTGAGAAATTTCTGAGGGAAAAACACAATAACACTTTGCCCAACCTGGCCATCGAACCGAGGACCTCATGCTCAGCAGTCGCGCTTGTGATCACTAAACCAAGTTTTCGAATTTAAAGTCCTAGTAATCACCTATGATGAAGTACTTCAAACCATTCGGATTTGGTAATTAAATACCAATCGAATTGAGAACCTTCTCCTTTTTGGAAGTCGGTTAAAAATATTTAAGAACATTCGTCTGTTATTAATGGATGAAAATGAAAAGAAAATCAGTCAATTAGATTATGTTCAAATGATTTATTATCCTAAATTGTAGGTATCAATCAATTTAATATCGCATTTACTAGAAAATTTTCACAAATCTGAAGATATTTGTCTGACTTTGACAAGATTAGGAATAAGTTTTTCTTTCACAAATTCATTCTTATTTCAGGCAAAAATTTTACGTTTCTTACATATTCCATCGTTATGAAGTTACGAGAACATTGAATCGAGTTACAAAGTTACACTTGCCGAGTTGCCGAAAAGAAAATTCATTGCGTAATGAACGTTAAAACTTTTTCTTCACCTGTACTAAACCCACAAAATTACATGATTTTCGTCGATGAAAAACCAAATGATTGTCATAATTACAGGGCCCTTATTTTAAGCCATTTTAAAATATTTAGGTAGGTTAGGTTAGTACTAACAAAGGTTAAGAATATATACATATACTAACCCAATGTATGAAAAATAAATGAATATATATACTGAAAATAAATGAATATATATACTAACCAAATATTTAGGTAGGTTTGGTTAGTACTAACAAAGGTTAAGAATATATATACTAAACCAAATTATTTAGACAACTAAGATCGTTGTCTAAATAAATAAATAATAATAATTTAAAAAATGTAATAAAATATATAGATCTAGGTAGGTACCAGTAATATCTCAGAAATACTTATATGTTAAAAAATAACGATACTTTTATGTTTTTTTTTGGCCACCAACCGTACTGTACGGTCCCATGTGGTGTCCAATCCATCTTCAAGAGAGGAATCTTTAGTCCCAACAGTAAGCGGAACATGCTCAGTCGATTACGCTCTACGACCAAGTTACATATACTTGTAGATACCAACATATAATAGGTAGCATAACATTTTTATTCGCGTAAACGCTTGCTGAAATTGATACTTGTCTTTTAATCCAATTACTTAGATTAGTTGTTTATATACTACCGGTAGCGTTAAACCCACAATCCAACTGGATTGCTTCAACCCACGGATTCTGGGTAGCGAAATAAATCAGCCTACGTGTTCGACGTTTGAGGTTAAGCCGCACTTGACCAGAGGGCCCAGAAAAGGTGCCATTCTATCAGCAATTATGTACGATAGGAAAACTTTAAATTATATTGGGATAAAATAAGCTATGGAAAAGTTTATGTCAGTCAAAACCACATACCACACCACACCACTACGCCGGAGGATATCGTGGAATACGTGCGCCAGAAAACCCAAGTACGTGGCGAGAGTGCAGTTGCTCGAGTCGCGCAACGTCAACTATAAGGCGTTTGCGGTGCGAGTACTGACATGTTATCTGCACCTCGTCTTGGAAGAGGACTTCTGACCGCGGGCAAGTGCCACATGAACGTTCAGTGACATAGTGCACAAGTGAAGTCATACTAATATAGTTTTAAGGTTCTATTTACTAACACAAACTGTATTATTAGTATGTATATTTAGGTTCAAGTGTTTATCTATGGGTCTTTGTTACCTGAAAATAAATAAATAATGCTATTCTAATCCAGAAAAATAGGAGTAGTCGTAATTTCCAGCAGATTACAAAATCCGATTACTGAAAATAATAAATAAATCTGGGTAGCTATTTTCGCAACTACCTCAGCTTCCAGTCTATCTGGTTGCAGCTGAATAACGATACCTCTAAGACTGATCGCTGGCCACTACATTTTTCATACCAGACTGCCATCTACAAATCATAGCCGTGACCAACTGCTTTCCGAAACACAGATGTAACTCGGGGTGTAATGGATAATCTAATGTAATGGGTAATGTAATAGACCAAACTCATCCTGTCACTAACGTGATATCTTCCGTGATTATGCATTACTAGCTGACGCATGCAACTTCGTCTGCGTCACATAATATAGCTTATAACAAATAATGTCAACATAAATTGAGCTAAATCGTAACAAACAAAAAATCGTATCTTTCCTCTTTATAATATTAGTTTAGATTATATTAAAGTGTGAATTACTATAGGTATCTCTTACTGTTAAATATACAGTAACACCTTGTACCTTGTAAACAGTAGATATTTTGAATTTGAATTTCTCCAGAGTCCCCGGAGGCCAGAATCCCCACTAACCTATCGCACCGGACCGAATGACTGCCGCACGCGTAATTATTTTGTCGCGCGGATATTTTTACATTGCGATATCTTCTAAGATATTTGTTTAAACTGTTTAGAGCAAAGGGCACAAATATTCTATATTAAATTTCTGTGCTAATAAACATATTTATTTAGAAATAGATTATTACCATATGGGTTAAATAAGCTTCGCAAACTATCATTCTTTTTAACCTAACATTTTAATAGTAAAAAATGGTTACAGTGAGTCAATCTTAAAAGATAGACATATGCTGTCGCGGACTTTTTTTTAGAACTTTTAAAGAGGAACAATTCCTTGATACATGATATTTGCTTAACTTAAACCGTTTTCGCAGCGCACGCAACGGAAGCTCTCAAAAAGGAATATCTTTTCCCGTTTTTGCAACATTTTTCATTTATGCTCCGCTCCTATTGGTCGTAGCGTGATGTTATATAGCCTAAAGCCTTCCTGGATAAATGGACTATCCAACACAAAAAGAGTTTTTCTATTCCAACCAGTAGTCCCAGAGTTTACCCCGTTCAAACAAACAAACAAACAAACAAACAAACAAACTCTTCAGCTTTATAATATTAGTATAGATAAAGAGCTCTCGATATTTCGACCGTGTTGGTAGGGAGTTCATCGGGGATGATTGGGGCATGCGGGTGGTAAATAAATTGTTAGTTGCAGATAAATCTGTCTGCTCTCTTTCTTAGTATGCTACGCTAACTATAATAGGAATTCGTCACACAGGTATAGTTTGGTTCAAACTTTATGGCTGCTCGGAAGTTAGCTGCGAGTCAATGTCTGGGCATTATACAGTCGAGATGATGCGTCCTCTGTGCCCCTCCGATATCTAAAATTGTGTTATGCGCAGCTTTACTTTAGAATTTTCGAGCCGGATTAAAGTTTGAACCGAACTATACGGCAAAACACACTCTCAGTATCGTAGTAGGTTTTGTAAGTGACGGTCTAAGTTTAGTTATAAACCACAAAAACTTTAAACAGTTTTATCATAGACCTCTTACTTTTAATCTGTAGGTAGATAAGTCTTACTTTTAATTCGGGTAACTTTTCTATCTCCTCCAAAGGCACGACTATGGTGTGTGGCTGGTTTTCTGTCATTCTCTTAGGTACCAGCGCAGGATTCACTTCCCTGAAGCGTTTGAATACTCTGGAAATCGAAATAAGAAAGATACATTTTAATAAAATTGATTTGTTACATGAATAAAGTTGCTGGAATATTCTTTTTAAGGTTCCGTAGTGAACACGGAACCCTTATAGTTTCGCCATGTCCGTCTGTCTGTCCGTCCGGACTATATGTCAAATACTCTCTAGTACTAGAAAGCTGTAATTTGGCATGAATATACAAATAAGTTACGCTGACAAAGTGCTAAAGTAAAATATTGATAAATATTTTTTTTAGGGTATCTCAAGTACACATTATGGTGGGGATGATTTTTTTTACTCGCAAAGTCCAGTGTGTCGGATATCGTTGGATAGGTATTTAAATAATATTGCGAGTTTGCTCAAACAGTTTTTCGATTAAGGGATTAGCTTGTAAAATATTGAGCTTTAAAGTGCAACTTTTTGTTAGACTGATGTGTGGCTACCTAAATCACCCATACGGGTTGTGTTTGGGCGTGTGAATAAAATCATGGCCGTAGAATATTTAACGAAAATAAAAGGAAAACTATCACAGCTAACGAGGCTTTACAAATTTACGAGTAATTTTTGACCAACTTATAAAATGTACTTGTATAAAATATTTTCCTATACCATTATGTATGGGAGCGCAGGTCTTAAAACTGCAAATGTAAGTTTGTTTTATTTTTACAATAAAAATCATCGCTCGGAGGCAGGTAGGCAGGGTGGTTAATCAATTTCGTAAGTTCACATATTTTGATGGGCAACTACAGAACCCTACATTGTGCGTGGTCCGACATGCACTTGGCCGGTTTTATTTAATATGAAAATAAATGTTTTCTGATTATTCCCATATAAATTTCATCAAAATTGGTTCTTCACTTCAAGTAACAATGTAAAATTGATTTATGTTTATTAGAATTTGTGTAGTCTACTAAAATGGATAAAATAAAAAAACTTTTTTTAAATCAAGCTTCTCACAAAATTTATCTCAGTCAACTGCCGCATTTTTAAACCAAATTCGCTTGTCACGGTCATTCCTAATTTAAAAAAAAAACTGCGGTTTTATGTCAACCCTCCGAAATGAGAAATGTCCTCATTTGTCTTTTTTGTCGTAGCCTTATTGTACGAAAAGTAATGTAGCGAGAAAATATGTAACGGCTTGGAGTGGTACAAAATTACAGATCTCATTTTTCATGGAATAGTAGGTACACAAACATTAGCATTTTGACATTTGCATTGACATTTTTGTAGCAGCGTTGGCTCAGTTGTGGCGGCCCCGACATACGAACAATAAGTCTTGGGCTCAAAACCAGGCAGGCGCATTACTTTGTGTAGTTGAATCATCACCGCTACTCTTAAACTTAAAACGGTGAAGGAAAACATCATGAGGAAACCGGCATTAGTCTGTCTTAGAACCAAATAATTCGAAGACATGTGACATCTACCAACCCACACTGGGCCCGCGTGGTGGATTATAGCCCATCCCTCTCCTAGAGAGGAGGCCTGAGTCCCTGCTGTGGGAACATTATAGGCTGATGATGATAATGAATCATTAGATGTGTCTCTCTATTACAGAGGCTATGCATTTGATAGAAAAAAAGTAGACTTGATTTTAAATTCAATTCATTTTTCATGTTTGTCTTGACTCATTGGCAGTAGAAACCACGATTGCTCATTAATGTATTAACATTAAAGGAATGTTCAATCGAGTATTCAATTTAAATCGAATAAACAAGTCTATTTTTCACCCTATGTGCTGTATTTCAGTTAATCTTGAAAATAGACTGTCCTTGACTTTTACGAAGGGCGAAAGTAAAACATACTCGTTCGAGTCGACAGCTATACATAACTATCAAACCAAGTTGTTGCTTAATTAAATATGAATAATAATAAGTCCTCGTATTGATCAGGTTGATTATAGTGTCCGAAAATACTTTACTATGTGATGGTATGTTGTTTATTTTAATAACACATGTAGAAATCGTATATGAAGGGCAATACACCTCCTTGATATACGAGTACAGAATTTTTCCTAACCCGTCCTTTCTACTAATATTTGTTAAAGGTATTTTATAATTTACTAGCTGATGCCCGCGGCTTCACCCACGTGGATGTCGATCAAATTATATACTAAAACCTTCCTCTTGAACCACTCTATCTATAAAAAAAAATCGCTTCAAAATCCGTTGCGTAGTTTTAAAGATTTTAGCACAGCAGACAGCGACAGCGACTTTGTTTTATACTATGTAGTGGTTAACGTATTAGGTATAAAGACTACAGAAAGGTATTTCTATCAATCGCATTTTCGGAAACATTGCCCTCTGACTCGATATTCCTCAAAAGCCTTTAATGGTAGCATTGTCATATAGGCACGGATGAATCACATTTGTGTTTTTGTATATTACTAATGAAATACACGTGCTTGAACTCTGACACCTAATTCAGCAAGGTCATTGACATTGAAAGCAGCCAAACAAATCTGAAAAGTTGAGGGTACAGTTAGCCGAACAAGGTCAGTTTTGCCTTGCTTGGCAGGACTCATAATTTCCGCGGAAAAACCCCTTATTATACAGGCTATTTTCGCTTAATATTTCCGTGCAAACTAGTAGTTATATTAAGTTACGTGATAGTTCACATTATCGTTAAGTGTTTATTAAATCCGATAAGTGTGTGGGTAAAAATATTCGACGTCGTATGTGCGTAGGTTAGGTAAGGGCTTATCCGCATTAGGGCAGATTTGTATCAGCGCAAAATTTTATGTGCCGATAAGTAAAGTGAAGTTAGAAATGGAACAAAGGTGATACAAATGTCTCCAATTTGCACTAGGCTGGTGTAGTGTTCTACGATAAACAAAATTTGTATCTCGTCATCATCATCATCTTTCTAGCCCTTATCCTAACTATGTTGACGTCAGCTTCTAGTCTAACCATATGCAGCTAAATTCTAGTATTTGTCATCATGGAAACAGCAGTGGTTATTTTTCATGTTTGTTTTGAGTTTTTTTTAAACTTTATTTACACCGAATGTGCATAGAGCAATAAGATTTTTACATAAGATTGTCCGTTTTCCTTTACTTAGCTGAATCATCATCATCAGTCTATAATTCCCACTGCAGGGACTCAGGCCTCCTCTCTAGGAGAGGGATGGGCACACCACCACGCGGGCACAGTGTGGGTTGGCACATGTCTTCGAATTTTTTGGTTCTAAGACATGTCGGTTTCCTCACTATTGTTTCCTTTACCGTTTTGAGAGCAGTGGTGATGAAATAAATTATACAAAATAATGCGCCTGCCCGGGCCACCGCAGCTCTCATTCTCACATAACTGAATGCATCGTCTGTCTATTTTTTTACTCTAACACAATCAGTGAGAAAAAAATTACTATTAGATATCGCCTTACAAGGTAAATGATCCTACATTTTTTATTCAAGTCTTGTCAATACCTAATGATGTCCATCCTACAATCACCTTTAATAACATGCCCAAATTGCTCTTCACCAAGTTTCTATTCGAAAAGTAAACAAAGCTTAAAACAGCATGAAACTATTATAATCACAGACTGTACTAAGCGGGATTATGTTCTGTGTTTGTGTCCCTAACAACGTTAATCCTGGACAGCACTGAATTGTTTTGTTTTTGTAAAACTAGCAGAATAAAATGATTTTTCATTTAGTCCGACCACATTTCATTAGGTATAGGAGGAATATTAGATTTGATTAGATAGGAAGAATATTAACAGATTCCTTTCTCCGTCTCAGTCTAAAGATCATAATTATATCTTTCTTTCATAAGCATTCTGTACATCAAAATAACCCTCTTTTTGGGCTTCGACGCAGTCGGGCAATAAGTAACTCTACTACAGCCCTCGCCAAACTTTGTGACCGCCTTGAATATAGTCGTGAGTCCGAACTTGCGCATGGTACAGTCGAGTGGACAATACGTAATCAACCAAACAATTTTCGTTTTCTAACATTTTTAATACTTATTTTATTATGTCAATTTATTTTTCTTGTGCGTCCCGCTAATACCCTGATTTTGTGTTCTGCGCAATGCAATGAGCCTAGTTTCGGGGCGGTCACAAAGTTTGGCGCGGGCTGTACGTATCATAATTATGATTGCTGGGGAACGATTTTTTTGGTGTGAAAAATCACGGTAGGACTCCATGTACACTCAAACATTGTGCTGGTAGATGCATTGTAAACTATAACATAACATCACGCCTGTAATCCCAGAAGGGTTAAGCAGAGGTGTACCTAATAGTACACCCATATTTTGCCAGTTAGACCCAGGACCTTAAGCTCTTGTCCTGCTGGCTGAGGGACTGTTTTTTTAAGAGATACCGCGGCTCCAGAACTAATAGGGCTAGGAAGGAACATGTGTGTTTTTTAGTCAGTAGAAGCCTGACACTCCCTTCCGCTCCGCCCAGAGCGGGACTGGTCAACTATTGCATAACATCTAACCTAATGAGTAATGATACTAAAAGTAGCAACAAAATGAAATCGATTAATTAATCAGTCAGCACGTGTCGGAAGCCACGGGTTTCATAGAGTATGGCAGAGCGGCGGTGCGTCACAACATAAGCCTCTTAGCTATTCCTAGCCGCCTGGTACTTGGTTCTCGTTTGATACCATTCGGCTATTTGTATTCATTGGACTTTTTCGGCTTCCCAACTTAATTGGAAATAAACAAGATTGTTTTTTTTAAGTCTTGATAGGAGATTGAGTTGGAGGTTTTATTTTGGGTATTTTTGGAACTTTTGGAAGTTATTTTTAAGGTTATTTGTCGGGTTGTTCGAAAGAGATGCCGCGGCCCCGCACACAAAGAACTAAGAAGGAACATGGGTGGTTTTTATTTAGAAGAAGTCTGACACTCCCTTCCGTTCTGCCCAGAGCAGGAGGAGCCATTTGACAATTTCACACCATCCAAAAAAAAAGGTTGTTTGTCAGCAGTGGGTGGTCCATCAATGTGCTGAACTTGTAGATTGGATAGTTTTGTGATGAAATTTGTGGTTTTTGAAGTAAATATTAAAAATATCTGTCAAAAATATTTATTACAGTATTTGTTTGGTTACTCCGAGGAAACATGGAACGCATTTGACTAAAACAGTGGTAAATGTAGTAGATCCGGCTCGAAGGACCATTTAATGTAGGGGCCAATAGTTGTAGCCACCGTACACTATAACTTTTGTTGGTGTTGGTTTAGTTACGGAGTACACAGAAAGAACCACAATTAGAGTTTCAAAGTTATTTTAAAGTTAAAGTTAACAAGTTAGGGTGGTAGCGATTCTTTCTCTTGCCAAGTGGTTAGTTCCTCAGTAGTTGTCTGACTCGCTCTGCGTAGCGTGAAAAATTATAATTACAGCGTAATATTTGTGACGCACGCCATCAAAGTAGGTTGCTGCGTTTGCAAAGTAAATGTACGGTTGATGAGACCGTACATAATTGATGAATGCAGAGGTGGGCCAAAGAAAAGATGGGTGCCTTTTAGGAAGAATAATAGTCATATTATTCTTCCTAAAATGCGTAAGATAGTAAGGTCTTCTTCTATTCTCCCATCTTTCTATTCTCCCATGTCATCTGTCACGTCTTTTTCTTGACAGAAAAAGACGTGACAGATTCTCCTATCTCTCTATTCTAGAAGACTAGAAGAAGACCTAACTACCTTACGGGACAAGGTTAGGGCCGAGATAATGATCAGTATTTGTTAGGCACAGTACAAATATTGTAATTAACCTTTTCATTTACCTAATGTAAATAACGTACCCGTATTAAAGATCAGTAGAAATATGGTCGCAGTTTACATACCTCCCTATTAGTCCAAATGTAAACACAATAGGTAGGTACTACTAACGAGTACATAAAGTGCTGCCATTTAATAAATAAGTAATCGTATCAACAATATGCATCGTTGGACTCAACTCTCAAGGTAGCTAAATTGAATAATATTTGTTTTAGAAAATCGATAAAACTGTACCGTCACTGTATACGTCACTAACATTGCATTTTCTTTTTAAAGTTTTGCAGTCCTCTCTGTCTTCTTTATCGTGTGATTAGTGATTTAGTGCCTAATCTAGTGTCAGAGATTTTATGTTTCTGACTTGGCTTTCCATCCCATTAAGAAATATCTTTCAGGAATGCTGTTTTGGTTTCCTCACGGGTTTTTCCTTTACCGAAGCAATTAATGATAATAATATAAATTTTATACAATAGCTGATGCCCGCGGCACTTAATAAATTATATACTAAAACCTTCCTCGAGAACCACTCTATCCATTGTTGAAAACAGCATGAAAATCGGTGCGTTCGTTTGAGTTTATCGCGAACAGACAGACAGACGCGGTGGAGGACTTTGTTTTATAATATGTAGTGATGCACATGAATTCAGAAAATCAGAAGTGCGTGTCTTCCCTGCTTTTCAAATAAGTTTGCCTTTATTTTTTTCAGTGTACTGTCTATAAAACATAGACATTAGTAATTACATTTATTTCGACATGTAAATACTTGTTCATAGTATGGTTGATCGGAACGATAGGCATTAATTACACGCTGTTAACGACTTTTTTTAAATAAAATTTTCTACGATTCAAAAGAGATTTAAGAAACTATATATAATTTGAAAAATGTCATGAAAGGTGTATTGTCTTTGGTAATTGGCAAGTATTAATTTCAGATATAATTAAGAAAACACGACAATAACAACAAAGAGTCTATTTTCTTTAATTGTTTTTTTTAATGTTCTTGCTTGTCTAGAACAAGCGAGAACATTAAAAAATGTTGATTTCAAAATTCTTGTGGTAACATTGTCTAGCCGCTGAAATCGTTTGTTTCTCAACTATCATTTTTGTCTTTTTCTGCTTGGACAATCATTCTAGATTCCTCCATCAGTCCCATAACATGTAGAAAATTAGACATACATATGTTTTCCTACTTATAACACATTTATTAGCCATTATATATGATTATCTTACCTAAGTATCTCTTTCCTTGTAAAAAATGTACAGTCCTGTTTAAAAAATATTGAATAAGTACTTACTAATAAAAAAACAATCACACATTATTACGTCTTTGATATAATTAAAATAACAACATTTGAACTTGCGAACACAAACCAACACACACCATCAAAACAAAAACAGAAATCACAACTTCGCGCCAAAAAGTTTGAAAAAAGAACTACTGGAACTGCGAAACTCGTAACAAACTGGCCACAAACAAACCGTTTACCTGATAATCCTCTAGCTGTTGTTCCGTGAAAGTCACAACTTTGTTCCCCATACCGAAAAAAATTCCACTCGCGGTAAAAATATCGGTAAAAATCCGGTAAAAGGCCGGTAAAAGCTGCCTGTTGCCGCGACAGCGACAAAACACTGGCTGTAAGCTACGATTGGGATTAGGGTGTGACGGCGCAGAGTAGGGGGAGGACAGAGGGTTTGTGTCAAGGACAGGGCCGTTCGTACATGCGTAAACTTTGCCTGTGTGTCTGTACTGGTTATTGTTAAATTGATTTATTAGTCGGGTTGCTGAACTGAATGTAAACAGGCTTAATGCTGCTTTCAGCACAAGAATATTAGTAAGCGCTTGAAATAGGTACCTATTTTTTAAAAGTTTTTATTTTTTATTCAATTATTTAAATTGTTATATTGTAAGTACGTACTTAGGAGTAAGTGTTATTGTTTGGTTAAAACATAATTACTTCGTACAAATAGTTGAGGATGTATAGTTCATTTTCCCAGTTAAATGCCTTTTGTAAAATAATAATATGTATACTCTTAAACTCAAGAAAGCTCACACAGGGTCGATTAGACTGTCCCCTTGGTCAATCAACTGTCAGTCGCTAAATTCCATCCGACCCCATCAGCATCGTCACTTCAGCCGAAAGACGTCCACTGCTGGACATAGGGCTTCCCTATAAAGTGTTGCCACATTGACCGGTCCCGTGCGCCTCGCATCCAGCAGATGGGGATCTGCACTCTTTACTAAGTCATCGGTCAACACACCCCACTCGGGACATGAGCCCAAATAGAACCATAAAGATGATGAGCCTATCGCATTCTACCTGGGAAACATTCCAAATTATGATCCCATAAAAAAAACAGACACCCAATTCTTACAAAATTATATCAGTATTTTTGTTTAGACACGAATAAGAAAAATCGAATGCATTAGGTAATTTTCAAACGGAATATTCCACAATTCTCCCACATGTTGCCTCTGTTCCCGCACTACTCTGTGCAAAATATAGCGAAACTTAGGCGAGCCGCCTATTAGTCGCCGCGCCCCGGCCTCGTCTGACATCCATGCTGATTGTTCTATTTTATATTCATACGGATCACTGCAAACTTTGCCCTACTTATTGGAATCTGTGCGTGTTTCGTTACGCCAATTATTATGAGGTTTGATCTAGATTCCAGAAGTAGGTAAGTGAATCGGAACGTAATTTCGTTGTTGTGGTTCTTATTTTGAATTTGGATTTAGTATTTTGGCGGGAGACGTCAAAATTACAGTTCGAAGGTCACTATTTTATTGTTGTACTATATTGGTAATGTGCATACATCGATTTAGAGCTTTTATTCTTGCTGAGTTTAGGCTAGGTTGCATATGCATAGTCAGCCTATAATGGTCACATTGCTGGGGCTCTCAGCCTCTTCTCTATGAGAGGGAATGGGCTATAATTCCAACACGCTAGAATACTCGTCTCGTTGGTCTAGATTGGTCAAGTGGTTCTAAGCACGCCTGATGAGCATAAGGTCCTTGGTTCGATACCCAGGTCAGGCCAAGTGTTATAGGGTTTACCAACAGGAATTTATCAGTAGCAGCCACGGAGTCTGGATTTCTGCCAGGTTGATGGGGATAAAGAGAGAAAAAAAACAGTTGAATGAAGACAAACTTTATAATCATACAAAATCTAAGCTATGCCCATCCACCACACTCATCGAGGCACTCCATCTCTGAGGGAAAGTTGTTGGAGACAGCTGGTGAAGGAACCTCATGGCAGTGTGCTGACCATCTGATCTCGAAGCAGGTTCTAGTATGCCAGTTGTAGACGTACCTGAAATGTTATTGACTTTTTTTTAAATATCAGGCCAATTCCTAAAAGGAGTAGTTCTGGAAATGCCTTATTCTTAAATGGAGTAATTCTGGAAATGCCTTACTCTTAAATGGACTAGTTCATAAAATGGCTTGAAAAAAATTTGCAAGATTTGATTACACACAGGTAACGGGATAAGAATTTAAGAATTTTTGGAGAACATTTTTGGGTAGTGACATCAATCTTAGTAAAGCCCCATCTCCAGTCGAAGTAATCCTATCGTTCGGCGTTGTCAACAAAACAACTTCGCAATTCAGTGTTTCGTGAAAGCAAAATGTCATGTTAAATTTTTCCAACGATCTATGAACTGTGTGAAGAATGTTATGGCTAAAAAGTAAATGCCTGCAGGTGGGATGACGCGCTATAGAGAAGTTTAGAAGGAGAAGACATGCTGCATCGATCCCAAATAGATTGGTACGAGATTGTAAAATAAACTATTCAAATCTTCAATGTCCCTCCATTCCGCTCTTTTCTTTTAATGTTCGTCGTTGCTGCTTAAGAGTTTAAGCGTGTCTTAATAAACGATATGTAGCAAGTAACCTCTGTCATACAAATCATGCTGGCGTGTTTAACAAGTACTCTTGCAAAAGTGAACGCAGCACAATAGAATTCTGTAGAAAGTATTGCATTTGAAACATTGCCAGTGTATTGTAGTCTCTTTGATAATGTTGGCGTCTAGATCCTATGTGGCAATATAAACATTGTGCATCCTTTCAACAGAACGAGACATTTGCTTATCAATTGCACGAAACGGTCTATTGTCAAAATGTTTGTTTATTTTAGCAAGTAAAGCTATATATTGAAACTGATAAGCTCCTCTGGTAGTTTTATTTTCCATGACATCATCATCATAGATACCATCACGCGTGTAATCCCCGACTGGTTATGCAGAGCTGTATCTAATAGTACACCCACATTTCACCAGTTATGTTTAAGTCCCATGTAATGGAGGGCGAGCTTATTTCAACTCTGATAACTAAAATATATCCCTATTTTAAGAGTTAGCCTCTTTTCATGCTGTTAGACATTTTAAGAAATTTGGGATTTATCGACTAAGCCGTCTCATGTTGTCATGTATTAATGAGCGAACGGTCATAAACTTTGCTCTCTTCCTGTTGACAGCAATGAGGGAATTGTTTAATGCCCAGTGAGCAATAGCTCTATGCATATTTTAATATATCTACTTGTACAATATTTTCTTAAAATTGTACTTAAAAATATTTCACTAGCTACAATAATTTCTAATGTTATAATTTCTACTGGAACTGGGGTTGGCTATCTTAATGCTTAGGCTAGTAACTTGTAGTATGTAAACGAGGCCTTACCTGATCTGGTGCGGCCATCGATAGCGCACGCTGTACTCGATTAGACAATGTTTCTCCTTCGGCGTTTCTTGACACAATCTGTAGTCCACTACAATACAGAAATACAGGTTAATGTTAGAAGAAAACTAGCAAAATAATATTTGTAATTTGGACTGGGATCGTGGTTGAGAAATTAAGTTATTCATGGTTTAATCGGATTGGTTGGTTTTTGATGTTATGGGTATGATAATATAGGTGAGAGATATTACATATTCTATACAATTAGAAGAAAACCATCAATTGGAATAAACATTATGAAACCGTTTCAATGCAGGTTGCAAATAATACTGATGAAGAACAGCTAGTAATCATTCCTGCTATTGTCAAAAGTGAAATTCCATGACGCACTGATTCTCTCGTCGCGCAATCGAATTATAAGTAAAGACTTGGTGACCAAAAATATTTGATTATTTGAATTCTGTTTTTTTTTTCTAGATTATTATAAATTTTCTGCAATCATAGTACCTTTAGGTGAAATACGTACTACATTATTATGTACTTCAACCAAACAAAAGGGTAAACATAACTGTAAAAGGACTATACACGTGTGAGTGAGTGAAAATAAACAAAAGAGAAAAAGGTATTCATTCTTTTTTGAAACGGTTCTCTCTGCATTGGATTAAAACAAAACATTACTTGTGTTTCATGTACGTAAATTATAATGTTAAATATTACGTATTTCTCTTAACAACCCTAGAAACGTATAAATGTTATCATTAAATCCTCATATAGGGTGTAAAAGTACCCTTAACGCAAACGAAGGGCATTTGTTCTCCCCACCACTGCGATATTTTTTTTGTTCTAGACCATACCTGGGAACCTCCTAGTTACGGAGATATTGGGGGTCAAAGTTCCAAATTTTTCACAGCTGTTTTTGTAAATACTAGTATTTCAGGTTTTAACTTTACTTAAATTACCTCCATGACCCGTTTACTATTCAAAGCATCCACTAGCACAATGTTTTAAGAGTGCTACTTTGAGTTTTACCGTAAAATGTGATTTTTGACCCCAAAAAAAAGTCATTTCCCAGCAAAAATTTTTGCGTAGGGGTACTTAGTTTGATGTACAGAATGCTTGGTTGACGGCTGTGTGATGGGTTGATTTACACCCTGTATAGAGGTCATTCGGTTTATTTTTCCCTTTCATATTTTTTTCAAAGTGAAACCTCGGGCTGAAAGCGGGTTCAGAACGGCTTAAAACAACTCTCGGAAATAAAAATATACATTTTTCATAATTGAGCTTATTGGGCACAAGTTTTATAAAGGTATACTCGAGTGAGGCAAGGGTTCTTTAAAACAAGCAACTCGTTTGATATAAACAGATTTTTCCGTAAAATATGAAAACTACGCGTTTTCTTTTGCACACTTTTTGCTGTCAACGCTTGAAATACTGCGTTTGTTGTGCAAAGTGCCGCTCCATTAGTGAACACGGGTCAAAGTATGGTTTAGAGGTGTAGTTACTTTCAGTTTAAATAACTGAACCTTAATAATTGTTTACATAACGGTCTTACATGACGAGAACGTCTTGAAACCCAAAAAAGGTAAGCAGATCACTTGATTTGCTTATCTTTCGTTTATAGTATCTTGACTTGGCTCGCGAGGTTGTCGAAATGTGGGGTGTGAAGTCTAATTGACTTCATTTGATGATCAGGGAGCACAGTAATATTTATTTTGAGCAGTAACCTTTGAATAGATTTTACATAATTATAAAAAGGGTTAAGGGTATTAAAGGGGGAAGGGTTAGCCAGAATTGCACCCACGTTACGCCAGTTTCGAAACTTTAAGTTCCATTTTATAAGCACAATCTCCGATTCCGAGAACCAAAGTATATTATTAGTTTCAAAATAGCTACTTACTTACTTAGAATAACCTAACAAAGTTATTACTCATAAATTCTAGATATTTATTGTCTTTACTAGTGTTGTTATTTATGACTACTGAGGCTGGCCAAAACATTAATATTCATTTGTCTTTAGTATTTCCATGCCACTCCTGTCCTGACAACATTTATTTGAATTTTGTTTTTTTTTCTAGATTATTATAAATTTTCTGCAATCATAGTACCTATAGGTGAAATACGTACTACATTATTATGTACTTCAACCAAACAAAAGGGTAAACATAACTGTAAAAGGACTATACACGTGTGAGTGAGTGAAAATAAACAAAAGAGAAAAAGGTATTCATTCTTTTTTGAAACGGTTCTCTCTGCATTGGATTTAAAACAAAACATTACTTGTTTTACACGTACGTAAAATAAAATGTTAAATATTACGTATTTCTTTTAACAACCCTAGAAACGTATAAATGTTATCATTAAAACCTCATATAGAGGGTTTTCGGTTTATTTTGCCGTTTCATATTTTTTTCAAAGTGAAACCGGATGCCTCGGGCTGAAAGCGGGTTCAGAACGGCTTAAAACAACTCTCGGAAATAAAAATATACATTTTTCATAATTGAGCTTATTGGGCACAAGTTTTATAAAGGTATACTCGAGTGAGGCAAGGATTCTTTAAAACAAGCTCGTTTGATATAAACAGATTTTTCCGTAAAATATGAAAACTACGCGTTTTCTTTTGCACACTTTTTGCTGTCAACGCTTGAAATACTGCGTTTGTTGTGCAAAGTGCCGCTCCATTAGTGAACACGGGTCAAAGTATGGTTTAGAGGTGTAGTTACTTTCAGTTTAAATAACTGAACCTTAATAATTGTTAACATAACGGTCTTACATGACGAGAACGTCTTGAAACCCAAAAAAGATAAGCAGATCACTTGATTTGCTTATCTTTCGTTTATAGTATCTTGACTTGGCTCGCGAGGTTATCGAAATGTGGGGTGTGAAGTCTAATTGACTTCATTTGATGATCAGGGAGCACAGTAATATTTATTTTGAGCAGTAACCTTTGAATAGATTTTACATAATTATAAAAAGGGTTAAGGGTATTAAAGGGGGAAGGGTTAGCCAGAATTGCACCCACGTTACGCCAGTTTCGAAACTTTAAGTTCCATTTTATAAGCACAATCTCCGATTCCGAGAACCAAAGTATATTATTAGTTTCGAAATAGCTACTTACTTACTTGGAATAACCATACAAAGTTATTACTCATAAATTCTAGATATTTATTGTCTTTACTAGTGTTGTTATTTATGACTACTGAGGCTGGCCAAAACATTAATATTCATTTATCTTTAGTATTTCCATGCCACTCCTGTCTTGACAACATTTATTTGAATTTTGTTTTTTTTTCTAGATTACATAAATTTTCTGCAATCATAGTACCTATAGGTGAAATACATACTACATAATACACTTCAACCAAACAAAGGGTAAACATAACTGTGAAAGGACTACTACACGTGTGAGTGAGTGAAAATAAACAAAAGAGAAAAAGGTATTCATTCTTTTTTGAAACGGTTCTCTCTGCATTGGATTTAAAACAAAACATTACTTGTTTTACACGTACGTAAATTATAATGTTAAATATTACGTATTTCTCTTAACAACCCCAGATACGTATAAATGTTATCATTAAATCCTCATATAGGGGTCATTCGGTTTATTTTTCCCTTTCATATTTTTTTCAAAGTGAAACCGGATGCCTCGGGCTGAAAGCGGGTTCAGAACGGCTTAAAACAACTCTCGGAAATAAAAATATACATTTTTCATAATTGAGCTTATTGGGCACAAGTTTTATAAAGGTATACTCGAGTGAGGCAAGGGTTCTTTAAAACAAGCAACTCGTTTGATATAAAACAGATTTTTCCGTAAAATATGAAAACTACGCGTTTTCTTTTGCACACTTTTTGCTGCCAACGCTTGAAATACTGCGTTTGTTGTGCTAAGTGCCGCTTTTTTAAGTGAACACGGGTCAAAGTATGGTTTATAGGTGTAGTTATTTTCAGTTTAAATAACTGAACCTTAATAATTGTTAACATAACGGTCTTACATGACGAAAACGTCTTGAAACCCAAAAAAGATAAGCAGATCACTTGATTTGCTTATCTTTCGTTTATAGTATCTTGACTTGGCTCGCGAGGTTATCGAAATGTGGGGTGTGAACTCAGCGATCATTCTGCCGATAGCCGTATCAGTCAATGGCTTAATTGCCAACAGCCTTGACCAACACCTGAGGAGGCTCTCCTTACGTAGTTGAAACAAGGGCTTGATCAATCAAGCCATGCATAGCCGCCGTAGCCAGCTCGCCACGACTCTTTTTTCTGAAACCCTGACCTTGTAGCTTAGACCCTGTTCTCTCTATCGGTGGACTACAAATTTTATATTTTTTAAGAAATATTTTAAAATGTATGGAATTTGTAATGAAATAAATAAAGGGAACCATAAAACTACATAAATAATTATGTAGCAAACGAAACACAAAAGTTTTTAGTAAATAACCCTCCTTTTGGGCTTCGCTGCAGTCGGGTAAAGAATAGCAGAATGATGGTTGATAATTCCATTTTTTTTCCATATGAAACCCTACAAACATCCGCAAATATTTCCAGGCTACTGCAGATGTTGACAAATAGTTATGAGTCACGGTGACGTTGAAAGTTCAAGGTTTTGGCATAAAGCCTTCACAGAGGGCGAAGGAGCATGGAGGTTGAATGACTCAACTGTTTTCAGCATGTAACTACGGGCAGATGGGAATATTTGGATTAGTATAATTTTCGGCCAGTGTGTGGTTAAGGGATTCATTCAAAGGAGGGTAAATATAGATGATGGTAGATCTTGGTACGAGATTATGAGTATTTGATTGTGAACGGTACTTGATGAATGAATTATTGAAATGTTATGTTTAGTGCCAGGTATGCCAGCCGACCCCAAATAAATAAGGGTAAGGCCAGGCGAATTGTGTTATGGTGAGAGCTAAGATTTGCCCGTCGGGGCTGCGGGTTGTTCGCAGATACCGCGGCCTCGACATGAAGGGCTAAGAAGGAACATGGGTGGTTTTTAGTCAGTAGAAGTCTGGCACTCCCTTTTGCTCTGCCCAAGAGGAAGGGGTTACTTGATGATTTCCCACCCCCCCTCCCCAAAAAAAAAAGAGCTAAGATTTGACACATTACAAACTGAATATCCTAACATGGATACATTAATCAAAGGATGTTTCCTGACTACAAAAAATATGATTCTAATTAGTCCGTCTGTTAGATTATCGAAAAAAATTGAATACGTATTTTTTGTTTTTTCAAATCAATAAAAAATTACGAAGATAAACGCGTCAAAGATTTCAGTGGGGGTTTGTGACGTCACTCACCGGTAAAAAATGTCATACTAATGTCTTAGAATATGACGTCACACGAATTTTCAAAGCACTGTATCGTCTTCATTGTTTGCTTGCGTGAAAAAAGAAAAAATACGTGTCCAATATTTTTTTGAAATCTATCTGACGGAATAATGTTTTTTTTTTGTTAACTACCCTATTGCACTCAGTAATTTAATGTGAATAATATGGTTTCATACTAATGATGTGACGCACGTTTGGTGCGGGGGGCACCGCGTCAGCAAAACGTGTACAATCTAGGACTGTACACTAACATTGATCAAATTTTTAAAGGTCAAATTGCCGTAAGCATCAAGATATGTTTAAGTCCCATAATATATTAGAGGCCTATTGTTAACAGCCGGTCACAAATCCAGACTCCGTGGCTGCTACTGAAAAAAACCTGATTAAAAAACCCAATAACACTTCACCCGACCCGGGAATCGAGAACCCAGGACCTGAAGCTCGGGAGTCGCGCTTACGACCACTAAACCTACCAGACAAATGTTATTTGTTGTTAAAAAGTAGCATGCATTTCTGATAGATGCAAAAACAAGATTATTCAGTACCTACCTAGTAAGCGCACATAATTATAATGAGTAATATAGATTAAGTATTACGAATCTGTACTCACCCGCATAGATATGACATAGTGCTGATAACAGGGCTATAACCACGACCTTCCACATTTTACTGATAAGGGGTTATCAATTAATTATATTTATTTATTTATTTTACACTTGGGACGTGCTCCGATTGTTTATATACAAGCAGTATAGCGAATTAAATTATATACAATTTCGTATTGGTGAGAAATGGCGGTTGACGAATATGTGTGGTACAATTTGTAGTGTGAAGCGATTTCAGCGGCTTTAAAGTTACGAGGGAATCGGTAAGATACTTTTCCATAGTGGGCGCCATCTTTAATCGTTTTATCATACTCAAGTATTTAGTAACATTGTTTATATTATGCTGACAATAGCAACCGTATAGTTTCTTGTCGGTTATTTTCTATAAGAAACGTGCTATGTGTGTACCTCGCTTTAACCGTGCCATAGGTGCCTATGAAGGTTTGTGTAAAATAATAACACACTTTGAATTTGAAATTGTAGCCGACATAAAAACAATTTAAACTTTCAAATTAAAAATACATGTTAAACCAGTGTACTTACCTCATGTAGCCCAGCCAAGTTCAAACCTATTCACAATCTTCTGTTTAAAACTTTTGCTATCTACTTCGATGTGTTCCGAGGCACCTGCCCATGGTCATCATCTGCCAAGCTTTTTCCCAACTATGTTGGGGTCGGCTTCCAGTCTAACCGGATGCAGCTGAATACCAGTATTTTACATGGAGCGACTGCCTATCTGACCTCCACAACACAGTTAACACTGGGTAATACGATACTCTTTGGTAAGACTGGATGTCAGAATTTCAGGTCACTGACTTCCTGTAACGACTGCCAAAGATTTATATATGGCAGCCGGGACCAACAGCTTAACGTGCTTTCCGAGGCACGGAAGAAACTCGGTATGTCGGGCGGTCACCCATCCACAGACCGACCTAGGCAAGCACAACTTTACCTAAAGATCGACCCGAGTAGCAGTTCTTATTAAGCCACGAGCTCCTGCCCATGGTGTGATGCAGAAATCAGTTAGTGATTGGCATAGTACGAAGTAGACCATAATCATAGTTTTTCAGTCAGCTGAGTTTAGAAAATGAAAATGTATGTTACTTTACGTAACCTGGTCACGAAGGTCTCTATGTGGGATTGGACTGCTGCGCTGCGTGTCGCGGGTTCGATCCCCGCAAGGAACAAATATTTGTATGGCCTGCAGATAGTTGTTTCGGGTCTGGGTATTTGTCTATGTGACTTTGTATGTTTGTAAACGCACCCACGGGCCACGATACAGGAGAATTTCCTGAAATTAGGGTGAGAGCGAGTTATATCTTTAAGCAAATGCTATCTCTCAAGTATGGCGGTTTCCTCACTATTTTAAACTACATACTTACCTGCCGCTTATTACATTTCAGCCGTCACATCCCCAGACGCCAGTACATAGCAGAAAACCGCAATATCTCGCATATCTTGGCTGTAGATAGACGGTTTCATAAAGCTGCCACGGCGAAGTGCCGCGAAACTCACTTCAGTTATATTATATAACGTAATAACTTCGTGAATGTTTGGAACTGTATTTTAATATTCGTGAAGTAATTTGAATGCCTCGTTGGTCTAGGGGTATTTTTTTTTAAATTTAATTTTTGAAACTATTTCATCATCATCATCATTTCAGCCATAAGACGTCCACTGCTGGACAGAAGCCTCCTCCAGAAGAGGGGGATTTGCCATAATCGCCACTCTTGGCAGGCGGGTTGGCGATCGCAGTATAGTTGTTACGAAGGCACAGAGAACGCTGCTGCCTATTCTCTGGTAAGTCCCTTTAGTCGCCTCTTACGACACCCACGGGAAGATATGGGATGGTGCTATTCTTTACGTTCGACACCATACAGAACAAACTAATAAAAAATATTTATTTTGTCATAATGCATGAGAAAATAAATAGTTTCAAATTTTAGATATATTATATTAAATAGATATAGATTAAAAAACTTGAGAGGTGTCAAGGAACACCCGGATGGAACGAAGTTATTGTTATTATTTTTTATTATGTAAAAAAAAAAAAAAAAAATTAGAAATGAAAATATCTGGCTTGCTTTCTATAAGAGAGAGAGAGACAGACAGAGAAACATGCGACGCCGCACAGCTTACTTATAGCTTACTATAGCAAAAAAGTGTCGTGACAACTTTTCGTATGAATTTTTTCCGTCTAGCCCCCTTTCACAACCCGCGTTAAGGAACTTCGTTCCAAAAAAAACAACAATTACGATCAATCTTTCTCATGCAAGATAATGTGCGCTATCTAATTAACCTTTCGTATGTTTATTAAGCAAGGTGTTATTGACTTTCGCCTTCAGGAATTAAATGTGACTTAAACATCACTGGTAAAATCTTAGTGTTACAATAAGGTACACCTCTGCTTAACCCTTCGTGATTACAAGCGTGATGTTATGTTATGTTTATAAGTGGAGCTTTGTGTGTGAAGGTAAACGACAGCTGGTTTCGTTTAATAAAAGTTTTTCGTTTATACCACACGCTAATTAGTCGATGATTCAAACTGGATTCATTTATTGTTGTCATATTTACGTTGTTGTCAAAGTCATTCTTCTTGGAAATAAATAAGTTATTTGTGTTTTAGTTCCAAAGTGTTTTTAATTTAGGTTAACTATGTTACTGTCGGGGCTGCAGATTCTTCGAAAGAGATACCGCGGCGTCGACACAAAGGGCTAAGAAGGAACATGACTGGTTTTTAGTCGGTAGAAGTCTGCCACTCCCTACCGCTTCACCTAAAACGGGAGGAGTCAAGAAAAGATAAATTGCTACTGCAGTACATTTTATTATTCAGTAGTAGCTCGGAGTTTAGAATTTGGTGGTATGATACCCTCGTGCCTCGGAATTCGGAAAGCACGTTGAGCGGTTGTCATAGGTAGTCAGTGGCCCGGGATGTTGACAACCAGTATTACCAAGGTTTCGTATTCCCGTCGGGGCTGCGGGTTGTTCGCTAGAGATATCGCGGCCCCGATTTATAGGGCTAAGAAGGAATATGGGTGGTTTTTAGTCAGTAGAAGTCTGACACTCCCTTTCGCTCTGCTCAGAGCGGGAGGGGTTATTCGATGATTTTCCACCCGCCCAAAAAAAAAAGGGTTTTCATATAACGAAAATATTTCAATTTCATAAATAATTTCGTTACTTCACACCCGAAAATCGCTCAAACTTACAATTTAAATCAATCACCTCTTATATTTTAATCATAAAAAGATCCCTTAGTACAAATGTGTGAACAATATCCAGTGCAAACTGGTTAAAAGCAGTTCTAGTCTGTTTATTTTCCGAACTCGTAAGTCGGGTAGTCGGCACTTCTGGACGTTGTGGCCAAGCGTCCCGGTTAATTCGGGACGTCCTGTTTGAGTTCTAGTGGCACTTCAGTTGGTAGTTGAACGCACTTTATAGTCCATTAAAGGCCTTGTTACTAGTTTGATGAATACGCAATTATGTGGCGTTGATAGGGGTGAAGCAGTGTCTGATGTGGGCTCTAGTTTTGGAGTGGAATTTTGAGGTTTCGCTTTTTCTTTACTTGGTTTGTGAATCGCATGTAACTAAAGAGTGTTATATATGTCGTAGGATAGTTTGATACTTCGAATCTTCGCGGAAATCCTAGGGGTTTTGCGAAAACGCGGATAATTAGACATAGTTACCAAAATGGATTAATGGTCACCAAATACGTCGAAAGCAAAAGCTTTTTCAACGCGCGCTCGCTTCGCTCGCATATTAAATAACACTAATATCTTCTGTCCCCGAAGTGCTTTGCCCGACCCGGGAATCGAACCCAGGACCTCATGCTCAGTAGTCGCGCTTGCTACCACTAGACCAACGAGGCAGTGAGGAATGATATAAAGGAAAAAGGAGTAAATGATAGGGTTACGGTTGACAGAAAAGAATTGCAGAAATAATCCTGTTGCGCCGACCCCAAGTTTCATGGGACTAGGGCAGAAAGATTCTGCCGGGGCTGCGGGACTGATCGAAAGAGATACCGCGGTCTCGGACACAAAGGGCTAAGGACTCGTTTACGGAGACGCGGGGCGTCACGCGGCGCGTGCAGAAGACTCGTATCGAGCTTTTTTATTTATTTACTGAGAGTCTAGTTGTCTAGTAGCCGCAAGCACGACTGCAGTGATTAAGATCCTGGGTTCAAATACCAGGTCGGGCAAAATATTATTGAGTTTTTTCCGTCAAGAATTTCTCAGTAGCAGCCAAGGCGTCTGGATTTATGCCCGGTTCATGGCAAAAGGCTTGCGCCTTTTACATGGGACTTAAAAATAACTGGCAAAATGTGGGAGTACTTTTGCCTAAAGCCTTTGGGAATTACAGACGTAATGTTATGTAGGTATGTACGATGGGTAAGTTTTGTGCTCCGGTGTTCATATTCCCAGAATTTGTCTAGCCGAACTCCTGGAAACATTAAACCGGGTACCTACAGACTTACACAATGTAACATGAAAGGCGCATTTCATAAGGCCTCATTTACGGACACGCGGGGAGTCGCGCGACGCGTTGTCCGTTTTTAATTCAAACACATGGCGATGTATGAAAACGTTAACGATTTCAAACGTCGATTTTACGAGAAGCGATTTTTCGCTCGTTAGTATAAAATGCAGCGTTCGTTGCGGTGGACGCGCCTCTCAGTAAATGAATAAAAAAGCTCGAGACGAGCATTTCGCACGCGCCGCGCGACGCCTCGCGTCTCCGTAAACGAGACGCGGCGCACGAACCGAGCATGTAGGTATCTACTCGCATCTCGGCGAACAGTAGATAGTTTAAAGACAGTACACAGCGCGCCCCTTTGTTTTTGGTGAAAAAACCGACAAATAATGAATCGCGGACCGCACGAGGTCAAATGCTCTTTTCGTGCGCGTAGTGTGCACGGTTCGCGCGCGCAAGGCGTCCACACTATGGGACTTCTGTTACATTGCATGATACATTGCGCTAATGTGGACGGCAAATTCTTTCATTGCATGTTACGTTGCGTAAACTGTGTGTACCTGGCTTTACCCACATATCCGTAAGGTCAGCAAACTATAAACACAACATTGAATAAGTTGTAGTGCTATTGTCCTTTCTGTAACCGTTCCAGTTTTGGTCGGGAACAGGGACCTGTTCCGAATACTAAGTATTTTGCCAAGTAATCACAATAATAGAATATTTACTGCGACGTTTATTCGATTGTCGGATACGTGTTGTGTTTGTTTCGGTTTTGTTATTTTCTCGGAGAGTGTGTTTTGTTTTAAGGGTGTGTCATGGTGGCGGCGGGTTGTTCTAAAGAGATACCGCGGCCTCGACACAAAGGGCTTTTCTCCTGTTATTCATAAGAAACATGGTCCTAAAGATAGACGCGCAATAATGAGACGCGATTTTTTTTTTTGGTGGGTGTGAAATCATCAAATGACTTTTCCCGCTCTGGGCCGAGCGGAAGGGAGTGTCAGAATTCTACTGACTAAAAACCACCCATGTTCCTTCTTAGCCCTTTGTGTACGGAGCCGCGGTGGGACGCATCTAATCTCAGTTCGCAATTCATATAATTCCGTTCTCTTCGACACCCCCACAGGATTTGGCTTACAGTTTCCAGAAGTATGGCTTCCATACACTTAACCTGACACCTCTTAAAATTCTGCACGCGTAACGGAATCCTTCTCAAAGCCAATTAGTAAACTAGTTAGAACTGGTTATAGTTGAACAGTGATTTGAAACAGCTGTTCCGAAGCTCGGGAACTAATCACAGGTCTAATTAAAAGATCTTGTTACTATTCGATTTAACTTTTAACTGAGATGCAAGTAGAAGTTCTGATTGTGGTGGATTTATTTTTTTAAACTGTGGCTTAAGAATTTCTGACTGGTTAGTTCTACAGTATTTTTAGAATATTATTTAAGTTGCCTCTGCTTTGTTGGTCCAGTGATCGACTACGACTGCTGTGAAGTCCTGGGTTCAAGTCCCAGGACGGGCATTAGTGTCACGGAGTCTGGATGTGTGCTCGGTTGATGGCAATAGGCTCGCCCCTGTTGGGACCTTGAAACATAACTGGCGAAATGTGGGTGCACTAATGGGTACTTCTGTCCATCCCTTTGGGGATTACAGGGGTTATTTTAAGTTATTTTAATAATCTTTTTAGCTTACTGACATGAATCTTCTTCGTATTTTTCTGCGAAATATGACTTAAGATGTCTGAAAATGTTAGCAAATTGAGTTACAACTAAGCTAGAGCCTAGACTGGTAGCCTGTACACGAATTATTAGATTTTCTAAGAAAATAGATAAAAGTAAGAAAAAACATATTATTTTTTCAAAAATATGAGGGTTTACCCTCAAGAAAAAACTTTAAATTTAAGAAAAAACTTAAAATTTGTAATTTGGTAAAAACTTAAATTTTTTGCAAAAAGTTATGCTCCGCCGCGACAGTGTTATCACTGCCGTGACCAGGATTCGAACCTGGGTTACTACGGCCACAACGTAGGGTCCTAACCACTAGACGATCACGGCTGCCAGAGCGATGGTAATTCCTTTCAAATTCTGACTTACGTTCTCTCAATATACAGGGTGTAGTAAAATTGATTATTTAAAAAGTCGCGATAAAAAGTGAAAGGTACATGAAAAGGCGGTACTTTATTTTTGGTGGGGTTATAATAAATGTGAAGCAGTTTATTGCCCGGGGCTGTTGTAATGTAGCGTGTAATTGTATACAAAACAAGAGCTATGAGTTGGAACAAACGGTGTGTCTGTCAGCCCGGCGGGTTTTAGACTTTTTGTTACGAAAACAACTGGTTCAGTCATTAGGTAAAAACAAAAATAGAATTTGTGTTGTGTTTTGTTATAATAAGTACCAGTTTATTTATGATAAAATTAATATCTCGTTTTCATTTTGTTGGATTTTTTACAACTTAGGTGTTTTTTTTTTTGGGGGTTGGAAATCATCAAATGACTCCTGCTCTACTGACTAAAAACCACCCAAGTTCCTTCTTAGCTCTTTGTGTCGAGGCCGCGGTATCTCTTTCGAACAACCCGCACCCCGACGGGAAGTTAGGTTCTTCTTGCCTAAACAAAATAATGCCTTTATTTTTTGCGCGATGCTCTTATATCAATGATCTCATGAAGAGTAGGCAAGTAGTAGTAGTATTCGGGCGGGCTGCGGGTTGTTCGCAAGAGATACCGCGGCCTCAACATGAAGGGCTAAGAAGGAACATGGGTGGTTTTTAGTCAGTAGAAGTCTGACACTCCCTTTCGCTCTGCCCAAGAGCGGGAGGGGTTATTTGATGATTTTCCACCCACATGCTTCCTCTTTTTTTCCTCTTTATCGAACTGTCCACACGATGGTTGCCAGAAGACGGACGGCGCCGCCGCCGCCGAGGCCGACCTAGAAAAAGGTGGCGTGACGATTTAGACGCGTACCATGAGGGCTGGTTCGAGGCGGCACAGGTAAAGAACTCTGGAAGGAATTGGGGGAGGCCTTTGCCCAGCAGTGGGACAGGGCAGGCCAAAAAAAAAAAACGAACTCCTCCCCCTTCTCCTATGATCGTTTTTTGACAATCATTGAGCACTAGGCCAGCAGAGCAGTCTAGGAGAGCAGTGGTGGGCCAGTGGTGGCGGGCCCGAGTTACGAACAGAGAGTCGTGGGTTCGAACCCAGTCAGGCGCATAACTTTGTGTACTTAATTTATTTCATCACCACTGCTCTCAAAACGGTGAAGGAAAACATCGTGAGGAAACCGGCATGTCTTAGAACCAACAAATTCGAAGACATCTACTAATCCGCACTGGGCACGCGTGGTGGATTGTAGCCCATCACTCTCCTAGAGCGGAGGCCTGAGTCCCTGCAGTGGGAACATTATAGTTTGATGATGATGATGATGATGAGCACTAGGCCCACGTGGTCGATGGTGGCCTATCCACTCACACAGAAAGAAAGCCTTCTTGTATTGAGAACATTATACAGGGTGTAAATCAACCCATCACACAGCCGTCAACCAAGCATTCTGTACATCGAACTAAGTACCTCTACGCAATTTTTTTTGCTGGGAAACGATATTTTTTTTTGGGTCAAATATCACATTTTACGGTAAAACTCAATGTAGCACTGTTAAAACATAGTGCTAGTGGATGCTTTGAATAGTAAACGGGTCATGGATGTAATTTAAGTAAAGTTATAACCTGAAAAACTAGTATATTTACAAAAACAGCTGTGAAAAATTTGGAACTTTGACCCCCAATATCTCCGTAACTAGGAGGTTCCCAGGTATGGTCTAGAACAAAAAAATGATTGCAGTGGTGGGGAGAACAAGTGCCCTTCGTTTGCGTTAAGGGTACTTTTACACCCCATATTATCAGCAGCCCCATAAACAACTCTGAACAGACCGATCTAAAAGCAGACCTGTCTACTAAAGTGTCGACAAGATCTTACTATAGAAATGATCCTAGGAAGTGGATTGCCTCATTGGTTCAGTTGTCGCACATGACCTGGGAATCAAACCCAGGACCGCATTTGCCCCGTCGGGGCTGCGGGTTGTTTGCAAGAGATACCGCGGCCTCGACATGAAGGGCTAAGAAGGAACATCGGTGGTTTTTAGTCAGTAGAAGTCTGACACTCCCTTTCGCTCTGCTCAAGAGTGGGAGGGGTTATTTGATGATTTTCCACCCGCCAAAAAAAAGGACCGCATTTGTGCTTTCGACCATTACACCAAGGAGGCAGTCTAGTCTAGTCTAACGGATACTAAGTACTAAAAAAACAAGCGATCTCTATCTTCTCCCTTTCTTCTTAAAATGCATTGAATTTTAAGTCATCGAAGTATTCCAGCCACTCTTCAATCTTAAAATCATTATAAAGTCTACTCGATACGCCAGTATCTTTTAATACACGATTTACATATCTTTCATTAAAAGTTGGAACTTCCCAACAAAGTTCGAAACTCATATTATATTTTACATGAGCATGTAAATTTTGTTTAAGTTGTCTTACTTTCACAATAAAACAACAACGACGATGTATTATTATTTAAGACTAGCGGACGTCACGTGGTTTGACCCGCGTAGTTCCCATTCCCGTGGGAATACAGGGATAAAAAGTAGCCTATGTCACCCACGGATAGTGTAGCTTCCCAACGGTGAAAAAATTTTTGATATCGGTCCAGTAGTTTCGGAGCATTTTCGTTACAAACAAACAAACAAATCTTTTCTCTTTATAATATTAGTGTAGACTAGCTTTTGTCTGCTGGTTGACTCTCCTAATCTATATTATATTATATAATATATATTATCTAATGGGAACGCAGTACTGGGTTTTTTGGGACAAGCCCGCTACACTGTTCACAAATCACTGCAACTCCTGAAAGTCTGAATCAACAGTGACCTGAACAGCGCCGAGACAATGAACCTCGACGAAGTCCAAGAGATACAATTTAATTGTCTGTATCTACGAAATTATCGTCGCGGGATCCAAGACAGTTAAATTGTTCAGAAAAGTGCGGAGGTGTAGGAAAAGGATGATTTCCACTTCCCTCCTTATCACAGCTGGAGATAGAATAAAACAAGGAAAAAGGGACGTACACAACTGGGATAAGCCTCGTAAAATAAAAATAAATAACCCGATAAATATTATATTACTGTAGCAGTATTGGGATAAAATATATCTAATATATACTCTTATCTATAGTAAGCGAGTTTTTATCATTATCTGTTTATCCGGTTCACATTATTCCAGTTCGGTAATCCAGCCTAGTGCTGAACTAGATTGATCTGCAGGGCTATTGCGAATCTTTTCAAATGTCAGTGGCTATCATATTGTCCATCGATTAACTGTCTAATGGTACAAAATGGAGCCAATAGACCTACTGAACGGACTATATTAAAATATGTGTACATTATTCTAGTCATAACATCACGCCGGTAATCCCCGAATGGTTCGGTGGATGGGTGGTGGAAATACAAATTCCGTGGCTGCTACTGAGAAAATTCCTGATGGAAAATTCTAATAACTCTTTTCTGACTCGGGAATCGAACCTACGACCTAATGCTCAGCAGTCGCGCTTTTGGTCACTTAGCTATCAACGCAGTCTGGTCATATTTCCATTCAATATTAGGTATTAATTAACACAATTAACACTGAATTGGTCGTCTCCATGATTCAATGGGGGCGCTGGGTTAAAAAGTAGACCACCAATCCCAGTTACCTACTTGGCTCGATCTTTCAATGGACCCAGTGTACTCCAGTGATGATTAAAATCTTTTAGTGGCCATCCAGTGCTGGATTGAGATTGCAAGAGCTCGTGGCTAGTAGTTACTATACGTGCAGCCACTCGGATCAATTATCAGGTTAAACCGCACTTTAAAATTCTGGTATTGAGCTGCATCTGATTAGACTGGAAGCTAACCCCAACATAGTTGAGAAAAGGCTAGGCAGATGATGAATAAGCTAGATTCTAGAACATCAAGAACAAAATCATCATCATCACAACATCCGACGAAGGTCACAGACAGACAGAATAACTGCCGCATGTAAAATTTTTGTAAGTATTTCTCAAAGAAAAGAAATGTAAATAAAGCGATCTTTCTTTCTTTGATAAAATAATGTTAGAATTTAAATGATATATAGAACAAATGCTTTGACGTCTCATATTATAAAGAGGTCTCTTTATTAGGATCGAATGTCTTTGTAGACATTATAATGGTTCTACCAAAAACATCAATCTTTATTACAAAGTAAAAATCCTGTATGAGCCTAGTGAACAAAGGAAGGACATTGTACATACATATATAACATCTCGGCACGTCTGCAATTACCGAAAGGTTAGGTAGAGGTGTACCTAATGGAACACCAACATATTGGTTTGTCATCACCGCTGCTCTCAAAACGGCGAAGGAAAACATCGTGAGGAAACCGGCATATCTTGGAACCAAAAAATTCGAAGACATGTGACATCTACCAACCCGCACTGGGCCCGCATGATGGATTATAGCCCATCCCTCTCCTAGAGAGAAGGCCTGAGTCCCTGCAGTGGAAACATTATAGGCTGATGATGATATCGACTCAAATTTACACATTTTCTTCCAAAACCAAAAAGAATCACTCCGCCGCGACAGTGTAATCAATGCCGTGACCAGGATTCGAACCTGGGTTACTACGGCCACAACGTAGGGTCCTAACCACTAGACGATCACGGCTACCGGAGCTGGTGACTAACCGTGCGAAATAAGCGCTGGCTTGGCGCCGAAACTGGAGTACTTTCACAATCGTTGCGGTTCATTGCGCGAGGTAATCATTGTTTACGTCGCTTTCGCAACGGTTGAGGTGTTATTAATTTATCCAGTTATATTGCAACATTTATAATACAGACATGCTTGCTGTCATAACAATCATTTACCTTGGCATAACAAGCGCAATGGTTTGTAGACTGCGTGCGAGGTCTCGCGTTCGAATCCTAGACTAAACAGAGATGATCTATTTTATCTCGTTCATGACGTCTTCTGATATAAAAGTGATGTCTTGTAAAGAATGGCCGTGACGTTATACCCACCCACCCGTAAACCAGTCAAGCGCATTACTTTGTGTAATATATTTCATCAACACTGCTCTCAAAACGGTGAAGGATAACATCGCGAGGAAAAAAATTCGAAGACATGTGACATCTACCAATCCGCACTGGGCCCGCGTGGTGGATCATAGCCCATCCCTCTCCTAGAGAGGAGGCCTGAGTCCCAGCAGTGGGAACATTATAGGCTGATGATGATGACGTTATTACCTCTTTTCTGGACATTTTAATTCAGCGGGCATTATTGTTAGCTTATAAAAGGAAAAAAGTAATTACAATGATTTGGTATTATTTGAAAAGAACAAATCTTACTTGGCTAAAGAGCTTTGCTGGATAATTTAATTAAAAATGTCTTAATAATATTTTAGTACAGGATCTTGTTTACTCCCATATAATCCTGTTTGAGTCACAAAAACTCCGGTTTATAGAACGTGACTTCATTAATTAACGAACCTGACTACTGTAAGCCGCGTAGAGGTGTGGTTCACACGAACAGAGATTTGCCGAGTTTTGGTTGATATTGGTTTTTTTTTGGAATAAAAAATAAATAGGTATAAAATAAAAAAAAATCAAAAGTCATTTATTCAAACTAGGAAAAAACATCAAAATTTACTTTACTTTACTTATTTACAAGTGACAGTCCCCCAAAATGCCCACCCTTCGACACTTCCTAGTGTTTTTGCTGGAAAGAAGAAGTGGCAGAACAAACTCCCCAGCAACACATCTGTATGTTTGGTTAGAAGAACCAGACTCGATACAATAGTAAGGTGTAAGTTAATATTACGATTGACTACAATCAATAATAAAAAAGTATATAACAGCAGGTCGCGTAGCGCGTCGAAGGTCTGCTGGAAGAAATTTCTTATGAAATAAGCAGTACCTTTGTGCTCTTCTATTTTTTTATGTTTTTATTTTTATTTTGTGTGTACATAAATAAATAAATAAATAATAATAAAAACATAAAAAAGACATAACTTATATATTAAAGGTAAGTCTTACTAATGAGTATCGTAATACCTGGGTACCTAACTGGGTTGTGGAGGTCAGATAGGCAGTCCCTCCATGTAAAATACTGGTGTCCGGTTAGAAAGCCGACGCCAACACAGTTGGGAAAAGGCTAGGCAGAACATGGGTTCTTTTTTTGAGAAACAAAATTTAATATTATCAAAAGCATGAAATTACGCGCTATGAAAAAACAGTGTCAGCTAGGATGGCGGACAGCAGTAGACTTCATGAAACATGCCTAAAACGAAGGGTTAGGTAGAGGCGTACCTATATGTTAGGTTACCTAGTTAGTTGTACCTAGGTTATATTTAAGTCCCATGTAATGGGTGGCGAGCCTATTGCCATCAACCGGGCAAAAATCCAAGCTACGTCCCTGCTACAAATTCATGACGTATGCAATGCATGCAATGTCATGTAATGCATTCAGGATGCTGCTGGGGCTGCCACGCTTCTGCAGTGCGTCGGGAATGTTTGCTGATGCGCACACTGATGGCTTTGCAGCAATCAGACGTAAGCATGCCGCGTCGCTGCTGCAGAGGGTCCGGGGCAGCTCGAACAGTCTCCTGAATGTCATTGCGGGCAAGTTTGATTGCCCGATTATAAATTATCTGTCTAGCCTGCATGTGTTACTAACATAGTTTTTAAGTTTTTATTTTTAAACAATCTATGGATGCTATAAATCGATATCAATGATAATAAATAAATAATTTAAATTAAATACTAAATAAATATTAAATAATCCAGTTTTTTACAGTGTTTACTACGGTACTTTATTTCTGACGCTTCGATTTAGGTGTTTAAGAGTAGGTATATCTGTCTTTGTTTTCCAAAAAAAAAATCTTCGGGTTTCGTTCGTGAATTAAAAGATTTGACCCAGAAATCTCTTGAGAAATAGGGCCAGGTGGAGTGAAGTCTCACGTGAAGGAGATTAGCGGTTACTTCAACACTTGAGCTCCAAGTTGGAACTACTACTAAGGTAACACGATCACTAAAAATTACTCGAGGTCGATACTTTATTTGAAGATGAATTTCGGAGAAGAATTTGTGATGGTTTAAAATTGTGTACTAGGTTAATAAAGCTTGGCGCGCAAGGGCCGACGCCTGTCACTAAAGGCTAAGAAGGAACATGGGTGGTTTTTAGTCAGTAGAAGTCTGACACTCCCTTCCACACTGCCCAGTCGACGAGTCATTTGATAATTTCTCACCGTTCAAAAAGAAAAGGGTTAATATAGCTTTATATTAGCTATCTGCAAATTGTAAAGTTTTCTTAGCAGATGTTTCGTGAAATTACAGTAAGGGGTGATTAAGTGCCCGTCGGGGCTGCGGGTTGTTTGCAAGAGATACCGTGGCCTCGATATGAAGGGATAGGAAGGAACATGGGTGGTTTTTAGTCAGTAGAAGTCTGACACTCCCTTCCGCTCTGCCCAAGAGCGGGAGGGGTTATTTGATGATTTTCCACCCACCATAAAAAAAAAAACAGGTAACTAAGTGTAAAGTCGTTATTTCTGCTGATCAGACTGATACTGTTAGCCAGCGTCATCCCACAGCTGGGCAAACGCCTCTCTCCATGACTACCAATTGTTTCGGTACAGGGCCGATTATTTCTGTTATTTAAAAAAGCAAAATAAAACGCTAAAATGAGACTGGGAAACTACCAAGTAAAATAACAATGTTTTCATATATTTAATGTTAGGTACATTAAAACGAGAATCCATCGAGTATCTACAGTATCTTCCAAATCTTTGAATGAATGTCTTTGTTCACAAGTAGGTCATGCCACAGAACGAAGGTTACCAGTAAATCAACTTTGAACTTTATTGTGAAACCAAACGCGGTTTATTAGTAGTTAATTGAACATCATCATCATTATCTTGCCCTTATCCCAATGTATTTGGGGTCTGCGCAGCATATCTTCTTTTTCCATGGTTCGTCAGCTGAACATTTTGTTTTATTACAACTACCAAAAAACTTAGACAATTCAAAAGTTCCTGCAACTGATAAATTACTGCTACTGTTAGCTTTTGTCATCCCACTGTTGAGCAAAGCCCTCCCACATGACCTGAGCCAATGTCGACCACTGGTCATTGGTTGGCCCAGCTCGTCCCGCCATCTCCAGTGAGGTCTACCGTATTGCCTAACAGTATTTGAAAAAAAAAATACTTTGAGTTTGTATTGCACTCATATCATAAAAAGTTACCACTTGTCACGCAGTGGCTGCCTCGACTTACTCACGAATTACTCTGTTACCCGAAGCAAGCTTAGAATCTTGTAATCACTTTTCTGGTAATATATGAGCCAATTCTAACTAATTGTTCCTAGTTGAAATCAACATTCTCTTGCCTTCATCCCAATTTATTTGTAGTCGGCGCAAGCAATGTCTTCTTTTTGGGGGGTACGAGGAACAGGGTGTAAAGTTCCTCATCCGCCATAGAAAAGGGAGGATCCTCCGACCAGACGGGTGTTGTGTCTGGTGGGCTAACTGCCCAACATATGTAAGTCGGGATTTTCTATATAGGCTAATGTCGCGGATAATGTTGATAGCGCGATGTAGGAATTGCCAATTTAGTTCGCATGTGTTGCGATAGATGTTGCTGTCGCCACATCTTCTTCTTCCATACTTTTCTATTATTACTTAGCATCGCATCAGACACCGCCTTTCTCGCTATATCATCCTTACACAGTCCATCCATCGTTTCTTTGGTCTTCCTTTACTCTTATACCCATCTATATTCGTACTCAAAACTTTTCTTACGATATTTTTCTTCACATCACATGCCCCATACCACGCCAACCGACCATCACATAAGTTTTTAGCCACCGGCCCCACTTTCAGACTTTGTTCCTAGTTGAAATACTGTATGTTAATACTACTATGTATGTTCTACTGTGGTCATTCGGTTTGCATTGTCGCGTCATTCGAGAACTTACCGAACGATTTGGTTTATCGAAGACTCATTTGTCGAAGGACGCGGGTTCAGTGACCCGGCCCTTATTGTGGAATTTGGCGTCACGTATTGTATGCCCATATGTGGTATTCGGGCTAATGGTACTGGCATAAATGAGGAGTTTTATATTGGCATATGTACGAGTATGTATGTAGAGTAGATTTGGACTGGGTAATTGGAATTTTTGCATGATGACCCAATAATGAATAGGCTATTTAGTTCCAGTTTTGCCCTCAAAATGGTTGGTAAAGTCTTGTATGATGATGGTTCTAGTTATGCAGTGTTTGTATCATGCATTATAATTTATACGTAACTAGCTGATGCCCGCGGCTTCGCCCGCGTGGATGTCGGTCAAATTATATACTAAAACCTTCCACTTAAATCACTCTATTTATTGAATAAAAAAAAACCGCTTTTAAATCCGTTGCGTAGTTTTAAAGATTTAAGCACACATAGGGACGGACAGACAGCGACAGTGACTTTGTTTTATACTATGTAGTGATGATGATGAAGTATTTGTATTTCTATTCAGTTCATATTATCCTTCTAAAAAACTGGGAAGTGTCGAAGCCTATGGCTGTGGGGGAAGTGATATATCCAATTGCAATTTTGACGAGTTAATCCGTTGATACCTGCTCATTCATTCTCATCCTTAATTTCAATAAATCACTTTCGTTTTAATAAGAAAAACTTAAATACAAAATTTGTGTGATAACCACTAGTGACATAATAGTTGCAAACATAATATATAGTCACATAAGTCATGTGTGAAGGCTACGGTCATACGCTTAGACCTATGCGTAGACACTACTACGGCGTAGATGCGAGCTCTGCGATTCTACGAGGATGACCTTACTTTCTACGAAAATCCATAAGGCACGGACACGGGACTTCGTAGCACAGTCATTGTAGTTTGGTAATGTTGGTGCTACGTTTCTAATGTTTCCAGCTAATGTGTGTGTCACCGATTAACGAAAGGTATTTACAAGGCAGATATTTATGTGTGTCACCAATTTACACAATGTGTCACCAATATACGTAACATTATTTTTTTCTGAGTTTATATACTTATCAAAACTGTGCACTAAGTGAAGCCAGAGGAAATGTAACTATAAAAGGACTGTACTCGCCTTTAAGGTGGAACCGCTAAACTCAAATTTTGTTAAGTTTATTGCAACTTGCAGATCAGTGGTATCTTGATTATAATATGATTTGCGACTGAAATTAATAAAGTTTTACTGAGTTATGAATAGGAATCATAAATACAACTATGTACGTTCCCTTGGAAAGATTTTACATGAAATAGTCATTATTACGGCCATTGTTACTTATTATAACATGCAGCTTGACACTGACTGGCAAAATTTTAAACGATGCGCGCAAAGAAAATTTGAATTTCGCGTGCTATTTTTCCGGGTGGGAAATTATCAAATGACTTTTTCCGCTTTGGGCGGAGTGGAAAAGTGTGCCAGGCTTGTACTGACTAAAACCTACCTAATTATGTTCCTTCTGAGCCCTGAGTTTCAGGGCCGCAAATGGCGACCTACGCTGGCGCTTCCACCTTAACATTTTGATCCAATTTTACGATTCAGTACGCGGAACACACACGTCACGAATTCCTTAATTAAATTAATAATAACGCAAATGAAGGTTCGTTTGCAGCCGTCACGTTATCCGCAATACAATTAAATTGAATGCATTTGAGTCCAATTAATTCAATCCGGGTGAAAACAATTAATATTTTGTAGTAAAATGCTTACCTAAATGATTTTATTTTATCGTTGGTATTATGTTACAGCGCCATTATGTTTTATCAGACTGAAAGGTTTCATGTGAATTTTGAATAATTATGGATTACAAATTATTGAAATCGAACCAGTTTCCGAAAACACTGGCCATAAGATTATATAGCACAGAAAAAGAGTTCTATTTTGTACGGTTTAAATTAAGAATAAGGTTTTCGTTTGAAATTCATATTATAGTGCACAAAGGTTTTTTTGCGCGTGTCCAGAGTCGGAACTGATAAAACCACCTTGCATTTTCAATACAATTTTTACAGACCGTTTCACAAATTATTACCAATAGCAATAAGCCTCCTGTCAATGTCATTTAAGCACCAAAAGTACTGACGCACTATAGCTGGGATTTTTTTACGGCAAAAACAACATGGCGTCAAATGGTTCATAGATGATGTTTGCTAAGTTCACGTCATTATAACCGTAACTCGGTTGAAGGCTAGGGAAACATTAGTTTTGTACATATTTGCCCGCGTAGATGTCTGTTAAACTACGAAAATGACGATTTTCCATTCAAGCTTTCAAAATTCAACCAATAAAGAGTTAAATAGAGGACTATTTAACTCTTTATAGGTTGAATTTTGAAAAATCCTTCATTATTACTTATCTACAGTATAAAGGGAACCTCTGTGTAAAATTTCAGCTTTCTAGGTCCAAAGGCGTTGATGAGTCAGTCAGTTAGGTGGTTTTACATGGCATGGAGAAATATTTCTCAGACATGCTGGTTTCCTCACGAGGTTTTCCTTGTTTTCCTTCGTGAGTGATAATAATAATTATACAATACGCACACTGATTTTCGGATTCATATAATCCGAAAATCAGTGGTGTCTTGGGTACGAACGTTTATAGTCAGGCTACGTAACGATGCTGGCGTATTGTTTCTTTGCGTGGTGTCGTGTAGCCGTCCTCTGAAACGTCGAAATAGGGCACCTGTCGGCCAAAAGTCCTCTTTTAAGAAGGTCTGATGATGGTGAGTTGGAACACGTATCACAAACGACGTAAAGTCGGTATTGTGACGCGATTCCAACCTTTCGACCCTCAGAGTCCAATTGGTCCTTACTTTCAAGTACTGCACAACTTCCTCAATCGTTGTGGAGTGATGCAGATGCGAAATGTACAGCTGCGTCGAAGAAACAGCAGGGATGCACACCACTATTGGTTTCACAGCTTTGTTTGTGCCAGTATTGTACAAAGACATCCATCTGTTGATTTATTTGATGGAGTTCGAAAATGGAACGTTGCTATTGATGTCTATGTGTGTGTGAATGTATAGACCGAAGTGAATGAGTGGAATGATAATAAATTATGATTGTGATTATCTATTGGATGTGAATGCAGAAACAAAAACAAAGCGGATGAGGAGATCATTCATTCATTATTGTTTCAATATAATGATTTAAATAGTAAATGGGTTTCGTCTCTTTGTTTGGTATTTCTGATGTTCTTAACCTTATTACTCATTTTCTGATGTTTTTAACCTTATTACTCATAAGGGTGAAAAGTGTAGTGAAGTGAAGTGAAGTGTAGACCGTGAGCGAGCGCAGTAGTTCTTTGACAGATATTTTACAGCTGTTTGGGACCTTTTTGTTGTTGAATGAAGCTATGGGTGATTTATTCAAGGATTTATCAGTAGTGAAGATTGCGATAACGATGTAACTTTTTACCTACTTTTCTTCAAACAAGTGGTGTAAATAATATTAACACAACATCACGCCTGTAAAAGTGTAGGTGTAATAGTACATTCACATTTCGCCTAATACGGGTGAGTCTATTGCCATCAATCGGGCACAAATCCAGACTTCGTGACTGCTACTGATAAACTCCGGATGGAAATTACCCAATAGCAATTTGCCGGACTTGGGAATCGAACCCAGGATCTGGTCACAATCGCGACCACGAGACTAACGAAGCAGTCAGGTGTAAATACTGAATACTTAACTGAACATTTTCATAACATTTTGTGTGCACATTGGCCTACAAAAGACATTCGGTTATTTTGGGAAATTCAATCATTTCCATTCTTATTTGAACCATGCTTATTAATACCATGATATAGCTATTGTTTCATCTCAGGGATCTTCTTATCTTGGTGTTATCATACCGAGTGTTTTACCCGAAAACGTTACTCTTTAATGGGTATGTAATATCGTTGTTATGTGCCTATATTAATAAGGATAACCCTCGTTATAACAATCTTAAGTTTAATAGTTTAACATTAAAAGTTATCACAACAACTTAATTTAGTAAATTAGAGACCATACTTAGAATCTAACTTGATTAAAATGACAGCTGACAAACTGAATGGGACTCGACCGAAATAAATAATTACAAATGCATACTTATACTGTCAAGCTCGTGGCTTAATAAGAACTGCCACTCGGGTCGGTCTGTGGATGGGTGACCGCCCGACATACCGAGTTTCCTTCGTACCTCGGAAAGCACGTTAAGCTGTTGGTCCCGGCTTCCATATATAGATCTTTGGCAGTCGTTACAAGTAGTCAGTGACCTGAAATTCTGACATCCAGTCTTACCAAAGAGTATCGTATTACCTAGTATTAAGTGGGTTGTGGAGGTCAGATAGGCAGTCGCTCCATGTAAAATACTGGTATTCAGCTGCATCCGGTTAGACTGGAAGCCGACCCCAACATAGTTGGGAAAAGGCTAGGCAGATGATGACTTATACTGTCAAACAATGAGTATGTCACATACTAAACGCGCCAAGTATTAGCGCCAACCGACATACCGCTGAATGTTCCATGAAAGAGACAGATTGTGGTAAATCCAAGGGGCAAAAAAAATAATCAAAAAAATCTTTGATTTGGTTTTATTCATAATCTAGAGTTAAAGGATGACATAATTATAAAGGGTTCCGTACCAAAATGAAAAAATACGTTTGTTGTATGTGAGCCCCACTAAAATATTTATTTTATTTTGTTTTTAGTATTTGTTGTTCGCGGCAACAGAAATACATAATTTGTGAAAATTCCAACTGTCTAGCTATCGCGGTTCTTGAGATACAGCCTGCTGACAGACAGACGGACGGACAGCGAAGTTTTAGTAATTGGATCCCGTTTTTACCCTTTGGGTACGAAACTCTAAAAACACGTACAGCTACAAAATAGTATCTAATAGTAAAGTCCATTTCACGAAAGAAGTCCCGCAGACGCAGCGCTGTATGTCGCGCGACATAATGTTGTTTCACAACTTTTGGCATCGTAAATAAACCTTATAACGCACTAATCCAATAATAAACTCCCAAATATCTACCACAACAAACGCACCTTGATAACATCGACAAACGACAACATGGCCGATCTGTTAAATTTAGTTCCACAATTGTCCGCGGGACTTCTTTTGTGAAATGGACTTTACTTCATCCTGTAGTTCCATAAAAGAGATAAATCATCTGTCCTTTTAAAGTCACTTTGAAGTTGTCATTCCAATTTACATAGTTGAACCCGGTTCCCAGTTAAGTGCAACCAATCCAGAGAACAAGCAATGCTTTCAAGTGCACAAGTTTAAAAAGTATGCCAACCTGATATTGTTGCTCGAAATCAAAATGCAAATGGATTGCCATGCAGTGAGAATTCAATTCAATTCGACTCAAAGAACGAGAATTTCAATTTGTTCTGTAAAAAGTTTCAATAGCAACGTATTTTTTGCTTTTCAATCTACGATAGAGTGTCCAATCTATATACAGTTTTAAATTGCTGTGGGAATCAAAGAATACTTGACTGTTTTTTCTGTCGGTTCGATAAATATGAGTGTTTTTAAGAAAATTCATTGATGACGGGATGTTGGTGGTATTGTGGCCCAGTGGTCGCGGCCACGACTTATGAACAGTAAGTCGTGGGTTTGATTGAACCCAGGCAAGCACATTACTTTGTGTAATTTATTTCATCACCGCTGCTCTCGAAATGGTGAAGGAAAACATCGTGAGGAAACCGGCATGTCTTAGAACCAATAAAATCGAAGACTTGTGACATCTACCAACCCGCGCTGAGCCCGCGTGGTCATCCATCTTTGTCCCAGAGAGGTCGGAGTCCCTGCTGTGGAAACATTATATATGCTGATGATGTTGGTGATGCTGCCCCGTTTCTGAAGGACATCAGGTATGATTGCGCAGGCAGACGTCGATGACTTTCTTGCGGCCGTTTACATATTTAAGCCCACAGTTTTCTCCACGAGGAGGTTGATAATTATCTAAACAGATCGTAGTACCGGATTAAAAAGAAACCTATGTGTTGGGGCTGCGAGTTGTTCGAAAGAGATACCGCGGCCCCGGAAACAAAGGGCTAAGAAGGAACATGGGTGGTTTTTGGTCAGTAGAAGACTAGACACTCCCTTCTGCTCCACCCAGAGCGGGAGGAAACATTTAAAGACTTCCAACAGTCCAAAAAAAAACCATCTGTTAATTAATCCAGGTTATAAACCATCTGTGTGCCAAATTTCATACAAATCCGTTCAATGTTTTTTGTGTGAAATGGTTACGAACATCCATCCTCACAAACTTTTATAGTAAATTTTTTTTATCTCGGTATTTGACAAAAATCTACGGGGTGGGAGGGGGGGGACGTGTTACTATCAGCACGTACCTCTTTCTATCGCTAACTTGTTTGACAGTTTAAAACTTAACTTGTCAAGTTGGGTGTACAAAGGTCCCGCTAGTATACTAATATCTCTCGATGGCATACATCCGCTTTGCGGCGACTCAACGCCAAAACTTCCTGATGTGGCACATTTAGGATGTTGCTTATGTTTGCCACATATGTATAGTTTACAGATTTTGTAAGAATGGGACCGAAATACTGCAGTAAAAGCTTTAACCACGTTTAACCTTATAGCAATCAGTATGTCTGTGGCGACAGCGACATCTATCGCAACACATGAGAACTAACTGACAAATCCTACATCGCGCTATCAAAGTTATCTGCGACATTAACTCTTAAAGAAAATCCCAACTTACATATGTCGGGCAGTTAGCCCACCAGTCACACCACCCGTCTGGTCGGAGGAACCTTTTCTATGGGGGATGAGGAACTTTACACCCTGTTCCTCATACACCCCAAATGTCTTTTTTTAACTAACTTGCTCTGTCCCACTGCTGGGCAAAGGCCTGCCCCATTCCTTTCCAACTCTTCCGGTGTTTTGTCTTCTCTGGCCAATCAGTCAGAAATAGGTTTTTTTAAAATTTATTTTTTTATGGTGGGTGGAAAATCATCAAATAACCCCTCCCGCTCTTGGGCAGAGCGAAAGGGAGTGTCAGACTTCTACTGACTAAAAACCACCCATGTTCCTTCATAGCCCTTCATGTCGAGGCCGCGGTATCTCTTGCGAACAACCCGCAGCCTCGACGGGGTCAGGAACAGCTCATGTCTTATTTCGATATATTACAAATATTTTGGGAGTCAAAAGTCTCAGGCTAGGAATTTAAACCTTTGTACCTTACTAACCTGTGAGTTTGGACTCAAATCTCGTTGCTTTTACAGGTTGGAAAGGATACCGACATACAAACGGTTTCCACGTATTCCGTAGCTAGTTCTGAAAAGATGTTTTATAGCATTTTGACCGCCTGGTTTGGCAGTTTTTTTTGGAAACGGCTGTTTTATTTTTTTAAATTATATCGATGAAAATTTTCTATACAGCCACGTATTCGGTGAATCACTCTGTACACCACCATCATTATCACATCACTGAATACGTGGCTGTTGATTTCTGTTGGCTTGTTGTTGTTGGCTTCCAGAAAAAAAGGTTTTTGGAGAAAAGTCATGAATTTTTATTATTTTTCCAAAATTACCCATATAATTCTGCAAAAAATTGTTTGAACCTGAAGCATCAGGGTAAACAAGTATCCTGAAAAAGTTTACTATTTACTTTAAATACATTACTGTGTTGCATGCGGGTTCCTAACCACGAACCAGCAACCCTCTGTCACCACCTACCCGACCTCTAACTGCCTGTTTACATTTAAAACCCCGATCCCACAAAACGGTTTACATTGGTCCCTTTTGCTCGACATTCAACATTGAAGTTCAGTAATATGTCCCCGCGGAGTAGTTCCGGAGCGTGTGCGAGGAGGATGGTGCTGAAACTTTGTAATGGGAGTATAGTGGCCTTTTAAGGACTTGCAAGTGTCAGTTAGAATGATGTGTGTGTCCAAAATTGTACCTTTTTGGTGAATAATAACTAATTGTGGTAGATATCTACCGTGGCTATTTATTTATACAGGTTTGTATGGTACCTTTGAGTGTCAGCCGAATTACAGGTACATTTAACGACGTTCCACGTTTCTCACAACAATTCATAGTTCCTGGTCTCCTAAAACACGGCAACTATAAATCTAATAAAAAGCATTAAACATTTTATCGCCTTGTAAGAACTTGCGCAGCACATAAACAAGGATCCGTACCAAGGATAAATCATTCCCATTCCGGCAAGGATACGACACGTCAACAATCGTTTACGTCCACAATAAAACGTCTATAAGTGTTTCATACACTTTATTGCTTCACGGATATTATTCTCCATAAAATCTCAAACAACCACGTTTATAACGACGAAACGACCGGCTCCCCGCGAGCGGGGCGCCTGTAGACTATACGAGGCACTGAGAAACAGGAATCACAGATTGACAGAGCTTAGAAGATAGACGGACATCAATAGAGGAAGCTTGAGGGGGGAGGGCGGGGCGAGGGAGCGGGACGCGCCAGTCGCGGGTGGAACGCGCCCAGCGCTGCCTCGTTGGTGGACGACGGCCGCTCCTCGCGCACGCGCAGCTGCGGCAGGCGCCACGCCGCGCACGCCGACGTCAGCGCGTGCCGGTTCAGCACCCAGTACGCCACCGCGTTCAGCGCCGAGTGCGCGTAGCCCAGCAGCAGCGCGAAGTGCGCCAGCAGGGACGGCACGTGCAGCCCGAACGCGCTCGCTATCACTATGGCGGCGTGCGGACACCAGCACACGGCGAATATCGCCGCGATGCCCATGAGGACGTTGCCGAGCCGCCGCCGGGAGCGGAGCGTTGAAGTCAGAGGTTGTGGTCCGAGGAGGCTCGGTTGGAGCTTCTTCCCGGATCTGACGTCACCAACGTCGACGGCGTCGCGGCGTTCTCTTGGTCCTACGCCGGCGACGATGATGACGTGTGTGGGTCTTCTCATGAGGGGCACGGGCAGGGGGAGCTCGCCGTGGGCCGCTCTGGCAGTGAGGGAGAGGGCAGTGAGCTTCACCCGCACTGCCCAGTGGCACTTGGCGACCGCCATGACCGGAAAGCAGTAGGTGAGGAGCGCGTGCGCCGCGGCTAGAGGTGGACATGACACGCACGTCGTTGTGAAAGCTGCTGCACCTGGGGACACAGGACATTCAGATATCAAATTTGTAACAGGATGCTAATGATCGGTATGAATCGGTCTAAGCGGTAATGACGAATTGCAGGTACTGCTCTATACACAGGATTCTGACAGATATAATGTATTGAAGCATCCCAGCTGTCTGGTGTCTGCCTCAATCCGCCGCTTCTTCTTAAGCGTTTGATGGAATTTTCAGAGATTCCGCGGAAGGCTATATATAAATGATTTTACTAAAGATACAATAATGTTTTAGAGTTCGGGATACTCACCAGAACAACTTTTAACCCAAAACGGGACGAAACATTTTGATTAATGAAGCAGAGATCCAAGAACCGGAAAAAGACATAAAATGATTCTATTTAGGGTCCTGCATTCATGAATATCAAATAATGGCAGTAAAACGGAGACGTAATAAAAATATTTACTACAGGATAACAACAGCCCTTTTTGTTGATTTAAAGAAGCTACATTGAATGCTGTAATTTATTTAATAACAAGAGCGTCAAATTACTCTTTTAATTATGGTCGTGTTGCAATTTACAGCTTTTCTTTATGTGGCAAACTTAATAAGATGTAAATATTTTTTTTTCTATCATCAGCCAGATGACGTCCACTGTTGAACAACGGTCTCTCCCATAGAACGCCATAATGATCGGCAACCTGCCGTTTGCACCCACCGGTTGCCCACGACTCTAACGATATCTACGGTCCACCTAGTAGGAGGCCTACCTACACTGCGTCTTCCGATTCGTGGTCGCCACTCGAGAACTATTTTTATCGATTCTTCGAGCGATGTGGTCTGCCCATTACCAATTTAACTTCCATATTCTAAGAGCTATGAGCTTGTGGCTTAATAAAAACTGCCACTCGGGTCGATCTTTAGGTAAAGCTGTGCTTGCCTAGGTCGGTCTGTGGATGGGTGACCGCCCGACATACTGAGTTTCCTCCGTGCCTCGGAAAGCACGTTAAGCTGTTGGTCCCGGCTGCCATATATAGAGCTTTGGCAGTCGTTACAGGTAGTCAGTGACCTGAAATTCTGACATCCAGTCTTACCAAAGAGTATCGTATTATCTAGTATTAACTGGGTTGTGGAGGTCAGATAGGCAGTCGCTCCATGGAAAATACTAGTACTCAGCTGCATCCGGTTAGACTGGAAGCCGACCCCAACATAGTTGGGAAAAGGCTAGGCAGATGATGATTCTGAGAGCTATGTTTGTGACCCTTTTTTTTTCGAAGAATTTCTCATTCCAGATTTAATCGCGTAACGTAAGTATTCTTTAAACAACCTAAATAAAGTTTTCGGGACATTTGACAAAACATCAAAAGTTTTTGCTTAGTAAGTATATAACTTACTAAGTAAAAGCGCTATGATCCACACCGCAACGACAGCGAGATGCGGCCGTGCACATAGCGACGTGCCGCCGCGCCGCACCGCACCGCAACGGTCTGCGGCTATCGCTACTAGCGATAATGTGCTGGCTGCCACGGGGAATGACTGCGAACAAATCACAAATCTTTTGTTGTAAAATGGCCATCAATCGGGCACAAAACCAGATTCCGTGGCTGCTAATAAGAAATTCCTGATGGAAAATTCCAATAACACTTTGCTCGACCCGGGAATCGAACCCAGGACCACGTCGTAGCAATTGTGAAGGATTGGGAAAAGACTAGGCAGATGATGATGATAGCTAGGCTTTGGCCTTTGGTTAGTTATGCATGGCAGTTATACCTGCGCGTGGATGACAAATTTCATCGGGCACAATCATTGAATCTGGAGAAATACGGACAATCCACATTTTCCTGCTGGGATCTAAAATCTTTATTACCTCAATATAGTAAGTGACCTGGCAGGGTAGTTCGTCTACCCTGGCTGCTCGGGTGGCTGCTAGGGGCGCGCTGGCTGCACAGACCAGGAAGTCAGCTGCGCACGCGCTCAGCATCTGTGGTGTTCGCAGTCGGGACGCCCCGCCCGACGCAAGCGCAGCCATTAAGCTCACATTGCCTGTAGGTGAAGGAAAATAAGTATGTCAGTATAACGGGTCAATTAAATAATATATGACTATATTGACATAACAGTAATCACTACATAGTATAAAACAAAGCCGCTTCTTTGTCCCTATATCCCTATGTATGCTTAAATCTTTAAAACTACGCAACGGATTTTGATGCGGTTTTTTTTAATAGATAGAGTGATTGAAGAGGAAGGTTTATATCTATACTAATATTATAAAGCTGAAGAGTTTGTTTGTTTGAACGGGGTAAACTCTGGAAGTACTGGTTGGAATTGAAAAATTCTTTTAGTGTTGGATAGTCCATTTATCGAGAAAGGCTTTAGGTTATATAACATCACGCCACAATCAATAGGAGCGGAGCATAAATGAAAAATGTTTCAAAAACGGGAAAAGATATTCCTTTTTGAGAGCTTCCGTCGCGTGCGCTGCGAAAACGGTTTAAGTTACGTAAATATGGTTTATGAAGGAATTGTTCCTTTTTAAAAGTTCTAAAAAAAAATCCGCGACAGCCTATGTTTATCTTTTACGATTGACTCACTGTAACCATTTTTTTATATTAAAATGTTAGGTTAAAAAGAATTATATTTTGCGAAGCTTATTTAACCCATATGGTATTAATCTATATCTAAATAGATGTGTTTGCTAGCACGGAAATTTAATATAGAATATTTGTGCCCTTTACTCTATACAGTTTAAACAGTGCAATGTAAAAATTTACGGGCGACAAAATAATTAGCGCGTGGCAGCCATTCGGTCCGGTGCGGTAGGTACGTGGGGATTCTGGCCTTTGGGGGCTCCGGAGAAATTCAAATTCAAAATATTTACTGCACCATAATGTTTACAAGTACAAGGTGTTACTGTATATTAAACAGTAAGAGATACCTATAGTAATTGTTACTTTAATAATATAATCGAAGTCAATCTAAACTAATAGGTAACCTATTTTATAGAGGAAAGGTAAGATTTTTTGTTTGTTACGAGTACGATATCGCTCAATTTAATAAGTTGGATAGTCGATTTATTTAGAAAGGTTATAAGCTATATTATGTGTTGCAGACGAAGTTGCGTGGGTCAGCTAGTGTATAATAACATCCATTTTGCACCCGTGTGAAGCCGGGGCGGGTCGCTAGTATATATATATTCTCAACTTAAAACAAACTATGAAAGGGCATCGAAAAACTCCTCCTCATAGCTGTTAGCAGGTAAAGTGCCCAAAAGACTGGCAGCGTTGCCATGTTGTATGGCAACACTCAGCCTCTGGCCAAAGAAAAAGCTTGCCTTGGATCACAGGAAGCGTCAATGAGGCGTATAGAAATTTCCTTAAAATGGCTGTGGGCACACGGACCAGAGTTTGTAACCCAAACGGCTCGAAAATATAATTAAGATGCAACCACAATTTTTGGCTGCAGAAGCGAATTTTTTTTAAACTAGGAAGAAAGTTTCGTGACACGATCGTATGTTTGTATATCCCATCTGTTATTAATTTGATCAATACTGACAGTTCTTAAACAAACAGATATTCTCATAAACATAAGGCTATGCCATCATGTGCATTTCAAAGTCAAGAACTCTCGTAGAAACTTTTGAAGCTTATGAAAAGATTTGCAATTTCAAGGCAACTTCACAAAATTCATGAAGCACGCCAGGTTAGCCGTTTCCTCTCCCGTGAGAAATAAGACGAATTACTTTATGAAGTAGGTTTATTATGTTAACATTAGACACGTAAAATATGAGAACACTGCTTTATTTACTGCTTGTTCTTTGGTATGTTTTTGATTCAATTTCCCTTGGGGCAATTCAAGCATCTACATAAACTCCTTTTAGCTAGGGGAATGCAAAGGAATCTTTAAAACCTAACAACATTTTTCATTTATATTTCTACTAGCTGATGCCCGCGGCTTCACCCGCGTGGATGTCGGTCAAATTATATACTAAAACCTTCCTCTTGAATCACTCGTATCTATTAAAAACAACCGCATCAAAATCCGTTGCGTAGTTTTAAAGATTTAAGCATACATAGGGATATAGGGACAGAGAAAGCGACTTTGTTTTATACTATGTAGTGATAGTGATGATGTTGGCGATCCGATTCAATTTCATACCAACTTTTCTCCGTGGCTCAAGAAGCACGTTAAGCCGTTAATCCCGGCTGTCATTTGTACATCTTTAGCAGTCGTTACAATTGGTCATTGGCCCGAAAGACTGACAACTCGTCTTACCAAGGGGTATCGTATTACCCAGTGCTGACTGGGTAATGAAGGTCAGATAGGCAGTCGCTCCATGTAAAATATTGGTATTCAGATGCATCAGGTAAGACTGGAAAGCGACCACAACATTCGAAATTCTTCATTGCAAAAATGAGGGCCGCGAGCATAGTCTCCGTCGCATCCACCGTTTTTTTTTTTTGGAGGGTTGAATATCATCAAATAACTCTCTCGCTCTTGGTCAGAGCGAAAGGAAGTGTCAGACTTCTACTGACTATAAACCACCCATGTTCCTTCTTAGCCCTTCATGTCGTGGCCGCGGTATCTCTTGCGAACAACCCGCAGCGCCGACGGGACCCGCAGCCCCGACGGGACCCGCAGCCCCGACGGGACCCGCAGCCCCGGCGGGCCGCCGCATCCCCCTTAGCATCACTAAGCAAGTCGTGGATGCAGGTAGACACACACACTTACCTATAATGCCTATGACCGACACGAGCACATACAGCGCGTAGAGCGCGGCGAGCGTCGTCTCCTCCGCCGCATCCCGCTCCGTATCGCTTGAGTTACTGTACATCACGCAGCATCTTTGAAATCTGTAACAATAGAAAAATAATCATTGAAAAAAACGCCTCGTTTGTGGCTGGTGGTTCCAAAGCGGGGTAGGGTGGCCCAAGTCACCGATAGTGGTCTATTAGGCACAACTTGCAAGGGCCCGACATCAACTCACGCTGCTAACGATGATTTGTCTTGTGCCAAATAATTTATTGAAACTCAGTTGTCTGCATGACGTGTATTAAACTTGCTATGTGTAAGAAATCATTGTTTATATCATTTTATAACTTATTATTAATAAAAAAAATTATGGTTCACAAACTATTAGAAAAAATGTCGTGCTAGCAACACGAAAAAGAATCTGAGGAAACATCATTACGGCCAGTGTTACTTAGGCAATTAATTTGAATGGCTATCTTCTAAATACATACCTACTCAAACTGTTATCTACCATTTACATCAATACAAGTAGGCAACTATCTAATATAAACGCGACTACGGCTAATCCACCCCACGTTAGTCGACAGTAAATGGAAGAATGAAACGTGCCTTAACCCGTTATGACAATTGGATGTCGCATGTTTGTTAACAGTTTAATGTCTAGTTGTTGTTGATTAACAAGACTGAGGTTATATTTACTTTTCTTAACATAACATAACATCACGCTGTAATCCCCGAAGGGTTAGGCAGCGGTGTACCTAATAGTACACCTATTTCGCCAGATATGTTTAAGTCCCATGTAATAGGCGGCGAGCCTATTGCAATCAACCGGGCACAAATCCAGACTCCGTGGCTGTAACTGATAAATTCCTGATGGAAAAAGCCAATAACACTTTGCCCGACCCGGGAATCGAACCCAGGACCTCAGGCTCAGCAATCGCGTTTGCGACCACTATACCCACGAGGCAGTCTATTATCTCTATTTTATATTTCACTGTTGACAGCTGACGTTTTTAAAATGTGAATGTGTGAGTTTTTTTTTAATCTAAAGGGCACCATTTCTTACCCCTGTCATTACTATTCCCTCTGTTCTCAGACTGTCATTTGCCTGTCAAAAAGAGGTTTTGTGACAACAGAGTTTTATCAGGGGTCCGCTTTATATTCAAGATACGGGTCCGTTACAAAAAACTGGTACAATCTTTATGCGTAAGTTCTTTTACATTTTTATTGTTAGTTATTATGTTAATTATTGTGAAATATTTCTCCCATGTCGGCTGTCGGCTGAGTTAAATTAGGGCAGTTTTTATTTGTGCAGTGAAAACCGGGCTGGGAAATCATGCTCTTTTATTGTATTTTGTTTTATGCACATAATTAAATCAAACAATTATTTATTTCTAACAGCCAAGGTTCATATTTTTACATAATGTAAAAAAAAATACGAAGGAGGACTGAATATTTTGGGTTCTTCTTTCCTTGTAGATTCATAGATGCTGAAAATGCTTCAATTTATGCTGCGGGTGGAAAATCATCAAATAACCCCTCCCGCTCTAGGGCAGAGCGAAAGGGAGTGTCAGACTTCTACTGTCTAAAACCACCCATGTTCCTTCTTAGCCCTTCATATCGAGGCCGCGGTATCTCTTTCAAACAACCCGCAGTCCCTACGGGATAATCTAGCTCCTTAAGTAAATATATAACTTATATATTATATTTATGTACTAACTAAGTCCTTTGAAACAACAACAACAGTTGTTTTGGCAGCTCCAGGTCCAACATGATTGAGAACTTGGATGTCTGCCGTAGACAGCTTTCAACAAGTTAACTGCTTGCTCTGCTCTCAGTGACGTCACAAGGGCAAAGATCAAACTACCCACGTGTAAAGACAGTCGTTTCATGGATCAATGAGTACAGAAATACCAAGGTTTAAATAATAATGTGCCTACGTTCTTTTGTTTTGCGGTTTTGCGGTTGTGTTTTGTTTTACCGAAATACGCAGAAGTATGTGTTAATAGAAAACTTTTTAGTTTTTCATTGTGGTTGTGTTTTGTTTTACTGAGACATGCAGAGATATTGTGTTTAAATAGAAAACTTATATTTTTGTAAGTTTTCGATTAAAGTACCTCAGATGCTCTTGTTCATCATCATCATCGTCTGCCTAGCCTTTTCCCAACTATGTTGTGTTCAGCTTCCAGTCTAACCAGATGCAGTAGAATACCAGTATTTTACATGGAGCGACTGCCTACCCGACCTCCACAATCCAGTTAGTACTGCTATAGTAACAACACATAACCCTCTTGTTGGGCTACGCCGCAGTCGGATACTTTTTTTTTCTTTAATGTCTCTCATTGTAATATTTGTGGTCAAGGACTCTTTATTCATACGTGGGCCTTGGTAATACAATTTTTCTGAATGTATGACATAAAAAGCGGGCGGCCCCATTAATATAATTTTATTAAATACTAGCGGACGTCACACGGTTTCACCCGCGTAGTTTCCGTTCCCGTGGGAATACAGGAATAAAAAGTAGCCTATGTCACCCGCGGATAGTGTAGCTTCCCAACGGTGAAAGAATTTTTGAAATAGGTCCAGTAGTTTTGGAGCCTATTCGTTACAAACAAACAAATCTTTCCTCTTTATAATATTACTAGCTGTTCCCGGCATACGTTGCTATACCCTTTTTGTACCTACTTACCTACCTACGAGTACCTAATACGTTGTTTAATATTGACATTATGATATGACGTATGGTCTGTTTGAAGTTGTCACTCAATTGTTTTACCTTCCCGGAACCTCTCCAGTAACACTTGAACTTTATGGTACAGTATTAAAGTTCAAATTGACTTTTAAGCATTATTAGGAATCGTTTGTATGGAAAAAGAAAAGGGCTGTTGTTAGGGCTTTTCCGGCCATTATTCGAATTTTTCTCGCCGTAAAAACCATCCTTGAACTTCAACGAACATTTAAAAAAAAGAATTGGCCAAATTGTTCCAGGCGTTGTTGAGTTATGCGCTTACCAACACATTGAGCGATTCATTTTTATATTATAGAAGATTAGTGTAGACTGACCATTTTTCTAACCGGTTGGAATGAATAGCGTAGGAATGGAAAATTAAAACGAAAAATTCTTCGTAGATCAGATGAGATATAGAATTAATCCATATACGCATGTAGTTCCCTATATTTTCCTAAAAAAAATGCCTAAAAAAACAAAAAATTTGCTCCGCCGTGACAGTGTATCACTGCCGTGACCAGGATTCGAACCTGGGTTACTACGGCCACAACGTAGGGTCCTAACCACTAGACGATCACGGCTACCGGAGCTGATGATAACACCTTGCAATAATACGATCACTTTTACGCTCTGATAAAATGCTGTAAAATTAGAACGTCTACTTAAAAAGTTATTTTCGTTCCAATCTCTTAGCTTCTCGATTTCGCCGGGTAACACAAAGTAGAGCACTTTCCCTGCCGACGTCACGTCAGTGTACCGCGTAATTGCTGTTGTAATGACGTTAGCAAATAATTATGTATTAAGTTTGTGCTCAAAGTAAATTAATATTGTTGGCGAAGTTGATAGGATACGATAATAATGTACCTACCTTTGTTTGTTAGGCGGTTGTGTTTTGTTTTACCGAAACACGTAGAATTATCTGTAGATAGAGAACTTACTTATCAAAGGAATTTTATTTGCATCATACATTTTTCATCGACAATTTGAAAAAAGTCACCACGGTCAAAATGTATGGAACAACAGATTTTTGTCAAATTATGCTATTTGTAAGATCAATAGATCATGTAATCATCATCATTTGTGTGTACTTGTGGCATGTGCCAAATAAATGCATTTTTTTTCTTTCTTTCATCATCCTATCGGAAATAGGCCATCCCCAATTACTACCACATACATTGGCCACATTCCATGATGAAATGAATACGTGGTATTCGTTTGTGCGTCGAGCTCCCCTTCCACCATGTATTACGGTAGTCAAACATATGTTGAGACGATTGTTTTCTACGTAACTAAGAATGTACCTCTTATTGTCGATTTCATACAATTGCAAAGAAACCCGTCGTATTGTTACGGCCTTTTTTTTTGGCGGGTGGAAAATCATCAAATAACCCCTCCCGCTCTTGGGTAGAGCGGAATGGAGTGTCAGACTTCTACTGACTAAAAACCAGCAATGTTCTTTCTTACCCCTTCATGTCGAGACCGCGGTATCTCTTGCGAACAACCCGTAGCCCCGACGGGTATTGTTACGGTCTGTGATTGCATTTGGCCCGTCTTTGTCTAACTAGTAGGTACTTTCAGAACCGTACCTATCTTGAATATTAATTAAATATGAGCAAAATCGTCGCTCTATGTAAAATACTGTTATTCAGCTGCATCATGGTTAGAATGGAAGTTGACCGCAACATATTTGGGGAAAGGCTCAGCAGATGATGAGGATGTGTTGAACAAAAGAAAAATAACAGGAAAACGTTCTTACGAATTATGTTTGTTTGTCGCTGAGATAATTCACTGAGCTGGCAAACAACAAGGAAGATAAGTACTCATAAGAAAAATCCTGCTAAGGTTTCTTTGCAGTTCGAGGGACCCAACAAATAACAACTGACATCGAAGTCGACACAAGATATTCTTCTTATCGTAAATCCAAGATAACCCGAATTATGTCGTCATTGACACGACTTAAATGTCCGAGATTCTGCTAAAATCGCTGCGTTTTGCTCAATGGAATGGCCGAGGTAATTTTGGCGATCTTATTAGGGTTCCGTAGTCAACATGGAACCCTTATAGTTTCGCCATGTCTGTCTGTCTGTCTGTCCGTCCGTACGCACTATATCTCAAAGACTCTTAGTACTACAAAGCTGTAATTTGGCATGAATATACAAATGAGTTACGCCGACAAAGTGCTAAAATAAAATATTGTTTTTTTTTATTACACATTAAAGAGGGGATGATTTTTTTTCCTCGCGAACTCCATTGTGTGGTAAAAAAAATTGCAAGTTTGCTCAAACACTTTTTCGATAAAGATTCGTTTGTGAAATATTAAACTTTAAAGTGCAATGTTTTTGTTAGACTCAAGTGTGGCTACCTAAACCACCTATACGGGTGGTGTTTGGGCGTGTGAAAAATTCATGGTAGTAGAAGAATTTATAACAAAAATAAAAGAAAAACTATCACAGCTAAGTAGGCTTCACAAGTTTACGAGTAATAGTCGACCAACTAATAAAATGTACCTACTTGTATGAAATATTTTTGTATACATAATGTATGGGAGCGCAGGTCTCAAAATTGCAAATGTAAGTTTGTTTTATTTTTACAATAAAATTATCGTTCGGAGGCAGGTGTGCAGGGTGGTTAATCAGTTTAGTAAGTTCACATATTTCGATGGGCAACTACGGAACCTCACATTGTGCGTGGTCCGACATGCACTTGGCCGGTTTTTTTTTTTGGTTAGTGCTTAACCTGGTATCAGGGTTTTTATGTCGCTCATGGGCCTCTCTGACTTGGCATTTAAATGCCGTCGAGAAATATTTCTCAGACATGCTGTTTCTGTTCGTTTTGGGTTTAGCCGCAGTCGGATGAAAATAGGCAGGTAGGTCAAATACTTTGGCTGCGGGTTGTTTGAAAGAGACACCGCGGCCTCGACACAAAGGTCTAAGAAGGAACATGGGTGGGGTTTTAGCCAGTAGAAGTCTGACACCCCTCAAAAAAAAAAGGCAAGCTGTTTTGTAACGAAAATGAGGTATAGACCCTCTTACACATATGTATTTGCTTGCTAATAGCAAGGTAACGGCTTTTCGTATGTCTGTGATTCCTACGTAATGCGAAAATGTTGTATGTGTCTGCTGCCAATGTCTTCATTCCATAGTAAATACCAATTGGTCTGCAAATCGGACACCCCAAAGGGCTATTTGCATAAAACATTGAAAACAGATTACAATCGGAGCGACTGCTTCTGTCCTTAATCACTCGAGTGTAGAATATATAAATTGAATTATTTTGTATCAGAAACGTTCATCTTTTAATTACGGCACGCGCGGATTTTTAATCAGATCTTGATTTAAACTTTACAAAGGTATGCCAGGAATACGCAATGTAAATGCCAGTAACTTTCAATGGTATGTTCGCTGTGGTAGCTCGTAGCCAAATAATAACAAGCGGTCGGGTCGATCACGGCTCGAAATGGTGTTTGCCAACGTTCGTCCGTAGACGGGTGACGAGGTTCTCTGTTCCTCTTCTGAAAGCACGTTAAGCAATTGGTCTCGTCGGTCATTTGTAGATATTTGGCAGTCGTTACAGGTAGCCCAAAATTCTGACAACCAGTCCTAAAGGAATATTTGTGTTACCCAATAATAACTAGATTTTGTAGACCAGATAAGCCGTCGCTCCATGTTGGAACGACTCAAATTTAGTTGGGAAAAAGCTAGGCAGAGGATGAGACCTACCTTTATGGAAGTATGTAGTACTTGGTCAAAATTGTAATTCTCCCGCCATGTTACTTTTACAAATACAATTTTACAAAATATAAAAAGTAACATAGATATACAACAATAACTATGGGATTTAGTTTCAATCAAAATCAAAAGTCATTTATTCAAACTAGGCTGATAATCACCACTTTTCGAACGTCAAAATTTACTTTACTTTACTTATTTACAAGTGACAGTCCCCCAAAACGCCCACCCTTCGACACTTCCTAGTGTTTTTGCTGGAAAGAAGAAGTGGCAGAACAAACTCCCCAGCAACACATCTGTCTGTTTGGTTAGAAGAACCAGACTCAATACAATAGTAAGGTGTAAGTTAATATTACGATTGACTACAATCAATAATAAAAAAGTGTATAATAATAAAACATAAAAAAGACATAACATATCAGTAAACTATTATCAATTTTAACCAAGTTGCTTCTCAGTCACCAAGCTCTTCTGTGATGATCATTGAAGTGCCAAAAATCCCTTGTAGCACTGTAGTAATGACAAGATTCCAATATTCGAAGATGGTTATAAAGGCAGCAAAATACTTTTCTAGCAGATTATTATCGTGTAGTTTTAGCAGAAGTGTTCAGTGCTCGCATAAAAAGTGAAAAGTTGTGTATTTTAGTTAAATGAAACGTGAAGCTTTCGCGGAAAGCCGCTCTCCATTTTATTTGGCGCGTGAAATGCCAATCTTTTTATACGGGAACTACATTTTGCGCAATGCTATGTCTATACTCATCTAAAAGCATGTTTTTAATATCCATATACTATTTCATAATATTAATACAAGACTCAATTAAAATACCGGGTAATACATGATAAGTATCAATACGAATGATCAAAAATAAATAAACCAAAAGATTTTCCATTTTTAATTTCGCGCCCAAAGGAAGGTTTTAATCTGATATAACTAGCATTATCATTAACATGTTTTCTTTGTGTTATAATCGGAAACTCAAAACAATAAGAGGTGCTCTAATAAAAAAGGTCCTAAAAGTAAGAAAGATAATTAACAAACGTTTCTCAAGCTTACATTTTAATTTATACGTTCATAATAAAATTACAACTTTATGAACGTATAACGAATTTATTGGTGAATAATTAAGAACAAATTAAAAGTAAATTATATGAACAACAACGAGACGACAAAGTTAATTGGACTCGCTCATTAATATTTTGATGCTAATTAGTTTGGTAATTAATGAATTTGTCCCCTTTGGAGATTAACAATCTGGGTAATGATGATTTGGGAATTTGGGAAAAGGGTATCCGTAATTAAAATGATCTTCTGTTGATATTATGAATTACGAAATTTTTTTTATCTTTTGTTTGATTGATTTTGGTTTTCAAGGAATTTTGGTTTTTCTGTTATTTTGTCATCACATCACACCAATATTCCCCTAAGGATAAGTAGAGAATGGTTGTCAGACTTTCAGGCCACTACCTGTAACGACTGCCAAACATTTAAGTATGTATAGCAGCTGGGATCAACGAATGCCATGTAGGAAACTCGGTATGTAATGGGACCATCCACGGACCAGTCTAGGCAAGCACGGTTTGACCTAAAAATCGACCTAAATGACATTTATTATTAAACCACGAGGTCGTAAGTATTTATATAAATTGTTTCAAACCAAGAATTGATCAGGAATTCTATAAAGTGCCAAGGCGGTTAATAAATTACCCTTTACCTACGCTTAATAAGGTGAAGCAAAATATTTATCAGCCCCGGGGCATACGGCAGGTAATTGAGTGAGCCACGGAAGACAAATGAGCATCGACTACTAAATAAATACCAACGCATTGAACTGTGGTTTGAGGAAGATTGGAAATGTAGGAATTCTGAAAAACAAATGACTAAATTGTAGGAATATTCGAGTTAAGTATTTAATCGGATATTTTGTAGATGTTCCCGTACCATCTACTTTGTTGGTCGGGCAAAGTGCAATTAGGTTTTTCCATCAGGAATTTGGCTTCTTTGATTTAACCTTGGCCGCCACTCAGTCAAATTTGCGATACAGAAGAAATTCTTAGTGTGGGGCAAAGCTTAAAAAAAAAAAAATTTGCTTCATCGGCTATCTCCACGTCTATATATTAATCAGGAAAATTCATAACAAGAATACACATCATAGTAGATAGCAAAGTTAATCTCCTAGATACTTCAATATTACATTATTAAGACCAGAACATTCGAGTGCAAAATATTAAGGCACTTCTCTTAAGACCCTAGAAGTTTCTCCGAAAAAATCGTAAAATAAAATAAGATACAAGAAAAATATTCCGCGAAGCCAAATCATTTTTCGCAACATCCACGAAATTGGTGCCGTCTTGCAAAATATCGATGTTTATATCAAAATTTCCATAAGCCGTGGCAAGTACTGCCAGTATCCCGCACTTGCGTAAAAGTTGAGATTTTCAGAGAACTCTTATTTTATGATCTCAGTCATAAATGGTGTCAACCTTCGATCTTGGTCATTGTGGAGTTACCAAGTAAAAAACATCCCGAAAAAAAATACTGTTATGAATACTTTGTACTGTAGACGTTTGGGGTAACACTTTTCTTTTAAGCTGTCCTATCGTAGCGACATATTAAGATATACATTACCAGTATACATGACTTCGCTTTATGTAGGTTTCCCGTGCCACGAGAGATCCTACTGGAGCCGGTCGGTGTGAACGGACTCTTAAACTGCAACTGTGAGTAATGGTGTTTCTATATCGTCAAGCCAGTGTATAAATAATGACTGTATTACTACTGAGGTCTGCTATCTATGTCGGTGCTGCGGGTTGTTCGCAAGAGATACCGCGGCCTCGACATAAAGGGCGAAGGAACATGGGTGGTTTTTAGTAGTAGAAGTCTGACACTCCCTTTCGCTCTGCCCAAGAGCGAGAGGGGTTATTCGATTATTTTACACCCGCCAAAAAAAAAGGTCTGGTGTGTCTATACGTGGGCTGCGGGTTGTTTGAAAGATATACCGTGGTCCCAGAACGCGCGTAAGAGCGGAAGGAGTCATTTGATGATTTCTCAGCCACCAAAAAAAAGGTTTACGTACGTGACAGTATTCGTTTACTATGTATACAACAGACGATCAAACTTCAAATTTGTATCTATTTGACACGGTATCTTCGGAAATGCGCTGAAAAGCAACCACAGTTTTGGCAACTAGATCTTTAATTGCAACAAAGCATTTTGGCAAGGCGTATCTTAATTGCCACGTCCAGACATTTGGCGTCTGCTTACTGGAGAATTCATTTGGCATCAGTATTTTATAAAAGAATATATATATACTTAAAATGGCGCTTTTAATCATATCTGTCTACGATTTTGTTTGGATCATTAACAAGGATTGTCTGCGTTAACTCTATGCCACACAATATTTCTTAGTTCTGGGTATCAATTAAAAAACTAACTATTCACATATTCTTTTTTAGACTCAGGAAATTCTCCTGTATCGTGGGTGCGTTTACAAACATTTAAAAACACGTACATAAACATTTGTTTCCGTGGGGGAATCGAACCCGTGACACGCAGTGCAGCATTAGCTAATAGCAGCAATAGCTCATGTATAAACTATGTCGTCAAATTAGTAAAGAATACACACATAAATAAAGTCACAATTTCCATGGGGGTAGGCAGAAACTGTAGAACGCCAACTGCTACGATCTTTACTTCCACGTTCATGAAGGTCATAATTATACACATGCCAAAGATACAATGAATCAACTGCCCCGTTGGTCTAGTGGTCGCAAGCCCGACTGTTGAGTATGAAGTCCTGGGTTCGATTCGCGGGTCGGGTAAAGTGTTATTGGGTTTTTCCATCAAGAATTTCTCATTAGCAGCATTTTTATTTTATTTAAGGACTTAAATATAACGGGCAAAATGTGGGTTTGCTATTAGGTACACCTCTGCCTAACCCTTCGGGGATTACAGGCATGATGTTTTGTTATATTTTTGTTATAATTTATTACTGTTCTTTTATTACTGAACTACATTGCCTGTGTCAACGGCATATGAGAATTTAAGACCCATTAATGAAGAGACAATATTCTGCACTTCTCAGAACATAGAAAAGGTTTCCACGGAGTCTGGTTCAGTGACGTCACGCGAATCGAAACTGTCCGAACTGACATAAACTGTTGGTCGTATTGAAGGGTGACCATACCGAAACTAGTTTAGGGAACGATGTACTAAAAAAACTTAGATCTTAGCGTAGATTTGTCAAAAAAAGTCTTATTTCATTTTTGTAGACTCTGATATTAACTAAATGAAATAATCATCTATCGCTTTACTTCCGTTGTCGAGTGTTTTAGGCGTTTGCGTTGTAACCCGGTGGTCGTGGGTTCGATTCCCGAGGGAAGCATACTTTTTAAAGTTGTCTCCAGTTTGGCTAGGACATTGCAGGCTTGAAGCACCTGATTGTCTGATAAAAAGATGATTCCGTGTTTCGGAAGGCACGTAAAAGCCGGTGGTCCCGGCCGTCAGAGTCCCTTGAGGCAGTTTAGAAACTCTGACACTATGGTGTGTGGAGTCGTTAGACCTTACTGCCCATTTAACGTGGTAAGCAAAGCTTCTTCTTCTTACCGTATGGTAAGAAGAAGAAGCTCTCGCTCGCTTCTTTTTGTCGTATTTCGTCAACATGTTTAATAGAATATGACTAACACATATTAAAGACAAGTACACGTCCACAAGGAAGTATCAACTAAAGTATCTTTCAGAATACCTCATTTACAAAATAGAACATCCTCCGTCTCTAAAAAACAGACACGTCCGGTCATAGATACCCGGGCGTTGAGACACCCTAGTCGCGACGTCACAAAACTCGTAAAACTAGAAGAACTCTTGTGTTTTTCCAAGAATATCTTGAGAACAAAGAACTCTCAGCCAGTTCTTTGGCAAATGCTTATAGTTTGATTGAGTTATTTCAGTTTAAATGTTGTAGGTTAAAATACTTTACATTTATGAGTGCTATAACAAAGAATACATCGGTCGTCGGTTCGATCGTCGGTTTTCCCGAGTTCATATAACCCCAATCTATTTAAGTCGCGAGTAAATAGGCTTCTTCTGGGTAAGCTCGTTCCATCGTCGACCTCATCTCTGCCCTTTTTTTTTTTTTTTGGCGGGTGGGAAATCATCAAATAACCCCTCCCGCTCTTGGGCAGAGCAAAAAGGAGTGTCAGACTTCTACTGACTAAAAACCAGCCATTTTCTTTCTTAGCCCTTTACGTCGAGGCCGCGGTATCTCTTGCGAACAACCCGCACCCCCGACGGGCGCCCTTGCGCGCGTGGTACACGAACGCGCCGTCGACACGGCCTGTCGTCGTCATTCGACGTTTGGCACAATAGTTAGTCCATGATGGGTTAGGAAATAAAATATCCCAGAAAATCTATTTGTTAAAGTTATCCCACGACCACTCGTGGGATAACTTTAACAAATAGATTCCAAATTCCCACTGCTCTCATCAAAAGTATTAATTACTAACTGATCCCTCAAAATCCACCGAAAATAAAACAGACCGTTCATAAATAGAAATTTAATGATGACGTCAACTACGAAAAGAAACTCGTTGAACGCGAAAATCCTTGTATTTGTTCTTGTTCCCCGAAATGAGTGAAAAAGTTAAATGGGAAACTTTTGATTGATGTCCCAGCCTACGCTTCAGTTAAATTAAACCAAGAGTTGACATTATTTCAATAAATTTTGGTAAAATATGAATTAATATTTGAGTTATTTTAATAACTTATCCTTTGTGTCAAAGTTATAATGGATGAGATAACTATGATGATGTTAATTTATGTCGTACGTAATTAACCTTTCGAAAATAAATTATTGTTTATCTGTTTAAAGGCAAAATAACTTTAAACACAGTAAAGAAAATGTTTAAAATTCATTATGGAACTTATCGTATTACCAGGACGTAGTTCGTTTTTTAACGGCTAAGTATTCCCATACAACTGCTCTGGGAACAGCTACTGACAGCGTTGAAGAGGAGTTTTTTAAAGCCCTTTTATGGTTAGTTTATGTGTGTAGTTAGGTTATTACATTTTAGGCGGCATGGTTGGCGCAGTGGCTGCGCGATTGGACTGCTGGGCTGCGTGTCGCGGGTTCGATCCCCGCACGTAACAAATATTTGTATGGCCTACAGATAGTTGTTCCGGTTCTGGGTGTATTTGTGTATGTGAGTTTAAATGTTCGTAAACGCACCCACGACACAGGTGAAATTCCTAGTGTAGTTTTTATGTTATCACTAAAATATCCAGAAAAGGTTATTTAATTAGTCGAAAATGATGTTAACCTGTTCCTTTTTACACTATTCAGATTTTCCAAACGTTCTACTGCGTTTCTTTTTCTATAAAATATCGGACGACATAGGAATAACATATCGAAAATGTAGTAAACTTAGGACACAAGACAAGACTATAAAACCTAGATTTAGATCAAACACACCACAGAGCTATAAAGTTCGGTATTCATGACCTCATAAATATTGACAGAGTACAGATAATGTGCCATTCTATCACGATTACCTGCGAGTAAGGACACGATCACAGGCTCGGGCGATGTGATTTGCGTCAAAGCGACACACGCGCGGGACTGAAGTTTAAAACAGTTATTTTCAACCGGTTGAGCTGCATACGTTTAGTTTGTATGATAATGCATGGTTAGCTAACCGTCGTCTTTCTAAATCCAATAAGGCGGACTCCTAAAGATGACGGACTACTATTAGTTTATGTATCCTAATGATATGGGAATCCATTAAAAGGGTCTGTTGGGAAGAACTCGAAGAAAGAAAACTAACTTCACACCTATATACAAAAGCATTCCTTTCCGTCCGCCGCGCCGTTGCCTCGCAAGTCGCGTCACGATGACTTGAAAAACTACTTTTATTTGTTTTCTCTACAGTTTTACAAGACGCTTGTCGCTTAAGAACGTATGTCGTGGCCTAGGGGTAAGTACTGGGTACCGGCTTATCAGTAGTTAAAATTGATTGAATTGATAACTAGATGTCCGTTAGAACTGTTTCGAATTAACTAGGCAATTAATAATTATTAGAGATTCAGATAATAATGGTTATTGAGGAGTTAATAAGTGGTAATAATAATTGATAACAGCTGCGCCTGCGTTGTTATAGCCCATCCCTCTCCCGAGAGGAGGCCTTCAGTCTATATTGTGTCCACTGCAGGGACTCCCTGCTGTGGGCACAATATAGACTGATGATGATGAACTGCTCATCGGATCGATCTGAAGTTCTCGTGGCTATATAACAACAGCCATATAGGTCAATCTTTACGTTTAGCAGAGCTTGCCTAACTTTATCCATGAATTGGTGACTGCTAATTACTTAGAGAATTTCTGGAAAGTAGATACGTTAAGCAGTTAGTACCGGGTATAATTTGTAGATCTTTGATAGTCGTTACAGGTAAACAACAACCAGTCTTACCAAGGGGTATCGTATTACCTAGTACTAATTGGGTTGTGGAGGTCAGATTGGCAGTAGTTCTATATAAAATACTGGTATAGCATCTGGTTCATCGCATCTGATTAGACTAGAAGTCGAACAAAGGCTAGTTATAGGCCCAAGAGTGGGAGGGGTCATTTGATGATTTTCCACCCACCATAAAAAAAAAAGTCTAGTTACAGGCTAGCTTATCAAGCTTCAGCTAACGTGTCCATGCTTAGTTAATTGAAATATTATAATTTTCTATGGTATTTATTACACGCACCTCAGAATTTTCGGATTCAATCAATCAATCAACGATTCATGTGCGTATTGTATAATTATCAATTGCTCCGGTGAAGGAAAACATGGTGAAAGATACCACCATGCCTTTTTTTTTTATGGTTTGTGAAAAATCATCAAATAACCCCTCCCGCTCTTGGGCAGAGCGAAAGGGAGTGTCAGACTTCTACTGACTAAAAACCACCCATGTTCCTTCTTAGCCCTTCATGTCGAGGCCGCGGTATCTCTTGCAAACAACCCGCAGCCCCGACGTCGTCGGCCCTTGCCCTTCCATGTTGCTGACATCTCTTTGAGGCGCGCGTGGAACACGAACGCGCCGTCGACACGGCCTGTCGTCGTCATAAGACGGACGGACGGCGAGCTTACCCATCACTCACCGTCCACAGGCCCGCGTCTACGGTGGCCGGAAGCCATCACGTGGCCCCCGACACCCGGAGCGCCTCCCGCGGCGGCTGGGACGAGAGGTTCTTTCCCTCTCACGTTCCGCCACCTCCTTCGCTAGCATCACTGCTTCGCAGAAGGAGGCAAAACCGTCCCATTCCTCCTCGCTCCGGACCATGGCTTGCACCAGAGCCGGTTGCGAGAGGTCGCCGCATACCGTCGCCGCATACCGTATTTCCGTACCGTATTACCCAGTTCTAACAGATAGGCAGTCGCTCCGTGTAAAATGTCAGTATTCAACTACGGTTATTTAACCGGTTAGACTGGAAGCTGACCCCAATAAAGTTAGGAAAAGGCTTCGCAGATGACGAATTGAGAAGATAAAAAGTGAGTCTGATCCTAGTTCTCCTTTCTCTTTCTTTTCTCTTCCTTCTCTTTCTTGCTTCTGGTCGTATTGAGGCTGTGTCATGTTAATCCTTACTTTTAACAACATAACTTAACGTCACGGCAGTAATCCCCGAAGGGTTAGGCAGGGATGTAACCTGTAAAGTGTAACACCCACGTGTTATCAACACATCCATAAAGTTCCGTTATTACATTGCTGCAGGTCAAAAACAAAAGAAACACGAAACATCTTCAAGAAGTTGTTTCAACGTTGCTGTACCAACAATTTTGTTACAACTCGTAACATGGTTTACGTTACAAAAGTTGCTGTAACATGGTTTCGTGTCGTGACGACTGACAGCGGAAAGTGTTGTTACTTGCAACAACAAAGTTAAAACTTTCTTCTGTTGTTGCCATCTACTTTCTGATACGTGGCTGAGAAAAGTTATAACGCAGCTAGAGATATTCTCATTTAATTGCCTTTTTTTTTAGTTCTCGAAACTGTTGTAGGTTGTATGGTAATCAATATCTGATTGGCAACATAGTGAATATGAATTATAAATGACCAATACAACATTTCAAGTCATACTTATTTGGTTCATAATGTGATCTCGGTCGTGATGTTAACATTCGGGATATAAATCACCCTTACGTGAAATATGTCAACGCTTTAATTCCTTAACTTTAAATATGTAAGAATTTCTCATATTTATCAATGGTACATAGATATCTTTGGAACTTTAATAATATCTCCGAAACTATGCGATTTTGGACCACATATACGGACTTTTTGTTTTATTTTTACTTATTCCAAAAGTTGTGTATGAGATACAAAAAAAAACTCCTTATAATTATACAAATATGACACATTGACAGCGACTGTCCCCTGTTCAGGCCCACCTGTTGCATACGTTTTAAGATACCATCGTATCGTCATAATAGGGTAGTTAACTAAAAAATTTAATAAGTCCGTCAGATAGATTTCCAAAAAATATTGGACACGTATTTTTTCTTTTTTCACGTAAACAAATAATGAAGACGATACAGTGCTTTGAAAACTCGTGTGACGTCATATTCTAAGACATTAGTATGAAATTTTTTACCGCGTTTTATCTTCTTCAATTATTAAACAAAAAATACGTATCCAATATTTTTCGATAATCTAACAGACGGACTAATTAGAATCATATTATATTTAGTCAGTAAACATCCCTAATCAAGTTCAAACAGCCCTATGAAATAGCTTCGCCACAAGTTTATCTTGTTTAACTTCAGTAAAGTTTTCACGTAACTAATAGGAACTGAAGATGTATACAGCGTCTTGTCTATAAAGTTTTGTTTGCAGAATAATGTTTTGTAAAATAAATTCATCATTTTCTTGCTGTTCATAATGATTCACGGTGCGGCGTAGGAGAAAAAGGTTTATGATCTGCCTTGATACGTGCTTGATAAGTATTCATTCTACATGAAAACATGGCCAAATACTTAGGCATGATTGACTTAAAATGTAGCAGCGTAAATTGTGAAAGTAGGTACGAAATTTGTACTAAAGATGCCTATGCCCTTTGCATTCCAGGGGACACAAAGGCCATAACAAGGAACATGGATGGGTTTTAGGCAGCAAGAGTCTGACACTCCCTCCTGCTCCGCACAGAGCGGGAGGAGCCATTTGATGATTTTGCATCGCAAAGAAAAGATACATACCTAACACTAAAATGGAATGACAATGAACAACGAAATAAAGTTAAGGAATTAATTCAAGCTAGCTCGTGAGTTATGCACGTTTCTAACTAATAACAGCTGCTCGGGTCAATGTTTCAGGTGAACTCACGCTTGCCTAAGCTATCCCGTGGATGAGTGATCTGATCAGTCATTAGGTACATACCGAGTTTCCTCTGTGCCTTGGAAAGCACGTGACACAAAAGTTAAACTAACTCTTTTCAAATATTTAGCATGCTTAGCGAACTCGGCAGAGCTGCTTGTAAAAATAACAAAATATTTTTTAGTACAAACTCTTTCCACATGGCAATTTAATATTCGACTTTAATACGAGCTGGCCGCAAAACGAAATATTAATATTTAAAAAGGAAGTGTTTATTGAGTCTGGCAGTCCGTGGCACATGAATAAAGATGTGAATATGAGATGAAATGGAAGGAAATTAACAAGTCTGATGCAATCAAATTAACAGACACAGTAATTAAACATCTCTGCACGCTATGAGGCAATCAGTATTCTCTGCAATCATCATCTCTGCCTAGCGTTTTCTCAAAATTGGGTACAAGCCGTGCTCCACGACAAACGTTGGCGTGAATTTACAAAAAAAATAACTTCCTTAGTTTTTCTTTTTCTTTGCTCGGAACCTTAATTATTTTTAGACCTTATAACACATCTAACCATCTATCTGCCAGTAAAACACCCGTCGAAATCGGTCCAGCTATTTTGAAGATAAGCCGACAGAAAAAACGGACAGAAGGACAGTTTTTTTTTAATGTGTAAAAAGTCACGGTTGCCAATGCAGCCGTTTTATCTTGAATATCGACTGTATATGACTGATTTTTAGCAACGTAAAATGTCGTACATTTGGTACTTGTAATTACCTAATTACAAGTACCAAATGTACGCTGTGTTTCACAGAGCTACATATTATATATTTATGAAGTATTTTTAGAAACTAAACCCCCTTTTTTTAGGTGGTTGGAAAGCATCAAATTACTACTACCGCTCTGGGCAGAGGGTAGGGAGTGTCAGACTTCTACTGACTAAAAACCACCCATGTACCTTCTTAGCCCTTTCGGGCCGAGGCCGCGGTATCTCTTTCGAACAACCCAAACTGAACCCCTAATGGAGTTAAATAGGAGATGCAAATTTTGTATGGTAAATCAAGCACGCGAAGCCGCGGGCAAAGTTATTTATTAAAAACAATAATACGTATGAGCGCCACATTATACACGGCCACAACTCACTGCCCGCCATACATTTGACTAATTCCGAATGCTCTTTGTGTTGACATTAAACACGCCTCACGTTATTATGCTACCAAATACTGCAAAATTAGTGCACGACTAATGAGCTATTTTAGGCTAGTAGCGGTTTCCAATTTTGATTATGTTAGTAGTAGCAATATAACCATTTGAATATTCGGATTAAAATCAATAGGAACTATATCCAATGGATACTTCGCTTCAAACCCGAATAGCTGCCACTGGCCTTAACCGCAACCGGAGCGGACCCAGTAATGACTTCTTTTACCTCGTAAAAGAAAACTTGCATTGTGTTTTCACCAACAAATAGTCGAGCGGAAATGACTCAACGGGCAAAAAGAGTAAAAATAAGCTCGATCTGCTCTTCTTGTTAAATTTCTTTTTTGCGGTGAGAATCAGACAGCTAAACTCTTTCTTGGTGGAAACGCAAGCCTATTTCATTAAAATGAAGGCCACTTCGCTTAGTCATTTCCGATTCATTACTCTTTCGCGGTGGAAACCGTACTTTACAGCTGCTAGGTTGAAATAGCAGTGGGCTGGTCACATCTGCTGCCTATCGAAGGAGTAATGGGCAAAAATGACCACTCAGTGGATACCAAATAGCAGGAAACGACAATGCGGCAAGCCCAGAAGGAGATGGCGTAATGAGTTGGACTCTTTCTCGAAGCTAAGAATTACACTAGGTCGCGAAAAGTGGGTAGAAAGTAAGAGAGGCCTTTCCTCTACGGTGGGATAAATAGACTTCTAATAATAATGTCCAATGGATGCCCTTGGGTGTTCTGATATGAAATATTTTCGTGTCTGTGGCAGCTAATTCACAACCTACAGGACAGCAGCATGACAACTTTAGAAAAAGGATTTTTCGAATTTCCATTCCTCTTCAAAGCTCTTGGATTTGTCCTAAAAACATGTTATTATAATTACGAGATTCATGACTTTTGTGTTCGAACCTTGGTAAGTTTCGATCAACCTTGGTGTAAGATGGATGAATCAAAATAGGCAAGTCGGAAGTGAATGAATGCGGGCGCGGATACAGAATAATCCCGGCTTTTGTCACGGGACAAAACCCGCCCCTGATCGGAAAAAAACTGGTGAATTGACGCGAAAACCTTCTCATTTTCGGGTCATTTCACAAGCGTTCGCGGTAATGCGGGCTCTGTATTGTACGGATAAGGCTGCGCACATACGGGTCACTTGTCACAGCCACCGGTGGCTGGCGACAAGCTAAATAAAAAAGCTGCAATCCAACGCATGCGTTGCACAGCTAGTAAAGTATCAAAATCATGTAAATATGATTTTTGAAACGTATTGTATGGATTCGCCGCATACAGTGTAACGAGTGGCATCCAATCGCGACTCGGTGTCCGCGACACGCTATCGGTGGCCTCTCGCTACTACCCTTTTTTTTTTGGCGTGTGGTAAATCATCAAATAACCCCTCCCGCTCTTGGGCAGAGCGGAAGGGAGTGTCAGACATCTACTGACTAAAAACCACCCATGTTCCTTCTTAGCCCCTGCGCCGAGGCCGCGGTATCTCTTTCGAACATCCCGCAGCCCCGACGGGCTCGCTACTACCCTCATTGCCCACTCGTGGTGGCCACCGACTACTAGTGTCACCTTCGTTTGCACGGTACCAAAGGAAGTGGAGCAAGACAGCCACCGCTGGCAACGGTCGGTGCCCATTTGCGTGAAGCCTTCACGCATTTCGTAAAGTTGAAAACAAACAACGTTTTAGCGCAGACATAGTGCAAAATGGTAGTGTTGTAGCGGTGTTTTGAGTATCTAGGTTGCCTGTTAGGTATTTCTGAGCATTTGGTGAACGGTAATTGGGAAAACAATTTGCAAAAAAAAAACCGTCTTCAAAATCGACTAATTAACACATTTGACATAATATTATTCCATTTTACGACCAAAACACACGACTTATTACAGGGTATTTATGACTATGGCCATCGGACTTGGGTTCCGCCCAATGGGTGCCAATAGGGATAGTCAGTAAACACTGACTACAAAAAATATGATTTTAATTAGTCCGTCTGTTAGATTATCGAAAAATATTGGATACGTATTTTTTGTTTTATCAAATCAATAAAAATTGACGAAGATAAAACGCGTCTAAGATTTGAGTGGGGGTTGTGACGTCACTCACCGGTAAAAAATGTCATACTAATGTCTTAGAATATGACGTCACACGAGTTTTCAAAGCACTGTTCATTGTTTGTTTACGTGAAAAAATAAAAAATAGGTGTCCAATATTTTTTGAAAATCTATCTGACGGACTTATGAGATTTTGTTAACTACCCTATTGAGTTAGTTTATACATATATTACGAGTTTGTCTGCATGGTTATACTTTTTGCTAACTATGACCATGCAGTCATAGAGGCGTAGTGTATGACCAAAGAGAATATAGGAGTATTCTGGCTAGTCATACATGACTCTTCTTTGACTTGCTTTTGTATGTAAGGCTTTTATCAGGTTCTGCGGGTTGTTCGCAAGCAGCGGGTTGTTCGCAAACTGCGGGTTGTTCGCAAGAGATACCGCGGCCTCGACATGAAGGGCTAAGAAGGAACATGGGTGGTTTTTAGTCAGTAGAAGTCTGACATTCCCTTTCGCTCTGCCCAAGAGCGGGATGGGTTATTTGATGATTTTCCACCCACCATAAAAAAAAAAAACGGGTGACTAAGTGTAAAGTCGTTATTTCTGCTGATCAGATTGATACTGTTAGCCAGCGTCATCCCACAGCTGGGCAAACGCCTCTCTCCATGACTACCAATTGTTTCGGTACAGGGCCAATTATTTCTGCTATTTAAAAAAAGGAAAATAAAATGTTAAAATGAGACTGGGATACTACCAAGTAAAATAACAATGTTTTCATATATTTAATGTTAGGTACATTAAAACGAGAATTCATCGAGTATCTACAGTATCTTCCAAATCTTTGAATGAATGTCTTTGTTCACAAGTAGGTCATGCCACAGAACGAAGGTTACCAGTAAATCAACTTTGAACTTTATTGTGAAACCAAACGCGGTTTATTAGTAGTTAATTGAACATCATCATCATTATCTTGCCCTTATCCCAATGTATTTGGGGTCTGCGCAGCATATCTTCTTTTTCCATAATTGGTGGGAAGGAACATGGGTGGTTTTTAGTCAGTAGAAGTCTGACATTCCCTTTCGCTCTGCCCAAGAGCGGGAGGGGTTATTTGATGATATTCCACCCGCCCAAAAAAAAAAAAATAGTCTTATAGCAGGTGGCGTTCTTCAGTGTTTGCTAATCCCCCATGGGTTTATGTTATCATGATATTAAACTGCTTCGTTGGTATAGTGGTCGGAAGCCCGACTACAAAACATGAGGCCCTGAGCTCGATTCCCGGCGATTTCAAACAAGAATTTCTCAGTAGCAGTCATGGGGTCTCGATTTGTATCCGGTTGATGGAAATAGGCTCGCCCACTATTACGTGGGACAACAACAACAACAAAACAACACAACAACAGAACAACACAACAACAGAACAACAACAAATAACAACAACGACAACACAACTGTCGAAGATGTACTATTAGGGTACACCTCTGCCTAACCGACAGGCGTGATATTATATTTATGAATCTTATATGACTTATAGTGAAAGTTAGGCTTAGTCGATAAATGCCTAATTCTTAAAATGCCTAACAGCTTGAAAACGGACTAATTCTTAAAATGCCCAATTCTTAAAAGGATTGATAAGGACGGCACGGTTGGCGCAGTGGCTTAAGCAATGGACTGCTGCGTTGCGTGTCGCGGGTTCGATCCACGCACAGAACAACTACACACATCAAAAGTGTCTAGGGATCAAGCATTTTTATGCGGATTTCTTGAGATTGAGATGTGGCTTTGTAATAAATTTATGATTTTATAAATTTATATGGATCCTTTTTGGTGCATTTCATAATTTGAATCAGGAACTGTGAATCAAATTCGAGTAAAAGATGAAAATCAGCTGTCAATATTTTCCCTATAAAAACATACAACGCATTGAAGACATTATTAGTGCTACTGTTTCCCTACTACTGATTAAAACCAACGTTATTATGGAGCGGCGACGTCATTTAAGCAGGGAAGAAATGCTCAGAGCCGTGGGAATGATAGAAGCTGGTTCCCGGCAACGTACTGTGGCTTTAGCTCTGAATACAAGTCAGAGTGTTATCAGTCGACTTTGGACACGTTACCGAAGCACTGGTACCGTGGCTGAGCGCCATGGAGGACGGTATCGCTGCACCACACGGAGACAAGACCGATACATTCAAATCTTAACTCGAAGAGCTCCAACAATAACCGCCATGATGTTAGCCGTGAGGCTTCATCACTCTTCAGGGAACTTAATTAGCGACCAAACAGTCAGAAACCGCTTGCATGAAGTGAACCTTCATTCCCGAAGACCGCTACGGGTACCACCTATAGCAATGCACAATCGTAGGATTCGATATCAATGGGCTCTTGAACACAGAAATTGGGCAGAAGAACAATGGCGTTTCGTGTGCTTTTCTGATGAGTCTCGTTTTGGTATGAGACCGGATACAAGACGTATACGACACTGGAGAACCCCTAGACGCCAACAGCGATTAAAATCCTGCCAGGAAGTCCATCCTTATAGTGGTGGAACCATCATGGTATGGGCGGGTATTTGGATCGGCGGAAGAACTGAGTTGATTTGGATCAGAGGCAACCTCAACGCTCAAATTTATGCTGAGACGATTGTATCAGACGTCATCGTTCCTCTACAAGTGCAAATCGGTCCCTTATTTCAGTTAATGCATGATAATGCACGACCGCACACCGCAAGAGTTGTAAGACAGACTCTCGCCGCAGCTAACATCAATGTCCTGCCCTGGCCTGCTCAGTCGCCAGACTTGAACCCGATTGAGCATGCATGGGATATGCTACAGAGAAGAGCTCTGCCGAATATGGAGGGTATCCAGTCGCAAGAAGACCTTTTTTTGTTGTTGCAACGAACATGGGCGGCCATTCCACAGCGTGATTTGGATGAACTCATTTTGAGTATGCCAAACCGATGTTCTTGTGTTGTTAGTGTTCGCAGTAGAAACACGGATTATTAATTGTTTAAGTTACCCAATAAAATTTTAAAGAAAACTGTTATTTCAGTCTTTTTTTCGAACTTTAATGTTAGTGGTTCAAATGTCAAAAATCCCTTTATTAGGAAAATGGCAAATTTCTTTATTAATGCAAAGGTGACTTGGTTTATCGTTACTGTGACAAACGAAAACACTTTATTTGATGAATCCTTAAAGAAAATTTTAATTAATATCAATCAGGAGAAAAGTTATTGCAAAAATATATGTTGATCCCTAGACACTTTTGATGTGTGTATTTGTAAGGCCTACAGATAGTTGTTCCGGGTCTGGGTATTTGTGTATGTGAGTTTAAATGTTTGTGAACGCACCCACGATACAGGAGAAATTCCTAGTGTGGGGCAACGTTTTATTTAAAAAAAAAAAAAAAAAAAACTGGCAATGCCTTATTCTTAAATGGTCTAATTCTGGCAATGCCTTATTCTTAAATGGACTTGTTCTTAAAATGGCTTAAAAATATAACTTAAAAATTTGATTACATACAGGCAACGGGATAAGTGATACTATCTGCCGTTTTGCATTTCCATTAAATTCAAGGAGGTTAAAAAAAACATGATAGCATTTTTTTTATAGGTAACGAAAATCGGTAAGTTCTCGTCCTATAACCATGTTTATAATGACCAGTACAATCGCTTCCCTAAATCCTCATACCAGTTATCTTAGTTTTCCTGTAGGACTCAACAAACACTAATTTTCTAATGCAGTACGCAAGCATTCCCCGCCGTGCGGTCGCTAAACATTTGTGCAAGTACGTGTATGATGGCAGAGATTGCTTCGTTTGCATAACTATTACTCCACATGTGCAGTAATAATTCTCTGTAATATGCTATTTTATGGCTCGTCTCAACTAAATTTAATTATATCCCTTTGTACTGGAGCTTTCTTCGGGAGATGGTAAAGTTCAACTTCATTGTGGTTAAATTTCACAAGCAAACGTGGATAAACCAAAATATATCACGCTTGTAATCCCGAACAAGTGAGGCAGAGGTGTACCTAATAAATTTCCCCAGTTATGTTTTAAGTCCCTTCTAATAGAGCAACCCTATTGCCAAATTTCACCTCTTTAAATGAATTCATTGCAAGACCAGATAATGAACATCTTAGCGTCGATCTGGCTTGGTGGAAATGGAAAGCGATGGATAAGATCCACAATGGGCGCAACGCTCCCAAAATGGCAGAATAAAAGTATTATTCGATGATTGACGGGTTTAATGTAGTAGGCAACACAGACGCCAGGTATTCACAGTATAAATACATTGGATTTTGCTGGATGTGAGACGTACGAAACTAGTCAAAGTGGCGACACTTGGGGGAGGCCTATGTTCAGCAGTGAATGTCTTTAGGCTGAAATAATGTTAATGATGTTCATTCAGTCGCATTACTTGAACTTGGGTTTAATTTAGATCTCGTGGAATCTTTCCGCTCCGGAAACAAGGTCAAAGTATTTAATTATGAGTAGGTAATGGTTTAGGTTCATAAATAATTTATATAGTTATAGAAATTATTTCGGGCCACGCCCATAGTGTTAGTAACAATGATCTTCATTTTTAGTATATACTCGTCGATTTGAAAACCTCCTTTTTATTTTAGTATTTCGCGATACCAGTACAAATACATTTACATTTTCTTTTTAAAGACACGTGTAAACTTGTTTTGGTACCTTTCAACTCCAGATCCAATACAGCTAAGCTATTGGGAGCTATTCAAATCTGTTACATTGCTTCAAGCACAATACGGAACCGTCCTTGCACGGGGGAATAGGTGTTCAATATTCAGAGGGTAGTTTTATTTACATACGGGTATTATATATTGTAAGTAAGTAAATAGATTTACGTAGTAAGTAAATAGAGAACCATTTATTTCGTGCCCGAAATAAATGGTTGACGTAGCCACGCCCATAGTGTTAGAATCTTAATTTCTAGCGTTAGTCGACATACATAAGCTGATACATATATAAACTCATCGATTTGAGAACTTCCTCTTTTTTTTTCGTCGCTTAAAAACAAGTTATTATCTAAGGGAACGAAAGCTTGAGGTGAAATCGTTAAAAGTCTACCGTGCCTTGTCTATGAAGAAGTAGATAGAACCTCTGTGACAAGCTCCCTTACCTAGAGATTATATAACAAAACACTAAAAGTTAAATAAAAATATACCTGCAAAAAATCTACCCTAAAAAAGTGGTACAAAAGACAAGAAAAGCCCAAGGATAAAGAACAAGATTAATAACACCTGTAATATACAAAGTTCGCGACTACAAGGCGGGACAACACGATCTATCACCAGCGACCCACAACACCACGCTCGGGAGATCTCGCCTGTCATCCTGATTCGGGAAGGCAAGGCGGAAATGTAAAAAAGTATCGATATTTAAAAAATGCATCAGTATCGATGGCGATACATTATAAAAAAACTAAATTTATTGCAAAAATTTCAGTAGCAGGTCGATTTTGCAATTGAAAAAAAATCTAAATATTGTAAATTTTTTGTAAGATGTTGGTGTTTGCTAAAAAGGATAAGTTTTCAATTTGATAAGAAGGACAAGACAGTGGGGGAAAACTAGTATTTTTTACAGACCATTGATCTAAGGCATTTTTTTTTCGTAAAATATTTTTTATTCAATAATATTTTTATTAATTATATTGTTTTCAATTCCCTGTAATTAATCAAAATATTAAGAATCGATGCATCAAAATAAAACTTGAAAGGTGTCAAGGGACACCCGGATGGAACGAAGTTATTGTTATTATTTTTTATTATTTATTATATACAAAAAACCTGTATACACTCAACAAAAATAATCGTCGCGACACCACACTGTTCAATACGAAATAGAAAGACGAAACAAAAATAACTGGCTTGCTTTCTATAAGAGAGAGAGAGAGAGAGACAGAGAAACACGAGTGTTGTTACAACTTTTGGTCTTCATTTTTTCCGTCTAGCTTTTTTCCCCCGTTCGCAAATCGCGATAAGGAACTTCGTTCCAAAAATATCGAAATTTTGACTTGCCAATATCTAGGTTGTAACGCGAAATATTCTCCAGTAATATGATTGCCATTACCGTATCGAGGTTTAATTAATATTTGTTTTACGTAACACAAATGATTGCGAGGCTTGTCACTTGGTGAACCATGAACTAATTCGCTTCATATTTGCTGGTTTTGTGAGCGGATAAAAAAAAACAGGATAGAGAAAAAATCCAAAACTTTGTAATGTATAAAATTTTAATGGCTTGATGAGTCTTTAAAAAAAAATTGAGGTTTAAAAATTCTTTCTGAAGCAGGGCAGTGCCATCGAGCTCGACCTCACCGAAGGTGGTGTGGCGGTCTGATCATGTTTGCGGGACTAAAATTAAATAATAGTCCTCCTTAGCCTCCTCTCGCCAATCTTAGCGGAGATTAGCCGTCGGCGCCGCGCAAGAGATATTTAATGCACGAATGTGTGTGCAGGCACAGGTGGGCACAGATGGTGGCGGTGGTGGTGGTGGTCAGGTGGTGTAGGTGGTGGTTTGCGGGACTAATATGGTCAGAGTTCGCACATGATAGAGAGCTATGAAGGGCGAAAGAGGATGCCTTTCCTCAGCAGTGTCCGGCTAAAATCTTTTCACATCTACAATTCCACAGTGAGTTCCCAAAATTACAGCACAACAACTGTCTTGTGCAAAACAAGAGAAACATATAAACATTATTATCAAAAAAATTCTTTTGAAAATAAAAGTCCAACGTTCCAATCAGAATATTTTCGATACTAACAAAAACCTCCGCGGTGCAAAAAGCTCTGGTATCAAAGCTAACATCAAAGTGCTTTGATTGAACTGTCAGTCACAACCCCGACATGTGTTAGTTTGATTGGCTGGATTGTATTTGGAAGTGACAGTTTTGTCATATTTTGTTTGTGTGTGTGTTAGGAACTGGATTGATAGGCAATAAAGATTAGGTGTTTTTTGGTGGTACTCTTTTAGTATGTAATTCAGGAATATACCTAAGTAAAATACGTCCTCTTTGTCCAATTGATGACGCGTTTTTAAGCTGGAACATAACATATATAAAGTAAACATATACATTTTAACTTTCAGTAAAATGATAAAATCTTGATATTAGTTTCGAAAGACGTATGATCTGCTAAATAGTTTAGCAATTATATGTCATGCACTTAGTTAAGTACTATATTAGTGAATCTTATAACCTACTTTATTAATTTTGTTTCTTGAGAAAAATATTTATCTTATGGTATGGGAACTTTTAACTAACGAAAGTTTTTTGTCAGATTTACAGATAAACCAGATGCATTAGGGACTATAGAACCAGAATGAAACAAAAGTTTTCCTCTACCTTGTTCATTACTCGCTTAGCTAAGCACACTATTGCGAGCGAAAAGTTCAAAAGCAAAAACTTATTTATTACAGGTATACTGAAACTTTACAAAAGCTATAAAATTTTAATCTTATTTAAGCAACTTTCTAGCATTCAATATAAATTTTGCATTTAAGAGCTCGAAAGCTGATTCGAATACAAAACTTTTGACGATAAGTGCAAATTGAGAATTCTTTATATACATTATTGTTAGATAAACACTATAAGTTTTTAGATTGAAGCTTACTTAGAAGAAGATTTCCAAGATGAGATAGGAGAATGGAGAGAGTGTCAGTAAATACTTATAACTTGAAGTGAAGTTGTGGATCACAATGACAAAGAAGATTTAAATTAATTGAATGATAAGGCATATTTAACTACCTCGTAACGAATGCTAAGTATATGTACAATACATGAATGAGTATAACTAACTATGAACCCTGATTGTGTACTTCACTACATATTATAAAACAAATCCTCCACCGCGTCTGTGTGTCAGTCTTTCTGTTCACGATAAACTCAAAAACTACTGCGCCGATTTGCATGCTGTTTCACCAATAGAGTGGTTTACTAAGAAGGTTTAAATATATAACTTGACGTGGGCAAAGCTACGGGCATAAGTTAGTTACACTATAATTTGTGCAAGGTGATGAAAAAGTGCTGATCAATGCGTGTCAATGACCTGACCCCACTTCTCACAACACTTGGCCTCTTCTTCTTTATACGAGGGGTCAGATAATGCTGAGAACTGTCTGTACCATACATGACTCGTACAGTTGCAGCACTAAAATTAAAGAAAACGAATGATTACTTTCTTTAAAGTATTGATTTGAATGAAAAAGAAAAGCAAATAGATAAATAATGGTAAATGTGATAACGTAATGACATAATAAAGTTTATAGTTACAGGGTGTAAACAAACCCTTTATGAAGCCGTCAAACAAGTATTATGTACATCAAACTAAGTAGCCCTACCCAAAAAATATTACTGGAAAACGACTTTTTTTTTGGGTGATAAATTACGGAAAAACTCTATGTAGCACTCTTAAAACATTATGCTAGTGGATGCTTTGAATAGTAAACGCGTCATGGAGGTTATTAAAGTAAAGTTATAACCTGAAAAACTAGTATGAAAAAAAAACAGCTGTGAAAATTTAGAACTTTGACCCTCAATATCTCCGCAACTAGGCGTTTCCCAGGTATAGTCTATAACAAAAAAATGATTGCACTGACGGAGAGAACAAGTACCTACCGGCTCCGTTAAGGGTACTTTTACACCCAATATTGTAAGGTTAATAAGAACTGCCACTCGGGTCGATCTTTAGGTAAAAGCTGTGCTTGCCTAGGTCGGTCTGTGGATGGGTGACCGCCCGACATACCGAGTTTCCTCCGTGCCTCGGAAAGCACGTTAAGCTGTTGGTCCCGGCAGCCATATATAGATCTTTGGCAGTCGTTACAGGTAGTCAGTGACCTGAAATTCTGACATCCAGTCTTACCAAAGAGTATCGTATTACCTAGTATTAAACCTAAATAAATAAACCTATAAAAATTCTGATGAAACTGGGCTAGTGGCGAGAAAATATCGAACTATAAGACAAACATAATATCACACTTAATTCATGGAAGGGCTAGGCAGATGTGTACGTATATCAAAACTTACATTCCTATGGAGTTTCTTGCCAGTTTTACTCCAACGCAACGCTTCTTAACCGACTTCCAAAAAGGAGGAGGTTTGTATTCGTGTGTATGTATTTTTTTTATGTATGTCCGCGCATATCTGATCTCCGTCCATTGTGAACCGATTTTCGAAATTATTTTTGTGTTCGAAAGGGTATACTCCCGATGTGGTCCCATTTTCATTAAGTCAGGATCTGATGATGGGATCCCTGAGAAATCGAAGGCAACCCCCAAATTTTAAAGGCACTTACTCGTATGACGTTCTCCATATATTTTTTAAAGTTGTTCAAGTATTTGGGTATGATCATCAGAATGTCATGTCGATTCGCTGATGATGATGGGAGGTACAACTCCTCAACGGTTAGGAGTTGAAAGAAAATATAAAAAAAAACCGACTTCAAAAAAGTGAAAAAAGCAAAACTACAAAAAAGTGAAAAATAAACTTCAGAATAGATTAGCTTCTGAAGTCGGTGGCAAAAAAAAACGATAATAAACAAACAATGTCACCGACTTCAGAAGCTGATTTTTTTTCTGAAGTTTATTTTTCACTTTTTTGTAGTTTTGCTTTTTTTATTTTGTATTTGTTTCGACTATTCAAAAGTGCCTGTAACTGGCCTACTTGAAATAAATGCTTTGATTGTGATTGTAAAAGAAATCATGAACCGGAATATTCGCATTCGTAGTCGTGTAAAACGTTGCTAAAATTTTTTTTTTTGCTAAACCTAATAATGAGACCCTTCTACCGTAACACCAAAATATAGCTTTCCCACTCTGGGACGAAGGCCTCCTGCTGTTGGTAAGAACTTGCCATAATCCACAATGCGTTCGAGATCAAGAAAAACCGACATGTGCTAAGGGGATCGGACAAAAAAAAAACTAATTAGTCCGTCAGATAGATTTCCAAAAAATAATGAACACACATTTTTTCTTTTTTCACGTAAACAAAAATTCAAGACGATACAGTGCTTCGAAAACTCATGAACTCCTCGAAAACGTCACAATATTATTATGTCAGTACATTTTTTACTACAATGCACTTTTTTCACGCATTTTATCTTTGTCAATTTTGCTCTGCCCAGAGCGGGAGGGGTTATTTGATAATTCCCCCCCCCCCCCAAAAAAAAGGATAGTTTTCTTTCTCTAACATGACGTGGTTATTGTGCCTAACCCAGTGTCAAAGTTCTTATATCGCCCATGGGTTTCTAACTTAGCTTAGCCATCGAAAATTATCTCTCAGTCATGCTAGTTTTCTTACGATGTTTGTAGCGTGTGGTAACAATGTAGATTTACCCGGCTATGGGTATGCATTGCCGTACAATGCGCGTGATAGACAATTAGTTGCCTGAATTGTACTGCACGTTGTTGAGATTAACGAGGCTATTCTAGTATTTACTAGGTGTGTGTGCCTACCGATTATGATGTAACGATCTGCAGGGCTATATATTGTGTATCTTTTTAAATATCAGTGGTAATCATAGTGCCCATCAATTAACTGTCAAATGGTTCCATTTTGTACCAAACCATAAACATTTGACAGTTAATCGATGAACACTATGATAGCCACTGACATTTAAAAATATACGCAATAGCCCTGCTGGATGGATTGGGATCTAAGAAACTATGCTTGCATGCAAACCTTTGGTGTGGCTGTAGTATTTTATATCAATACTAGCTAATGCCCACGGCTTCGCCCGCGTGAACTTTATATACTAAAACCTTCCTCGAGAACCACTCTATCCATTGGTGAAAACACTATAATAATCAGTGCAGTAGTTTTTGAGTTTATTGCGAATAGACGATAGACAGACAGACGACAACTTTGTTTTATAATTGTTGTAGTGATAAAATCACGAAACCAGTTTAGGATTCGGAAAATCTCTCTTTATTCCTTAATACTCAAAAATCGTCAGTAGTCCCCTTTTCCAGTTTGCGTACAATATTTTTCCCTGTTTATTTGTGGCCAGTTAATTAAAGCAAACTTTGAGAAAATGTTACTTGCAAACCCTTCCAAGAAACAGTCAAAATTAAACCTTTCTCCGTCGTGACAGGGTTCTTTCGAAAAGCGTTAAACGTTCTGCGTTTGTTAAGTTGTAAATCACTTTCGAAGGCAATTTTGGTCCACCCCTATTCCTTGTATTGTGAAAAACGACGTATACTTGGTTACTTTCAGTCGTAAAAAAATAACACTCAAATCTTAACCTTGTGACCTCCGAAATAAGACTCCAAACTACCTCAGCATACTTTGAACAGTTTATCTTAGAAGTTAATGGTTTTATTTTGAAACAACCCGAAACATTTTCGTAGATGTCTGTACATTTTTTATTTCGAAGTATTAAGTGAGAACATTTTTTAAGGTAATTTGCAATAAATTGTGACAGGGAAAGTGCCTTGAAGATTTAAGAAATATTGTTTAAATAAATACGAACTTGATTCATTTGAGTCTGGATTAAAATAAGATAAAATCTACCTAATTAAAAGGTACGTAGGTACGGTCAGCATCAGAAGCAGCTTAACATTTCGGAATTGTAATTATTTGATGTACAAGACTCCAGCTGTTATTTTTAATGTTTCAGAACATTATTCTTTTAAATATTCCTTACTGTTCAATAATTTGTTAGTAACGAGTAATATCTAACAAGTTTTTATTAAAAACCTGCTTTGTAACTTTAAGTAGTGTTAAGCTACTTCTGCTGCTGATCGTACTATTCTGTCGACAACTAAATCTTTACTAGTCACTCACTAGTAAACTACTACTACTTTAACTAGCTAACTAACCGCTACTGCCACTGCCACTGCTACTGTCTTTAATTAGTACTGTAGTAGTAGTCTAACTGCGGTACTCAGAGATATTTAATGATTACTTAAGCCGTTAGTTAGTAAATATTTGACATACTTTTGTATGACAAAACTGTCAAAACCTTTACTAAGTGATGGCCTAAGTAATCATTAAAGCTCTCTGAGTGCGGCAGTGTAATAAATCTCATGTCAATAATAATTGATCGAATCAATCGACTTGTCTACCGCCAGATTTTCCAGAAACAATCATACACTAACATGGTTTAAAAAAGGAAAAAACGTGCTTCAGCAAATCAAATCAAAGAAACTCACTATAAACATGTTCTAGGATAGGAAGTTACACAATATGCATCGTAACCAAGAACGAAATAAAATAGTAAACATAAATGAATTGTTCAATGAAACTTAAACCATATTCATCTCTATTTAAATTGACCTAACCAAAGCCAATTGAACTACTAACTAACTTTACTGCATTGCATGAAAATATTTGTGTTACACATTATTATAATATTAATAGTGAGACTATTAATATCGTATTTCTGTGGAATATGTATTTTACAAAAGCCGAAAGCCCAAACACAGTTAAAACATAAACTGACACGTGACTCCGTTCAAATGAAGCCATATTGTTTCTCGTTCGAAAATGGAACGAACACGTTTCCCGCGGTTTATGAATGCAATGGCGTACAATGCGGGTAATAGACAATCTGTTGCCTTGAATAATGTTGTGTACGTTGCTCGTTGTTTGGAGTAACGAGGCTGTTGTAGTGTTCTCGGTTGATTGTGCTTACTGGTTATAATGAAGCCATCTGGATGGGCAGGGATCTTGGAATATTTGCTTATGTATGGAAACATACTACGCCTGTAATCTTGGATAGGTTGGGCGGTAACTAACAGTACACCCAGTTTTTGAAGGTTATGACTAAGCTCAAGGGTGCCTATCGCTATCAACCGGGCACAAATCCAGACCCCGTAGCTGCTACTGAAATTCCAGATGGATAAACCCATTTGCACTATGCCTGGAAATCTAATCCAAGAGGTCATGCTTAGCAGTCACGCTTACGATTTCTAGTCCAGCGAGGCATTGAAAGACATCTCTACTTTTTCACCCTTTAACGGCTGAAGAGATTGCACTGTTTAACACACGGATAGACCATTACTTGGACATTTTATTTCAAAAATACGTTTCCGTGGAATATTTTCAGACATTTACGATATCAAAACTGTAGGCATGAGCTAGCCATGTCGTTAAATTGCGATTGATGGAGGAAACTAAAATAGTAATAGAACAAAATGTTCCACAGTGAAGTCTAGCCTTAAGAAAATTGCGGATTCAACAGTTGGCAAGTACTCTCACCCATTCACGAGACTCTATTAGCTGGAAGCAATTAATTTAGAAAGAGACACAACCATAAAACCATCCTTCTTCTCGCTCCCTCATTCTATCGTTACTCCGGCCTATTGTCCGTCGTCTTTGATTACTGCCCGACCTACTTCTAGCACCAATTGTTAGGTACTTCACTCGGAAGTATAACAAACAGACATTCTATAAGGGTTTGAATAGACGGCCCTCTCCCGTCTTCGAGTGTTTTCACCTCTCGGAGTAAGTGATGCAGAGGTACTGTAATGTTGTTGGATCCTTTAGAGGGGACAGGGACTATAATTCTTCATACAAATGCATTCCCCTTTTTCTTCCTGAATCGTGCCTCTATAAGCAATTGTTTTTACTTCATAAAATCAAGGTCTGCTGTAGACATGTCAATTCCAGGCTAATTCGACAAGTTTTTGACATAATTGTTTATAGGAACCTAACATACTCTACTCTTTCTTAAAACGTAAATGAATAATGGAATCGGCTTAGTTTTGAGAAAAAAAGAGAGAATCGCTTATGAACAAAAAATAATCTACAGACCGCCAATTCAAAACATTCCAAAATTCAGTAAAACTCATTTTTTTTTTTCTAAAATTATCAAATAACCCCTACTGCTCTTGGGCAGAGCGAAAGGGAGTGTCAGACTTCTACTGACTAAAAACCACCCATGTTCCTTCTTAGCCCTTCATGTCGAGGCCGCGGTATCTTTTGCAAACAACCCGCAGCCCCGACGGAAGTAAACCACACCTCGAACGTTAATCTCATCCATTTCAGCATGACTACATAATATTATAAAACAAAGTCCTTCGACACGTCTGTCCGTCTGTCTGTATGTCTGTTCTTGATAAACTCAAAAACTATTGCACCGATTTTCATGTACCGTGTCACCAATGGATAGAGTGGTTCTCGAGGAAGGTTTTAGTATATAATTTGACCGACATTCACGCGGGCAAAGCCGCGGGTATTAGCTAGTTCTAGGTAAAGTAAACACCGCATTGAAATCGTAATCCTAAACATTATCACTAAAGTGACCTCAAACCTTAATATATTATGTTTGTGTGGTCATTCAAAAATTACGGTTCAGCGGGGTGAAACCGTCTGTGTTTAAAACCCTCATAAATACAGATAGTTTGCGGTTTTTACTACTGGATTTTATGTAGCTTTAGGTTAATCTATTTGTTTTGGGCGCTGATTTCGACCAGTGTCATAATAATTCTAGATTGTAATTTTGCTTGGACAAGGTACTTATGACTCATACATAAACATCAGACCTATAATTCCGCCCGTCGGGGCTGCGGGTTGTTCGAAAGAGATACCGCGGCCTCGACACAAAGGGTTAAGAAGGAACATGGGTGGTTTTTAGTCAGTAGAAGTCTGACACTTCCTTCCGCTCTGCCTAGAGCGGGAGGGGTTATTTGATGATTCCCCCCACCCGTAAGAAAAAAAGACCTGATTACCCGCGAAGGGTTACTTAGGCAGAGGTGTATAGTGTACACCCATAATCATTAATTCACCCAAATTTCTCAAAGGCACGGTTGGTGCAGTGGCTGGGCGATTGGACTACTGCGCCGCGTGTCGCGGGTTCGATCTCCGCACGGAACAAATATTTGTATGGCCTACAGCTAGTTGTTTCGGGTCCGGGTATTTGTGTATGTGAGTTTAAATGTTTGTGAACGCACCCACGATACAGGAGAAATTCCTAGTGTGGGGCTACGTTTAAAAAAAAAATCTAGTTATGTTTTAGCCCCCCATCAACTGGACACAAATCCCGACTCCGTGGCTGCTACTGAGAAATTCCTGATAGAAAACCAAATAACAGTTTTTAACCGACCAGAGGATCGAACCCAGGACCTTATGCACTGCAGTCGCGTTTGCGACCACTAGACCAAGAGAGGGCTATGCTCGAAATCTCCTTGCGTGATCACATCAGAAATGAAGACATCCCGCAAGAGAACCAAGGTTACCGACATAGCCCGAAGAACAGGGTAGTTGACAAAAAAATCTAATTAGTCCGTCAGATAGATTTCCAATAAATATTGGACACGTATTTTTTTACATAAACAATAAATGAAGACAATACTGCAGTGCTTCTAAAAGTCACGTGACGTCACAGTTTGGTACATTTTTTACCAGACAGTGACGTCACCCTCACGATCTTTGACTCGATTTATTTTCGTCTATTTTTATTAATTTGATAAAATAAAAAACACGTATCCAATATTTTTCGATAATCTAACAGACGGATTAAACAGAATCTTATTTTTTTTAATCAATCAACTACCCTATTGTCAAACTTAAGTGGCAGTGGGCAGGGCACATTGCTCGCAGAACGGATGGCCGATGGGGCCGGAAAGTCCTGGAGTGGCGACCGCGAACCGGAAGAGGTTGCGTTGGAAGGCCTCCCCTAGGTGGACCGATGACCTGGTGAAGGTTTCAGGGACCCACTGGATGCGAGACGCACGGGACCGGTAAATGTGGCGATACCTGGGGGAGGCCTATGTCCAGCAATGGGCGTTTTTTGGCTGAAATGATAATGATGATGAATTGTAATAAAGTAAAGATCAGTATGGTTATATAAGTATCTTTCTAAATACAAACAGGACAGCTCGATTATGTGTGTGTTTGTCCGTGGCGTACGTCTGTGTGAGCAGACGGCGGCAAAAAATACAAGGCAATATACCTACCCTTGGATGTATTATAATTTATTACAAAACTTTGTGTTTCTTAACGTTTAACGTTATGATGTACTATTTAATGTTATTTTAACAATATAAGAGCTGTATTCACGAGAACACTGCCGACAAACTGTCCTGCAGTTTGGCAGAAAATTTGTATAATACCCACTCATGTAACTTTGGTTGAAATAAATAAAAAAAATAAAAAATAAAAAAGTAATTACTAAGCCAAAAATACGCTCCGGAATCTTTAACTTTTCTTAACAGGACCAAATAGTTCTTTGACTGTTTCAATTCAATTTAGGATGAAACTAATTAACAAGGAACTAATCTTGCGAAAAAAAGTTAAGTAGTATTGGGAAAAGCCGATTAATTAAAGAGATTTCATTAGGAGTTAACAAGACTTAGGATAAATGTCGCTGTAGGCAACTTCTAAAGATTTCTTACTAATTTGTTTTGTATAAGTTTATATTAGTATAATGTATTGTGCTTTTATGAAAAAGTCCCCTGCTCAAATGGAACTATATTGTATTAAGTTAATATATTCGTAAGTTTTGTTTTTATCACATGATATAGTCAATAGTCAAATAATATAGCTTATAACCTTTCTCGATATAATTATATCGACTATCCAACACAAAAATAATATTTTTTTCAATTCCAACAATTGTTTTTTTGTTCCTGAGATTAGTGTGTTCAAACAAACAAACTCTTCAGCTTTATAATATTAACAATAAAATAGATTAAAAAAATACAACTGCTGTAGTATAAATATACAATTATAGAATTAAAAAAGTGCTGAAATATGAATAAATAACTATTAGCTTGAATTTGGTCTAGTAAGACTTACCAAACTACACCTGTAACAAACTTAGGTGGAAAAAGATTAGGCAGATAGTGCTGTAGATATTTCCTTTTCTTAATTTTTTAGACTTAACATTCAAAAAATTACTTACAATATTCCTAGTTAGGTATTCCAAGAACTATAGTTCCATTTGATAAAAAAACTGGACAATGTATTATATAACTTAAAGGTTCAAAACTGTACAACTTTTGTGTCTACAAGTTTAATAATGCCCCAAAGACACCACTGACCTTTAAGGTACTTCTCGTAAACATGAAATTGGACTTTGCCAATATTCATTTAGAGTGGGATTTGTTTTGCCTGAAGCCTTGGTATTCGCAGTTTTTAGTAATAGGATTGTTGTGTTTTAATAAAACATTTTGGGATTGTTAATCGGTGGACTACATTACTGATTCTCTAAAGCTTACTTATAGAGATAGAAAATAATATGTAAGTGACATCGTCATTCAAACTTTTACCATGGATTTAGTACAGACAAGCAAATCGATCAAAATGAGACGCTTTTAGCCTTATATTTAGGTGTTATAAACGATAGAGTCGAGAAAATAAATGATTTGCGAAAATAATAAATTCTTGACTAAATTGTTGTCTTTTTTCCTCAGTGCCCTTTACGTACACTTCAGCCAAGAGATTAAGGGTGGCAGAAGAAAGAGGAGGTTTATACTCAACAGTGGGTGATCGCGAGCTGAAATGGTGATGAAGAATTATCAATTTAATGGAAAACAAGAACGCAGTTTAACGTTGTTTTTCCCCGAAAACTGTTTCTCTTGCCAGCGAAAACCACTTAAGCTTCAGCAACTTTAAAGATCTTAATCGGTGAGAATTCATTGCTCGCAATAAACGTATTTTATTTGAACGCGACACTTAAGTCGGTGGCGTTATTACCTCGGTCGGTATCGACTGTTAGACAAATAGTCGTTTGGTCGTAATTTTGAGAATACACCCTTAATTTGTTGATTGTCACTCCGACTGTCTTTAAAGATTAAAGTTTTAATTGACTTTTTTTTGTTGGTGGTTTGAAGGGATTTATGAAAATATTTGTGCAAAAAATTATTTAAATTAGATTTCAAAGTGTTGGATAGTAATCTTTGAGGAGTGGTTTAAACCTTCTAAGTTTGTTTTCAAGATTGCGACAGACTGTGCCCAGTCGGCAACAGACGAGGAATTACCAATATTGTTAGCTGCGTTAGCCTTTTTTTTTTGGGGTGGGAAATCATCAAATGACTCCTCCCGCTCTGGGCAGAGCGGTAGGGAGTGTCAGAATTCTACTGACTAAAAACCACCGATGTTCCTTCTTAGCCCTTGTACCGAGGCCGTGGTATCTCTTTCGAATAACCCGCAGCCCCGACGGGTGAGAATACACCCTTCATTAATTTGTTGATATCACTCCGACTGTCTTTTAAAGATTAAAGTTTTAATTGACTTTTTTTGGCGGTCCTTTGAAGGGATTTGTGAAAATAATAGGTTGTAGCGTGATGTTATTGTAGCCTATAACCTTCCTCGATTAATATACTATCTAACACAAAAATATTTTTTCTATTCCAACCAGTGGTCCCTGAGTTTATCGCGTTCAAATAAACAAACAAACTCTTCAGCTTTATAATATTAAGTATAGATTTGGGCAAAAAATTGTTTAATATTGATTTCAAAGTGTTAGACGGTAATCTTTGAGGAGTGGTCTAAAACTTCTGAGTTTGTTTTCGAAATTGCGAGAGACTGTGCCCAGTCAGCAACAGACGAGGAATTACCAATATTGTTAACCGCATTAACCTTCGATAGCCTTACCGTTCTAGGCAAACGTAGCTTAACCATAAAGATCAACTTTTGCGAGTAATAATGTTTATTCACAATAAGTATGTACATTTTTTTACAGTTACAGTGCTTAATCTAAACTAAAAGTACACAAAAGTATTTGCATTTGAGGCCGAACTAGGCAAAGCCTGTATTTCAGCCCTCAATGCCGATCCCCCTGAGTTACCAATTATATTAATTTTGAAATCGCAATGAACAACGCATGAATGTACGATTGAACGTATGTTATTCAACTTAAAAAAAAAAAAAACAATAAAATGTAGAGAAAAAAATAAAAAAAGATTACAATTTTTTAAAAGGAAACATTGTTTTGTGTCCAGTCCTCTCTTTGTGTGTAGTGACGGTGTGCATGAATGAGTGTAAGAGGGTGTGTGAGATTGCGGAACCTGACTTTAAGTTGTATCTTGAATTATTTAACCAGGTATCTGAAGTAGAAGTTCAGTCTCCTCATACGTGAGTTTCTGTAGGTATTCACTTACCGCAGCTTTACAAGATTTTTTTGTCATCGGGTAGATGTTTAGATTTTTATTTATTTTATTGTAGATGTAGGGGCCAATAAATGAGGTAAATCTATTGCTAAATTTGGTTCTAGAAAACTTGGGTTGTGGGCAAACCAAGTGTTTAGTGCGTCTATTTTGAGTGAGAGGGTTGTAATCTAAGTTCTTATGTTGCAATAAGATAATATTGAGAACGAAAAGTTGTCGTACTGAAAGGACTTCACAGAACTCGTACAGTTGTGAGGTTGGAAACAATCTTGGTTTGAAAGTGCTAACCTTCAAAATGGCACGCTGGGCAACCTCTACAGATTTTATGGTAGTTTTAGGGGAACCTCCCCATGATGTCATACAGTAAGTTATAAGTTATGAGGGACTGGCAGAGGGCAAAGTATATTCGCTTCAGCACAAAGGGTTCGGTAACGTGTCGGAGCGTCTTAAAGATGTAAATTAGTTTCCTGATCCTACCACAGAGGGCCTTAGTGTGTTCCTTAAAGTTGATGTTCTTGTCTATGATGACGCCTAGGTATTTTATTGATGTTACACGCTCTAGTTTAGGACAAGAACAGCTTTCTCTAGAGGAACACTCGTGTGCTATGATGTTTTGTTGACCATGAGTGATTTCTGTGTTTGAGCGTATACTGAAGCAAACATATTTTGTTTTATCCACATTTAGAGTCAGTACATTGTCCTCTAGCCAATCCCTCACAGCACCGAAACCATCTTGGGCAGCCTTAAACACATCTTCCCATGTATCGGCAGAGAAAGAGAGAGCAGTATCATCTGCAAAGGAGATAATTTTGCCATGGCGAAGCTTGAGACTAGTGAGATCGTTTATATAGACGAGAAATAGGGTTGGGCCCAAGATACTACCTTGGGGAACCCCGTACGTGACTGGGAGATCTACACTGCTGACATTGCCAATCCTAACACCTTGAAACCGACCAGTTAGGTAACTTTCGAAGAGTTTTAGTTGGGTTCCTCTGATTCCAAGCAGCTCCAGCTTTTTGAGTAAGATTGGGACAGAAATCGTATCAAAAGCTTTGGCTAAGTCAAGAAAAATAGTGATAGATTTTTGTTTTCTATCAAGGTTGTTGCTAACAAAGTTGATGAGATCATTAACAGCTTGATCTGTTGATTTTCCTTCACGAAATCCGTATTGGTTTGTTGAAAGCAGATGTTTGGATTCTAAGTATCCTACCAGTCTCTTATTAATAAGTCTCTCTAAAAGTTTTGAGAGCGCTGGAAGGATAGAGATCGGCCGGTAGTTTATGATACGACCCCTGTCACCGCTCTTGTGGATTGGGCGGACAACAGACTTTTTTAAGCTGTCAGGAAAAACACCATGCTGAAGACATGAGTTAAATATGAACGTAAGCGGAGGGACCAGAATGTTTTTATACGTTTGTAAGAAGGAGCTGCTTATTGAGTCATAGCCCGTGGCACAATTTGGTTTAAGGTTGACGATTAGACGTTCCACCTCTTCTTCAGTGGTACCTTCCAAAACGAAAGAATTTAACTGAGTAACAGTTTGAAAACTACTACTTGTAGGTATGTTACTTTCCATCCTTTGTTTTACCTTATCAGCTAGTGTCTTACCCACATTTACAAAGTACCTATTAATTTCATTTAGTGATGACTGTGGTGTCGTTGATAGAGACAGTAGTTCATTAGGGTAGTTTGTATTTTTAGACGTGTTTGTGATTTCTTTAACTGCTTTCCATAATCTTCTGCTATCGCTTTGCGCCGCCCGGACTTTATCTTTCTCGTAGGCTCTTTTAAGTTTTTTTAATAGGTTGTTACAAAAGTTTCTGTAGCGTATATAGGTATTTTTTAAGGTTAAATTATCTGACGAGACTTTACATTTACGGTGTAGCTTATCTCTATTTCTAATACAGCGTAAAAGGCCTTGCGTTATCCACGGCTTAATTATCTTCTTCCGTCCCGATAGAGTTACTACTTCGGTATTATTATTTATCGCTTGTTGAAGACTTTTTGTCAAATAATGCAGAGAAACATTTGGATTTGGTGAGTCATAAATAGTATTTAAGTTAATGTTTAAGATATCCTGTTCCAGACTTTTCGTATCAACTTTTTTAATTGATGTGAGAGAGAATTGAGTAGTTTTCTTAAAGTTTAGGTTTAGTAAGACGGGGTAGTGGTCAGTCAGAGTGAAGTCAGGGACGATAGTCATAGCAGGGCTTTTAGTCTTAAGTAAAGCATGGTCAATGCATGTATCACTTTCGCTACGTGTAATTAGAGTATGGGCTGGGAGAAGGCCATGGGAAGCTGCAAGGGTAAGGTAGCGTTCGCCATTTATCTCTAGTTTGTTATGGTTAATCGCAATATTTATATCTCCCATGATAATTATGTTCTCAAAACTGGAGTATTTTGTGAGTAGTTCGTCTAATGACTTTAAGAATGGCTCCAGGTTGTAAAAGGAAGGTGAGCGATACATAGCAATGATTACCGTGCGATTATCATAAGTAGCCACTAAACAATTACATTCTTCGACATTTGGCTCAACAATTTTTAATCGAAGGTTTTCTCTGAAATAAATAACCACACCGTCATTTTGTTTCGTATTTTTATTAGTTGCCTCAAAGCGATAGCCAGGTAGGTTGGGAATTACTGATGTGCGTGAGAGCCAACATTCTGTGAGGATGATTATGTCGCAGTCCAATTTTAGTCTGGTCAGCAAAATTTCTAGACCTGGCATATTGCAGTTGATGCTACGTATGTTTTGCGTTAGTATTAGAAGGTGATCCGACGATGGGGTTATAAGCTTGTGACATTCTTCAATGTCAGCGGTTTGCGATTGTGAAACTGACACCCTGTCTACGTCTTCCGAGAAATCATTGATATTATTGAATGGTATTGATGAAGTTCAATTCTTCGAAATATATTTTCATGAGTATAAATGGTGCCAAACGAAATGAGTTTCTACAAAAGTAACAACAAATATCTCTATTAAATAACCCGGTAACCGCGCAAAGATAATAACAAGAAAATATCTGTAAGTATTTCAGAGCAACAGCCTCTTTATTAGTCATTGATTTTCCGTGGAATGATGGTACCTCTATAATATGTGGGTGACTCTTAGCTATGGAGGTTTTAGTTAAAAAATATCTCCCCGTGGTGTTACGAGTAAAAAATTGTCCGCAACAAAGACTTAAGAAAGCGGTAACGGTGTAGAGTGTGCATGTGTGAAATAACACAGACATAGTTAAAAAAACATAAGATAAAAAAACATTTAAAATATCGTAACCATATAAGTATAAAAAAATATCATAACTAAACTTGTCTAATAATAGTCATTCTGAGCCTCTTAACTTTTCAAGATCATTGACATTATTTATACGAATCTGGGAAGAGTCTTCATTTTTCTTGAGATACACTATACCATTTGTAGTCCAGCAAAAAGTGTATCCGTAGCTTTTCTTGAACATTCGAGCTTGGTAAAATATTTTTTGCGCCTTTTGGGTAAGAGTTTCCGAAATGTAAATTGGTTTTAGTGGGTAATCAGGATTCATGTAAGTTGTGTTAAGCTTATTTCCTTTTGTTTTGGACTTGTTGAAACGTTTAACCTCTCGTAAGACACTATCTTTTGTAAGGGTTGACATAAACTCAACAATGACTGGATTTGAGCCATCTTTTGCCGGAATTCTATAAATGTCCCTGATTGTGGAACAATCAATTTTAAGGTCCAGTGTTTGCCCAATTTTGATGACGTCATTACATAGATGGTCTTTCGTTTCTTTATAGGTTTTTGGTAAATTGCGAATTTCGATTCCAGTTCCACGTGACTTACGCTCCAGAGTTTCCAGCCTTTCTTCTAATAGTTTAATGGTATTTTTGTCTTCAATCCTTTCAGACTCGAGGTGCGATATTTTTATCAAGAACTCATCGTACTTAGTTGACATTAACTCAACGCTATTACGTAATTCAATATTTTGAGCATTGACTTCTTTAATTGTGTTGTTTAAGTCCTGGAAACGCACTTCTTGTTCCTTAGAGAAAATGTCAAACATCTCTTGGATAACAGTATAAAAATCGCAATCATTTTCGTCGAACTTACGTTTCTTTCGCTCTGTTATATTTGCTGCAAGATCGCGGAGATCGGGTACTGACTCACTGTGTTGCAGCTCATTGGATGCGGTTAGTTTTATTGTTGACTTTTTCTTATTGACCATGACAACCGGTGTATCAGCTTTTGGTGGGGATGATGCGGGGGGTGTTCGGTTTAGCAACATGGCGTTATTGACTTTTCGAGTCGGTTACCAGGAGAGTAAGAGCTTATAGGAGCTCAATTTGCTTTGTACTAAGTAAGGTAATAACGAAATCGAGGAGCGCTCTTCGCCGACGGACGTCAGAGGTGTTGAGTAATTCTGGGGTACCAGGAGCGCATAGATACTGCGAAGGTGTCAGTAGCGGCGACGCTGCGTCACAGCTGGGGCGGAGCTTAAGCGAGCAAGCAGGACAGAAACGCGTACCTTTGTGTGACGTAGGTGGTGGGCGGGCTCCAGTGCAGGTGAGACAGCAAGATGATCTTGCGCAGGGAGGTGGAGCTTCCGTCGCTGAGCTGGGTACCAGGAGTAGTTGGTGAGGCGCGGCGAATACCTCCTTTGAATTCTGCACTCCTATTTTTTTACTTCTTATTTAAGTAGTTTAAATACGATTTTAATTTAAAAATAATAGCTGTACGGAAACTTAGAACACGTCCGCTCGTATTCGAGGTCCGGGGGGAAGGGGTGTTATTTACTCACGAGCTCCTCTTTGCGACCGAGGCAAAATGATTATTTCCGCGACATTAACCTTTAAGTACCGACGTGCGGTCTAAGAGGCCCCAGCAGGCACTTGACTTGCCACTTTACCCCTTTCCCCGCGGAATTCCGATTCCCGCTTTTAAGTAGCTGCAAAGACAGTGCCCACGTTGACGTTGAAGTAAGAAGGCGTAACGTCGCGCGCGCATTTGGTGAGTAATTACGATTTAAAATTCCGACGCGGCTTCTCAGGCCTCACGTCGGTACTTACGTAAGTTTTTTTGTTTTATTTCTTTGTTACTATAAACTTATATTTTTACAGAAATTGTAAACAATGGATATGCCAGGACCTTCTTATGATAGAGGAGCTTTTGTTAAGAAATTAGCTCGACAGTTGGTATTAGAGCACATGCAGCAAAGATTTTGTAACCTAAGATTGCCTCGTAAACTTAGGATGAGTTTGGCAAGAGTACTTAGTTCTGATAAGCCAGAGGCATCTGAAGATCAAACAGAAGAAGTCAAGACACGCAAGACTTGTCTTTCGTGTCAACCTAAACTCAAAAGAAAATCGACGTATAGGTGCTATTCATGCAAAAGACATTTGTTTACAGTGCGCGAAACAATTGTGCTCTGACTGTGCTTAGAATTTAAGGTGTAGTCCGACTGTGGACATTTTTTTTTTCAGAAGGTTGGTGTTCCTACTGTATTTTTTTTCTTAAAGGTATATTAGTCTTAAGTAAGAAATACTATTTTTTGTTATTCTGAGAGGATTATTCTTTGTGTTACTATTTTTTATATCCAATAGTCGATTTTTTCCAGAAATTTCATGCCAAATATTATTACAGTCTAAATAAAATAAAGAATAAAATGTTATTTTCTTTCTATACTTATTTTTTCGTAAATCCCTTTATTTTTCATCATATCGCAAAGACAAATATTTAAATCACAACCTTCTTTAAAAAACACTACATAATATAAGCGGCCTCTCAGGCCTCACGTCGGTACTAACATTACAAAAAATGCACGTCGGTGCTTAAAGGTTAAGCCCTTCTTTCCTCCTTTGGAAAGCCAACAAGGATATAATAATAATATACACAATTAGGTACTTAACACCTAATTACAAAGGCTCACCGCTCACCGCCGATCGCGAGCTCTCGGCACGTTCACGATTAGATACACAGCGATTGACGTGACGATGCAGGAATTAACATACAAGTACTTCCAAGATAAAGTAGATAGTAGATACAGGGGCGGATTTCTAAAAGACATTGAGGTAGAAGAATATTGAGTTTTTTTTTTTTTTTTTTTTTTTTCCATGAGGAATACCTCAGCGGAAACCCGAAGTCGGGATTTGTCCTATCTTGATGCAATTAGGTTCACTCACTATCATATGGATCAAGAACTGTCTAAAACCTAACAGCCGAAATCCTGTTATGTACACTCATTGTACAGGCACCTGCAATATAATTTTGCAGGTGAACTGTACACTTGTATCAGACTTTCGGGCTACTGTCGGTCGATACGGTCAGACTTCTACTGACTAAAAACCACCCATGTTCCTTCTTAGCCCTTTATGTCGAGGCCGCGGTATCTCTTACGAACAACCCGCAGCCCCAACGGCCGTCGGCGCTTGTGGGGCCCTTCCATGTTGCTGACATCTCTTTGAGGCGCGCGTGGAAATGGGACACCGTCGCCTATGGGACACCGTCACTCGACACCGGAGCGCCTCCCGCGGCGGCTGGGACGAGAGGTACTCTCCCTCTCACGTTCCGCCACCTCCTTCGCTAGTATCACTGCTTCGCAGAAGGAGGCGTCGGCGTCCCATTCCTCCTCGCCCCGGACCATGGCTTGCACCAGGGCCGGACGCGAGAGGTATTTCCATGTTTTCCTTTTAAGGTTTTGGTCCCTTCTCCTTCTCCACCCAACCTCTCTCCCTCCGCCTGCTCACTGCCCTCGCAGTCACGTCTGATGAGCAGACGCGTACCAGTGAGCAAAGTAAAGCTTCGTCCTCCGAAACGCACACCGCCCGAAAATTCGAACACTGTTCACGTCTCCGGGCGGTGTGCCCCTCGCGGTGTCCCTCTTTGTCTGGTCTCACATCTCACATTTGGACCTTTCCTTTCCTTTAAGTATATCTACCGGCAGAGCTCCAAGGATCATTGAGACACACAAGCCCCACCACGACGACGGCAACGTGGGAACACTCCGGTGGGAGGTTGAGATTCCCTCATTTTATGATTTAATAGGTATGTGATAAGAATACAAGAATTGATTTAAAGTTTCTTGTTTACAGCGGACAAGACAAGATACACACAACAACGACAAAAGTATGATTGATTAGATGGTTTAGTCATGCGGAGAGGATTAATGAAAGGCGTCTAACAAAAGGTATTTATGAGGTGGTGTGAGTGACAACGCTGAGAGGGGATACCCTAGAAGGACATATTAGACTTACCTTATTGGTGAGGTTCTTCAGAAAGGACAGGTGCGTAGTACTCGCAACTGGCGTGCCTGAATGACCGTAGACAAGGCAAAAAGAGTACGTAGGGATCTTCCCTGGTGGCGTTCTGTGGATTTTACCTACCTCCATGGGGATAAAGCGTGATTTTGTATATTTTTACGACGGCATTATCTGGTTTAAATATTTGTTTTAAAGACTTTATAAACAAAAGGGTGGAAATATTTTCAAGACGAGTAGCTTTCAAAAGTTAAATAAATAAAAGATGACAGGTATATTATTCGCCTGTTACAGCAATTTAAATTACCTGTGCGAAGGGCAAATAATTTTCATTTTCACGAAGATAATATTCCCAATAGGATCAAGAATACGGCCCTGTTGTAATTGTTTTAATGTTCTTGTGACTTCAGATCGGTGATCGATAAGCTCAGTATAATAACGTATTACAATGTCAACGTTATATAAACTCAGAACTCAGAATCACCTTGTTTTTCTATTATCACGGAATATTCGATTTATCCAGAACATATTTGGAAAGCTATCAATTTTGTCACGTCTGGAGCAATAAGCCCTAAATAATACATTTGTGCCCCAGATATCTGAGAAAAATGTAGGTTCCTAAGAAAACTTAAATTATATGAACCAGCGGGTCTAAACAAATGACAGTCGCTTGCGCAGCGTATTTTATTTGTACAAGATTGACGTAGGTTTTCGGTAGCTTTGGAAGTGAAAAGTGGATACTTTTACACCCATTATAAGCTACCACTGCTGGCTTACAGCTTCGTTATATCCATTACGAAGCCGAAACGGTTAGGAGTTGAGACCAATAATAAGGGAATCTTGAAGGTTAAGGGTTAAGTTTCTTGGTTGAATGTTAAATGCAAAGTAAATATTTGTATAGGATATTACAACTAAAAATAGAAACATCAAAAAAACTATTTTGCAAAAAAAACCGCCATCAACAACATGTGACGACATGATGACGGTTTTTTTTGCAAATAGTTTTTTTATGTTTCCATTTTTTAAGTAATAAATAAAACATTTAAAATATTTACTTTTAATTTTCCATTTTGCCGCTTTGTGAAGCGTCCGTTTACCTACACCTTGTATAAGTCCTATACGTTCTCAGCATCATCATCACTTATAGAAGGCGGGTGGAAAATCATCAAATAGGGGTCCCGCTCTTGGGCAGAGCGGAAGGGAGTGTCAGACTTCTACTGACTAAAAACAACCCATGTTCCTTCTTAGCCCTTGCGCCGATGCCGCGGTATCTCTTTCGAACAACCCGCAGCCCCGACGGGATAGAAAGCTACTTTATGTAAATGTTCTGGAGATTACAAATCATGTGTCGTGAACTGTCGTTTACATCTTGTATAATAAGTCCCATACGTTCTTAATATCATCACCTCATGTCACTATAGTAAGCTTCCTTTGTAAACATTCTGGTGATTACATATTTCCATGACATCTTTGTTGTTGACTTTAGGACACGGAAATAAAAAATAACCGTTACATTCCCAATTCCACGCACACTTACATTATACAAAATAAATAAAAACCCCGAAATTATTCGAGCCCAAATAAATTGATAAACCCAATATCATATTATTACGGGCGGGGAAATGAAACGGTAGACGTCGCAAAAACGATCGGTTGTAACAATAAGTAACGTGACCTCTCGTCAAAACGTGGGCCTAGTACGAACACAGAAAAATGCTACTATACCCTTGATGAGTTTCTCTGTGACACATTTAACTAGATTTTAATACATAATTACACTTACTATTTTTATGGATGAATATTATATTTAATTTCTGACATTTGTATGGGTATTAGGTACCAATTTTTTTTTTTTTGACTTTATTATTTTCAATTTTTTTTTTTTTTTTGTAATTAATGAATCTGTTTTGACATTCTCCATGTGACATAATTATATATTTTTAGAACATTAGTATTTTAATTGACTTTATATCCACTTGGCTTTGTAATGGTGGAATCTTAATCTATTTGTTTTATTTGGGGAATTGTAATATACTTATTAATTTATTTATTTGGTTACTGTTATAAAAATGATTTTATTGCAATGAGTTAAGTTTTATAATTTAGTGTAAATTTTTCGATACAATGTACTTTGACATCGTAACGGTGGAACCTTAATGTATTTAACATATTATAATAGGGTGAATTTGTAAATGTTTAACCTTTAATTATATATATATATATTTTTTGGTAATGTTCTAATAATGATTCTATATTTAAATCTATTATTTTACATCTAAGTGTGATATTTCGATACGATGTAAAAATTGTTACTGAAATAAATGAAATGAAATGAAACACGCGGAATAAATGTAACGTAAAATCGAACACTACCTCGTTAGTCTTGTGGTCGCAGTAGCTATTACTGCGCATGAGGTCCTGGTTTGATTCCTGGGTCCAGAAAATTGTAATTGGGTTTTGCCATCAGGAGTTTCTCAGTAACAGTCACAGAGCCTGAATTTGTGTCCGTTTAGTGGCACTAGACTCGCACCCACATTTCATCAATTATGTTAAAGTCGTATTTAATAGTGGGCGAGCCTATTGGAGCCTGAAAATGGAACCCAGAACCTCAATCGCAGCCCTTGCGACCAGTAGACCAAAAAGACAGTCATTAGTAAAAAAAAAGATTACGTATCATTTTGGCTTAAATTACGCGCGAGGAGTCTTCATTTAGGCATAGAAAATGCCTGTAGTTGAAGGCTCCGCTCTTCCCTTCCATTCATCATCATCATCATTTCAGCCATAAGACGTCCACTACTGGACACAGGCTTCCCTTCCATTATAAAGATACAAATAAACAAACATCAGTAATGTTGCATTTTTGAAAAATTATCATCCAAAATTCATCTGAATTAATATCTGTGGGCACGACAGTGTCCCCCGCGAAGGCTTACATCTACGTCGCGCGTTCGTGCTAGGGCCTCAGATCGGTCGTAGGTAACGTGACCTCTCGTCGTCAGTGTTACGACGTGACACAAGTAAGTGATAGTGACGTGTTGTTTTATAGTATGAGTGAGTCTACTCACTGACAGTAAGGCAATGTTGACGTGAAGACAATTAAATAAACAAGAATGGAAGGTATGAAATGGAGTTGTTTATTGTGTCGTTTGAAACTTATCTTTAGTGACGACCACATTTTGCTAGTGCTCTCTTTAACTTGAACATTATTCTACGACAGCGTTTTAAATAAATAACACTTATAGCTTTATTTAAATAAGTGAAAGATTTTTCGGAATCAGATCAGTCTGTTGTTCTGAATATTAGCCCCCCTAAATACAAACTTAATCTTTTTATTGACAAAAAAAATATTTTTTTAGGACAAACCCACCACACTATTCCCAAACCACTGTAGATTCTGGTTTTCAGGAGTTATCTCCTGAAAGCCGAATCTACGGTGGCGACCACAAGAAAAGTGCTGAGACAATGAAGCTCGACGAAGTCCCAGAGAAACGATTTAACTGTCTTGGATCCCGCAACGAAGTTAATCAGAAAAGAATAGCGGAGGAGTAGGAAAAGGTAATGTCCACTTTAACTTCACTTACGAACGAGGCTGTATAATTGTATATGCCATAATTATAATTACACTATTTAAATGATTTATTGGCTGTCACTAACTACGATACTCAGAGATATTTAATGAATACTTAAGCCGTCACTTAGTAAAGATTTGGCATACTTTTGTATGACAAAACTGTCAAAACCTTTACTAAGAGAGCTTTAATGATTACTTAGGCCATCCTAAGTAATCATTAAAGCTCTCCGAGTGCGGCAGTAAGAGATTGAAAAGCCGCATCTTTATGTCCAACAAATAATAATAATAATAATAATAATAATTTATTTAAATCGTTGTTACAGTACAGTAAATCCTTAATCTAACTTAACGTTAATAAAAAAATGTAACAAATTATATTTTAACATGCTTATAGAATAGAGGTCCCCAAACTAGGCTGTGCCTGTATCTTGGGGGCCGGAGTTACGTTAACTTTAAAATAATAAGTACTTATTATCTACGAACAAAACAAAATTGGTAATTAAAAGTAAGTAAAATTTAAAGTAAGAAAGTAAAGTAAAAAGTTTATTCTAGCTTGTTGTATGTTAGTGTGTATGAGTATGACTGGGTGTGTGAGTATGTGTGTGTGTATGTGTTTGTGTGTGTGTGTATATGTATGTGAGTGTGTGTGTGTGTATTTTTATTTTTGGTATAATTTAGTTAACTTGAAATTTCTTCCGTCTCTTCATACGATAGGTTGGCTAACCATTTTATCAAAGTTTTTTTGCATGAAAAGTTGTTCAAGTCTTGAATGTTGCAGCTTTTACTAATTCTATTGTAAATATGGATATGTGAGTAGAATGGGCATCGTCTGGCTAACAGGCTATTTGCTTCTGGTGGGGGAATGTAGAGGACGCGTTTCGAGATAATTTTTTCGTAGTCGGATCTTTTTTTTAGGGTTTTGTGAATATGTAGGGTTGCTTTTAAAATAAATAATTGCCGCACCCTTAAGACATCAAAGTCCTTATAAATAAAATCTGTTGGGTAGCGAAAAGGTTTTCTTAAAGCTACTTTTATCACTGCTCTTTGAGCTCTTTCTACCTCTATAACAGTGCTTTTCCCGGCTGTACCCCAAACAGAAATCCCGTATTGAAGTACTGACTGACACAAACCGAGGTAAATTGTACGTAGAATTTTAATTGGTGTACAGTTACGTAGTTTTTTCATAACGTGTATCAGCTTCCTAACGCGACCAGAGAGCAAGTGTATGTGAGATTTGAATGAGATGTTGTCATCTAGTGTGATGCCAAGGTATTTAATTGAGGCAGTGTGATCTATGACTAGGCAAGAACAGTGTGTTAGCGGTGAAGTCTGGTAACTGCAGCATGTGTGGTATTTAAGTACAAGATGACGTGGAGGTCGAGAGGCTATTGTTTTGGAGAATGTTATGAATTTGGTTTTTTTTATATTTAGAGTCAGGAGATTTGCATCAAGAGCCTTAGAGACAGTTACTAGTCCGATCTCGGCAAGGTGGTACACTTGTTCCCAAGTTTTACCGTGAAAAATTATCACTGTGTCGTCAGCATACGATATTATTTCAGCGTCGTTTAATTGTGAGTTTAAAATATCATTCATATAGAAGCTGAAGAGAGTCGGGCCGAGTGTGCTGCCCTGTGGAATTCCAAAAGCGATGGGAAGTACGTCACTTGATTGTTCATTTACTTTGACCAGCTGTTTGCGATCAGATAGGTAACTCGTAAACCATTCAAGTGCAGCCCCTCGTATACCTGCACATTCAAGTTTTCTAAGAAGAAGTTGAATTGATATTGTATCGAAGGCCTTTGCCAGATCTAAAAAAACTCCAATAGTGTGTTCTCCTTTTTGGGTGAAAGTAGCCACTAAGTTGGTCAGTAATGAGGCAGCGTCTTCAGTTGACCTTCCTCGCCTGAATCCGAACTGCCTGTCTGATATCAATTTGTATTTTTCAAAAAAGTTCATTAGCCTGCTGTTAACTAGTTTCTCCAGTACTTTGGACAGAATTGACAGAAGTGCGATTGGGCGATAATTTTCAGGTAAGTCTGTAGGGCCGCTTTTGTGTATTGGTCTAACGGATGCAACCTTCCAGCACTCCGGAAAGGTACCAGATTCTAAGCTTAAATTAAAAATGTGGGTAAGTGGTTTAAGGATTGCATTTCTATTTTTTATTAAAAATCTTGTAGTAATACCATCAAGTCCTGGTGCGCTGTCAGTTTTAAGTTGATGAATATATTTAGTTATTTCTGCTTCGTCTGTCGGGTGAAGAAAGAATGAGTGTGGGAAATTTTCACGAGGTTTGTAGGTTTTAGCTAGGGATTCTTGGGTCTCAGAAATTCGTGATAGTATTAGATCAGATAAGTTTTTTCCAATCGAGGTGAAGTAAGCATTACAGTTGTTAAGTGAGTTAATTGGATCCGCCGAATTGTAAATTAGTTGAGATGAGTCATTTCTTTGGCTATTTGGGCGATATATTGATTTGAGGGTGTTCCATAGCTTTTTTGGGTTCTTTTGGTTTTCAGTTATTAGCTGGCTATTATGTTCTGTTTTTAGTTTGTGTAAAAGGTTATTACAAAAATTCCTGTACCTATTGTAAATTAGTTTTTTCATCTCATCGTCTGGGTCGGAGTTAGACGCTTGATGCAGCTTGTCTCGGTGCTTTATGCACCTCATAAGACCTGGAGTGATCCAGGGCTTTAAAATGAGTCTATTTCTGCTTATTTTAACTTTCTGTGTATGTTTAATTATTAGATTGGTGATAATAGTTGTAAGTGTGTTTACAGAAGAGTTGGCACAGTTTGAATTAAGGATATCAGACCAGTCGATGTTCAGTAGCTCCTTCGCGATTGCGTCATCGTCAGTTCTATTCTTCCATCGGGATCTTGGATGAGCTTTAATGTCAATGTTTTTTAGAGAAATTTCAGCCAGAACCATATCGTGGTCTGTTATCGAGCATTTGGCGATTATTCCTTTAGATCTGTAGTTTGATTTAATAAAGATGTGATCAAGACAAGTACGCCCCCTGGTTGGTTCAGTAATTGCAGGAAGAAAACCGTGTGAGGCCATCAGACTCAAGTATTCAGCATGATTTGAGATATTAGTATTAATTATGTCAATGTTTAGGTCTCCGGCTACTACAATCGTTGGGTAATTTTTTATTTGAGATAAAACAGTGTCTAGGGATGCAATAAAGTTATTTAGATTTAAAAAGGAAGGTGACCTATAAATTCCTATAATAGCTACTTCGTTGTCTAGAACAAGTATGACATTGTCAGCGTCAGCAATGGATGACTCTATCACTTTTACATTTCTACTCATTTTAGTGTAAATTATGACGCCGCCATTTTTGTTAGATTGTGAGCGAGAGCGATAAACTGAATAACCTGGTAGAGGCTCCAATATTGTCCCTTCACTTAGCCAACATTCTGTCAAAACAATGGCATCGAAGTCAATTGCTAGTCGTTTAAAAGCTATGCAAAAATCATCGAAGTTGCGCTGGTAACTTCTTATATTAAACGTGAGTATTTTACAACTATTATTTTTCGCTATGATATTCCTACAGTCTTCTAATTGATCGCATGTGTGACAAACTATATTTACGTTTTCGTCTATATCTTGTATCACATCAAGTAATGCCATGGGTATAAATTGGGATGTTATTTTTATTTTCGTTTTTTGTTGTTGTCACTGTTATTGTTTTTTGTAACTGTAGGGAAACTCGAGTGGAAATACGTTTGTTTAGATAACGATCTTTGGTTGTTTTAGTGAATGGGAATTGATTATTTGCGTATTTATCGTTGACAGATTTGTAAAGTGTTGAAGAGTTCTTGAGATTGATCGTGTGTGGTAATGTTGTTGTTGATATCCGTAAGTTTAGTGTCAGTATTTTAATTTTATGAGTATTAAGCATAGATATTATTATAATAAATAAGGTATTAAGTGTCAGTTTCCTACTTACTCTTGACCGATCACTTGCGTAGCATTTTAAAATAACATTTTCGTTAATATCCTGTATAAGTAAGTTCATACAATATGTAGATAGTGAAAATGTTATTAATGTCTCTTTATCTACAATTATTACTATTATTAAAATTCCATGTGAATTAACATGTAGGCAGATTTTCTTGCTAGCATTTGTGTGTGTGTAAGTTATGGTGGAAACTTGATTATATCGTGGGTTTAGTTGTGTTTTGTTGCGAATGTGTGAGTGTAAATGTATTTTGATTGTGTTTGCGAGGGAGATTTGATCACGGGTGTTGTTTATGTTGAAAGGAATAGCTTGCTTTGTGTAAAAAGTTGTTTGGGTACATTGCGAAGATATAATTATTGTAAATTGTAGTGGATGTGTCAATTCTAATTCTTGTACAGTTTTTGAAGTGTGACACAGTGTGTTTATTAATTGTAAAAATACAGTAAAAAAGTGAATTCTAAAAATAATATAAAACTTAAAAATAGAGTAAAATCTTAAATTATAATGAGATCTAGAATTATTATGACAACTAAAATTATAATGAAATCTTAATATATAAAAAGTAAGAAATGTAGGGATAATAAAAAAAATGTACTTGTTGTTGTTAGCCTTCCAAGATTGTTGACATCGACACCGGACTTCACACAGGGGTCGTTGAACCCAGGTGCCTTTCCAGGTATTCTGTGTTGCGTATGTGGATGGAAGGGTTACCCTCTTGCTTGCGTATGAGAATAGCGCCATTCTTAATCCAACAGAACTTGTATCCATGTTCCTTCGCCGACAGTTTGGTTGCACGAAATAACTGCCTGTTTTCGTAGGTCAGACGCTCATTTACGTAGATGTTCCTCATTGTACCAGTTACCTCGATGTCAGTTGAGGTGAGCGTCCTCCGGATTTTAGCGGCCTTCAAGAATTCGTCCCGCTTGTAGCGCCGCACAAACCGAACAGCAAGTGTGCGTGGTGGAAAATCAGCTGAGTCTTTTGGTTGTTGTCGGCGTGGTCCCGCTCTAGTCACATAGTCTATGTCTTGTTCTTCAATAGAGACACCTATTTTGTGAGCCAATACGCACACGATATGCAATGGGTTCTCGTTTTTGAACTCGTTGATGCCGAATATTTCTAGCTCATTCTTCAGAGACGATTGCGCTTGAGTGTTTAGCTGTTCGCGGAGATTTAATACGGTGTTGTTGAGGACAATTATTTCTTCTTCACGTTTTTCCAGTGACTTGATTCTCGTATCATATTCCTCGAGACGTGTGTAACATTGAGTGAGGTGTTCGGTCAGCGATGTGATATGAGACTTTATATCTACCACGTCACCTCGAAGTAGTCTTATTTCAGAGCTGAGAGTGCGTAAAATCTCGGAGTCGGTTAGTGTGGTGGTGGATGAGTCAAGTGATGAAGCAGAGTGGTAGCAATCCTTTGAGTTAGGCGTCGGTGTCGACTTCACTTCAGGTACCGGGGTGCTCATGGGGGTGGTGACTCTCTTTGGTGCCTTGCTTTGGCAGGATGGGCAAACCCAGTTCGATTTTGCTTCTCCTGTTAGCTTGGTCTGATTCCCAGCATTAGCACATAAGACGTGGAACAGCAAATCACATTTGGAGCATTTTATGTTGGATATAGATGATCTCAGTGCTTTATTACAGCACGCGCAATTGTTAACCATTATTATTGTTAGGTATTTACGAATTCCTATTTAATTAAATGACGGTCGCGAAACTGAAGAAGGAAACCGGGGATTTAAAACCGTAACGGCACTGTCGCTTACGTTTTGCTGCCGTCTAATGAAGTGATTTTCATAGGATAATCAACATTTTATTTGTCATCCTCTTCACCACCAACGTTTTCAAGAGGGTGGGAAATAAGCAAATGACCCCTCCCGCTCTGGGCAGAGTGGAAGGGAGTCTCAGACTAAAAAAAAAACCACTCATGGTCCTTCTTAGCCCTTTGTATCGAGACCACGGTATCTCTTTTTTAATTTTCATTTTCCCATTTTCAACCACCTTAGAATACGTTTACATTGTCTAACCTTAAGGCAGTACATTATCTGTCCAGCCTTAATACACACGTCGGCACATCAAGCTTTGAATAATTAGCATAACCTGACCTCGCTTTTATGAGCTTGCCATACAATGGGAGATCAGCTTAAGTTGGTTTAGTGTAGTTTCATTTATTACCGTTGTCGCACGTACGTTATAATTATTCTGTAATACTGTATGCATGTCAAAGCTTTATAACTGTAATTACGAATCCTTGGAAAGTCGGAAAGGAAATATTAAAATACATACAGATGGTATTACTATTACCCTCTATAAATCGACATATCGTGTTTTATCTACCAATCGCATTAGTACGGTTTTATTGTCCTTTATTTTTACGAGTCGCAACACAAACGGGACATATTGTTGTTTAATGTTCGTATAGTGCAAGAATGTGTCGTTGCATTAGCTGTAGAAAAGATTTTATACCATACCTACTCTAAAAAGCTTATTTTATTCACGCAAAACAGTGAATAAAAAGGCCTTTTATTCACTGTTTTGTTTTTATTCACTATTTTGGTGTTTGAATTTGGAACACAAAAATATATCCGGTCTCTATTTCAATGCTTACACAAACTCCTTGCGCTAAGATTCGAAATTCAAAACTCTTTGGTGCAAATAAATTCTCGAGATTTGATTGGTCGATATTTGCGACAAGGAGTTTGGCATTAGATTAATAAATATTGTTTCACAAGTTGACCACCCTAATGATAATAATAAGAAAATTACGCTTAATTTCAGTCATTGCTCTAATTTTAATGTCCATTTCAATTAATGTAACAATTCTTATTTCTTGATTAAATTTCTATTTTCGCTTAAATTATGTCTTTTCTCGTAGTCATGATATAAAGTATAGTATGCAACTCCTGAATAAAGTACGAATTTATATCGAGGGCCATGAATCACTCGCGTCGTTCAGGATTCTAACAGTTGAATCACTCGCTGCGTTCGTGATTCAATCATTAGAATCCTTCACTTGCTCGTGACTCATCTACGGCCCTCGCTTTAAATCCGTCCTTTATTCACTAGTTGCATAATATACTATTATTTGTGTACTGTCTATTTTATACTGTAGGGAGTAAGAATCAAATTAAAACAACGAATACCTACCTCAGTATTATACAGTCCATATACACAGGGTATATATTTATCATATAATTATTTACGAAATAGACCGTATATAAATACATATATTCACTTATATATATTTTATTTATTAATGACAGCAGGGGCCAACAGCTTATCGTAAAATTATACTGTGTGAAAATACACTTTCAAAGATCTCTTCGACAGTCGTTACAGGCAGTGATGGACCTGAAAGTCTGACAACTAGTCTTGCCGAGGGGGATTCATATTACCCAGTCTAGACATGTTAGATAGGCAGTCGCTCCATGTAAAATACTGGTATTTAGCTGCATCCGGTTAATCGAAAGCCGACCCTAACATAGTTGAGGAAAAGCTGATAGGTAATGATTATAATTCAGTCGCAACTTTATCTAACTTGCCGCATATATAATTGTGTTCCACATAGAATGCTCTGTGATTTAAAACACTAAGAAAACTTTGACGAATTTCCAATTCAGAGAAACTCTCTTAATAAATTCGTAGAATTAATTACAGCTGCATTTGCCCGCACTGGCAGATTATCTTACAAGCGTTGATTAAACTATCGGTACCTGGTATCGGTATCGATATTGATAGTCACAGCCTCACAGGTAACCGATACGCTATCAGCCCGGATTGCATTGCAGATGCTCAATTTAGGACTTGATTGCGAACGTAATTGATTCCAAATTGAGATAGCGTGATTGATAACTGTGCTTACGGCTTGAGTGGGGTCTATGGGGCTAGTACGAACGGGCAACATAAACGAATGATTTTTTTATTTAATCTTTTCATCACTACATCACTACATAGTATAAAACAAAGTCGCTTTCTCAGTCCCTATATCCCTATGCATGCTTAAATCTTTAAAACTACGCAACGGATTTTGATGCGGTTTTTTTAAATAGATAGAGTGATTCAAGAGGAAGGTTTTAGTATGTAATTTAACCGACATCCACGCGGGTGAAGCCGCAGGCATCAGCTAGTCTATATATATAAAAATGAAACCCGTTTTCCGTTGTCACGACTTGGCATGAAAACGGCTTGACCGATTTGGCTGATTTTTTTTTTTAAATGTTCGTTGAAGTTCAAGGATGGTTTTTACGGCGAGAAAAATTCGAATAATGGCCGGAAAAGCCCTAAAAACAGCCCTTTTCTTTTTCCCATACAAACGTTTTCTAACTAAAACGTAAAAGCAATTTGAGCTTTAATACCGTACCTATAAAGTTCAAGTGTTAGTGGAGAGATTCCGGGAAGGCAAAACAATTGAGTGACGTTCAGTTGTTCAGTCAACGAATGACAACTTCAAACAGACCATACGACATTATCACAATAATCACAAATAATTACTGTTTCTTTCCCAATAGAAAAACGATTTTTCAAATGGTGTTTGCGTATAATATAAAAAATAATTGCTGTTAGTTAGTCGCGCTAGAACTAGAGAACGGGTAGACCGATTTGTCTAATTTTGGTTTTGAAACATTTGTGGCAGTCCAGAGAAGGTGAGAAATTAGTAGTAAGTAGGTAATAGGTAGTTGGTACACAGGCAGGTAGTAGGTAGGGTAGTAGGTAGGTAGGGTAGGAGGTAGTAGGTAGGTAGGGTAGGAGGTAGTAGGTAGGTAGGTAGGGTAGTAGGTAGGTAGGGTAGTAGGTAGGTAGGGTATTAGGTAGGTAGGGTAATAGGTAGGTAGGTAAGGTAGTAGGTAGGCAGGGTAGGAGGTAGTAGGTAGGTAGGTAGTTGGTACACAGGCAGGTAGTAGGTAGGAAAAAGGGCATTGCAACGCATGCCGGGAACAGCTAGTAATTATTATAAAAGAAAGTCCTCCATCGCGTCTGTCTGTCTGTCTGTTCGTTCGTTCGTTTAGTCGTTTTTGAGTTTATCAACTCAAAAACGACTGCACCGATTTTCATGCTGTTTTCATCAATGGATAGAGTAGTTCTCGAGAAAGATTTTAGTATTTAATTAGTTCAGTTTTTTGTATTCATTGGCTATATAACTGACACCCTCGCGGGCGAACCCACGGGCATCAGCTACTGATAAATAATTACCGTTGCGTTCACTACGCAAGTTCATGCTAGACCCTCTGATTGATTCATTAAAATTTCAGCTAACATAAAGTAGAATTAGAAGTGAATAATAGTGACATAGTGGTTCGCTGTAGGGAATCGGTCAATAGTGTAGATTAAGCTACAAATTGGGGTCAATCCTTAGATGGATGACCGTCCTTTGTCACACTGTGAGCCTTTTTGTGTGTGGAAACGCAAGTTATATGCATCTGAGAGTCACAGAAGAGCATAGACAGAGAGAACACAGCCACTCCATTGCATTACACATCTGTAATCACAATCTGAGATTTTGAAGAAATTACTAATCAATTGATTCATATGTTTGATAGATTCTTCAGTTTGATAACATAAATAAAGCAATGAATATTGTTGTATTGTGAAAATTTACGATTGTAAATTACACGCTTGTAAACTCCAAAGAGTAAGGCAGAAGTGTACACCTACATGTAAAACACCAATAGCACTTCGTCCGACCTGGTAATCGAACCCAGACCCACATGCACAGCGGTCACACTTGCGACCACTAGCCCAATGAGGCAGTCTTCTGTCTTACGAACTTTTGTCTTATGTGTTACGAAATAAGATTGCAGTACGGAAATAGGGTTCAAAATCTACTATTAATAAAATTAACAGAAAAACGATGCAAGTTATCGTTAGCTTCCCGTCGGGGCTGCGGGTTGTTTGCAAGAGATACTGTGGCCTCGACATAAAGGGCTAAGAAGGAACATGGGTGGTTTTTTAGTCAGTTGAAGTCTGACACTCCCTTTCGCTCTGCCCAAGAGCGGGAGGGGTTATTCGATGATGTTCCACCCGCCAAAAAAAAAAAGTTATCGTTAGCTTATCGTGGTCTGAGATATCGGTCGTCGATATCGATATCTCCTAGCTGACATCAGCTAGAGCTGCAATGCAGATGTTCTTAATTGACTCAATTTAGAGTGGGATGTAATTCAGATACAGTTTGTATATTTGTTCTGAGTGTAATTCAATTAGATATCGACACGGTTGGCGCAGTGGCTTAGCGATTGGCTGCTGCTATACATATCGCGGGTTCGATCCTCGCATGGAACAAATGTTTGTCTGGTTTATGTAATGTAGGGTATTCCTAAGTTGTGTTCCGTCCCATATAAATACTGTCATCCACCCGCGACGTTTCAGTTAATAAATGGCTACAGAACGAACAACTTGTTTACTTCCAAATATCACAGTTTAGTGGCTTTCAGATAGTTTTTCCAGGTCTAGGTGTTTGGTTAATTGGTTTGTGTATATTTTAAATGATTGTAAACGCACCCAAGATACAAGAGTAAATCCTAGTGTAGGGCCAAGATAATAAAAAAATTGTAAAAAAAAACATATGGACCTCAGTTTCATCAATGTCTCCTAGGAATAACATACGTAGTTTACATACTAAACATATTTTTCCATGTCAAATTAAAAAAATATTTATCCATGATTTATATTTATAAAGCTTTTCCAATATTCCATGTTATAATTATTATCATTCTCTTCCACAATATGTATGTAGAGCCGCAGGCGGAATAGCCTTCGCTGATGTAATAAAAATATATTCCGTGTCCATGTTTTCTATATGTTTATTTTTATTATAGTTCCGTAGCAACTGTCAACAAGGAACATACAAAGTCGTACAGCAATGCATGAGTTAGACTTACGATACACTAATCGAATGAATAGCGAGTCGATTGGAAGTATTGGATCTGATCCAATCGCTTAAAAGTAACTGTAATATGTACATAGTTTATGTCATTTAGAGGAAAATATGAATCATATTACAACCATAGTACTTTTCTTATAATAATGACAATTGCGGTACACAGACAATTCACTGTTATATCATTCTCTTGCCCTTATCCCAATTTCTTGGCGGTAGTCGCAGCATGTCTTCTTCATCCACACTTTTCTATTACTCGTCATCTCATCAGACACCTTCTTTTTTTTTTTTTGGGGGGTGGGAAATCATCAAATAACCCCTCCCGCTCTTGGGCAGAGCGAAAGGGAGTGTCAGACTTCTACTGACTAAAAACCACCCATGTTCCTTCTTCGCCCTTCATGTCGAGGCCTCGGTATCCCTTGCGGACAACCCGCAGCCTCGACAGGCGTCGGCCCTTGCGGGCCCTTTCCATGTTGCTGACATCTCTTTGAGGCGCGCGTGGAACACGAACGCGCCGTCGACACGGCCTGTCGTCGTCATAAGACGGACGGACGGCGAGCTTACCCATCACTCACCGTCCACAGGCCCGCGTCTACGGTGGCCGGAAGCCATCACGTGGCCCCCGACGCGGACGCCCGGAGCGCCTCCCGCGGCGGCTGGGAATCAGACACCTCCTTTCTTGCCATATCATGCTTGACACAGTCCCTCCATCGTTTTTTTATGGTCTTCCTCTACTCTTATACCCCTACACATTCATATTTAAAAAAAAATAATAATCTTTATTTATATAAAAAACACAGATTGTAGTACATTTAACAATTTCACAGAGTGGGTACTTAGTAATTAAATCTCTAGCAATCAAGTGGGTGACGTGCTGATCTCCATGCTAGGCTATGAAATAGCCTGTATTAAGGAGTAACAGTTCCGATTCTCTTTAGTTGTGTTACTGCAATTGAATTTTTACAACTTAATATTTTTTTATGTATTCAAAACCTTCTTCACGAAATTTTCCTCTTTCCTCCGCATCACATGCCCATTCCACGACAACCGTTTACCACACAGACAACGGCGTCACTTTTAGACTTTCTCTAATGTACTAATTTATTATTTTATCTATTTGTGTATCGCCACACATTCCTCTTAGCATTCTCATTTCAGTCACATGGGAATATCTTCCCTGTACGTTTCTGATAGAAAATTCTAAAAGGTCCTCAGTTTTAACAAGCACTTTAGGAATTAACCTAAAACATATTTATTACTGTTTGGTTATAATCCTAACTCAAAGTGGTTCATTTATAACTCCCATTCTCAAAAGGACCAAGAATTAAAAGCCTCAACAGTTGCGCCACGTCATTCGTGAGACTTGTGAAACAAATATTAATTAAAGTGTCACATGAGACGATTAATATTAACTACTTGGTATGACAACCGAGGTCTGTAGAGTATTGTGGTAGGTTTTTAGAAGCATATTAAATTATATTATACGCAATATTTGGCTAGTTCATTTCTCGCGCCGTATTGCTCATTTCTGACAGTCTTGAATCCCCCGACTTGAAGCAATCTTTTGCTTGACAATGATTTGCCATCGGTGTCTATCCTTGGAATTGTGAAACGCGTCCTGGAGTTTTGAGCCCACCGATGAGTGAACTACTCCCAGACGTGGAGTATGTTCCAAAAATGTCTAGCTTGGAGTGCCCCAAAAAATGACGCCGATAACTTGGCATAGTTTGTGCCAACATAATGTAAATAAAATGCTTGCGTCAGTGAAAAACAGAAAAAAAAAATGTTGGCCCTGAAGGGTTGGGCAGGATGTACCTAATAGTACACCCACATTTCGCCAGTTATGTTTGAGTCCCATGAAATAGGGGGCGAGTCCTATTGCCAACAGCTGGGCACAAATCTAGACTGCTGAGAAAAATGAGTAACCTAAAAACAATCATCATCTGCCTAGCCTTTTCCCAACTATGTTAGGGTCGGCTTCCAGTCTAACCAGATGCAGCTGAATACCAGTATTTTACATGAAGCGACTGCCTATCTGACCTCCACAACCCAATTAATACTGGGTAATACGATACCCTTTGGTAAGACTGGTTGTCAGACTTTCAGGTTTACTGACTACCTGTAACCTAAAAACAATCGAAACAAGTTATTCGTAAAATAAACCAATATTCTTATTGTTCTTCAAACTAGCATTTTTACAAAAAAACGGCTCTCACCAATTTAGACTCGCTAGAAGAACAAACATTTTCTTTTAGCCGTATTTATGTTCTTTAGTTAGATTTCTGCAGACGGATAATTTGTTTTGCTGTCCCTAGAATACGGGCTATAGTTTCCTTTGTACCGAGAAGTACTACTTTAATTAAATGTCAGCTTTGTACCTATTATATAATAGAAATGATCTTTCTCTTCTAATGGTTTTCTATAATCTGAAAAAGTCATACTAGTACCTATAGTTGGTAATTGTGATGTGTTTTTCTATCTAAATTCTATCATAAAATACATTTTCCAGCAATCATTGTACAAAAAATATATATAAAGAAAACTCTTCATGAAAAAGACGAACAACAAACTAAAAACCCGTCTTTGAAATCCCAAACAAAGCTAATCCCAATAAGTAACATTGGTAAAATTTAGCTTTTCCAGCGCTTCTCAATTGAGGGCACGCTTTTCCCGAAACCTTTTAAGCCTGATCACGCGACACGTTCCACCTCCCTTATATTAAACGGAAGGCTTTGCCGAGTCATTTCTTACACATAAATGTTTAAGTAAATAGGGTTTTACCACACCTCCCATTAGGATTTGTCAGATTATTATCTATGTAAACTGTGCCCGTGACTTTGCTTGCGTATAAACTTCTTGATAAAACATTAGAAGCGGATGGTAAATATCCATGCTCTTTTTTAAGTTTTAAAGAGTTCGCTTCTAGTTTTTATTACATAGGAGGACACAGACCGAAAACTATTAAAAAAGAACATTATACGTAGTACAAAACGACTACTGCTACATAGTGCAAAAAGTAACACTGCACCATCGATGCTGCAAATTAAGATCTGACAGCAAATGATTTAATGGCAGTAATAATTTTTTTCGCAAATTAAGGAGATCTAGATAACTTGCCAACAATAGTCCGGTAGTAGTCCACCAGATAGAGCACCCGACTAGTTGGAGGATCCTCTCTTCTCAACTGGGAATGAAGAACTCCACACTTTGTTCTTCATCCTCTTAAGAGCTGGATATATATGTATGTGTTGTGTGTGTAGGTGTGACCGTGACATCACAGTGGGCCCTATCAGAATACCAGCGCTGCGGTATTTGTTTCTCATCTATCGCAGCACCATGCTGAGATAGGAGCCTTTTTGGCCTCGCACAGGTCTTTTTTTTATTATTTAGTTTTAGATTCTTTTTTATTATTTTTGTAGTTCCTGTGCTTGTCCCAAATAAATATTTTTCTTTCTTTTCTTTTCTTTTTTTTTTTACGCCACTGACAATTCAACCTCCCGCACCCGATTTATTTTGCGCCAGAGGGGTAGTAGCTAAAAAAAAACCGGTGATGGTTGCGGGAAAAAAGGTTCTAATACATTCTAAAAAAGGCTAATTCACGTATATCCACGCCTACACTATAACAAAGTGCACACAACACTCTTCAACGGTTGTCTCTTCCGAAAAATATTTTTTTAAATCTAAGTGAGGAATTTCTCATAACAACAAATAAATAAAAATATGACCTTTATACCAACAAACACGCAGATCTAAAACGTTAATATTGTATACTATTAACAGGGATTCAGTTAACGTTAGCCGGCATTGTAACCTTCATGATTACGAATATATAGAATTTAGCACCACGCGCCGCCTTTAGGATAAACCGATGATTTTCATACGTGAATATGGAACATGAATTTATTATCATGTCGGGTGTTAATGTATAGGTTTAATTTATGTTAATCTCGGGCTTGGTGTTGGATCGATTTTTGCGAATATCAAGTGAAGCGTAGGCATATAGGTACATTATACATTCGTCTGATTTTGATAAAACGATCCATAATTAAGTTAGTAGGCACACTTAAAATAATAACATAATGTTAGCAATTATATAATCAAAGACATATACCTACACACCGCACAATACTGTAAAAACCAGACTTGATTTTTTTATTTGAATACAAAATGTCCAAAGTCAAATAAAATAAAAGTTAGTCCAGTTGACGGCACGGTTGGCGCAGTGGCTAAGCGATTGAACTGCTGCGCTGCGTGTCGCGGGTTCGATCCCCGCACGGAACAAATATTTGTATGGCCTGCAGATAGTTGTTTCGGGTCTGGGTATTTGTGTATGTTTTACAGACTTTATATGTTTGTAAACGCACCCACGATACAGGAGAAATTCCTAGTGTGGGGCAACGTTTTTTTTAAAGAGAAGAAAGAAAGAAAAGAAAGTTAAGTTAATCTTCTGCCTTGTCTTGACCCAACTACATACATATTATTATGTTGGACACTGCTGCTTGACTAACTTTAAGAAGGTATAGTTTTGCGGAAGCATCGCCACTTGTCAAATATAACTGCCCTCTTACGCAGCTCAATTTGTATTTTACATAAAGCGACTGCCAAATTCATTTTATCCAAATGAAAATAACCGTTTTTGGCGCGAACTCTTTGAGGCGCGCGTGGAACACGAACGAGCACGGCCTGTCGTCGCCATAAGACGGACGGACCGCGAGCTAGCTCATTACTCACCGCATGAAAATGACCCTTACATTCCATCCAAACATTTACTCTTACCCTAACATTCCAAGATAGCCAGTGCTCTTAACTAACACAATCACTTAGGTACATTTTCCCTCAACAATTATTTTACTTCGAGCACTAATCAGTTTATCTATCTTGGCATATTGTTTAGATAATCGTATTGCGCCCAGCCAATACCAGCTGCCACAAATCGAATTATACAGTGATCAATCAAATTAAGGCTTGTTACTAGTTAATTAACCAGAGAAGCCTCTTCAGAATTCTCAATGAAAATGTTCTTATTTATTTTGTTTAAGTCTTTTCGTATTTGATTAAGGATGAGAGAGGATTGTTGGAAGGGCCTAGATGTGCTAGTTGGTTAATTAATTAAATAAAATACGTGTACGTACAGGCTATAAATCATTTATAATAATAATTATAAATGATTTCGTTGTTAATTTTACAAACTTGAAAAAAAGTGCAAAAGTTATGCTCCGCCGCGACAGTGTATCACTGCCGTGACCAGGATTCGAACCTGGGTTACTACGGCCACAACGTAGGGTCCTAACCACTAGACGATCACGGCTACCGGAGCTGGTGACTGTGGTACCGAAATATAAGAGCATATCTCGTTGAAACTGGAGTACTTTCACTTATAATTGGCCACGGTTTGCGCAAGCGACGAAATGCCTAAAGAATTGGGAAATCATACGGTATTTCATTTCAAAGTGATCTTAGTTTTCGGCTGTGCAAACACCAGCTCCGGTAGCCGTGATCGTCTAGTGGTTAGGACCCTACGTTGTGGCCGTAGTAACCCAGGTTCGAATCCTGGTCACGGCAGTGATGACACTGTCGCGGCGGAGCATATCTTTTTGGAATTTTTGACTGTTTTGCTAATATTAACAGATTGTTTTTGTATACCTCTACTCAACCTTGCAGAAATACAGGAGTGTATTATTATTAATTATTATGTATTATATGGGCTATGTGGTATGTTAAAAAAATAGTCTGCTAATTTAGGAGGAGGTGGATGCGAGAAACACGGGATCAGTCAATGTGGCGATACTTGGGGGAGTCCTATATCCAGCAGTAGACGTCTTTCGGTTGAAATGATGATGAAGATGATGAAAGAAGGAGGTTTTAAATGATCAAGTAATGTTTTTGAAATAAGCCAATTTATACTCAGACATTTCTAAGCTAGAAAAAAGATACAAAAAAAATATTCCAATTTTCCGTAATTCTCAAAATTAGGTCAGGTATCACAATATAGTTTTCTGCACAACGTATTCCGTTACTTATTTATTACCTGAACAAAGTTACCGTATGATTGTTCAAACTTTTACCACAGAATTTTCACAAACTCGGATGTGAAAAACAATGGACAACTTTAAACAACAAGTGGACGACGAACATCAAAGCGGCAGTCTTTTGTTACATACCGGACTTCCACGGGCTTTTTCAAAGTAAAAAGCGCTTTGGAATTCAGCTATTCAATAGATTTTTTGCATGGAATTTATTAAAAACCGTGTTTAGTTTTTCGATAGACTAAAAATATGTTGGTATCTGATCCGCTCGTTGGCAAATATTTTGTGATTGGATTTCATAAAAACTTAAAAAATAAAATATATATCGGTATTTTCAATTATAATTTTTAAAAAAATTCCGTTTTTTTTAGAGGTTTCGATCCCTGGGTCGGGCAAAGTGTTATTTATTTAAACCATCAGGATTATCTCAGTAGCTGCGAAATCTGGAATTGCACCCGGTAGACGGCAATAGGCTCGTCGCATATAAAATAGGAGTTCTGCCTATCTCTTCCGGGATTCCAGGTCTGATATTATTTTTTTGTTCAAAAACAGTTGCCCTTATCTAGACCAGTTTTCGGCAACTAAAATTTGTCGAAGATCTATTCCACAAATTTTCCCAGTCACACGATTGTGAAAAACAATACACAACCGAAAACAACAAAAAGCTATGCTCCACAGCGTTGCAGTACACACGGCTACACATCAAGCTATACATTTCCAATTTACGCTGATCCCGCACTGAACGGAAATCCTATACAATGCGAGACCAGCTTGCACTGGTAATGTATAGCTTGATGTGTAGCCGTGTGTTCAACTCCAAAGTGGTAGATTTCTGTTTTAACCCCTTAAGCGTCCTTACGAGCACCCTGCTGTTTGGAACTGAATAGTGAATATGTGTGTCCCTATATTCGTGTCCCGATTTGTTAAAAATACTGCCTCGTTGTGCGAGTGGTCGCAAGTGATTGCTGAGCGTGATGCTCTAGGTGTGACTCCCGGGTCATCTAAGTTAACAATTTTATAAAACAAACAAATGAATTTTTTTTTTAAAATAAACAAATTTGCTCTCTTACTTTAAAAGTTAGAGGGGGTGGGGACACATTTTAGCACTTTGGAAGTGTCTATCTTTCAAACGATTGAATTTGAGAAAAAATGGTTTTAGAAACCTCAGTTTCATTTTAAAAGACCTATCAATAGATAGCCTACTCAAGTAGGTTCGATGAAAAAAAAAAAAAATCTTTATCGGTGAATAACTTTTTTCCCCTATTATCCACACATTTAATGCCATATAATAAAATTATGTATTTTTTACGGTCTTTCATTTGATATATAGGAGAAAGTGTTACAAGGGTAGGGACGGGGTCCATACAAATTTGCCCATTGTTCTTTGGTCATTTTGACGTTTTACGGTGAAGTGTGCTTACTCTCAGATATTTTATCAGTGTGGTCCGCTTTTCTGTTGTCTCTCCCCATAGAAATTATGTTAGTGAGCTACAGATTTTACTCATCCTACAGATTATTATGGTTGTGGTAACGATAAATAAGAATTCCCAAAAATAAACCTCTTGAAACATGCAGCCTTTCTGCATACAAATGACAGAAAAAAACTGCAAAAGAATAGCTCCGCCGCGACAGTGTTATCACTGCCGTGACCAGGATTCGAACCTGGGTTACTACGGCCACAACGTAGGGTCCTAACCACTAGACGATCACGGCTACCGGAGCTGGTGACTGTGGTATCGAAATTTCCGATCATTTTGAACGAAATGCATTGAAATGAGACCACTCTCACTGTCGATGTAAACTTGCTCTTGCGCAAGTTTTGTTCCTTTTTACAATTTATTGCAGTAAAGACCTTCTTGCAGGTAAATCTTTTTTTAATGGTGGTTTTGTTAGTATATAATAATGAACACAACTCTCAGTAAATAAGTATGGTATTAAGAATTTGGTCATAATTTATTATTATGTATTTTTAACAGAATTTCTTATGTTTTGTGAAACCTACTGATCGCCTTGGAAACTCTTACTTATCTAAAAGTATTTATAAGTTTAACCCACAACCTGCACAATATATCATCCATAATTATTTGCTAAATACCTTGTAAAAAAAAAACTCCGCCGCGACAGTGTCATCACTGCCGTGACCAGGATTCGAACCTGGGTTACTACGGCCACAACGTAGGGTCCTAACCACTAGACGATCACGGCTACCGGAGCTTGTGACATTGGGTACAAAATGTCTGTTCACAATGACACAGTGACAATAAAAATTGCATTTTTATTTTATTTGGACACAACCGTTACAATTTTATTGCCGAAACGGTTGACTGGGTTTTATTTGAGTTAATTCTTATCTGGGTTCCGTCAGTTCATTTAAATGAGAGCAGAAACCTCTAAATAATTGTTAGAATAATTTGGTTAATCTTGCCTTGTTCGTATTTTATCATTATCATCATCAGCCTATAATTTTCCCACTGCGGATGGGCTATAATCCACCACGCGGGCCCAGTGAGAGTTTTAGAACCAAATAAATTGTTTCTTTTTTTGGTTCTAAGACATTCTTCCTCACGATGTTTTCCTTCACCGGTTTTAGAGCAGCTGTGATAAAATAAATTACGCAAAATTTTGCGCCAGACTGGGTTCGACTTCGAACCCACGACTTACTGTTCGTAAGTCGGGCCGCCACCAATGGGCCACCAATGCTCTTCGAACTCAAGAGATTTTAGTACCTTGTGTTTCAGAAAAATAAAGTGAAACCTCGATATTCCCGCTCTGATAGATTAACAACTTTTGAAATTCGTAAATATTACGTATGATAGTAATATCGTCAACGACATAGGGTTCTTTATACCATAATTCCATCTGTCTTCTTATCATTCATGTCTCTCTAATAAGCAAGCAAACCAGGGCCCCGAGTCTGCTATTCAATAGTGTCAGAATGGTCTATCAGTGATCTCATAATTGTTGATTTTGACAAGTTTGGTGTTGTCAAAATCAACAATTACCCATGGAATTCTTGCAACGAGCTGGGCCCCGAGTCTGCTATTCAATAGTGTCAGAATGGTCTATCAGTGATCTCATAATTGTTGATTTTGACAAGTTTGGTGTTGTCAAAATCAACAATTATGAGATCACTGATAGACCATTCTGACACTATTGAATAGCAGACTCGGGGCCCAGTTCTGACGTCAACCCTACCTACTTTACCAATCACCATCATAGAAATATAGCAAAAATAAACCTGCAGAACCTAAGCCAATAAAAGTAAAACAACCCTGTAAATGTCGACGCGATTGATTGGAAAACTTTTAACTCAATTAATCATAGTTGTTTGGCAATCAGGGAACGAATGGAAAAGCTTGGTCGGTCCCTCTAGACGTCGGGCAAATATTGAACGTTGGGAAATAAGTTTGTTTTTTACTGTTCGTTTGTGCAACAATCTTTAGAATGTGTGTTGAACCTTGCGTTATTGCAATTTGTGACTTGTCTGATGTAAAAAACAATGATGGCAATAGAACTTTAAATCAGATCCAAAACTGTTTCATGCTTGGACGTGGGACACCGAAATACATTGTAGACCCGTAAGTAGGTAGATACGCAGTATTTTTAACTAAACCTCAACTGTTAGCAGAGACTTTACAGTATTTTAAGAAGCGTGGTTCTTCTAACCAAACAGACAGATGTGTTGCTGGAGAGTTTGTTCCGCCACTTCTTCTTTCCAGCAAAAACACTAGGAAGTGTCGAAGGGTGGGCGTTTTGGGGGACTGTCACTTGTAAATAAGTAAAGTAAAGTAAATTTTGACATTCGAAAAGTGCTGATTATCAGCCTAGTTTGAATAAATGAGTTTTGATTTTGATTTTGATCGTGCTTAATTAAATACATAAAAGAAATACGATTACGATACGATACGGTTTTTTTTTTAAATGACGTAGAATTTGAGAGGCAGATGGCCATTAGTTGCAGATGTTTTCGTTACAATTGTAAATTGAAATCTGAAATAAAATATTTCTACCCGAAAAAAAGGTCTTTATCAGTGTATATAACATAACATCACGTAAAGGCGTGATGTTATGTTCCCCCGAAGGGTTAGGCAGAGGTGTACCCATTAGTACACTAATATTTAGCCAGTTATGTTTAAATCCCATGTAATAGGGAGCCATTGAGTGTAATTTATTGAGTCTAATCGTGCTTTGTTCAAATAAATATCGAAATAATTCATTAAAGAGAACATAAACAGTTTTCATAAACCACACATTTAGTTCAAACTCCAAGCCTTTTTATTGAAGACGATTCATAATTTAAGTTAGCTAATTAGGCGTTAAAAGTAACTTAGTTCTGACACAAGACTTTGTTCACGAAAAGTTATTTTAATTAGTACACAACTCGATGTGGAAGCTGAATCTGAAACAAACTTGCAACCGTTTTATTTGTATGACGTCTGGAACATTGCTTAATTTAAACTCGTAAAATATTTCATATTCGTACTAATAATGGTGTGAATAGTATTGTTTTTGGGATTTTCCATAAGGAATTTCTTATATTATGAGCTTATTATTATTATTATTGTGACTTTGTGCTAGTGAAGTGTTACTAACATATCTTCAAGGCTCTAATTAACTAACACAAATTGTATTTTATCATATTTAAGTTAGTCTGTATCTATGGGCCTTAGATGCCTGAAAATAAATTGATTATTATTATTATTTATTTATTTTATTTTATTTGGTTTACCAACAATTGTTACACTGGTTAAGAGCACAAAAAACAAGTAAAAACATACAAACAATAGTGCACAATCACTTATAGATAAACTCAGCATGCAAAACGAAATTTGTACGTACAATGGGAAAAGAATGAAAAAGAACTAAGTACCTTAATTTATATCAGCTACTAGTAAATCATTACAATTTCTTTAAAGTCTGCAACAGAGAGCACAGAAAAAATTAAATAGAAAACTTAAATTAATTAAATCAATCCTTATCTAGGCTTACCAAAGTCTTCGCTTTTAAACTGTATAGTGAGTCAAAGTGAAAGTCGATTAGATCGCTAATTTCATTAATTATCTTGCTTAACCTCGCGACAGGGGAACTAGCGCCCAAGACCGTTCGACGGAGTGGTGGACAGAGTGGTGTAATTGGCAGAGTGGTATTATTAGCACCTATTGCCATCAATCGGGCACAAATCCAGACTCCGTGGCTGCTACTGAGAAGTTCTTGATGGAAAAACCCAATAACACTTTGCACGACCCGGGAATTGAACTCAGTCGCACTGAGCACTAAGCCAACGATGCTGTCAATTAAAAGTCAATGAGATTATGTATTCGGCACTTTTTTGACTTCTCATCAATCACTGTCTTTCAATCCTACAATCCCTTTAAATGTTCTAACCGCGAAGTTGGCTTCTAACAATATAGGTACATACTGGCAGGTCACTAGTTCAACAACAAAATCGAATCAAACAAACATCGCAAAATCAATTACTGCCAATTTTAACACGTGTGCGGTGACCTGAAAGGGTTAACCTAAACGGGTAAGGCAACATTTGACGTTACCTGCCACTTCTTTTGAGTGAAAAGTACAGTCGACAAAGAAGTTTGTATGACAAACTCTTTTGTTTAAAGTACCCTTTTATCAGGAAAATATATATTTGCAATTTCTTTGTTCATAATTTATTGCCAACGAGCAATGGAGCGCAGTACACTAGGAGTTAAATTAACGGATCGTGTTCGAAACACAATGCTGCGTTCCAAAACAAAAATACCTGACGTGGCCCAAAAGGCTGCTCAACTCAAATGGGACTGGGCAGGACATGTCTGCCGCATGCCGGACAAACTGTGGGCCAAAATAGCATTAAACTGGTGCCCTGACACAGCGAGACAGGGTCGCGGCAGTTCACGAAGGAGATGGCGGAATGAACTAGATCGGTTCCGTCAAAACTGGAAGAAGGACGCGCGGGTTCGCGAGAAGTGGAAAGAGTGGAGGGAGGCCTGCCTTGGAGTGGGACAGAGCAGGCTAGCAAAAAAAAAAAAAATATTGAATGACCGACTTCAAGACTTTTTGAGGTATTCGTTTTATCACGTCATCATCTGCCTAGCCTTCTCCAAACTGAGTTGGGTTTGGCTTTCAGTCAAACCAGATGCAGCGGAATAGCAGTTTCACACCAACACAACATTAACAACTCATATTTAAAATTGACAGGGGAGTATGGAAGAAGAAAATATGTTGCGCCGACCCCAAATAGAATGGGATCAGGGCACCAAGATGATGATTTAAAAATTAACTTGTGAAAAATATGGAAACTTGACTCCGATTATCTCCATAACTAGCCTTCTAGTTACGGAGATAATTGGGGTCAAGTTTTCAAGTTCCCAGATATGGTTTAAACAATAAAAAATCGTAATGACGGAAAGTGCTTTCAGCTTCGTTATGGGTAATTTTACACCCATTTTACTTATCACTTTAGTAGACGGTACTTTTGGTACCTAATACATATCTATAGCTCGGAAGCTACCTGTAGGATGTGAGTGCTCAGTGACTGGGTAACGGAGGGTTAAATAATACATTTGACGGGTCACGTGATAAGATACCTCTGACTTTTCGAAAGGTCACGATAAGAGATGGGTGGCATTTTAGCGTGATATTGATATGAGATTACATCTCTGCGTGTTATTAAAACGAGAGCAATATGGACACATCGGGGTGTTTTTATATCATTTTGTTTTATTATTATTTAAAAAAAAAAAATGCTGTCAACAAACGATTTCTCTTTCTTTCTTTACACTTACAAAATAATGTTGAATGAAAAGGTTTCTTCATTAGTTTTAACTTGTAACAAAATATAACATAACATCGCGCCTGTAATTCTCAAGGGTCAGGCAGAGGTGTACTTCAACAAATACATCAACCAGGCACAAATCCAGACTCCATGGATGCTACTGAGTAAATCCTGATGAGAAAAACACAATCACACTTGGCCTGTCACGGGAATCGAACTCAAGGCCTCATTCTCAGCAGTTGCGCTTACGATTACTCGACGAGGCAAACGAGGCAGTCAACAAACATAACATCAAAACTAAAATCCCTGAAGAGATAGGTAGAGGGTTAGAATTTCGCGTCAGATTCGGAATAATCCTATATTACACCTAAATTTTAGTTATATTTCTCCAAACAAACCCAATAACAATTTGCCCCGGGAATCGAAACCAGTACCTCAGCAGTTGCGCCTAGACCAGGCAGTTATAAAAGTCTCTTTATAATAATAGTATAGATACAAAGACGCTAAATCGAACCCACAATGCAAATGCTGCAGAGTTACTTTTCATCTGGCACAACTAACTAAGATTATTAAAACCAAGCCAAGAACCAACGAGTAATATTAATTTTAGAGGAACCAACTATTTCTTCTTGTCTATTGTTCTTTCAAGCATTGTTCTAAAATGGTACTCGAGGAAAACAAAGGAAAAGCGACAACCTACATCGAATGACGGGTAATATAAAACTTTGTATGAAATTATGTTTTTTATATTTATTCTTCTCTACAGATTTTTTAATTAAAATATCTAGAGAAGCTTGCAAAATCCATTAGCATTTTTAAAAGAAAGAAATATTGGCAAAAATGTTTCACCGTGCAAAAATATGCTCCGCCGCGACAGTGTTATCACTGCCGTGACCAGGATTCGAACCTGGGTTACTACGGCCACAACGTAGGGTCCTAACCACTAGACGATCACGGCTACCGGAGCTGGTGACTGTGGTACCGAAATACGACATCGGTTTGCGTTTAAACCAGATTACTTTCACTTCGGCATTCGTTACGGTATGCGCAAGAGTTGATAACAGTGTCGAGCAATTATTTCACAAACCGCGTAACTTAGTGTTGTTATTAGGTTCATAATAGGCCTTTTACTTTGCTTGTGGAGTGAGCAAATGTTGCAATTTCGTCGTAGGAGTGATGGGCATAAAATCAGGAGGAGCAGAGAGTCCTACAGATAATTTACTTTGAAAGTTCGTAAAGTCAGAGATTTTTTTTTACAAATTGACACACATTTCATACACAGATGTGATTTGAATATTATATTAGTTGGTAGTCAATTCTGTGAACAAATTAATTTTGCTAATGTTTTTTAATTGAGTTCCTGGTTGCGCATTGGAAAACTACCAAGTGTGTATGTAACCGTATATAAGTATGTTTTTCTCCGGTTTACGAACTTACCTTTACAAAATGTAAAAACTTTTCTCCGAACATTATACATTATGTATAAGTCCCAAATGTTAACCTAGCCGACTTAAACCGACGAAATTGTCCCTTATTTTAGTAGCAATGCCAAGCCTACTACCAAAGTAAAAACGAAAAAGAGATCTTTTCGCCGAAATAACAGCTTCATAAAAGTTTAAATATGAATTCACAGTAGATTAGCCGTTTATTTATTCCGAAAAAAAACAAGTGAAAAATATGTAAATTCTGGATATGCAGATTATGGTGGCCGTATTTTAAGGGCCGTTTTACATCAGTACCAAATAATCCGTCCCAAAACAAATGGCTGGGGAAATCTATGAGGAAACCGAAACACAATAAAAATATCTTTGAGCACAATAATTATTATCTACACGACGCGGACGCACCGCTCTACCGCCCCATTCTCAACATCAAGCGATGCGACTTGCGACATCCAGCGACACACGTTTCACTTGTTTCATTCACATGAGTACTACTATAAGCAATTTCCTCCATGTTTCCTCTGCAGTCGCTGCTTACTAACATACGTATCGCTTGAGTGTGTAGCGGCAAATCAAAGTCTAGAAAATATTACGTCTAGCAAAATAATATTTCAAACGAATGCAGTCGTAGGTATTAAAGCAAAGGAAATTGGGACGGGGATACAATTTCCTCAACTTTCACCTTCTAGGCAGTAGGTACTTAAAGTCAGCTAAAAGGAATATCCGTCGTAACCGTGAGATTTCAGCGAGTTTTAGCAGATCATCGTGACAATGCACTACGTGACGAAGTAGTTCAGCGAATTAATGATTGAACCAGCGATTTTTTAGTCGGTTCCTGCTCTACCATAATTTCTTTAAGTGGCCCGACGGTTTTGTTGCTGAGCGTATGACTTAGGGCTCGTTTTTTGGATCGAAAGAGAGAGAAGAGGATGTGAAAGTGTCATTTTGTTTTGCCATTAGGAATGTACCAGCCTGAAGATTGGTGGTTCGATATTACCAGGCCTAAGAAAACCATATTAAACGTCGCTCCTGCATTTGATCTCTCTCCAGTCGTGTCACTGACATGGTGGTTTCAACATGTCAGAGAATGACAGTGAAGGAAAAAGAGCGCACAATTTTTTTTTTTTTTCCTTTTATTATTCAAAAACACAGAATTACAATCAGTTTTAAGACAACATACCACACAAACCATCGTGGGTTTAACAGTAGTATGCCAGACACGGCAACTCGGTGCCACAACATTATTATTATAGAACTAGCTGTGCCCGCGACTTCGTTCGCGTGCTTGTCGGAAACCAAAATGCGTCGCTTAGATAAAAGTACATTAAATCATTGCCCTGCGTTAACTTACTGCCGCTGTAGAAGTGTTTGTTAATCAACCACGTCAGAACGGCCGAACGGATCTTGAATAAATTTGAAACAGGTACATTATAGTCGACAGGTACTGTCGTTGGCGCGTTTGTGTTCCACGCGCGCCTCAAAGATATGTCAGCAACAATTAAGGGGTCCTTTGGGGCCCCTTAATGGTTGCTGCCGTCGTCTGCCGGGGCTGACGGTTGTCCGCAAGAGATACCACGGCCCCGAAACACAAAGAGCTAAGAAGAAACGTGGGTGGTTTTTAGTTAGTAGAAGTCTGACACTTTCTTCCGCTCCGCCCAGAGCGGGATGAGTCATTTAATAATTTACGAACCACAAAAAAGGGGGGATTAGAGGCTGTTTCGAGAGGTACCTGTACCGAATCTGGGACATCGAATCTGAAATGGAACGCCGTCACCTCCTTCTGCGAAGCAGTAATGCTAGCGAAAGAGGTGAACGTAAGAGGGACACAACCCCTCTTCCCAGCCGCCGCGGGCAACGCTCCGGGCATCGGGGACCACGTGATGGCTTCCGGCCACCGTAAGCGCGGGCCTGTAAACGGTGAGTAACGGGCTAGTTAAATCGTTCGTCCGTCCTATGACGATGGAGGCGCGTTCGTGTTCCACGCGCGTCTCAAAGGGATCTCAGCAACATTGAAGGGGCCCCCAAGGACCGACGCCCGTCGGGGCTGCGGGTTGTTCGAAAGAAATACCGCGGCCTCGACACATAAGGCTAACAACACACCACATCTATATAAAGACATGTTTGGTGCAGTGGCTGGATGATTAACAGTAGCACTGCGTGTCGCAGGTTCGATTCCCACACGGTACAAAAAAAATATGTCGTGGGTTTTATCTAATTTTAATTTAGTTTTAAAAAAATTGTATTTTTATACTGTGTACCTAATTGGTAAATCTTTATTTGTTGACTATTCACGAAACATATGTTTATTTAATAACACCGCGGTTCAGAAAATGACATCAAATGAATAACGCCATCTGTCGAAAACGAAGATAAACTGCTAAAAAAGAGCGATCAAACACACTATAGGGTTTAGCCTATATAGATTTTGAAAGCAGCGTCATTTAGACTAATATCTACGTACCTTTTGCTATCATAACTTATTTTAAATTATTATGTGAAGGCATTTATTAATAAGTACCATATTCGTTCAATAGATGTCGTTGCTTGTCTCATTCTTGACCATAATGATAAGTTCTTCTTGAAAACTATAAATGCATATATCTTTTGATAGAGAGCACCGATTACGATGAAACAAAGACTAAGTAATAGCCCAAGTTACGCACAATATTTATGTATAAAAGTTACCTACATTCGTTTCGTAAATTTGACGTGATGCTTAGTCATCGAAACAGACAAACAGACAAAAATTCCAAAAATGCTGGAAATATGTTCTGTTGGTTATACTTTAATACCCTGACAATTTTTTTTTAAAATATTTTCGATGTACAAAAAAGATTTTTCTACAGATTTATTATATGTATATAGATAGATAAGTATAAGAATGCACTAAATTGACACCTCCTGTACTGCAACACAATCCAGGAAGTGCCTTTTAAGCACCTTTGAGCAATTGTTTACATTAATATCGTTTCTTACAGCCAACGGTAGCTCGTTCATGATAGCGGGAAGCATGCATTCCCACGTCCTTGCTCCATAAACATTGTTAGACCTAGCTATCCTAAATGTAGGCTGATATGCCAAACAACGCAACGACTCAGGCCTCACGTATTTTTTCGTTTTTTTTAATTGTTTTTGTACACATTTTTTGCACTATCATACGATCTTTTTTGGAATTGGGAAGTCCCTCATTAGATGCCATCCTTCTGGAGAGATTGGAGGATCACGTTAAGCTGCAGCTTCAGGGACCCGGCAGTTACTACATATAACATGGCTCCTCACCTTTGAGATGGGTCCTCATGACCCGAAACGGTTAGAAGGACTATTTGTAATGGGCCAGCCAATTTTTTTTTTTTGGTTTTTGGTTTGAGAGTGGGAAAATGCTTCGGTACGGAGCGGTAGGGAGTGTCAGACTTCTACTGACTAAAAACCACCCATGTTCCTTCTTAGCCTTTTGTGCCGAGGCCGCGTTATCTCTTTCGAACAACCCGCAGCCCATGTGTCCAGGCCCTTACACAGAAAAATAGTCCCACGGGGCACAGATAACTTAGGATTATTTGATCTCCGAATACATTATCCTCCCAAAATTTTACAACAACGCTCCAGGCTTTCATTTACATAGTCTGTAGTCACATTAAGGGTGGGTTGCACCATATTACTATAACGATAACCAAACCGTAACAAGCCATAAAAGCATTAAAAAAGTATAATTTGATGGCTTGTTACGGTTTGGTTATCGTTATAGTAATATGGTGCAACCCACCCTAAAAATATTTTATAAGCTTACCCTCATTTCTTTTGTAACACGGGCTCTCTGATTAAATATTCTGTTCGAGCGAAGGCATTAACTGTTTTTTTTTAAATAAATGCCAGGTTTTCCAACGTAAACAGCGAAATTTCAGACATGTTTGAAAAGATACAGATGAATTTTTCATGTTCAGCTGAATATTTGAAAGAGAACATTCTAAAGCAAAATGAAATCTCCAAAATGTGGTGGACGAGCTCCGCAAATACTCACAAAAAAACTTGTCGAGTATATAGGGTGTAAAAGTACCCTTAACGCAAACGAAAGGGACTTGTTCTCCCCACCACTGCGATATTTTTTTTGTTCTAGACCATACCTGGGAACCCCCTAGCTACGGAGATATTGGGAGTCAAAGTTCCAAATTTTTCACAGCTGTTTTTTTGTAAATATGTATGTACTAGTTTTTCAGTTTAAAACTTTACTTAAATTACCTCCGTGATCCGTTAACTATTCAAAGCATCCACTAGCACAATGTTTTAACAGTGCTACAATGAGTTTTACCGTAAAATGTGATTTTTGACTCAAAAAAAAAATCGTTTCCCAGCAAAACATTTGGCGTAGTGGTACTTAGTTTGATGTACAGAATGCTTGGTTGACGGCTGTGTGATGGGTTGATTTACACCATGTATATGGCGTTGGATATCGCGACCTATATGACAATGTGTGCTATTCTAGGTCAAAGTCAGGCAATATTAAAGAACTAGGCGGTGAGTACCTGATAGTCTAGCACTTCTAGTTGTGAAGCTGAAGAATTATGAGCTGTGACGACATTTAGGGTTGTTCGCATGGAAACTGAGAGTTTCATAACTCACTACATTGTGTTCAAAAATGGGATTGTCTCTGTTCGTTACGTTTCACTGCTTTACTGAAAGTGGAGAAGATGCTTTTTGGCAGATTGACAAGAAAACTTCCCTTTCCTACCCCGGTTAGGGAACTTATTTTTACTTTCTAACATCAAATTCGGTTCAGTTCTGGTCAGATTTTAAATTGGTAGCCTTGTCAGTATACCGTTAACCATATTGTTAGTTTAGTCAGTTAATTTGAGCATAATGCTCAAGAAAAAGTGAAAAATAAACTTCACAAGAAAAAGCAGCTTCTGAAGTCGGTGACATTTTGTTTGTTTGATTTCGTTTTCTTTGCCACCGACTTCAGAAGCTGCTTTTTCTTGTGAAGTTTATTTTTCACCTTTTTGTGTTTTTGTGTTTTTCACTTTTTTGTGTTTTTGAAGTCGGTTTTATTTTTTGCAAAAAAGTTTTTTATTTTTCCATTTTTAGTTGTTCCCAAACAAATAATAGGTTTTATTTATCCCCAATAAATGGAACATTACATAATATCTTACTGTCCAAATCTAGGCGTACCCCCTCAGATCATACAGGCGTGATGTTACGTCATGATGTTGTATAAACATCCAAGCGATTGCAGCAATCACGACAGATTTGCCGTCTATTTTTGAAGAGTTCTATTGTATATCTCCGAAGATCAGGATCAGATCTTCACCAAATTTAAATGGGACCACCTCAGGAGTATACTCTTTCAAATAAAAAAAGAATTTTGAGAATCGGTTCACAAATGGAGGAGAAATCAGGTAACATACATAAAAAAAAAAAAAAAAAAACCGGCCAAGTGCGAGTCAGACTCGCGCACCGAGGGTTCCGTACAAACCTGTAGGTATATAAGTAAAAGTTATGGTATTTTTATTGCTAAATGAAATCCATAACATAACAATGTGGAAAGCTGACGGTACCTTGTCAATACATATATGAAAACATTATGTATGTTCGGAAAAATCTTCATCTCTTTAAGAAGAGAAGTGATAGACATCATTTTAATACTAGAAATAGGCACAATTTGGATCAATCTCGGTTTAGATTGGCTAAGGTACGAAATTCTTTTATGGGGAATTGTGTAAAATTTTATAATAAAATTATTAAAAATATTTTTATTATATGATGTAACTAAAAATTTATGCTTTTCGCAATTTTTCCTTTATCTGTGTTATAAGACGTTGCTTCGTACCAAATTTCAAGATTCTGAGTTCACGGGAAGTACCCTGTAGGTTTTGATTCCCTTGCGAGTAGTGGCGAGTTTCAAAATATGCGGTTTTAATTCCTGTTTCTTTTGATTGCGTTGACATAGAAGTTTGATTTTGTTACAGCTTAAAGATATTATAGACTTGAGTATTTGTTAAGAATTTCAATATAATACCACTACGCGTTCATGAGTAAAGGGGTAATAAGTTTAAAATTATTAAAAATATTTTTATTATATGATGTAACTAAAAATTTATGCTTTTCGCAATTTTTCCTTTATCTGTGTTATAAGACGTTGCTTCGTACCAAATTTCAAGATTCTGAGTTCACGGGAAGTACCCTGTAGGTTTTGATTCCCTTGCGAGTAGTGGCGAGTTTCAAAATATGCGGTTTTAATTCCTGTTTCTTTTGATTGCGTTGACATAGAAGTTTGATTTTGTTACAGCTTAAAGGTATTATAGATTTGAGTATTTGATATGAATTTCAATATAATACCACGACGCGTTCATGAGGAAAGGGGTAGTAAGTTTAAAATTATTAAAAATATTTTTATTATATGATATAACTAAAAATGTATACTTTTCGCAATTTTTCCTATATCTCTGCTATAAGACGTTGCTTCATACCAAATTTCAAGATTCTGAGTTCACGGGAAGTACCCTGTAGGTTTTGATTCCCTTGCGAGTGTCGAAAATTTGCGGCATAAACGGGAGTATCTTTTGATCGCGTTGACTTAGAAGTTTGATTTTTTCACAGCTCCAAGAGACCATAGACTTGAGTATTTGATATGAATTTCAGCTTGATACCTCCACGCGTTCCTGAGAAAAAAGGTCTTGACAGACAGACAGACAGACAGACAGACAGACAGACGGACAACAAAGTGATCCTATAAGGGTTCCGTTTTTACCTTTTGAGGTACGGAACCCTAAAAATACATACACACGAACATATAACCTCCTCCTTTTTTGAAGTCGGTTAAAAAAGGAAGCGATAGAGCAAAAATCACTATAAATTATTTTTTGTTTTATTTATTACCTCTGTTTTGAGTATGAATGTGGATAGATGTTTATCATAGATACATTATTTATACGATTTACTAAGCGAAAAGTTATGTGACTAGAAAGGAGGTAACTCACGAAATGACGTAAGACATAAAAGTAGCACGGGAACAGGACCTTTTATTTTAACATAATCATTGAACGACTTAGACGTTTTGGCCAACAAAACATATCCCACCAACCAGTAGACCTAGCAAAATATATATGTACTTCTTACGTATAAATCGTGCCACGAACAGGCACCCTTACAGGAAGCATCATCCGCCGATTCTTATTAACATCCGCGCGAAAACACACAGGCAAACATTCGGAACTGAACGCGACCGTTTAAACGTCATAAAACACACAGGCAAACATTCGGAACTGAACGCGACCGTTTAAACGTCATAAAACACACAGGCAAACATTCGGAACTGAACGCGACCGTTTAAACGTCATAAAACGTTATGACTACTGTTATTACCTGTTGGTTATTGTGTCGTTATGGGGAACTAAGAGGTTATTTGGCTGTTTAGGGATTTAAGTTTGGATTATGGCTTACAGTTTGTAATCTAGGGTTGGAAATAACGTGGATTTTTTATAGAGGTGGTTGTTAAGACCCTTCAGTATTTATTATAATTGTAAAGCTTGTACATTAGTTGATTGTTATATCACTTAAGTTTTAAAACTTACTTCTGTAACTATATAACTTAGGTACTTACATACAAAGTGTTCTAAAAACGCAGATTTTTTGTTTTTACATACATAACACAGGCCACTACAGGCATTTCTTTGTACATTGATCTTAGGTGTTAATTATGACATTAAACCTATTTTATAAAAATATACAGTCCACTACTCTTATTATAGAATACTCGAGTCTATTCATTGGTCCTTCGAGCCGGATCTCACCTGTAACATCACACCTGTAATCCCCGAAAGGTTAGATCGAGGTAAACATAATAGTACACCGACAATTTCCCAGTTATGTTTAAGTTCAATAATTAATAGGGGGCAGCTGACTGCTACTGAGAACTTACTGATGGAAAAACTCAATAACAATTTGCCCAACCCGGGAATAAACCCCAGGACCACATTCTCAGCAGTTGCAAACGTGTCCACTGGACCAATGAGGCAGTAAAATTATGGTTTTCGAAATAACTGTAAATGTTCAAACGATATTAAAAAAACACATAAAATGACTTCAAAATAAATATAAATCTTAGAAGAATAAGTGTTTTAACAGTTTAATTACATCACATTAAACGTATCAATATAGTTCAACGTTACAAAGAATTGTGTGAGTAAGATCGTATATTAGATGCACAATAAAATATCTAAAATAGATATAAAAGAGTCTAGATAGATTTACTGTAGAATCTAAAAATATTTGAGTATGCGTTCCCGCCCACTAAAATTCCGACGTATGTTTCAGAATTTTCTAAGATGCGACACGTCACTTTATTGCGAATATTATCATAAACAATATTGCGTTCTAATTTTCTTTGTCATTTCGTGAAATTGATTCCTGTCAGCGATGTTATTTACTTAATAATCTTAATAAAATGTTTTACCAAAGATGAGAGATAACCTTTTCAATGAATTTATCTTGTAATGTACAACTAGGTTATGTTATGCCTGCAGCTATGTCTGGATGAAGGTCCAAAAAACAGGAACTTATTATCGGGAAGAAAAGTAGCGAAAGACCTAACTTAACTCATGATTTAGTAGAGTCCCAAATTTCATCAAAATCCGTTTAGCTGTTCTTCCTAACAAGTACACCCACATTACTCCAGTTATGATTAAGCTCCATTCATAAGGGCGAGCTTTTTGCCATCAAACGTGCACTTATCCAGACTCCGTGGCTGCTACTGGGAAACTGATGTACAAAACCTATAACAATTTTCCCAACCCGGGAAGCGAACCCAGAACCACAGCAGTCACGGTGGCTACCACTAGGCCAACGAAACAATATACACGGTTAGTCTAAAACAAATATCTAACTTCAGAATTCATTGCGAACAGTCAGCTTTATTATTACCTTGGAAAAACCCAGTTTCTATTTCAATTCCCCCCATATTATCCTGAAATCGCTGGCATTGGAGAGTATACCCGTGTTACTGACATATACGGGCTTCGCTCCTCTCAACGATAAGATATATCTAACAAAATGAACATATAGAAATATAGGAAGAAAAGCTCTGAATTTTGTTATCGCTACCATCAAGAAATAGAAAATGTTTCTATGTCTTTTGTGTCGAAGAATTTACGATAGTGAATACGATAACTCTGTTGTATCTATCTTTGAAAGGTCACAGTCATTGATTTTGTGTAACATCTTTAGTAATTTAGGAAAATCGGTTTGACAAGAAGATAAGAGCATATTGAGATACTGATATAGAAATTGTTAGCCTGTACCATCCTACTGCTGGGCCAAGTCCCCATGACCCCTGTCGGGGCTGCGGGTTGTTCGCAAGAGATACCGCGGCCTCGACTTGAAGGGCTAAGAAGGAACATGGGTGGTTTTTAGTCAGTAGAAGTCTGACACTCCCTGTCGCTCTGCCCAAGAGCTGACTTTCCACCCGCCAAAAACAAAAAAATGTCCTTATGACTGTCCCCATGACGTTGATTCAATGCCAATGTGGACCACTGGTCGCTATATAGTCTTATCCAGATCGTGTAGTCATGTTCTACGAGGTCTGCCGCGACCCCTTCTGGCTGTGACAGGACTCCAGAAAGTGGCTAGATTGGTTCACAGTTTATTGGGCATACACACAGACACAGACACAGACAGAAACACACACACACACACAGACACAGTAAGAAAAAAAATTGACGCGGAAAATCTGTAAATGCTGTAGCTTACCAATACTTGCCAAGTCTTTGTTCATCTTTCTCAGCTCAGACTAAATAAATAGCATTCAGCTATTTACATCTAAAAGCAAACTGAACCAATGTTTAAAGCAAACATGCAAATAATTGGCTTCCTCTTCTAAACGGCTTACTACTTTATTTTCATTACGAACTTTATAAAACAAACCAATTACCGAGTTATATTTGTATTTAGTTGCGATTGTGCACAAACTCCGCACAAATTATACACAAAGTATTGTGCAAATCGTGCACAAATGTGCTAAAATTATACACAAAGTATTGTGCAAATCGTGCACAAATGTGCTAAAATTATACACAAAGTATTGTGCAAATCGTGCACATAATGTGTTTTAATTCTTAAGACGTGGTTTGCAATTATTTATTTTTGTATTGCCTTGTCTTAAATAATGTGTCTTCTAAATGAAATGTTGCATACGTCAGTAAGGGGATCTACAGAACAATAAACTATAGATGGTTGCGGTTTTATCATTACTAATAACATTTTTGCAGTTTATTCATTACTACATTTTGTCTTATACGGGATTCTTTGTGTTGACGGATAACTGCGGTTTAATCATTATTATATTCTGTCTTACACGCTATTTTCAATAGGGATATGACAGATGGCAATGTGACCTATGCCTTTTAAGACAAGACTAATGTTGGCTCAGTGGAAATAAGATTATAGATTATAAGTGCGAAGCCAGGTAAGCACTTAACTTTACTTTCATTTAGAGCAGTGTCTACGTGAAGGGAAATAAATAGAGTCGATAAAATCAAATACGGATACCCACCAACCAATATTTAGCCCACGTGGAGAATAATGGCCCTCTCTCTCGCGAAAACGTGACCCATTTCCCAGGAATGACATTATAAGCTGACAGAGGTATTTTTAAGACATTCGTAAGAAGAAACAACAAATAACAGTTTTTTGTTATTCATACTTTTTTACAATTAGCAGATCAATATTATGTTGATGAAAATATGATCCGTGACCATAACAAGAGTGCCTTTATAACTCATTACTAGCTGTTGCCCGCGACTTCGCTCGCGTGGATTTTTTTAAATCTTTTTTTTTTCATAAAAAGTATCCTATGTTACTTCTATTACCTCCAAGAATATGTGTGAAAAGTTTCATGATGACCGGTTAAGTAATTTTCGGGTGAAAGCGCAACAAACAAACTTACATTCACATTCATAATGTTAGTAGGTATAATCATTAATATCACCAAAACAACTGAATTAAATGAACTTACTACCCTGCTTTTCCCCGTAGTTTTCATTATAAATCTGTCCGTCTTAACAAAGCGCTGCGTACTCTAATAAAGTGTGAAACTCCCTAAACCTACTCTGCCAACAATAACAATTCTGTTTTACATCCATCTGACGCCGACATGTAGATACCGCATTACCAATGCATTGATGTCCGACACAACACAAGACGAGTGTTACTTGATATTGTGGATCGATGACGTGTTTACTTTTCAGAACATGCCTGTATACTCCGAACGTGTAGGTGTGTAGTTGGTACAAATATATTTCATCGTTCATGTCATGTTATAAGGAAAATCTTATACTGTCACTTACGCCGACATTTTGACGCTGTTGCAAGCGCCATGATCGCATGATACAAAGTCAAAATATCAGGTGGCCATAATATTGAATAACCACGGAAGATATTCAGAAGTTGTACGCACGGGAGATATACGTTTAGTTAAAAACCGTGAATGCTTAAAACAGTGTAGTTTAAAAATGTTCCTATGAACTAGAACTACCAGTGGTTTCATTTATTGTCGTATTGTCGTCACCACTCTGTATATGATTTTGATTTTGAAACAACTTTAGACGTAAAGTTCTTTGTCAACAGAAAAAAACTGAACCTAAGTCCTATTAAAATTTTAAACACCTAGTTGATGGAGCACTTGCTAGAAGGGCAATGGTGAAAGGAAATTGTTTTTTTTATGCTTTTCAAATCGCCAAAAAGTTTTTCATTTGATTTGAAAAGTCTAGCTTTACTTTAGTATTTTAAAAGGATTTTTTCGTTTCAAAGGACTGATTGGAAAATTGTATGATTTGATCAGTTGAGTTTATTTTTTGACTGCCTCGTTGGACTAGTGGTCGCAAGCGCGACTGCCGAGCATGAGGTTCTTGATTCGATTCGGGTCGGGCAAAGTGGCTTTCTCCATCAGGAATTTATCAGTAACAGCCACGGATTTGTGCCCGGTTGATGGCAATAGGCTCGCCCCCTATTACATGGGACTTAAACATAACTGGCGAAATGTGGGTGTACTATTAGGTACACCTCTGCCTAACCCTTCGGGGATTACAGGCGTGATGTTATGAGTTTATTTTTTAATTTTTGGAGAAAACATCTCTTACTTACCAACATTGTTATTTTCACTGAAAACGGGATATTTATCATTATCATATTCCATGCTCACGGATAAACTGAAGTTATTGCGACCGACAGTAAACATAGTAAATAATTCCTTTTTAATTAAATGTTAATGACAAAATACTTCAAGTTACTTTTTTAAAGAAGATCAGAAAGTCTCTTTGAAAATATCCTCCTCAGAAAACAAGAACAAGATAATTTTCGAGGCACAAAATTAATGTTCAAGGCTATGTATTATGTGGTAGTCGTATGTATTAAAAGACAATGTATTTGTCGGAGTACAAGATGGATTAGACTCGTACGTGGTTGACGGGTCGAGTATGTTTCAGCTATTTGTCTTGTGTCTATGTCACGTCTGCTAAAACCATTACTGATTTCTGGATACAAAATTTTTAGATTTTTGAAATGTCTTACTTCATATTTCTAAATATTTTGCTACCCTTTTTTTGGCGAATGGAAAATCATCAAATAACCCCTCCCACTCTTGGGCAGAGCGAAAGGGAGTGTCAGACTTCTACTGACTAAAAACCACCTATGTTCCTTCTTAGCCCTTTATGTCGAGGCCGCGGTATCTCTTGCGAACAACCCAAAGCCATATTTTGCTACCTTGACGTTAATTTTTAAAAGGGTAACCATATTACTATAAACTAAAACAACTGCACTTTACGTAACAAATAATCATCTTTTCATCATCATTTTCCTGGCTTGTCCTAATTCTTTTAGTTAGTTAGTTTCCTTTGGGGCCGACCCCAACAACACGTTTTATTTTCCCCTGTCAGACATTACGGCAATTTAATCCTTTCTGTTTCATATTAATCCTCGAAAATTTCATCCATATTTTCTTGGGCCTTTCGTCCTTTTCTTAATTGCTTGTTGGCTCTCCATCCATCAACATACATCACTCAGTTACATGCGTTTCATCTCTCCTCATTTAATGCCCATACAAAGACGTCAGCCTTTTCAAACTTCCTCTAATATACTCATTCCTTATTATATTCATGTCTTAACCAGCTAAGAATAACAAAATAGCCGAGACATATTCCGAATATTTCCATGAAAATATTCTTGAACCAAAGCGAATTCCAACAAAACATTCTCCAATGGTGATTATTAAGAGGAAACTCAAAACTCAATCGTTAAGGAATCATCATTAACGCTCAAGTACACAAGATAATCTTTTGTTATGATTCGCCTTAACTTAATCAAATAATTTTGCGTTTTAAGTCAGTTTCGTTAATTAATTAATCTTAATGACGAGAATACTTCAGTTATTTGATATTTTAAATTTTCTGGCTTCAATTAAGTGAAGTCCGATTACTAAAGTAAGAACTTTGCTCTAAATTATAATTACCGAAGACTTGATACTAAAATTAACTTGAACTTTCAAGTAAAATCGGTGCTAAGAGTATGCTTGTATGGTTTGGTCATGTGGAGAATTATGAGGGCAAGGCGACTAACAAACAATATTTACGAAGTTACAAGGCAGATGCATGGATCCGTATGGTATCGGACGTGATCCGTATGGTGTCGGACGTAAAGAATGGCGCCATCCCATATCTTCCCGTGGGTGTTGTAAGAGGCGACTAAGGGACTTACCAGATAATGGGCAGCAGCGTTCTCTGTGCCTTCGTAACAACCGTACAGTGATCGCCAACCCGCCTGCCAAGCGTGGCGATTATGGCAAATCCCCCCCTTCTGGGGGAGACCTATGTCTAGCAGTGGACGTCTTATGGCTGAAATGATGAAGGCAGATGCAAGTGACAACGCCGGGAGGGGATGCCCAGGAAAGACGGACACTGACTTTATTGGTTAGGTTCTTCGGAAAGGACAGGTGTATAGTACTCGCAACGAGCGTGCGTGTCTAACCAGATGTATCAACGTGAACGAGGCAAACTTAGTATTTAAGGATCGCTGCGGGTGGCGTTCTTTGGTTTCTGCCTATCCCTATGGGTAAAAGGCGTGAGTTTATGTTAGTATGTGTATATAAAAAAAAACGGTCGAAACAGTTTTTGTTACAAAAATTTACCATAACTTGAACCAGTAGCAAGCGAGGTGGAATAATTATGTTCCTGTATGAATGTAAAAGACCAACTAGCCCACAAATCCTTTACTAGGAACCGACCGCAAAGCATACGTGGTTGTTTGTGGCGCCTAACTACGTCTAAACGACGACGGCACTGAAAGAGGCCACTCGGTGGCTTACGCAAATTGGATGTGGAAAACGGCGTATTAGACGTTGCAGTGTAACGCTTGAAATATGCCACATTTATGTATATCGTACCGCATATATCGTATTCGTATATAATGGGATATTTTCAGTTTTCCATATTTGTGAACAGCATATCAAAAAAAAAGTAATTGCGCGAAAACAAATGAATCACTGAATTCGAAAGACAAATGCACTAGGCTATTTTCTGAATAAATTTAAATTTGGAATTCCTAACCAAACGCTGGGTATTTAAAATCAAATTGGCCACATAGTTTAAGAGCTCCCCACCAAACTGTAGCCTACCATTCATACTGATATAATTAATTGGAAAATAATTTTGTCTGTATGCTAGATGTACGAGTAAAACGTAAAAGTACGTGGTCTCACGGTCTATAGTCTTAGACGGGAGATCACGTACTTATTACGTTGTTCAATTTAAATTATTTTATTCATAACAACTGCCAGATTCTACACAGACAAAACCACAATTATTTCCTAAATTTGGATCACCTTTTTTAAGGCGTCCACAACACAACAAATCTTAAAAAAAACAACATAAATAGAAGCAAAATTAAGAAGAGACTGTGGCTTAATAAGAACTGCCACTCGGGTCGATCTTTAGGTAAAGCTGTGCTTGCCTAGGTCGGTCTGTGGATGGGTGACCGCCCAACATACCGAGTTTCCTCCGTGCCTCGGAAAGCACGTTAAGCTGTTGGTCCCGGCTGCCATATATAGATCTTTGACAGTTATTACAGGTAGTCAGTGACCTGAAATTCTGACATTCAGTCTTACCAAAGAGTATCGTATTACCTAGTATTGACTGGGTTGTGGAGGTCAGATAGGCAGTCGCTCCATGTAAAATACTGGTATTCAGCTGCATCCGGTTAGACTGGAAGCCGACCCTAACATAGTTGGGAAAAGGCTAGACAGATGATCATGAGAAGCAAAATTGACCTATAACTAGGAACTCATTTGGAAAATTTGGTTTCCCCACTTCCCTATTAATCATAAAAGGGAATGCGCAGATACGGCATTCGGTTCGCGTACGGAATACTAAACACGACTAATGAACGTACGCGGTACTCTATATCAACGTAATTTATAGGAAAAACACGCTATCGCGGACACGCAAATATTTCATCTTGGACCATAAGCCCCTCTGTACGAGTATATACAAGGTCCTGGCCAGATAGGCCTGGAACGAGGCTGTTTTTACATGGTTTTATTAGCCTTTAACTATGTCAAAAAATCTAAGAAGTTTTACTGCCGTACTTAGAGATATTTAATGATTACTTAAGCCGTCACTTAGTAAAGATTTGACATACAAAACCTTCAAAATAGTGTCAAAATCTTTACTAAGGGATGGCTTAAGTAATCATTAAACGTCTCTGAGTTCGGCACCAAGACCCACTTTCCCGATTTCCAATTATACTCAACTTTTGTATACATGATCAGTTTGGATGGCAATTTAATGCTCATTGGTGGTGTCCAAAACAAACTTAATAAACATTATCTACATAGTATTAAGTAGTAAACGGAACGAAATCAGATTCATAGACGCATAAAAGTTTCTGTCTGCTTTTTATGTGGTAAATATCGTGAACTAGCTGTTTTCCGTGACCTTTATCCGCGTGGAGTTATTATAAAGTTACTAGCTGTTGCCAGCGGCTTCGCCCGCTACAACTCGAAAATTATCCCACGGGAAGAGAAAATCGGGATAAAAAGTAGCCTATATGTTAATCCAGGGTATAACCTATCTACATACCAAATTTCAACCAAATCGGTCCAGCCGTTTATGCGTGAAAGAGTAACAAACATCCACACATCCATTCTCAAAAACTTTCACATTTATAATATTAGTAGGATAGTAGGATTACTTCCCTACTTGAATTCGATTTTGTTTTTTAATAACATCTTTTTAATTTTCCTGTTAGTCTTTTCTACACACTGTGTCTATATTTCTTATCCAACTTTCGTCTCGCAGGTCTGCTGGAAGAAATTTCTTATGAAATAAGCAGTACCTTTGTGCTCTTCTATTTTTTTATGTTTTTTTCCCTTTTTTTGTATTTTGTGTGTACATAAATAAATAAATAAACATCATGGGTTTTAATTTTTCTGTACGGAACCCAAATCTATGTGCAAACATAAAAGTCAGAGTTACTCCTTAAAACATGAACTACCTTCCAGTAAGAGTCCCATCAAAATCGGTCTGGCTGTTTCAGAGACTAGTCAGAACTTATATGTAACTGGCATATAGCACATACTTGTTCGAGCTGAGACACGTCACCATTGCACCCGCGTGAAATCGGGACAAGTTAGCAGTTAAATCTGACAGCATTCCTGAAAAGTCATAATTATTATAACGCTGCTATCCCACCTTTATTTTGAACCGGTCTCAAACGCCAGATGAATCACGACAATGTATATCACAATAATGATAAATTCACACATGGCCATCGTATGTACACACATCACCTAAAGTGGGCCATTCAACCCGACGTGTTGGCTCTTCAAAAGACGCATTGCGTACTAAATGGCAACATCCCAAGAGCAAACCATATGACTGGACAAATTTGTCTTAAGAACAACTTAACCTCACCCCAAAGTAAAGTCAACCTTGGAATTAAAAACACACGGTTTGAATTTGCTTGGGGTAAGATGAGAACGATAGTGTTTCGAAGTGACCCCGAGATGTAATACCCCAAGCTGAAACTAACTCTATACTAAACAAAACAGAGTTGAATTTGTTTGTGGTGGTTGCAAAAGATAGTGTTGGGAAGTGAACCGTAAATGTTATGTCCCGGTTGCATAATCAGTGCCGGGCTCGTACGGTGGAGGAATGTACTATGTTACTATTTAGTCTCTAAGGACCAATAAAAGTCTAATCGAGTCCGGATGTATGTTTCTCGTGATTTATATTCGCTGGGGGTGAAGTTCTGGGGTATATTGTATAGAAATGTCGGGTTTCTATTTATGCGAAACAAATAAATAGATAAAGTTATAATAGCTTAAAACTGCAAAGTTAGCTGGTAAAGAGAACCTTGCATTTTAAAAGCTGCAAGTTAGCTGATAAAGAGAAGTTTGCATTTTGAGTTTCACTGCATTCGAACAGGTTTTAAATTGTATTAGATTTTATTGACAGAAGACCTTGTGAAGGTTGCGGGGTTCCACTGCATGCGAAATGCACGGGACCGGTCTATGTGGACATTTGTGGGAGGTGCACGTCCAGCAGTGATGATCGCTGGTCTAATTACCATCTTTTAGTTATATTTCTGTAACATTCACATCTGTTGGAAAAATAGTATCGATGAATTTCTCGTTAGTAGACTATTTTTACTATTCTAATTAAACTATTTATTCCATTAACTAATACAACAAACGACCCTGAAAGACTCACAAAAACCCAACTACATCCACAGACATCATACTTTGACCCGGTTTCCGCAGATTTTCTCCTAAATACCGAAGAAGAAAAGTAGTTTCATGTTATTGTGCTCAAAAGCTTGCTAAGAACTCGTCAACAAAGTAACACAATTAGGTGACAACGGCAGAGCAGCCATACACAAAGCGTGGAGGGAACATCGACACATGGTTACCATGTGTATCATAGTACAGTCACGAGCAATAATATGTATACACTTGGCCAAGTTCAAACGTGAATTTCTGGTGAAATAACGATTGCAACTATGAAATATGAACTACTTTATGATGATCATCATCTGCCTAGCCTTTTCCCAACTATGTTGGGGTCGGCTGCCAGTCTAACCGGATGCAACTGAATACTAGTATTTTACATGGAGCGACTGCCTATCTGACCTCCACAACCCAGTTAATACTGGGTAATACGATACCCTTTGGTAAGACTGGTTGTCAGACTTTCAGGTTACTGACTACCTGTAACGACTGCCAAAGATCTTTATATGGCAGCCGGGACCAACAGCTTAACGTGCTTTCCGAGGCACGGAGGACACTCGGTATGTAATGAGCGGTCACCCATCCACAGACAAACCAAGGCAAGCCCGGCTTAACCTAAAGATCGACCCGACTGGCAGTTATTATTAAGCCATGAGCTCCTTTAGAACTACTTTATGATGATATGGGTTCCAAAATATTAGTTTCGTTTCGTAACATGAAAATGAAATCATTACAGCAGGCGAAAATGGCTTCTAAAGTATGTTAAGTGTTTACATATTGGTGCTGCTGACTGTACATCATTCCGAAAATAAAACATTATAGGATAGAGTTATTGATACTTTTATTGTGAAAAAATGGGCGTGCTCTTCACCTCAATCACGTCAGATGGAAATGGATAGCGATGGATGAGGTCTGTGATGGAACTAGCGTGCCCAGAAGATGCCTGTTCAGTCTTGCTTTGAAGGCAGACAGGTTCAATGTGAGAAGAAACACAGATGCTGGCAGTTTCACACTTTGTCCGTGCGCATGCATAAACGTGGTGGAGAAGCGCTAAGTACGACTCTTCGGGATATCAATATATTATTGTTTTTCAGAATTACAAAAAAAAAACAGTTGTTCCATACATCGTGTAGGTTGCACTTTTGGAGGAAAAGCAACATAGGAAAGATTTATTTTTCTTTGTGCAACTTAATTATGGAGTCATTTTAGCGAGTTTATTTTTTTTTAATTTTACTTCTATTTAAAAACAGTGAATTTCACGAGCGGCACAGAACCTTTTTTTTATAAAAAATAAAGTTATTTTATGTAGATATATCAGTAATATACTCGCCGTATAGAGGACGTGCCGATATCTGTTATTGTATTTTCTACTGAGATAAAACCAACGGCGGTAAATGGAAAAATAACAACCCAACGAAACAACTAGGTATATTTTATTACTTAGTTATTTTTACGAGTATACCTCACTGTGATATCTTTTACGGAGTATTTTATACGCGAAACAGTTTTATACCAAGAAAAACATACACGTTACTATTATTTTTCAAACACGGAGTTTAGATATATTCAAGTTTTTCTCGTAACACAAAGCAAAAAAGGTTCGTAAAATCAATTAAATTTTTATATGAGAAGAAGTAGATATTTTTACGAAAAACAGAAGCTACTCGTATGCTTAATGATTGCATAATATTGTTAAGTCAATGTTATGCTGTTGGTTTGCTGCACGCTTTGGTGCAAACTGTAAGTGCAGCGAGAATCTGTTTAAACAAATCATCACTACATTATAAAACAAAGACCTCCCCCGCGTCTGTCTGTCTGTCTGTTTGCGCTAAACCTAAAAACTGCTGCACCGATTTTCATGCTGTTTTCACTAATGAATAGAGTGGTTAACGAGAAAGGTTTTAGTAGAATTTAATTTTTCGATATTCAACCCCTAAGGGAGTTAAATAGGGGATGAAAGTTTGTTGGGATATTTTACGACAACCACACAGGCAAAACCGCGGTCAAAAGCTAGTATACGTATAAATGAAAATGTTACTTCCGAATTGCGGACTTGGCTCCGAACACGCATACCTATATCCAAATACAATTCTGAATACTTCAGTGTATCGTACCACACCTATTTGGCTGAGTCTCGTCGCGATTAGTACTGGGGAATAAGATACGCCCTTTTTTTTTTTGGCGGGTGGAAAATCATCAAATAACCCCTCCCGCTCTTGGGCAGAGCTAAAGGGAGTGTCAGACTTCTACTGACTAAAAACCACGTATGTTCCTTCTTAGCCCTTCATGTCGAGGCCGCGTTATAGGCAGAAACCACAGAACGCCACTTGCTACGATCCTTACATACTCCTTTTGCCTCGTCCACATTCATACATACATCTGGTCATACACGCACGCCGGTTACGAGTACTACGCACCTGTCCTTTCAGAAGAACGGTGAGAGAACCAATAAGATCAGTGTATGTCTTTCTAGCTAGGGCGTCCCCTCCCGGCGTTACCACTTACATCTGCCTTGTAAATATCTTTTGTTAATCGACTTTCATTCATCCTCCGTACTTCCGTATTTTAATCTGATGAAAACTGCATAAGTGCATAAACTACCAAGTAATCTCAGTGTGTGAACTTACGAATTGTTGTTGATCAAAGACTCTACAATGCCAAATTAAGCAGATCTCTCATTATACGGGAAATCTGTACAAAACGAGGTCACAATAAACTGGAAACGTATAGCTTGATGTGGTGCCGTTTGTACCAATCTCTTTTAGAAACGCGACGTTCTTTTTTAACACTCGGTTATACTGCAAAGTCTGCTTCCGTACTTTAATCTGATAAAAACAGCATAAAATATCAAGTAATCGCAATGTTAACTTAGGAATTCAATTTATTGAATAAACACGGAGTATCTTCTCATTTTCCTCGTTCTAGTTTCGCTATGCAGTCTAGTTTATACAATGAAGCCTTTGTTGAAGGAATTTATGAACGAAAAAGGTTTCAAAAAAGATTGCCAATAATTTTTATGAGTTTGCAAACGTTCCAACATCTGGAAATTTTATCTTCTTTAAACTACAATAAAGTTTTAGATGTTTTTTAAGTCTGTTTCTAGAGCACGCAAGACAACTATTTAAGTTATGCACAACGAAATTAAACCGACCATTCAATGTTTGGGAAGCTCATGCGAAGCGAGGTCAGGGTATACTGAATTCCCGTCGGGGATGCGGGTTGTTCGAAAGAGATACCGCGGCCTCGGCTCAAGGGCTAAGAAGGAACATGGGTGGTTTTTAGTCAGTAGAAGTCTGATACTCCCTTCCGCTCTGCCCAAGAGTGGGAGGGGTTATTTGATGATTTCCCGTACCAAAAAAAAAGGGTATACTGAATTTGTAAAATTAGATGTGTCGCCGCATGTACACTTTAAAATGAAAACGATATAATTTAATTTTCTTCTTTAATTTTCGTCAGGTTAAGTGCCTAACCTGATGTTTCAGAGTTTTTACATAATATCCGCCTCTGACTTAGCTATACACGTCGTCGAGATATATCTCTCGTATACTGGTTTGGTTTCCTCACGATGTTTTCCTTTCTCGAAGCAAGTAACAACTTCAACATAGCTTAAGAACTGTGGGAATTTAGGTACTGACGCAATGCGCACTAATAAAATGTTAGCTGAGTGTTCTTACAGGTGGAAGTAAATGTTTACATTTATAGGTTGAGGTTCTTATTTATTATTTTATTTTGAGAGGAGCTCGTGGCTTAATAATAACTGTCACTCGGGTCGATCTTTAGGTGAAGCCGCGCTTGCCTAGGTTGATCTGTGGATGAGTGACCACCCATTACATACCGAGTTTCCTACGTGCCTCTGATAGCACGTTAAGCTGTTGGTCCCGGCTGCCATATATAGATCTTTGGTAGTAGTTACAGGTAGTCAGTAACCTGAAAGTCTGACGACCAGTCTTACCAAAGGTTATCGTATTACCCAGTATTAACTGGGCTGTGGAGGTCAGATAGGCAGTCGCTCCATGTAAAATACTGGTATGCAGCTGCATCCGGTTAGAATGGAAGCCGACCCTAACATAGTTGGGAAAAAGCTAGGCATATGATGATTTTTTATTATATTTTCTTTAATATAAATTGAGCTTAAATAAATTCACAGTGTTTTTTTAGTAAATGTAACTGATATTTTTTTTTATTTAAGAATTATATTTAATAATATTGACAGAAAGTAAATTATTAAGTAAGATTAGTTCATAAACAAAGATGGTTTTCTCGAAAATAACTGAACATTAAAGTTTTCTAACAACCCGGATTTCTTCATCAAAATTAAAACCGCAAAAATGTTTATTCATAAAATAAACTTAAAATTTTTGAGGTGTGCCGATGTTTGGGTTCTTCACCCTAAAGGAATAAAGAGGGAATTATATGAGAAAAAGGGTGAGTGTTCCGGTTGCGGTCACAATTCGACCTCTTTACGCAGTCCTTCTGAATGTGCCAAAAGGATTTGATAGAGCGGTCTTATGTTTCTTTTTGACGAATATTAAAGTGTTTCAGTGTATTATTTTCAGGTAGGGGCAAGTTTTTCTGAGTAGTTTATATCCAATTACATCGGGGGTAATGACGCAGGTACCCATTTCTTTCAATGTTATTCTTTTGTGTCCGCGCTAAGAGGCATACTTTACAATAAAATATAAAAAGGGTCTATTGTTGTATTCACTCAGAAAAAAATGCTTTATGTTATTTTATTTTGAATTCATTTTTGTGAAAAACTTAGAAACCAATTGAAGAAGAGCTTTTTGCTTAGATAAAATAACATAGGAGTACTTAGAGCAATAAGAATGATGGGCAAGTGTGTACCGAATTATTTTGTAGCGACAGATTTTGAAGGGCAGCGGTGGCCCCGTGGTGGCGACCTCGAATTACGAACAGTAACTCATGGGTTCAAACCCAGACAGGCGAATTACTTTGTGTAATTTATTTCATCACCGCTGCTCTCAAAACGGTGAAGGAAAACATCGTGAGGAAAACGGCATATCTTAGAACCCGCACTGGGCATGCATGGTGGATTATAGCCCATCCCTCTCCTAGAGAAGAGGCCTGAGTCTTTGCAGTGGGAACATTACAGGGTGATGATGATGAGTACACGTTCACAGCAACATAGAACAAAAAGTACTACCGCATCATCTATGACTCAAATGAAGAACTAACATCAATAGTTTGAATCGCACTATTAAAGTTATCCTCGATTTAAGAGGAAATACATGACAAAAATATGTCGCGCAGTAGCCTATAAAAAACAACACCCGTCTAGTCAGAGGATCCTCTCTTCTCTATGGAAAATGTAGAACTTAATTTCACTCTGCTCTACATTCCCCTATAATTTTAAGCAACTGAAAAATAATCCCCATTGAATGTTATTGTTGAAATATGGATACGCATGGAAAGCAAAAGTCACTATCTAGGCCCTCTTCTAGTTTCATGACGCGCTAATGACATTAAGACTTAGGCCCCTACCACACGGCGTATTTTGAACGCGCTGACGACTCGCCTTTCAGGTACGCGCGTTGTCGGCGCCGTAGGTGCCAATTTTTGCGTTTTTATAGAATCAAACGCGCCTAAAACACGATACAAACGCGCGTGTGAAACGCGTACAAATGGTCGATTTGGGATCATTATACCGGCGCGTGTACGCGCCAACGACGCGCGTTTCACGATCGCACCGTGTGCTTAGGTTAGGTTGCGTTCAAATCTCGTTTGAAACGCGTATACGCGCGTAATCAGCCCATCGTCGGCGCAGTAGAAAATACGCCGTGTTCTAGGGGCCTTAGAGTGATAAATCTATTACAAGTTCGAGTACACAATCTACGCCCTTTAGCACCGTATTGCTTCTCATTTATTATTCCATTTCACGTTAACATCCTTGATTTCCCCGAATTACGGAACTAACGAACCGTATTCTCTCTACTAACACTTAATTAGTGGATATTAATGAGTGCCCAATCATTGCAGTCCCTCAAGTCATTTGTAAACATCTGTTTCAAGTCATGGGGTGATGAATGTCTCTTTGGTGTTCATTAAACACGGTCTGGTGATCAATTTTGTGGTGATATGTGTGAACACTCGTTTACGTGATTTAATAAGGAGAATAAATATCTTGGTATAGAAAATTTTAGGATTGCATTTGTTCACGTTTATATCCCAAGGGAGAAGTAACAACCCCGTCGGGGCTGCGGGTTGTTCGCAAGAGATACCGCGGCCTCGACATGAAGGGCTAAGAAGGAACATGGGTGGTTTTTAGTCAGTAGAAGTCTGACACTCCCTCCCTCCTCCTCCCGGGAGGGGTTATTTGATAATTTCCCACCCCCACAAAAAAAAAAAAGGGAGAAGTAATAATAAAATAATGGTACCTGCTACATCTGCATTCTGCCTATCTGGCTACCTTTCAAAAGAGTAACAAAGATCCATCCACCGATCTACACAAACGTACGAATTTATAATAAACTAGCTGATGCCCGCGGCTTCACCTTCCTCTTGAATCACTCTATCTACCTATCTACCGCTTCAAAATCCGTTGCGTAGTTTTAAAGATGTAAGCATATATAGGGACAGACAGACAACGACAGCGACTTTGTTTTATACTATGTAGTGAAGTAAGATTATATCTATACGTCCTTCTTGGGCATGCCTTCCCAATGAAGTCAGTCTATACCTTTTAGAGTTTTAGGGCGTATGGTATTTCGTTTCAACTAACAACTGCCTTGTTACACTTAATTAGGGGTTATATGAGTGTCCAATCTAAGGACGGCCATCAAGTCATTAGTAAGCATCTGTTTCAGGTCACTGGTGTTACGGATAAATGATGATAGATGCCGCTTGGAGGGTATTGGACATGGTATTAATAGATTTTAGGACAAAACGTGTGATATTAATACGGATCTTTGAGGATAAAACGGCGATCTTTCAGATAACAATATTAATAAATCATTATAAGAGAAGATATCTTCTAGTTTTTCTTTTGAGATTTTTCAGGTACTTTTTACTCTATGCTTCATCATCATCTGGCTAGCCTTTTAACACGACTGGCCCAAAAACAAGACTGTTATGTTTTTAGTGTTCATGTATGTATTATATGTATGTATGTTTATTTGAGAGTTTCTTTATTCCACCATAAATTCTAAACGCCTGAACCGATTTTGATGTATGGGGTATCGTTAGATTATTTGCGTTATGCGATGACATAGATTAGACAATATACAAAAAAAAAATACGGTGTGAGTTTTTTGTTTTTTTTACATGACTTATGATTAAACATATTCGACTCCTTAGTTATTTTGATTCCTTACTACTAGAACTTTCTAACCCGGAGATATATCATCCATACAAAATACATAATCAGATCATTGAGTATGGTTATGAAAGTAAATGTGAAAAGGCGTCATGCCACTATAGACATTACCATCAAACATTTTGTAGCAGCCCCGTTCTCCTTCATAGAGCGGATGTAAGTTCTTGACACAAACCCCTTTCATTGTTCCACAGTTGAGCTTTAAGACGTCTTGGCTTTCACTCTTAAAAGTCAATATACCGCTCTGAAAGAAGGTCGACTTTGAAGCGCCTATAGACTGAATGGAAACTTTACACCAGCTTACAGATAGTACAGTCATTTGGATCCAAAAAAAGAGGTTACTTGGAAAGTTTTGAAACAGGGGTAATTTTATGGATTTTGAAGTGTTTCACAATTTCTACTTTGCCACCTCGTATTTTTGCCTTTCGCGCCGCCATATTAGAAAAATGGCGCTTAAACGCAGTTTCTGACAATATCTCATTTGAGACTCAATTCTGACAAAACTTTATTTCTTTAAAAAAGTAGGTACATTTTTTTACACAAAATCACAACACATCTAAATACAAAACTAATTCCATGTTACAGACGACATACTCGTATCTGCCAACATAACAATGTTTATTTGGCAACTTTCAGAACCAACTCCTTAATGCAAGTTATTCACGCGTACTTGATGCCCACAAAGAGAACATTAAAAGATGGTTGACCCCACTTCGTAAGTGCGAGCTTCATTTGTTAATGCTGCCTTAATGATTTTAACAATAATAAGCTTGAAAACTTGAAAATGTGTCCCATTTATATTCGTATCTTCTTTAAGCTATAGTTAAAGACTACAGAATGGCTGCAATTACATAATATGTAATTACCAATGAGTGCTAACTTATAGATCTCGAATTCGAAATTAAAGACATACACCTCTGATTTTTCGGATTTATGCGCGTATATCGTGAGGAAACCAGCATGTCTAAGAGATATTTCTTGACAGGATTTAAAGCCAAGTGAGAGGTTAATGGGTAGCATAAAACTCTGACACCAGATTGGGTACTAACGACAAATGAACCACACGATAAAGAAAAAAGACCAATGTGCAAAATATAATACATGTAAAGCTTAGCTTAGCTTAGTGGTCGCAAGCGCGACTGCTGAGCATGAGGTCCTGGGTTCTATTCCCGGGTCGGGCATTTTTCCATCAGGAATTTATCAGTAACAGCTAAGGAGTCTAGATTTGTGCCCGGTTGATGGCAAATAGGCTCGCCCCCTATTACATGGGACTTAAACATAACTGGCGAAATGTGGGTGTACTATTAGGTACACCTCTGCTTAACCCTTCGGGGATTACAGGCGTGATGTTATGTTATGTAAAACTTCTAATAATTATGTCTTTAAAACTTCAAATGCTTGAAGTTATATATTACTGGAGCTTTTATTTTGAATCGTAGGCACGTTTTGCAGACCAGTATGAAACCTCTAAAATTCTAAGCATAGCAGATGTGTACCAACTTGGAAGACTCCTACGGGAAGTATTTATAAGGCAGTTGCGGCTACGGATACCGCGGCCCCGGCGCAAGGGCTAAGTAGGAACATGGGTGGTTTTTAGTCAGTAGAAGTCTGACACTCCCTTCCGCTCTGCCCAAGAGCGGCAGTAAATTAAATCTACGTATATTTGAATGCTCAAGGTACTGCGAAAATGTTTTATTAAATAAGAGTTGCGTCACAAATTCTAGGAACGTGACATAGAAAGACTCCTTTGCGAGAACAGATTTTCCTGCATCTTAAAAGAACAGATTAAAACGTTTTGTAGCAACTCGAAAGGCGATCAAAATTTGCATCCGTCAACACAAAATCGTATTTTGAGCAGTCAAATGACAGAGAAAATCAAATATTGAGTATCGATTATGAGTTTTCATGGAAATTCTCGCTTTATGACGGTAATATTTTGTCTCATATAAAGGCGCCTTAGATATTATTAGTGTAAGTAAACACGCAGAATGGAAGTTCTGCGTGTTTAGATGCCCTATGTAATTCACTCATAACTAGAGATTGGATATTAGAATGTATGTTTACCTAAAGATCGGATTTTGACTAGTACGGAGTGCGAGTTTGAGTATCAAAAACAAAATAAAATAGTTATTATAATCATTTATAAGCCCAGTCATATTTTCCATTTGCTTATATTTGAATTTTTAGCAGCAAATTTTAAATTCAGTTATTAACCAGCAAAATTTTAAAGTTGTAGTATTTTTTACGTGTTTCCATAAGTTTTTTGCCTAGTTTTAAACAGAATAGGAATATTTCTCATTCTTGAAAATACTACCTACAATTTATTCACACTATGTTTTTCATGAAACTCCGCAAAATTGGGTAAAATAAATACTATAAGAAGCCGCTTTTCCCCTTTAAAAAGAATATGGATCCCTACTCATCAAAACCGTTCACAATTTAATGTACAACAAAAATGTGCGATAAAGTTCAAATTAAATAAAGATGATAATGCGTTTTTCCTTTGTGAACTAACTCAATTATTTTGCCCGTCACCGTTCTAATTTATGGCTTGTGAGGTCAGGTAAAATCTTTTAATATGTAAGTTATTCAGGTCATAAAGTAGACTATAATCGACTGACCTCCACAGAGGTCACTAGTTAAGTTAACTACTAGAAGTTATGGCTTTACAGACCGTGATTTGGACATAAAATACGTTTTATATTGTTTTTGTTTTGGATGAAATCAGAGTTATCTAATTGAATTGACCGGAGTTTTGGTGAACGTGACTTAGCACTTACCGTGGGTGGGTCAATATGACCCAAGCTTGTAGGTACAGGTTAAATAGTTTATTGAGTAAAATCAGGTTTGCTCGTTGGTGTACAGTGGTCGCGAGCGAGACTGAGGGTGGGGTCCTGGGTTTGATTCGGGAAAAGTGTTGTTGGGTTTTTTTCATCAGGAATTTCTCAATAGTAGCCACGAAGTCTGGATATGTGGACGGTTGATGGCAATAAGCTTGCCCCCTATTATATAGGACTTAAACATAACTGGCGAAATGTAGGTGTACTATTAGATGCACCTCTGCCTAATCCATCGCGGATTACAGGCGTGATTTTAGTTATGATAAAATAGTTTGGAGATTCAGACGTCTTCTTTATAACAACAGAGTTAGAAAACTTTGAGCTCAATAACATAGACTATTATATTCTCCATGAGATTCCTTAGCTAGTATAATAGCCAAGCTTTGTGCTTTCTTATCGCTCTAGTAGAAGCTGCTTTTACACGAAATTAATCTCGCTTAGCTGGAATATTACGCAGTCTATCCTGCTGCTTAAACTAAGCATAAACCAAGCAATTTAAATACTGCTTTGTAAGACAGAGACCACTGAGGTTCTTGAGAAAGGTATGTGGTACTCGCAACCAGTATGTGTGTAGGACCAGATGGATGAACGTGGACTAAGCAAAAGGATGTAAGGATCGTAGCAGGTGGCGTTCTGTTGTTTCTGCCTACCCCCATGAGGAAAAGTATGAGTTTATCTATGTAGTATACCAGTCTTACTGCGGTACTCAGAGACTGAAGCCGTCACTTAGTAAAGATTTGACAAAATTTTGTAGGACAAAACTGTCAAAACCTTTACTAAGTGATGGCCTAAGTAATCATTAAAGCTCCCTGAGTGCGGCAGTTATATGTATTGCAAAGTATTTATCGCTTGTTATCACTAACACAAGAGTCACCTTAATAAATACCTAGATAGAGGCACACTGTCAGTTGAATTTCCATCGTTTGGCTAAACGCCGAGAGTGGAAATTCCAAAAATTTAACAATATTTAGTCCTTTATTTTAAGTCGTGTTAGTTAGCTATTAATATAGATCAAACCACTAAAACAGTAAGGATCTGTCTGTCTGTCTATCTTCTCTAAGTGTCCCAGTCTTATTTACTGAAATACTTTACCACAGTCATTACTTATTCTTCACCAAACAATGTAGTATTCTAACACCCCACATTATTCCATTGAAAACTAAATTTGAATAAAATGCCGTGTAATGGAGTAGATTACGTTACATAGACAAGCGAATTACGAAGGTAATGTCTTGTGGCGGTGCGCAACGTTTTGTAGTCTCAAGAGTAATGGCATTTTTAGATTATTTGCGTTATTATTTGGAGAAACTGTGTTTATATTGAGTAAGTTAATTTTATGTAAATTGGATTGTTTTATACTTATTAATGTTTTAGTATCTACCTATCTGCTGTTGTACGACCTTCTCGGTATCTTTTTTTGTGGTGGGTGGGAAATCATCAAATGACTCCTCCCGCTCTGGGCGGAGGGGAAGGGAGTGTCAGACTTCTACTGACTAACCGTTACAGTTACAGGTAGAATAATATGTATCGATATCACATGTTATTCTCGTAAACCCCATTCTCGTTGTTAGGGACCTAACTAAGGACTTGAATTGAAAGCAGTGGACTGTAATTTACAATGGTATAATCCAAAAATAGGTACAATTAAATATTTGGTGAACTAAAGAAATGTGCGCGCGCGTCGTTGTCAGAGATCGGTAGCGAAGTGGGCCGAGGGCCCGCGTCCCGCACGTCGCTCGCCGCACCTCTCTCCGCCACCCGCCGTCGCCCGTCGCCTGCCGACAGCAGCCGAAGACCACCGAGTGGTCGGTGGTGCCCGAACACTCGTAGTTTCCACTAGTTTATTGCCAAACTCCCGAAGATAGTATACCTGTGTTATGCCATCCACGCCATAAATGTTAATGTTATATATTCGTACCTTACAAGGCAAAATATCTCAGTGTCCGAGCGAGCGCAGCGCCGATCAGACGTCCAAGCGAGAACGCGTCGCGCGTCTGTAACTTATCCTCAGCGGTCGTTCGCGATATAGATTAAAGTTGCTAATAACTAATACTAAACAACTAAAGCTACGTATATATTAAACATGGTTGTCTGTGGAAGGTGTGGTGAAGAGGTCGCAGACGCGATTCAGTGTTCAGTGTGTTGCAAACACTTCGACTTCCCGTGCTCTGGAGTCACGGAGAAGGGCTATCGCAAGCTTGGGGACCGTCAGGCAACATGGAAGTGCGCTAACTGCAAAAATCCAGGTCATCCAAGCTCCCAATCGCTCTCAGGCACAGCCTCGCCGGTGGTTTCTGTTCCTGTCCCAGTTACACTGGACACAGTGATGCGGGAACTCTCCAGTATCCGCCAAGACCTAATTCCTCTCTCCAGTTTGGCATCTGAGGTTCATCTCCTACACCAAGAGCTGATCGGTCTCAAAGAACTCCCTGGTAAGGTCGTAGCTTTGGACGATAGACTTACCAAAGTAGAAGCGGTGCAGTTGGAGGCCTCTCAAACAAGGTCAGCTGTTGACAAACTTGAGGACGACTATCGGTTCATGGATCAGTGGCTCCGCAGCAACAATGTTGAAATTAAGGGGGTGCCAGTGAAGGACAGAGAAAACCTCTTCGATATAGTGCAAAAAATCGGTGATAAAATTTCCTATCCCATATTGAAGACCCAAATAAATTTTATAAACAGAGTGCCGACTAATGTATTAAACAATAAGAACATTATTGTATCTTTTTTGAACAGGTATGTGAAAGAGGATTTCATCGCTGCTGCCCGTTCCTACAAGGATCCCTTACTTCCCGTAGATGTTGGTATCACTGGGTCGGGAAGGTTCTTTGTTAACGACCATCTCACTATTAAAAACAAAATGTTACTTTCACAAACTAAATCCCTTGCGAAGGAAAAAAACTTTCAATTTGTGTGGGTGAAACATATGAAGATTTTTGTAAAACGGGATGCCACGTCCAAGACTTTTATTGTTGCAACGGAACGGGACTTACAGAAAATTCATTAGCCTATTTCCATGTATGCTTGTATTCAACGCCTAATTTCAACGCTACTTGTCTATATCATAAGCTTAAATTTACTCCATATTTGCTATTTCTTACAAATAATACGATAAAACGTAAACATCTATTGAAAGTGTCACTAATTACCCGTGTGCGGAACATGGAATGCGCCTACTCGCTCACCTCAGTCCAAAGTCCATTTGACCATACTCGCTTTGTTTGCGCACTGATTTCGTTTGCGCCGAAATGTGTAATGTATTGCTGTTATAGATATGTTTATTGGCTTGCTTACAGATATCCTTTGATGGGTGTTGAGGTATTTTCTGTTCAATTGAAATGCTACAAGTTTTGTGATTTGAGTTTGGAGATAAAAAATATTAACCGTCTTAGCATTAATATCATTGTGAATATACATTTAAAGTTTTGTTCTGACCCGCCCGTAATAGCGAGCATTTACGCATGCACTTAGTTTGTTTAAAAATAAAACGTGATGTGTTCTTAATGTTTGGAGTTCTGGCCACTGGTTTGAGCTTAGATAGTTTATTTTTTATTGTAAAACGGAAATCCAACGTCTTATTTGGGATTGTTATGTGTTATTATGTACTATATTTTTTCATTATTTACTTATTCATAGGTATTAAGTACTAATGTATGAACTAAACATTTATCACCAGAATGTTCGAGGACTGCGGACGAAGTCCATCAATTTTTATAGGAATTTAGCAAAATGTAACTATGACGTAATCACGTTAACCGAGACCTGGCTTGTTGATGGGATATTGGATAGTGAACTTTTCGACGATAGGTACCTAGTGTGGCGACGCGACCGTGACTACACGGCCACTGCACAGGTGCGTGGGGGCGGCGTGCTGGTGGCGGTCCGTCGTGAGCTTGCCGTTGTTGAGAATGTTGACTGGCAATCCAGTGCGGAAGATATTTGGATTTCTATTCAACTAAGATCCCGCTGCGGTAAACGTACCTACCGACTTAACATATGTACTCTCTATTTGTGTGAACAGAATTTAGGTAATAGCTTCGCTAGTCAGTTACTAGCTTATTTGGACAACCTCTCAAACGTAGTGAATAACAACCCCGCAGATAAGTTTATTATTCTCGGAGATTTTAATATGAGTTCCATAACTTGGACGACCTCTAATGATGGAATTAGGCCTACCGTGCCCCAAACTAGCTTGTTTACTCATTTTGTTGATACCATTAATTTTTGTAGTTTACAGCAATTTAATCTTATTAATAACAGGCACGGTAAAATTCTAGACCTAGTTCTAGCTAATACTCCCGTCACCGTCTCGGCATGTTTAGAACCACTTACTATCGAGGATTCATATCACCCTGCTTTGTTAATTCAGATTGTTACGGTGGAACCTCAGTCACTTACCCCCAGTGCGCGCATGACGTACCAATATAATAAAGGTAACTACGAGCTGATTCGATCTGACCTGCTCAGCACTAACTGGGACGACATATTATTGAAAGGCACTGTTGATGAAGCGGTCGGAAAGTTTTATTCAACGTTATTTATTATCAGAGATAAGCACGTCCCTCAACGTCTATGTAAACTCTTCAAATATCCACCATGGTATAGCTCGGCGCTCGTTAAGATACTTAAAGAAAAATTCAAATTCTATAAGAAACTTAAAGTCTACGGTAATGTTTCTGATCGGTTGTCGTATGAATTACTTCGTGATAGAGCCAATGATATTGAACAGCTTTGTTATAAGGCCTACATGACTAAAATCGAGTCCTCATTAGGTACTAGCCCGAAACTATTCTGGTCATATATCAAAAACAAACGCATGAACAGCAACTTCCCGTCAAGTATGTCATACGGTGAGAATAGAAGTGACTCGGGAGAAGGAATTTGTGAACTTTTTGGTAACTACTTTCGTACCACCTTCCTAGACACTTCCTCCTCGAGTCGCAACTGTGGCTCGACTGGTTGTGCTTCCAACTGTCATTTGAGTTCAATTGAGATTGATACGGTGACCGTTCATAAATATTTAAAATCTCTCGATCTAACCAAATCCGCTGGCCCTGATGCCTTGCCTGCTATATTCATAGTTAAGTGCGCTGATGAACTAGCTTTACCTGTGTCACTTTTATTCAAAAGGTCAATATCTGAAGGCATTGTACCTTCTGTTTGGAAATCGGCTTTTATATCGCCGATCCATAAAAAGGGTGCTAAAGATAAAATCGAAAACTATAGACCAATCTCGAAACTTTGTCTACTAGCTAAAATATTGGAGCGCATAGTCTATAATCAGCTGTACAGCAGTGTGGTTTCTAGCCTGAGTCCCCAACAACACGGGTTTTTGAAAGGGAGGTCTACAGTATCCAACTTGGTCCTGTTCACAGATTTTATAACTGAACATATGGATAATGGGTCCCAGGTAGATGCAATCTACACCGACTATAGTAAGGCGTTTGATAGAATCGACCATGACATTTTGCTGAGAAAACTTTTCGACTTGGGCATTAGGGGAGACCTATTCAGATGGTTTTCGTCTTATGTACAAAATAGGACACAAGCAGTAGTCCTCAGTGGCTTTATATCCTCTTGGACAACCATCCCCTCTGGTGTGCCACAGGGTTCCCTATTGGGGCCGTTATTATTTGTTCTTTTTATTAATGACATCGGTGATTGCTTCAAATATTCTAAACACTTAATGTTTGCAGATGACATGAAAATCTTCACAGCAGTCAGGAGTCTAAATGATGCCAGCCTTTTGCAGTCTGACATATCCCGATTAATAAACTATTGTAAAATAAATAAACTAGACCTTAATATATCCAAATGCTTAGTAATCACTTTCACACGGAAGAATGTGTCGGTCATATTCAACTACTCAATCGCAAATCAGCTTATAGCTCGAACTCATAGTACTAGAGATCTTGGTATTTTATTGGACAGTAAGCTCTCCTTTGAGGGTCATGTTGAACATATTGCCAAAAAAGCGTCCAAAGCCTTGGGATTCATTATCCGTAATGCCAGTTCGTTTAAGAGAATGAAAACCCTAAAAATTCTATATTGTGTTTACGTCCGCAGTCACCTCGAATATGGTAGTCAAATTTGGAATCCGAATTATGCGGTGCATTCAGACAGATTGGAACGAATACAAAGGAAATTCACGAGATACCTAGGTTACAAATTTAAAATCCCTTATTTGAGCTACAACGAACGATGCGATCGATTCCACTTACTTTCACTTGAAACTCGTAGAAAAATATCTGACATACGATTCCTAGTAAAAATTGCTCAATCAAGGATTGAATGTCCTGAACTTCTTTCTAAGCTGTCTTTGAATGTTCCGCCTCGACATTCTCGCTTGAGAAATCTTCTTCGTGCCCCTTATGCTCGCACAGTTTACCGTAGTAATGCTTACATGCTTCGCTCAATCAAAACGTTTAACCAAATTGTAGTGAACGAACATCCCTCAATTGATTTGTTTGCAAGCAGCTTGGCGTCAATAAGTACTGCCTTATCTAAAAGACGCATCACTGTTGGTGAATTTTAGTATGTACGTTTGCTTTCCTGCCTATACAGGTACCTAATTTTATATTATTAGTTTTTATTATTTATAAGTATACTAAGTTTAGCTATTTATATTAGGCTTAGTTAATCAATAGTTTATATTGTGTTTTTATTTTTAAGAGTGTATTAAGTATGCTTATTCATTAGTCTAAGCAACATTAGTTTACTGCCATCTGTGGAGGCTTGTAAATGGCTTGTCGTGTAACATTTCATTATTAATTTATGTATTGTTAGCTGTAAGCCACCCGAAGAAAATAAAAAAAAAAAAAAAAAAAAAAAAAATAACTTTGTCACAAATAACTCGAATCTGGCTAATGGCTTTTTCATCTACCCTCCTTAGGAATTGAATAAAGATACAGAATATTATAGTACAATAATGTTACAAGATGAAATAATAAAAGTCGTCGTAACGTATCACGATCAAAGATCCATTTCCGAGAGATTCCAAAGCAATTTTTCACGAATGACAAGATTATTTCGTGGACGTACATTATCTTGGTTTAAACGTTACCCTTTGATCACCATGTCACTGTAATTTGCTGGGCTGTGTGCGACTCGTGAGGCACTGTAAAAATATAACCAGTAAACCAACAAAATTGCAACAGGAGCATTTTTTTCTTTTTTGCTAATTATGGTCTAGTATAGACACGTCCTGTTCCTTTTTTCAGCAAGTAATAAGTTAAGAAAATATGACCGTCGTGATATGGCCTTTTTACGGCTGTGATTAGAGGACTATCGGAGTAATTCGAAAAAAATTAATTGATAGGAACCTAGACATGCTCTTTTTTTAAATATTAGTTTTAAAAATATTGAATCTGCTCAGTTTTCCAGGAGACAAATAGGAATACGAAACGTTGATCCCGTCAATATTTTGTGATATAACCTGAGCTGCAGCTAACCCTGTCGTACTATACGGGGCCACGCTAGTGGCAATAGTTTGTAGAAATACCTATTTTTCTGTTTCTTAAACTTTTGTGTAAGCTGATTCTGACCATGGGCTGCGGCCTGTTGGGCTTGTCGGGTTGTTCGAAAGAGATACTGCGGCCTCGGACACAAAGGGCTAAGAAAGAACATGGGTGGTTTAAGTCAGTAGAAGTCTGTCACTCCCTACCGCTCTGCCCAGAGCGGGAGGAGTCATTTGATGATTTCCCACCCTCCAAAAAAAATTCTTACCATTTGTTCGTAGTTAAATTACTGTTTCCACTGTCATGTCTACAATGCTTGAGGCGAAATAATTGTTGCTTCACGCCTGTTTACAAACAACGGAGTTTTAGTATCAAAGTAATGCCCGAGGGATCTTCTGTGATATTTTGTTTGTGTAAATATTTCTGAATGTCGAGTAAATCAGCTTTTGCTTTGCTTTTGAGAATACTTCAACCAGATTTGTGATTACTGTAGTCTAGTTAGTAGTGTAGTTTAAATGTATATTAGTTGTATGCATCTGAAAATGAAAGACTACCACATTTGCTGGAAATGGCAATGGAAGCAGTTTCGAGGCAAAATCTAAACTAACTATTTCAATGTTTCTGTAAAACAAAGAGCTTTACGGGTTATTTATTGCCCATGAAAATGGACAATATACCACAGCATCAAGTACGATAAAGTACTGGGTAAACCCAAATATGAAGATTTCAGATAAGTTCAGTAAGAAAGAAACCTGTCATTCTGTCGTGGATGTACATTCTTCAACATCGTTCTAGAGTACTAGATTACGAAGATTCAAGGCATTACAGTTGGCATCTATGGGGACATTTAAATCTATTAGCGTGTCCGCAAATACAGGTACACTCTCTATCCCCCTTTTTTTTTTGGCGGATGGAAAATCATCCAATAACCCCTCCCGCTCTTGGGCAGAGCGAAAGGGAGTGTCAGACTTCTACTGACTAAAAACCACCCATGTTCCTACGTGTGTTTGTCACTGAACTCCTCCTAAACGTCTGGACCGATTTTGATGAAAATTATTGTGTATGCTTAAATGGATTCAAGAATGGTTTACATTTACAATTGAACCCAGTAGATGGCGCTGCTGTCCGGGCAGGACGACGTCTGCCAGGTCCGCTAGTTTAGTATATAAAATTCTCGTGTCACAATGTTAGTCACCATACTCCTCCGAAACAGCTTGACCAATTTTTATGAAATTTTATATGCATATTCAGTAAGTCTGAGAATCGTCTACTATCTATTTTTCATTCCCCTACGTGATAAGGGTTGTCCACCCCAAACATTTTTTTAGACCCATTAAAATTTTCAGGGGCACGAAGTCGCGAGCATCAGCTAGTTTTGTATAATAAAATAAAAGTATAGTTGGAATGCTTCATTTCCTCTTTTCTCTAGAAATCGTTTTTTAATGACGTTCTTACCGTCGCTTCTCTATGAAGAAATTCATTTAAAATGAGGTTATTTTATTTTAATTATGTCTGAGATAATTTTTAATTTAGTGAGCTCCTAAGCTGTTTGGGTAAAATATTATCTTTGAAGGTTCTCAACGGCGATTATTAATTAGGTACATAATTATGAAGGATGTCGTTTTACCTGTTGCCTTCTAAATATTTTGATGTAATGTTTACATTCGTCATTTATCAGGTGGACTAATATTTATAATCAAGCAAACAAGTGGGCACTTGTTTGCTTGATTATAAATATTGTCAAATGTTTTAAATCGACTTCTAACAAAGAAGAGGTTCTCAATTCGGCTTTTAGTCAAAATTTCAAGAAAATTATTTATTCAAATAGTGAAGTTAAAAATTATTATCCTCAATTGCGGCGATACGTAATCTGTGGTGATATTCTAACACGTACTTCATCCCTGTACAATTTTTATTTGTATATAGCCACACGGTCATTACAGAGAAGAACATAGCTCGGCTTACAAAAATGAGTGGAATTTTTCTATAGGTATCAGTAATGTTGTATTGGTAATTCAAGACACATCGTAGGACTATCGACCGAGACTGCTGTGCACTGTGAAATGCATTTCAATTTGTTTCTGACGCAGATATTGGAACTACGAGTATTTTGCCGTCAAAAGAATTTTAAAATTAATAAAGTTTTATTTTGTGCTAAGATTTATAGGGTTATTCACCAACTGGGCACAAGAAACCGGAGACACGTGTGTCCAGTTGGTGAAACTCGAAATTAGTATCACTTATTATTTCGTCATCTGGACTTTAAAAGATTTTTACGCGTGTCCACATAGTGTGACTTAAATTTAATAATTTAGTACAAGTTGTCTTGAAAACTTTTCTAATGAAATAAAAACAATATTTTAAGACAAGTTTTGTGGGTTGTGGAAGTTCAGATAGGCAGATGTTTTTTGTAAAATTCTAGTACTTAGCTGCTTCTGGTTAGACTGGAAGCCAAACCCAAGATATTTGGAAAAAGGCTAGGCAGATAATAATTTTCCAGACAAGTGGAAATCGCTTTCCTAGCATATTTGTAAGAGTTTCAATAGTCTTTTTTTATTGGAGGTAGGGAAATCATCGAAATCAGACTTCTACTGACAAAAAACCACCCATGTTTCTTCTTAGCCATTTGTGTCGAGGCCGCGGTATCTCTTTCGAACAACCAGCAGCCCCGATGCGAGCAGCTTCACGTCATTGTTCACATTACAACATTCCTATAGTCGTTATCGCTTATAGGTCTAAGCCGTCCGTCAGGGCTGCGAGCCCGTCGGGGCTGCGGGTTGTTCGCAAGAGATACCGCGGCCTCGACATGAAGGGCTAAGAAGGAACATGGGTGGTTTTTAGTCAGTAGAAGTCTGACACTCCCTTTCGCTCTGCCCAAGATTTTCATGATTTTCCACCCGCCAAAGCGCCAAAGCCGTCGAGTAATACTTAAAAGATTTTTTAATTATTGAAATAACATAACATAACGTCACGCCTGTAATCCCCGAATGGTAAGAGAGGTCTAGCTAATAATACACCTAGATTTCACGAGTTATGTAATAGTTATTTCCAATGTAATAGGGGACAAGCCTATTGACTTTAACCGCGCACTGACTCCGCAGCAATAACTAAAATTTCTGACGAAAAACTCAACAACACTTTGTCTGTTCCAGGACCTCATGCTCAGTACGCCTGTGGCCACTAGACCAACGAGGCAGTTGAATATGCTTTCCCGCTAATACAAGACTTGTATTGGGTTCTAAGTATCGATAAACTCCTGATCATTTTCAAGGAGTACTTGCTTTGAAACGACCGGAGGTCTGAAGAAGGTAATCTTTAGGCTCTTGACTTGACCAATCGTGCTCAAAATCTTCAAGACCCCTCTCAATTTTGTAAGGGTAGTATCGTTTCATGTCAATATGTACAAATACATTAAATGTAGCCTCCTTGGAACTGTTGCAAGTTCTCAAACGTGCTAGTTTACGGAAGTGAATGTCTCAAGCACACCGACCGTTTCTTGTCGTTTGTCGCCAAATAGAAACAGCTTGTACGTATCATGCTCATCATTTATATAGGGTGTAAAAGTACCCTTAACACAAACGAAGGGCACTTGTTCTCCCCACCACTGCGATCACATTTTTGTTCTAGACCATATACCTGGGAACCTCTTAGTTACGGAGATATTGGGGATCAAAGTTCCAAAGTTTTACAGCTCTTTTTGTAAATACTAGTTTTAAGAGTGCTACATTGAGTTTTATCGTAAAATGTGATTTTTGACCTCAAAAAAAAAAAATATTGCGTAGGGGTAGGTACTTAGTTTGATGTACAGAATGCTTGGTTGATGACTGTGTGATGGGTTGATTTACACCCTGTATAGTAAAGTTTATATAATAACTGTAGCTTCATGTTATAGATGTTTTTGTTTTGACAATTCAATCATGATTCGAAAGACACGTGGCACGTTATTTTCCTTGGAAATAGTATCTTTTTTAAGGATTAAAGATACCCCCTATGCAAAATTTCAGTATGATCGCTATGAGCGCTAGCCTGTATTCGACTGTTTATTTGAATTTGGAATCGTTATTAACAAACGTGGTCCCTACATGTGTTTAAAATTTCCAATGATTCAGAACCTCACAGGAAATTAAACTAGAGAATCTTCGTATTTAAAAGAGTACCCAGCCATGGCGTTTCTTGCCCGTTCTTCTTCGTAGAGATCTACGTTTTGGAATGAGCAACTACAGTACGTTCCCAGTTATTATGCCTTGAGACTGGAACTGTAGCTAAATTTCATTGTAGTATTTATTTTAACAGTCCAAAACTGCTTCTTAATAGCCTACTTAAATTAAATAATAACATTGATTTCGATTTTCGAAGCCGAATTATGTATCATCATTCATCACAACTGCACCGAACCAACTGATTTTCATGCTGTTTTCACTAAAGGATAGAGAAGTTCTCGAGGAAGGTTTTAGTAACAACTAGCTGATGCCCACGGCTTCACCTGCGTGGAAGTAGGTCAAATTATATACTAAAACCACTCTATTTATTGGTGAAAACAACATAAAAATCAGTGCAGCAGTTTTTGAGTTAATCGTAATTACGTTAATAATAATTACTTTGTTTTATAGCATGTAGTGATCTGCCACGCGGGCGAAGCCCTCGTTTACTAATTTATTTCTCGTCGGTGATATATGTTTGACATTCATTACATCATATAAGGTGGTACCTTATTGGGGTTGCTCTTAATGGGAGGTTCTCGATCGAACGTGTCAGTTTAATTAGGAACAGTATACTATTCACGGAGGTACGAGAAGGTTTGCTAAACCATTACCCTAAATGTAGTGGCATTTTATCAAGGAATTTTCCTATAGACGGAGGCCGACAAAAGGTCTTAACGGGCTTTTTTATTAAGTGACAGAACTTCTTGATATAACCTTCGGTATCTGAATAATTCATTAAACGATGAATGCAATTTATTCTCTATCTTTGCTGTGGCTGCGGAGAACCTCAAACAGCGTATAATACCTTTGCAGGAACTACGTTTTCAAGCCGTTTGGGGTTGAAACTCTGGGGCGGAGTGCTCACAGTCTTGTTAAGGAAATTTCATATCGGTTCGTTGATGATCCCCGTAACCCAGCGGCTGGCTTTTACCTTGGCCAGAGGCTAACCGTTGCCAAACAACGTGGCAGCACTGCCAATTTTCATGTGACAGCGTAAAGGAGGATTTTGTTTGATGGAAGTAAGAAAACGCAAATAAGTTCACAGTTGCAATCTTATTCTGTCATTTACCTCTCTGAAGTGCGAAGCGACGTCGACGTGTTGTGCAAGGAAACTAGGTCATAAGTCGATCACAATCCCTACTGAGTTACATGTCGATACTGTGTTGAAAGGAATTTTATTATCAGCCACTATTTGCTTTTAGGCACTTGGTTTCGGAGTTTGACTGACTGTTATTTAGACTCGATTTCCTCGTGAGAAAAGCTGTGAATAAGATTTTTTTTCACTGCAAGATGGTAATTGACAATAGCTTGACAACTTTGAAGATATAATGGGGATGTTTACTGACTAAAAAAAATACGATACTAATTAGTCCGTCTGTTAGATAATCGAAAAATATTGGATACGTATTTTTTGTTTTATCAAACTAATAATAATTGACGAAGATAAAACGCGTCAAAAATTTGAGTGGGGGGTTGTGACATCACTCACCGGTAAAAAATGCCATACTTAGAATATGACGTCACACGAGTTTTCAAAGCACTGTATCGTCTTCATTGTTTGTTTACGTGAAAAAACAAAAAATACGTGTCCAATATTTTTTAGAAATCTATCTGACGGACTAATTAGATTTTTTTAGTTAAGTACCCTATTATGGCATCCATCAAAGTATACTAGGACCGTGTGGCGGATTATGATGCACACATGCATAGATGCATAGTAGACTGATTATGTAAAATCTTTACACGTTATATTATTATTAGGGTGGCTTGTAATCATTTTCTAGCTGAATTCTCAAATACAAGTACAGCACAAATTAAGTGCACAGTAGTATCGTCTACATATCTTTGTCATTTTTCCTTTCGTGACTACGAAGAAGAAATAGATAAATCAGTAGACAACGCAAGAAATCAACATATTACACTTGAGTACATAGTAGCTGTTTATTTCTAAAGAATTTTCTCCTTTGTTGTTTTTGTGATGTCTACTGTGTGTACATAAATGATAAATTAAACAACACCAAAAAAATCAATAAAGTTAAAGATCAGAGTTAAGTTAATAATATCAAGAACCAAACCTAATTCTACCTCATTCATATGCCCCACGTTATTTGCCAAGAAGTATCTTCCGTATCTCCACATTCGAAAATTTGAGATCCAGTTGAAAATCAACGTAATCATATTGAACATCTAAAGCAATTTCATATTAAAGGCAAATATCGTTGAGGTTCGCCAAATATCAAGCGATTTGAATTGACGTCCAATGTGCTGGGGTGGGTTATATTGGGGATGATGCTAATACGATGAATCTAATAATATGTGGAAAATGACAAACTAAATCAGCGTTTCTTTTTTGACAGTATAAATAAAGTGTTGGTTTTCTAGATTTTTACATTTTTTTATGTGACGCGGGTAAAACCGATTGTTGGTGGGGCGACGCGTTGCCACGCTATGCGGTGGTATGATATGTACGTATATGTAATTAGGTAGTAGTGTGTACGGTGTGTATAATATTTTATTAATTACGCTATGTTTAATTATTGTCGTAAACTATTCTTTTATGCATTTTACTTGTACAAAACAATTTCGATGTTTCACATCTGCCAGGCGTCCCGTGACAGCTCACAATTTTTTAAATTCTATTTTATTGTGAATTATAATATGTAATTTTTAAACCACACAACGGATACAATGGGGTTGACGTATCCGACAGATCCTGATACCAAACCTGGTGTCAGAACTGTCTGATCCGGGGCTGCGGGTTGTTCGAAAGAGACACCGCGGCTCTGGACACAAAGGGCGAAGAAGGAACATGGGTGGTTTTTAGTAAGTAGAAGTCTGACACACCCTCCCGCTCCACCCAGAGCGGGAGGGTTTTTTTTTGGAGGCTGGGATATCATTTGATGATATCCCAGCCTCCAAAAAAAACTGTCAGATATTAACCACACGACAAAGAAAAATCAGATCATACCGCTAACTCTGATCTGTTACTCAGAAGTACCTTATTGAGTCGGTCTCGTTCCATATGCATTATGAAACACACAAAACCTACTTTGTCACGAAATAACACTCCTAATCTAATCATTCGTAACGATTAAATCGACGTCGCATACTGAAACTATGCTAAACTGAAACCCAGCGAGTCATAAAATCGAGGACCGTAATTGCAAGTCCTTTTACGTGGCCATCCATCGGTGAAATTGGCGGTAAACACTACTTTTCCGGTATTCTGGAACCAGTTGATTTACAGGCAAACGAGGCTCTCTTTGGTACGAGGGAAAAGATAAAGTGCCCGAGTAAATATAGTGCTGGAAAGTACGGTGAATTTCTGCATATTTTGTTAGTGAAGTTCTGAATTATAAATGTTTGACTTGAGTTTTCTGTACAATAATAAAGTTAAAGACTTGGTTTATTTTTTGACTTACAATAATTTATTTAAATAAATACATACGAGTACATATAATCAGAGGAGCTCGTGGCTTACTAAGAACTGTCACTCGGGTCGATCTTTAGGTAAAGTTGTGCTTGCCTAGGTCGGTCTGTGGATGGGTGACTGCCCGACATACCGAGTTTCCTCCGTGCTTTGGAAAGCACGTTAAGCTGTTGGTCCCGGCTGCCATATATAGATCTTTTGCAGTCGTTACAGGTAGTCAGTGACCTGTAAGTCTGACAACCAGTCTTACCAAAGGGTATCGTATAACCTAGTATTAACTGGGTTGTGGAGGTCAGATAGGCAGTCGCTCCATGTAAAATACAGGTATTCAGCTGCATCTGGTTAGACTGGAAGCCGACCCTAACATAGTTGGGAAAAGACTTGGCAGATGGTGATATAATCAAAAAATACATAAAATCACACCTTACACCTTGTTACGATCCTTACATACTCCTTTTGCCCCCCATACACGTTCATATGTCGCACGCCGGTTGCGAGTACTATGCACCTGTCCTTTTTGTAGAATCTCATCATTAAGGCCAGTGTATCTTTTATAGGGCCTCCCCTCCTGGCGTTGCCACTGTATCCTACTTGCCGAACACAAAAATGACTTTTTTACACAAATCAATCTACTCAGAACCGCATTTGTGACGTCATCGTTCTGCCAGAGATGCTGTTCAGACTTCCTTTTTTAAACTTTGCCCCACACTAGGAATTTCTCCTGTATCTTGGATGCGTTCCCAAACATTTAAACACACATACACAAATACCCAGACCCAAAACAACTATCTGTAGGTCATACAAATATTTGTTCCGTGCGGGGATCGAACCCACGACACGCAGCGCAGCAGTCAACTGCTTGAACCATGCCGTCTAAGCTCACAGTTTCATTTTATTCTCTTAGCCTCCATTTGTAGTCAAAAAGGCAATTAAACGGCAAGTAGCAGTAATATTTCCCACATTTCGCATAAGACTAGCGAACATTGAATCATATAACAATAATCCATTATCTCCTTTAAGACATTATTACTACAGTATTCAAGTACTATTACTTCACTATTCTCCTCGAGTTCATTATCCCCGAGTCACGTTAGCATTGTTCTAAGTTACATAATCCAGTGCTTCCTAACATAACGAGCAAGCCCTCACACGATCCAGCGTGTTGTTAATTAGTAAAACGATAATGTGCGCATCAGCAACCCTGATTAATGGGTATATGCCACTGTGTAATTGTGTACAGTAGAGCCATTCTTAACAACTGCTGGAAAGATAGTGGCACTCAACAGTGAGTGAAGCCATTCCATGTATGATTAAAGTGATACTAGTCGTCTCAAAGTACAGGGAAGGATTGACTAATTTCACACCAAAGTTGATGATCTGAAAATAGATAAATCCCGGTATTGTCCCTATATTTTTTTTAACATTAACCCGTGTTGTTAGTTTTAAAAATCTTAAAGCTTAAATAACCATGTTTAAGCTTACTAAATACAAAAAGGTCCTCAAACATTATACTATTTCACAGCGTTATATAAAAACTTTACTATCCTTCATACTGAGAAGTATGGAAAAAGAAGACATGTTGCACCGACCCCAAATAAATTGGGATAAAAGCAAGAGTTCCGTATGGTGTCGGACGTAAAGAATAGCACCATCCCATATCTTCCCGTGGGTATCGTAAGAGGCGACTAAGGGACTTACCAGAGAATGGGCAGCAGCGTTCTCTGTGCCTTCGTAACAACCATACTGCGATCGCCAACCCGCCTGCCAAGCGTGGCGATTATGACAAATCACCCCCTTCTGGGGAAGGCCTATGTCCAGCAGTGGACGTCTTATGGCTGAAATGATGAATGATGATGAAGGGCAAGAGAATGATGATGATGACTATCCATAGTATCCATCATAGTAAAACTTCTGTACGTATCTATCTAGTTGAATCCGTGTTGAATTCAGTACGTGTGAGTTAATCCCTAGTTACGCCTACGCGTTGATAGCACAATGGTAATGAGTTATCATGCTCGCCAAAATGAATGTGAATAGTTTGGTCAAATTTTGGCGTTACCGTCCAAAAAGTTTGTGAAGAAAATGTCAAGGACTTCTCTTTTGCATAGAAAGCTTTAGATTGCAGATTATTGTATATATGCAGAATCAGCAAAGTTTCCAATGCTGGGTTAAAGCTCTTCTATGAAGGAAGTGATCCACCCAGATGCAGGTTCAGTATTATCGAATTTTGATTCTTATATGCTTCCTCAGAGGAGCTCGTGGCTTAATAAGAACTGCCACTTGGGTCGATCTTTAGGTAAAGCTGGGCTTGCCTAGGTCGGTCTGTGGATGGGTGAACGGCCGACATACCGAGTTTCCTCCGTGCCTCCGAAAGCACGTTAAGGTGTTGGTCCCGGCTGCCATATATCTTTGGCAGTCGTTACAGGTAGTCAGTGACCTAAAATCCTGACATCCAGTCTTACCAAAGAGTATCGTATTACCTAGTATTAACTGGGTTGTAGAGGTCAGATAGGCAGTCGCTCCATGTAAAATACTGGTATTCAGCTGCATCCGGTTAGTTTGGAAGCCGACCCTAACATAGTTGGGAAAAAGACTAGGCAGACTCAAGGGAAAATAATTAATCATTACGAATGCTGCTATAGAATAAAACTAATTCGGATAAAACTGAATAGATACACTAGATAACTTCATGAAAACCTTGTTTTTAACATACAATACATCACGCATGTAATCCCCAAAGAGTAAAACAGAGGTGTCCTCAATAGTACAAGTACATGTCGCCAGTTATGTTTAAGTTCCGTATAACAGAGGGCGAGCCTATTGTCATCAAACGGGCCAAAATCCAGACTCGGTCGCTGCTACTGAGAAATTCCTGATTAAAAACCCAATAACAATTTGCACGATCCAGGAATCGATCCGAGAACATAATGCTTAGCAGTTTTGCTTGCAACCACTAGATCAATGAGGCAGTCAGAATAAAACTAATCCGGATAAAACTGAAGCCACCTGAAAAAAAAAAATTCAAGAACGCCATTGTTTTTGTCACTGCAATTTTTTACAACGCATATTAATTTCAACTGCAAGAATAGGATTGCATAACAGGGAGCACTTTAAAAAATATTTTTCTTGAATGGAGGAAACACCTTTGTTTTCAGGAAAAAGTTTTAAAACTATCACGGGAAAACAAAAGGAGATATGTTGAGAAATGAGATAGATTTTCAGCCATTTTCTAGGGAGATTGTGCCAGAAATATGGTGCTCTAGTCTTCAACGATTTAAAAGGCTGGACACGAATACTTTGTTTTTGTGACGTATCCTATTATTTTGTCTGGTAAGCCAAACAAAACATAGGATACGGTTTTAATGCTTTTGAAACTCGGAAAAAAATATGGGCTTTTGAAAGCTCTCAATGGCTCAGTTGAATAGATATTGTTGTTTATGAAAAATTTTGGCAGATGATAATAATAAGTGAGTACCTACCCTCGTCCTATTTGTCATTTTAAAATTGTGCATTTAATTAAAAATTTGCCTTCACTTGATTTTCAGTTATAAAACAATATTTTAGTATCATGACAGACACTGACAAAAGACCCAATAATCACGAACATATTAACCCGTAAATGAAAATTAGTTTTGGGCTGTTCAAATTAAACCCGTTTGACATATTTGGTAAACCCTCATCAAATACAATAAGCATTGTTAGCTGCATAGTTAATATACCCTATTCAATTTGAATGCCTGACAGAAATGTCACTACAACCAATGACAGAGCGGTCTGGCACTATTTAGTGACTGAATAATAATTATACTAGAACACTATATCAAGTCTAGTGACACTCCCACTCTATTCAAGTAACATGGGTCAAGTTCATGAACTACTAATTAACTGCGTAGCTTGTCCACTTAATCACTCGTAGACGTGCTACGAAATGTCGTAGCAAAGGTGCTACGTAAGTGCTACGAGCCTAGTCGGATAGTAATGTCAGTGACCTATGAAATCCGGAGTAGGTCTACTTAAAACCTTGTCATATTAATATGAGACGTCGAAGAATACACAAATGATAAAGGCAACATCTCAGAGTTTAATACGACAAAGCTTAAAAGCTATCAATGGTTTTCATAATTATTATGATAATTCTACACTATTGTAAAATAATGTTTAAAGAGTAAATACATAAATTGTTTAAGTATTGCACATAAACAAAGATAAGATGTTGTTAACGACTATAATAAATGGGTTTGGGTTAAATTTTAAATTGTTAACGAGATAATTTCAAATGGTTTTAGAGCTTTGTGTAGTTAAATATAAGTTATGATCTTTTATTAAACATGTATAGTCTAAGTGGGATTTTAATGTGAAATGGTCTAAAATAGCATTTGGTATTATGAAGATACATAACCACCAAAAAAAAGGACTCAGACCCGCAACAACTTGACATTCAAACAAGGAACTGGAATTTACCAAATATATACCTATTAATAGAGAGCATCGGTGGCCCAGTGGTTCATCACCGCTGCTCTCAAAACGGTAAAGGAAAACATCGTGACGAAACCGGCGTGTCTTAGAACCAAAAAATTCGAAGACATGTGACATCTGCCAACCCGCACTGGACCCGCGTGGTGGATTATAGCCCATCCCTCTCCTAGAGACGAGGCCTGAGTCCCTGCAGTGGTAACATTATAGGCTGATGATGATGATGATACCTATTAATATAACAGTCTTGCATAAATCAATCTAGTTGGTCCAACCGTGCGGGAGTTAGTCTCAAGTTAAGTGCGGAGTAAGTCGAAAACTTGAAAACTTACAAGTTACTCACATCTGACTATACTCACTTACTTGGGAACAAAAACTAGCCGAGCCAGCGAATCGGTTTTCTTAACATAGTTCTGAATTTCTGATGAATTGTGTCAACAGTTTTTATGCTTTTCTGTGTTTTATGGTTTTGTCTGCTTAGGCGATGAGAGAACGTTTGGATCGGCCTAGTTTGGCATAGGTGGATGGCAAAATATGCATTAGGCTTTGCTGCCTAACCCGCATCAGGCCGACCCTCATTTATGTATACTATGTAGTATACTTTTCTTTTCTTTTTTTTTGGTGTCATCAAATAACCCCTCCCGCTCTTGGGCAGAGCGAAAGGGAGTGCCAGACTTCTACTGACTAAAAACCACCCATGTTCCTTCTTAGCCCTTCATGTCGAGGCCGCGGTATCTCTTGCGAACAACCCGCAGTCCCGACGGGGCCCGCAGCCCCGACAGGACGTGTAGTATCCTCAAAAGCAATCCAGCGTTTGTTCCAATAATATGTTTTTCAAAAAAAGAATATTAAACCGGCTTTCTGCTCGGATGAGCTCGTTCACAAAGTTTATCGTATGATAGTCTGTCTAAAGACGGCCTTGAGCAGCCCTAAAGAATACAGACTTCCACTTGACCTTAGCCAGAGTAATAAGTAAATGTACGTGTAGAAATTGACAGTCTGGCTACTATAGTTTTATTATAAGGTCAAGGTCACCAAAATCTTTTGTCCGATAAGAACATAAAGTTTTGTAACATAATGTAGCTGACCCAAATACACTTAACAGATAAACAATTATGAGACAAATGCAACGCAAACAAAATAAATATTACGAAACACAAAGTAGAGTTAAAAGTTTATTTTTATATTCCACGTAAATGAAAAACAAACAGTGTGTGAAACTATTTTAAATTCATAGAAGAATAATTTTATTTTACGTTCTTGTGCATGGGACTTAAACTAAGTGGGAATTTCAGTTGTATACATTTTATTTCACTACTAATGCCGACAGCGTTTGTACTCAAATGTGGAAATCCCAACGAGAATAAAAATTGAAAAACATTTTTCTGTGCTAAGTTAATTTGAATGTACAATTACTGAGGAGCAATTTGTGAAAAAGCCATGTATTTTTATTATAAGGAATTTGTTTTATAATGGATTTGCAATTCAGGTTATCAATATTCCGTCGGGGCTGCTGGTTGTTCGGAAGAGATACCGCGGCCTTGACACAAAGGGCTAAGAAGGAACATGGGTGGTTTTAAGTAAGTAGAAGTCTGACACTCCCTACCGCTCTGCCCAGAGCGGGAGGAGTCATTTGATGATATGCCGCCACCAAAAAAAAAAAGTTTTTAAATATTTAAGTAGGTAGAACGTACAGCGGGATTTTATTTAATAAAAATAGTGATATAGAAAGCTCTCTATTAACTTACTAAAAACTATTAAATGAATTTCTTCTTTATAGTATGGTTAGCGCTTTACCTGGTGTCAAAATATTTTATAAACCACCCACGGGCCTCTGACTTCGCTTATTAAACTAACTATCTCTAGGGTTGATGAGAACATCAACCCTGGCAACTGGTCATGCGCCCAATGGACTGGCGGCGTTGTCACGTTGTAGCCTCTGATAATGGTAAAAGCTAGTTTTTAAGTCGCAAGAAGCGTCAACTAGGTGTTTAGAAATTTCTTTAAAAAGGTTGTGAGCAGTCGGAACACACGGTCCCAGAGTTTCACCCATATTCAAATATTCACGCGTTGCTTGAACAGTGAAATGTTTTATTTATCGGGTATATCAGCAATGTCAACTTTATGAATGCACAGCTCACCTTCAGCTTAATCGAAAGGTGAAAATATTAACTTAAAATATAGTTCTAGTGTATGTATGAAATAATGCTTGTGGGATACAAACATTTTTGCATACATTCATTCTTCATTTGCGATGATATGCAACAAACAGTTGCAGTTTCGTTTGATGATAACAATGTATACAACTAATACTTTATCTCCACCTGTATTCATGTAACAAATACTCTAGAACAGCAATGACGTACACGAAAAATTCCAAGTAAAAGTGGAACTCCAATAAATAAATAAACTCGGGGAAGTCTAGTAAGACGTAACGCCCACACATTTCCACGGCGTAATGCGTCATACAACGGTTGCGCTGCACGATTGGACCGCCTACGCTACGCTAGACCAGCTTTTGTTAGAAATAATTCTTGGGAAATCAATTTACGTACTTGTCGATTCCTAGATACCCAGGTTGTTGTAGTTGAATAATTTTAAGGATTAATGTAAAGCGCTTCTCTGTTAAGACTTTTGACTAAGATTGTGGTTTCAGACCCATATATTACACGCTGTTTTTTTTAATGCTGGGGTAACTAACTCATGTACCGGTATTAGAATAGTTCTATGTATAAATCCCATATATTTCAATCATTTGATGCACCAACACCGTACTTAGATTGCGTACAAAGCAATTGCGAGAATTGAAAAATGTGGGTTCAGTGAGTGTAACTTCATTTTATTGTTCTTTGTTTAAATAATTCAAATGTGCCTGTAACTGGACAAATTAAATAAATGCTTTGATTTGATTTGATTTCCAGAATGGATATAGTAATATATAACCAATAACTAATGCGTAATCAAATTTGGTCACCATTTTTCGTGATGAAGCAATAAAACATCTTCACAAACTTTTACATTGCTTCTGAAAGGAAATTAGAACATTGTGACTCTCGTTTGCCATCTGTCACAATTTATAAACATCAATTACAAGTTTCAGGCAAAGTTTCGACAGCTACAGATGACTGACAAAGAAAAACAAGACTTACTCTAAATAATAAACTGAAAATACAAAAGCGAAAGTAATTTAAAGAGATTCAATGAACATAACGCTCATTTTCGCCTGATAGGACATCAAAATATTTTAGTAAGTAATCCGTCTTTATAAGCGTTGTTATGGCCCAAATAAATGTCTTACAGAGCTATGAATGGGTTCAGAACAAAGTTTGTCTATTGTACTGTAAGTAAGTAAACGGATTTACTTAGTGAGCCTTTTATCGCCTGAGAGGTAAACAGATTTGTGGGTGGCAGTAAACGAGGGAAACTGTTTAGAATTTGGATCGTTTAGTATTAGAGGGAGGTGAGTTATTCGCTGCCTTTTATAGCGTTGTAAGCCTTTAATGGAGCCAGCAGAGAGAACATTACCTATAGGTTGAATACGCTTGAGCTTGTATAATCTTATTGCAAGGAGACATGCCTCTTCCTAGTTCGAGGCATGGTACGAACGAGGAAGGGGAGGATGGTAGGCTGAACTTTGGGATCTAGATACTTGATCATGGTGCTTTTATGTGACGTTGCAAGTTAATAATCTTGTTAATAAGTTTTGTTTTCCGCTCCATGGTAATTTATTTATTTTATTATTTATTTATGAAAGTCTATGACCAGTGTGTGTTGCCAGTGATTACATACGGGACCGAAACGTGGTCGCTCACAATGGGCCTCATCAGAAAGCTCAAAGTCACCCAAAGGGCAATGGAGAGAGCTATGCTTGTAGTTTTCTTGCGTGATCGAATCAGAAATGAGGACATCCGCATGAGAACCAAGGTTACCGACATAGCCCGAAGAATTGTAAAACTTAAGTGGCAGTGGGCAGGGCACATTGCTCGCAGAACGGATGGCCGAAGGGGCCGGAAAGTTCTGGAGTGGCGACCGCGAACCGGAAGACGTTGCGTTGGAAGGCCTCCCACTAGGTGGACCGATGACCTGGTGAAGGTTGCGGGGATCCGCTGGATGCGAGATGCACGGGACCGGTTAATGTGGCGACACTTAGGGGGACCTATGTCCAGCAGTGGACGTTTTTCGGCTGAAATGATGATGATGATTATTTATTTATGATACAATATTCTCGGGTCGGGAAAATTGTTTTTGGGTTTTCACATCAGGATTTTTTCAGGAGCAGCCACAGAGTCTGGATTTGCCCGGTTGATGGCAAAAGCCTCGCCCCGTATTACATATGACCTAACATAACAGGCGTGTTGGTATGTTAGAGTACAAAGGCACTTCATTAATTGCACCTAACAGAAAATGAGTAAAAGCTGGATAATTTATTCTAACCTCAAAATATGTTTTAAAAATATTTCAGCACATTGTAAAATACATGCAATATAATTCATCATGAGCCAAAATCACTCGAGTGTTAAATAGATAAAAGAAAGAAAGACAAGAAAATCAGATATCTGAAGAGCCTTTCAACTCAATCTTCTCATCGGTAAGAAAATTGGTCGAGATTAGATTTACGAGAAATAAAGAATACATGAGTTCAGTCACATCTTTTTTTTTTTTTTATGGTGGGTGGAAAATCATCAAATGACCCCTCCCGCTCTTGGGCAGAGCGAAAGGGAGTGTCAGACTTCTACTGACTAAAAATCACCCATGTTCCTTCTTAGCCCTTCATGTCGAGGCCACGGTATCTGCGAACAACCCGCAGCCCCGACGGGCGTCGGCCCTTGCAGGCCCCTTCCATGTTGCTGACATCTCTTTGAGGCGCGCGTGGAACACGAACGCGCAGTCGACACGGCCTGTCGTCGTCATAAGACGGACGGACGGCGAGCTTACCCATCACTCACCGTCCACAGGCCCGCGTCTACGGTGGCCGGAAGCCATCACGTGGCCCCCGACGCCCGGAGCGCCTCCCGCGGCGGCTGGGACGAGATGTTCTCTCCCTCTCACGTTCCGCCACCTCCTTTGCTAGCATCACTGCTTCGCAGAAGGAGGCGACGGCGTCCCATTCCTCCTCGCCCCGTACCATGGCTTGCACCAGGGCCGGGCGCGAGAGGTCGCCGCCGCCGATCGCCGCTACGAGAACACGGCAGGGCTCCGCCCAAGCGGGACACACCTCCACGGTGTGCTCCACCGTGTCCTCCGGCCGATCCTTACAGTGGTGGCATCCGGGCGTTTCCTCCCGCCTGATTCGGTGCAGGTACCTCCCGAAACAACCGTGTCCGGTGAGTACCTGCGTTAGACGGAAGGTGAGGGCGCCGTGGCGCCTCTCCAGCCACTCCTCAAAGAGGGGACTTACCGCCACATTTGTGGCGTGCCCTGAGTTCAGTCACATCTGAGAAAACAATTTGTATAGGGTCCAAGGGTTCGTAATGTCTTTAATTCTTCTATTCTTTATAACAAAAATGGATGTACCTCTGCTTAGACCTTCGGGAATAATATGGCGTGCTATCATATATTTCAAAATCTTTCTTAGAGCTCACCGTCATAATATAAGGATATCTTGTCCAAAATGCTTTAAGCTGTACATTTTTCGACAGCGAGAAAAAACCAATGTCTACAGTTTTAATATGATTACACAGCATATTAACTGACCAGAGGCTTCAATATAAGCCCAAAATAAACCTTAAAAATACCCACTAATCCAATATTCATTACACCTTCATCACTAAATTAAGCTCTTCAATTTTCCAAAAAAACGGCTTGTCAACTCAATTTTCCATCGAACAAAATGGGTACTAAAAAATAACCCTTTTACGCACAATCGGTAAGAAGAATGACGTCAAAGACACGCGGCAGACATGACAAATATTTATACACCATTTAGGTAAGGGTTACCAGTTAGATACGTCATCAGTGTTGCCATAACTCGAGCAAAAATAACGACTCGAAGGGATTTCAACCCTTTTAATTGAGCCCTTCAGTTTAACTATACTTGGACCTCTTTATTATGTTTCCTTTGAACCTTTTTGGAATCTGTAATTGAAAGTCTAATTAAATAATCGGGTTTGCTTTTGGTCAGCTGATTAGTGGTATTGTTTTAACCTTGAGGAAAAGGTAATTTTTAGAATTTGTGGGAAATTGAAACCCATTAAAGATGATAAGTACTTACAGTCCGTTCTCAGTTACAGACTTCGTTCTTATCGTTCGCATCTAAACATTTTTTTTTCTTGATTGCTTTAACTTGCTGGCAAATACAGAGTGGACGCGAAAACAGTCACCATGTTTTCAGAAATCATGCATCATTAAAAAATAACTGCCGTTTTCTAAACAGCTGTTTTCTTTTACAAATGTGTGTGACGCTGACGTATTTTTTATAATCAGTAAAATAATATTGATTACTACGAATACGTGGTAACCGTTTTCACGTCGTTATCCGTTCCTACCCATATATTAATTGTATCATGTAAAATGAGGTTCATATATTTCTTTGTGAAAAATTATCTATTAATTAAAAAGAGACAAACTTTTTATCCGCCTAATACACAAAGCACCAGCTGGCTTGATACTTCGATGTCACCCGGACAATTTTCTTAAGAACCTTAATCTATCTTAGCGAACTTGAGCCATTTTTCAGTAAAATATGTTTAAGTGGTTTATGGAAAACCACTTGTAGGCTAATAAACTTCAAAGACTTTGACCAAAAGGATAATATTAAATCAAAAGTATTGTACTTAATTTTGTTACGACCGTCCCAACACTAGTTTTTGACGCAAATTACTCTATTTATCACTACAAAGGTTAAAATATGCTTTTTAGACGCAAAAAATCTCAAAATTTCTCTGTGACCATTTTACGAATTTTAACGCAAGTCATACTATTTTCCTATTGCTATCCATTTTTCTAAATTTTGGGAATGATTGAAGGCAATAGGCTTGCGTTCAGTTAGTTGGGGCTTAAACATAACAGGAGGAGTATAGTTTTATATATAGTTCTACCTAACCCCAAGGAAACAGGCGTAACAATATATTACAGAAAAAAACATTGCGAGTAAAACTACTATACCTACATGCAATAGTAAAAATGAAGAAGGCATTGTTTAGCGACAGGACATGAATACGAATCGTACTCATTACTTTGTGTTGTGGTCGACGCATTTCAGTGCGAGAATAGTGATGTCGAGGCAGTTATTCTTTAATTCATAAACATTTATTCATTTGTAATTATGCCAAAAAAAATAGATCGTTTGGCAATGTATCGATCGTTTGGTATCTATTGAAAAAAAATAGTTATAGAGAGTATGGAAGAAGACGACATGCTGCGCCGATCGATAGCAGGAGAATGATGATTAAGGTTTTATTGTTAGCCTATTTATGTGTCCCACTGCTGGCCTACCCTTTCTCTTACCAAACGTTTCTATCCTGGGCAATATCTGGCCATGTTTATCCCGAAAACGTGGTCTGTGGTCTTTCGAATAAAATAAATATCTAAAAACCGCCGAAACGGGAGTCGGAAAATTGAGTTGTAGCCCGCCCGCACTAGAATTGTGCGATGGCGCACCCTAACAGAGAAAATACCTGATTCATGGGAACGATCTGGGCAAAATATGCAGTCCAACTCACAACAAATAGACTTTACTGGCCAGTAATTATTGGAAAATAATAAAGACAACCACGAAATAGTTGCCAGTAGTGCTTATTCATTATTTGCCGCCAAGAAACCTTCGTTCAGCCGATGTTGATATACATTATCCCAAAACACTTAGGATCTTCAGAATATAATTAAATGTGGTGGTTGCGATTTGATTTACGTGTTTTGAATCCCCTAAATAACGTAACCCCTGTAAATGAACTTTTGCTCTGTCTGTTAACGAGCTTCCAACCAAACATCAAAGTACGTTTTACTCTGAAAGTTATTGTTGTAGTGACATATCGGGAGATAATTCTTCGGGGAAAGTACAAGAACGTACGAGCAGGTGTAGCAGTATGTGCAGGAGTATGTATGATTCTTACGATTGGGTGTTCATTTTAGTTTAAGTACTGACATAGGAATTAATGTTTATTTGCCCATTTAATTAAATTTTTTGATTATTCGATACACCCCGAACGTTGAAATCATACTTTGTGGATCAGTTTCCTTATTAGCCTCAATATTTTACTGCCACAGCTGTTTTACTGATGTCAAATGATGCGATTGGGTTAAAATTGTCTAATCTATATCTATACATATAATAAATCTGTAAAGAAATCGTTTTTGTACATCGAAAATATTTAAAAAAAAAATTGTCAGGGTATTAAAGTATAACCAACAGAACACATTTCCAGCATTTTTGGAATTTTTGTCTGTTTGTCTGTTTATCTGTTTGTCTGTTTCGATGACTAAGCATCACGTCAAATTTACGAAACGAATGTCGGTAACTTTTATACATAAATATTGTGCGTAACTTGGGCTATTACTTAGTCTTTGTTTCATCGTAATCGGTGCTCTCTATCAAAAGATATATGAATTTATAGTTTTTAAGAAACACTTATCGTTATGGTCAAGAATGAGACAAGCAACGACATCTATTGAACGAATATGGTACTTATTACTAAATGCCTTCACAAGATAACTTTAAAAAAGTTATGATAGCAAAAGATACGTAGATATAAGTCTAAATGACGCTGCTTTCAAAATTTACATAGCCTAAACCTTATAGTGTTTGATCGCTCTTTTTTAGCAGTTTATCTTCGTCTTCGACAGATGGCGTTATTCATTTGATGTCATTTTCTGAACCGCGGTGATAGTAAACATACACACATTATGTTTCGTGAATAGTCAACAAATAAAAAATTACCAATTACACAGTATTAAAATACTATTTTTTTTTAAACTAAATTAAAATTAGATAAAACCCAAGACATATTTTTTTTTGTACCGTGTGGGAATCGAACCTGCGACACGCAGTGCTACTGTTAATCGTCCAGCCATTGCGCCAACCATGTCGTCATATAGATGTGGTGTGTTGTTAGCCCTATGTGTCGAGGCCGCGGTATCTCTTTCGAACAACCCGCAGCCCTAACGGGCGTCGGTCCTTGGGGGCCCCTTCAATGTTGCTGACATCTCTTTGAGACGCGCGTGGAACACGAACGCGCCTCCATCGTCATAGGACGGACGAACGATTAACTAGCCCGTTACTCACCGTTCACAGGCCCGCACCTACGGTGGCCGGAAGCCATCACGTGGCCCCCGATGCCCGGAGCGTCTCCCGCGGCGGCTGGGACGAGAGGTTGTCTCCCTCTCACGTTCCACCACCTCTTTCGCTAGCATTACTGCTTCGCAGAAGGAGGTGGCGGCCATTTCAGATTCGATGTCCCAGATTCGGTACAGGTACCCTCTCGAAACACCCTCTAATCCCCCCTTTTTTGTGGTTCGTAAATTATCAAATGACTCATCCCGCTCTGGGCGGAGCGGAAGAAAGTGTCAGACTTCTACTGACTAAAAACCACCCACGTTCCTTCTTAGCCCTTTGTGTTTCGGGGCCATGGTATCTCTTGCGGACAACCCTCAGCCCCGGCAGACGTCCCTTTGGGGCCCCTTAATTGTTGCTGACATATCTTTGAGGCGCGCGTGGAATACGAACGCGCCAACGACAATCTGTCTGCCTGTCGACTATAATGTACCTGTTTCAAATTTCTTCAAGATCCGTTCGGCCGTTCTGACGTGGTTGATTAACAAACACCCATCCATCTAAACTTTAGTATGAGACATAGTCAGTACTTTGCATTACTCTCTTCTTATTTTCTACAGCGTCAGTAAGTTAACGCAGGGCAATGATTAAATTAATGTACTTTTATCGAAGCGACGCATTTTAGTTTCCGACAAGCACGCGAACGAAGTCGCGGGCACAGCTAGTATACTCATAAATATACATTATAAGGAACTCATTTATTTTGTACACCATGTTTGTTGATGTTAATATCGTAAATCTAAACCAGAGTTCAGTTTAGGCTGGCCATAGATATTCAATATATAATATATATGTAATTCAAAACAATAATACTTGAAGACGTGTTAAAATAGTATTTGTATGTGAACACGCGAAGTATTGTTATGAATTTCCAAAATGTGAATGGTGAAAAGTGAAGTGAATATTTCGACGCATCACCACTGCTAATGTCAAATCGATGCATTTTATCTAATCAACTGTTGAGTGGAAAAGTCCTTTCTAACAGTATTACGATAAGATAACAAAAAGTTCGACTTTGAAACAGCCGAGTCTTGAAACAATTTAAAATTAACTTACCAAACAAAACAAATTCAGAGTCAGCGCTTGTCAGCTGTTTCAATCCGGTTTTCTCCCAACCCACTCTTCCCTAACACTTATTTATTTTTTAATCATGAAACAAATAAACTAACACTGTTTTCTACACAACATTGAATGAATCGAATAAAATTAAAAACGACAATTTGCAAAACGCTCACATCTCAAGCAAAAAGTTAACAACTCACAGAAAAGAAAAAGAACATTCGAAATTCGAAATCACCATCGTGAAGAAATGTCAAATGGAACAGTCGTTTTTTTTAATGAAAGGGTTTTTATAATGTCGGTTTGTTGTTATGAAAAGTACGAGATGTTTTTGTTGTCGTTTTGCCGCGCAGCAGAGGGCGGCGCGGCGTGTATTCTGCGCGGGTTGCGCGCTTACACTGACTCGCTGAAATTCTGAAAGCTCCGCCAGATCGTACTGAAATACATATCAATATTCGTATGAAAGGACGCTGGCTGTATACTGCGGACTTGTTTTGAAACTATTTTAGTTTTTTTTAATTGTCACTTCGAAGCGCGGAATCAATTGTGAATTTGAATTTGGAAACTCGTTAGTGACTTTATGCTTTTGCTGTATTATTATTCGTTGAATCGTTGATTGAACTAAATAAAAGCTCTATCTGTTTTTCTTTCACTGGATGGTTTTAATATACATTGTGGGATTTATTTCCCGTCGGTTTTATGAGATTTTATTTATAATTATTTCGAATTGTGCTTTGATCGTTAATTTATAATGAAAGATTTCGTTTTGATGTCAACTTAACGTAACCAACGGATTAACAATGAGATTTTTCGTGTTATTTCGTTGAGTTTTAATCATTTGTAAACCAGTCGCAAGTAAAGCCATATTATTATTTAATTAAATCAGGCCTTTATTTTATTTTCAGAAGATTTCGGTTTATTTAATCAGCGAATAGAAGTAACCTACCTACCTATAAGCAGAAAAGTGGAAGGATCGGAGAGAGGCGTATGCCCAGGAGTGGGAAACTTCAGACTTTTTTTTTTGGACAAGCTCGCCACACTATTCCCAAACCACTGAAACTCCTGTAAGCCAGAATCAACAGTGGCGACCACAAGAAAAACGCCGAGACAATGAATGACCGACGAATTCCAAGAGAAACAATTTAACTGTCTTGGATCCCACAACGAAATTAATCAGAAAAGAATAGCGGAGGAGTAGGAAAAAAATATTTTCCACTTCCCTCCATACCAGCAGGAGACAGAACAGAAAAAGGCCAATAGGCACACAGGAACTGGCAACTGGGATAAGCCCAGTTGCCTAGCACCACGGATATTATTGTCATTAATATTACTGGGTCCTAAGTTGTGAGCCCTCAGTATTTGATCCTAAGTATTTGATTCCAATAATAGGTATGACAAAAATGCTAGAACGAACGGAAATTTATTCTAGTTTCTACAAGGTCCGTATAGTAAATAACTCCAGATGTAACCTGTACACTATCCAACATAATATTACGTTCATTCTGCCAAAGACTACACTCCCATAAAATGTGATGTGCAGATTGTTCATATTCGCAGTCAGATGTAGAACATTGACAAAAAGGCGAGGCAACAAGCTTGAAGGAAAATAATTTACTCTTAAAGTTACCATGACCTGTGAGAAATTGGCAAAGTTCAGACTAACAAAAAAACCCCTATAAATATAATTAACATGTAATTCTGTCTCTGTTAGCATATAAGTATATTCATCGTGAGATTGGGCCACTACCACAAGATGTCCAGTGCGTTTTGATGTCACATGGCTTCGAAGTTTCGATTCTAAAACATTTCCTTTAACGTTTTATTTTATGATAAGCCAGGCAGTTTTTTTTAAGAACATTTTATATTTTTATTCAAAATAAAAATTCAAATAAGGAAGGCATTAAAGTGAAGTGTTATAGCAGCTTCCAGTCTGAGTACGTCGTTAGAATCAATTGCGGGTAAAGGATTAGCTATTACGATGGTCCGTCCATCAAAGAGCTTAATGCACATCCCATTTGTTCCACTCGACAGTTCTCAGACCTTAGCACGAACAGGCAAAGCATATTGGTAAATAAGAACGATTTTAAAGTTGAAAAATATTAATTTTGAAATGTGTACGAAGCAAAAAGAGTATGTTAGAATCGAAGCAGGTGGGTGTTTGATACTTTCTACTTACCCATGTAGGAAAACGGAGTTAGTGTATTATGTATTTCTTTTTAACATCTTTCTGCCCTTGTCCCAATCTACTTGAAGTTTTCTTCTTGCATATCATTCCTCACAACCCATCCAAATTTTCTTTTGACTTTCCTCTCAAACATTAGTATCTATCTCTTTTTTAGTAACATGCATCTTGAAAACTTTATCTGAATGGCTAAACTTATTTGGTAAGTTATACTTTTCGCATAAAAACTAATCAAAATGCTATAAGATAGTTATAATTTTGATTAAAAAATCTTTCAAATTTATGTGACGTTTATTTTGCGTAGCGCGTTCATGCTGAGGCCTGTGTAGTTTCATTTTCCTCCGCGGTTTTCATTTGATAAGTTTTTACCTTTAACAAAATGGCAGTGGGTTTAAATAGCCCTATTTAAATCTGACGAAGTAATTTCTTTTGTAAGTTTCGTAACCCCGTAGTGTCTGGAATAATAAGTAAAAATTTTGTTCTTGTCACAAGAATTTGAAAAATCCAAGTTTCTGACTACTTACTGACCGTTAGAAGCTCAGAATTGTCATAAATTAAAACTTATCTTTTTATTTATTTGGTTTTGGTCGATTACGGTCCCCTCTGTACCTATTCAGGTGTCATCACCTGCGTTGCCTTTTCCCAACTATGTTGGGGTCGGCTTCCAGTCTAACCGGATGCAGCTGAATACCAGTATTTTACATGGAGCGACTGCCTATCTGACCTCCACAACCCAGTTAATACTAGGTAATACGATACGCTTTGGTGAGACTGGATGTCAGAATTTCAGGTCACTGACTACCTGTAACGACTGCCAAAGATGTATCAGTGTAAAAAAACAATCAATCACTAAAAAATACTAAAAATATGTAACGATGATGATCTAAATATTTTTCTTTATTTAGGTATATACATAAAAGTTAATAAAACTGACTGGATTAAAGTTTTATTTATTTAAGTAAAATTACACGAGAATACACAACCAACCATGTCAGACATATTTATTGGAAGAGTGTTGCCAACTTACAAATTACATTGTACTTAGGATATTATTGACATTCAAATTCAGATAGGTACAAAGTTCAACCTTCTATGATTCTCTCTTTTAGAAAAAGCTGTGAGGTTAATCGCCTATTTGATCACCAAACACACAACACAACGTATCAATTAAACACTCTCGATAACCGTCTAACTATTTCGGAGATTAGCTCTATCAAACTAACACACGACTCCAATTAAGTAGTAAATGGCGCGTAAGAATTCATTTAACTTTATCAAGGGAACCTTATCTCAGAGCATCGAAACTCTAAACGATTTAATCAGTTTGATTACAAAAGACAACGGAACAAGAAGTCTTACTCGTAACTAAATCTTAAGTTTACTAATATTGGCTGTCTATGTTACATATACACGGTGTAAATTAACCCTTCACATAGCCATCAATCAAGCATTCTACATCGTACATCAAACTAAGTATTCCTACGCAAAAATGTTTGCTGGGAAACGACTTTTTTTTTTGGGGTCAAAAATCACATTTTCGGTAAAACTCACTCTTAAAACATTGTGCTAGTGGATGCTTTGTATAGTAAACGAGCCATGGAGGTAATTTAAGTAAAGTTATAACCTGGGAAACTAGTTTTAGCCAAAACAGCTGTGAAAAATTTGGAACTTTGACCCCCAATATTTCCGTAACTAGGAGGTTCCCAGGTATGGTCTAGAACAAAAAAAATATTGCAGTGGTGGGGAGAACAAGTGCCCTTCGTTTGCGTTAAGGGTACTTTTACACCCTTTATATTGTGCTCAGTTGATGGCAATAGGCTCGCTCCCTATGGTGTACTATTAGAGTACACCTCCGCCTAACCCTTCGAGGGTTACAGCCATGATATTATGTTTTGTTATTGACTGTCTATGGTTTGACTAATTAGACATCAGAATATTCAGAATAAAATGGGTCATAAGAAGATGTCAGCATCTTTCTTTTGCCCTTATTCCAAATCATTTGTGGTAGTCGCAGCATGTCTTCTTCTTCCATACTTCTCTATTACTCGTCACCTCATCAGACACCAGTGGCGAGGCGTGAAGTATTTATTACACGACTGCCCCAAAAAAAGAGTGTTATGTTTTTAGCGTTCATGTATGTATGTATGTATGTTTGTTTGTGAGTTTCTTTATTCCACCATAACTTCCAAACGCCTGAACCGATTTTGATGTATGTGGTATCGTTAGATTCACTGCGTCACCCCGGGTAACATAGGCTAGAGAAAATGTCAAAAAACATAATAGGGTGGCCATGGTTTAGAAATAAAAAGAACTTTTAATTTGTTTTTATTGAAATTTCAATGAAAAATATAATCATCTTCTAGAACATTTTTTTCTGACATGAAAATTTTTGGCATTTTTGTAATACTTTTAATCTTATGATGCATTAAATATTTTTATTCACAGATCTGATCATATACTATTGGTCTAAAGTACATAATAATTAGTTTTTTATTCCTTTTTTTTTCTTTAATGGGTTTATAGGTACGCCTCGTCGCTGTCAGACACCTCCTTTCTTACCACATCATGATCCTTTACACAGTCCATCTATCGTTGCTCTGGTCTTCCTTTACAGCTCTAAGAAGATGTAGTTATAACTGCTGAGCACGAGGTCTCTGGGTTTGATTGCCAGGTTGGGCAAAGTTTATTGGCTTTTTCTATCAGGAAAGATCAGGCTGAGCGATTGGACGAAGTATTCCCGTTTGAGCACCTATTTTTTGGGCACCTATGCATTGAGCACCTAAGGTATTCCCATTTGAGCACCAATCAATATAATAAATTGGTGCTCAAAGGGGAATAATAAAAAATATTCAATTTTATTCCCTTTTGAGCACCTACGGTGCAGTAGCTTCTAGTGATGGGCTGTATAATAAAACATATCGATAAAAATTGGCAGTACTTTTATTAGCATATTAATTTTAGGAAACTAAGTAATAATTATTTTTTTTTTTTTAAACGTTGCCCCACACTAGGAATTTCTCCTGTATCGTGGGTGCGTTCACAAACATTTAAACTCACATACACAAATACCCAGACCCGGAACAACTATCTGTAGGTCATACAAATATTTGTTCCGTGTTGGGATCGAACCCGCGACACGCAGCGCAGTAGTCCATTGCTTGAGCCACTGCGCCAACCGTGCCGTCATATTAATATCACAACCAGCCTTGTGTTATTTTCTATGTACCTTACTTACTTAAGGCAAATAAAAGAAATCTCAATCCTCGTAACAACAGTATGAAGTCATCATGCTTATTTTTTTTAATTAAATTAAATTTCTTATAAATACTAACATAATTATATTTTACAAGTAAATTTTTTAGTCGTTTTGGAAAAAATATGACCTCAATATAATTATTATTAATATAACAATCAGCCTTATGTTATTTTCTAGGTACATCACCTACTTAAACCAATAAAAAAAATCACAGTTGCATTTGTAATTTTATTAGGTACAGTTATACCCTACCAAGTTTGCCGACGATCGACCACTTTTCACCTTTTAACTTAGTGCAGAAGTGTGAAAAGTGGTCTACCATCAGTGAGCGTGGTAGTACATACACGTAAAATACTTTTATTCCTGTTATAGTTATTAATAATCTGTGTTTTTGTCGTTTTTCTTTCTTGAGATGTTTCTTCCAAATAGCAAAAAAAGCACCTTCTGCATACATTTATCTAGTGGTTTGATCACCAAACTTGAGATTTTCGTGCTTCGATACGTATACATAATTAGATGAAGATATTGTGGCAACAGCGACATCTATCGCAACACATGTGAACTAAATGACATGTCCTACATCGAGCAATCAAAGTTATCCGCGACATTAGCACGTATAGAAAATCCCGACTTAGATATGTTGGGCAGTTAGCCCACCAGACACAACACCCGTCTGGTCGGAGGATTCTTCCTTTTCTATGGGGGATGAGGAACTTACCAAAATATTATTGCATTAAATTTAGATTAGTCGAAGTATTGTCTGAAGACAATTATGATTAATGTACCAACATAATTTAATTGGGTAATTATATCTTCTACCTTCCCCTTGAAATACGAGTACCTTTATCTGACAAGCTAATTAGTGGATTTCATTAAGACGTGATGATAATTGAGCTACTGATTTCGGAGGTTTGATAAATTAATAATTGAAATTGAATCCGTTTCATAAATATATTTTAAAATTCATTCAAGTAAGCCATGACTTGAAGGAATGTCATATTTAAATCATTTAAATAAAGAGTTAACTCTTTTTATGCTCTCTATAATTTTGAAGTTTTTAAATTCATTATGTGTTATTACTTATCCCAGATACTGCGACGGGACTTTTAAAAGGCCCAAAAAAATAACTAAATCTACCTGCATTTTTCATTATTTTTTAATTACTTGACATACATAATCATAGTGTTAACTTACTAAGTACCTGTCAACCTTTTATTTGATGTAGTTACGTTCCCAACTGGACACACATTTTCATGTATATAGAGTGTTTTTGAAGATCTTGGAGTTTTTTTTTTACAATGGCTGCACAAAGGTAAGCGTGTATGTTATTTATATGCAGAATCTGATGGAATTCGCTTTGATATTTATATGTTAGTTATTTCATCAAAATATAAATTCATTTGTTTGGTTCGAAACGCAAAATAAATGTTTTTTTTTTACGTTTGAAATTGATGGCCTTTTAAAAGTCCTGTCGTAATATAGGGGTTTATTATATGATAATTTCTATTTTAGCACAAGATTAGTAAAAGCGCTCAATCTCATCGAAAATGTTGATAACTTAGAGCGAGATGACGAAGACCCTTTGTTGCCGAACCAAATAACCATTTTCCCACCTGAGATTGCCAACGCGGATGTTACTGACGAAGACTCAGGAGATGAAGAGTTCGTAACATTACAAAATCTTCCAGGTAGGTAAAGTTATTATGAATTTATTTCATTTACATGTCAGTGAACCCACGAGTAGGTGTGTTACGTGCTTTGTATTATAACAATATGTATATTATTTTCTTGCAGGCTCTCAGCTAAGAGCTCCTGCTGATTGAGGTAACGTTCTCTCAGAGTTCTGACGAGGAAGATGACGTGCCTTTGTCGAGCTTGCGTAAGAGAAGACGCACAATTGGCACGATCGGTGAAGATAGCAAAGTGTCTGTGCCTTCTACTCTGTTTCTTCTACTCCAGGTGCGTTCACTCTTCTGGGTTTGGTCAGCCGACCGTACGTAAATCTAGTTTACCTGAGCACATTCTAGTTTGTAAGTGGAATGACAACAGTGTTGTTACTGTTGGATCAAATGCTGAGACTATAGAGCCTTTGCATAAAGTCAAGGGATTTTCACAAGAACATAAGAAATATGTGCATATTGATCAACCCTTTGTTATAAAAAAATATAATGAAATGTGGGAGGGGTAGATCGGTCGGATCAGAATATAAGTTTGTATAGAAATTCTATTTGTTGCAAGAAATTGTACTTTTCTCTTTTCTGTCATAGCCTAGATATGGCTGTACATAATGCATGGCAACTATATAAGCGGGATGGCTGAGAATATGATCACCTTACTTTTCGCAGATCACAGATGGCAAAGGGTTTACTCGAAACCTACAAAAAGAGCGATAAGAGAGGACCCTGTCCTACACCCAGGTCTCATCGAGAATCATCTAGATATGATGGGGTTGATCACTTAGTTCAATAAAGTGCGTCTCAACTCAGAAAACTTTGCAAATTTGCAAATCAAAAATCTTTTTTATTTGTCACAAGTGTAAAATTCATTTACACCCAAAGAACTGTTTTATGGTATATCGCAGTCAAAACTCAGTACCGAGGGCATTTGTATGTGTGTGTATTTCTATTGTTATAATATAACCGTAATTTTGTGTTTTTTACTATGTAAATTGATTAAATACTGATTCTATAATATTTTGTTTCATTACTAGACCGCCATACATGTATACGACCCCCATATTACGACGGGCCTTTTAAAAGGCCACCATTTTCTGGCTTTTCCAGATAACTTGAATTTTTTTCATTATTTTTCCTAGTTATAATGAGCCACATAAAGAAACATATCCAAAAATCACGGTTATCGGAAGTTAAAAATAGTTTCAGTAACATCTGGGTTATTACGGTCAGGTCAGAGAATATTGAGCCAAATAAGTAGTTGTGGAAAGTTTCAAATAGCATAAACGCACAGATTAATATCCTGCCACCTGCTACGATCCTTACATACTCCTTTCGCCTCGTTCACGTTCATACATCTGCAGGGCTATTGCGTATCTTTTTAAATGTCAGTGAGTATCATAGTGTCCATCGATTAACTGTCAAATTAATTCGTCGATTTAATTTAAAAAAAATATTATTATTATAAATGGTTCCATTTTGTACCAAACCATAACCATTTGACAGTTAATCGATGGACACTATGATAGCCACTGACATTTAAAAACTAAGGTCACTAACGCACGCCGGTTACGAGTACCACACACCTGTCCTTTCTGAAGAACCTTACCAATAAGATCAGTGAAACGAAAGTAAGAGAAAGATAAAAGATAAGAAGAAAGTTAAAATCAGACGAATACACACACACACACAGACGTACACACACCTACGTTTAAGTAAGATTACGCAGTCTTTATTAAAAGAAGAAAGCTGCAATTTTTTTACTTTTAGTGATGTGCGTGACAATATATTATGTTTACGAATCCTCACCATTTTCCAGTCTATAAAACTTAAACAGCGTCAGGCCTAAGAGCTATAATATACATAAACGGTGATGGGTGGCCGGGCCATTGCGTACATAGCTGCCAGCACTATGTACCAACCCTTTACAGTGGTTTTATTTTACGATTTGTTACATGAATATCCCTGAAGAGTGTTTTTACATAGCATTGTCTTTGGTTCAGAGCCAAACTTAGCTGGGGGGCCGTGCACTGAAATGGCGTATGACAAGAGGAGACGACAGGGTGCTGCCAAATGTCTTGCATACTTATGTGTTACGTAGCAAGAAAATATTTTAAAAAGTTATTTAAATTCTCTGTAAAAATTTTTGGAGTGCCAACTAAGCTTAATAAGCTCGTTGATCGTGATGACGACGCACAGTCACGATCAATCAGTGAGCATAATTAAAAAGTGTTTTTTTTCTTTTTACTGTACTAAAAAAAAACACTTCCGAACGTATTATTAATTTATGATAAGCACTGTACCGCAATGTACAAATAAAATGACATGTAAAATGTCCACTGCTTGACATAGTCCTCCCCCAGGTGCCGCCACGTTGACCGGTCCCGTGCGGTTTGCATCCAGCGGGTCCCCGAAACCTTGACCAGGTAATCGGTCCACCTCGTGGGAGGCCTTCCAACGCAACGTCTTCCGGTTCGCGGTCGCCACTCCAGAAGTTTTCGGTCCCATCGGCCACCCGTTCTGCCAGCAAAGTGTCCTGCCCACTGCCACTTAAGTTTGGCAATTTTTCAGGCTATGTCGGTAACTTAACCAAAGTTACCGACATAGCCCGAAAAATTGTGAAAATACTTGAAATCATCATCATCTGCCTAACTGGAAGACTGGGAGCCCAACTATGTTGGGGTCGGCTTCCAGTCTATCGGATGCAGCTGAGTACCAGTATTTTACATGGAGCGACTGCCTATCTGACCTCCACAACCCAGTTAATACTAGGTAATACGATACTCTTTGGTGAGACTGGATGTCAGAATTTCAGGTCACTGACTACCTGTAACGACTGCCAAAGATCTATATATGGCTGCCGGGACCAACAGCTTAACGTGCTTTCCGAGGCACGGAGGAAACTTGGTATGTCGGGCAGTCACCCATCCACAGACCGACCTAGGCAAGCACAGCTTTTCCTAAAGATCGACCCGAGTGGCAGTTCTTATTAATAATAAGTGTTCACATTTCACCGGCTCTTGACTAAAGTCGAGACCTAATTACCTTTGGTAATTCCGTCAGTGTCACATATTTTAAGTCTACCTCACGGTTCCAGGTGATAAAATAAATTAATATCACTTTGTTTATACCCTGAGGTATATTCTGCACATGAAGATAAAACAAACGAGCTAATGACATTAAATTTTAATTAGGTTTGTACCGAAGTTTTTAATTAAGCTAATTTGTAACGTCCAAATATTTTACAACAACTCCTAAACTGGTATGACAGGTCTGAACTGCTATCTCTTTTCATCCTGTAAGAGAGAGAGAGAGGGAGAAAGGGCGAACGTAGTGTAGTGCTAAATTTTTGGAGGGTGAGATATCATCAAACGACTCCGCCTGCTATGGCTGTGTCAGACTTCTACTGACTAAGAACCACCCATGTTCCTTCTTAGCCCTTTGTGTACGGGGCCGCGGTATCTCTTTCGAACAACCCACAGCTCCATTATTCCACTGACGCCTGAATGACATTCTCGCAGTAGACAAACAAAATTGTACCTACAAAAAAAAGAACAAAATTTGAAGTTAGTTTCATACCAGAAAGACGAACCGTAAAGATAAAGCGTTACACAAATATGTTTTATAAAAGAGAGGTATGCTACGAAAGATAGGTGCTATCAGTCAAAATTATCTCCAGCAGTGCTACGCCGTAGCCTCGTCTCGTAGACCTATCTACGAAAGTTGTCAGGTCCAACCAAACAGATACATATACTTAGTTCCATTTATGTGATATTTAAGAGTGGACTGGGCTAAAAATTTGCTATATTGGGGCAAAGAAGCTTGCGTATCAAGTAGCCAAACTAAATTAGTCTCATTTAATTTAAACAATAATCAATTTTATTGGACACCCCGCTCTTGGGCAGAGCGGAAGGGAGTGTCAAACTTCTACTGACTAAAAATCACCCATGTTCCTTCTTAGCCCTTTGTGCCGAGGCCACGGTATCTCTTTCGAACAACCCGCAGTCCCGACGGGTTCTCGTATAACCTCATTCCTCAATTTATCATTCGGAATCACACCACACATATAGCATAATTATATACTATAGACATTGGTACATGAATAATACCTCAAAAAAAGATTTTAATTTCAGATAGCAGTTTAATAAAAAATGCGTTAGCATTACAATAAATTCAATAAACCCTATCCCTCAAATCAGACGCGAGTTAAAACCTGGTTATCCTTACGTTATCCTTATAAATTCGACTTACAAGGCATTTACTAAGCTCTTTACCAAGTTGAAACACTTCGTCCACGACCTCAACCAATGTCACTTTTTTTTTTTTTTGGGGGTGGGAAATCATCAAATAACCCCTCCCGCTCTGGGCAGAGCGAAAGGGAGTGTCAGACTTCTACTGACTAAAAACCACCCATGTTCCTTCTTAGCCCTTGCGCCGAGGCCGCGGTATCTCTTTCGAATAACCCGCAGCCCCGGAGCTAGTCTATCCTTAACCTTATATCATGATAAAATGACACAATTCTGCATGACGCTGTTACTTCCGCACCCTAGATAATATCATCTCATATTTCATAGCTTCAAATAAAAGAGCGCCATATATAAAAGTTTTATTATCGCGTATGGACATTAAATGGCACTAATCGGTCATTCGCTCATCGGAGGTCGTTGCAGATCACGTGTGGCCACAAGCTACACGAACATTGCGACAGTGACGGTGCGACTTATCAAACTTTAAAGCAAGAGTGAACTGGGGGTCTAAAATGGCCACTTTAGCAGATCATGGCCACTTTAGTGGCCCCGGAACATAAAGGGTTAAGAAGGAACATGGGTGGTTTTAGTCAGTAGAAGACACTGACACTCCCTACCGTTCCGCCCACAGCGGAAGGAGTAATTTGATGCTTTCCCACTCAACAAAAAAAAACAGTATAGACTAGCTTGTTTTGGCGGTTTGTTTCATTTTTTTTTAAACGTTGCCCCAGGAATATCTCCTGTATCGTGGGTGCGTTTACAAACATTTAAATTCACATACCCAGACCCAAAACAACTACCTGTAGGTCGTACAAATATTCATTCCGTGTCCGCACAGCAGTCCATTCGCTCAGCCACTGCGCCAACCGTGCCGTGAAAATAGACCACGGGAACGTATTTTAGGGGGTAAAAGATAATCTATGTTCTAACCCAGGGCATGTTCTCGTCAAAATCTGGCCAACAAACCTATGGTATGAAAAGGTAACAGTCAGACAGACATACTTTTAATTCGGTAATCGGTTTCTTTGGAATAAGCCCGGACGTTAAAGCGGATAAAACAGCACCTCACATTTCATTTCATTTCATTTATTCAATAACAATTTACATTGTATCTGAATGTGTTACAAAAAAGGTAATTGAGTATAAAACAAAAGAACATAAGAGACAGTATAGTAACAAAAACAAATTCCATCGCTATTCAAATTAAGTTAATAATAAAACAATGTCAACGTAAGGAATTAAAATATTAACAAATATAACCAGTTATATGTAACAATAGTCAGACCAACATCACACTTGTCATTTTTGAGGGATTAAGCAGAGTTGTACCTAACAGAAACTACACTCGCATTTCGCCAGTTATGTTTAAGTAACATGTAATAAGAGGGAAGCCTATAACTATCAACCGTTTACAAATTCAGTCTTCGTGGCACTACGAAGAAATTTCTCATGGCAACATATACAATTATCTTCTTTCAAAAAAAATAAACCACATAAATCAACACAGATGAAGTCGCGGGCAAACCACTAGCTGTAGGTAATAAGTGATGGATGTACACAATTTGTCAGGACGATTTATGATGATGATGTCACGACTAAATCACCTGTGAAACGTGCTGACTAAGACATGTATCTTTATTACGATCATGCGGAAGGTTTCCGCACCTGTTTTCTTCGGGAAAACATGATCCGTGAAATAGACTTTATTATGACTAGACACTAGACACGGACGATTGTTGACGAAGCCTATTTTTGGGACCCTTTATTTAGGTACTTTATTGGGAATATTTTGTGTAAAAATCACTACATATTTTAAAACACAGGCCCCGGCTGCGCCCTGTCGAGGCTGCGGGTTGTTCGCAAGGGATACCGCGGCCTCGACATGAAGGGCTTAGAAGGAACATGGGTGGTTTTTAGTCAGTAGAAGTCTGACACTCCCTTTCGCTCTGCCCAAGAACGGGAGGGGTTATTTGATGATTTCCCACCCCAAAAAAGGCCCCGGCCGCGTCTGTCTGTCTGTTCGCGATAAACTCAAAAACTATAGCACTGATTTTCATGCTCTTTTCACCAATGGATAGAATGGTTCTCGAGGAAGCTTTTTTAAGTTTTTTAAGGGAGTCAAACAGGGGATGAAAGTTTGTTGGGTTATTTTTTGACATCCACGCGGGCAAAAGCTTAGTCTACAGACTATAAAAGACGGAAATAGAAAGAATGAAATATGAGTCTACTGTGACTTGTAGCGTCGTATCTGTCTACTGGCATGTGCATTTGTGATACAAGCAACCAACGTGTGGTTGTTTTTATCAAGTTCTGAAAAAAACATTTTTTTTCGACGGCACGGTTGGCGCAGTGGCTGAGCGAACTGGGCTACGTGTCGCGGGTTCGATCCCCGCACGGAACAAATATTTGTACGACCTACAGGTAGTTGTTCCGGGTCTGGGTATTTGTGTATGTGAATTTAAATGTCTGTAAACGCACTCACGATACAGGAGAAATTCCTAGTGTGGGGCAACGTTTTACATAAAAAAAAAAAATTTTGGGGCTGACATCATTGGTACGAGGCAAGGATGGATCTTTGCAGCCTGTGCATGGTAAGTGGCCGGTGGACGGTGAGTAGTGGGCTAGCTCACCGTCCGTCGGTCGTATGACGATGACAGGCCGTGTCGACGGCGCGTTCGTGTTCCACGCGCGTCTCATAAAAAGGATGGAACCTTTTTTTTGGTGGGTGGGAAATCATCAAATAACCCCTCCCGCTCTTGAGCAGAGCAGAAGAGAGTGTCAGACTTCTACTGACTAAAAACCACCCATGTTCTTCTTAGCCCTTTATATCAAGGCCGCGGTATCTCTTGCGAACAACACGCAGCCAAAGAATGGAACCTTGCCTCGTATTTCTAATATACCAATCTATTCATATCTGTTTCCTAATGGAATCTGATTCATGTTGTTCTTAATGGCTGATCAAACCATAAACAACCAATAAGTATAGTTTAAACATTGACACTTTCCCATCAAAGCACGCGTTTAAATTGGAATTTAAAATACAATTTGATACAGTATCAGCTAAAATATGGTTGAAACAAGTATTTTATAATGGACTGAAAATGTAATAATATAATGTAGGTTACTTAACTAATAACGGCCAGTGTAAAATAACACTATAATTATGCAAATATTCCAGCTCTTCTTATTAATTACTTCATACATAAGGCGTTGGTCCCACTTGTCACACACAAAGTTACAATTATTTTATCACTTAAGAGAAGTACTACAGTTAGGGCGAGGCCAAACGAGCGTAATTTTGTGAGTCGTGAGTCGCAGAAATTCTGCCCGGCAGAAATTCTATTGGGATCCAGACGAGCGCAGAAGAACTCATTTTGCGTCGCCGTGTGAGTCAAATAGGACTTTTTTATGAAACCTAATCCAGCAGAATTTCACTCACAAAATTGCGCTCAAACGAGCGCAATTTTGTGAGTCACCCTTAAGGAAGGTTACCTTGTTTATTTCATTGACTTTACCGAATTCGAATAAATAGAGTAAAGTTATTGTCACGTTTTATATGTTTTTTGGAGCTCTTTTAGTACAAGTATCTTACACAAATTCTTGTCATATTAAAATTTTACTATGTAACGACGTTCGCTTAGCAGGCAGATCACCCGCTGAGAGACTCTTGCATACAAGCAAATAATCAATCGTCGCCGTCGCGCGTTCACTGTCCGTAGCTCGCCAACTCGTATTCTATGTAGTTGTACTCGCTACTCGCTAATGGCTTGCGATGAGACAGGTGCCTAAATTAGTGGTCCTCTCTTATTATAGTATATTACATGTAATAACACTAATTTAACATGATTAGTTTGTGCAGTGTGACTGAATTTGTTAATTAACTTCGCGCTGAGCTGGAGCGGCTGCTCGACATCTACCCAGCCTTTTCCCAACTATGTTGGGGTCGGCTTCCAGTCTAACCGGATGCAGCTGAATACCAGTAATTTACATAGAGCGACTGCCTATCTGACCTCCACAACCTGGTTAAAATACTAGGTGCGCTGGAGCGGCTGCTGCAGGTGTTAAAAAGGCTCACTACTTACATGGGACTTGAACATTACTGGTGAAATAGTCCATTATTATACAATAGTAAGCCCACATTTCGCCAGTTATATTTAAGTGATGTGCCTACCATGTCTGCCCATTCCTTCGGGGATTAGTTTCCTTGAATATAAATGATACCTTTTCCGGTCTCCTATAAAGAAGAAATCTCTCGATAATCTCTTATTTAGCGCAAATCAGAGGCGGGTTGTTAGTAATTAAATATTCGCTTCACTGATTAAACTGACCTTTTGCTAACAGGATATTCTGATTGTGTCGGTGAAAACAAGAAAACTACAGCTTCGGATTGCGAGAGAAAAATGAAGGAAATTCTTTTAATTAATTATTCTCTAAAGCAGTGAGTTCATAAAAGAAAAATGCTGTTTGTTATCTAGTTATTTATCATGCTAATATTTATTCTTCTTTTAGTTCCATTTCTTAGTACTTTGGTCCAATTAGTTTTTAATGGCAAGGGTTCAAAGACAGGTGTAGTACAATTTTAAAATCTATCACTTAAAAGGCTATATTTCTAGAATCAACGTGGTAGTTTTTTCATTTATTGGTTTAAAAAATCGAGAAAAGATGATCATATTTTTCTCTACTAATTTTCGAAGGAATCTAGTTTCAATCTTCGTTCCTAAGAAGTTTGAGGGTCGCAAAAATATAAAAACATGAAACTCTTACTTAAATAAAGTCAGGACTCAAACCGCTGCTGAAATTAATTAACTGGAATAATCAATCAATTAATCAGAATATCAATATTCTGATTAATTTCAACACCGGTTGCACCAGCAGCGAGCGATTGTCTTGAGACAATGAACCCCGTATCCCTTATAATTCAACGCCCAGTCAAGTTACGCCAAAATGAAACTTCTAAAAACGTTAGACCACTAGACTCTCTGTCGGTTGATGAAACATATATCAGAGTTCAATTCAGTTTCAGAATTCAATAAATCTAATCCATAGACACTATTGCAAAGCTGATACGTTTTACAATCCACCTCCAGCATTTTACTTCACACCGCACAAATCCCCGTTTCATTCATCATATCTCCCGTTCGCCATACAATATATTTACATAAGCAGGTACCTACAGCGCACGCGCTGGTCGAGGCAATTCCTTGCTTGATAGGACGTCCGCATCCCGTGCACTTTGCGATTGCTATGGCAGATTGTGTTAGAATAAAATATCGCTATGACAGGGAGAACAAGTACAAAAATTATTCGTACCTCCAATATCTCTTTAAGATGAAGAAAATACACTTCAATAAAATATACGTGAGGTGCTCACGTATATTTAGTTACAGGAGTTACGACTATTTCTGTACTTTAAAACAGATTTAGTTATTTTTTTAATCTTGTAAGTAAATACGGTAAATAATACTTAGAAAACTACGGTTAGTGGGAATATACTCGCCCGTTTTACATGGAACTTTTTTTATTTGGAATGGGCTTGCTCTTGCCCTAAGGGCAGAGATGACGTCGACGATGGAACGAGCTTACCCAGAAGAAGCCTATTTACTTGCGACTTAAATAGATAACTAAAGAAAACTGTCGAAATGTGGGTGTACTATTAAGTACACCTCTGCATTGCCTTTCAGGAATTACAGGTCTGATGTTATGTTAAAGGAAAACCACTATTCGTACATAACATGGCAGCAACTAAAGTTTCCCAGGAAGCGCCTACCGAATAATATCAGACAAAGAAAATCCTCGATCTAATTCAATGTAGGCCTGAACCCTTCGTACTAATTTGCATAAACTATTTGTGTTAACACAAGAGTCGGTATCAATGGGGATCACAAATCGTAGCTCGTGAGAGATTATTTACATATCTATTTTTGCCAAACAGAAGTATATCACGCCCTCATTTGTTGAATATGAGTTTATGATTGAATTTCGTTGCGGGATCCAAGACGGTTAAATTGTTTCTCTGGGACTTCAAGGACTGAGCTTCACTTTCTCACCGCTTTTCTGGTGGTCGCCACTGCTGATTCTGATTGATTGATGATTGCAGGAGTTACAGTGGATTGAGAATAGAGTGGCGGGCTTGTCCCAAAAAAAAATATGATTGAACATCCCAAACCTTTATGCGTACTTTTAATCACACTAAAATAATAATAATAATGTAATCAGCTCTTCTTCTCCAAGTTTACTATACGCACAGCTAAAGTTTGGAACTTTCTGCCTTCATCTGTGTTCCTCCCACATTGAATCCTTTCACCTTCAAAGCAAGTGTGAATATGAAAATGAAGAGAGGCATCTTCTGAGCAGACAACCGATAGGGAAGAAAGGTTCTCAAGTGGCGACTACGAACCGGAATACGCAACGTTGGTTGGCCTCCCACCAGGTGGACCGACGACATCGAGAGAGTCGCGGGCAACCGGTGGATGCACACGACAGATTGCCGTTCGTTGTGGCGTTCTATGGAGGAGACCATTGTCTAGCAGTGGACCTCTTATGGCTGATGGTGATGATCATGATCTTCTGGGCAAGCTCGTTCCATCGTAGACCTCATCCATCGCTGTCCATTAGGCATGATCGGGGTTAAGAGCAGACCCATTTCTCAATTTATAAAAAAAGTTACCTGCTACATTAATGTAACCATTTCGCTCTATTTAACAGAAAACTTCATTTGTCAATAGTTATTAACTAAAGAGAATTATTTTATATCATTGAACAAAATTATTTCTAACTTTAAAAAAAGAGACAATAACGTGTTTACGAGCGACGCATAACTTCTCTGTCAAATTAAGCCCTTTGTAAGAAATAACTTTCGTTCGTTTCAATACCGTCTGTGACAACACTAATATTTTACATACACTGTAATAAGGGTCTGTAATAAATGAGAGAGAGTAGACAATTCTATATGTGCCGCCTAAACGTTTTACGTTTGTGACGTGCCTCAATAGTAATGGGTTTCGAAAATAGAAGGTAAATAATTATATATTTAGTAATGCCCGCGACTTCGTTTAAGTAGACAATTTGATGTATCTTTGTCGAGATTAAAGTTGGCTATGTGAAATTACAGATGACTCTCAGCTCCTCGACCCCCATATAAATAATGTGTCCACTAGATCCCTAACTATGTTGTCTATTTACTGAAACACCCTCAATATATATTTTACTAGCTTTTTAGCTTCGCCCGCGTGAAAATGTCGATTTTCAATTCAAACTTTCATCCTCTATTTAACACTCTTAGAGGTTGAACTTCAAAAAATCCTTCCTAATTCCATGTCTACATTAAAATGGAACCCTCTATGCAAAATTTCAGCTTTATAGGTCCAAGGCAAAGCTAGGCGTTGATAAGTTAGTCAGTCAGGACGTTTTTTTTTATTTATATAGATAGATAGGTATAGATAGAAGACAGTTATAATACTTGTTGACGATCACATAATCACTTCGCTTACTTCAGACGCGCTTATCATGGCGTTACGCTTTTGACTGCTTGACGAAGTAGAGTTCGCCATCTGTACTCCAATAATGGTATTAACCTCAATGAAGGCGGCTGACAAGTCATGGCTACATGTAGAGAGCGACTGTCGCAGCCCCGTGCAGGGCACGCCACGATTGCGGCGGTAAGTCCCCTCTTTGAGGAGTGGCTGGAGAGGCACCAGGGAGCCCTCACCTTCCGTCTGACGCAGGTACTTACCGGACACGGTTGTACCGCGCTCTCATAGAAAAGGTGCCTGTTTCCTAGCGGTAGGAAAATTCTGTAATGTTTAAGCTACGTTCCACTGGACATTTACGGGGCCTTTAAGTTCTGCCAACCCCCATGGGAAAAGGGCGTGAGTAGGTATATGTACCTATGTAAGTTATAAAAACAGCGTCGCCGCGCCCACAAAGAAAACATCCTCAATTGCATTTCATTTTACTGCAAGAAAAACCAGCGAGATTTCATTACACTTTAAAGAGTTCTCTTCGCAGTTTTAAATTAACATAGCACTTTATGTTTTCACTGGCCACGCGCCTCAGGGCAGCTATAACGTAGTTTCAAGACTGAAATCGTTTTTTTAACACTGTTAGATTGCTAGGTAATTGCTTAGAAATACAGAAATCGTACAGTAGATGAACATTTTATAGTTTGAGCGTCCATTCGCATAGAAACTTGTAATCCAATTAGTCGTTTCCCGTTTAAAGTCCACAGTCGTATTTTAAATGTGAAAATAACTCTGCTTGTGTGTAATAATATGTGTGTTTATCTCTCTGTTACCATCTCAAACCTTTTTTTGGGGGTTGGGAAATCATTAAATGACTCCTCCTGCTCTGGGCAGAGCGCTAGGTAGTATCAGACTTCTACTGACTAAAAACCACCCATGTTCCTCCTTAGCCCTTGTGTCGAGGCTGCGGTGTCTCTTTCGAACAACCCACAGCCCCGACGGAACCCGCAGCCCCGACGAGGCCATCTCACACCTTAATGACTGAACAGATTTAATTCAATACACAGATAGATCAAGCTCAGATCAGATCACAGATCACATAAATACATTTTTGGAGGTACGTTTCCATGGGAAAATATTTAAGCATGGGCAAGATGCACCTAGTTAATTTATTCGATTTTACATTTTAACTTTCCGCGTATATTCATCTTCTACTGATAAACATACCTACTTTATGTACAACATATAATTTAAAAGTTATTTGAATATCCCATTTTCATAATAAATAATTTCATTTCATTTCTGAATAACTTTCTTCAATTTTCTGTAAGTATTTTGCTTTCTTCAAGCGACTTCTTCAATGAATATCACAGCATATTGTCACAAGTACTCTAAACAATTTACTTTCTTTATTTCCAAACTTTACGATCGCAAAATAACAAAATCTCAAGGACACTGTACAGTGTCCACGTATATTCCACTTCTCACGTAAGGACTGCAGTCATTCGACGAAGTGGCTATACTTGACACAAACCCCATACGCTATTTTCACTTCAGTACCTACACGAACAAGGGTTAAAATTGCATGAACATTTTCGTTCAAGCCGCCCTGAACTGAAGTATCTAGCACGAGTGTACCGATCTTCAATTTTGCAGGTAATTGAAAGTCTTTCAGTAATAGTAAAAGTAGTTCTGATACCAGGGTAAGTGGATAGTTAGTTTAAGACGTGACAGAGTTTTCAATAAAAGGCTAAAATATGAAATATTCTAAGAAAAAGTAATGGTTGAGAAAAGGTACGGAAAGGACTCCAGTAAAAATTTACGAGTATCGGAATTTAGAGGGATTTGTATCATATGCACACTTAAGATGAATGTGTTATGGAGAAGTATAAAGATATAGATACCTTTATGGAACCATTTTTTTTTTAATAATTTCGTTGCAGGATCCAAGACAGTTTAATCGTTTCTTTGGGACTTCGTCGGGCTTCATTGTCTCGGCGCTTTTCTTGTGGTCGCCACTGTTGATTCTGGCTTACAGGAGTTACAGTGGTTTGGGAATAGTGTGGCGGGCTTGTCCCAATTACAACCTTTTTTTTTTCTTTTTTGGTGGGTGGAAAATCATCAAATAACCCCTCCCGCTCTTGAGCAGAGCGACAGGGAGTGTCAGACTTCTACTGACTAAAAACCACCCATGTTCCTTCTTAGCCCTTTATATCGCGGCCGCGGTATCTCTTACGAACAACTCGCAGCCCCGACGGGACCTTTACGGAACCCTTATTTTTTTATAGGACACGCTATTGACACCTCCGTCCGGCCGCGTTCCCCTTATGTCGCATGGTATGGTAACTATATTTTGTACATAGGATAACATAACATAACATTACGCCTGCTATCCTTGGAAAGTTAGGCAGAAGTGTACCTAATAGTACACAAAAATTGGACCAGTTATGTTTAAGTCCCTTGTAATAGGGAGCGAGCCTATTGCTGTCGTTCTATTGTTATTTGTTGATATATTTTTCTTATATCAACGTCCGCCGATCATGCACTTACCAGGCGGTAGATTAATCTTTTTATTTTATGATGGCTAGTAAATTATTTTCAAGTATGTTTCTTGTACACACGTTTTGTTTTTTTTTTATAAAATATCAACATACCTATTTAGGTACTTTTTGAGTTTCTTACAAATTTAATATCCGTTAATTTTGCATTTGACATTTGCATCTCATGAAATAGTATAATATTTATATAATAATAATAATGTATAATAATTTTTATTTAGTTTTATAAAAATTTTGTTGTACGTGAGGAATTTACAAAGTATGCTTATAACAAATTTGTAAATTCCTCATGATTCCTGAACGTAAAGATACAATACTTAGATACACATTTTTTCAGTACCTACAATAAAATTTGTTTGTACATAGTGTAACAGCTGCATAGAAATCGTAGGTACCTACCAAACATTGTGTATTTTACATTGAGTCATCCTGATAAACCCTTTGCCTTTTTTTTGGCTGGTGGAAAATCATCAAAAGCCATGTCAAGGCCGCGGTATCTCTTGCGAACAACCTGCAGCCCCGACGGAAAAAAAGAAAAAAAAATCGCATGCCTTAGGTCTGTTTTTTAATTATTTAATCTGGTTGTAGTAACTACAGTTATTGCATAAACGAGTTTTTTTGCAACTCTTGCGCATACCTTAACGAATTGTGAGAGAAAGTGCTCCAGTTTTTAAACGTACTGTTGTATTTCGGCTGTACAAACACCAGCTCCGGTAGCCGTGATCGTCTAGTGGTTAGGACCCTACGTTGTGGCCGTAGTAACCCAGGTTCGAATCCTGGTCACGGCAGTGATTACACTGTCGCGGCGGAGCAAATCCTTTTGTAATTTTGTGTGTATTTTTAAAATAAAACATGCGGCGATTTTAGTTATTTATGTAATTAGTTTTTTGTTATCAATTGTTACTTTATTAATAGTGTTTAATCTCTTTTTAATCCCTTTATCATTTAAATAATGTGATTTGATAATCGTTTGACATTGTTGTTACGAGATTTTGTTGTATTATAAATCAGATACAAAACAATAAAGTATAATAATATAGAAAACGGTCAACATACTTAAATTTGTTTATTCAGCTGCCGAAAACCCACAATAAACAGATGTCAGTAAAGTAAACACAGATTATTTTATAATGAAACAACATAACATCGTCTGTAACCTCCGAAGGATTAGGACAGGTGTACCCACATTCCGCCAGCTACGTTTAAGTCCCATTGTTAATAGGGGCGAGCCTATTGACTCCGTCTCCGAGGCTGCTACTGAAAAATTCCTGATGGAAAATCTCAATACCAATAGGGTAGTTAACTAAAAAAATCTAGTTAGTCCGTCAGAAAGATTTCCAAAAAATATTGCTCAAGTATTTTTTTATTTTTTCACGTAAACAAACAATGAAGACGATACAGTGCTTTGAAAACTGGTGTGACGTCATATTCTAAGACATTAGTATTACATTTTTTACCGGTTAGTGACGTCACAACCCCCCCACTCAAATCTTTGACGCGTTTTATCTTCGTCAATCTTTGTTGATTTGATAAAAACAAAAAATACGTATCCAATATTTTTCGATAATCTAACAAACGAACTAATTAAAATCACATTTTTTTAGTCAGTAAACATCCCTATTTGGCCGACCCGAGAATCGAACCCAGAGCCTCATGCCCAGCAGTCGCGATCAATAGATTTACCATAATCAGGCTGTATAATAGAGTACAGTTCTGCCAAACGATTACAAGCTTGATGCTATACCTTAATCAAATTCCACTACCAATGTTTACAACTACCTTAACGATCCTGCTCGCTAATTACTGTGAAACACATACCTTTCGCACGAGTAGTCACAAACGCAGTTATTTTCTGCCATAAACCTGCATCGTTAAAATGCACTAACGGGTCTTGGTGGTACCCACCTTTAGTGGAGTTTTTATAGAGGATATCCCTAATGGCTAGATGGTGGCTAATGTATACCTCGGTGGGGGGAACGGGGTTGGGTTAAAATGGCGGTTTTTTTAGTGAGTCATGAGCAGGTAGAGTTTTAAATATATCACTAGCTGATGCCCGCGGCTTCACCCGCGTGGATGTCGGTCAAATTCGTTGCGTAGGTTTAAAGATTTAAGCATACATAGGGACGGACAGACAGCGACAGCGACTTTGTTTTATACTATGTAGTGATGATAATGAAGTGATAGTGATAATATAACACCTCGCCTGTAATCCCCGAAGGATTTGACAGAGGTGTACATAATAGCATACCGACATTTCGCTAATGTTTAAGCCCCATGAAATAGGGGCGAGTCGATTGTTATCAACCGGAATAAATCCAGACTCCATGGCTGCTACTAAGCAATTCCTAATGAAATAACCTTGAATGTGAGTGTGGAGCCCCAACACAGGACATGCCACACCTTCTCTCCTGCCCGTCGTGCTCAACTTATTGCACGTTCAAATACCTAAACGAGGCAAACGAAAGAGCTATCCAGGTTGCTACGTACTGGTCGGACAAAATTTGAGTTGTCGAATCGAAAAGAAGAAGAAATGAAATAACCCAATCTCCATATGCCACGACACCAACAATGCCACCGGATAAAATCTCGAAATTATTTTTAAGTTCCGAAATAAACCTTTTAAATTAGAGGCAGGTACATTTATATGTTGCATAAATGTGAATTGGTACGGGTCATAAATCGCAGTGGGTCGTAGGAAGAAATCGTGGCTGCGCAATATCTGGGAATGGTCGAGAGCGCCGCGGAGCTTTTTAGACAGGCAAAAGACCTAATCAGATATGCGGAGCTGACTGCCAACTTTCACAAGTTGGAGACGCACTTCAAGAAAGAGAGATAAATCGAACAGAAGCAAGCATAGCGTCTGTGTCACACACAGGCGATGTGACGTGTGTCAAGCAACACGCACGTGGTTTTTTTTTGTTATCTTCACATCGTGGTGGCTTGTGGAATGCTCTAAACAATTTTATTGCATTTGTGTTTGCATTCAAAACATGCGTATCGCTAGTGTGTAGATTGTGTGCGTATGTCAAACGGTACAAGGTTCTGTGTTTTTAATGCAATAGGTTTTATAAAATAAGTTGTTTCGGTTCGGTTTATTTTAATTACTTCAAATGCACACGTACTTCAAAGACATTTTAGAACACATTACTGTGACCAAGCTACTCGTAAATAACCTGGAGCAATAAGTTTACATCTACAACAAGTGCAGCTTGAACTCACGACCTCTGGTTTCTCAGTTCGAAAACCAATCAATGGCCAACCATTGATCGATTGCCACTACAATAAAACTTAACAATGGTTGAATGGACATTTCTCAAGAGATGACGTCACGCGCCCAATCAATAGTGAAAGTGCTCCCAATTCAACGAGTTTTGAGCCAAGCGGTCGAGAAATTCGGCACCACAATCACCAGCTCCGATAGCCGTGATCGTCTAGTGGTTAGGACCCTACGTTGTGGCCGTAGTAACCCAGGTTCGAATCCTGGTCACGGCAGTGATTACACTGTCGCGGCGGAGCATATATTTTTAATTTTAATATTTTTAATTAAGATATGAATATGCATGTTGGGTTTCCGAGAGATTTGTACCCATTTCAATTAGTGCTCAGTCCTTAGGGATTATAAAAGGATCTAAGTAATTATGCAACCCTTTTTTTTGTGTGTTGGAAAATCATCAAATGACTCCTCCCGCTCCGGGCAGAGCAGTAAGGAGTGTCATCAGACTTCTACTGACTAAAAACCACCCATGCTCCTTCTTAGCCCTTCATGTCGAGGCCGCGGTATCTCTTGTGAACAACCCGCAGCTGTAGTACTATTATGTATTCTGTGTCGCAGCCCCGACGAGAATTATACGACCCTAAATCCTTTTAAATAAAATGTTGCTTATCATTCCGCAGATTGCAAATTAATGAGCCCGTGTTTATGACAATGTCAATTAAACTTCACAATTGGTTTTGCGAGTAATCTCAAAGATGCCTCAAATTCATAACAGTACATCAACATCACGCCTGTTCTCCTTATAAGCTTAGGCAGACATGTACCTACCTATAGTAAACTACTAACGACACACGAATAATTAATCATAATGTCGATCAACATCTGTCGAGGCTTGATCACGGTTGGATCAAAGTATTGATCCGGAAGACCTCTTCGATAAAGCCCGCATTGTGAGGAGGTTCCTACCTCTGGAGCCATAATCATCGGTAGCTTGGCATACCGAACCCTTATTTCAATATGCTTTTGTTTGTTTTATTTTTATAATATACTAGCGGACGTCACGCGGTTACACCCGCGTAGTTCCCGTTCCCGTGGGAATACAGGGATAGAAAGTAGCCTATGTCACCCGGGGATAGTGTAGCTTCCCAACGGTGAAAGAATTTTTTAAATCGGTTCAGTAGATTCCGAAATTACCCCTTACAATTTAACAAATATACAAACACACAAACTTTACTTCTTTATAATATTAGTATAGATTAAAAACTGTAAATGTAGTGTTCTCGGATCGCGACTGCTGAGGAAGAGGTCTTGGGTTCAATTCTCAGTTCGGGGAATTGTTATTGGTTTTTCCATTAGGACCTTCTCAGTAGGAACCTCGGAGCCTGAATTTGTGCCCGGTTGACGGTTATAGTTTCACCCCCTATTACATGGGACTTAAACGCCCATAATATGGGTTTACTATTAACGTACACCTCTACCTAACCCATCGGGAATTAAAGACAAATCTACACTAATATTATAAAGAGGAAAGATCAGTTTGTTTGTTTGTAATGAATAGGCTCCGAAACTACTGGACCGATTTCAAAAATTCTTTCACCGTTGGGAAGCTAAACTATCTCCCGGGTGACATAGGCTATCTGTTATCCCTGTATTCCCAAGGGAACGGGAACTACGCGGGTGAAACCACTAGTAATGTATAAGTAAGAAAGATTAATAAAAGACACCTAATATTTGACAACGGCTTCCTAATATAATTCTGCTAACGCTTCCTGCATTTTAGCTACCTTGAAAAATCTGTTACAAGGGATTTATGGAGAAATTGCGAAACAGCCATTTGACCTTCAAGTTAATTTGCATTTATTATTATGTTTGCGACCAACCTCACCCAACCTATGTAAACATGACCCATATATCAACAGTTATATACATAGAAGCGCGCCCGGGCTTAAATCACAATGTTTGTGACGTTAGCAATCACTTGATCAAATATTGGCCGACCTTATCGGTGCCATCAATTTAAATATAAGACCTCGTAACCTATTCAATTTCTTTGTAGGTACCGTTTACAGAAGAATTAACTAAACTTAGCACAGCATTATACTGGGTCGCAACCTGCTTGTCGCAGTTTTCCAAGCTGTTTACTTTTTATTACTGTTCCGTCCTGCTGTATTTATTGTTTTTTTTTTTTCATTTTTTATTCTTGTCATGTCTGTGAAAAATATTTTTTTTCTTTCTTTCTTTAACTTGCAATTAGATTATTTATGACAGAGATGACGTTCCACAAAGCCGAGCTCTAACTTAAAACATCATTTAATGAATTATTAAAGGGTTTACAAATTTTGTTACACATTTAGTGTAATATTGGCTACTGCGTTAGCACTCCTAGCACCGAAATATTTTGATCCTTCGTTTCGAATTCCACCCTGTGACCTATGGGTACATGTATAATACTTTTAAATCATAATCAAATCTATGAGAACGTTCTTATATCGTCGGATTAATCAGAATTCGTATCTCCAAAAAAATAAAAATATAATACCATTTTTTATTCCCTAGCCATAAAATTCAAAAAAATATTAGTAAAATATCAATCTACACCCATTCATATCTTAAATATGGAACGCTGTTTTAAAAATCTCTCGAAACTTGTTAGAAAATCAGTATTAGACCATATGTGTGGATGTCTTAAGTTTTAGAATATATTTCGTTAAAAAAAAAAATGTCGTGGTGGGTGGAGGTATATTTTTCCCAAGTACTTATTTAGTACTTAAAGTGGCACACAGTGTTATATTTTTTTCCAGTATAATCTTCTTTATTTTCTTGTTTTACATAGTGTGCACTTGGCATGTGTGAAAAAAAAATTTTTTTTCCATCTATTTTGTTATCTGTACTGACGCAATACATGGTTCGTACGGTTGCTGGGTACGAATAGGGAGAGGCACGTTTCCTTTTTGTAGCTATTGTTAAAGATTTTCTTATTCGTATATTATTTCCTTGACACATTCTTCCCTAAATTGAGAGTTTCGGATGAAAGAACCAGGAAACTTTGACGTATAATTATCATATTACGAAATAAATTGCAGAGGTCAAACTGCCCTTTGGCTTTAATTCTACATGTTTTGCAACAAGGTTGAATGCCAAAAGTTCTTACTTACATACCTAAGTATTCTCATTTGAAAACGACTCTTGTACTTAGTTCACGCCAAGACAATCAGGAATAATAAGGCTTGATACCCAATATTCTTTAATAAAATAAATGATTCCTTTTAATTTTAATTTATGTCTATACTAATGTTTATATGAAACGAATAAAAAATACTGGACCGATTTGAAAATTTCATTCACCGTTGAGAAGCTACACTATCCCCGGGTGACCTTTGGAACTTTTATCCCAGTATTCCAAAGGGAACGGAACTACGCGGGTGAAACCACGTGACGTCTGCTAATTATACAATAAAGACAGATGAATTATTTTTCTCCTAGATAGGCTAAAATTTAGCTTTCGTTAGGGAGACACAGTGCCGGTTCCCTCTGATTGGCAGATTATTTTAGAAATAATACGTGTTTAACATAAAATTTAAAGTTCTATCTAGACATAAGTGTAGTTACTGTACAATAGTTATCTATAAACAACTAACTTCATTTTTCTTCTTGTATGTAAAACATTTGTTGAATATTTTCCAAACTTGCAACAATCGTCAGTTTAGCCTATGGTACTACGCCATCTCTTGCGCAAACTGTAACGAATTTTGAGTGAAAGTGTGTCAGTTTAATTCAATGTAACGTAAAAATTCGACACCAACGACACCAGCTCCGATAGCCGTGATCGTCTAGTGGTTAGGACCCTACGTTGTGGCCGTAGTAACCCAGGTTCGAATCCTGGTCACGGCAGTGATGACACTGTCGCGGCGGAGCAATTCTTTTTGGAATTTTGAGTGTATTTTCTAAAATAAAACCTGATTCTGGTGATTGTGGTCCTTATTTCCATACCAACCAATGGAATGGAATTCCAGAGGGTGACACTATGCCCGTCGGGGCTGTGGGTTGTTCACAAGAGATACCGCGGCCTCGACATGAAGGACTAAGAAGGAAAATGTGTGGTTTTTAGTCAGTAGAAGTCTGACACTCCCTTTCTCTCTGCCCAAGAGCGGGAGGGGTTATTTGATGATTTACCAACCGCAAAAAAAAAATAGAGGGCGACACATAGTATGTTGTCTACTGTGTAACTTGTGCTTCTACCCAGACTGGGACTGGACTATTAGCAATTTATGACTACTTTCTACATCATCATCAGCCTGTAATGCTCCCGTTTCAGAGACTCAGGCCTCCTCTCTACGAGAGGTGTGGTGGCTCGATATGTGTGTGTTAATTATTGAATATAAATAAATATAGCAGTGGCTGAATACGGGCTGTGGATGGTGATGACGATGTAGTCATTGGTTTTATTTATTTTCTTTTTTCGAACGAAGCCGACGTTTTATTGGTATAAATAACGGATTAATAGATTTGTTAAGTATAAGTTAAGTTAGAATGAAATTGAATATATATTATATTGAAATTGCAGGATTTCGGGTATGATTATTGTACGGTGGCGGGTAGACACTTTAAGTTATTGAATAATCCAGTATGTCTCAAACTTCCGCCTTTCATTGACGCTGTAGATGACTGTAACACTCAATACAAGTTCTCAAACATTTAATAAAGATTAATGTTAGTAAACCAATTGTAAAGACGCCTACTTAGTAAACTACTACAGTCTATCAAACTTTAATAGATTTTCAACTTTATCGCTAAAGCATTAGATTCAAGTTTAATTGAAAAAAATTGTCAGTTTCGGGTAACTTGATCTGCTGTCGTCTATACCGCAAATGATTGCTAAAAATGGTCTTTGTATACACGAGTTTTTACAATTCGTCGCTTGCGCAAACTGTAGCAAACAATAAGTGAAAGTACTCCAGTTTCAACGAGATATGCTCTTATATTTCGGTACCACAGTTACAAGCTCCGGTAGCCGTGATCGTCTAGTGGTTAGGACCCTACGTTGTGGCCGTAGTAACCCAGGTTCGAATCCTGGTCACGGCAGTGATACACTGTCGCGGCGCAGCGTCTTTTTGCTACGCGTGCTACGAGCTACGGCGTAGCAAAAGGACGTCATGTTTCTGGGATTATGTTTTATTGTATTTTGTGTGTTTATATAATCATAAATTATAACAATATATTTTTATAATAATTTTGATATTATTACGACAAACCTTTGATGATCGTGGTTTTCTTCGTTGATTACACATTTCGCCAGTTATGTTTAAGTTCCATGTTTTAGGTGGCGAGCCTACTGCCGTCAACCGGGCACGAATCCAGACTCCATGGCTGCTCCAACTAGGAACAACTACAACACAACAACTAGGAACTCCATTTACTTAACTAATAACGTAGGAACTAACTAATTTACGTAACTAACGTAGGAACTTAGGAACTTCTAAATAATTTTACAAAATATTGTAGTCAATGCTCTCAAAACAGACTCAAATACTAATATAAAAGAGAATTACATGCTAGTATTTCATAAAAGTTAACTAGTTTTAAAATAATTCCGTAAAAGCAAATGACACTCTATTCGACTGCAGACAATAGTGACTTCGTCATAGCGTACATTCTGAGTCACGTAATTCGGACTCACAAACTTTCTGTATACCGTACATCGGTATTTTGAACTTCGGAGTAACGAAATACAGTCCTAATTGACAGCTAAGCTACTCGAGCTGGCACTAATAGTGTGTGTCACTAAATAGTGGCGAGTGCAGTGCACTTGACGAGGACTTAACGAAGGCTCAAGTAAATTGAGTTCTAAAGCGTTCAGTACACTGATCATCTATCTTGTTCGTATATGAGAGTGAAAAGAGAGCGTGTCTTTCTTTTTATAAAAATCGTGAATCCAGTCGGGATTTCCAGTTGATAAAACTTTTTGGAACGAAGTTCCTTATCGCGCGTTGTGAAAGGGGGCTAGACGGAAAAAATTCTTACGAAAAGTTGTCACGACACTTTTTGCTATTGTAAGCTGTGCGGCGTCGCGTGTTTCTCTGTCTGTCTCTCTCTCTCTTATAGAAAGCAAGCCAGATATTTTCATTTCTACATTTTTTTTTTTTTTTTTTTCATAATAAAAAATAATAACAATAACTTCGTTCCATCCGGGTGTTCCTTGACACCTCTCCAGTTTTTGTCTCTCTTTTCGTTGTTTCGTGATTTGAAGTCTCGTGTATTCGTTGTTACGGTATGCGTCGCCGCGTGCTTTCGTACTCACAGTATTCGTTGTTGCAAACATTCGGCGCCATGTAATTCGACGTAGTAACTTTCGGAATGACGTATCGCACTCCTATTTAACACCTTTCAGGAATGACGTTTTCATTTTTTTTTAAAACGTTGCCCCACACTAGGTATTTCTCCTGTATCATGGATGCGGTTGGTTCAAAACATTTAAACTCATATTCACAAAAAGCCAGACCCGGGACAACTACCTGTTTACTATGCAAAAAAAAAATATATATATTATGCAAATAACATGGTTCCTTGCGGCAATCGAACCGGTACAAACTCCGCCATCCTTGCCACCAAAATTTTCGAAAAATAATACTTAGTTTTCATTGTCATCTCATGTACGAGAAACATTTGCTGTTGGCACATTTTCACTCCCGTGGAGTTTAAAATTATCCCAAGAGTACGTACTATGTGGTCCGGCTTAACCGAAAGCGTGTCATTCAAGTTACAGCGACGTTGTCTGGTTTTGTGCCGGTAGCCCTTCGGGAATTACATGCGTGATGTTATGTTTTATCACTTATCGTATACGCAATTATCAGACGATATAATCATTTGCTTTTATTTTCACCCTTTCTTATTTTTTTTTGGGTGGGAAATCATCAAATGAGTCCTCTTACTCTGGGCAGAGCGGTAGGGAGTGTCAGACTTCTACTGACTAAATACCACCCATGTTCCTTCTTAGCCCTTTGTCTTCGAGGCCGCGGTATCTCTTTTGAACAACCCAAGTCCCCCCAATTCAATTTGAATTTAAACTATAACTATACAGTTACGCTCACAGTCTAAAAGATTAAAAATCTCTTTGTTCTAGAACATTATGCGACAATCTTGTCTGCCGTTAGTTCTTCCCGGTTTATCTTGTTAAACCGTTGATCCGAGGGAAGTGGATGGAAAAGCTTTTAAACTTTAACGCTGTTAGGTTTATTTTACAAAGTAGCTCAGAATATGTAGGTGTCATATAGCATCTTAGAGTAAGTAAGTGCAAAAATGGTTGGATATTGTGTTGTCATTCCAATTTTTTCATCAATAAACCAGGGATCAATGAAGATTTAGAGATGTTGCTAATCAATTAATGATTAAATAGATACTCAAATTTAAATATGTTTATTTGTGACATATTCGTAAAAGTAAGTACATGGTGTTATAAAAAAGTTGTCTCACTATGTGCTCCTTTGCAAGGCGTACAAAATTAATGTTTACATTATTTCGTCATTTTGTTTTTATACGTACACAACTTAAACAGAAAATTAACTAAAAACTACAAATACGACTATTACAGGTAATTGTACCTAATATAAACTAAAAATAACATAAAATGCATCCTAGAAACATCATGTCCTTCCGCTACGCCGTAGCTCGTAGCACGTGTAGCAAAAAGACGATCCCCACCGCGATAACAATATAGCGGTGGATTGTCTTTTCAGACAGTACAGACAGTAGTGTACTCAGAGATAATGATTACTTAAGCCGTCTCTCAGTAAATATTTTGACACTTTACTGCCGTACTCAGAGATATTTAATGATTACTTAAGCCGTCACTTAGTAAAGATTTGACATACTTTTGTATGACAAAACTGTCAAAACCTTTACTTAGTGATGGCCTAAGTAATCATTAAAGCTCTCTGAGTGCGGCAGTTAGTGAATGTTTTGTATGTTAAATCTGCACAAAGTGACGGCTTGAGTAATCATTAAATATCTCTGAGTACGGCCGTTAGATGTCTTCTTTTAGAATTGCGAAGATGTGGTGCTAAACCGGGAACTATGCAAAGAAAGAAGGGAGACATCCTTTGCCCATCAGTGGGACAGTAAAGAAAGAAAGAAAATTGTATTTATTTGGCAAAAAAAACCTTAAAAGTTAACAAAACAAATTCAATATTAGCATAATGCCAAATGGCAACACAATGTGCACCTCCTGACGCTGATTTTCAGCTGCTGCCCACGAGTGCCATACGCTCGAAAATACACAGCATAGAAAATGCTAGCTTATAATAACAGTTGTGAATGATTTTGTTGTTCATTTTGCACACTCCTCTAGTTATATATTTAGAAAGAAAAATGCAAAAATATAGCTCCGCCGCGACAGTGTTATCACTGCCGTGACCAGGATTCGAACCTGGGTTACTACGGCCACAACGTAGGGTCCTAACCACTAGACGATCACGGCTACCGGAGCTGGTGACTGTGGTACCGAAATCTAAGAGTATATCTCGTTGAAACTGTATTACTTTCACTTATTGTTTGCAACAGTTTGCGCAAGCGACGGAATGTAACAACTAGCGTCTACAGAGACCAAGTTTTGCAATCATTTGCTGTACACTGATAGTTTACTATGAGTTTTGACTGAATGCTTGAGAAGTTATGAAGTGATAGACATTACATGAGCCAGGCACGTCTGTTTCCACTGAAACTATGTACTAGTCAATACAGATGTTATATGGAACAGCTGGTTGGTGGTTTTCCCGAGTTCGTATAACCCCAATCTATTTAAATCGCGAGAAAATCTATTCTTCTGGGTAAGCTCGTTCCATCGTCGACATCATCTCTGCCCTTTTTAGGGTTCCGTAGTCAACTAGGAACCCTTATAGTTTCGCCATGTCTGTCTGTCTGTCTGTCTGTCTGTCTGTCCGTCCTCGCTTAATCTCTGTGACCGTTAGCACTAGAAAGCTGAAATTTGGGACCAATATGTGTATCAATCACGCCGACAAAGTGCTAAAATAAAAATTGGAAAAAAATGTTTTATTAGGGTAGCCCCCCTATATGTAAAGTGGGAAGTGTTTTTTTTTTTAATTTTAACCCTAATGTGTGATATATTGTTGGAAAGGTATTTAAAAATGAATAGGGGTTTACTAAAATCATTTTTTGATAATGTCAATAATTTCGGAAATAATCGCTCCAAAAGTAAAAAACAAAGCGTCCCCCCCCCTCTAACTTTTGAACCATAAGTTTAGAAAATACGAAAAAAATCTGAAAAGTAGAACTTTATAAGGACTTTCTAGGAAAATTATTTTGAACTTGGATGGAAACAACAGATGGAAACTGCAGCTAACCAATATAATTTGGTCCCTGAATCGTATGAGCGCCTATACAATCCAGAGGTCAAGTTTCATTTGCCGTATTTTTTTTTTAACTTCGTTTACATAATATTTTATTATCTACGGAACCCTACACTGAGCGTGGCCCGACACGCTCTTGGCCGGTTTTTTTTTTTTTTTGGGGGGTGGGAAATCATCAAATAACCCCTCCCGCTCTTGGGCAGAGCGAAAGGGAGTGTCAGACTTCTACTAACTAAAAACCACCCATGTTCCTTCTTAGCCCTTCATGTCGGGGTGCGGTATCCCTTGCGAACAACCCGCAGCCTCGACAGGGACCATCTCTGCCCTTAGGGCAAGATTGAGGTCAAGAGTAAACCAATTTCAAATAAAAAAAATATGATAGATTGCAGTGCGAGTATCGAAATGATGTACTAATAAGGTGTACTGTTTGATCGTCAATGGCCCTTCACACTCTGTATAAACTCAAAACTCACCCCTAATTAACCAAATTTTCCTATTAACATCACGTTACCACAACACCCACCTTCACATAGAAAATGATCGACGCTTTCCTCAAAAACCACCGTGAAAATGAAGCCAAACATAATTTCCCTTATAAAGGAAACATTAATTTATAAGAACGCGCTCTCTCATAATCCGGCAATTTAGTTAGACGGCGGCAAATTGCTCCGTAATAAGTAAATTATTTTAGCGGCGGTAGACAAGGGCTTTTGCTGGAGTTTATAAAAACGTTAATCATTACTGTTGGGGCAATTATGCAGGTATACCAGAGAGGTTAAACGATATTTAATAATAATAATTTATTTATTTCAGACACAGTCCATACATGACACAAGAATTAAAATGACATTCAACACAAACATAATATTAAAATAATCAATAAAAAATAAATTACACATACACATTAGAATTATATAATCAATGTCGAGCAATCAATAAAAATAAAATTACACAAACACAATAAAATTACATATAACCAATGTCAAGCAAATTAAATTCAATCAAATAATAATAATACACATTAAACACACACAATCAATAATCAAATTAAACATACACAAAAGTCAAAGTAAACGAGGAGAGGAGCTAACATGAAGCTGCATCCACCTTTGTATCAGTGACAGGTCCCACCGCTCGGTACCGTACTGTTACCGGTACCACCGTAATGTTGTTGTAATGCAGGTACCCTCTGTTTAATCCTTCGACGGTTACTGGCGTGAAGTTATGTTGTTTAACCCTTCGTGTGCCGGAACGTATATCCACGCGAGACACAATGGCTTTTTAATTGTTTCCGGTATTACTACTACTTATAAACGGCATACAACAAGTTAATAGATTTAATTTCCTATTTTAATCTCCTCTGACATTTTTGAGAGTTTTGGTGCTCTGAATGTTTTTTTTTCATAATATCAGACCACTGACTTGTAACGAGTGTCAAAAGTATACAAAATGAAGCATAGTTTGTCGTGCTTTTCGAGACATGGAGGAAAGTCGGTATATTATTGGTGGTCAGCTATCCATAGACCGACTCAGGCAAATGTTGGTTTGTGAAGTTGAAGATTTACTAGAGAGGCTGTTATTTTTATCTACGAACTCCTCAAGAAATCACATAAAAACTTTATAACGACCACAACAATGGATTTCAAAAAGAATCCTTTGATTTTTGTTATTTGTATTCCTTGCAATCTGCAATCGTAAATGAAACTAATTTAGATGAAATGAAACAAAGATATCGAGTGGTTCGGTTTTATACATTCTTTAGAAAGAAATATTATTATTGTTTTAGTTTCAAGTAATTGCAGCACGTTTTGGCAATATCTTTGTAATAATTTAGTCAAGTATAGTAAAAATTCGTATCTCCTCGTGGTTTAATAATAACTGCCACTCGGGTCGATCTTTTGGCCGTTATGCCGCGTTTGCCTAGGTTGGTCTGTGGATGGGTGACCAACCGTTACATACCGAGTTTCTTCCGTGCCCCGGAAAACTCGTTAAGCTGTTGGTTCCGGCTGCCATATCTTTGGCACTCGTTATAGGTAGTCAGTGACCTGAAAGTCTGACAACCAGTCTTACCAAAGGGTATCGTATTACCCAGTATTAACTGGGTTGTGGAGGTCAGATATGCAGTCGCTCCATGTAAAATACTGGTGATCAGCTGCATCCGGTTAGACTGAAAGCTAGCCAGATGATAATATTAAAGATTCGTATATATAATTTGTGCGTACGTACGAATTTAATATTAAGCAAAAGATAGCTAAGGTACAACTTTTTATTTTTATAAACCTTTCCTAATTTATTTAATAAAATGAGAACCAGTGATAACTTGGGATGGACCCTTTGAGGGAATACGGTTGTAACGTGGGTGGAACAATATTTAGTTAAACCAAGGTAACCTAAATAATAAACATTATGTGTATGTTTTTTTTTAACATTGACAACTTATCATTTAAAATTCAACCACATACGTTTCTGGTGTACAATTATGTGATTACTAATTAAATTAACACGTTAACAAAACAATATGCTCCAAATCGACATCTATAGAAACAGTATCACAAGCGCTTTTGGTCTATTATGTACCTATCGCCTGCCAAACGCAGCCTGAGACACTCAATAAAACACTAAGCGCTTCATTACAATGGAGTGTATCACGTTGCATTACACAACTACTTGGCTACGTTTGTCATGGTGACGGTACACTCTCGACCGAGAGCTCTCACTATGTCTCTCGTCCGAGACAGCTCGAAAAAAACCGATAAGAGACGAAGAGCAAGCGAAGAATACAGAGGCGAGACAACAATCACGTTCAAGACACTTGTGACAGCGAGTACAGGGAGAAATTACACGCCTACAAAATTCCAGTTCCCGCAACGTGACTTGCGGAGCATTAAGATAAACAAGTGATGCCCACGTGTGTCTTGTGTCGCACGCATCACTACAAACTCGTGATCAATAGTAAGCGCTTTATTACAATGGAGAGTAACACATTGCATTGCAGAAGGCCGCAGGCGCTTCTCATTGTGTGACAGACTATGGGTTAATTAAACAAGTTGTATGGTAGTAAAACATGATATTATTGTGTTTGTGTATAATAAACTTATATATTGTTCACTCCATGTAAAATACTGGTATTCAGCTTCATCCGGTTAGACTGAAAATGATCCCAGCATAGTTGGGAAAAGGCTATGCAAATAATGATAACGTTTTATTTACTATTGTCAACAAGTTGAAACGATATGTAGTACAGTAGTGTAGTTACTATGGTCGAGTAAAGAAAAATTTTATAGGTTATGAACTGAATGAAACTTGATTGAAATGTTATAATTACTTTAAATATTCAAACTTATTAAGGAATATCTTTTTAGAATCTAATAAAACTGCAATATGCTCTTTGTGTCTCACAAACATTAATATTAATAATAAATTGTTATTTCAGTAACTATAAAAACTTCTACAATATTTAAACATACATAGAGGCCTCCTTTTAAGCATAAGAAACACCTGTGTTAGGAGACCACGCTCTTCTAAAACAAATTAAACATTGCTATTCGCAAACCTACAGGCGCTTCGGCATCACCTTTAGGCGTTGCAGCACAATTTATTGCAGGCGTTCGCATTCCTGTCTGTATCGAGTACTCTTGACTGGAACGGCGACAAAATTGAGATATCGTATCGGCACTGTACTAATTGGAGATGTAAAAAATAGGAAAAAAGCTTCGTGCTGCAAATCCTACAAAGGCTTTGGGGAAATGGAAAATAAGGCGATTGGAAAATAAAACTCTGTTTCGAATGGAACAAGATTGTAAAATTTACACTCCAATATTGGTGACCGGTGAAAATTGCGTTTTTTTTTTTACCTACATGTGACTTTGCTATAAAATAACCCCTATCAGACTAAACTTAACTTCTAAAGAAATAACAACTCAACAAACTTCGTCTTCCGAAGAATGCCGACAATGCACGAAGTTTCTAATCATCCGGTCAGCTCAAGTGTTAACAGATAAAAGTCTACGAACACTTACCGAGTTACCGACCGACGGTTCATCCCCAATTTTCGTGAAATGTTGATCGTCCTCTAGGCAAAACGTTATAGGGACGATAATGTTGTTACGTTGGGCTGATTTCAGGGAAAAAATATTAAGATAACATGACGCCTGCAATCCCCGAAGGGTTAGGCAGAGGTGTACTTAAATAGAACACCCACATTTCGCCAGTTAAGTAAAAATATTATGTAAGTAAAATCGGCCTCAAGGTTTAATAAGGCACGGGTGGACCGAAGGTTAAGCAACACTTGCTACTGTTGGTCCGAGGATGGGTGAACATAAGTGTTGGTTCTGACACATACTGTTGTCTTGGAAAGCAGAAGTACATTTCAAACATTTTATAAATAGCCAAGAGACGGAAGACATTAAATCTATTTTAAGCCAACATAAAGCTACACAAAAGATCTAGCCTAAACAAATATTTGCAAAGACTTTAACGTTAAAGTAAAAGTCTTTACTTTACGTAGGTATAATGGACAAATCCTTTCTAAATTGAATTGCGGGAGGATGCGGGCGCCTCGGTACACAGACGTCTGGTTTGCGGCGCAACTAAATTGGAAATAGGATGTTGGTAGGAAGTAATTCTAAAAAGAGAATGTTCTTGAAGAGAATCCATTAGAGAAGGATATACATAGTTATGTTATGAGACAATACCTAATTAGGTGTTAGCTTTGGAGCTATAACAATTTGATGCAGCTATTCTAATTTTGGGGGGTTTTTGTCACAGACCAGTACCCAAATAGTTGTAGAGGTGTCATGAAGAGAGATTTGTCACAGACCAGTACCTAAATAGTTGTAGAGGTGTCATGGAGAGAGATCAATCACAGACCAGTACCTAAATAGTTGTAGAGGTGTCATGGAGAGAGATCAATCACAGACCAGTACCTAAATAGTTGTAGAGGTGTCATGGAGGGAGATTTGTCACAGACCAGTACCTAAATAGTTGTAGAGGTGTCATAGAGAGAGATTTGTCACAGAATAGTACCTAAATAGTTGTAGAAGTGTCATGGAGAGAGATTTGTCACAGACCAGTACCTAAATAGTTGTAGAGGTGTCATGACACCGACACGACCGTAAAGAGATCAGGCGCAATACCAACGGTTTAACGAGGCACGGGGTTATCATACAGCCAATTTCCAAATTCCGGGTTACGGCTGAGAAAAAAATTAAATTCTAAATGCAATTTTTACCAGACCCGAGAACCAAACCAGAGAAAACCAGAATCGAAATCAAAACGACAATCACGGGTGGGTCAATACCTATTTTTTTTTTGGAGGGTGAGAAATCACCCCTCCCGCTCTAAAAACACACTCCCACACACAAACTCACTCTGACACTCCCTACCGCTCTGCCCAGAGCGGTAGGGAGTGTCAGACTTCTACAGACCACCCATGATCCTTCTTAGCTCTTTGTGTCGAAGCCGCGGTATCTGGGACATATTCATATTTTGGTTTTTTTTTATTTTTTATTGTATATTTTTTTTTAATTCGTTAATTAATATTGTGATATTTTTAATGTGTCTATTAATTTTATGTGTTAGTTTTTACAATTATAATGAACATGTTTTTATGATATTGTTATTTATTGATATATACTTTTAGATGTAACATTTCAAACACAATGTGAATTGTTCCTGAATAAATTGAATTGAATTGAATCTCTTTCGAACAACCCGCAGCTCCGACGGGATGGGTCATTGAACTGGTAACGATTTTAACGTTGAACATAATATACACACCTTAATAAATTATATAGGCACAACAAGAAGCAAATCTGCAAAATAAAACCACATTACCAAACAGCAAGAAAGCATCTTACTATATCAATACCGGCCTGAACCAACCTCTCACGACGCATCTCTATTCCATACATAGTTCAGTAATCAAATTTGCCGACTACGCGAGCTCATGCAACTTGCAACTCAATGCTCGCTGTAACGCAAACTGAAAGAATATGGACATCACTATTTGCTTTGTTTGTGTAATGGATTTGATTTTAGAATTTGGATGTGGGAGTATTGAAAAGGTTGTATGTTTTGTAAATAAAGATAGTAAGAATATAAAGCAGAACTTTCTATAGAGTGGAGCCTGTGAACCGGAAGACGTTGCGTTGGAAGGCCTTCGTCTTACTAAGTGGACCGATAACCTTGTTAAGGTTGCAGAGTTCCAGCCAAGGGACCGGTCAATGTAGCGACACTTTAGAGGACGTCCACGCTATGTCCAGTAGCAGACGTCTTTCGGCTGAAATCATGATGATGATTGTGTAATTATTTATTAGTTTAACGATGGACGCCTTTTTATGGGGGTTGGAAAATCATCAAATAACCCCTTCCGCTCTTGGGCAGAGCGGAAGGGAGTGTCAGACTTCTATTGACTGAAAACCACCCATGTTCCTTCTTAGCCCTTGTGCCGAGGCCGCGGTATCTCTTTCGAACAACCCGCAGCCCCGACGGGAACAATAGACGCCTTGTTTTCTAATCCATGTTATTTGTTAATAAGTTCCCAAATTAGTCAATGATGGACTACGTTACCTATTTTTGTTAGCCCCGTAATGCTGGGCAAGGCCTCCACTTTCTCCTTCCAGACCTCACAATCTTGTGCAATCAGCACAAAACAAGGTCAGATCCTCACACCACCTTCACCGCGGTCTACCTCAACGGCAGTTTCCTTCATCAGACCCCCAGTGAGTGAAGATCTTTGCTCACCTCTCCGGCATTGCATAAAATGCATTGAGATTCAATAAAATAGAACACGTCCAGTTTGTTATCATTGTCACCCACGGGACATTTCTATGAATAATCACATCTTTCTCAGCAAAAACAGTGCCCAGCTGCAAATGCAAAATCTTATAAATACAGCGCTAACAAGCAACATTAATTAAAAGGGCCTTGAGATTTGTTTGCCAGCAAATAAAATAGCTTGCACAAACCAAAGTACCCGCTAATAACTTGCAGACATTGCCCTATTAGTTAGAGAGCTTGCAACTCGCCAGCTCACTTTTTTGCTCGCCTTTTAACAATTTGTTTTGTGAATATTTATTGCTGTCATTTAAAATGTGGGTTTTTCTATTTTCAATTTTATTTGTAACTAAATTGTTTGGTATTGTATGCAGAATTTCGTAACTAACAAGAAAATCAAGGCTACAAGAAAATATATTTTGAAAACATACGGTTCTATTAATCTTTTAAAATTAATTAATCAAAAACTATTACGGTAGCTGTTTCATACATAACACGTCATGTCGCAGTCTAACCAACGACTACAAGCGTAGCACTGCTACGTATGTGCTACGAATAACGTAGGCTCTAGGCGATTTTGCGCGTATGTCTGATAATTTAGTTCCCTTCAAAATGGTTGTTTTGAATGCTTCTGATCTATGCGTCATGTTCGTGAACGGGTTCTTAGTTGACACGGCTTATTTGAAAGAATTATTTTATTTGTGAACATCTTGCTCAAGTTACCACATAATGTGCCATCTCAACATGAATAATGTGATTATGTGACCAAGGTTTTGTACCAATATTCTGATTTAAAATAGAAGAACGGGCATAAAACTCCATGGACTCTCAATTGAGTTTCTTGCCCGTTCTTCTCCTTAGAGATCTACGCTTTGTAATGGGCAACTAACAACACAGTACTATTCACATACCGGTAACATTCACAGTTATTATGCTTTGTGACTGGGATTGTAGTTATATTTTGTTGTTGCCTTTGTTTCGACAACATATTCTTATTTACTTGTCGATTAACTCAAATTTATGTATTTGACCAGTATGTAGCCACCTGTTTCGACAATTCAAAAATGCCTGTAACTGGCCTACTTGAAATACACGTTTTGATAGAAAAACCTGCATTTGTATAACTCAACGATACATGTAACGAAGTGGCAATGGGCCGGCCACATCTCTCAAAGAACCGACCACGAACTGGAAGACGCAGCGTTGGTAGGCCTCCCACCAGGTGGACCGACGACCTCGTAAGAGTCGCGGGCAACCGGTGGATGCAAACGGCAGGTTGCCATTCATTATGGCGATCTATGGGGAAGGCCTTTGTCCAGCAGTGGACGTCTTATGGCTTATGATGATGATGACATATAACGATACGATACAACTCAACAATATTGTAATTGTGGTTTTGTCAGAGTCGGAATCTTTTAGCACCCCTCTCCATACGAGGTATTCCCATCTGAGCACCGATTTTTAGGGCACCTACGCTTGGAGCACCAAAGTTAAAATATTGATTGGTGCTCTAATGGAATAGCTTTGGTACTCTTAAAAAACGTTGCCCCACACTAGGAATGTCTCCTGTATCGTGGGTGCGTTTACAAACATATAAAGATACATACACAAATACCCAGACCCGAAACAACTATCTGCAGGCCATACAAATATTTGTTCCGTGCGGGGATCGAACCCGCGACACGCAGCGCAACAGTCCAATTGCTCAGCCACTGCGCCAACCGTGCCGTCAAACGTCAACTATAAGCTTAGGTGCTCTAAAAATGGGTGCTCAGATGGGATTACATCCTCCATATTTAAAGATCGAATGCCGTTGTCTGCACGCTGAGTAAGGAAATCCAGACGCGGGGCTGCAAGAGATTCCTAATGAAAAAACTCAAAGTACATACCTTCTGATAATGCCTATCTGACCTCCACAACCCAGTTAATACTAGGTAATACGATACTCTTTGGTAAGACTGGAAGTCAGAATGGGGGATCGGACTGTCTCAAAAAAATATAATTCGGTTTAGTCCGTCAGTTAGATTATCGAAAAATATTGGATAAGTGTTTTTTGTTTTATCAAATTAATAAAAATTAACGAAGATAAAACGCTTCAAAGATCATGAAGTGGGGCTTGAAACGTCACTTGTAGGTAAAAAAATGTACTAGCATGTGACGTCACACAAGTTTTCTAAGCACTGTATCATCTTCATTTTTTGTTTACGTGAAAAAATAAAAAATACGTGTTGAATATTTTTTGGAAATCTATCTGACGGACTAATTAGTTTTTTTTTATCCGATCCCTTTGATACCAATATCTTTTCCAAAAAACAATATATTTACATAGCATAACAACACGCCTGTAATCCCCGAAGGGTAAGACAGAGGTGTACTATACTAGTACACCTATATTTCGCTAGTTATGCTTACGTATTGAAAAACTCCTCCCCATCGCTGTTACCAAATATAGATTATATTTCCTTTTTCATTCATGAAATATATATTACAAACAGGTAACTTGGTATTAACAGGGAACTATAGCAATTGTATACCTGATTTTCAAGCTTTCATTTCCTATTCTTGAAATGATAAGAATCCATAACACGAAACGAAATTTTCTTCGAGATTTTCTCGGCAAATTCCCGGCAGCTGATAAAAGTCGTCTTATCCCGGAATTATCTCTCTCAGCATACTATCTTAAAATGGCATACTTTAGCTGTTATTTGCCCTAGACTGGGATAAAGCCTCCACTCATACAGCGAAGGCATTATCATTAATCACCACTAAAATGACTATTTTAGACTTACATGTGTAATGTATGTGTGTGTATGTGTAAGTATGTATCTGTGTATGTATACACAGATACATACTTACTAAACCTTTTTTAATCCATTCCAACACCCATTTCCCATGTGGGTAAGCATAAACTATAGCCTGCTACCTGCTATGATCCTCACTTATTACTTTTGCCTCGTCCACGTTCATATATCTGCAGGGCTAATGCGTATCTTTTTACACGACTGCCCCAAAAAAAAGAGTGTTATGTTTTTAGCGTTCATGTATGTATGTATGTATGTATTTATGTATGTATGTTTGTTTGTGAGTTTCTTTATTCCACCATAACTTCTAAACGCCTGAACCGATTTTGATGTATGTGGTATCGTTAGATTCATTGCGTCACCCCGGGTAACATAGGCTAGATAAAATATCAAAAAACATAATAGGGTGGCCATGGTTTAGAAATAAAAAGAACTTTTAATTTTTTTTTATTGAAGTTTCAATGAAAAATATAATCATCGTCTAGAACTTATTAAGTAGATTACAAAAATATACCACAGTAGTATTCAATATCTATTGTTTACTAGTAATACTACTCAACAAATGATATAGTGACATTTTAAACCCGGGATCCGATACGAATAAGCTACATATCAATAGATTCTCTGTAATGAAAGAAATAAAACTGGCTAGGTTACAACTCCCAAATCCATCTACGACGGCACCTAAATGGTTTTTAAGTTTGTATGAAAAGTCAGTATGCGTGAATCAATTTACTTGAAACATGGCAAAAATATTAATTTAAAGAAATAATAATATTTGCAATAATAGAATTTTCAAAATCACCCCTTAAAGGGTAGAAAAAGAAGATCAGGGTAGATTTTGGTATGGACAAATCTGACTGCGAGATTCAACTTGAAATTCATTACTAACACAAATGAATAAATCATGACGTGTGTTATAAAACAATAGTTTAAAAAAACCGTGCGAGTTGAACCCACGCACCAAGGGATCTGTAAAAGTTTTTTGGTACCTACTATACTTAAAACTGTTTGGCACTACGCTTGAATTTCTTAGAATGTTAACAAAATATTCAAAGTTCTTATCATTGTATGTAAATATTAAATTCAGCGTAAATTGTTTACAAATAGATACCTACATGAAATGAAAAATGTTTGTAGGTATAAATTACGCAATTAAGCCATTCAGATCATTTCACACGTTCCTGAGGAACAGGGTCTTGATTGACGGATAGGCATACGGACAGACAGACGGAAAACAAAATGTACATATTATTAGGGTTCCGATTTTGCCGACCGGAATCCTGAGAAATGAAAAAAAAACACATTTTCCCCCTTCTGGGGGAGGCCTATGTCCAGCAGTGGACGTCTTATGGCTTAAATGATTGGTTATAGGTCAAAATACCGATATATCACTAAAAGATATGAAATAAAAAATAAATAATTAAAAAAATTAAAAAACACGCCTGCCATGACAAAAAGTACCTAAACTAAAAAATAAAAAAACTGAAAACTAAAACTTTTGTTGCAGTCGGGGGACCTGTAAAGAATTGTTCCACCGAACTGTCCCCCGACTGCAATAAAAGTTTTAGTTTTCAGTTTTTTTATTTTTTAGTTTAGGTACTTTTTGTCATGGCAGGCGTGTTTTTTAATTTTTTTTAAATGTCAGTGTCCATCGATTAACTGTCAAATGGTACAAAATGGAACCATTTGACAGTTAATCGATGGACACTATCATAGCCACTGACATTTAAAAAGATACGCAATAACCCTGCTGGTCATACACGTACACCGATTGCGAATACCACACACTTGTCTTTTCTGAAGAACCACATCAATAAGGTCAATATAATATGTCCTTCTAGGGCGGCCTCTCCCGGTGTTGCCACTCACATAATTATGCCTTGTAAATATATTTTATTGGTCACCTTTCACTCATTCTCTCCACATGACCAAATAAGCATCTAAAATCTAAGCATATATTTTCAATTTTCGTCACTACATCTTCTTTTAGACCCCAACGTTCTCGTAAAACCTCATTCCTCAATTTGTCATTCAGAGTTACACCACACATGATTCACAACCTACATGCATTAAAATTATTTACTAGTTTTCCCTTCCCCATCTAATAAAACAAAAAGCCATTAAAATAAATAACTACTCATGAAAATCCAGACTCGCAGAAAATATTTTAAAATTTCGCTATAGTTTTGAACGTACTGAAACTGTAATATTTCACCTCAGCGCTCCCAAGCGCCCTCTATAAATATACAGCGGTGAGCGGGGGAACTAACTTGTATCATTGGAGGTGTTTATTACGTGATGCAACTTTCAACGACGTAGGTGAGGTAAAGTTAGTTGGGATGCTTGTATTCCTGAAGGAAATAACGAAGTAGTAAGCAACTATTTATTATTCATGTTGTGAAAACGAAGATTCTAAAATAGACTAGAGTTGTACTAAAGTGTAAGTTATCAATGAGTAGGTACTTTCATCAAATGGCTGTCATATTACCTATATGTAATTTCGCACATTTGACAAACAACCGGACCGGCCGCAGTTGTAAGTCTGGTGGTGTTTAATTCAAATTCGATTTTTCTAAAACAAAGAACTCAAGATTGGTAGTAGGTACAACAATATTATTATGAGTCTGTAGTACAGTGTGTAAGGCCCCGTCGGGGCTGTTGGTTGTTCGCAAGAGATACCGCGGCCTCGGCATGAAGGGCTAAGAAGGAACATGGGTGGTTTTAGTCAGTAGAAGTCTGACACTCCCTTTCGCTCTGCCCAAGAATAGGAGGGGTTATTTGATGATTTCACACCCCCCAAAAAAAAAAAAAGGCCTCCACTTTCTCCTTCCAGACCTCACAATCTTGTGCAAATAAATTTGCCAAACGGTTTTTTTTTTTGGGTGAAAAATCACAGCTTCGTTAAGGGTATTTTTAAAGCCTTTATATCACCAGTATATTTTTAAGCAATTAAATATACGAATAAGTAAATACCATTCTGTTATTCTACCACAATTTAAAAATATACATAACGTTTTATATCTTTACTCTTGGGATTTAAAATATCCAGTAGGTACGTCATACTTCTATTTAATATCCAGCCGAATAATAACAAACCGAAATTATATTTACTCGTACACCTCTTGGGATATCAAAGCCTAGCTAACCGTATTAAAAATTAAACGGAGGAATTTCTGCAAAAGTTCTGTTGTTAGTAATACCAGGATTTTCATCATATTTATCATCATTTTTAGAATAAATAAAGAATCTTTAAACCCATATCATCATATGCTCAGCCTTTTCCCTAATATAGTGGGGTCAGCTGCCAGTCTAACCCGATGCAGCTGAATACCAGTATTTTACATGCAGCCACTGCCAGTCTGACCTCCACAACCCAGTTAGATACAGGTAATATTACCACTTGGTAAGACTGGTTGTCAGACTTCCAGGTCACTGACTGTCTGTTACTGCTGTCAAAGATCTACAAAGGCTTTTTTTTTTTTTTTAATTGGGACAAGCCCGCCACACTATTCCCAAACCACTGTAACTCCTGTAAGCCAGAATCAACAGTGGCGACCACAAGAAAAGCGCCGAGACAATGAAGCCCGACGAAGTCCCAGAGAAACGATTAAACTGTCTTGGATCCCGCAACGAAATTAATCAGAAAATAATAGCGGAGGAGTAGGAAAAACATAATTTCCACTTCCCTCCATATCAGCAGGAGACAGAACAGAACAAGGCCAATAGGCACACAGGGACGTATACAACTGGGATAAGCCCAGTTGCCTAGCACCACGGATATTATTGTCATTAATATTACTGGGTCCTAAGTTATGAGCTGTTATATTTGATTCCAATAATAGGTATGACAAAAATGCTTGAACGCACGGAAATTTGTTCTAGTTTCTACAAGGTCCGTATAGTAAATAACTCCGGATGTAACCTGTACATTATCCAACATAATATTACGTTCATTCTGCCAAAGACTACACTCCCATAAAATGTGATGTGCAGATTGTTCTACAAAGGCTTAACGCGCTTTCTGAGGCACAGAGGAAACTCGATATAATAATGAGTGGTTATCCATTCACAGACCAACCTAGGAAAACCCGGCTTAACCGGAAGATAGATCCGGACAGCTGTTATTATCTAGCCTGGACCTATTTGCCGTTAGACACATAATATTATCTGTTTTTTGACGTGACAACGTCTTATAAATTGGTTTGCCGGGTGACACTTCAAGAAACTGCGTTACGCTCCGCTCACGTTATGCGCTCACAATGAGAGCGAGTGAGAGGCACGCGTCCAGAGCGAGAGAGAGAGAGTGAGAGAGATAGGCATACACACCGGTTCATGTCTTGCGCTTCTATTTTCGTTGTCACGTAAAACTTTCGCCCGTATACCGACTTTACAGGCAACCAATTTTTTTTTTTTTTTTCTTGTTTTTTTTTTTTTTTTCAGGTAGGCCTCCCGCACCAGGCGGACCGACGACATCGTGAGAGTCGCGGGCAACCGGTGGATGCAAACGGCAGATTGCCGTTCGTTTAAGCGTTCTATGGGGGAGGCCTTTGTCCAGCAGTGGACGTCTTACGGCTGATGATGATGATGATGATATTTATTTTTGTTGTGTGTGACATGTGCCAAAAAATATTATTTCTTTCTTTCACAAATAAGCTCCTCCAATCGACCAGTCACTTTGGTTGAAATCCAGTTCCCGTCTCTTCCACCGCTCTACTCAACTTGAAGAAATAATTTTAAGAGAAAATAAACTAAGAAATACACAAACAATGTTAGTTAGTTTGCAAGTTTACAGTAAGAAGAAAACTTGAACTTCGATGGAAGGTTGTTAAGAAATATAACAACCTACGATATTGATATTCTTTAAGTTTGTATTTTACTTTACTCTTACCATACGTTTACGCTGTGGAATAAAACATGTATTCCTAGATATTGTACAATCTATAGCCAGCATTACCTGACCCCTCGTATAAGGAATAAGAGGGCAAGTGGTGTGAGAAGAGGGGCCAGGTAATGCTGGATACAGACTTTTAGAGATAAAGGTTTTCGTTTATCTTTTACCTCGAGTTCTTTTCTTTTTTAACCGACTTCAAAAAAGAAGGAGGTTATATGTTCGTGTGTATGTATTTTTTTTTTTTTTTTTTTATGTATGTTACCTGATTTCTCCTCCATTTGTGACCCGATTCTCAAAATTTTTTTTTTTTTGAAAGAGTATACTCCTGAGTTGGTCCCATTTAAATTTGGTGAAGATCTGATCCTGATCTTCGGAGATATACAATAGAACTCTTCAAAAATAGACGGCAAATCTGTCGTGATTGCTGCAATCGCTTGGATGTTTATTGTTTATACAACATCATGACGTAACATCACGCCTGTATGATCTGAGGGGGTACGCAGATGTGTACACCCAGATTTGGACAGTAAGATATTATGTAATGTTCCATTTATTGGGGATAAATAAAACCTATTATTTGTTTGGGAACAACTAAAAATGGAAAAATAAAAAACTTTTTGGCAAAAAATAAAACCGACTTCAAAAACACCAAAAAGTGAAAAATAAACTTCTGAAGAAAAATCAGCTTCTGAAGTCGGTGACATTTGTTTGTTTGATTTCGTTTTTTGCAAAAAGTTTTTTTTTATTTTAAGGGGCTATATAATACTAGAGACAATAATGGGGAAAATAGTAAACAACACCATTACAGTTTACAAAAGTTATTGGAAACTAGTAACTAAGTACAAGTTGTCGGTACGGTCGTAAGAAGAGGTTAGATTTACATTCTCATTTAATGCAAGCCATAAAGAATCAAACATAAAGCAACACACATCATCATCATCAGCCGGAACACGTCCACTGCTGAACAAAGGCCTCCCCCTAAAGTGGGGGGGGTTGCCATAATCCCCACGCTTGGCAGGCGGCTTGGGGATCGCAGTGAGGTCACCGAAAGTTTAAAGGATGTTTCGACAAACACATTCATATACCAAAAAAATTACAAATTCTGATATTTATCATCAGCCTTTAATGGTCCCACTGCAGGGACTCAGGCCTCCTCTCTAGGAGAGGGATGGGCTATAATCCACCACGCGGGCCCAGTGCGGGTTGGTAAATGTCATACATATGTCTTCGAATTTTTTTGAATTTCAACATTATTAAATCATAAATATTTCCAAACAAAAAACATAATTTAGCTACTAAAATAAAATGTAAAAAAAAAAGAAATAAAAAAACATGCCAGTCGAATTGAGAACCTCCTCCTTTTTGGGAAGTCGGTTAAAAATACGGCAACTAACGAGAAGATACAGTTGTTGTTTATTTGCGAACATAAAGTACCTTGGGAGTAGCTAGTGGGGGTGTTGCAGACACTAGCACATTTTGCTCCCAGTACTGCTCTATGTTGTTTACGGAAGCAAAGATCATAAAACTCTTTTCAATGCCTTTTTACAGACGGTTAAAGAACATACATTAAGGTGAATCATACAGGCTGCTCCCAGCCATTTTCCCGCTAGATGGCGTTGAAGTCAACATTTTTAGTTTATTTGTATTTTTGTGTAATTGGAAAACTATTAAGTCGTAGGAGTAGCAATTGCGGTTATCGGACATTACGTTTTATCGAACTGGGTCACATCATTGTCATAATATCCACCTAATTCGACACAAAGGTGTAATTTAACATCTGCCATTGAATATAGCGTCGTTTACACACACAGACGTGAGCCGGTGAACGAGAACATTTACGAAGATTGAACACTAGATGGCGTGAATGAAAAAAAATGTTTTTCATTTTTCTTTATGGGTAGATTGGGTTGGCAGAACTACAGAACGCCACCTGCTACGGTATATCATCATCAGCCTATAATGTTCCCACTGCTGGGACACGGCCACCACGCGGGCCCAGTGGGGTAAATGTCACGTCTTCAAATTTTTGGTTCTAGGACATCTCACCATGATTTGCTTCATATTTATTGAGAGCATGTGGTGATGCAATACATTCCACAAAGTAATGCGCCTGTCTGGATTTGAACCCACGACTTACTGTTCGTGAGTCGGTATATTTTATTATGTACGATTGTTAAAAAATAAAAGGTATATTTGTTGGTGTAAGCTATTTAATTTTGGGAAATAAATTATGTCAACAATAATTACAATAAAACGCAGTTTTATTTTACTCAAAAAAATCTAAATCAAAACTCATTTATTCAAACTAGGCTGATAATCAGCACTTTTCGAACGTCAAAATTTACTTTACTTTACTTATTTACAAGTGACAGTCCCCCAAAACGCCCACCCTTCGACACTTCCTAGTGTTTTTGCTGGAAAGAAGAAGTGGCGGAACTCTCCAGCAACACATCTGTCTGTTTGGTTAGAAGAACCAGACTCGATACAATACTATGGTGTAAGTTAATATTACGATTGACTACAATCAATAATAAAAGGTATATAAAAATAAAACATAAAAAAGACATAACATATTATCAGTAAACTAATTTAGGAGAAAGAACATAAATTACAAACATTGTCTTGTGTTCAACTCAACGACCAGCTATTCTTATCATTTTAGTAGTTGTTAATGGAATAGTAAGCTTTTGAACAAACTACATTAGGTACACTATTGATTTTTTTATCAAACCAGAAGAATTTGAAGTAACATAATTAAATGCTGATACATGCATAATCACTCAAAACTAATAACACTTATGATTAGTAACAGTACCAATTATTACAATAATTATACATTTCATAACACGTAAGAAACTATAATTCCTAGACAAGAGCTACAAATCTAAAACGATTTATTATGAGATAATAACAAGGAAGGTGAAAAAAATATTTCCTAATTTGGAAGCACTCAACAAAAGCATATAATAAAACGAAAATATAAAGCTCTTTATATGAAGTAAGTATACCTAAGAAGTATTATTTCACCTTTTGATACAAAATAAAAAGAAATATACAATGATAATGTAGATTCTAAACAAACTACTACCATAATACAATTAGAACAAAAATCATTTGATTTGTTGATTTCGCCCTCTGCCTTGAAACTTTCTTTGAACCAACTGCTACACTGCTGCTGCAACAAAGAAAACATACTTAGCATATAATTCTTACTTTTTGACCAATATTATTTACCATTCACTTCAAAATATTATTTACCGTCAATCTCCAAAGCTGCTCTGAAATAAAACTTTACTTCTCTTATTTGCTTGAATTTCTAACTGATGTTGATGTTGCAGAAGGATTTGAAGCCTTCAAAGCAATTTTTTCATTGGCTGCATAAATGAGAGCCCACACTTCTGGAGCAGTATTTTTCAAACTTTCTACGAGATCTTCTTCCTTCTTTTCAGTTCCATCTGTCTATGTTTTATTTACATTGCAGTAATAATCTTTGGCTTCAAAATATTTCGCCCAGAAAGAAGGAGCTTAGTGTTGGCCAAGATCTAAAAAGAACAAAATATAAATACAGAATAATATGCTTCACTGATCCTGGGATGACTTACAAATTTGATTTATTCATTTACCTTGTAGAGTGCACTGGTATAGTTTTTGATTACGTCATTCTTGCATTAATTTTTTTTTATGATGTTCCCATATGACACTTTCTCTATCAATTTTGCAAACACAGAGGAGTCTCCGTCACCAATAAAACTCAAATAGCGAAGTTGATGTATTTCTTCACTCTTTTGAAAGCCTTCCACAATAATTTCCGATTCCATTGCTGTAGATGGTCCAGTAAAATTTTTGCAGCAATTATGTGCTTTCATATCCATGTTTCTCCTCCCATAATATTGACATGTATAACAATATTTGTTTCTAACACCAAGAAGCAGGCCTGGAAATGAAAAGCAACACTTGTAAATAATGCACATAATAACATACATACATAAACTCACGCCCTTTTCCCATAGGGGTAGGCAGAAACCACAGAACGCCACTTGCTATGATCCTTACATACTCCTTTTGCCTCGTCCACATTCATACATCTGGTCATACACGCACGCCGGTTACGAGTACTACGCACCTGTCCTTTCAGAAGAACGGCACCAATATGATCAGTGTATGTCTTTCTAGGGCGTCCCCTCCCGGCATTAGCACTCACATAATAAAAAAGTCATAATGAACCAAATTTGTTTTTAGTAAAATATTAACTTACCATACCAGATGACGAGTCAAAGTTATGCCCGTATGACCTTTTTGAATAGCAATTGATCTTTCTTGTTCACCAGCAATTTTAATTTCCTCTGTCAAATGTTCTAACCACACACTGCCTTATTTTCTTTCAACTCGACGAAATTTATTGGCTGACATTGTTGGAATATCCATAAGACTTGTTATGTGAGCTGCTTGAGTGTAAAAGCTACCAGAAGTCACAGTTGCCCACACAAATGCAGTTTTTATTTTATTACTGCTACCAATGTTTCCACGCTCGATCACAGCACTTGAAAATTAATTCACTTCGAAATCCATCATGTCTTTCACTAACAAATTCAATTTGTGAAGATTCACACATATTTCAATGTCTTTCCAGAAGAAATGCCCACTCTATTACATGCTTCAAGTCCACTATGCGATACCCAGATATCTCAGATAAGCCTTTATTTGGACCAGCTTCCACAATCAATTGAAAATGATCGCAAGTGCAGACGGATTTTCCTTCAACTCTCAATTTCAATTGGGTTGCGTTCAAAAGATGTACTATAGTCGGGGTGGGTCAGTTCTTAAAATAATGCCTTGTTCACGGTTTAAACTTTAATTAAAACTCAGGAATAAACACATTACACAAATTAAAACTCTGCCATCTCAAAAGTATCTCTCTTCAAAACAACATTATCATAAGAACTTAAAACTATAACGCTACGAAAGCCAATCAGCGGCCGAGTAGCGGCGCGACGACAGATCAGTGATTGGTCGGCGCGAGGCGCGGGAGCAAACATGCTAGCGCGTTGGTGAATATCTTTGAGGCGGCTGTCCTCTATTGGCCCTCTTACGGCCAGGGAAATGGGAGCGTTCGGAAACGTTTTCCGCTATAGTACGTAATAAAATTTTACTTATCTTTATATTTCAATGTTACCTTTAGATTCCTCGTAGAACTGGTCAACGAATAAGAAAAAAAAAACAGATTATAATAACTTGTTCAAAATAAAGCACGGAACAGAAAAAAAACAGATTGTAACTGAATTATATTTGTTTCTGAACGCACCATAACAAATTTCGACGTGAAAAAGCTTGGTAGGTATCTACTACAAAATAAAACAAACTATATTTATATTTAAATATGTGTGTCTGTTTGAAACTGTTTGCAAAATGCGTAAAAGGTGACGTAATCCGGCAAAACCATATTTTGCAAATGTTTGCAAGTTTAATTTTGTGATTACCTACTTTGGTAGTTTACCGATTTAAAATTATTTTATTTATTGTTGACCAAAAACATATTATTCAAATAATACTAAGAAACACTGACTTTGTACTCATCACTGACACGTATGACGTAGGTAATTAGTATTGTGACGAGATTTCATAAAAATCACGGGCCAACTTGATGTTTCTAATACCACCGAAAATAGAATTGTGTTTTTAGAATATTTAACTATTAGACCTACGATAAATTAGAATTACAATAATACAGTATAATAGATAATATGAATCAAATGTATACTGGAGAAATATTGCAATTAAATCAATGAAAATGCATAGCATACAAAATAATAAGTACGCAAGAACTTCCGCGCGCAAATCATATAGCGCGGGACAACCGAGCTAGGAATGTATTTTCTAAGTTTCTAACAGTCAAACAAGTGAACGAAGTTTGGCAACGCCGTTTTTTCGTCCACATATTGCATGTAGGTCAAGGTTACGAAGAACGGCATCGTTGCATAAAACCTTCCTACGACTACTGGTATTTATGTTGCCATACAACAATAAAATTGTTTACATTAAAAAAAACATAACATTGATGTCATCAGTTTTATGTTATTTTATATTGTTATTTTTTTGAACGGTTGGAAAGGAAATAATTAAAACTGATTATTGATTTAACAGAATTATTATAAGATCGTCTGCACCTGCACGCCATCTAGCGTGCCATAGTCTAAACAAGTTTACTTGTCATTATTTGTCAAAAGTCACGCACACTACTACTAAAGAAGTGTCAAATTTTGCCGGGATTTCACTATTGTTTTTCTCGGTAAATAATGTAAGATAATGCCCAAAAAGGTCGATTGCGGACACTTTCCATTGTTGAGAAGTGATAAAATGATAAATTTTAAAGAAAAAGTCTCTGTGTGTCGTGTAAAGGTGTATTTCAAAAATGTATGGAGGGTCGGTCGGAGCTTCAACCTTAAAAGGCTGCTATTTATTATCAATTAAATCGCAATGAACTATCTACGAATCTAATTACAATGTCTCATTCATTTTATCCGAGTTTTACTAAAAAAAACCGACCACTACTGGTTTTTTCACCACTGGTGGACAGTGATATGGGTGTTTTTACGACTCAATTTTAAACATGAGTATTCCCGTTGTCCACCAATGACAGACAGTGACACAACTAAACGGTAACGGTATGTTACGGATAGCTTCAATAAATAATGGTTATTTTGTTTTCCATAAAATGTAGATTAGTTGTTTTCGTATCAACGCAAAAACAAAACTTCCCCTTGATAAATAAAAGATAAAGTAACAATGATTACGCTAATGTTCTCCTAACAAGAAAATAAAACAAATCCGATAGTTGTTTGTCATCCTACTAAAATACCCTAGATATTTTGCTAAAAAAACTTAGGTAATTATGCAAATAAGGCCGTTGGACGAATACAATCTTAATTTGCTAATGGATTCGTGACGTCAAACATTAATCCTGAGCTGTCAAAAATAAACTAATGCTTGCCACAGAGTATACAGAATTGCACTTAAGCATTCTGCCTAATAGATAGGTAGCATTTGTAAGTCTATGTGACCTCGTTTGACAGGTTAACCCTTGAGGGAACAAGTTCCTTTTAAATTTTCCAAGACATTTTGTAATAATTCATGAAACGCTACGACGAATTGTATCGATAGTAAAATCAAGACTTAATTTGTATATTTTTCGTTTTCAAAAAACAAAACAGTTGTTTTATTTTAACTAAAGTTTTTTATTACCACGTCTAGATAAGATCCTGACAAAGGGGCTATAAAGGATCAATAAATAAAAAGTAATATAATGTCAAAACACTATGTTAACCGCGGATATAGCATTTTCTTGATAATAAATAAATAAAAAATATTTTTCTCAAATATTCCTCACTGTTTTATGGGTACGGTATGGAAACATAAAACTTGGTCATCCGATAGTTTCTAGAACCAAGTTTACGATGAGTGGATATCTGGAAATGTTCGAGCTATTAAAAATTCATGGCTTAGATACTGAAAGCTTGTGAACAACCAGACATGGCTCATATTTAAAGAAAACTGTTATTACATCAACATAAATAGAGTATTTTTGGTGGGGGGGAATCTTCAAATGACTCCTTCCGCTCTGGGCAGAGCAGTAGGGAGTGTCAGACTTCTACTGACTAAAATTCACCCATGTTCCTTCTTAGCCCTTTTTGCCGATGCCGCGGTATCTCTTTCGAATAACCCGCACCCCGACGGGCATGAAGAGAGCCTTAAGTATCGTTCTATATCTATTGAAAAGTTATTGTACCGTATTGCATTTTGCTGCTATTACAACGACAGTTCGTGAGTATATTAAAATTTGTTACTATTTCATATCAAAACTGAACAGATTTGGATTTAATTTGGCACACAGGTGATTTATAGCTTAGATTAGCACATAAAAAACTTTTTATACCAATAGTATGATTCTGTGGGGCTATCACCAAACTGCACGCGGGTGAAGCCGCGACGATGAGATGCTTTTTTTATGAGAGGCCAAGAAGTATGGTACTTATTTCCCACCGGCAAAAATTATGCCCTTGCATACGCAGATATTCGTTCTTTTGTAATTGTATAAGGCACTCTTGTGCAATCATTCTAGATTCAACGTTTTGGGCTGTTCGTATAAGGAAGAGAATTCAACATTTTTATTACGTAGCAGATAACTAAATGCAAAATAATATGCCCTTGACGTAAATGCCACTTTGAAAACTTATCAATGGGCTGAACAGTATTTGTATATATTTAAAATTCAATTTGTATCAATTAATGTACCTACCAAAGTTGGATTTCCAATTAATATCTTCATCACTTATTTCTGATATTGAGAAATTAAACCGTCCGTATCAAAATCCGAATCAAAGCATTTATTTCAAGTAAGCCAGCAGTACCTTTTAATAGCAATCAAAATTAAGTATCTTCTTACTTATTAATTAATATTAATTATTGTTTAATGTTGATTACTCGGTGTATTAACTTGTAATTGTGTAAGACAGCAGCTTCACTTCAAGAAAGTGATAATGAAATGTAAAACAATAATTTTGATTTCTGTTTTTCATAACTACGTTTGTTTATGGAGAATCAGAAATAGTTTTTGGCAATTCAATAATTTTAAATTACTTACTAAATCATCTAATGAGAAAGTCATTCAATGGGATTAAATGAAAATAATTCTGTGAATGCGCGCATGAAGATAAACCACAGACTTTAAAACAAGTAAGTCACTAAGGCAAACGTTGAAATGCCTAAGTTTTAATGAATTCTAGATTATCTTTACAATGAGCGGGTTTAAGACGAACTGAGTCTTTAATTAAGTTATGTTTAGAGGGTTTGTCGAAGAGATCCGAGTCTTAGATACCTGATCTGCCAATTTACCTGGAATTTGACCTTTTCACCGAACAGTATTATTTAAATCTCAGCCTTTTTTCTGGAGATTAAAGAGGACTAACATTCTTAAGGATATATATTATTATTATTAGTTGCCAAACTCTGTGTTCTTTGTCAAATGTCTACAAAGTTTAAGACTTAATTAGGTTCAAGAAATTGAGAATTCCTCGTCATGGATAATCGTATAGTCCAAACAACCGGATTATTATGCTAATTAAATGGGCGAAATATGCAACCATTTCGCCAAAATGTATCTATTTCGATAAGCTTTTGTTGTTGAAAACTTTAGTAACAAGTTGTGGTTTTAAAATTATTAAAAAAAATAGTAGTCTGTTTTTTCTAATAATTTTAAAACGATCGTTATATTACATCTACCATACTGAATTCAAAGGTTGGACCTCTGGCACATTTTTATAGTTAGACTTGTCACTTCGCCCTCGACTTCGTCCGCAAAAAAATGTGATAACTCGGCAAATATGCATGATATAACTATAATTAATAACTAATAGTATTTAAGATTAATTTAGCTTTCTGCCAGTCAAGGAATTTTTACAATTGGTCTACTAGTTTCGGAGCTTACACCATACATACAAACAAATTATACCTCATGTAAAAAAGTCGTATCAGGCTTTGGTTTTGAGTTTACAAACACATGTCTTGCATTCAAATCAGTGACAACATTACTAATAATAATTATTAGCATTTCACACATGTTATATTACAGAGGAGAGAAAAATCGTATCATGTTTATCAGTCTGTCGTACACATGGCGACACATCATCATCATCAGCCGTACGACGTCCACTGCTGGACAAAGGCCTCCCCCATAGAACGCCATAACGAACGGCAATCTGTCGTTTGGATCCACCGGTTGCCCGCGACTCTCACGATGTCGTCGGTCCACCAGGTGGGAGGCCTACCAACGCTGCGTCTTATAGTTCGTGGTCGCCACTCGAGAACCTTCACACAATCAAGCTATAGATATCTAGTATACCATTACTTCGCTTTGTATAGATTTCCCGTATAATGATTAATGAGAGAGCAGCATAAACTGCTTTTGTATGGCTTGAATGTTAAATACTACATAGTATTGTATCAGCCTTCATAATCACAAAAAATATAACAAATCAATGTATGATTATGCCAGTGTACATAAATCATTTTGTCATTTATAGGCAGATACTTTTAAACGATACTTAATAGGGGATCGGACAAAAAAAACTTATTAGTCCATCAGATAGATTTCCAAAAAATATTGGACACATATATTTTTTTTTCACGTAAACAAAAAATTAAGACGAAACAGTGCTTCGAAAACTCGTGAACTCCTCGAAAACGTCACATGTCAGCACATTTTTCACCTACAAGTGACGTCACAATCCCCCACTTATAATCTTTGACGCGTTTTATCTTCGTAACTTTTTATTAATTTGATAAAACAAAAAACACGCATCCAATATTTTTTGATAATCTAACTGACGGACTAAACAAAATCATATTTTGTTTGTTTCATTCCGATCCCCAATTCTCTAAGTAAGAAGTTTACTATAAACCAAGATATCGTAACTGTGAAAACAGTACTCAGATATATAAACACAATAATAAAGTTCAGAAGACCAAAAAACGTAAATGTCAAAAAACAAGATTCTTCAAAGTGTCATGTCTTCTTCTTCATGTAGGTACCGTAGTATCGTTGACGTAGATGGCACTTAACTCCGGTAACCTAGCTTTATGATGTCTACAAAACTCATACAGCTAGATAACCAAAGATAATTAACCGATCTACTTTGTTCTTTCTTCACTTTAAATCTCCAAACTGCTGATGAATCTTCTTTTTTAATTTTTCCTAGCTTGTATTTCATCCAATCTTCGCCGCTTATTCTTGCTTTGTTCTTCTCTGAAGACTCCACAGCATTTTTTCTTTCTTCATGATGAGTTGTCACGACGACCGCAATCTCCATTGACCTGAAATTGATACGAAATTCACATTAGCATCATTTCTTTATAATAGTGTAACACGAGTGTTAAAACAATTTTCTTTTCCCTCCCTATTAATCATAACGTAAATTAATGTTCTCACAAACATTGCCCTATTTCTTCGAAACAACAAAAGCAGGAATACCTACAAAAATAATACAATATTTACTGACTTAAAAAGTTAGGCTACACGAACGCGACTTGCTCACGCAGTCACGCCCATGGCCCAGAAAAAAAAAACAAATGCCAAACGGAATACAGAATCACCCAGTGTTTTATTAGACAACGCATTTTTAAAAAAGGAATGTTGTAAAAACTGGAAGTCCAATTTACGAATGGGAAGAAACTTTGGTCTCAGAGGATGCTTTGAAACAAAAATTCGCTTTGAAGATAGATCCTACTTGTTTTGTAGAATCTCGAAATTAAAAGGAACTCTCTGTTTACATTATGATGTTAATAATTAAAGCTTATTTATTTTCCATGAGGATTTGGGAGAAATTGATTGCTTGTGTAATTTCGACAGCTTGGGGGCTTGAGCAGTCGATTCCTTCAAAGACTAAAGCAAAACAGAAAAATCAACGACATTTTTTTTTACATGAAATTTAATTTTGTCTTGATTATTTTATCGAGTTTGTCGTATCAATGTTGAAATACCCATCTACTACTTAATTAAAACGTACATATTAAATGAAATGTCGGCACAAATATCTGTCGAATTATTCCTATTATTTTTATAAAGCCTCCGAGGCGGACGCTATAATGAGGCTATGACTTGTTTTTTTTTTCTACAATAAATCGTTTCGACGTTTTATTTTTTCGACAACTTTTATACCTGGTCTATGTCAAAAACCTCAGAGGAACGATTATTATCACGATTTTGTTTCATTATGACTGATCCTAGAATGGAACTAAGTTACAAAAGGCATTTTTTTCTTTTGTGGTTATAGAGTATCTTTCTCAAGAAAACTTTTCTTACAAGAAAGGACTTTAGAAGACACAATATGTTTACTTTAAAATGATCTCTATGGTAAGGGCCTGAGCTGAGGCCAAATTTTTTTGACATAGTATCTCTGTGAAACCGAAACCCTAAAATGTACTACCGTTGGCTAAAAAAAAAAGAAACCAATGCACCTGACTGTTACCTGGCAGCAGGTACCGACTACCATAGATACTTTTATTAACTGCCAGACCGCATAACGTCCGACCACTACAACAAAAAAAAAAAAGAAAAAAAAAACACATCAGTCCACCAGCCAGTATTAGTGCAAACGACTTGTGTAAAGAACGTCTATACTTCGCAGAATTGTTTAAAAACGCTAATATAGTATGTGCACCATCGTATCTTGAACTACAGTGTCCTTTTTAAAGAACAAGAAAATAAGAGTTGATGGTTCTATTCAGGTCATCTTAAATTGGTGGTCGAGAACCAAGGAAAACGGCCTAGAATCTTTTGCTTGTCATTGGTGAATTTATCTTCCTTTAGGTTTGAATAGAACAATTTTATTGTTGTACAGGATTTTTACTGAAGATTTTAAATTACAATACCGTTTTCTGGTTTGATGAATCTTTTTAATCAGCGTTATTTTGTTATATTAATAACCGCAAAAAGGATTAACATGTGTTATGACGTCAGTTATTGACAGTTACATGTACATAGGTACACACAGAATTAAAACAAAATAACTACATAAACAGAATACAAACTTTGAATCAAACCCAGGTATCGGACAAACAGTAGTAGATTCTACAACAAAATTTTGTGGGTTTCCCTACCTACCTTATGCCCAAACAATAAGACAAGACTTTTTGTCGCGCCATCCGTACAAAGTCGTGACCACGAGACAAATGACATAATGCGACGAAAAAGGTAAAAGTCTTGAGGCACGAAGTCACGCCAAGGAAACGTCGCCTCTCAGAAGGTCATTCTGTCAAGCCAACGGCCATTGACGACCTTGTCACTGTTTATTGTAAATTCCGTGCTAAATACATCTGCATACTATGTTTTACGAGAACAAAATATTGAGTTTGGTCATCCATTGCGTGGTTTCTTTCAGCTGTGTTATTTTGGGTGGCGAAAAGAGTAATGGATCAAAGGCTTAGAAGTATGAGGAGTTTTAATGTAATGCTGTTTGAATATGTAAATAGAACTGTGTTTAACAATCGTTAAATTTCACATTGGTATGAGACCATTTTTAACCACACGGGTACCTACTTAGGTTGGCAACTACAGACTGTAGGTTTGTGGCCTTCTTTTAATACAAAGGTTTGCCAATGAATCACCTAATTCCAAATTAATAAAAGAAGACGCCATGTCCTTTATAAACAGACAATGACAAAACAAAAAAACGTATACCGTCATCAAAACCAGTACTCCTATACCTAATCGTTCGAAAATCAAAACGTATTATAGATGGCCGGTATTATTTTCTTTTATTCCAAATTCGAACTCTAACGGCCACACCTGTGATTGGCCGTTACGCATATCGTCCTTCGGTACGCGTGAATTGTGTTAAAAAACACATGATTTGAATTCGGTATTGGCAGACAGCCATTAGCATTCAAGTGTGTTTCTCGTGTATAAACGCGTTTTTGTCGTTCCTCTTCAGAATTGCCTTGCGAAGACGTGATGGGAAACGTGTTTAGGTCTTATTTGACTCATATTGAACGTGTTTAGGCTAGTTTTAGTATTAATTGCGCGTTTTTTTGTGGTATTACCTCATACGTTTTTTAAGACTTTGGTTCTTTGAAGACCACCTAGGTTGAATATTAAATCGACATATGGTTCGAAGCTTTAGGTGGTGCAATTACTTTAGGTATCTACTTAAATATTAATCTATTCCGGTCTTATCATGAGTCGGTCACGCCATGAACGGTCCCCTGTTAGTTATTTATCATAAGTATATAAGTACCTGCTTTTGCATCAATATAACCTACAGATTGGCGACCCCTGATGAATGACATATTCACATCGAACTGAAATGCATATAATAATAATATCACTCGCTATTACACACACTAAAAGTAGGTATATAATACCTATTTCGAACTCAAATACTATAAACAGAATCAAGTTTTACAATATTTAAATGATATAATTTTTTATTTTTTAAATTTAAAAATTTCCTCATACTTATAAAGATCTAGCCTTCTTTCTCATGGCCTTTTCTGACGCGGATCTTCACTAGTTTAAGGTCTATGTCATCATTATTTTATAACTAGAACTATTTGTATATTCTAGGTTATGACTCTGTTGAGTAACAAACGACAGACGCAGTTTCTATGAGAAATACAGCAAGAGACTTTGTGGAAAACCCGCAACTTATTCGACTCAATTTGGACTGAAATTGATGACGGACAACATTGCATTTGTAATTGGCAACCCAAATTTGTAGATGATATTCAAAAGATTGTTTGTTAGACTCTGTGCACTCCCATGGCGTCTTAAAATAGTCTTCTTTATTCTAGTGTGGAAAAGATTCTCTAAGTTACGATACTGCTGGTTGAGACTCGCACAGACCAGTAAAGCATGACATTAAAATGAGGAATCCTGTACCTCCTCAGCAGAAGGTGGAATAAATATGTAAATGCTGATGATAATGAATCCAGCTGGTGATAACGTAATGTTTTTCAAACGCTCATAGGATAAGTCTCCTGACTCCATCTTCACCGTGCCTTACCTCGAAAAAACACTTAACATACTTCCAATTCAATTATTAAGTCTTTATCATATTTCCACGTAGTAATATTCATTCACATATTACCTAGCCGTTACTTGATAGTACTTTAATAGTCAGATACATAAGTAAGCACATACATAGAGGTACTTAGAGGAAACATTAGCACAATATTGTTTATTAAGTGTTATACCTAACTAATTCTACCTACATGTCGTGACATAACTATTAATGGATTTACCTATCCTATAATCTAGGAACATTTTTTATGCCTGACCGCATTATTCTTTTAACCTAACGCTTAGATAATCTATTAAGGGTTATCTTATCTATCTCGTTTAAAATGCATTCAATGTCGAAATCTCGGTGTTTTTAAAAGTTTTGCGTAGTATTGTGTACAGTCAGTTATACCAATTAGCTGACTTACCTTTAAGGCAAGCACACACTCTTAATTTTTACGAAATACAATGAAAATTAAGTTGAATTCAGGGATACGAACGTCATAGTAAGCCGGCCACATCAAGATAGGCGAGTGGTCACGACCGAGTCAGACCGAGTCGTGGCGACGACAATCCGGCAGTGGGCACGTGACCAGCAATACCAATGCTCTTCATATTTCTAGAATAGCCTTATAATGCAGCATGGGGTTCTTTTAGCTATTGAATGATCTTGTGAGGAAGGTGCTGCAGGTAAACATTTGTGAAAATGTGGAAATTACGTGGAAAAAAACAAGATGGCGTCGTTAGTTCTGACTATCGCCACGCACCAAAAGAAACATAGAACATTATATCGCTCGTTGAATTTTTTTTTATTATTAAATGCTAGTTTATTTAAAACCAGCTTTCAGAGGTAGTTGAGAAAGTAGGTTATAGTGCTTAGATACGCGCTGGCTGCAAGCCATCGACCTCTGCGTAGGTTGTGAAGTTGAGACACGTGTCCGCAGCAGAATTTTAAATAACAACATTATTTATTGTTATTTTAAATTCTGCTGTTTTATTTTAAATATTAGTGAAAACTTTAGCAAGAACATATGAGACTGGCGCACCACAAAAAAGAGGGAAATTTCGATTCTCAAGTTAAAACTTCTTCCAAAGTAATGTTACATATCAGTGGAAACCTAATTTTAAAATTGTAGAAAATTTTAAAATATATCAAAAAAACGACCGGTGCACAACCGCACACTAAAGAAATATCCGTCCGATTCGAGCGAGCATCTGTGCAATACAAATTTTATGCGACCGACCAGACCAAGCCATCTAAGGGCACTAGTAATTGCTGTAGAAACTTTAGTAATGGCTTATTCAATCCGCGAAGCTATCGGACCGGTTGTGGCAGCCATGTCTATGTTCGCAGACTGATCTGCTATAAAAGTGAACGAAAAACTCTTTGAATGCAACGAGAGATTCGCCGCTAGCGTAGAAAACTGGCACGTTTGAAATTTTCAAATTAGGAACACAAACCGAAGACGATGAGGATTTTTTTTTAGTTTCACTCACCACAAATGCTACAATTGAGTAGCCTTATCTTTTTAATTCAAATATACATCAAAAATATAATTCACTATAATAATAATTATGTCGTACCTACTCGCCCTCAGATATCACCCAACCGATTTTAATGAAAGTTAGTAAATGTGTGTAGTGAACCCCATAGATGGCGATGGTGAGTTGCTAGTTGTTATCATAATGACATGTAATGTATGCGTTTATGTACCCCCATATCTTCAAAAATTATGCGAATAGATGATGATTTGATTGATAACACCTTTGTAAGTAGTGAAAATGTCAATCAATTTTAAAGTATGTACCACAGCCTCACAATTTTTTTTTCTCTGTCTTCAGATCAAAGCGGTATTCCATTCAGTCACTTACAAACCAATAAAACCAAACACAATTTACTTCTCAATTCAAAGTTAATCACAACGAAAACACTTCCCTTATATCATCCGCGGTAGATCAAAAGAGATCGAACCAACGAACTAAATTAAATTCATTCGCTCGTTCATTCTTTGATCGGTCGAGCCATTTACGGTTCGAAATAAATCGGGTTATAACGAGACGGACAGGACATGTAGGCTGAGATTTATAAACGTTACTCAACCCGTACTTTGACATAGACATGCTTCTTTCTCTCTCTTGCAGATGAAGTTTGATAGCTGTGCGACAGTGACAGGAACAGCGCTTGGTTAAATTATCTAGGTACCAAGTAACGTTTATAGATTTTGGCCTGAGAGTCATGGCTAGATTTCAGGCTAACTCTTATCCGATTGATTTGATTGAATCAAGTACTTTGTGAAAAGGAGAAATTTGAAATAGGCTTTCAGCTTTAGCTTAAAAGATATATTTCGTGTTGGAATAGAGTAATCCAAAAATGCTCGATATTAAGTAGGTACAGTTAGTTTTACCCAAAATTAAAACACTACGAAGTTGCACCTAGCTAAAATGTTTTATAAGCTAAGCGACTCTTTTAAATATTTTCTGTCTACTCATTGCAGTAAACTATGACTTTTTGCAGATTTAGTAACGCCTGAAATAGTTCATATTATGATCAGTTTTTCAGTAGAATAAAAAATTGTAATTTAAATTATTTCAATCACAAATATTATTGACTGTGTCGCATAAAAACTATAATATGATCAAGTTTTGATTAAAGAGAATGCTTATACAGATTTATACTCAAGAAACATCTTTTATTGTTTTTAATTGACGGCACGGTTGGCGCAGCGGTTCAAGCAGTTGCCTGCTGCGCTACGTGTCGCGGGTTCTATCCCCGCACGGAACAAATATTTATATGGCCTATAGATAGTTGTTTCGGGGTATTTTGTGTCTGTGAACGCACCGTGGGTGCGTTCAAAGACATTTACATGGTATACAGGAGAAATTCCTAGTGAGGGGCAACGTTTTTTTGTAAAAAAATATAAAATTAATTATAATACCTAGCTTTTACCCAGCACTGGGATGGCGCTTGTTAGCAGCAACAGCAACTTCAGTCAAGCATGCTAAGTTAAATCCTAGATGCCTAATTGTGTACTTTATTAATGTCTAAACTTGTTATTTATAAAATAAGAAATTATAATTCTCAAACCACAATAAATAAGAGATACGCAAGTAAAGGAAACCAAATACAAAATGTTTGTGACTCCTGCAAACAAAGGGGAGCCAAACATTTTCTCTAAAACAAAAGATAAGCGCGTACGCGGCGCGCGGCGCGGCGTCGTCCTTATCTAAAAAGTAGAAACTCAGCCCCGTCCTCGCCGAGACCAAATTAATATTTATAACGTTCACTAAATAGTAAAGTTCTAAAAACTTCTGACAGAATGCGGACTATGATTGATAGTCCTGTCCCACATACACATAAAACCACTCTGAGCTGCGTGGTAGGTATTATATAAATCTGTCTGATATTAATCGGGTTTTATTACTAAAACTGGCAGGAAAGATCATTGCGACTATTTTTTTTAATCATATTGCCTTAAATAAAATTATATCAATTGATTTATCATAATCAAATTCATAATACATATTTTATTTCGGGTTGGGTTGGTTGTTTCCTATGGAGGATAACGTCAAGACGCCCCATGTTTTAGCAAGTAAAAAAACTACTTTATTTAAAAAAACCACCCATCGCCGCCATTCACAAGGTTTCCCAATGCACACTTGCATACAATTGTAAAAAACATCACGTAAAAATTTAAAATTTCGAAAACGCAATCTACATCACATTTTGTATTCCCGATTGTAAAATTCGTAGTAAACGTACTCGGGTGAATTTATAATATCATGGCAACATTATAATAGAAAACGGCCGTTTGCATTGATTACGGTGTTAGGCGATGTTCACACTGTCAAGGAACGCGATAAACATTTTATACACGTACGGATATGCGTGACACATTGTTTGAAATGTCAAATGTAATTTATGATTGAAGTCAATGACTTTGAGTTGAGAAATGTCCAAAAATCCAAATTACTATGTGTACAGTAGTGTGGAGCGTCAGATATTTTCATTTAATTCTGACTAACTGCAATCAGTAGTATTTTTACGCTTTTCTAAAATATTTGAAAGGTTGTCGAGGGCTAAAACTAGGTTCGAATAAGTTTATTTAAAAAAATCGTGCTCTATAAGATTAAATGCAACCAAAGCTATTCAGAGTTGAAAATCCATCAAGTGCATTGAATATATTTAAAACAAAGGAATGTGCTAAAAGTAAGTATGGGCCACTGTTCTCTAAAATCATAACATACAGCAACTTTCATCTCCGGTTTCCACGAAACGCAGTCGTCAAAAAGAAATAAATAAAATGTCATTTTGTAACTCTGCGGTTGTAAATTGTAGTTCCAGGTAAGGCACAAAGGTTCACATTTTAATACCTGCTGTGCGACACAATGAGAGCGTCTGGTAAACGACAACTTATTATATTTTGCTTTCTACATTTATAAAAAGGATGTTCTGAGCTTTATACGTCTGCACGACATGGGTGTGTGTCTATTTTTGGCAGTCTCAGGCAGAATTTGAATGATAAAATGTTATTTTGGGCGCAAATTGGAAATGTCTTACAAAAGGCCTTGTGAAAATACACAATCTAAAGATAGCTGCTAGACCGATAGCTGAAAATATCTTTGAAATGTCAAAAGTTATTTTTGGAACCAATTTTATTGAGAAACAAGCTCAAATACCATTTCCATCTGCTAATAAAATACCACAAACCTCAAGATCAAAGTCAAATAAAACACCAAAGACAAAAATCAAAGACAATAAATAAAATAAACAGAACCAAAGACAAGCCGTCCAACATGAAAAGCAAAAACAAAACGCAGAATTAAGCCTGGGGCCGCAATAATACCTGTCACTGGGTATAAAGATATAGCACTTCCTTCTTATAATAACCATCCTGAGGGCCTTTCTATCTAGTCTTTCATCGACCGGCATAACAGGGCAGCTTCGTGTAATGCCTGGGGCTGTTCCAGTCTATTTTTGTCTTGGACGTTTAATATTTGCGATTATGGGAAGATGTTGTTTAACGGAGTGTATGAATGGGGTTTTATTGTGGCTTTTTGAATTATGATGATAGTTCTTGCTGTGTGTGGGGTTTGAGCTTCTGGATATATATAATAATATTATATTACATAGTGTAGTTTTTTAGAGTTTTTATGTTTTTTTGTTCTGTTGCTGTGTTGACGATATGGTCAGTCGCGGGCACTCGCGGGGGATAAGGGGTGCACAGGACCGGGAAATATGCCAAAAAAGGGGAGGCCAGCAGTGCTTGATTCCGGCTGATATGATTATGGTGGAGTTTAGTACCATTATTCTGTTTCTTACAGCACTGTCAACGTAAAATGATCTCAAATGCAACTGAATATAGGACTCTTTTTTGAAAGAGTGGACCATTCGCGATCAAGTGTTTTCAGTTCAAGTTGCGCAGGCACTTGTTTTCGAAATCTTTATGAAATGTTAATCATTTCAAATCGCATTGCGCTCACACTTGATCCTCACTCTTTCATTCATCGTTCCATTATCGATTCATTCATTCATACTCGTTATTGGCGCCATTACTCGCGCCGCATTTGCGCGCGCAATTACAAGTAATTACAAATTCAACATTATCATAATAGTTAAGCGTCTGAGCTTTTTCTTTTTCTGTGATCAGCCGCTGTGGCGAGTTTTTAAACGTTTTGAATGTATAAGCGATTCTTTTTATGACTCGCTTTCAATGGATTAAAGAGTGGAAACTTTTTTTTTGTGAGTTAGATTGTCTGTGACCGTAATTATGCTCGTAAAGGGCTGGTAGTTTGAAAACCACTAATTTTGTCATGGTTATGATCAATTATATCATTTTATATTTAACCCCAACCTTCTGCTGGTTCCAGACTTCCACGTGGCATTTGTTGCTTATTATTAGATACGAAATAGTATAGTAATAGAATAGTAATAGATTTGATTAGGTTTGTGGTAGATGGAATAGTATAGTATCAAAATAGTAGTAGTAGTTCGTTGTTAAAACTGATTTTGATATCAGTTTTATCAAAAATATCTTCTATAAAATGGTGACCAAATCATTATAATACCAGCCTGCCACTGTCTCACTTCTGATGCAAAAAAGGTACAAACATAAATCATCAAATGCGACACAATATTAAAAGATACATCCCGTCTTTGAACTTATACCAAGCACAAAAAGAGTACAAAAAAGAAATCTTTTAACCATACAAAAGCAAAAGACAGTCTCGATTCCACATTACAGTACCCAGGTGTGTCAGTATAATAACTAAAGTAAGAACAGGTGGACGGTGCCAAATAAGGCCGTGGACACACTATCAAGATGCCAGATATCGCCAGATGCAAGAAAAGGCGTCGCTAACAGAATCACGTGACTTGCGTAAACCACAATGAGGAAAAGTATAAGTCTTGTTGTTTGACGGTGATTTTTGTAAATTTCTCTGTGGGTTTGACTGAGAAAGTAAGTGTGATTTTAGAAATTAGAGTAATGACCAGATCAGAATGATATGGATGTTTAGCATATGAACAAAAGTTTTACCAAAGAGAAGAACACGTTGCTAAGATTGGATAGCCTGCACAAAAACATGCCTAATACCATGCGAGGCTCTGACAGTTGTATCAAAGAGCATCAAAATTACAACAGAACAGACACAAAACAAGTATCGCACAAAAGTACGAATCACAACCAATAAATCACTGAACAAATCAGACGGTTCCTTTCAAGTATCATCCGACTATACAACTGCACTTCACATAAAGGACCATACAGAGAGACAGCACAACGTTGATCATCATAAACCCATCAATAACACAAAAACTCTTTACAATAACCTCGAATCTCACACATTCAATAGATACAAGAAAAATTTTACCTTCAGAAGGACAGCTGGCGGCAGACAATAACACTTCGTCAACTGCACACTAAGAGAACCGTGTAAACCTCACAGGTGGTTTAACAAGACTGACCAAGGCATAAAAACCTGCCGCGTCCCCCTCACCACATCAAGCACAAGGCGACGAAGGGGCAACGAAAACAATGCGAAGAGTCCTCAAACGACAGGTGAGCGAACGTACCTGCTCGAAGGGAAAGATAAAAGGTACCTGCGATCCGGTCCGGTATACGAATTAATTGGTCGAAACCGACTTTTGGGATTTGTTACGATTTGTTGGTTTTGTACTGGTAACTTGATCATTATTTCAGGTAACTTATCAAAATTAATAAGTCATGTTTTGTGTCGTTTGACTTGTTTGAAAAATTGAGTGACTGAGTTAGGAAATGATTACAGACCTACTTGTTCATTAATTAGTTCTGGAACAAGAAAATGGGTTGAGTGACCGAACAAACTCGTCAAAAGCAGAGGGGTAAAGAAGCTATAAAAATTCTCGGCAGCGACGGAACTTTGAAAAAGTTTTGATTTTTTCAACCCCTTTATATGACTTCTCTGTGGAGCGTTTTTTAATTTGTTTTAAAAGAAATATTACGTAACGCCCTGGTTGACTTTCATCACGGTTTTCCTTGTTATTCTGTTATCGTACCACTGAAGGAAAACTCAATTATTTTCTTTTATATAATTATAATCAAACCCAGTTAAAGTTCTAGAGAAGGGAGTTGTGTTTGTGATTGCTTAAATTCTTCTTAGGAATAATTTGGTAGTTAAGAGAGCTACTAACTAACTACTACTGCTACTTGGTAATATTTAGTACAAAGTTTCGAAGTACAAATAACAAAATAATTTAAGCTAATTTTGGTGAATCGATTACTGTTCCCACGTTCTCCGCAATCGATCCACCCACTCAATTCAAAAACAATAGTTTCCTTAATGGGCTTCACGTATCGTTACCCAAGTTAAATAGAGAAATTTGCCATTACTTGCCTTTAAATATATTGAATCGATTCTCACAAGTACTCTTTGAATGGATATAAGGTCATTTTGATATGCTCAAGACAAATCCGCTATAGGTTTGGTAACTCCCCGACTGTCCAATAAACACCGAGTTTTGTTCGACAATGTTACTATTCTAAGTAAAAAATAAATCAGCGTAACAGGTGGCCTTACTTACAAGTTTTTATTAACCTTCTTGGAAAAACTTAAATACCAGACTGTTTTTTTTTTTGCAAGTCACACTAAAAGTTTACCTAGATACTTTTCGTGGAACCAGACCAATAATTTGTATCTAGACAATAATATAAATAGCTTTTGATAAACACGAAAATAAAAAACATATTCTGCAAATTATTACGACACCTAATTAAATACTTTATAAATAAACGGCATGCTTTAATGAGCCATTAATTGTGCAACAAAATTAAAACAAAAACCTGCTCTAATGTAAATGATCAAAACACTTAACTACTTTTTTATTTATATTTTAGTACGGGTAAAACAAAGGTTATGTGTATTAATTGTAAATATTCTAATATACCATCAAAGTAAAATAAAAAATGATAATATCATAGGCAAATAACCTCCAATCACACCACCATCGTGTAGTAGAAAACCATAAACGAAGAAATCACGAAATTCAATAAAAAAAAACAAATAAAATCAAATGAATTTTATCCAAGATATATATATTGGATAAGGATATAAGGACGTTACAATTACTACTTTAAAAAGTCCCGCGCATTTACAGTACTTACTAATCGAAGTCACCTTTTTCATAGAATATCGTGCGAACTTTTTCGCTACTTACTTGAAGTTACGAGTACTTACGTCAAAATATAATATCATCCTCTTAAAGTCTGCTATTGTTATAGTCGAAAGGATTTACAATCTCACTCAAAATGGTAAAGGGAGACGGGCGATTTTAATTGTTTCTCTTTGTTTAATTTTAATGGGTACTCTTGACTTGAGAAGAATAGAGATTTTTATGGAAGGCACTACAGGTATTTCTTGGAAAAATTAATTAACTTTTTAGAGTGGTATTGGTTTTCTGTGAAGGACTGTTAAAGCGTGGTAGTTTCACTTATTTGTGTCTGTTGTCTTTACGATTTTCAGCGACCATTTTGTGGCCTTTTTTTCTGGTTGCTGTGGAATAAAATGGCAAGACACTTTGAGCTCTTAAAATGAAATGACGTTCACGTGACGTTCCTAGCACTTGTGTTACAATGTCAATTAACTAAGTGTTATATAAATATCAGCCTAAGCATATTAATATTATTAAATAATTCTTTTTTTATAGTTTCAACTTGAAATCCAGCTCGTTGGGTTGACGACATCGTCAAAGTCGCGAGAAACACCTGGATGAGAGACGCACAGGATCGGGACATGTGGCGGAAGAAAGGGGAGGCCTATACCCAGCAGTGGGTGATTCCGGGCTGATATCATGATGATGAAACTTGAAATAATAAAACTATTTTTGCACTAACCATACCATTTCTCATCCAAACCACAAATCAAACCCTTATTGGTTTCAAAAACCGACAACCAACCCTCTTAATTAATTTCTTTTATCATCCATATAAACCGTAGTATTTTCCTAACAGTTAAAGACAAAAGCCGGCACGCAGCAACAAGTTAGCTTACGACTAAGTAGATATGTCTATATCGAGTTCGTCCGCGGCCCGTCCGTGCCTGCACTGCCAATGAGCTCTCACAGCCATAAGGAACACGATGCCACACTGACAGGATAAATTTGGATAAAATTACATGCAAATATCGTTTTTCGTAGAATTTTAACGAATAATGGAGTGTGTTGGTCGTTTGGTAAAGGTGGTTTTTTTTATAGTTTTGCTTTTTTATGTATTTTTTTAGGAACGTATTTTAGGAAAAAATATAGTCTCGTGTAGGAGATTATCCTAACTGTAAAGCTTATTAATGACTATCCGACCCGTGACATCCGTATTATTAATGCCTGTTAAAACATCGAGATTATTTTGTGATATAAAGGTTTAATGCTATAAGTTTTACACACACGAACATTCTAGAATAAATCCTCTAAGTGATGGGGAAACCCGGCTCAAAATTGCTATTGTACATTTAACAGACCAATGTAGACATACAGTATCGTGATTTAAAAATAAAAGATTTTGAACGGGTTTAATTTGTCCTGCAAAATGACTAGTAGCCAATCGGCGAAAAAATACACACATCTACTTACAATACACCACTGACGTCACACAAATAGACAGAGACTTACATCGCACAACTTATCAAACACAAGATCTCCTTAAAAACAACCACAGAACGTTCTAATTTAATTTGGACATCAAGTATAGAAGAACTCTGCACGCTTCGGCGCACGAGTGTTTTCACACGAGAAATTCACGGTCACTGGCTATGTAAATGTGAAACGTCTGAACACCGAATAAAAATGCTACAGAAGTATCGCTGGGGGTAACAAACTTCAGCGTTTAATGCCCGAGACTTAAAATGCCGAAACAAAAGCGTAACGTATTTGATTTTAAGCGCACGGCTCTGTGTCTGAAGTTGAAATTTCAACGTTGAAAAAATGTTCAGGTATTCATAGACGTGGTAGTTTAGTGTTAGTATAAACTGGCACTAGTTTTAAAACTAATATAACGTAATGGACGCACTTCACTTGATTGGCATATTATGCGGTCAAATATTTAGAATTTAAACTTTATTGGAATATGAGCAGGGTTGCAGGCAGGTTGTTATGTGTACACCGTGCATACGCGGAGGCTGTTGGTTCAAGACTGTCCAGGTTTAGCTTTGTACATTAACAACATCTCGTAAACGCTGCACAGACACTGACATTAATTTATCGCCCTTCATCACTAAAAAGGGGGTTACAAAATCAACATTAATTATGTATTAAAATAAAAATCAGCCTATTACATTCTTCCTCCTGAGATGCAATCTTTATCTCTGCGAACTGTAATTCGCCACGCGGGCCTGGTGTGATTCGGAACGATTAAATACTAAAAGCACTGAAAGAGTTTTATTCCCGTATTACAGAACGTCACTCAATATTTAGTAAGTATTTAATAAAAAACTGCGCTCTCCATTATTCCATACTCCATGTCCCAAATGACTAATGCCTGAAGTACAGACGAAAATACTGTTATATACGAGGAGACAGAAAGGCTTAACCGGCGCGAAGTAAATATTGTGGAAACAATGGAAGTGTGAAATATAATGATGTATGAACCGTTGTATGAGTGTTTGGTGATTGTAGTGCGGATGAATAGGAGGTAATTTAGTTTTAATAAGTACGAGTCAAGGAACTTTAGTCGGTATGTATGCTATAATGAGAGCAGTTTCCTTTGAGCAATCGGGGTCTGGTTTTAAAAGGATGTTAGGTTGATAAAAACTATGTTTTTATTACACTGACAAATTGACACTTACTTAATTAGTTTGTTGAATGTCTTCCTATTTTTTTAAGACCACAGTAAACTCAAGATTTGGCAGTGGTTTGTAAATTGTAAATTATAAACATTTACAATCTAACGCCATGAAAAATAATACTACTTAAAATATTTCTGCAGCAGAGGAAAATCAAGAAAAAATACAAAACTTACCCAAAAGCAAAAACACAACTTAACCCACACGAATACCGTTCGGCATCATTCGTCACCATTCGGTTTTTCCGTCAAAACAAAGGAAAACTTAAACGTACACAAAACATCGAGATGAATGCGGGACATTAGAGAGGAATCGAGCCACCATTAAATTGCGAAACTCGGTTAACGACACTGTCACACTGCGACGTTGCGAAACTAATAGTTAGTCATCACCGGCATCCGAGCCTTTTTCTCACTGCGTGCAGATCGGATTTCAGACCGAATAGATGCTGTTTATCAATATTACTTAAGACAACTGTCATCAGTCAATCCTGCAGCTTATTCCTTGGGAAATTCTCGAATTTTAGAACCGCAAGTTTTGATTTTCGGCACCAAAATTAGGTCTAAAGTTTCAAAAAGTGTAGAGGATATTACCACACCAACATTATCAAACACTGCAGGAGAAGTTTGATTCATAGAGAAATCGAAAATATCCAAGCAACACATTTGAACTCTGTGTTTCCAAAGCTCGTAAAAGAGACAAACGATGGTCTTCACTAGAAGGAGATACACATAATATTTAAAAGAAAATATACAACCAATTCCTCAGTTCAGCGGCAGACCAAGAAAGATCTAAGCCAAAAGAGGTCTTAAACTTTCAAAGGACGTAAATCTTAGTATTCGTTGAATCTAGTACGTCTGTGAAAATCACATAAAACGAAAATGTTAAGAACATAGCGGTCATCAAACTTAGGTGTGAACTACAAATATGTATGTACATAAAATTATACATACACAAATATACGGTACTATACGTATACAAGTGCACAGCAATATTAAGACGCCGTTTGCAAAGAAACGATGCTCATAAAAAACTAATAATTTGAACATGAAATTCAACAGACCTAGTATGTTTTCGACTATCAAAATACAGTTAGATGTTAGAAATTGTTGAAATGTACATGGATGTTAGTATGCATGTTTTAATAGCTCAGTAGTTGAGATGAAGAATGAAAAGCGTAGATCTGGCTTTCTGTTTAAACTTTAAAGGCAGTTGAAGCAACCAAAATGTCTTTACATTTGTAACTGAAGGTACAGTCAAACCGGTATGGACAAAACTGCGGACACCGGACTCAAATAGCAATATTTCTGTTAAATAGTGATTAATTTCAAAATGATAAATAAATTCCAGACATTTTCATAAAACACATTTAAGAACTACTAGCAACATAACAAATACCCATTTTCCAAGCGCAATATTATAATGAAAGAAAAAAGTTCATAAACAACATATAATTTCATCAAAAAATCCTGGCCACTAACACAAAATGCTTGAAATGCTTCCCCGCATTCTCAGCCAAGCGGATTCACACGCTAGTCACTTGTGAATGATACTTACATACATTCACGGTAACTGACTATGTAAATAGGTATTTGAATTCTATCACAGCGAGCGTCGACCGCCCCAGGAATATTATTAGCTTGGACAATGAGTAAGTGAGTTGTGTATGAAAAAACCAAGGAGTTTTCAACGGCTTGATTGATGAATCTATCAGCCATAGACAATGAGTAAGTGAAGAATTTTCTTCGAAAAAAAAACTTTTCAACGACTCGATTGATGTTAGAGTAAATTAAGTGCTAATCGATTTTAGTGTGTTAATTGGTTAAGATGAGGTGGTTATGGCAAAGGCTATTGCACTGTAGAATTATTATTATTATTGGTGTAAAATGTAGTTGTAAAAACGCTAATGGTTATTAGAATTTGAGTAGCATGAGCTTTTTCATTGGTCTTTAGTTGGAGATGACGTAAGATTGTGTTACTGGTATCTTACTGATATAGGCATGTATTGTGAGTGGAATACCTACATAGATTGAACATCTTCTGGCAAATAAAATGAATAACTTTGTTCACTTAAAATTACAATCCCGAATTTACCAAAAAAAATATTCGTTCACATGAAAAGTAAACTATTTGAAAAGTAAACTGTTAGAAGGGCCTAGGACACATAAAATAATCCTTTAGATTCTATCCTATTCTCGCTGTTTGTAGTTTAGATAATGCATTGACCAGAGGGTCTATAACAAAATCCCTATATATTTTTCAACCGTATTGGTCAGTACACCCACATTTTCCATTAAAAACAAAAAGACATTAAAAGAGACTTCACACTGACGTAATATTAAAAATCTCTCGACCAATTACAGACAATTAGTTACAAATCTGTCCCCGTTTCAGCGTGCGGTAAGTACATAAGTGGAAACTTGCCTTAATAAACGTTGGGCAACGTAAAATGCAATATATTTATAAGTGAAGTGTGGTGTCGACACGAACCAACATCATCAGTTTCACATTATATATTTATATGATTTTCACATCATATATAGGTGTGATTTATTTCGAAATATGTTTTCATTAAAGACTTTGCATTCTAAAAATTAATAATCTAGTAGTAATATTTCGAGATGCTGTCCAAAAGAAGCATATTCATAGAAGAATAATTATATAGAAGTCAATGTATAAAACTGTTATTTGTGTTATTCTGGAAACAAATTTTGAAAAACTCATCAAAACATAAAACATTTAAAAGGATCCAATATTCTGAATATTTTGATTTAAAACTCAATTCACCCCCACAAAAGGTTTTCTTTGTCTCGTATACCAAGAATTGTGTTCAAATTTCCTTGAAAATCTAATATAATCCTGGAAATATAATCAAAGGTTAGTAGTTCAAAGCTGAAAGCACAAAGAGAGGTATTTAATATTTTCAGCTGAGAGGTAGAAACCGGCTTTCAGTGTTTCATTAGCTTTTATTAATAATATTGATATTGATATCTTATATCATTTTTGATTGTTGAAGGTAATTGAAACAGTAATTTAGAATAATTTTGCTAAAATGTTTTGTACGAAGATATTTGTTTTGGAGTTATTCAAAATTTTGACATAGGCCGTAGTTTTGTTAATATATGTAATGTAAGATTTCGTATATCTCACTCAATATTTAAGGCTTGTATTCACGCCAATGACCTTGTGCATACAAACTACCTCTCTCGGTCGTAGATACGGACTCTAAACGGACGCGTTTTTCATTTATTATAATTAAAATAATACATGTTTTTAAAAAGTAACAAAACCAAATTATTTTCCTTTGTATTTCAAAGCAGTAGATATTTTTTTTATATTATTTTGTTAAAAAATGAAGGAGTAAAATGGTTCCATTCAACGATTTGGAGGTGATTTTGTGGATTTTTTTTCTTATTATGTGATACCGATACAAAAATTGTGGCTAAACCAAATTACGTGTCATATCATGTAGATTACTAAAAAAAATTCTCAGATGTAATTTCTCTGTAAGTGCCGGTGAAAAACCGCTTCATCTGCACGCTGTTTTTAAGCTTTTTCGAGAGAGGACCCTTAAGTAATACTAGTTTTAATCCACTAAGTCTTGAGTTAAGTACGTTCTTTTACACGGACTTTATAACTAGTTAAGTTCAGTTTAGTTGCATGTTGCAATTAATCAAGAGTTCTTGTAGTAAGTTCTGCTCTCAAAATTGCAAGCACGCAAGGTATGAGTAACTTATTACTTAACCCAAGATCAACTTACAACCTATCTCCCAACTTTTAACTACGATGACAAATTTAATGTAGAAGTAAGTCCCGAATGTTCAAGTCAAGTGCCATAGTGTAAGCAACTTATAACTGAACCCTTATAACAACTATCCGCTAGTTTCTCAACTCAAAGCTTTTTACTCTAACGACAAAATAACAAGAAAATGTACCAACATTTTACGTTTCCACACTGACTGACTTCACTCGCGATTCCTGTTGGCAAGATGCCAAAACCTTTTGCAACTAGACCACGCATTTATTAAGTCCTTTCTATTAAAACAGCCAACATTATTATTCATGAATAATAGTAGTCCATAATTTGGTCTTATAAAAGTTAAAATATTTCCTTGCTGTCAACAATTTTACTACATTATTATCTCTCATAAACAATTGCCTATGAATTAATATGTTTCAAAAACATAAGTTTGGTATTATTAAGTCCGTATATTACAATTTGAATGCTAATCTAGTCGCCCCGCCCCGCGCTGTAGAAAAGACATAAACGCGCGACGCGACTACGCGTCACCATTATTAATTCTTGAATAGTTTAATTTATTTACTCACGTCGAACAGATTAGGTGTTTTTCAAATTCTAATAATAAATTATTAGCTATTATAAATTTTATGCAAGAATTGCTCCCGGTTAATATTTTTTAAGCAATAACGGTTTCTTAATCAAATATGTAAAGCTACGAAAATTATCTCAATCGTGGGAGTCGAAAGTAGCGTTTAACGCCAAAAACATCTTTATTTCCTACCTAAAGTTATTCAAGAGGCGTAACTAACTGAACACTGGTTCATCGTACCTACCTGCTACCTACTTGAGTATTTTCCCAGAAGAAACATGAGATTTATATCTTGTAAATACCGCCATTTTTAATTTGACAAAGTTAACGAGAAGTCAGCAACCTACAAGTTTTTCAAACACACGATTTAACCGTCAATATTGTGTCTAGAAAACCACAAACTTGGTACCTAACTGCCGAATATAAGACGTGTCGTGCTCGTGACCAAGTCGTGCCCGAGTCGCGTCGGGTTCGCCGCGGTCAAGGCCTGCGGTGGGCGTCGCAGACAACGAACCCGGATGTAAATGCCTCACAAAAAACCCACATATGTTGTGTACCACTTAGATTTATACCTACGTCTTAGAATTAGATTTGAATGGAACACGATTCCTCGCTTTGAGATGTGATTTTAAGCAGGCAAAAGTATACACCCTCTTGGCAAAAAGAAGAGGGTGTCTCGAGAAAATTGTATTCACGAAAATGGCGGTTGAGATGTTAATAAGCCGCCTACACACCTACATACCGTGTGAAAGAGAGAAAAAAATTCTGTTGAAGAAACATTTCCCAGCAATATTAAAAACCAGGAAACATAAAATTCGTATCTTAATTATCTTAATACATTGCATAAACTCATAATTATTTCATTAAAGTATACAGGAAATTACTTGTACTAATTACAAAATTGGCGGTAGTCAGATCACAAAGATTAACGGCGGCCGGCGAGGAATTTGCACTCGCCGACCAGACGAGTTGTTACAAAACCGGTCGCGGACATTAGTCTCGACAAAGTAACCGAAAAAGAACTCACCAGGGATCCGAATGTTGATCCGTGCATCCGGAGCTTCGAAAACCGCACGATGGAAAATCTGGCGGTAAAACGAAAAGTAGGTACCTTTCTGCGTGAAAAAGTGTGTAAAAAGGGTCTTAAATACCGCACGCAAGAGGCTACGCTCCCTATAAAGGTCTTTAGTAAACCTCAGTTCTCCCCTGTTCCAGCGCAGCAAGATGGGAGCGATCGTGCGGCGTGCGGTATGCGGTACTCATGAGGTATGAGGTTCACTGATGCGCGTGCGGCTCGCACTGGGCGGCGGAGGGCCGCGACTGGCCGCGAGCGCCGCGCCGCGTCCCGCGCTCCCCGCGCGCCCCCTCGCCCCCATTGGTCCAGCGAGCCTGATGACGTCAGCTCACGATGACCCGACGCACGCACGACACAGGCGGGCGCGGCGCGGGAAACTAATAACAAAGACAATGACATGAACTTTGTTTTGACTGGAATTAGGCGAATCTTTGAGAAGTGACCCAAACTTTTCGATAATTCTGTTTTGGTGCATAATCGAATACTACAAATGACAAGAAATTATTTTAAGAAATAACGATGTAAGTATTTCGATTCCAGGGAAAAGCATTTGCTTTAGTTAAAACGTTTTCCAAAAGGAATATATGGAAATTGAAAAAATAACTGGAACGGAGGATAAGATGGTTGGAGAATTTGAGTGTTGTAAGTAACCCGGTTCTACTAAGTATAGGTTACCTAAGTAGCTAATATTATATGCCATAGATATAGGACTTGCCTACACATTCAGTTCCCCCACCATATACGTGCAATAAAGTTCGTTACATTCGAATATGCATCCTGGTACTTTGTTAAAAGTTCAACCGGCAAGAATTGAGTTATTGGTAGTTACTCATTGCTATAAGAAATTACCTCTTTGAAGTTTTTAAACTTCAGCGTTTCGCTGTTCTTGTCCACTGTGTCATCAACCTAATCCATCGCCAACGCCTCTAACATGTAACCACAAGATTTTCACGTCAACAGATGAACTCAGACAAATCCCGAATCATCTGTTCGAATTTGAATTTTGAATCCGACACGACGTCTCTAACCGCGACTAGACAGATCGTTCACTTTTGCCGCGTTTTTGCGCCGCGAAACAAACATGGCCGAATTTTCATAATGGCCGCCCCACAATGGCGGCTTTCTTCGAACGCGAGACCGGTTTGGGCCGCGGTTATTTCGCGAACGCGCTCCGAACACAATTTCATGCACTAATTTTGTATAAATTACGTCCAACCTCTTCAGGCGGTCTCACGGCACTGAAATAACCGGTTTTCTAAACCACCAGAGTTATGATTACCATTGCAACAAGTTCGCGCCAGTTGGCACCTCCGTTCAAGGTTAGCGGCTGAATTTTACGTCGAGTTTACTATTTCTCTGTTGGTATGAAATTACTTGCATACTTGCCATTCACCGAGAAACGTGCGGTGGTTTATTTTGAGGTTTAAAAATAGTCATTTATACTGAGGAACCAGTTTCGAAAGAGTTGTGTCTCAAAATAGTTGCAGTGTCGTATCTAGGTCCACTTAACGGATGTCGGTATGAGAATTCACATTTAATTACTGTGTGGCGCCAACGCAATTAAGGCGAAAGGAGTACGAACGTGGAATAGAATATTTCTAATTTCCTTGCAATTCAAGTGTTTCCTTAAGTATCCGATGCTAATCGAAGTTAATCGTGCAGATTTGGTTAGATTCGTTATAGTCACTCACGGCAAAGGGCTGTAAGCTCCTAGAGACGTTCGATTTAAGTAATAGTGATCAGCTCTATCTATTTACAACCGTCGTCTATCGCAATCAGTAAGAGAAATCGATACAACCAACTACACAACCTGATGTTTACGATTTAAATACACATCTTCTCGCTTCTACGTCAATTCGCTCAATCAGTTGATCTATACTTTATGTGCAATCGCGAAAATCCTTCGATATCTGAGGAAGAATATCAGCTATCTTACCAAATAGTCTACAAGACAACATCGTTTGACTAGATCTGATGATTTCTAAGTAATCAATTGAAATATCTCTGCCTCTTGTTTGAAAGAAAATGAAGTTGATAATGAAACTGAAAAAAGAAAAAAAGAAAGAAAAATGATTTAATGGTTTTTGGTGTAACTGATGGTTCATATCTACTAAACAGGTAATGTAAATGGAATAGTTTAACATCCATCTATAAATAGGCCATCTTATCTGTTTAGATTGGAAGCCAACGACAGCATTTTGAGGAATCATTGACAGGCGATGAAGTCACATAAAAAGAGTCCATAATCACAACTGTCACATTTGACAAAAACGTTCCACAGCAACAAATTGTTAGCCCCACTAAAACAGGACACTGCCAGCAACATTTCTTCGCGATCATTTGTTCCAATACCTCAATCACCATTTACGACATTACCCAATCAATTCAACCCTTTAAAGGTAACCCACTTAATTACTGTCCGTTAAGCCAATCAGCCAGGCTAACAACTGTCTAATAATAAACCAGACGATTCACGATTCTTCGCAGCATTTCATGTACTTGCTAGTACAGTCAATGCCCAGCATTACCTGACCTCCCCTTCTCATACCTCTTCATCTATGTTCGAGGGGTCAGGTAAAGCTGGGTACTTGCTAGTACTAGCAAGTTCGCACGTTCATACAAACGGTAGGTATTTGTAACCGATGTAAATTCCTCAGCCAGCTAGGAGCCGACAGGATAAATGGTGGAATGTCACCTCTATGTGTACCATTTAAGGTTTACGCTAGTTCTTGTTGCTAATCGAGGAGTTAAAGGGAAAATGCTTACTGTTTCTTTTAAGTGGATGTTGTAGACGGTTTTATTGGTTTTTGAAGAATTATTGGGGCTAGAACACGTTTTTCTTTTCTGCAATATGGGCCAGCTCTTGACTTCAATCACGCCTGTAGAAAGCTATAGATGAGGTCTATGTTGGAACTAGCGTGACCAAAAGATGCCTGTTCAGTCTTGCTTCGAAGGCAAACACATAAAATATACCTAGATAACGGAAGTGTCACGATCCGTATAAAAACCAAGTCTGCCATTTTTTCACTACCTAATACGAGTATGACGTCATAAGGACTTTATATGTAGTTACTAAACAAACAAGTTTCTGTACAAAATCGACTACGTTTTTGTTCTTTAAATGTCAAGAATTAATAAACACCATTTATCATTTAAGAATTAAGTTTTTGAACTGTTACAATTTCATTCTTAAGGATTGGATACATGCAACTGGGATAAACCTAGTTACTAGCACCACGGATAATATTTTCATTAAAATTAATAAATAAATAAAATAGGAATCGCAATAACGCTTGCACAGAAAGAAAACCCCGCTCATACAAGTACATCCGTGTACAAATATTTTCCACCGAATCTCAAGCACCTATTAGTTTATATCAGACTTAGCCGGTCAAGCACCCACGATTCCTGATTAGCTACACCGTCTGCCCGCGGCTCACGAATTATCACGAACTTTGCCGATTATGGCCGAAGACAGCCTCGCATTTAAATTACCGGAGTAATTAATTAAGAGGTGTGTATCAATATGTTTAGTTACTGAGCCGTAAACCACACTTAATGCTTTACGTCCATTCAATTAAAGTTAAATAAAAAGGAGTTTAGTGCAATTTTTACGGAGTGTCGGATTATTTACTTTATAGCTTGATCTAACTCCGCGTACGTACGCACGACAACCAATCAAACTACAAAACCACATTACGCTGATCTCTCATCGTAAAGGAAGCTTATACAAATTGAGGTCAGTTTGTACTGGATATTTACAGTTTGTTGTGTTGCGGTGTCTACCTAAGGCGTTCCCTTGTTCATATTGCTATTTGGTAGTGTTTGCCATGACTGCATAATCCGATGCTTGAATGTGTAAAAAATTACCAACACCATTTTTCTCATATTACCAACCAGAATCTACCAACAGATAGTTCGTCACAAGAATCAATCAAAACAAACAATATTTTTGTCAGAAAGGCTTCGCATCATTATCATAATAATTAATAAGAATTATATATTATGTAATTTTATATAATCTAACAATTTTCAGTGCCCTTACAGAGTGCATGTATACATTAATAATAGACTTAAATTATTGTAAGAAATGGTTAATTCAATTCAATTTGCAATCAATTTCGCAATTTTCATCTAAACTAATAGGTATTATAATGAGGAAAGGTAAGATTTTTTTGTTTGTTACGAGTACGATATAGCTCAATTTTTAAGGGTATAATTTAGACGGCCATTAAAAATATTTTTAAAACTCTAAGCCTAGGCACCAAATAAAATTTTTGGTTCCTAAAATGGATCAACGGTCACCAAATTCTATCCAACTCAAAGATTAATATTACTACCAATTTTTAGGGGCGGCATGGGCACCGGGCCGTAGGCCGACGAAGGAGGCCGGCGGAAGCCCGGCACTTCGGGGACAGAAGATATTAGTGTTATTTAATATGCGAGCGAAGCGAGCGCGCGTTGAAAAAGCTTTTGCTTTAGGCGACGTACGTTCGACGTATTTGGTGACCATTAATCCATTTTGGTAACCGTTTAGAATTTTTTTGGTTGCGAAATAGGTACTTTTTTGGGCGGTGTTTAAACACAAGCCAATTTTTAATATGTTGGATAGTCGATTTATCGAGAAAGGTTCTAAGCTATATTATGTGACGCAGACGAAGTTGCGTGGGTCAGCTAGTTCTTTATAAATGTTTAGTGTAATTAATAAGAATTAATATTATATAATGACTGTAATAATCTAATAATTTTATATCCAGCAATTTGCATCGCCCTTACAGGGTGTATGTTAATACTGTGCCATGAAATTTTAATGCATGCCACTAACCAGTGTTGTACATGTAAGCATATATAAATAAATAATTCTCCTGCCCGTATCCCAATTTATTTGGGGCGGCGCAGCATGTCTTGTTCTTCCATACTTCTCTATGTCTCGTCATGTCAGCAGTCACCTCCTTTCTAGCCATATAATCCTTCACACAGTGTATTCATATTTTCTTTGGTCGTCCTCTACTCTTAAAGCCATCTATATTCATACATACATTGCTTTTTCTACATTATCACACCTACTGGAATAGACCACACAACACATGTAAATTGTTTTATCTCAATTCAGGTCTTCATGACAGCATAATGCTTTGGGTGAGCGTACCCGAATCAGTTAGCGTGGGTACATTAATAAGCACCTTCTAATCTTATGGGAAACACAAGTACAGTCAACGCCCAGCATTACCTGACCCCTCATGTAAAGAGGCAAGTGGCGTGAGCTGAGGGGTCAAGTAATGTTGGGCGCTGAGTATACGCTGGGTCGCTGGAATTGTGTTTACCTACTAATGATGGAAATTAATGCATTCCTCACCTCATGGTGGTGTGTAGGGTTTTTGGAGTTTCCAGAATAAACTATGCTTTGTATTCTCTGCATAAAATACATAGCTTTTACTGTCGTAGATAATCTGTCTTTTTCCAGCGGTAATCTTTGGTGTCTATTTATATACTGCCTTGCTATTTATACTTTGTTGATGAATGGAATAAGGATGAATGGAAGCAGACCAAAAAAAGGATAGATGGATTGTGTGAGAAATTAAATGAAAGAAAAAGGAGTAAGTTGGATTGACAAGGGAAAATAGAAGAATAAAACATGTAACGGCGACCCTAAATAACATGGGACAAAGTCAGAAACCCCTGTTTCATCATCATTTTCCGAACGGTTAAATTACAAGTGAATGCCCGCGGTGAGGGAACGTCGTAAAAAATCAAAATATTTTCACACAATAAAAGATTAATATTAACAACGAGAAATCATCTATATTCCAATAGCCATAGACCACCACAATTAAATACTGTGTTATTTGAACCTGAGCATAAAATACCATAACGCATCATATTCTATGTACCCAAGTACATAGTCCGATAAAAATCACATCTATTTATAGAACTCCGTCACGGACAAGGAAAATTCTTAGTACGAGTTTTCGCGTCAACAATATCCGTTTAACCTACGAGTATGTATGTAGAATATTGTGTGGTTGGCAAGGACTAGATAAACAGCAGAAATGAATATAGCATAGCCGTTTGTGTGAAGTTGTCGGAATATTTCTTCGTACTTTGTTCACACCCAAAGTGTACTCAAAGCTACACCATGTTGTCATCATCTGCCTAGCCTTTTCCCAACTATGTTGGGGTCGGCTTCCAGTCTGACCGGATGCAGCTGAATACCAGAATTTTATCGTCATTGTTTTCTCCGTTGATTTTGATGTTTCTTGCCATATCATCAGTTTTTTTTTTTTTCTACGATGACATTTTGTTGTGCCTTGTGGCATTAAGTCCGCCTATGTTCCACTCTTGTGCATGAAGTTTAATTAAATAAATAAATAAACATAATTATGCAGGCGCACAATACCCACGCATTTACTTAAAAAAATATTCGACTATCTGCAACCACCTATATCTTTTAGCTACTTCTAAGTGGTAAATCATGCATGATGCATTTTCCAATTCTGCACTTACCTAACCACGTGAGGTATGAAGTTAACACTCTGTTAGTTACGTACTCTGTGGCATAGGGTTATACATATATTTGCACCTTTAATTGATAGGTACCGCATGCAAAACAGTTAGTTCTTGTGAATAGTTATGGGTTTATTAAGTTAGGCCGATTTTTATACGTTGCTAGGAAAGTATAGACACTTTAGAATAATTATTAATCAGATTTATTCAGAAGGTACGTGTATTGTCAGTTTTATTCGTAATTTATGTAGATAAGGGCAATTGCTGTACTAAGTTAATATGATTTATTTGAGAAGACAGATATATATTCTTTTAATCTGTGGTTACAGATTAAAAGAAACATATTTACAAAGGGAATGATAAAAATATTAAATAAACTACTTAAAAATTACAATAAAAAAATAATTTTTCGTGCATCCTTTCACACAAACTCAAACATACGTCTACTAATGTCGAGGCAAATAAATCACACTCCGATCTGCCATTCATCATCAAGTTCGCGGTTACCACTCAAGAAATAGATGCATTCACCTCCCCAGCCGAAACATGGGGTAATCAACCACCAACTTCCAAACTGCAGACTCATCACCATTCTCTTGCCCTTATCCCAATTCATTTGGGGTCGGCGCAGCATGTCTTCCTCTTTCATACTTCTCTATTTTTCGTCATCTCATGAGACACCTCCTTTCATACCATATCATTCTTAACACAGTCCATCCATCGTTTCTTTGGTCTTTCTCTACTCGTATATCCTTCCACATTCATATTCAAAATCTTCCTCACGACATTTTCCTCATTCCTCCACATCACATGCCCATACCACGACATCTTTTCAGTCACCGGCGCCACTTTCAGACTTCAAACTGCAGACTGCTACTGAAAAATCTATACATATAATAAATCTGTAGAAAAATCTTTTTTGTACATCGAAAATATTTAAAAAAGAAATTGTCAGGGTATTAAAGTATAACTAACAGAACACATTTCCAGCATTTTTGGAATTTTTGTCTGTTTGTCTGTTTATCTGTTTATCTGTTTATCTGTTTGTCTGTTTGTCTGTTTCGATGACTAAGCATCACGTCAAATTTACGAAACGAATGTAGATAACTTTTATACATAAATATTGTGCGTAACTTGGGCTATTACTTAGTCTTTGTTTCATCGTAATCGGTGCTCTCTATCAAAAGATATATGCATTTATAGTTTTCAAGAAGAACTTATCATTATGGTCAAGAATGAGACAAGCAACGACATCTATTGAACGAATATGGTACTTATTATTAATAAATGCCTTCACAAGATAACTTTAAATAAGTAATGATAGCAAAAGGTACGTAGATATTAGTCTAAATGACGCTGTTTTCAAAATCTACATAGCCTAAACCCTACAGTGTGTTTGATCGCTCTTTTTTAGCAGTTTATCTTCGTCTTCGACAGATGGCGTTATTCATTTGATGTCATTTTCTAAACCGCGGTGTTATTAAATAAACATATGTTTCATGAATAGTCAACAAATAAAGATTTACCAATTACACAGTATAAAAATACTATTTTTTTTAAACTAAATTAAAATTGGATAAAACCCACGGCATATTTTGTTTGTACCGTGTGGGAATCGAACCTGCGACACGCAGTGCTGTTAATCGTCCAGCCACTGCACCAAACATGTCTTTATATAGATGTGGTGTGTTGTTAGCCCTATGTGTCGAGGCCGCGGTATTTCTTTCGAACAACCCGCAGCCCCGACGGGCGTCGGTCCTTGGGAGCCCCTTCAATGTTGCTGATATCCCTTTGAGACGCGCGTGGAACACGAACGCGCCTCCATCGTCATAGGACTGACGAACGATTAACTAGCCCGTTACTCACCGTTCACAGGCCCGAGCCTACGGTGGCCGGAAGCCATCACGTGGCCCCCGATGCCCGGAGCGTCTCCCGCGGCGGCTGGGAAGAGGGATTGTGTCCCTCTTACGTTCACCTCTTACGCTAGCATTACTGCTTCGCAGAAGGAGGTGACGGCGTTCCATTTCAGATTCGATGTCCCAGACTCGGTACAGGTACCTCTCGAAACAGCCTCTAATCCCCCCTTTTTTGTGGTTCGTAAATTATCAAATGACTCATCCCGCTCTGGGCGGAGCGGAAGAAAGTGTCAGACTTCTACTGACTAAAAACCACCCACGTTTCTTCTTAGCTCTTAGTGTTTCGGGGCCGTGGTATCTCTTGCGGACTACCGTCAGCCCCGGCAGACGACGGCAGCAACAATTAACCCCAAAGGACCCCTTAATTGTTGCTGACATTATCTTTGAGGCGCGCGTGGAACACGAACGCGCCAACGACAGTACCTGTCGACTATAATGTACCTGTTTCAAATTTCTTCAAGATCCGTTCGGCCGTTCTGACGTGGTTGATTAACAAACACCCATCCATATAAACTTTAGTATTAGACATAGTCAGTACTTTGCATTACCCTCTTCTTATTTTCTACAGCGGCAGTAAGTTAACGCAGGGCAATGATTTAACGTACTTTTATCTAAGCGACGCATTTTAGTTTCCGACAAGCACGCGAACGAAGTCGCGGGCACAGCTAGTTCCTAATAAAAATCCAATGACACTTAATAAAGTCCTGTCCTGTCCTGTCCTGTCCTTGTCCTTTATTATTATAAAGGACTATCAAACTGGGTATAAACACATAGCCATTCTCCGATCACCGTCAGGCACCAAACCTACCTACCAAACTCGACTAACAGTACTTTAAGTACCAAAACCTCCGGTCTACTTCAATTTCAAGTTGTTTTTTATCTCGGACATCAATCCATCATAGTCGAAACTCACTTGTCAAGCAGAGGGGCCGGAAAGCCGATTGATTTACAAGACCATGCTCTTATAAACAGGTTGTATTTAAACTTCTAGGGTCGTTGAACTGTACGAAACACATAATAGATCTGTGTGGTGTCGGCTAAGAGTGGCGCGGCTTTTTTAGATGGTGTTTCAGTTTGGTGCGTTAGATTTCTTGAAAGGTTAAGTTGGACTGGAACAGATAAATTCCGGACTAAACCAAAAGTTGGGTTCCCGGCATTGAAGGTGTTAACGTGCTGGGGCTGCGGGTTATTGGGGCTTCGGGTTGTTCGAAAAACCTACCGCGGCCCCTGACATCAAGGGCTAAGGAGAAACGTAGGTGGCTAGTTAGTCAGTAGAAGTCTGACACTCCCTTCCGCTCCGCCCAGAGCGGGAGGTGTCATTTGATGATTTCCCACCCTAAAAAAAAAGGTATTAACGAGCTCACCGAAACAAGGAGGAAACTCAGTGGACCCATCCACAAAACAACCAAAGCGTGCGTGGCTTAACCTGAAGATTGATCCGAACGAAATCATTATTTAGCCATGAGATTCAAAGCCTCCTCAACATACCCACTTTTTAATATTTAAAGAAGTGTCTCATCATAATAGTTTTCTATATAGTTTCAGGATCTGGCTGTTACTGCCCGCACATTTTCTGCACTTATATATGAGTCACGTAAGTAAGTAACTATCACTTACTCATCACTTGAACAGCTTAGCTCCAATTCACGTGCTCCTACGCAAATAATTTCAAATATAATTACGTAGGCGGCAAAGTAGCCTGGCCTGTTAGCAAGGAGCTTCGCAGAATTTCTCTTTATGGCTGTTGATTTGAAACTATACGAGCGCACTGGTAAAATGGAAATTATTTTCTGTAACTAATTCGTTAACTTTAAATTATTATCGCTCTCGATAAATTAACTTCATAGAAAGGCAAATTAATTTTGTTTGAGATACGTACATATATTTTGTAAAAAAATACCTCTCACACTGTTTTACACAAAATCATTCTTCAACTGCCATTCATCATCATTCTCTTGCCCATATCCCAATTCATTTGGCGTCAGCGCAGCATGTCTTCTTCTTCCATACTTCTCTGTTTCTCGTCATCTCTTGAGACACCTTTAACATTCTTTAACCAAATCAGCATGTCTTCTTCTTTCTAACTTCTTTTTTTATTAGTCGTAATCTCAGAATTCGCCTTTCAAACCACTTCATTTTTCACATAAGGGTGAGCTTATTGAATCACATCCCTATGGTGTCGTCCGTTCCGTATGGTGTCGGACGTAAAGAATTGCACCATCCCATATCTTCCCATGGGTGTCGTAAGAGGCGACTAAGGGACTTAACAGAGAATGGGCAGCAGCGTTCTCTGTGCCTTTTATAACAACCATACTGCTATCGCCAACCCGCCTGCCAAGCGTGGCGATTATGGCAAATCCTCACCTTCTGGGGGAGGCATATGTCCAGCAGTGGACGTCATATGGCTGAAATGATGATGATGAATGATGATTGCAATCAACCGGGCACAAATCCAGACTCCGAAGCAATTACTGAAAAATGCCTCATGGAAATACAAAATATCACTTTGCTCGAACTAGGAATCGAAACCAGTACCTCATACTCACCAGTTGCGATTGCAACCACTAGAGCAACGAGGCAATCATCATCATCTGCCTATCCTTTTCTCAACTATGTTAGGGTCGGCTTCCAGTCTAACCAGCTGCTGAGTACCAGTATTTTACATGGAGCGACTGCCTATCTGACCTCCACAACCCAGTTAATACTAGGTAATAGGATACCTCTTTGGTAAGACTGGATATCAGAAATACAGGTCACTGACTACCTGTAACGACTGCCAAAGATCTATTATGGCAGCCGGGACCAACAGCTTCACGTGCTTTCCGAGGCACGGAGGAAACTCGCTATTTCAGCTTTACCTAAAGATCGACCCGAGTGGCAGTTCTTATTAGGCCACGAGCTCCAAACAACGAGGCAATCATAAACGCAAAACACTCGAAACCGTTTTAAACTAACGAATCTCAACATCATCTACCCAACAAACAAGTAAATGGAAAATCCCCTAAACAGTCGTCCGTTTTATGGCAAGTATAATAGTAAAAATATTTACAATAATTTTTATTCAAAAATAAACCAACAACCGGTTACTGCGTTCCGAGTTGTATCGTAGAAGCACCTAGCAACCAATCATGGGCGTTATCCTGAGTCTCGACAACCAGTTTCTCTAATTTATGGATCTATGCATCTATCAGATGTATTCAACGATTTGAATCTTATGAGATGGAGTCGCAAGATGGGTAATGTAGTGTGAAAAGTATTAAGAAGTGAATTGGAAACGAGGTAAAATAATTATTATTTTGTCGCTTAAAAAGTACATACCTAAGTATATACAATTATACAAATACATTTATATGAAAGCTGTAGAGATAACACAAACGCAGGCAGCTTTAGAGATGTCTGTAGATATTGTAACGTGACAAAACTCACAAAATTCTTAGACTTTTATGACATAGAGTTAGGTCATAAAAAAATCACATTTGGTAAAAGGCAAGATGTTTCAAGTGTGATACCAAAAACCTACTGTAAAAAAAATCATGGCGAAATGTGGGTGTACTAATTGGTACACCTCTGCCTAACCCTTCGGGGATTACAGGCGTGATGTTATGTTATGTTATATTAAAATCAAGCAGGACCACGTAGAACCAATGCCGCAATACTCCCAGATGTTTCGCAAAATGTACTATTTAACTTTTCCCCTGCAACATGTAATAGTATAACGCAATTACATTCAATTCATTTGTTACAAATAAACCATATACAAATGAATGGACTTCTCACAATATTTATTAGATCTTTTCAGACGATAGTGATGTATTGACGTTGATATTTATTGATCATAATTACAGACGCGGTTTCCACGCTACAATAAAAGATGTAAAAGAAAAAAGATGGGTGTTTCACCTGCTTATCGTACCTATAACATGTGGACAAACAAGTTTCATAGTGACTATGTATCTTTGTGTTTATTTTAATAACAGGATGGACAAATCTCTAGATTATAACCGTCGAAGTCAACTTGTTTTCTTTGATTGAATAATATCTGAACCAAGAAATTATTAACTAGTTTCAAGGAATACAGAAACGATTTTTCTCATATGTTTTTTTGTAAATAGCTCCTTTTTTTACACGACTGCCCAAAAAAAAAAGAGTGTTATTTGGAGCATTAAATACTATAATAAACTGAAAAACTCAGCGCACCAATTCTGTCCTCGTAACCAAAAACACAGTAATTTAATTACAATAGATTCCAGTTCTCGGAGAGGAGATAAAATATATTCATATTTATTCATTTTAACAACTGCAATGTGTATATACTCCTCACAACTACCAAAATTCAGAACTTTCATATCGTTTTTCTGCAAACGACTTCAAAATCGAAATCATCTCAATTCAGATCCAATCGTGCTGATTCCAAAACTCTAACACAATAAAAGCTGCAGAATATTCCTCGCGATAAATTGAAAGATACTCGTATATGTTTAGTTCAAGATTAAACCAAACTAATAGCACACTACTGTTCACCGTTTACGATATCATATCTCAATGATTATCTTATTGCTATTTATGAAGTAATTCTGTCGTAGATTTTCCTAGTAGCCGCACAACCATAGGGTTACTATTGTGAGATTTGAAAAGTCATTATAATAAATGAAAATCGGTTCATCCGTTCGAGAGCCACGATCCCATAAAGAAAGACAAACAGAGATACAGACACACACGCCAAACTTATAACACCCCTCGTTTTATGCGTTGGGGTTTAAAAAGCCGAACAATTGCACAAAATCCGCCTATTTTATTTTTTCATCGTTATTTTTTAATTTTTCTGTGCAATCAATCAACTCAGCTTATCGTAGACCACTAGATAAGCTCTCAATAGCTTTGTTCTATTTTGAAAAATATCCGCAGTCTATTTTCAAAAATAACAAGGTCGGGATAAATTCTGCCGTCCTGGTACAAAAACCTGGACATGACAACCCTACAGACTCCCTAGGACTTACATCTATAGCGGTCCGAAGTGCAAAATTATATTGTTCTTATCGGCCCTATCTCTAGTGCTACGCCGACCTCACACTTTCCATCGATATGGCATTTAAACTTATACGCGGTACTTATTCTTTAATAAGGCACTAAGAGCACACTATTATAAACCCGTTTCCTTTAGTTTCTCTTCATACGTCTGTATTAAAGGCGGTATTAAAGTTTTCTAGACACTTTTAACTACAAAGTAAGTTTCTTTAGCGAAATGGTTTAGCTTGAAATGTTTCTTTCACATTCTGGTTGCCAAAATTTCTGTATATTCTAATGTATTATAGATTGGCTTTTTTCATCTTCGGCCAAAAACCAAAACTCGAGAGTCAAACCTGAATAGATTTCATGGGCACTTTAGTCTGTCGAGCCTTGATACAAGACGTCAACTCATACAGTGGATCGTCCAATGCCTTGACTCAGACCTCTGCATCTTCCTTTTGGGACTGGCGTCATGCCAGCCACACCTTTGCCACCATAACCTAAATATAACTTATTTATTTCACATACATGCACACTACAAAATGACAGAAAATGGGCGCAGCACACTGTTCGAATTGATCATTTCCTATGAAGATGAACCGGTAAAAATACAATTTCTTCCCTACAAATGCAAATCTTTTCTATTCAACTCATTCACAAACACACGATCACTTCTCGGCCCACACTGTTCACCCACATTCCCACAACAAGGATACAAATATCCCAATCACAATAACTAATACGATTTCCCCGGGCTAGGTATGCATTGATACATTTTGTTTTCGTGTTTTCTTCGCAAACATATTTCTCATATTTGACGTTACTCAAAACCGGCGCATATTTCAACGGTATGACGTAATGTTTTGCCCGGGGCGTTTCGCCCATTTTGTATAAAACTCTTACTGGAGGAAAAATCAAAGTTAGGTACAACCGTACACACAATATAGCGAGTTTTAGAAATGCGAGGTCATTTTAGTGGATGTTGAGCAGACCATCAAGTTGAGTAACGTTCTTTAAAGGACCAACTTTTTAACAGCCACTTTTGAATTGTCGAAACAAAGACAACAATAAAATAAAGCGACAGTCCCAGTCACAAAGCATAATAACTTAGCTGTAGCAGACGTTTTGGTCAAGTAAGAATTGAAGTTTCACAGGGGACAGTCGATTAGCTGATAAATTTTCATGAAGTTGGCCCCATGTAGAATGATTTTTCGGTACCTATGTGGTCGGATCCACAAACTTAAATATGACCAAGTATTTCTGAAATACGCTGTATAATTCAGAACTCATTCTGCAACCCAAAGTTACGGCATCTGCGCCGTAAGGTTCAAGATTTTTGGTAAAGCGAACGAGAACGAGTGGTTCTCGTTGGGATAAGCTGGTGTTAAACCAATACAGAACACTTTTAGGTTGCGGATCCACCAGAGACGTGACGCAGGGAAGAACTAATCACATGGTTTACATGCTGCGCATCCTCACTCATCTCTGGTGGAGACACTGTCTATAACGCTGATGCCTGAACATTTCAACAAAACAGCGCCAATTCAAACGCAGACCAACTTTAGAACAAAACCTAACAATACTGCATCAGAAACTGTTACACCACCGTTCTACGTTTGATTCCGACTTTCTATGTAGACAATAGAGGGCGGGGGAGTCGGGTCGCGTTCGTGACGACTCGGCTAACTCCGTGACTGCGCGTGACACATGACTCATCTATCCGATCCTATTGGCACGACTGGCCTACGTATTTGTTTTGAACTTTCTCGTGATTGTGAAGGTAGATTGGATTTTGTGTTAGAGATTTGAATGTCGAACGCCGAATTATGACGTAATAACCGTCTGACATTTCCTCAAGATTTGCAGAAGAAGACTTAATTTGAGGAATGATGAGCTTTGAAGGTGTACTTACCGGAATGATCCTGAAGAAGATTAAAGGCTTTTTCTTCCACGTGTCTTCAAAATCTATAATGTGTGTTTATCTCGCAAATATGAAACCTCCCTTTACATTATTATTTATTATGCGTGATGATTGCGGCCAAGAAACATAGGGTCATCTGCGAATATGCAGAATTATATTTATTGAGCACCAGAAACAGACTATATAAACATGAATTTTAAGATATTTTGCTAAACTGTTTAATCATAATATCAGGACTCCGTCAAGAAAATTATATCTGACTCATTACTCACGATGTTTTAAGTTAAAGTCCACGACACACTTCAAAACATAAAGTCTATTTCACACCTACGACGTGTGCTAGAAAGTGTAGCCTAACAAAAGGTCAACACAATGAGAGTCGCTCCTTGACCTTTACCTACAGAAACAATAAAGACATGTCAACACAGTCTCAGCTACATACATACTAGGTCGCGTGGCTTCACTCGCTCCATTGTATGAGAACTCTTTTGTCACACTTATGTAAGCTGTCGTAAAGAAGTGCTTATTTGGAGCGGAAAAATCTGTGCAGTGCCACAGGGAATCTGTTACTTACAGTGTTACAATAATCATTCATCTAACAGAATCTGGAGTAATGTTGAGATTTACTTTACTGTGTAATATAACATAACATAACATCACATCACGCCTGTAATCCCCGAAGGGTTAGACAGAGGTGTACCTAATAGTACATCCACATTTCGCTAATTATGTTTTGTTTTGTTTTTTGTTGTTTTTTATTTTAACGAAACATATTATGAGGAATGTCTCAGTTGCAGTCACGCATTTTGGATTTATGGCAGTTGACGATTGATAGCAATATGTTTGCGCTATGTTACATAATTATGACTTAAACAGAACTGCCGAAATGTGGGTGTACTTATGGGTACATATCTGCCTAACCCTTCAGGGTTACAGGCGTGATGTTATATCATGATTTCATTAGCTGAAAAAAAAGCAAAAACTCGGAACAGAAGAACAGTGCCTATTTGGGCACGAACCCAAGCCCTACACTCGTAAATCATGGCGGTTTACACTGAGTCACCACAGATCTGCGTGTGTTTGCTTCACAGTAAATATATGAATGTCCCACAGGGAAGTGGAAATTATGTTTTTTCCTACTCCTCTGCTATTATTTTCTGATTAATTTCGTTGCGGGATCCAAGACAGTTTAATCGTTTCTCTGGGACTTCGTCGGGCTTCATTGTCTCGACGCTTTTCTTGTGGTCGCCACTGTTGATTCTGGCTTACAGAAGTTACAGTGGTTTGGGAATAGTGTGGCGGGCTTGTCCCAATTATTATATGAATGTCCCAAACTAAGGAATGGGGCTTAATTCTACTCAGCCTCTGCAAAATAATTCTAGGAAAATTATAATTTCCTGGATCTACTGCAAAGATATATGATTTATCTTGGTAGACTGTGGCAGTGTGGTCTTACCTTAATTCCCTTGTGTTCAAAGCTTAACGCCGTGTGCCGTGGAACTGTCAACATTTTCCCAAATATTTTTTTCTTTGAAGTATTTTCCCAAGCACTTAATTTCTAATTTAAGCAAAGTAGTAGGTAAAACACACACAGTAGTAGTAGGTAATCACATGACTTCCATTTATTGTAATTCACAACAACAGCTTTAATAAAAGATTTTAAAAATATTTTCGAGCAAACAGCGAGAACACAGCAAAATTGAATTTACGAATCTATACAAAAATATTTCAAATATTTCCGAGAAACAACAGAACGCAGAATAATCGCATTCAAAATCGCATCGATTCGAAATTTGAATTTATATAAAAATGTATTGCATTGTGACGTCATCGCGATTTTATAACCAGCCAGCAAAGAATGCGAGAATTTCACCTCGCGATTTTATTCGTAAATGTAAAAAAAAGGTTTCATTCTGCAAAATGTCCTCAAAGTTAAGATTGTATCGGAGAGGAGGAAATATAAAGAACCGTTGTTTGTAATGTTTGCTCGATCTGAATCCAATCTCGGGTTGTATTCCCACAGGCCATCCAGTGTACTATGCTCGTGGCTAGTTTTATCCGCCAGAGACAAACAACATAGCCTTTTCTGCTATAGAACTTTCCCTGCTTCAGCCGATTGAAGGTTTGTGTTGCCAATATTTTGTTTCACTTATCTAAAAGTATCGTGGTGTGTTTAACTGAGATAAGCTTAAAACCTTTTTGGAGGTTTCTGTTTAAGATCAGGTTTGAGTATTTTTGTATCAGGCGGCATACAATCTCGAAAACACTTATCGAGAAGAACAAAATTTGTAGGCCATTTCTTGAGTAGCTAAGAGGTACTCTGGGAGGATCACGTTCAGCACATAACATCACGCCCAAATTCCCGAAAGTATCCATGTAAGCACAAATCGTATCCAAGTCATTTTATTGCCGTTGGCTAAAGTTTAGTTCGGCAAAAACTACAAATCATAAAAGTTAACATAGCAATAGAGACTGATACTGTTAGCTTGCGTCAATTCACGGCTGGGCAAAGGCTCTACCCCATAACTTCTAGTTCTTCCGATCCAGGGGTAAAGTGAATTGAAAATCATGTCAACACTATCGTCTACATCATTTTTCAAATTTTCAAAGTACACATACGGCCGAATAAAAAGAAGCCATCATTGAATAAGGATCGTGCGCCATACGCCACACCCAGTTTTAATACAATAAAAACTATAATATTCCCACAGCTAGGACACAGGCCTCCTCTCTTTGAGATTAAGTGGGCCATCATCCACCACGCGGACACAGAGTGAGTTGGTGGATGTCAGATCTCTTAATTTTTTTGGTTCTAGAACATGCTGATTTCCTCACAAGTCTTCTTTCGCCGATGTGAAAGCTGTGTTGATTACTGATTGGTGAAATTTTCCCGATTCTCTTCTTCTCACAAAGGATAAAGTTACGCAAAATCATGCGAACACTGACAACCAACCGTCGTTTTTTTCTAATCGTACACTTATGGCCGACAAAAAGAAGCCATCATTGAAAGACTCGCGTATTGGCGAGCGAGTACATACGCCGCACCCAATTTAAATACAACAAAAACTTCTCAAATCACCTCGGATTTAGTTCGAGAACCACTCGTGTAGGCGGATTTCTTATGGGTGTGTGGTGTGAGTTGGACAATGTAGCGGGTAGTGAATAATTTGTGTGTCAACGGTTTTGTGAAAACGTGGAGAAGTAATGTTTAATTATGTTTTCATCAATCAAAGTTAAATTTTAGAGTATCACACATAATATAATGTGTCGCCTGCAATTCTCGAAGGGTTAAGTAAGGTTAGAGGTACACTTATAGTTCACATTTTGCCAGTTTAGAAGTTCATGATGAGCATATTTAACTCAAAGTGGCTTGCCAGATAAAGTATTGACTGAATCTTGTAAAACTTCGATTTTATTTGGCTCCTATTATATTTGACCATTGTATAATCAACTGCCTATTAAACGCAAGAAGTCAAAGTTGATCAAAGACTTGCTAACTTAAAACTATTTTTTGTTCTGTGTAAGTCCACAGGTTGACAGAAATCCGAAGTTATGAGGATTAAACTGTTTGTGTCATGAAACATCACTTAGTCAACTACATAGGCCATGAATTTGTCCAAAAAGCTGTTCATATGAAAACCGCTTAAGCTTTCCTCTCCGCTTCCGCTTCTTCTTATCCCACAGCCCCTCTCACGTGGGAGGTTGTAACGCTACATGTGAACGGCAACGCATCTGCATCAACAAAGTTCATCGACCCCGTCAGTATCACAGCGTTGTGAGAAGGTCATGAGTTTCGGCAAGTGCGAATAACGTTCGATTTGAATTTGAATTTCGTTGCAGCTAACGTTCTTTTATGGAACTGGTTTTCAAAATGGCGCTTGGTGTAGATCTTTGACTATGTATAAGTAGTATGTATGTGAATATGAAGTATGTAGATTATATGAACTTGTAGTATGTCTGTGAATACGTTGAATCTGTGTTACGTTTGAGATTAAGGTACGGAGTAGGTATCAACTGGGACGTGCAATCTCAGTGAGCTGGTAGGATTCGTGTTCGCTTAGGTATTCTCTTATCCCGTCGGGGCTGCGGGTTGTTTGAAAGAGTGCCGCGGCCTCAAGACAAGGACTAAGAAGGAACATGGTTAGTTTTTAGCCAGTAGAAGTCTGACACTCCCTTTCGCTCTGCCCAGAGCGGAATGGTTATTTGATGATTTCCCAGCCACAAAAAAAAAATTTGAAGGAATCAAAATGTTCACGAGAAAGAGTTTGTCTAGACAAAAATTCTTTTTCTACCTATCTAACAAAAGATAATCAAATCGATCTGAATCACCTACTGCTAGGTATAGGCCTTCCCTTTTACTACCCCACTTCCCGGTTCTGTGCGTCTTTTATCCAGGTTTGACGCAAAACTTATTTCAGTCGAAAAGCGTCCCAAACAAATGGACACAAGCAATGTTTTACGATAAGTAAATAGTCCACGTCGAAAAGGGTACATGTACCTGACCTCAAGACTAACTCATAAACTTATCATCTACCCACACCACACTTAATCGGACGAGAACACTCCATAAGTTGACGTAAAACAGTTACCTAAACAACTTGGGTTTTCCTTGTAGTTTCAACAGAAGATTTCCTTTTAGAATTCGGTTGTAGAGGAAAACGTGTGTACAAGACCTTGTAGGGAAATAAGGTAGCTTACTGATGAGTCAGACAGGACAAAAACTTGGAAATATTTAAAAATAGTGTCATTTCGATTTGTTGACTGGGGGCCTATGGGGCTGTCTTCTGCAGCAGGTAATGGTAATGTAGTCGGCAATTGTCTTGTGCTGTAAGCTAGTTGTGGTACCTGCAGGGATAAATGGTTTCATCTGCTATGAGTTTTTTTGATATAGCGCAGTAGGGGTTACTCCATGTAGATTTCTGCATGATGGCAGACAGGTAAAAGTAGAACAGTAACATTTTTTTACGGTGACGGCGACCGTACAAGTTATACATTTCCAGTATAACATGGCCTCCCTTTGTATAGATTTCCCGTACCATGAGAGATTCACATAAACTAGATTTGTTTAGCTTGATTGATGCAAGTTGTGGTTTCTGAAGATTGCTGTCAAATATTTTTACGTTAAATATACGGCTGCTAACGATTGGACAGCATAAAATTTTAGAAAAGCACATAAAAATTACTTTCATACGTTTATTATTATACAAAATTATACATTAATGTTTTTAAACGCACCGGAACAAAATAATTATTCAGACACAGCTTTCTAGAACTAACTATAATCGATATTAAATTCATAATGAGCGATAATTATAAGAATTATTAGTGTATAAAGTGTTATTCTACTTAAGATTCATACCTACTTGTAATGTGATATCATAATTCAACACATTTAACTAGGATTTGGATCGAAAGTTGTGTTAATTAATTTCTATGCTAATGACAGGAAATAATAATATTATGTCGATCCAATTTGTTGTTGATGATATTAAAGATAAGTTTAAGAAATTATTTGGTGATTGTGGAAATGTCAAAAAAATAAAAAGAGAAAATCCTTTTTGCACATTTTTCGCTATAATGAACTCTAATCTTTCATGAATTGACATGCATGGTCACATCTCTCATCCGAGGTTGTTCATCTTCATATGTGTACTGTGTAGCCTTTTCCAAACTATGTTGGGATACACTTCCAGTTTTCCAACCGGAGAAAAAACAAATAATTAAAAAAATTAAAAAATCCGCCCGCCATGTCAAACTGAACTAAATAAAAAAACAAGTCAAACTAACTAACGATACCTCATACATCAATATCGGTTCAGGGGTTTAGAAGTTATGGTGGAATAAAGAAACTCACAAACAAACAAACATACATACATACATGAACGCTAAAAACATAACACACTCTTTTTTTGGGGCAGTCGTGTAAAAAGTAATACTTCCAGTATTACCGAATGTAGCTGAATACCAATATTCTACATGTAACGCCTATCTGACCTCCATAGCCCGTTTGGTACTGAGCTATACGATGCCCTTGGTAAGACTAGTTGTCTTGTCAGACATTCGGGCCACGGACTACACTCGTAGTATGACCACTTAAAGTGTGCAGTTCAAGGTAGTGTTGCTTGTCAAGAAAAACTCATCGATATGTCGAACTTGGTAACTATAATTAATTTTTATTTTCAAAGAGATAAAATGACGGCGCGGTCGGCGCAGTGGCTGAGCGATTGGACTCCTGCGCTGCGTGTCGCGGGTTCGATCCCCGCACGGAACAAATATTTGTATGGCCTACAAATAGTTGTTCCGGGTCTGGGTATTTGTGTAGGTGAGTTTAAATGTTTGTGAACGCACCCACGATACAGGAGAAATTCCTAGTGCAACGTTTTTCTGGAAAAAAACAAAAATAATAATTTGACAGTCGGGAACCTATGGTTTAACGTACTTCACGAATTAAGTTGACTGACCCCCGTTTAAACTAAGCGTCGAGGCCTTTAAATAAAACAACTTATACTGATACTGTTAGCCTACATCCTCATCCCACGGCTGGGCATAGGACTCTCCCCATTTATGAGGTCTGCCGCGGCGCCTTCTAAAAACACTATTAGAATAAAAAAAATAGTACAGTCAGAGCCCAGCGTTACCTGACCCCTAGTTTAAAGAAGAAGAGTGTGTGTGTGGTCTAAGAGGAGGGGTCAGGTAATACTGGGCATTGACTGTACGAAAATACGCCGTCTCAATTTCAAGTAAGCAAGTCTAGCCCGATGACACAGTAAGTTACCTAGTCTTGATTATAAACTGGCCACATAAAGTGTGTTACACAGCGGCCCTCGTTATCTCCGACTAGTAGGTAAGCCCTGATATGCAGTGCCGGATTAACCCAGTAGCAGATACAATTTGCTACGGGCCCCGCGCTTACTTAATCCGCCACTGGTGATATGTACTGGCCAGTGGCCGGGGATATTGCCACATGGTAGGTAAGTAAGTAGCTACATCATTGCTTCAAGTTGTTACATCATTGCTTCAAGTTAATGACTCATTGACTCATGTGTCCCAGCTTGTAACTTGTCCGAATGAGTACAGTTTGATCGGTTGTGTGTAACTAGTTGACGTGGAGGGGGTAGGCAGAGACTTGTATCAAACCGTAGTACTTGTATTATGAAGAAGTGACTTAGCTTTACGTCAACATATCTGTAGTAGGGCTGCGGGTTGTTTGCAAGAGATACCGCGGCCTCGACATAAAGTGCTAAGAAGGAACATGGGTGGTTTTTAGTCAGTAGAAGTCTTTCACTCCCTTTCGTTCTGCCCAAGAACGGGAGGGGTTATTTGATGATTTTCCACCCCCAAAAAAAAAACGGTAACGATGAGTAGCAATGGATTTCTGCCGACTACGTTAGCATATGCATCCAAGAAACTTTTGCTTGCATCATCATCGCTGATATGGCTCAATTTGTCTAAGCTCCAGGACAATGTAGCAAAGTTACCATAAAGTTTGACTGACCAATATTTTTACACGTACTTGACTAATCTCGTTTTCGCCAAATTATGTGTTTTATACCCGAATTCCAAAAGGCAGAATTTTCATGACAGAATACATTTCAAATTTAAAATCGAACACAACGATGCAAAACGAATCTTTTCCACGTGTACGTGTTTCGCCATATACCTGTTCACTAACCTCAGTTTAACTTAATCATCTTCGACAAATAAAGACCGAAGCTACTCGTGTGTATTTTTTTTTTTTCTAATCACAACGTACTGGCCAGTGTCAAGTCGGTATAAAACATAGTTATAAAACCAGAATGAGAGTAAACAAGACTGTAAATCTTGATTAGCAACGCACGAGTGGGTAGGTAGGTACTGTTGGTAGCGGACATTAGCTTAACTTTAATTAAGTTAAGATAAACTTGAATATAAATACAAAAAAATAAAAAAAGAATATCCGGAACTTTAAAAAAAAATGCTTGTGAACGACTTTTTCGGGGTGAAAAATTACGCTTTACGGTAGGATTCCATGTTAAGTTTTCAAAACTCTGTGCTGATTGAATATTACAGAGGTCATGCAGGTAGGTATTTAAAGTTATAACATTAAAACTTATTCTGTTTTTTTTATTTTGTGAAAAACTTGTACCTAACTTCCGACCTCCAATTACTACATACAAGATTTTTATAACCAAGGTAATTACTTTTTCTCTAAAAGAGATTTTTACGCGGAATTTAATTTAATAAATCAACCAAATATAGAAATCCGGACTCACAAGATAAATATTTTTAAAAGACGTGAAAGGAAGAAAAGATGGTAATCTTGGATTCGTTAAGAGTGCGCCTCCACTGGAGCCCGGAAAAGTGCTAAATTGGAAAGATAAGCATTTTCCAAGGAGTCTTAAAGAACTCTTCTATCAGAATACCCATATCTTCATAAAAAAATCCACATTAAATACAGATAAACGATTTTAATAATACTAGTTTTGTACAAACTTGTAAATTGCGCTAGGTAGCACAGATACGTAAATGGCCCGCCATTTTTTTCTGACAAAAATTGTAGCAAGAATACCTTATAAGGTAGCAATGTGGGCAGATAACATGTAGTTCTTTAAATCAGTCCACTTCCTTTCCTTGTAGTGGGAGTATTAATAGATACCATATTAGGATGTTTCAAAGACGGATAGCTTTCTATTTGCGTAAGAATGAAAAACTTGGCCTTATCGCTCGATTTGACACATAAATAGCATACAAGGTTCTTATCGAATGCCTGTCGGGGCTGCGGGTTGTTCGAAAGAGATACTCGTCACAAGGGCTAAGAAGGAACATGGGTGGTTTTTAGTCAGTGGAAGTGTGACACTCTACCGCTCTGCCCAGCGGGAGGAGTCATTTGATGATTTCCCACCCCCCAAAAAAAAAGGTACTTACTGAACGAACAGTACGACAATAAGAAAAGTGAATGCGACGTTGATCTAGTGGTCGCAAGGGCGACTACTGAACATGAGGTCCCGGGTCGGGCAAAAAAAAAATGAAAAAGAAAAAAAGTGCAATAGTAGGTTTTTCCTCTAGGATTTTGTAGTACCAGCCACGGATTCTACATGTGTGCCCGGTTAATGGCCTTAGGTTCACCTCCTATTACATGGGACTGAGACATTACTGACGAATTGTGGGTGAACTGTTAGGTGCTGCGCTCTATCTAACCCTTCGGGGACCGCAGGCGTGATGTTATGTGCTAGGTATATCAAAGAAAAGTTTATAGCAATCTAAACTTAGCAAATTTTGTTTGTCGTCTTGATAAAATGAATCCTTAGCTTAGCTTAGATAACCAACAATCGTAAAAAAATATCAATTTTTTTGTTGTTTCTGGCAGTATGCTGAGCTGAGATCGTATTGGCATTATTAGTTTTAATAGTTAATTTTTTTGTATAATGTTAAGGTATTATTATTTTTAACCCCAAAAAAGCACAATTATCTTTCTTTCTAGAATCCATAAATGCTCTTTGCATCAACCAATAAAATCACAAACTCGTGATCACAATCACATGCCGCTCCATAGCAACGAAAACGAAATAAATTCCGAGAAATTCTCTCTCAACATTTCCAAATCGCGAAACTGGATATTAAAACAAAATGGTCACTTACAATATGTGTTGTGTAATGGCCGAGGCTTGTCTGGCGTCGCCTTTAATGGTGAGGCACGTGATTCGCGATGCCGATGCAACTCATTATGCAGCGCTGAAGAACGTGATGCCTAAGAGTAATGGGGGTTGGATTTGTGGTACTTGGATGATTTTTATGGATGTGCAGAAAAGTTTGGGTGAGGAGTTCTCTAACTATGTCCGCTATTTGAGGTATCTTTGGGAAACCAAGTACCTAACATGGCACAAGGGTAGGAAGCTGATGATTTGAGGATCCTTTACTTCATAATCGACCTGTAATGTCCCCACTCCGTTTTCTGTTCATCCCAGACTAGGCAACCACGCGAGCACTTTGGCGGATGTCACGTGTGTGTGCCAGTTATGTCATAATGATTTCTTTTACCACTTTTTTACTTAAATGCCCTAAAAACTCCTCTGAGAGGTAGTGTCGTCAGTACATTAATTAAATGACACCAAATTTTTGGCAAATCAAGAGCTAAATAAGTGCAATATTCACTATCTTTTTCACAAACTCGAGGCCGCCGCACCTCTGATTTTCCAGATTCATGTGAGTATTGTGTAATTATCACTTTTTTTTTTTTGGCGGCTGGAAAATCATCAAATAACCCCTCCCGCTCTTGGGGAGAGCGGAAGAGAGTGTCAGACTTCTACCGACTAAAAACCACCCATGTTCCTTCTTAGCCCTTGCGCCGAGGCCGCGATATCTCTTTCGAACAACCCGCAGCCCCGACGGGTCGAACAACCCGCAGCCCCGACGGGGTGTAATTGTCACTTGCTTCGGTTTAGGACTTCAACCAAACTAGTATCCCTGAGAGATACTGGCATGCAAAACCAAGTCAGGGGCCCCTAGGCGATATCAAAACTGTGACACCACGTTAGACATTAAAAAAAAAAGAAAGGAGGTAACTCGTTCCTAGACCTCGCAAACCCGAAAAGAATCATTTAACCAAAACAAATCGTACACGAAACAATCAGTCCTTTCTACCTCATAATCTTTGCGTTGCATGCAAATCCAACGTCGCAACGAAAGGCTTATCTGCGAGGCGTGGCTCCGATTTCTCTGCGACATTTCTCTGGGTGCGTGCATATTACTAAAGGAACAACATCGTTATTGAAACGCTACACTGATATGTATCCTTAATTAGTTGTCTGTTTAGGCAAATTGCTTGCTTTGTCTTATCTTGGGAATGGAGTTTCATATCTGAGCTAATTTGGTTTAGGAAATATTAGTTGAAAGCTTGGTAATAATGAAAGTGGTTTTTAATCAACTTGCAAAAAAGTTGGATAAATTGCACTTCTCAGGAAAACATCTTTCGTGGATAAATAAGGCAGGGCTTAGTGCGGGTTTTTTATACTTATCTATCGCGTTAAATTCAATTTATTTTAAGTTTTTGCAGGCCGTTATCCAGTTGTATATGTATGTATGTCTGGTGTACACCAGACATCCCTAAATCCTCACGAACTTTCGCATTATTTTATAATATTAGTAGGAAGTAGGATAATAATATGTTTTAGAATTATTGTAAGCAGTTTTTCAATGAAGTGTTAAATTTTTTTGGCCCCATATAATAATAATTTATTTGGAGAGAAAATCGTAACTTGAAACTGACCTTAACCCCTTGCTAATCAAATGGGCTTTATTTATAATGAAGCTAGGAACTTCACTAAGTCTTGTGGCTCTTATCAAAGTTATGTCTATCTGATGGAAGCTCACATCGTGACGTCACGACTTTCAATCTATGTGTGTATCAATGAGCATAGTTCATTCTACTTTAACTTGTTTATGAGGTTAATTTCGGTATCAGATTGGTAGAATATGTATGATTTTGGATGCAACTATAAAAGCTGGTGTCAATCACCAGTCCCTGATGATTAAGGGAGAGGGCTCATGGCGAATAAAACACGTATTTTTTTTCTAGAGACTACATCCAAGTGGGTTTTTGGAGACTAGACTTATTTGACAACATGCACGCAGAATACTTAGGTTCAAACTACACCTACTATTTTTCCAGTTGAAACCAACCAGACATATTCACAAAATTTCATTGAATCGGTAGTGACGTTTCTGAGAATAGCGTGTGCGAACAAAGTGGCACATGATCTTTATAATTATAATAAGTTTTAAGATAAGATTATTTAGAGCTCACTGCGAATGTGGCTCAATCAAACCGACCATCACAGATTCTTATACTAAACCTTTCGAATCATTTTTGAAATCGATTATAACCTTACTACCTAACCAGAACCCTAATCAGCCAGTCCCGTAATTATCCTGAAACCATAAACAATACCTACAATTAACCAAACGCAATTACAATATGAATTAACACTAATTCTGCCACCTTTCTCCTATAAACTTAGCTCTAAAGTTTCAGCCTAAGATCTAGGTAGCGGCCACAGTAGCCGCTCCTAAAGGCATGTTCTCTAATTAATGCTAGCCAGCTAAAACTGGCTCAGTTCAGTTCATGGTAGCGAAACACGCGAGACCGGGTTAGAACCGAACATTATTAATTTATTGAATGTAGGACTGACTGTAGTACTTAGATTTTCTGTGATAGTAGGTTATTCTGTAAGTGGGTTGGTTTCTTTCGAAGTGATTGGAAAAGCAAAGTTAAGAGGGAGAACGCCGCCCGGTGCGATTCTACATAATACACATACATACATAAACTCACGCCCTTTTCCCTTGGGGGTAGGTAGAAACCACAGAACGCCACTTGCTACGATCTTTACATACTCCTTTTGCCTCGTCCACATTCATACATCTGGTCATACACGCACACCAGTCAGGGTATTCTAAATAGTTATATATTTATTTTTTTTCTTACTGAATAATGCCTATTGGGTCCCTGTCATTTACTTTTTTCAGCAACTTATAAGTAAAGAAGGTCCAGCCGTTTCGGATATTATTCAGAACGAACAGACAGACAGGACAAAATCAAAAATATTGTTTTTTTGTTACAATCACCGTATATTGTTTCGTATGCATTAGTAACAAGCTGTTGTTTTGTAATTACAACAAGACACTTCAATTTTATTTATTTATAAAGATAACTAACAATCACATTCTGAACTCTGTGCTTCCATAAAATGCTTATTTGATATAAACCCCACAATCGTGCCTATTAGACCGCTTACACGTCAACATTTAAAGTAAATACGATGCACGTTATCCATAAACTATACTTACAGATGTAATGTCAATAAAACAGAAAATCAAGTGGCAATATAATACCTAATCGATGGAGTGAGCAATAGATATTGGAAGCCAGAGACAGCGAACAAGTCAAGTGTCACCGAATACGGTCGAAAGGGCCAATAACTCTCTAAGTGCTAATTGGTACAATCCCGCCTCAAGAAATGTTCCGTTTAAGGGGATTATGGAAGTCTGTACAGTCTTATTAGGAAATGCGATAAATTCTTTCACACTTACGCTTACTTGTGGCGTGATCAAAGTAACTTTGTATGGGGTCGTGTTGTGTCGAACATTGCATACACACGTCGGTTTTGTTTATGTGGGATTTTTTTACCGTTTAGAATAAAAACCTTTTGTTGGAAAGTCATCAAATAACCCCCCTTCCGCTCTTGGGCAGAGCGAAAGGGAGTGTCAGACTTCTACTGACTAAAAACCACCCATGTTCCTTCTTAGCCCTTCATGTCGAGGCCACGGTATCTCTTGCAAACAACCCGCAGCCCCGACGAGCCCGCAGCCCCGACGGGCTAGAATAAAAACCTTATAAGAGGTAGCCTTCCTAGATTTGTGTATATAAAAAAAAAAACAAATAGTACTGGATTTCAATGTGGTAATGCTGCCAGTCTTCTGGGCACATTCCCGGATGACAGTGATGCTGAGGAGTAGGTACTTTGCCGCCTAAGTATGTTGCTGTTGTATGTACGTACTAAATAACTTGCTTTGTTTAAAAATGCAAGGTCTTACAGCACAAGTAAAGGGAAAACTCCGAAAAATGAAAAGGTTGAAAATGAAGGTAAATTTTGGTACTTACAATTTTTATGGTGTTGACTATACACTTTAGTATCTGGTATAGATAGTCACTTTCAACTTGCTAGGTCCACCCGTTCCTGAGAAAATCGGCTAGGCAAATGATGATGATGCTCAGTAGTGGATGGACCAGACTGCCGGTGATAGAAATGATGAGAAGAAGAAAAGCTATTACTAGGTCTTTTGCAGACCAAGAGTTACACATCAGTTCTGTAAGAACCTCTGACAAACCAAACGAGTTATGCATTCTATTTCTCAAACTAAGACTGAGACGAGCAGCCCCGAGGCTGCTGTTATATCTTTTGTAAGACAAACATATAACATCAAACCTGTAATCCCTGAAAGGTTAGGCAGAGGTGTACCTTATAGTACACCCGCCTTTTGCCAAATATTTGTTTGTTTTGTGCTCACATCAAAATTCATTTTTATTATAAATCTATACGTGAGGACTTGTAATTGGCTTTCTGGTGACTATGGTTTCTTCTTTTTGTTTGTTTTTATTAGCTGTAAGTAAGTCTTCTATTCTTTATAAATAAATAAATAAATAAATAAATAAATAAATAAATAAATAAATAAATAAATAAATAAATAAATAAATAAATAAATAAATAAATAAATAAATAAATAAATAAATAAATAAATAAATAAATAAATAAATAAATAAATAAATAAATAAATAAATAAATAAATAAATAAATAAATAAATAAATAAATAAATAAATAAATAAATAAATAAATGTCTATGTAATAGAAGGGGAGCCTATCAACCGGGAACAATTTCAGACTCCACGGCTGCCACCGAGAAATTCTTGATGGGCAAATATCGAACCCAGCACCCCAAAGCTAACATGGGATATTTGTTCACCTTTCCTTTTTTTTTGGGTGGGTGGAAAATCATCAAATACCCACTCTTGGGCAGAGCGAAAGGGAGTGTCAGACTTCTACTGACTAAAAACCACCCGGGACCCGCAGCCCCGACGGGGACATTTGTCCACCTTGACTGCCACATAAGACCCTCTGGCATACCAAACCAGTTATACATTATATTTCTTAAGACGACGTGCAGGCTCAGACTTTACGACACAGCTGTGGTATTTATGTAATTATCTCTGTTAATTGCTCTATTTTAATTGCTAATACTACTGTTAATACTATTTCGACAATTTTGTTGTAACTATATTGATTTAGCAACTAGTATCAAGGACTAACCGGATGCAGCTGAATACCAGTACTTTACAAGAATTGACTACCAATCTGACCTCCGCAACTCAGTTAGTACTGGGTAGGAAACTGTGGAGGAAACTAGGTATATACTGAGTGGTCACCCATCCACGTACCAACCTAGACAAGCGCGGCTTAACCTAAAGATCGACTTGAGTGGCTGTTATTATTTAGCCACTAGCTCCTCATGTAAGTCTCAAGAAACACGGCTTATTATGTTGTGACCGTTAGGGAGGTCTTAATAAATAATAAGAGTTATCCTATACCTAACAAGTTCAACACTCAAAAAACGGTTTTCAAAACAAAAGTAATCTTATCATAAGTACACCAAACATCCAATTATACAGTAGCATATGACCAAAACAAATGACCTTCCATTCCTTTGAGACCTGCCAAAGTACTGTCTCAGCAAGGCGAGTCGGACCAACTTACACTGGTCTCTCAAACGACGCGTATATTTTGACTGCGGGCTCACATTTCGGTCTTTGGAGCGGCACAAATCGCATTTCGTGCTGAATTCTACAACAAAAGAGGTCAAATAGCGATAAGTGAACGAATTGTCGCACGTACTAATTCGAAACAGACGGCTTTTTGAGCACTGAGCACACTGAGAAAAGGTTAGGTACCAGCATCTTTGGTACTGCACTTTCCTTATCGGATGATGAGCACATGGAAAAGACAATATGGAGAGTACAATATTAATTATCTTTGCGCTAATATGTGAAAGAGAAGATAGAAGAACATAATACCTAGAAATAAAGAGATCGAGACGAACTCTAACGGGTACATAAACACATACAAAATGGTAAACCTTTACAACCCAACTACAAACTGCTATTTAAAATTTCCTAACACACAAATCATCTTCTTTGTATTTTTTTTTGGAAGTTGGGAAATCATCAAATGACTCCTCCCGCTCTGGGCAGAGCGGTAGGGAGTGTCAGACTTCTACTGACTAAAAACCACCCATGTTCCTTCTTAGCCCTTTGTGTCTAGACCGCGGTATCTCGTTCGTACAACCCGCAGCCGAGACGGGACAAATCATCATCTAACAAAGCGTTTTCTAATTCTGTTGTGGCTGGGTTGCAATCTAACCGGATATATGAATACCAGTATTCTTCATGAAGCCACCACTCATCCAGTTCCTCAGTGTAAACCAAATCGGTGGGGAAGTCAGTCTTCACAACCCAGTTACTGAGGGAAGAGACATCCTGTGGCAAGACAGAGACAGAAGTACCAAATAGGCTTCAAACGCAGACTTCTCTCTAGCTTTTTAGACCAGCCAAGCCTAATACCTAACTCAAACACCTATAATTACAAACCAAAAGTTCCCACCGAACTTCCTCTCGCTAAATACCAAGCTAGTGACGTCATCTTGTCATCTAGTCCCGTCTAGTTCCACGGCTCTAGTATCGTTGACCCGGTGCAGTTCGGAGCCAACCAGTCACGGACAGTGAAGGCCAACACAGCCGTTACACAAAGACGCCGATTTTCAACAAAACATAGTTATGCTCGGCAAAAAATTGATGAAAATATGCGTTGGCCGAAACGAGGTGAACAAGAAGTCTTTATTATGGTTGTAATTTTGAGGAGTCGGCTCGGCTAGTTCAGGAGACCGTAAATATCGTGACAATCACTCGATTGTCAGCTGTTTATGACAAAGAAATAATAAGAATCTTCTACAACTATTCCGTAAAATGTATCAGTCTAGTAAGTATACGGACACATAAACGTCAGATTTTAAAACTCCTATAAGGAACGTGGAGACACGGGAGTGACCATTATAATTAAACTTATGGATTATAATACCATTATTGATGTTAATGGACGGAGAGGGAGAGACCAAGTAAACGATGTATGGATTGTGTGAGGAATGAAATTATGAAACGATGATTTATGGAATGATATTAAAACTGGCGAAATGTGGGTGTACTATTAGGTACACCTCTGCCTAACCCTTCGGGGATTACAGACGTGATGTTATGTTATGATATTATGAAATTTAAAAGGAGTATGTGATAGCGTGACGGTTGTCAGAGGAGAATGCAAGAAAAAAACGTATTGCCGACCCCAATTAACATGAGGCAAGAGCAGGAAGAAGATGATGATAACATCATCTGCCTAGCCTTTTCTCAACTATTTTAGGGTCGGCTTCCAGTCTAACCGGATGCAGCTGAATACCAGTATCTTACATGGAGCGACTGCCTATCTGACCTCCACAACCCAGTTAATACTAGGTAATACGATATTCTTTGGTAAGACTGGATGTCAGAATTTCAGGTCACTGACTACCTGTAACGACTTCCAAAGATCTATATATGGCAGCCGGGACCAACAGCTTAACGTGCTTTCCGAGGTACGGAGGAAACTCGGTATTTCGGGCGGTCACCCATCCACAGACCGACCTAGGCAAGCACAGCTTTACCTAAAGATCGACCCGAGAGGCAGTTCTTATTAAGCCACGAGCTCCTCAGGAAGAAGATGATGATAACATAAACATTAAAAGCGCTTGTAGAAGACCCATCGCAGATTGTTTCTAGCAAAACTTGATAGGATTGGTATACTCGTCAAACAGCATACAACCGCTACTTAGCAATGGTCACTGCGGTCGCCTTTTAAACCGATCCAGGTTAAAAGATTTCTGTTAAACAAAGCCAGCAACTTAGCCCTTTAGATTGGCAAAACAGCACTTTAGCCACAATCACGCTTGCTGCGCATGTAACTAATCAACTTCGTTTAGAACACGTGATCGACGTAATAGGAACACAATGTAACGAAAAGTAACAAAAGGTCAACTTTATTTATCATCTGCATAGCCTTTTCCCAACTACTCGAATGTTAGGGCCGCCTTCCAATCTAATCGGATGCAATTGAACAACTGAATTTTACATGGAGCGACTGCCTATAGCAAAATGTTATAGAAATATGGGAATACTCCCTATTGGAGGTCGTATATTTATGTGTATACTGGCCTGTGAGAAATAATCATATGTTACACATGTCTGTCACTGATTTTAAATAATCTTACTGCCGCACTCAGAGAGCTTTAATGATTACTTAGGCCATTACTTAGTAAAGGTTTTGACAGTTTTGTCATACAAAAGTATGTCAAATATTTACTAAGGGACGACTTAAGTAATCATTAAATATCTCTGAGTACCGCAGTTAGTTACGGGTTGTTTATATTCTATTATACTTTGTAACTTGCTTGTAAAATATTAACCACGAATGAAAATACTCTATCATCCCACTGCTGATCTTATCATTATTTCAATTATCCCGTTATCAATCAATCTGCCTAACCTTTTCCCAACTATGTTAGGATCGGCTTCCAGTCTAAACGGATGCAGACGAATAGCAGCATTTTACATAGAGCGACTGCATATCTGACCTCCACAACCCAGCTAGTACAGTTACTTAGTTTTATTTATGTACAGACAATCTTTTTTTATTTTTTAGAGGGTGGGATATCATCAAATGACTCCTCCCGCTCTGGGCAGAGCGATACGGGGTGTCAGACTTCTATTGACTAAAACCACCCATGTTCCTTCTTAGCTTCTTTCAAGGCCGCGGTATCTCTTTCGAACATACAATCAGCGGATATACAATCAACTTGGTTAACGGATCCGTGAAGGGTCCGTTTACATATTATATTGCGCTGTGAACCTTCTACCTTTCCCACGCATAGTGGAGCAGGTCTCCACGTCATGTCTCGAGTAACCGGGCTACGAACATTTCGTCTAAGTCCGAAGGCCATGCTCCAAACTGGTTCGCAATAACTCATAAAGCCGTGGGCTTCTAAAAATACCTATTACAAGACATTTGAGACATGACAAAAGGAATATTTTACTATTTTCTACGAATTATGCTGGTTCTATTCATTGTATTTGAGTATATTTAATTGATTTATTTAATGCTTGTAAAGACTTGTTCACACTGTGTTAGGCAAGTTATTTGTTGAGCAGACAAAACTATCTAAGCTAGAAGTAAAATATTTATGTGATCTTTATTACATGAGAAGTAAATGGCTGGCGAAATAGGCGTGTATTAATTACACTTCTATCTGATCCTTTGGAAGCCCCAAAGGATCAGATAGAATAGGCCTTTTGTTTTTTTTTTGGGAAATCATCAAATAACTCCTCCCGCTCTTGGGCAAAGCGAAAGGGAGTGTCAGACTTCTACTGACTAAAAACCACCCATGTTCCTTCTTAGCCCTTCATGTCGAGGCCGCGGTATCTCTTGCTAACAACCCGCAGCCCCGACGGGGGATAGAATAGGCCTTATGTTATGTTATCTTTGCTATAATTAAATTTTCTATTTTTGGTTCATAGTCTAGGTTTTTTCAAACGCTACTGCTGAGTATGAGGTTCTGGGTTCAGTTCCCAGGTCATGCAAACAGGCTGTTGGGTCTTTTTATCAAGAATTTCTTTTACACATAGTTGGACTTTAATATAACTAGCAATATATAATCTTTTGGTATGTAACCCTGCCTAACCTTACGGGAATTACAGGCATGATGTTAGTTTAACGATCTTAATATTTTTGAAAAACCACATACATAAATTAACCGATTTTCAATGTTTATCATCTTGGTATTCATTTCGTTGGCCGAAGAGGTCTTGGTTTTCAAATATTTATTACTATTTTATTGCACATTCAAAATCAATAGACATTTGACATCGAACATTTAACTTTTATTACACTAATTTAAATGTTCGATACCCACCATTTGCCTACTTCCATTTTAATTTTCTTTTTATTACATTATTATTAAACTGGTTATAGGTTTTTAATAACACTAAAATAAATGTCTTGACATTGACACTCCTACAATCAAATCATCACCTAAAACGGTTCTTTGACACCAATGCAGAAGGTATTCTTAAATATAAACTGTACTTGGATCTTTTAGCGTGTGGCCACAATCCTGAAGATCTTGCATAAAATAACACAAGCAGAAGCTGTATATCACTAGTCTCCACACTAGGATTTTCTGTGTCGTCCTTCGTCTAACAAGTACGCGGTGTAATCATCATCTTCCTCCCCTTATCCCATTCTATTTGGGGTCGGCGCAACACGTTTTCTTCTTCCATTCTTCCCTGTTACACGTCATGGTGGCATTTATTCCTTTCTCATTCATATCATTCCTCACACAATCCATCCATCTTTTCTTTGGCCTTCCTCTCCCTCTCCATCTATCAATATTTATATCCATCACTTTTTTAGTCACAAAATACACAAAATACAATCATCCTATAGCGTGTAATCAGTATCATTCATAAATATCAATTAAATATTAAAATTAAGATTTTTTTTATTTTTAAAATGACGTGATCACGACGACCGATAAAGCTATAATAACCAGTTTTTGCGGATCTCCCATCATACGGCTAGCTCATACAAAGCTGTCAGGTTAAACTGGATAAGTATACGTTGATAACTGTGTCACTGTGTGTACGTTACGTTACGTTACATTAACACCTTGCACTCGTGCTTATAGGGTTTCGGATGTAACACCGCAATAGCCACAATTTCCACAGAAAATTTCAAACCAATTTTTACTAACAGTACCGCCCTGACGATTTCATTGAAGCGCCGAAAGATCCCGCACAATTGTTTTTATTCTGTGCTACTTACCTAAGACATTTACGTCTAAATTAATACCTTACCACCGAAATCTTAATTATTCTAACGCAACGTCCACGCTTGAGTACAGTTGGTAACTCAGATCCCTGAACTATCCCCACCTGTGCACACCAATATCACCTCTACATGCATAATTTGAGAGGTTATTTTTTCGTATTCTTTTCAAGTCTGATGGTAACTTGAGAAGGTCGATTCTCTCCGTCACGGGAGGCGCGTATGGCGTAACAAACTCGACGCGCTACGCTTGTTCTGCTTTGGGTGGTGAGCAGAGATTTGATGGAAACTTTTTAGGGTCCTATGCACGTGAGAAAAACATTCCTAGGGTACGGTTGGTTAATCGAGTAAAACAAAAGGGGATATGAATGAACGTAAAGTACTATGTCCTTCATAGTACTTTACGCTAGTGCACTATTACTGGAATTGACCAATAGGCGTTACTGTTTCTGTTAAAATCAAAATCAAAAGTAATTTATTCAAACTAGGCTGATAATCAGCACTTTTATGTGTCTTTTATTGTCATAGTACATCCACACCGATCACATAATAATCTGCCTAGCCTTTTCCCAACTATGTTAGGATCGGTTTCCAGTCTAACCGGATGCAGCTGAATACCAGTATTTTACATGGAGCGACTGCCTATCTGACCTCCACAACCCAGTTAATACTAGGTAATACGATACTCTTTGGTAAAGACTGGATGTCAGAATTTCAGGTCACCGACTACCGTAACGACTGCCAAAGATCTATATATGGCAGCCGGGACCAACAGCTTAACGTGCGTTCCGAGGCACGGAGGAAACTCGGTATGTCGGGCGGTCACCCATCCACAGACCGACCTGGGCCAGCACAGCTTTACCTAAAGATCAACCCTTGTGGCAGTTCTTATTAAGCCACGAGCTTCTCAACTGGCCTGCCATCAATCGATAACAGCTCTATATGATGTATGTTTCAGTACATTATCTGTCAAAGTCTGATGTCCACTCTCTAGTTCACACGGCTTGGTGGCACTTCATTAAAAGCGGTCTTTATCAAGTTACGAAGTGGGTACTGACTGCAGACAATTATGGTTTATATCGTTTCACTTGAGAGCAGTGATGGCCCAGTGCTTGCGGCCCCGACTTACAAACAGAAAGTCGTGGGTTTGAACCCGAGCAGGCGCATTACTTTGTGTAATTGATTTCATCACCACTGCTCACGATGTTTTCCATCTCAAAATGGAGAAGGAAAACATCGTGAGGAAACATGTCTTAGAACCATAAAATTCCAAGACTTGTGACATCTACCAACCTCCAATGGGCGTGGTGGATTATTATTGCCCATCCCTCTCCTAGAGAGGAGGCCTAAGTCCCTGCAGTGGGAACATTATAGGCTGATGATGATGACTGTTTCACTTTACAGTTAAAACCTATAATTGCCAACCACTGTCGACTTTTATTGGTGTTGTACGTATTTGTAGTAATAAATTAAACACTTAATGGAACTGTTTAATTTATTACTACAAATACGTACAACACCAATAAAAGTCGATAGCAAAAACAACTTAGGTACACTCATAATATTAAATACAAAAGAAGCAATACCCTAAAACAATACGTTCAGAAATTTGAGAACAAATTGCTGTTCAACTCGTGAGCCGTGGGATACTCCGCCAGTCTGTAATGAGCACTTGCACATAGCGGTGTGTACACACCAGCGAATTTCGTCGACAAAATTGTTGGTAGAATGTCGAATTCAACAAAATAGGGCAAACAAGTTCGCACTTCGACAAACAAAGTTGGTTGAAAAATTTAATGTAGGCTAAAGATTTGATTAAAAATTACGTAATCGATGGGTGAAAATGCTGAAACTTTTGTGCAAGGGTATGAATCGATAATAAAGTACTAAAGAAATGAATCTTTGGATAAATTCTATGAGATTTTTTTTTTTTTTAAAAAACGTTGCCCCACACTAGGAATTTCTCCTGTATCGTGGGTGCGTTTACAAACATTTAAACTCACATACACAAACACCCAGACCCGGAACAACTATCTGTAGGCCATACAAATATTTGTTCCGTGCGGGGATCGAACCCGCGACACGCAGCGCAGCAGTCATATCGCTTAGCCACGGCGCCAACCGTGTAACCGTGTAATTAATTCATTGAACATTAGATAATAGTCATTAGTTGTATCTCTTGCAAGTTTTTCATCGTTACTTTTAAGAATACGGTAGAGAAAAATAGTCTCTCATAATTTTTAGTGGCATTTTTAATAAAAATAACTTAAATCTATTTGAGTTCTAATTTCATAAGACTACGGCGAACGATCATTTGGAAATCCCGTTGTTAATGACAATAACTTCACTTTGATTATGTAATATGAATAAACCGTATATTCGGAGTCTGGATTTGTGCCCGGTTGATGGCAATAGGCTCGCCCCCTATTACATGGGACTTAAACATAACTGGCGAAATGTGGGTGTACTATTAGGTACACCTCTGCCTAACCCTTCGGGGATTACAGGCGTGATGTTATGTGTGTAAATAATATTTTCGCCACGGGCTAGGCATACAATTCAGCTCACAACTTAGGACCCAGTAATATTAATGACAATAATATCCGTGGTGCTAGGCAACTGGGCTTATCCCAGTTGTATACGTCCCTGTGTGCCTATTGGCCTTATTCTGTTCTGTCTCCTGCTTATATGGAGGGAAGTGGAAATTATGTTTTTTCCTACACCTCCGCTATTATTTTCTGATTAATTTCGTTGCGGGATCCAAGACAGTTTAATCGTTTCTCTGGGACTTCGTCGGGCTTCATTGTCTCGACGCTTTTCTTGTGGTATCCACTGTTGATTCTGGCTTACAGGAGTTACAGTGGTTTGGGAATAGTGTGGCGGGCTTGTCCCAATTAAAAAAAAAGGCATACAATTCACAGATAAAGATGTTATAGTGAGTATTCACGACGACTAGTCAAGCTTTACAAAAACACTTTATGTGGATCAAGCGAAGTCATATCATACTACCTAGACCTAAGATCAAATTACAATTTGCACATCCAAAAAGCAAATTCTAATACAAAAATATAAAGCATTTTTCATCAAACCAAATTACAGATTTCCACAACATATTAATGTCGAAAACTATTTTTTCGATAAAACTCTCTGCTCATGGGTCCTCGCCCTTATTGCACAGACGTGTGCGTCCACAATTACACCTGCACACAACTGTATAAGTGTGTAACAATGAATTCTGAGCGCAACTGTACCGGAACATAAATTGTTATATCAAATTACCCGTTTCTTACCTAATTTAGAGTTTATATTATGTACGTAAATATAACTTTATCTATTTAATAATGTCATTTGGCAGGTGGATTAAGAATTTATCTCGTCATACAATGTAGAGACAAAACAAGACATTTGTTGAGACAAATGTATGTACACGTTTAAAGTATTGATTGTTCTTTGTCACTTTATTCGTATATGTCTTTATCCAACCCAACTTAAAGGGACTGGGCAGGACATGTCTGTCACATGTGGAACGAGCTGTGGGCCTGTAAAACTCAGGATTGGTGACCTGAAATAGCGATACGCAGTCACAGTAGCCCACGCAGGAGATGGCGGGACGAACTGGATGACTTCCTTGAGAATAGGAAAGAAGTTGCACAGAATGGCGACCGTTGGAAGGAATATAAGGAGGGTTTTACTTAGCTGTGGAACAATACGGCCTAGCTATAATAATAATAACCATAAATATGGCTGATTAACTAGAACATCGTGAACTCCTTTTCGTTCTTGCATATTTGTATGTACAAAAAAAGATACGGTCATATTTATGATTATTATAACCCCTATAATCTTAACCTTTAACATTTTTTCCCAATGTCTTATCTCTCACTAAAAAATAAACTGATTAAAACTCCTGCTGTACCGATAAACTTTTTGGTCCCTGGTTACCACATTTATCTGTGCACTCGTAAAACTTGACGTGATTTTTTAAGATGGATACTGACTAACTGATTTAAGAATACCTTGGTAGATTGCAGATGCCACTGAAGTGCAATTCAAGAACTGACTGACCTGTAGGTCTAAGTACTCAAACCTAAGTACCCAGTTTCCTAACCAGAAAAAGTTTTTCGTACTTGTGGGTCATGTTATCATCTGCCTAGTCTTTTCACATGTAAGAAGAGAAACTCAAACAAACTATACTAAATTGAATGAAATACATCATTATGAACAACATGATCACGAAATTAGGCTAATTGAATCATTTGTTTGTTTGTCAAACAATCGTGGTTCAAGTATAATGGCTGCATTAATTAACTTGGCACGTGTTGTGCGCCCACCTAAAGTTGATTAGGGAGGTGCATTTTGAAAGTTGGCCACGTCGTTAATAGCGGTAAAATATTTCATGGTTTTGATGACTTTATCAATATTGCTAAATAAAATCAATACAATAGAACATAATCATCATCATCATCAGCCTATTAATGTTCCCACTGCTGGGACACAGGCCTACACTCTTTGAGAGGGAATGGGCTATAATCTACCACTCGGGCCCAGTGCGGATTGGTAGATGTCACAAGTCTTCGAATTTTTGGTTCTAGGACATGCCGGTTTCCTCACGATGTTAACCGTTTTTGAGAGCAGTGGTGATGAAAAAAATTAGACAAAGTAACCACCACCTACTGATCACCACCACGACTTACTGATCGTAAGTCGGGGACGCCATCACTGGGCCACCGGTGCTCTCATAGAATATAATATAACTCCCATAATTCCCGAACGAGCAAGCAAAACATAAAAAAATTGAACAGTTATACCTACTATAGGACCTCGTCAAAGCAGTCGCCTTATGGCCCACTAGACCGGAGACTGTTTTGACGAATTTATCAAAAATCTGATAAAATCATGAACGTTTTGTGTTCTATTGTTACTGTAAATCTGCGTCGTCCCACTGTGAGGCAAAATCCTCTGCCAAAAACTAAACTCATGCTAAAGATTAGGCCAACGTGAACGTCGGGTTTGTCCTACTCGTCTGCCATGACACCAATTGGTTGTGTCAATGCTGGAGATGGCTTCCAGCTCTTTGGGTATGATGCGGTAGACGTGGCCAGCCCATACCCTTTTCAGTTTACAGGCTTTTTGAGCAGAAAGTGTTGTGTAAAACATTGATTTTATTTATTAATCATTACAGCAAAATATATATATTCTCAACTTTCACAATGCATAGCCTTAAGTCTAAGTTGAGTCGTAACTTGTCTAACAAATTGTGACCGTTTGCGAATAAGTTATTATGTTGCACGTTTTACCTCGTTTCAAGCAGGAAATATATATCTACTTTGTCATTGAATTTAAGTTAATTTTCGTTCTGCAGTCTGTAATGAATTACAGAAATATTTTACCAACGGTTAGGTATGCAGTGTTAAATAATAGACAACAAATTGATTAGGTACTTTGAATAACTTAGCTGGTACAGTATTCTGCATGCCAGTGTAACTTGACCAGTACAAGTTGGCCTCGCATTTGAAACTACTTTCTACCGAGATAAGTTCAAGTTAAAAGTCAAAGTTTTACCTATTTACTACCGACTTGCGGCCTAATATACAGACGCAACCACATAAAGCTAGTACAATCCGTCGAACTTCAATAGATTTTCAACTTTATCACTAAAATATTTGATTCAAAATTGATTGGCAAAATTTGACAGTTTTCGGTAGTTTCTTGTGTCTAAAAGTGCACTTTGTCTTGCACAATTGTCACTGCTGTCTCAATTTTCGTAACAAGATTTCGAGGTAACTCCTTGACTCAAATTGGGACCCCAAGTGTTCCACTTGCCTACCAATTGTGTCCATGTTTGTAGAATGGAACAGCTGAAATATGTGAGCATCGTAGAGTTTTCACATGTGTCTAGAGCAACTTCAAGTCTAACAAGATACAACTGAAGTTCACTATTGTGAAGATTTGCATTGTGCAGTTACAATTCCAAATAAATACAATATAAAACTGACTTCAGAAACAAAAAAAAGTAAAAAATTAACTTTAGCTTCTGAAGTCGGAGATTTTGGTCGGTTTTATTTAGTTCTTGTCACCGACTAACAAAAATAAACATCCAGACGAATTGAGAACTTTTTGGAAGTCGGTTGAAAAGTAAGGATGACTTCATCACATTTGGCTAACATCATCAGACTTCAGCTGTCCACTGCTGGACATAGGTAACCCCATTCGCACACCATTATACTCGATTCCTGATAAACCTCATCCAGCTGATACCAGCCACTTCCCATTTCGACACATAATATATTAGAGAAGGATGTAGGTCACGGGGCATAGCTAGTTATAAATATGACTGTGCTAGCTCCAAAAAACATGATTAAAATGTGATGATAAATCAATGTAAAGTTAATCAAACCCAATCAAAGCCAGCCATATTCTAATTTAAATCGCACAAACGAAACTTAGATAGAAAAATAAAATAATTCTCATCTACATATTCATTCCATAGCCCCCGTCTCACAATCAAGCTTACCCTTGTTCTACAGACAACAAAAAGTGCTTCAACGGCCGACATCACTAGCTGCGCACACGCATAAGATACCACAGAGCACGGAGGTACCTCCGCGGCTGGATCTAGAAGAGGCATGTCATCGTTTAGGGATAATCTTAATAATAAGCATTATCAGCATATAATATTCCCACTGCTGGGACTCGGGCATCCTCTCTATTAGGGAACGAGCTATAATCCACCACGTGGGCCCAGTGCGGATTGGTAGATGTCACATGTCTTTGAATTGTTGACTCTAGGAATTACCACATTTATTTACGAGGGTGGGTATACTATTAAGTACACCTCTGCCTGTCGGGGATTAAAAGCGTGACGTTATGTCATGTCTGTAGATCTTCTTCTTCTTATCGTGTGGGCAGTAAGGTCTAACGACCCCACACACCCTAGTGTCAGAGTCTCTAAACCGCCTCAAGGGCCTCTGACATGGTTTGACGACCGCCATTTGGCGGCCAGGACCACCAGCTTATACATGCCTTCCGAAGCACGGAATCATCAGACAATCAGGTAATTCAAGCCTGCAATGTCCTAGCCAAACTGGAAACAACTTCACAAAGTATGCTTCCCGTGGGAATCGAACCCACGACCACCGGGTCACAAGGCAAATGCCTAAACCACTCGACCACGGAGACAGTTGTCTGTAGATGTTACCGTCGATTCCCTTCTCTATGTTCAGCACATACAATCCCCCGCTGGGCCAAAGAACTACGGCGTGTATTTATCTCCGGGAGGGCTTCAAGCTCTCGCCGTTCTTTACAATGAGCACTATCTTTTATAAAATATGGCGATTTTACAGCGTTTATAAATAAGTTTGCATTCAACGCTTTCACGAAATAACTGAGAGCGCTGCGACTCAAGTTTTGAATACAATAGTGCCACATCCTAGCGTGTAGGCGGCCTGGGACTGTTGACTCACTAGGATACCTAAGAGTTTGGGTACACTGGAGGAGTCCACTATGATAACATCATAGGATTTTCCAATTATGTCAACTAAGAAAAATTTTGACTGGTTTTGTTTAATTCGTTTGTGTTACACGTGCTTTACAGGCTCCTAAACGTCATTATCTGATAAAATGACGAAACACATATTACTACTACAATATTTAGCAGCAAAAAGAAATTTTGGCGCGTGTTCGAAATCGATTTCGATTTTTTTTTTAATTGCTCCTTTGTTAACGTCACTAAAATATTTCTGTTCCTTTGTAGACGTGATTTCAGTATTAAAAAAAGATTTTAAGTAAAGTTCTTAATTAAACATAACATCCCGACTGTGATCCCCGAAGTGTTAGGCAGATGTGTCCCTAAAATAGTACACACACATTCTGCCATTTATGTTTAAGTCCCATGTAACAGGGGGCGTGCTGGTCACCAACCGGGCACAAATCCTGATTCCGCTACTGAGAAATTCCTGTTGGAAAAACGCAATAACAATTTGCCCGACCCGGGAATCGAACCCAGAACCTCTTCTAATCCTTTTCCTCTTGTTCCTTTGCTTCCCCTTCTAGTTCTTTAACAACATAATTATTCAACTTATTGACTAACACACTGACCAATTACTATGTAAATACGAACTTGGCTTTCAGTAACATTATTTTTAACTCAACTTTGTCTAAACATAACATTAATTTATTATCAAGCAACTTTGGCCCATATATTTAATATAATTACGTTACAGACTAACAAGAATACAATAAATTGCAATTTGTATTAGTAAGAAGACCCTTTAGACTATGTGAGTAACACTTCACTTCTTGTAAATAAATGCATCTAGCAGTCGTGTTTAAACATACAACATGAAGCCTAAACGTAATTTAGAGCTACACAAACCTCGTCCGACTCGTGTACAACTGCCCTAAACACATTAAACCGCCAACCTAACAGCGGCAGTGTAGTCCTATCTTTATGTAGGTGTGCCTTTCTAATTGACGTAAATCTAGAAAGCTGACTACATTAATATTTCTAGTCTAGCTCGAAGTGCATTTGCTATTTTATCATTGCAATGAACTTCAGTAAAAGCACTTGGATTCATTCAATAATGTATTAGGGATAGTGTTATATTCTACAACGGAGTCTGGGTATTTGAGTATTTGAAAATTACTTTAATGGTTTTCAAACGGCTCGTGGCATAATAACTGCCACTCGTGTCGTTCGTTTTTATGTTACGTTATTATGTTAAGCCGTGCTTGCCTAGGTTAGTGTGTGAATGGGTATCCACCCATTACATACCGAGTTTCCTCCGTGCCTCGGAAAGCTGTTGGGTCCGGCTGGCATTTATAGATTTTTGGCAGTCTATAAAGACTTACCTACCTATAGACCACCTATAAAGGTAGTTAGTAACCTGTAAGTCTGACAACCAGTCTTACCAGAGGGTATCGTATTACCCCGGTGTTTACTGGGTTGTGGAGGTCAGATAGGCAGTCGCTTCATGTAAAATACTGATATTCAGCTGCATCCGGTTAGACTGGAAGACGACCCTAAATATAGTTGGGAAAAGGCTGGGCAGATGATGGTTTTCACCCGTTGGTTGTTGACTGCTTCTGAGAAACTCCTGATGGTAAACCCCAAAAACACTTTGCCTGACACGGGAATCGAACTTAGGACCTCATGCTCAGCGGTCACACGATGTTATTCATGTTAATTTACGTAGTATTCTTAAATAACATTGTTCGCAGTAGGTACCGCGCGATGTCAGCACTCACATTTTTTGTGTCTGTTAGCATTTCCAATTAACTTCTTCTATTTTCGTCAAATTATGACAGCTCTGTTATGTTAATAAATTATAAGTGTTTGCCTAATTATTACGGTAACTGAATGATCTATCATCATCATCATTTATCTTTAAAATAATTGTATGGAAGCGGAGCATTTTTTATTCAAACTTAAAAAAACAAAATTGCTACATTAGTGGTTTGAGAAAAACAGGAAACTACTCTAAATGTAGTTTCGGATAATATTATATCGTGTTAACTGGTTTTCGTAAAAGCACAGAATTACTGTTTAGATCAACTGTATCCGCACATTAAGAAATCTTGGTCTCACCCAATCAGGCTACAGGTATTAGTAAAGCCTTTAAAACTGTGTTGCCATAAGAACAAAGCCTCTGAACCGTGGTCACCAGTGTTTACTCCGCTGCTGCTCTTAATCTTCATTATCATCATTTCAGCCCGACATCACTCACCTTTGAATGTCACCTCCCCTTTCTTCAGGCAATCTTCTCAATTCCGTGCGTCCCTTATCCAACAGTTTCCCATGATATGATCTTGACAATATTGACAACCCCATGTGCTTTTGGATTGCCCTGGTTTCTTAAACCCAACCTTAGCTACCATTCGATCCAAAGAAATCTAATGTCCCAGCTTGCTAAGGACTAAGAATACTATAGCCAATTATTGTCAGAAATTTGAGAGGCACTAGACCAATGTCGCATTCAAACTACAAACGAAATAACTACCCCATATTTCTATGCAAACATGTAAAAATTGCAAGCTCCTGGTAAGACGAGTGGGAAGCGTTGCGTGCTCATAAACATATGAATAAGTTATCCAAGTTAGGACTGACGCACACAATCAATTTACCACATCACCGTGCATACAAGCGGCTGAGGGATATGTCCCAAGGACAGCGATTGGCGGGAAGCGAGAAGATCTAGCAACTATAATGGTCACCACATTGACCGGTGCCGTGCGTCTTGTATTCAGCGTATCCCCGCAACCTCTCTTATAAGAAGTCAGGACAGAAATCAAGTGAGCAACACCGAAGAAACACCCGCTAGATGAGCGCTACTCTTGTACTAGCCACACTGAGGCACTGCGAGTGCAGTCTCCTGGAAAAAGTATATAGCCATTATAAACGAACTGTTTGTTGTGTGTGTGACTGAACAGTCTGCAATCAACTATTAATATTATCTTCCTGCCCTTGTCCTATTCTATTTGGGGTCGGCGCAACACGTGTTCTTCTTCCGTCTTCTTCTTGAAAACAGAACAATGACTCCTAAGTCACAGGATCTCCTAGTTTGGGAGTCAGGGTTACTCTATCTGTATGACCTTTAATTCACTGAAATTCATGTGACCTAGTTTTTAGGCAATGTTGAATGTTTTTTTGTATAAATAAAGATTTTTATTATTAATTTTTTTTTATTATTATTCTCCGCTGTCAGACGTCACAACATCATTTAATCCTTTCTCTTCCATATTATTTCTCACACCATCCTTCCATCTTTTGTTTGGCGTTACCCTCTCTCTCCATCGATCAACATTAATACCCATCAGTTCTTTTAGTCACAAGTAATAATGTATTTCTTTTACTGGCACAGGATTCTTGAGAGAGAATACAGTAGATAGCTAAGCGCTCATGAGCGGTGGGACAACGCACGAACTAGGCTGCCGTTTGTCGCTGTCTGCTAGTGACAGTTTGCTCGATTGTCAGTCACACCCTTAGGTCGATCGCTGATCATCTGTTTTGCATGTTACGGGAGACACAATCCTTTATTGGAGCGGTTCTATACTCGATCAATATTGGTACTCACTGCTGCATGGATGTGGTTCAGGATGTTTTCTTCTTGTTTGAAGCTTGGTGAACGAAGCGAGAATTTGAATGACTACAAAAGTAGCGGATGGTTCAAGAAAAGGCGGAATTTATAAGCACAAGACTATTTGGTTACAATAAAGGAGTACCAATAGACAGAGTAATTCAAAAGATATGTTTAGGAATATCATTTATTTGGGTTTTGTGAAAATTAGCTGAAATATGATTATCATTTTTTATCATGGTCTCGGTGGTTTCTAGTATTGTATACAAGGTAGTACAATTTTCTCCTTACCAAGTAAGTACTGAAGCTTAACCTATATCTCACCCATTTCTATCTTCAAATCGCTAATGTAAGAAATAAATCTCACAAGTACACAAGGTAAGGCGAATTTCCAGAACTTTCTAATGTTACCATGCTCCGCGCGTGGGTGGCACAAAGACGAGTTACAGTAGCCTCCGGGGTCAAAGTTCGTACACTAAGCCTACTTAAGTAAATAATAATGGCTAGCGAGCGTTTTGATTAATATTAAATTGTTTAATAATATTGTTAATCTGCTGACTGGTTTAGTATGCACTAATGATTTGTGTTTAAAGAAACGGTCCAATATAACAGTTATTGTGTCAAATATGTTTATACGAGGCAGTAAAATATCCCGTCGGGGCTGCGGGTTGTTCGCAAGAGATACCGCGGCCTCGACATGAAGGGCTAAGAAGGAACATGGGTGGTTTTTAGTCAGTAGAAGTCTGACACTCCCTTTCGCTCTGCCCAAGAGCACAGCATACTAATTATGCCCGTCGGGGCTGCGGGTTGTTCGCAGATACCGTGGCCTCGACATGAAGGGCTAAGAAGGAACATGGGTGGTTTTTAGTCAGTAGAAGTCTGACACTACCTTTCGCTCTGCCCAAGAGCGGGAGGGGTCATTTGATGATTTTCCACCCACCATAAAAAAAAAAAGCATACTAATTATTAAGAGATGAATTTCTTCAAAAGTCCACGCAATTTATAGACCATTTCCGCCCAGGAGAATCTTTATATCTAGATAAAAGCTAACAGACTACAACTATTAGATACAAACACCCCGCCCATCAATGTTTTTCTGCTCTTGTCTTATTCTTCTTGGGGTCGGCACAACACTTTATCTTCTTCCATTCTCTTCTGTCAGTCGCCACGGCATCATTTACTCCTTTCTCTTTCAAATCATACTTAAATATTATCCATCTACCTTTTCATTTGCCTTCCTCTCCCTCTCTATCCATCAAAATGAATTTCTATGACTTTTATTTTAGAAAGAGGTGAATTGCCAGTATCAAACAATATTTATAACCAGCCTTCAGCCATTCATGGAAAGGAGTCCATAACTCACTAACGTTTACTCACGATGTTGTTTTTACAGTTTTAGTTTCGGAGTCGATTGAATAGTCAGAAACCTGAAGCCCTCTCTGCCTTTTTTTTTGGCTGGTGGAAAATCATCAAATAACCCCTCCCGCTCTTGGGCAGAGCGAAACGGAGTGTCAGACTTCTACTGACTAAAAACCACCCATGTTCCTTCTTAGCCCTTGCGCCGCGGCCGTGGTATCTTTTTCGAACAACCCGCAGCCCTGATGGGCGTCGGCCCTTGCCCCTTCCATGTTGCTGACATCCCTTTGAGGGGCGCGTGGAACACAAACGCGCCGTCAACACGGCCTGTCTTCTGTCTTTGACGGACGGCGAGCTACGCCCTCTCTGCCTCAAAAATATGTCTGCATTGCTACTGAAGAATCGAAGTATTGGGCCAACAGTTGGAAGAAAATGAAATGGCCAGTACGAAATATCTGATGCCCGCGACTTTTACCGCGTGGATTATATTCCAAAACCTTCCTCGAGAACCACTCTATCCATTGGTGAAAACACCATGAAAATCGGAGCAATAGTTTTTGAGTTTATTGCGAACAGACATACAGACGCAGTGGAGGACTTTGTCTTATAATATGTAGTGATGAAGTGATGATTTATTTGGGGTCGACGCAGCATGGCTTCTTCTAGCCAGTACGAAACAATAGGAGATACAAAATAATTTATCCAAGTACTGCTAAGTGCCAATGCCCTCTGATTTCAAACCTATCACTCAAGTTCAATATCGCAATACCTCGTTACAATCAAGAGAACATTGAATCCTATGGGGAGCCGGCGGCGATACCGTCTTCGTTACATTAATGTGTTCCAACGGAGAACCGGCCCGGATCGGATCCGGTTCCACTCTATTGTCTAGCTATTACCGAGCTACGTAGGCGGCGGAGCTTAGCTGACGTATGACGGCTCGTTTATACGGTGCGGTATTGTGGCCGACTGTAAAGATGAATGGTGTTCTATGTAATACAACTACAATGGTGTAAAGCCACTATAGAAACCCATTAAATAAAACACTGAAAAAGGGTTAAAGTAATATTAAAAGAATCATTACTCAATCAAGATTTATCGAAAAATGTTCCTCGTTTTCACCAATATTCTGAAAAGGTCACAAGCATGTCACAAGGTTCGTCAAATCAAAGCTTTAAGTTCATAATATTAAGTTCTAGCTGACTACAAATATTAGTCTGACAGTGCAGCAGATAAGTTTATACCAAACATGCTAACCGACTAGTTTTGTCGTGGATCCGTCCCAGGCAGGAATCACCTTGAATCATTTATTTCATCACCACTACTCTCAAAACGGTGAAGGAATATAGAGGTAACCGCCAACATAGACATAGATCCAAAAATTGGAGACATGAAGTCCACCGGACTTCCTGTGGTGGATTAGGGCCCTCTCTTTGTCGCAAATTGGAGTCAATATACAAGTTATACGGCCATTTTAGGCGGACAATGTTAAATACCCCTTTTTTAGTATTAATAATAGCGGAACAAAGTTCAAATCCAAAGAAAAAGATCAAATACCAAAAGTCAAACAGGCGAACGTACAGCAGAATTTCAACAACTTTTTCAATGTTTAAACATGAGTTCGTGCCGTGTAAACGGTTCATAACGGCCAACCGCGATCGCTTGGCGGGTCACCCAAATACAATAAAATCGGTGACTTTGTATCAAGTTTCGCTTGTAAGGTAATTAGGTATGTTTTGGGCAACTGTGTGTGGACCGTTGGACAGTTGAAGCAGTGGCCCACGCGTTCACGACGTGGTAACAGAAGTTGGTAGTGTGTCAATGTACCCGAAAGTACCCCTACACTTTAAGGTCAGCGATCTCTTTAAAGATAGTTTTTTTTAAACTTAAAATTTGTAAAGTGTTTTCTGTAATAGTTTATTTTTATAAACCTCAAAAGAACGCTATATTACTCGTATAAAGATAAATCAAAAACCAATATTTTAAGTAGGTTTTTTTTTTCTTAATGCATTAATGATAATACGAAAACCTAGTGTTTGAAAACCACACTAAGTCTATATGTTGACATGTAGGTATTACATTGATGACTCTTATATTTCAACATCTAGTTATTACATTGATGACTCAATGACTCAAGCCTAATAGGACATTGCCCAGAACTAAGGAAAAGGCTGAAACACAGATCTTAACAGTCATCGATTCTCAAGAAAATCGAACCACAAAATGATCTGAATATCCGGAACTGTTTATTTTACTGCAATGACTAATTTAACCGCATTTTAATCCAACGGGAAAACCCTTACAATTCTAAAGTATTTAACCTATCTACAAAATGTTTGTCATCATCAGACCAACATGAAGGCATCAACCCACTAAAATTTGATTAGTTAATATAAATTATATATCCATATTAATTGGCTCTAAACATTGGTCCAATATTGGCATGGTGATGCAACGGTATCCATTGACGTTTTTCTTCATACTTGAATGCCATCTTGAGATTATAAGAAGCAATCTGTAAGAAGTATTTAAATAGCCATTAAGAGTATGATTGTAGTGAGTTCGAAGAATTTTCAATACATTATTGATTGCTCATTAACAGTTCTGTTACCGAACGGTAAATAAATGCGGTATTTATCTACCGAAGTACTTTGGTAAGTACTTTGCGGTTTGCAACACATTTGTGAGGAAATGCTGGTCATAATTGTCACGATTCTTGAAACCACGGGCAAACGTGATCTGTTGTAGGATCCGTTTTGTTAAATCCTTAGAGTGTCCAAATGAAAGAATTCACATCTTTCCCCTTGGTTAGATCGAAGATAGAAAAGGAAACGGTCTGCGAGTGAGTTATTTGAACAGGGCTGTTGAAGTCAGATAGGGAGTCGCTCCATGTAAAATATTGGTATTCAGCTGCATTCGGTTAGACTGGAAGCCGACCTCAACATAGTTAAGAAAAGTGTAAGCAGATGATGATGATGATGAGCTAGAACAGTGATCTTTTGTTTCGTAACATAACTGATTACAACTCCATATAATGCTTTCCCAATAGTTTTAGAAGTTAAGTTTCCACCTTTTCCAAACCAAACTGCCTCCAATACAAAGACTTATTAACCCAGTAACACGATATCTATTTAACAAAAATCCTTAGTATCAATAAAAATTCTCGTTAAATATTCATTGGTGCAATAAAATCAAAACTACTAGGATTATAGAAACTTCCCGGTACTAGACTACCGCAAGACTAGATTAATGGCTAAAATTCCAGGTATATAGGGTGTTATCCCGGATGTGCGCAATACCAATAGAACTAGGCTAGATAAATGTATTATGACGTGGTGTTAGGGTTAGCAAGTTTACGGTAGAGAAGTAATAGTTACTGACGCCTGCGATCTTCGTCCATTATTATTATAAGAATATTACTTCTTATCACTTGGTTTAAATTTTTTTAACGGGATTAGGGATCCGATTAGAGTTTCTTTTTATTTTATTTTTTTTCAAAAAGTCAAAAAAAGATCAAATTTAAACCAAGTGGTATCCTTGTTCTAAAATAACAGTACCAACTCCTTATCCCTGAAGGATTAGCAAGAGATGCCCCTAATAGTACACCCACATTTCGCCAGTTACATTTAAGTTCAATGTAATAGGAGGCGAGCCTATTGACATAAATCGGGCTCTAATCCTGACTCCGGGGCTCCTACTGGGAAATTTCTGATGGAAACCCCATTAACACTTTGCCCGACCTTGGAATTGAACCCAGGATTCATGCGCAGCAGTCGTGGTTGCAACCACTAGATCAACGAGGCAGTCTCAAAAAAAATTTACCAAAATTGGCACAATAGGGATGCTTCCTGACTACAAAAAATATGATTCTAATTTGTCCGTCTGTAAGATTATCGAAAAATATTGGATACGTATTTTTTGTTTTATCAAATCAATAAAAATTGACGAAGATAAAACGCGTCAAAGATTTGAGTGGGGGCTTGTGACGTCACTCATCGGTAAAAAATGTCATACTAATGTCTTAGAATATGACGTCACACGAGTTTTCAAAGCACTATATTGCCTTCATTGTTTGTTTACGTGAAAAAAGAAAAAAATGTGTCCAATATTTTTTGGAAATCTATCTGACGGACTAATTAGATTTTTTTTGTTAACTACCCTATTAGTAAGCTTCATCCAACAAAATAATATTTCCTCATCTCAAACAGAAATCTCGTAGTATAACGCAAGGACTAAAAGCACGTAAGTGGCAACCCTGAATGTGACCCAGCATGTCGCAGCGAGGCGTGGGCGAGCCACTCGGCGCACGCGCATGTCAAGTGAACCAGTATCAGCGCACCTACCTAGCCACTTAGTTTTTACTTATTCTATTCTTATTTGAGGCTCGTGGCTAAGTAATAACTGTCGCTCGGGATCGATCTTCAGGTTAAGCCACGCTTTCCTAGGTTGGTCTGTGGATGGGTTACCACCCATTGCATACCGAGTTTCCTCCGTGTCTCGGAAAGCATGTTAAGCTGTTGGTCCCGGTTGTCAATTGTAGAACTTTGACAGTCGTTACAGATAGTGAGTGACCTGAAAATCTGAGAACCAGTCTTACCAAGCAAGGGGTATCATATTCCCGTCGGGGCTGCGGGTTGTTCGCAAGAGATACCGCGGCCTCGACATGAAGGGCTAAGAAGGAACATGAGTGGTTTTTAGTCAGTAGAATTCTGACACTCCTTTTTGCTCTGCCCAAAAGCGGGAGGGGTTTTTTGATGATTTTCCACACGGAAAAAACAAAAAAAAAGGGGTATCATATTACCTAGTATTAACTGAGTTGTGGAGGTCAGATAAAAAACTGATATTCAGCTGCATCCGGTTAAACTGGAAGCCGACCCCAACATAGTTTGGAAAAGGCTTGACAGTTGGTGATGATATTATTATTTGAGGCGCCGGTGACTGAAAAGTTTTGTGGTAATCGGTTGTCGTGGTATGGGCATGTGATGCGGAGGAATGAGGAAAATGTCGTGAGAAAGTTTTGAGTATGAATGTGGATGGGTATAGGAGGAGAGGAAGACCAAAGAAACGATGGATGGACTGTGTGAAGGATGATATGGCAAGAAAGAAGGTGTCAGATGAGATGTCAAGTAAAAGAGAAGTATGGAAAATGAAGACATGCTGCGCCGACCCCAAATGAATTGGGTTTTTTTTGGGCAAGAGAATGATGATAATGATTCTTATTTGAGAATTATCTTCTTCTTCTTATCGTGTGGGCAGTACGGTCTAACGACCCTACACATCCTAGTGTCAGAGTTTCTAAACCGCCTCAAAGGCCTCTGACATGGTTTGACGACCACAGGCTTATGCCAGAGTGCCTTCCGAAGCACGGAATCATCTTTTATTAGACAATCAAGTGATTCAAGCCTGCAATGTCCTAACCAAACTGGAAACAACTTTACAAAGTATGCTTCCCGTGGGAATCGAACCCACGACCACCGGGGCCCTAGGCAAACGCCTAAACCACTCGACCACGGAAGCAGTTGAGAATTATTAATGGATCATTCCCACTAGTTCTACTGCACAGTCCTACGATAGTGCTCCACGCTTGCATTCGTGGATTGGCGACCAGTAATTACATACCGAGACTCCTCCGTGTCACGGGAAGCATGAAACGAGATGACGATCCCGGGTGTCATTTGTAAGACTTTGACAGGAGTTACAGGTCGTCAGATTTTTAAAAGTCTGACCACCAGTATTTCAAAAAAGTATCTCCAGGGCTTGGATGAAGCTAACGACAGAACTGTCCAAGTTGTTACGAGTACGTACTTGTCGGAAAATCTAAGTAATCGATTCGAGAAGAAGAAAGATGTATCGATGTCGATATTTATTTATTTATCTATGCTTACATGTACAACACTGGTTAGTGGCATGCCTTAAAATTTCATGGCACAGTATTAACATGCACCCTGTAAGGGCACTGCAAATTGCTGGATATAAAATTATTAGATAACAGTCATTATATAATATTAATTCTTATTAATTACACTAAACATTTATAAAGAATGAAAATTGCAAAATTGATTGTAAATTGAATCGAATGAACAATTTCTTACAATAATTTAAGTCTATTATTAAGGTCTCGGTCTCGTATTTCCCAGTTACTCTTCGTTGTGGAATTGTGGATGCCTGATTGGGTGTAACTCCATGTAAATACGAACACAGGTATTCTGTTGCAACCGGTTATATATTTCGATTAGAATTTTAGACATACTCGTAAGCCAGTTTAAAAGTTAGTCACAATTTTAAAGTTCCGCTTGTGAATCACTACATCGAAATGCATTCGGCTTGAAGACAAATCAAGTACCAATTTGAATTGAGTTCTTACACCAAGGTTTTTTTACGGTTGCCCGTCGGGGCTGCGGGTTGTTCGCAAGAGATTTTTTTTTTTTTTTTTTTTTTTTTTTTTAATAATAATAATAATGTTTATTCAAAGAAAACTTAGACATAACTTACAAAACACTTTAACAGGCAGGTTTAACTCGGTATAAGTGGTGCAGTCATCTGTAGTCGAACTAGGCAGAGCCTGTATTTCGACTATCAGCGCCAAACCCCTCGAGTATTAAACATATAAAGATACCGCGGCCTCGACATGAAGGGCTAAGAAGGAACATGGGTGGATTTTAGCCAGTAGAAGTCTGACACTCCCTTTCGCTCTGCCCAAGAGCGGGAGGGGTTATTTGATGATTTCCCACCCGCCAAAAAACAAAAAGGTTTTTTTACGGTTTTTATTTATTTCAAGATGAAAAAAGGTAGTTGAATTAAAAATCCTTCAAATTGTGTAACAAAAACCAAATAAACTTTCCTAATTTTCGTAATAGAAAAGTTGAAAAAACTCCGTAAAATCTTAATTATTTCTTTATTCTCACCGCAATCTTGTATTTAAAACCGCGCTAATTATAATAATTTGTAATGGGTCATTAACAATTATACAATACAATGATGTTACATCAATAAATAAAATACATTTCCCACGTTCATTATGTGTCTATTGTTGAATCAAAATAAAAACTACGGTTTGTTCACTTTTGTTGCACGTGCCGACTGGATTTTAAATATACGACACTATGCGTGTTTTTTTTTTATTTGTGTTTCTTCTAAATCTGCCTTTTCCTAAATATGTTGGGATCGGCTTCCAGTCTAACCGGATGCAGCTGAATAGGTACCAGTAATTTTACATGGAACGACTGCCTCTCTGACCTCCACAACCCAATTTTTATTGAGTTATAATGATACCGCTTGGTAAAATTGGTTGTCAGATCTTCGGGCCACTGTAATAACTGGTACTACTGGTCCTGTAATAACTGTCAAAAAAAAGAGAGAAATAAAATAATACCAACCGTACGGGTGCTGCTGTTTTAATTTTGCTATGACCTCCTCCAAAAGGCTTATTCTATATCTACCAATAACAATATTTTACGTTTTATTAAATAAAATTGCTACACACAAAATTGTAACATACAAACAGGGCCGTTTGATTCGACTCACAGGTCATGCCAAACAAAGTTCATTCACCTTACGAATTCGCGGTAATCGCCTTATCACATCGCTGGGAATAACAATAACTATAAAATAAATGGGGATCTTAACTTACGAGTATGTAGCAGAGAAATGTACTCTTCTTTATGAGTTTCTAATACTTCTCGAATTTTCTTGGTAAAAATGATAAATAATTTCCTTTATTTTCGGTTATTTTCTTTCGTGGTCATGCGGTTCATGAATATTGTCAGCAACTTTATAAACAACAAGGTTTACAAACTCTGACACTAGCGTGTGTGTTAGACTTTACTGCCCACATGTTAAGAAGATCAAGACCAGCAACATTCAGCTCTCTGTATTCGGTTAGTGAAATGGAGCAAAGTTGACCACAACCACAAGGTTTAGGCCCGGTATCGACCAAAGCGGAGAGGAGCGGAGACGAGAGGAGATGTGCAGAGAAATCGGTCAATCACATTAGTTAAAATTTAAATCTGGTCTATCGCGCTTCCTGTGATTCGTCGAATTTGGCACATCTCCTCTCCACTCTGCTCGTCTCCGCTTTGCTGGATACCGGGCCTTAGCCTTCTCTGTTATGTTAACTGTAAATGACTAGCTGTAAGACAGAATGGATGATGGGACAAGAAAGTCTCCACTCCAGGAACGGGCCGGAGGAATGTGGGAAGACTATCCGACTAGGTGACAGAATATCTAATTAAAGTGGAGAAACTGGAATGTAGAGTGTCGTTCCATTTTTTTTTTTGGAGTGTGGGAAATCATCAAATGACTCCTCTCACTCTGGGCGGAGCGGAAGTGAGTGTCAGACTTCTACTGACTAAAAACAACCCATGTTCCTTCTTAGCCCTTTGTGTCGAGGCCGCGGTATCTCTTTCGAACAACCCGCAGCCCCGACGGGCGTCGACCCTTGCGGGCCCCTTCAATGTTGCTGACATCTCTTTGAGGCGGGCGTGGAACAAGAACGCGCCGTCGACACGGCCTGTCGTCGTCATAAGACGGCCAGACGGTGAGCTAGCCCATTACTCACCGTCCACAAGCATGAGTGTCGATCCTCAATACGGGATATGCCACACCTTCTCTCCTGCCCGTCCTGCAACAACGAACGCGTAACTTCCAGGACTTGAATGAGGCAGAGTTCTCCAGGTCATTACGTACTGGTCGGACCAAATCTAAGTCATCGATACGAGGCGAAGGTACATAACTTTAGCATATAAGTGTGACCGTGTGACTTACTGTGAAAGTATACATAACATGTACGTGCTTGCCAATTTGAGGTTATTGTACTTACTTCGGGGACGTTCTCCAACCTAAGGAGGTGTTGTTTCTTCTCGTCTTACGATCTTAGCGTGACGCATACTTTAGTTACATAAACTCACGCGTTTTTTTAATTTAGAATAGGCAGCAACCGACTAGGTTCAAAGACAAGGTTCCATTTACTAACACAATGTATTTTAGTCTGCTGTTAATCTATGGCCAAAGTTGCCTGAAAAATTATGTTCATTGTCATCATCATTTCAACCAAAAGACGTCCACTGCTGGACATAGGCCTCCCCCAGGTGTCGCCACATTGACCGGTCCCGTGCAAGGAAAAATTATATTATGCTCAACATAAACTTTGAACCCGTGGCGACAGCGACATCTATCGCAACTAAATGACATGTCCTACATCGCGCAATCAAAGTTATCAGCGACATTAGCACCTATAGAAAATCCTGACTTACATAATAATACGTCGGGTAGTTAGCCCACCAGACATAACACCCTGGCCGGAGGATTCTCTCTTTTCTATGGGGGTTGAGGAACTTTACACCCTGTTCCTCATGCCCTCTAAAAACCCACAAACAAACACGTAAATCGAAGCAGTCACCACTGGCCCACCGCTCTTCTATTAATCAACTATTGTACATTCATGCAGCAATTCTATGAATCTTGTTATTATCTATAAATCTTTAAGTTTTTTTCCTAGCAAGTTTAGTTTTTGCTATCAAATCATCGACCCCAAAGAGATTTATAGATGAGACCGCAAACGGTTCGAGAGAATAATGACTAGGTACTTCTGATTGATATTGTACCAACAATATGGTAGCAGATAATTATATTAATTAAACTTCTTTGCGGTCACTTCATTAGTAATAACAACCTCACAAAACATAAAAACAATTTAAAGAAATAAAAACGCAATTCACTAGACAAAATATATGTTGCCCGCGAACTTTATCCGCTTGAAATTATTTTTATGAAAAAGTACTTTCCTATTTGCAGCTGATTTTGTTAATAATTTTATGAGTTTTAATGTTTTTGCACGGAACCTTAATCGTATTTCTACAATGAAAGTATAACATAAGCTACAGTACAAGTCCCTTCAAAATCGGTCAAGCCATTTTGGAAATTAGCCAGATCAAACAGACCGACGAACTTTAAAAAAAGATTTTTTTTAAATAAATCGTCTCATCCAAATGCATTCAACAAAAAACTGTTATTTTGAAATTACAAACAGACACTTCAATTTCATTTGTATAGATGTAGTACCCATTTTAATTTAATCAAAAGTGTGGCAGAAGTACAAAACGTAGTCTTTTTTTTGTTATAGTAATATGTATTTAAAAAAATATTGTTTTAAACTCTTGAAGATAATTTTATCTAAGTAAATGTAGATCTTGGTTATGTGGACTACGTGGCTGGTAACGTCGCGTCGCTTGAAGTTTTTTGAGAATATTAAGTTTCAGGTCACTTAACTCGCTTGATGCTTTAAGTCTTACATTTCAGATGGATGAGCGAATGGCGCCAAGCATGTAAAGCGAATAGTTACTTAATTAATACTTTATTTAATTACTTTAGTTATTTTTCATAGGACAAGATGGAAAGAAACTGGAACTGTAAAAAGTAAATAGATTGATTGATAAAAATGAGCAGTGGTGGCCCAGTGGTGGCGGCCCCGACTTACGAACAGTAAGTCGTGGGTTCGAACCTAGACAGGCGCATTACTTTGTGTAATTTATTTCATCACCACTGGTCTCAAACGGCGAAGAAAAACATCGTGAGGAAACCGGCATGTACTAGAACCAAAAATTCGAAGACATGTGACATCTACCAATCCGTACTGGGCCCGCGTGGTAGATTATAGCCCATTCCCTCTTAAAGAAAGGAGACCTGTGGCCCAGCAGTGCAAAATGTCGCGTTTGTGAAAAGTATTTCAAAAACCCAACTTCCTACTATGATTGTTAACAAAGGCGTAAAATATCAAAGCCTTGTTATAAGTACAACAGAACTGTCAAGCCTAACTCAACTGAAACATAAAGGAAAACACACGCTTTGAAAACTGAAGATTATAAATAACATCAAAAGACATCATTATTCTCTAACATAATGTTATTATAATAATATGAAATTTTACAAAAGGCCCAGATAAGGCTGAAACTAGACGGTTTCTGTTTCTACTTCCTTCATATTTTTGAGATAGGATTGTAGCGGTTTCGGCTTTCGGCATACTACCTTTTACATAATAATATCAACCACACTATTTTGATTTGTATGCTAAACTTGGTTTGAAATGCATAGCACAACAACTAAGGTTTTGTTTCCACTATGTTGGTCGACATGTAAAAATAAGTATTATTACAGTGATTTAAAACTCTGTTGTCGTGATAAAAATCTGCTCTCCGCTCCGAGACGGTCTGTGTGAACGGACCCTTTAGATCTGGCGCGACTGCCATAGAAGCTGTCTATTAGGTGTTTGGTATGCAATTTATTTAACACTATAGACATTATAACGAGTCAGATATTAAACAAAATCAATAACTCATTGGTATGACGGATAACGATGTGTTTTATCGAGTTTGTTGATTAAATTATCTATCCTACCTGCTTCCTTATGTGCAGCCTTTGGCACCCATCTGACATAGTATTCCTTTCAAGTTAGAGTGGATACCAAATTGATCGTCATGAGTTACATACACCGTAAAATCAACGTAAAGCGTAACCATACAATTTCCCGAATAACCATAAAAATGGCTAAGATGTTCCCAGTAAATATAAAAGACGGGATAAACCATACGAAAGCTAAAGTTCCTTTTATCCGTCAATATCAGTATTTCAAAGCACACAAAGAGTGAACATTAAAAGAGAGATTTCTTTAAAAACTTTATGTTCGATAACCAATAAACGTGCTAGTAAATGCGGACTGCCGATTTACGACACACTTACTAGTGTTCCACTCAATTTCTGGTTTCGGCTTTCATACTTATTGAATGGTTGCGGTGAAGGTAAACCTTTCATGGGTATACTTAATGTGTTCATCAGTATCATAAATCTTTGGAATAAAGAACATTACATCTCAACACTATCTTCTAGTGTTTTTAATTATGATTGCACTAGGTCGTGACTAGGTTATGCCCACGGCTTTCCTCGCATGGAGATTGGAAAGTAGGTATTCCACGGGAACTATTTAACATGAAAGTATCCTCTTTCCTAGCCGAGGTATGTCGGTATGCCAATTACAGTGAATAGGGTAGTTGAAAAAAAAAAATATTTGTCTGTCAGATTGATTTCCAAAAAATATTGAACACATCTTTTTTCACTTAAACAAAAAATGAAGACGATACAGTGCTTCGAAAAGTCGTGCGACGTCACAGTTTGGTCCATTTTTTAGTCAGACAACTACCCTATTCCGTCTTGCCCCTATGGCTTTAAAGCGTGATAAGCAGACAATAAACTCGCTTTTACATGTATACAATTAAGATTTTTTTATACTTTCGGCTTTCGGCCTAAGCGTTATTCCAACACTATTTTCGGTATCACTAGTCCAGTTTCTACTCTATTCTAAAAATTTCATAACTCAGTGACCAATTTTGGTCCAGATTCTAATCTTAGAGTACCTATACCTTTAGTGCTAGTCTAACTAATAATCTTGGTACATAAGGTATTGTTAACTCAGTGATAACTAACGCGCATAAAACTGGCTTATTTATGTTAGTGTTTGAAATGGTGTCTAGTAACAGGGTAGTAAAATGGTGATTGTTCGTATTTGGTGTCTCTGGTTTAAATATCTAGGAGTTGTCTTGTAAATATAACTAGTAGTAATAAAATTAGAAGGGCAGGTTATGTAAAGATGGTTTTACAAAAGTATATAAGCTAAAAAAATATCACTAAAAAGATTTTTTATTTTATTTATCTTTTTTTTTATTGTTATTGTTAATTTTGTATGACCTACAGATAATTATTTCGGGTATTTGTGTATCTGAGTGTAAATGTTTGTGAACGCACCCACGATACAGTAGAAATTCCTAATGTGGGACAACGTTTTAAAAAAAAATTAAGCTTTGCGCCACTCTTGGAATTTCTCCTGTATCGTAGGTGAGTTTACAAAAATTTAAAGTTACATACACAAACTAAACACCCACACCCAAATAACTACCTGTAGACCATACAAATCTTTGTTCCGGGCGTGGATCGAACCCGCGACAAGCTGCGCAGCAGTCCAATTTTTCAGCCGTCTGAATTGATTTAGTTAGCATATTAGGTTGATTTGGGTATAGATTGATTTGGTATTTCTATCTAGTAGTCTAAAAGCTAGATACTAAGAAGGTAATGAAGATTTAAAAAACAACAATTTGATGTTTCATTCGTAAATGAAACGACAGAATAATGAATTTAATTAATTAAATTATACTGTATAGAGTGTGACACACGTTTTATTCGCCACTATCATTTTATTTTACATGCAGCAAATTAAATCCCCATCTCTCTTAGTTCTAATTAAAAATATATAATTCTTAAAATGACGTAGAAGTTAGAACTTTAATTATTACATTCTGAGGCATTAAATTAAGTGATTTATGACGTGGAGATAATTAAGACCTACCTCTTACAGCTTTTAGGTATTAATTATTTTTAATTATGTGGTAGAATATTAAAATTATCATTATTTAAATCTTCTTATCGTAAATAAATAATATAATAAGGTGATGGTGAAACAAACCATCGCTTAGAACGTTATGGTACACGAACAGTACTTTTAATAAAACAAAACGTAAACGTAACGTATGGTGTCGGACGTGAAGAATAGCACCATCCCATATCTTCCCGTGGGTGTAGACTCGACTAAGAGGCGACTAAGGGACTAACCAGAGAATGGGCAGCAGCGTTCTCTGTGCCTTCGTAACAATCATACTGCGATCGCCAACCCGCCTGCCAAGCGTGGCGATTATGGCAAATCCCCCCCTTCTAGGGGAGGCCTATGTCCAGCAGTGGACGTCTTATGGCTGAAATGATGATGATGATGAAACGTAACGTAAAATAATGGTGTAACTAAACAGAAGATGTTATTAACAGTTCTATCCTTCAGATCTGCTATGGTATAACGCGAATGTATAAAATAAGGAATGGGTACATAAGCGGATGTCTGTAAGTGGTGCCGGTGACTGAAAAGTTGTGTGGAGATCGGTTGTCGTGGTATGTACAATTGTGATGCAGAGGAACGAAGAAAATATAGTAAGTAAAATGTTTATGATGGTTATAGAGTAGCAGAAGACCACAGAAACGATGGATGAACTGTGTGAAGTATGTCATGGCTAGAAAAGAGGTGACTGCTGAGATGGGGAGTAATCGAGAAGTATGGAAGTAGAAGCCATGCTGCGTCGATCACAAATATATTGGGATAAGTACAGGAGAATGAGATGATGATGGTGATCTAAGACGGCACGGTTGGCGCAGTGGCTGAGCGATTGGACTGTTGCGCTGCGTGTCGCGGGTTCGATCCCCGCACGAAACAAATATTTGTATGGCCTACAGATAGTTGTTTCGGGTCTGGGTGTTTTGTGTATGTGAGTTTAAATGTTTGTAAACGCTCCCACGATACAGGAGAAATGCCTAGTGAGGGGCAACGTTTTCTAAAAAAAAAAAGACGCAAAATAGTTTAATAGTAAGTAGGTACGCCATTAAAATCTAACACCGAGGTATGAACATAAAATAACAATAAATGAAAACTTACGCTGTCCCAGAAACGCTGTAATGCAATATTTAATCAATGTATTTCCTGAAAGAATAATTACCGACAGGTATGCAGTAACAGTTACTTTTATTAAGTACCAAGTAATGGGCGAAAACCATTTACCGAACTCACTGTAAATGCTCAGTATAGTCTATAAAATCAAACTTTTAAATTACAGCTGCTAAACTAAAGGGACTAATTAGCATTGGTCATTTCAAAATAAATAATTACAAATGCATATTTTATGCAGTTAGTACTTTACGCTACCTAAATATGGGTTTATAAGGCCACTTAAATTAAACTCTAAAAAATAATCGTGATAAAATTATCGGTTTAATTACGTAGGATCCTGACAGCTATCATTTTAATCAATATATTCCATTTATATATTATAATATTCTTTCACCACTCGCTCAGTGGCTGAAGAAGAAAAATAGTAATAATTACCTAAAAACTATAGTTGCGTCACAACTTATTTTTTGTTTCTTTTTGTTTTGTTTTGCTTATTGCCATCAACCGGAACAAATCCAGATTCCGTAGTCGCTACTGAGAAATTCCTGTTGGAAAAACCCAATAACACTTTTCCCGAGCCTAAAATCAAACCCAGCACCTCTCGCTCAGTAGTCGCGCTTCCCATATCTACACAAATGTAGTGTTCCATGTTTCGTATTAATTGTCGAGCGATCCCACAATACTCCCTGCATATAATCTGAATCTCTGCTTATCTCCAGACAGTTAGCCTGCCTCCGTAACGGCTTATCTCTCGAACAATGGCTATTCGTTCTTGTTGCATTTAAATCTTACTTTATAAACATTCGGAGGCGATACAAAAGCTATTTTAAGGATCGGGCCTTGGAAACAGCGGGTTTGATTTATAACTAGCTTTTGTCTGCGGCTTCACCCATATTGAGGTTAGAAAATGGCCCACTAGAATGTACAGTCAGTACCCAGCATTACCTGACCCCTCTTCTCATGCCACTTGCACCCTGTCTTGTAAATCTGTACACCCATTTAAACGTATAAAAGTAGCAGATAGCGGAGCTACTGTCGCATTTATAATTTTAAAAAAATTGCAAATGCATGTGTAAATTCTAGAAATTGGAGCTTTGCATTTACCCGAAATATCCGGCATTAACGGTAGATATTAATCCAGGTCAGTGGCGCTTCGAATCAACTATATCATTGAGTGTAATTGGGAATGTAGAACTGCCCGATGGGAATTATCCTTACTTAATATAACGGAATAAACGGGTTTTCATAAGCTCTCGCATCCAATATTATTCCGTCAATTATTTTTAGCAGAAAATCGAGACATGTTTTGCGATAGTTTATTGTATGTCTCAGAGGGCATGTGACAAAAGCATTGGACGTGTTTAGTTTTACTACAAAGGCGCACAAAAGGATTGACATTCTTTATTTTACCATAGATATTATCGCTCGTAAAATGTCAGTTTGTCTATGGGCTGCATTGCCTTTACAGGGTGAATGTTATTGCCATGCCTGTATGTCATTACTTCCCGGAACTGAATCATTCATAGTGACGCTATCGAATGCTGTAATAATGGTATTTTTTTTTCAATCCAATGGGGTCGAGGGCTAGCTAGGGATATTGATTTTTCAAAAATTCAATGATGCAATTTTAGTTCCATCAAAATCAAACCGTCTTGGGTTTGAGTATTTTTCGTTATTTCTCATAGTTTCGTATTTGACCACCCACGTCCATTTGAAAAATTCATCCTATAAATATTCACATCACATAAAGTTTGTTGTTGGTCCAAATCTAACAAAAGCATCTTGAATTTCTCTATTTACACCGCAGGTTTCGTGGCCCCAACTACTAAGTACCAACGACAAATCCCCTCAACCATTCCCTATTAGAAATTTCGATAAAATTTGTTGCCCGTACAAATAAAATGTTATTCTCTAACAGAGCACATTCTCACGACTGGTAACACTGGCAAATTTTATAGTTCTTAACGTCTAGACGCACTTAGCTTTATTTTTTATGACTTATAATAAAAACGTAGAACTAGTTTATCAATCAATGTTTTGTATTTACTCGTTTTTGAAGCGACTACACTACATTACACGTTTTATTGAAATACACTTAAAATGTTAGGTAGTAAAAAGTTTAGGACCAACAATGTTGTAAATACAAAAGGTCGTTGAACTGAATCAGAGCTTAAAACTAAAATATTTAAGTCCTTTAAGCACACCAAAACAATATTCATAAGACTTTGGTCACAATTTTCAGTAAACAACCTACCCCGTTGGTGTAATGATCTCAATTGCTATTGCTGAGTTTGGGCAAAGTGTGATTGGGTTTTTCAATCAGGAGTTCAAATTTCAATAGCAGCCACGAAGTCTAATTTGCGCCCAGTTAAAGGTTCGCCCCTATGCTGTCATATTTATGTCCAAAGCCTAAAATTGCATTTATCATTTTACTCTACACATATATGCAACGAATCATAATTGTTAAACCTAACATGTAACTGTTTATTTGTCCCTAATAAATAAAATAAAATATCAGATTCAAAAGGGTAGTATTTAAACGCAAATCAAAAAATATCCTTTTTCTATGCAATAAGATTCCGAATTCCCATCAAAATTACTGATTGCACAGCAAAATATTCAACTCAAAATATCACTAAACACACTACAATTTATTTTCGCAGCGTACAGCGATTTTTCCTAAAGCAAAAGCTTTTTCATCAATACACAGCTAATAATCTTAATGCACATTATACATGTTAACTCTTTTTCTTTTAAATATAGCTTCTATTTTTATATTATTAACTGCAGTTTTTCTAAATAAAACAGCATTTTATTAGTCACAGTCTTCTTATTATTTATTAATTACCACATAATGAGATCAGCAAAAAAAAATATAAAATTGGGTGCTAATTAAACCGTTTTCGCCTCTAAAAATCTACATTGCCTTCTAAATTACTAAGTAAGCCACAATTAACGAGCATCTAAGTATTCCTATCTTAGCCACTAGTTAAGTTCTATCTGAGCCACTCTAAATATAACTCAGCATGGTGGTTATTTTTTACCCGACAACGGCGAAGTGACGCGCGCTCGCTTCGCTCGCATATTAAATAACACTAATATCTTCTGTCCCCGAAGTGCCGGGCCTCCGCCGGCCTCCTTCGTCGGCCTACGGCCCGGTGCCCATGCCGCCCATTAGTGACGAAAAAGCGCGCGAAGCCGCGAACCTTTTTCAGTTAATTTGTTCTGCTTTTAGAAATAATGCAATGTGACAGGATTTTTTTGTTATAATAATCATTAAATTTGCCGAGCATGGCTTCTTGAAAATTAAGACAAATATGATGAACAGGTTTTGTTGTACTTACCGGTTAATATGCGACTGCGATAGTTGTTTTGCTATGAAATATGGAAAATTTGCTGTGCAGTCAGTATTTATGCTATGTATGTAGTATTTTTGTACAAAAATAAATTTAACTGTATTGCATTATGAGGAAAATAGTAATGTCATATTGATGTATAATTTCGAATTATCTGCAGTTTGAGTTTTGTTAAACATTTAGTTTATTTGTAGTGAAGTAAGTTATTTGATGTAAAAAAGAATATAAATGATGAGTATGTATTGATAGGCGATTATTTATTTGATATGCAATTTATAATATCCCGATTCAAAATAATGAATAACAGACATTTAACACAATGCGTAAACGTGTTTGTTTACGCATTGTGTTTTGCTGTTATCTGCCGCCATAGGAACTCACATAATGGAGTCTATACGCAACTGAAATGTAAGCTTAAACGTTTAATGCACATAAAATTAAGATACCTTTTGTTTATTGCTCAAAAGGCACACAGTAACTTCAGCTTTACTTCAAATATGCACCTATCACAATATCTTAGGACTAAGGCTTTGTATCCACCGGTGTGATGCATCTAGGCACAGGGGGTACGCGAGGAAGAAATATCTGGTGAGTGGGAAATCAAATCAAATCAAAATCAAAATATTTTATTTGCTAGAATATGTACATAAGATGTTACAGTAAATTTGTTTCAGCATATCCTGCCATAACATGGCGTGTAAATGTCTTACAATAGAAGCGAAATCGATTAATCCAACTTGCAATTTACAGATTATATTGACTTGTCATCTAGTATTCTTTAACAGTGTAATATCTTTTACATAGTAAAAGTTTGAAAAGTATTTTTTTAAACATCGTCATCGGTAGGGCTAAGGGGTAGTGGACCTTGCTCATTGTACAAGACAGTGAGTGATGCGTGCGTGGGCCACGAATTAGTAATGAGTACGAGGGAATCTGCCGAGGAATGTGTGCTATCATCATCATCTCAGCCGGAAAACATCGTGAGGAAACCGGCATTTCTTAGAACCAAAAACTTAGAAGACATTTGACATCTACCAACTTACACTTGGCCCGCGTGGTCGATTTTAGCCCATCCCTCTCCTAGAGAGGAGGCCTGAGTCCCTGCAGTGGGAACATTATAGGCTGAGAAGGAGAGTAAGAGTAGAGGAAGAACAAAGAAACAATGGATAGACTGTGTTACGGATGACATGGCAAGAAAGAAGGTGACTGATAAGGAGACGAGAAACAGAGAAGTATGGAGAAAGAAGACATGCTGTGCCGACCCCAAATGAATTGGGATAAGGGCAAGAGAATGATGACAATGTCATTTTTTATCATTTTTTTTATCATGTGTGAGATTAATAAATAACTTTTCTTTCTTTACAAGTTTCACCAACCTCTAAAGACAGGTTCCGGATTTCAACCAATATGATTGGTCGATTCCCGCACTTCTCCGCTTTAGTGGAGTCCCGGCCTAAGAGCTAACTTACAGTACATTCATTTAACTTAATGTGTCTTCAAAACGTTGTTTATGAATGCATTAAAATAATTTATGATTATTACTGTAGTAGCTCTGAGCATTGAATGCCATTGTTTTGAATTCGAAGTACGCTCATTTGGTTTTACTTTTATTGAATTATTTGTGTTTATAATTAGTTTTGTCATTTAATTTACTGTTTGTAAAGAGAAAATTATTTAAATGATTGAGTGTACAGTTTATCATTTATTTTCAGAGAAAATAATTATAATGAGTATGATTTTCTTTAGAAAGTTCAGGTGTGTTGTACTCGCAACTGTTATGTCTCCAAACACAAGACGATATGAGGAATGTGTGTGTGTGTCCAGATTTACATTTTTTTTTAAAGCGTTGCCTCACCCTAGGAATTTCTCCTGTATCGTCAGTGCGTTTACAAACATTCATACTCACATACACAGACACGCCCAGGCCCGAAACAACTATCTGTAGGACTTACAAATATTTGTTACGTGCGGGGATCGAACCCGCGACACGCAGCGCAGCAGTCCAATCGCTTAGCCACTGCGCCAACCGTGGCGTCTAATAAATAATAATAATAATAATTACCACCACAATATTTAAAGAGATTACATGGAAATATTGTTTAGTAATTATATTAAACTCTAATATTGTGGGAGACTGGTGCCTAAGCTAGGTTAGCCTAGCTTAGTTGGACCTGGTGTTCTATAACACAGGCCATTAGTGGCCTGTGTTATAGGACACCAGGTCCCCACCCCGAATAACAATGTCAGGTCGTACTAGAGCAATACACCTTTAGTTGCGGCAAGTTCAGTGTTGTGGGAGGTAAGTAATATGAGGATGTGTATTAGGCGTAAGTGAAGTATGTATTTTGCTGAACTGGTCCTATTTGGCGCAGCCGTGAGATGCACACACTGTTTCAGTTTAGTTTTTTAGTTTATTTTTATATATTTTTTATTGTTTCTTGTGTGCACTTGTGGCATGTGCTATATAAATATGTTTTCTTTCTTTCTTTTCTTTCTATGTGTGTGTGTGTGTGTGTGTATGTGTGTGTGTGTTTGTGTGGTGTGAGAAGAACAGAAGCAACATGCTACGATCACAGAAGGCGTTCCATAGTGCCCTATCTTTATGGAGAAAAAGGAGTGCATTTATATACCTTTAACGAAAGATTTACAAAACCCGAATATGAAACTTTCAGGAAACTACCTTTTCAATATTTATTAGCATATATTACCTTGTCTATACGCGGTTTACCATCATAATAAAACATATAATAATAATAAATCCATTTATTTCCAACAACTTTAAATAATAATTTTACTTAAAATATAGAAGTTTTATATTTATTTAATTATTTAAACACACACACTATCATTACAGGCTAACCTAATACAATAGTGTAGTTATAGTTAAATTTTACAAAATGAGACTTACAATTAACAATCTAGACTAAATGTTAACAACCTAAACATCAATAAGAAACATAATACTTAACAATCTAGACTAAATTTACAAAATACGGCCCGTGTGAATTCACTCAGAGTGCAATTGAAGCAGTCAATTTGTTGTGACACCATATTGAGTACACGCAGCGCCCGCGTCAGCGGCGCGTGCTGCAGCAGGTATGCATATTAATTCAATGCGGATTATTTAAATATTAATTTGAGTTGTTTGATGTTGGAACCCCAGACTGGGTATAGGCCTCCTCCAGTTTACTCCATTTCTCTCTGTCCCTTGCTTTTATTTGCCACTCTTTTCCTGCCGTGGCGATTATTTTGTTAATCCATCTGTTCTTTGGACGTCCTCTGTTTCTTTTACCAATTGGTCCTTTCCATACCGTTGATTCTAATGTCCATCTTTTGTCTCTGTATCTTGCTAGGTGCCCTGCCCATCGTCACTTTAGTGCTAAGGCGTATTGCAGAGCATGTATGAGCTTTATTTCACTTCTTATGTATTCGCTTCTTATTCTGTGTATTCTCCTTATTTTATATGGACTTCTTTCCATCGCTCTCTGACACGTCACGAGTTTAAAACATATAATAGCAACTTCTTAAATACATCGAATAGAAATATTGCTTTTATCTTGCATAAGAAGCTATTCGATGGATAGCCCATTTATTGAATACAGACTAATTTTGAATTTCAAAATAGGCAATTTTTCTACTCTACATTTAAAGCTATTGCTCCTTCATGCCATTTATAAGATGTTATCGCATATAACCGTATACACCGTTTTAGCCACCAATAATATACACACAAATGATCAATATGTCAAAAACCCCCCGCACCCCGTTTAAGAAGATAGATTGAGGTTAGGAGTTGCTATTTATTTTATCTTTGAATATCCATTAAATAACGACAATTTATTTTAAGGTGTTTAATGGGTCTCTTTTAAAAGTATCTTCTTTTAGATAATCACTTTGAGATCGATCCACTGAAAAGGTATCAGTTTCTTAATACGCAATTATTATTATATTTTTACTATTGGCAAATATTTCAATATATTGATTGTAGATCACAGGTAGGTACTTCACACAAGTCTTCAATTATTAAATTGTGACCAGCAATGTTCCACCCACAGGGCATACAATAGTTCCTTACGTGAAAGCTTACCATACCATTTATGGATCATAATTATTACCATACCATGATATAATATATTATACTACAACCTGTGCATGAAACCTTTGGAATAAACCAAATTAGCAATTTGGTTTATTATGGCCGACTACATTCTAACCCATCTCAAAATACTATTATTTGAAACCGTTAATTCTGTCAAAACTTCTACCAAAGGTTGAACCTACTGGCGTTTCAAAACCTCAGACCTGTCAAAGTCAATGTCAGATTGCCATGTCGAATGCACTCTGAGCGACCCATGAGTGACCTATTTTGATAATCGTACACAAGCTGTCAAGAGTATGGCCTGACCTGTTGTTCTCTAGGCTTTAATGTATCATTACAGATTGGTGCCGCCCACGTTAGTATGGCAATCATCTTTGCTCTGTTTGCATCCTCAACCGAAGACGCTTTGCTTTTGTGTGTTCTATTTTTAATCTTAGTTTAAGGTATTCAGCTGGCCTGGAGAGTCACGGACATACTTCTGTATTAGGATTCATGTGTGGCATTTTCAGAGAAAGTACAGTGTTTTTGACTCTATTGCACGTCCCGAATAAAAAACGATATCATTATCATAACTCATCATCTCTTCCGTGTGCGAACATGGCCAGAGATCCCACAGGGGAGAGGTTTGGAAAGAGAAAGAGATCTTTACCTAACTGTGGGACACTTAATAGGTTAACAATAAGCAAAAAAAAACTCTAAGGACGTCCAATATCGCCGTTTCTGTAATCCAATGTCGGTACACAATTTACACCTCTGTCCGCCCTTTTAGTAAACACATCCTGTTGACTGCAATACCAAGCCCCTTAAGGTGAATGCTCCAACCACCCCGCGAAATTCCAAAAAAATTGCAAAAAACGTAAAAAAAAATTAATTTCGCGGGCTAGTTGGAGCATTCACCTTAATTGATTCTCAAAGTTCGCACCGAACGAAGTCGGTAGCAATTACTATAGCACCGCCTTGGGCACCAGGTGGTTCGATTTAAAATAGCTGTTAATAAAATTAGCTTTAAATTGGAATAAATTGAATACTTGTGCAGACACGCTTTACATTCCAAATTGATAGAATGTTCAACGATGGTAGGACAGCCTGTGAATTTTGATGAAATACTTGAGAATAGTTTAAGGTTTAATTAAATTACTGTTGTGCTGTTGTCGTGTCATATTTTTAGATGCCTATCAAACTTTATTGGTGACAACACTTTTATATTTGCTAATATTAACGTGAGAGACCACATAGACCTCATCCATCCTTTTCCATCAGGAGTAATAGAGGTTAAACAGCTGCTGCTTTTTATAGCATTAAAAACATGATAAAATTACTTAGTTCCTTCCAATTGTAGGTAGGTTGTACTGTCAAATTATGCTACTTGGTATTCAGGCAGACAACTTGTACATACTAAACAATGTTGCAAGTGTTCTCAACTCTCCAGATTAAAAAGTTTAAATCACAATAAAAAACGAACGTTGGCAGTATACTACGAGTAGAAAGATCATTTACGACTGTACACCAAAACATCTCACGTCAACTATACGTACTGTCAAACACAGGATCTCGAGTGACGTTTACAGTTGCCTACCCACAACAACCGGTCCCAAACTATGTATACCTAATATTATCACTTGAACTAATACATCATAGCGAGGACCACCCCAAAGCGTCGCGAATTACCGACAAGTTCCGGCTTAAGTAACGGTTCTGTATTCAATATGTCTGCTGAGATCACGAGATTAATCTCATTGCTCGGAGCGTAAGATCACAGCCTCCTGTTAGGTGTAGGTGGTAATAATTTGGCAAGATGAGTAATGAGCACAAACTGCTCTTTATTACATAAAGTATACGTTATTAATTCTCAACTATTAAATAAACTAACAACTGCCTCGCTCGTCTAAGGGTCGTAAGCGTGACTACAGAGCATTAGGTCCTGGGTTCGATTCCCGGACCCGGACAAAGTGTTATTGGGTTTTTCCATCAGGAGTGTCTCAGTATCAACCACGGAGTCTGGTTTTGTACCCGGTTGATGGTAATAGGCTCGCCCCCTTATTACATGGGACTTAAACATAACTGGCAAAATGTGGGTGTACTAATAGAGTAGTTGACTGACTAAAAATATGATTCTATTTAGTCCGTCTGTTAGATTATCGAAAAATATTGGATACATGTTTTTTGTTTTATCAAATTAATAAAAAATACGAAAATAAAACGTGTCAAAGTCGTAAGTGGGGGCTGGTGACGTCACTTTCTGGTAAAAAATGTGACGTCGCGCGACTTTTCAAAGCACTATCGTCTTCATTTATTGTTTACGTGAAAAAAGAAAAATTATTAATACCAATATTTTTTAGAAATCTATCTGACGGACTAATTAGATTTTTTGTCAACTACCTTATTGGTACACCTCTCCTAGCGTTCGGGGATCACAGACGTGATGTTATGTTTGGATGTAGACATTAAAAAACTACACCAATTCATCAATTCGCAAAAAAAAAAAAAAAAAGAAAAAAAAAATTAAAAAAAAAATTCAACTTACACACCTATTCATCATTCCATAGTTCCTTTGTCTCCGGGTATTTCCACTCAGCATCAGCTGAGATAACGGTATTACATTCAATATGATATCTACGAATTCGCGGTTGATTTCACTTCGTAAACGCGCATCAAAGTATACAGTTTGAAGTTTACTGTTCTCTTACTTCAATAAATCTTTAAAATTATTTAAGTGCTCCAAAACTTACTTTGAAACTTATAGATACACTGAACTAATACATATGTGAAGTTTTTACAAATAAACAATTCTAAAAAGTATTAAATAGACAATCATAAACATTGAATAAAGTGCAAATCACTCGAACATTCGTGGTTAGTGTACGGGAATATCGCAGTTACGCGGACCGCCCAAGAGCGATAACAGCGCATCTCGTCGGCCAGTGACATTTCGTTGATGTGTTGGAAGCAACTGGTTTTTGACATTTGACGACTCGTTTATGAAGCACGTCTAAGCTCCAGTATTTACACTCGTCGCATATTGGATCAACATAATATTACAAGCTAAGTGGTGACAAGTATATCATAACATCTTAAATAAACATGTTAGGTTCACCAGATACTAAAATCAAAAGTTCTTCAGACACTCATTTGAATAAAGCGCCTACAGCGAGTGACGAGCAATATAACCGTAAGCGCAAACAGCCTGAGTCAGAATTTTCTGAGGCGATTAGTGCATTATCACTTGATCTGAAAAATACTTTGAGCGAGTGGCGACGCGACATGGATGGCAGATTATCGATAATTTCCGAGAGCGTTGCTAGTATAACAACAGAATTAGCCGCTCTAACGCTAGTCACCACTACAATCAAAAGTGATGTAAGTTTTCTCCGCTCGGAACAGCTATCTATCAAAGAAAGTATTAAAATACAAGAAGGGAAACATGGTGCACTGTCACAAGAACTAGCCGAAATACGAGGGTCGGTTCAATACACCATGGACAAGCAAACTGACTTACAAAAACAGGTCGCTGAATTGAAAAGTCATAGTATAAGTATGGCGGACATGCAATTGACTATGGCGGGTCTAGTTGCTAAGATAGACTCCATGGAACAAAACGCTCGAAGTTGCAATATTGAATTATGTAACATACCCGAAAGGCGAGGTGAAAACCTGGTAACCCTAATAGAAAACATCGGATCCAAAATAAATTTTAAAATAACCCAGAAAGACATAGTAGCCGTACATCGCGTCCCCCATGCTCATGAACAAAGCGATAAACCCAAAAATATTATTGTGAAGTTTACTTCCCGAATACTCAGAGACAACATGCTCAGCGCCTGCAGATTATTTAAGAACCTGAACGCAGATTTAATAGGTTTCTCCAACTCGAAATTGCCTATTTACGTTCATGAGCACTTGACCCTGAAAAATAAGCAGTTGTTTCGGGAATGTCGTAATGCAGCCACCAAGCATAACTTCAAGTTCGTGTGGGTTAAGAACGGCACTATTCTTGCTAGAGAAAAGGAAGGAGCACGAGTATTCGCCATCAAATCTACGCAAGACATTGGTAAAATTAAGCCTGCCTCGCCAGCAGCTGGCAGCCGGTCTTCAATTGCTTCTCATTGACTCAGTCAACACTCAGAATTTCAAACCGTACCCACCGATTCTCTTATCCTTGGTTTGCCAAATCCAGCTATTTATTATTTCATTACTGTATAATGTCTATGTCATTGAGTGCTTTGCTTACGCTTACTTTTTTCACTTAATGCTTATCAAACTGCAACTGCCTTTTAAGTTATTCTTAGTATTAGTTTATGTCTGTAAGAATAAGAATAAGAAACTTTTATTTGTAATATCAGTCTGTATGCTCAAGTTTTTGTTTTATGTGCCACTATGTTGCTTATATTGCGTCGCTGTCGTGTTGCGCACTTCACTCGTAGTCGTGAAGATTTTGTTTATATTTTATATTGTCATACTTACTAGTAGTAGGTTTTTCAATAATGGATGATCAGTCTCTTACTATTTACTATCAGAACTGTAGGGGGGTCCGCACCAAGCTGCATACTTTATACGTAAATATTTTGGCTAACTGCTACGACGTTATTGTCCTAACGGAAACCTGGCTTACTCCGGAGATATCTGACGCCGAGTTCATTGATGATCGCTATGCTGTTCATAGGTGCGACCGCGACCGAGAAGCCACTGGTAAAAAAGAAGGAGGAGGAACCCTAATAGCGATTCTGAAATCACTACGTGCGGTTAGAATCAATCCTGTCGCAACTCTATACTCCGACATTGAATACGTTATTATTCAGATCATCAATAGAGGTAAATTGCATATAGTTGGTGCAGCTTATGTACCACCAAAAACTCCGGAATCTGTCTATAATGCCTACTTTCAAATGTTAGATGCCCACCTTGACAATACTGACGTTGAACGCTTCTATATCATCGGTGATTTCAATTTACCTGCTCTTGATTGGGATACCAACATAGGTAACCACTCCACCTTTGGTCAGATCTGCGGTAATAACACCCCTGTGGGTGGAATTGTCAATAATTTCCTAAACATACATAGTGCTATCCAGCACAACACACTTAAAAACATCCGTAGTAATATTCTCGATCTCTTTATCAGTAACGTTGACTGCACTGTGTTCGAAACTAATGACCTTTTATTACCTCCTGATCAATATCACACCCCTTTTTATGTATTAATTCCCTTCCATACACGAAACAGTAATATGACGCGTAAATCAATTAAAAGATTTAACTATTATAAAGCTAATTATGACGATATTAACCAAGATTTAGCGGAAATAAACTGGGAGTCTGCTCTATCAGGCTGCTCTGTAGAAGAATCACTGGAGGCTTTCTACAACATAATGTTTAATGTTATTAAAACACATGTTCCTCTCACATCAGTAAAGTCTTCGAGGTTCCCGAATTGGTTCTCCCCGGCTCTCATACATATATTTAGGAACAAGTGTAGAGCTTGGGTAAAGTGGAAACAATATAGCAATTTGTCAGATTATGAACAGTTTTCGCTTTACAGATCCCGATTTCACATTGAGTGCAAAAATTGTTATGACCGGTATATCAATACTGTTGAGGACAGTATTAAACTAAATGTTAATTATTTTTGGAAATTTGTCTCTAACCGTAAGTCATCTAAAGGAATTCCATCTACTGTGCATTTCAAAGATCAGTCCTCGAATAATCCTAATGAAATCTGCAATCTATTCTCTGTTTATTTTAAATCTGTATATGAACCTTCTACTTTGTCAAATGATTTTTGCTTAAACGCAGATTGTTCTGAAAGCTGCACCGCTGTAGATAATATTCAATTCTCAGTTCAGCAGGTATTGAGGCACCTGGAAACCTTAGATATCTCAAAGGGGCCCGGTCCCGATGCGCTTCCTGCAATATTTCTCAGAAATACTGCAAAGAATACATGCGTTCCTCTACAAATTATATTTAATCAATCCATGTCACAAGGAATCTTTCCTGATGGGTGGAAGCGAGCTAACGTTACACCGGTACACAAGTCAGGCCCTGCAGATGACGTCGAGAACTATCGCCCAATATCAATTTTGTCGGCCTTATCGAAAGTCTTTGAAAGGCTTGTACATAGTGTACTTTATCCGTTGCTTCATAATGTTATTGCTCCACAACAACACGGATTTGTTAAAAGAAGATCTACGGTAACAAATCTCTTAGGTTACGCGGAATATATTTTTAATGACTTGGATGCTGGTACACAAGTAGATTCAGTTTACACCGATTTTCAGAAGGCGTTTGATAAGGTCGACCACGAGCTGCTTTTGCGCAAAATTGCCTTTAACGGCATACGGGGGAACCTGTTGAGGTGGTTTTCGTCGTACGTTTCTAATAGGACGCAACGAGTTGTAATTAATGGGTTCCAATCATCTTCTATAGCTGTGACATCAGGTGTTCCACAAGGATCAATTCTAGGGCCCCTTTTATTTATTTTATTTATTAACGACATAGGCAAATGTTTTAAAAATTCCAAATTTCTTTTATACGCAGATGACTTAAAAATATTTAGGCCCATTAGAAATTCTAGTGATTGTCTTGCTTTGCAAAGTGACTTAAATAGACTGTCTGAATACTGCATGTGTAATAAACTTAAACTTAGCGTGCCTAAATGTTGTTACTTGAGCATCACCAAAAACAAAAACATCCTTAGATACCAGTACTCTCTAAATAATGTCACTTTAAGTAGAGTTACCATGGTTCGTGATCTGGGTGTCATTTTTGATGACAAGCTGCATCTTGATGTACACATTAACACAATTGTTAACAGGGCTTGGCGCATGTACGGATTTGTTATGCGATCAGCCACTGAATTCGTGCGTCCTCAGACCTACCTCTATCTATACAAGACCTTGATTAGATCTCAATTAGAGTATGCAGTAGCGGTGTGGAATCCCCTTTACATTAAATATGCGAACTACCTGGAAATGGTACAAAAAAAATTTTTACGGTCTATGACTTACAAGTGCTTTCGCTCTTCTGCGTCTTATGTCGATTTACTAGGGAAGTATAATCTGCTAAGCCTTTCCGGCCGGCGGATGTTTCTGGAGACAGTGCTCCTGTACGATTTCTGCAGAAACACGTACGACTGTACCGAAATTTGTAACAGAATCTGTTATTTAGTTCCCAGAAAGACACAGTTGCGTGCAGTGCGCAAGCAACCGTTGTTTGCGGTAAGGGCATGTCGAACAAATGCTGGTGTTCGAGCACCGTTGCGACGTCTTGTTGACAATTATAATAAACACTTTCTAGACATTGATGTATTCTGTGCAACACGGGCAAGATTCCGAAACTTGACTCATAATACAATCAAGGAATTAGACATCATATCCTTCTCTTAGATTATCGCACGTCTCATAAAATCAATGCACTTACTTATTATTTGAAATTAAAATCATTGTTTGTTTTTTGGCTATTAATATTTTTGGTACTTTTAACTTCTCTTTGAAACGTGTTAAATTAATATTTTGCTAGTATGTATGCTGTGAATAACGCTGTTGATTACGTAATTGTTAATTTTAAGTTTTGTGTCTGTATGCTTTATTATGTAATTGTTTGTTGTTCCAAATAAAATAAAATAAAATAAAATAAAATCTCTCGCCCAAAGGTCAATTATGCGATGTGCGGTTATATGCGTCATCTCCAAAGAATCACTTATCCAGTCCTCAGTAGTCCTTCAATACGGATTTTATGGATTTGTAGCAAGCCTTTCACTGTTTCGTTTAAAACGGTAATTTATCTTTTAAAATGACTCGTGGCTCAATAATAAAACTTGAGAGGTGTCAAGGAACACCCGGATGGAACGAAGTTATTGTTATTATTTTTTATTATGTAAAAAAAATAAAAAAAATAAAAAATGTAGAAATGAAAATATCTGGCTTGCTTTCTATAAGAGAGAGAGAGACAGACAGAGAAACATGCGACGCCGCACAGCTTACAATAGCTTACTATAGCAAAAAGTGTTGTGACAACTTTTCGTAAGAATTTTTTCCGTCTAGCCCCCTTTCACAACGCGCGATAAGGAACTTCGTTCCAACTGCCCCTCGGGTTGATCTTTAGGTAAAGCCGCGCTTGCCTAGGTTGGTTTATGGATGGGACCACCCATTACGTTACGAGTTTCCTCCGTCCCTCGGATAGCACGTTAAGCTCTTGTTCGCGGCTGCCATATATAGATCTTTGGCAGTCGTCACAGGTAGTCAGTGTCCTGAAAGTCTCAGAACCAGTCTTACCAAAGAGTATCGTATTACACAGTATTAACTGGGTTGTGGAGGTCATAGAGGCAGTCGCTCTATTTAAAATACTGGTCTTCAACTGCACCCGGTTAGACTGGAAGCCGAACCCAACTCGACTGACATAACACGTGCCTTGGGAAGACGACTTGGCCGGCTTCCAGTCTAACCGGATGCAGCTGAATACCAGTATTATTATTATTATTTACATGGAGCGACTGCCTATGAAAGACGATAAATATGGTTAATCAGTGTCGTGCCCAAATTATTGTGTCGCTTCCCATAGGTTCGCCATCCCACTGTAATATTAGATTAAATAGTGGTATGTTTCGATTAAATGGTACTTAGGTAGACCATGGTCGAGGTTGGGCCATAGAATACATTTTATTCCGATAGTAAGTTATGTTCCTGCAATTTTTGAACTCCACGAGAACGAAGACTCAGGCAAAAGCTAGCTTAGGTAAATTGTATCTCATTAGGGCAGGCTGAGCTTAATATAATAAAAACTCGTCTAAGAAAACATTTTTATTTTTTAATCATTATTTATTTATTTATTTATTGTTCACAAATATAGGTACATGTTTTTGTTAATTAAAAATTTACTCGCCAAACTTATCAGTTTGTTGGCGAGAAGAATTTCTATTATGATTTCATATTCCATACTAATGGTAAGAACCACTTAAATCTTAGGTACCTATGGTCTTTAGATATTTTCCTGTAGGTATAAATCTCAAGTCAATATTCTCGTTCAGGGGTCAAGTACTGAGCCATCATTTACCTACAGTATACTACTTCGAAACGTATGAATCAGTTTTCTCAGAAACACTTGTCTGGTTCTTCTCATTGGTCCTTTGATCTCTGAATGGTCCTCTGTCACTGCAGCTGCCTTTCTCTGAATCATAATGTATATTTTGCAACTGATTTCATTAGTTGCAATTTTATTGTTGCTGCTTTTCCAATGTTGTCTTATTTAACCCAAAAGTAAAATTACAGAGACATATTTTTTTCAACTAATTACGATCATTAAAAAATATGCAGCCGAAGCGACCTTTGCGCAGCCACCGTCATAGTAATTTGAAGTTCCTCATGAAAAAGACATAAATAAAAAACAGGAAACCCACACTTCCTCTATATTACATTATCTTAGCCTCACCTACAATATAAACCCGTTCCCTCATTAATCTTTATCACATCAACATAAGTGTAGTTTAATGCCTCATCTACAACCTTAGCCGACAGGACTTGCGACTCGATTTTCGAGTATGCAAACGCGCGCTCTTGTTTCCTTCACGTGAATACCGTATGCATCGCGATGGCTGTGGCATGTTCCAAGCAATCTCTTTCATTTGTCTTTCATGTCAGTGTCGCAACACGCGTGTCTCTTGATCGCGTAACTCGTGGCCAGTGGGTAAGAAACCAGTCGCAGCGACTAGCGCCACTCTGTACGACCATTCATCTCCATCACTCGTTAACGATGCACAAAAACTGTCGCAATGGATACAGTGCGTCGTAGTCACTGGAATACATTAACTGTATTACAAATTGGTTGGAACGTAAACGTGCGGATGCTGTAAGAAACGGCTTCTGTTATTTGTACAAGAAGAAACTTTAGTCTTCCTATAGATCGCTATAAAAAGCGGTCGTATCCCACTGCTAAATTGGAATGAAAAAAATACTGAGTATCATGATCATCGCCAAATCATTCCCAGCTACGTTAGGGTCGACTTTCAGTCTAAACAGATGCAACTAAATACCAATATCACTCAAAATTATTTAGTAATTTAAAATAAAAGACAGTTACCACCCATTCCAGTTGCTACATTTTCCGTTCTGACCCACTTGCGTTCGTTCCAAGAAAACAATCATGAAATTGAACTGTAAAAGCCTTGATATAATAATAATATAATAAGTTTATTTTCAAAATGGAATTGCAAAGTTTACAATAATACATTTTTAGGTCCAATACGTACAATAAAGACGGGTGGAGTACTGTTCTCCTAGATATTCTAACATTTAGCCTGTGTTAAGGAGAGACAGTGCCGGTCCCCTGAATGGCGGATTATTATAATAATAAAAATAGTGTGGGTATACCATAAAGTTTGAAATTTGGTCCTTTCTCCCAAATACAAAAAAAAATGACAGCAGAAGAACAGAGACAATTTAATAAATATCCACGAATCTTATAAAATCATCTATCGATCTATATCTTTAACACTACCACCCGCACCTCTGACATTTCCTCTCATAATTGGCAGATTTCTAGCGCCATAAAAAGGTTGGAGCTGAACAATCACGAGGCAAAAGATGGATCTATCAGTAACAGCATCAGCTCCAACGGCCACAGAAAAAACGGAGCAAAAAATGTACAAAGCATTGTGGCAAGAATAGGTAGTGTGTGTAAAAGAGTTCCGTATGTTTTTAGTAATAGATAAGATGTCACCAAAAAGATTTAATATACGATTGAATTGAGAGGTTATCTGAAGACGAGTGATTCCATGTATCTGTGAGGCAGTGAGGCTATAAGCAAAATGTTATAATTGCCAAGTTTGACACACAGTACACACAGTCATAACATGCCAAGTACATCACGATTTAATTCCATTTTTCCTGCTTCCGTAAAGAAACATGTATTCTTAGAAAGCACCTAATTATGAGATCATTTTCTCTCAGTTCGTAAAAAGAATGCAACATTTGTTTAAATAGAAACCACCTTGATCTTGACCAGTTTCGCGAACTTAAACATTCTATTAAAATCTCAGACCTCCAGTGATTCATATTTTAAATATCGAACCAGATTTAACTTGTAACCACTTCATCCTAAACCAACAGACTAGCAAAGTGGACCTCAAGAAAACACTTACCGAACTCTGAAACCATGCCCCGCCCGCGGCGACCTGACGTACACATATTTTTGTACCAAGGTTACCTTTTCGCGAGCCGACGTCTGTACACACACACACAGAACTTACTATATGTAGTAAAGAAAGAATAATGCCTCGCCGCGACTGTGTGTCTTTCTGTTTGGGGTAACGCGAAAACCACTAAACTTATTTTTTTTATTACCGTTTTCAGTTGACTTGGAAAATCAACTTTTTTGTTTATCCTTCACGCCAGATGCAGTAACTGCAGTAAAGTCCTTTTTCTTTGAGGAAAACCAGATTTATTCCTTAGTCTGTGCCATGTTTAAAATGTCACTCACCACAAAGTCTTCGGAACTACACAAAAGTTACAAAGATGCATAAAACTACGGAAGGATTCGCCCAAATTCCCGAAGAGCGCCTAAGAGGGCTAACCCTCTTCATCATCAGCCTATTGCAATCTACTGCTGGATATAGGCCTCTATAATCTAGCGCCACTCAACTCGATTTTCGCCAAATCACATACAGTTGTTACCAGCCACTCTGCGTAGATCATCGCGCCACCGAGCCTGAGGGCGTCCCACCTTACGCTTGCCAATTCGCGGTCTCCACTCAAGAACACGTCTACTCCAACGGTCATTGGATCTGCGGCTAATATGGGCGGCCCACTGCCACTTCAGCTTACTTATTCTTTGAGCTATGTGTCGACATAACTCTGGTCCTCTGTTGGATCACCTCATTTCGGACGCGATCCCTGAGAGAGACTCCTAGCACAGCTCGCTCCATAGCTCGCTGAGCGACATTAAATTTATTGACCAACCGTACCGTGAGTGTCCACGTTTCAGCCCCTAAAACTCTTCCTGACGTAACAAATATTATATAGTCATCATCTGCCTAGCCTTTTCCCAGCTATGTTGGGGTCAGATGTTTACATGGAGCGACTGCCTACCTACCCTCGACAACCCAATTAGTATTGGGTAATATGGAGACTGATGGTTGTCAGACTTTCGAGCCATTGATTACAAAGATCTTTAAATACCGTGACCAACGTCATACAACAAATATTATAAAGTACTTCTAAAAATATGCAGTATGGATGGTCTGTCTGGCCGTAGTAGTTAATAATATCAGCCCAGTGCTTTACGAGCACCCAATCATATTTCACAAGCACCGTGTTTACTGCCCAGCCCAGTTTATATGCAGTTCTGGGAATTTTGCCAATTTATTCGATTTTAAGGGGACGTAATTTTATGTTATTTATTGAAAGGTCCTTTCATATAAATAGCTGTAAGTATGTTTATGAGGGCAGTTAATCGTTTCGCCTTGGGAAACATCTGGGGATCTTTACGTAGTGTCGATTTATATAGTCTGTGCTGAACGTAGTTTAGTGTTAATTGGGTATGTAGACAAAAACAGGTTTAAATAAAGACATTAACAAGTTCAGAAAATTTTATAGTTCAAGAAATTGCATTCATTGCATTGATTCCTGAAATTCTCATTAGATCCCTGTTAGCTTATATTGATACTATATATTTTATTGTCATTGTAATTAGATTTTTGTACTAGATTACCAGGAAAACGTTTCAATAGGATAGTTTTTCATATTTCCCAACACCGTGGTAAATCATCATCATTCTCTTGCCCTTATCCCAATTCATTTGGGGTCGGCGCAGCATATCTTCCTCTTCCATACCTCTCTGTTTCTCGTCATCCCATGAGACACCTCCTTTCTTAAATATTAGTAGAAAACATTTTTCTTCGAACATAGACATTTATCGCCCTGCAACAAAACTGCTGATAAATTACATTAAGTAAGAAAACAAAGTTCAAAGTTCAACTTCACGTGTCAGGGAAAATCTTTTGAAAAAATAAAAGATAAAAACTTTCTTAAGCCGAATAAAGCAAGCGTACACGAATAACGATTATTGACGTAACATTTATTTTTACTCGCATCGTAATCTAAAGATATTTTTATTCACGGCCACCAATCTTTTTATTTGCACAATAAATAAGTCCTGACATTCGGAGCATGAGAGAAACGTGACATTTTAAATCTTATTTGTACACTCGCGAGCACAAATATGTATAAACTAACCTTAGTTTAAAAGGAATTATCTTGTTGAATAACGATTGTATTGTTATAGATTACAAAATAAGATAGGTCTCCAAAAATATTTTCGAAACGATACAACGGTAATCGATACAGTAGCAGAACATCGTTTTTATTAAATGTGAGTTTTAAGTGCACGTGAGTGTACATCGATATCTCCCTGATTTAAATGCTGGGTCATTGTGCGCCACTTTCTTCTGTTTGTACATTTTTAAATGTCAATATTCATGACTGTCTTTGGTCTAGTTATTGAAGTACGAGATCTTAGGTCAGCACAAAATGTTTTTGGGTTTTGTGAATGTCACGTTTCCAGTTAAAATACTCGTACATACACGATGAACTGTGTTCTTCTTGTGTCAGTTTCTTATTTTGAATAACAACGTTAATCCGTACCAACTAGGTTGTGGAGGTCAGATAGGCAGTCGCTCCATGTAAAATACTGGTACTCAGCTGCATCCGGTTAGACTGGAAGCCGACCCCAACACAGTTCGGAAAAGGCTAGGCAGATGATGTTTAGCGATATCTTCATAATTTTGGATCACTGTTCTTCGATGACTACATATAGTACAGGAAATTCTGTAGATTTTCAATTAAAACATTGATCATCAAAAGAAGCTCTAAAAAATATTGTCATTACGAACTGTTGACGCGTTGATGTCTTTTGAACTACACATAAAACTAACTGTGCCCCGCGGTGTCATCCGTTTGCACTGCTCCTAAGGATCATAGCGTGATATTAAATATATTATACTTTTCTCGAGATTGAGCTGTCAAAGGCAAAACGTTTTTTTTAATACGCTTGGTTGTTCCAGAGATTAACACGTTCAAACGAAACAAAATCTTCAGTTTTGAGGTTTAAGTACAGATAGTACGTATTTCTACAAAGAGTGTAACGGAATGGAACTAAATTAATCCATTTCGTTACGTTTAACTTATTAATAAATTATTAAGTTGTCCAGGCTTCATGTTTTTGTTTTTAAATACTAGTACACTATTATCTTATTGTTATCGTCCAATTAGGTTCTCTAAATGTTAATCCATTTACCTCATTTGTTAAATGAGCAAAAAATGCATTAATTACACTTGCGTTTTGTATTATTTACTTAATTCAATTCCAATGAACATTCCATTCCATTCACTCGTGTAATGAAGAGCTACTTTATAGTTTACAATAAACTGATTTTTTTTAAGATGTAATAATACTTATTTCTCGACTGAAATTTGAGATAAAATTACATTTTAAAAGTGATAACTGATGATAACGATGTTGGATAGGTTACAATTATTTTAGATTAATTACAGCCACAAAAAAAAAACTATTTTAAAATTGAAAGAAGAAAATTTTTCAACACTGAACACGTCTACTAAATTTCTTGTACGTGCTGTTAACCGTCGAGTAGTTTTCTCATGAGGAGATGATCCTGGCTGGAAGATGAAGTCATGTCTACCATATAAATGTATTGTCGCCATTGTTCGTCTTTATTTTTCTTTATCGTCCTAGGGCCCAAAAATATAATTATGGCAGTCGCGACCCAATTACTTGCTTGTTGTAAAACTTGGCCCGGGTCTGTTCAACATATAATTAATGATAAATGTAATTAAACAATCCTTGTGCTTGCCTCGCGAAAGATATAAAACAATAAATAAATACCCAGTTTGTTGTAAACAACTGTTCACTTTTATGAAACTACTTAAAGAGTAGCTCTTGAGTAACGTACGATTTTATTAAAACTATTAAATTAATTACAATGTGAATGTAATGAGACTGTTATGTTTTATTTGACTTATTTAAAGACTAAACGTTATTTAAAAAACATGAGAATGTAACAAATAATATGTATAGACGCCAATTAAGTACATCAACCTACATATAATCTGTCAAACTTTAATAGATATTCTATTTTATCCGTAAAGCATTAGGTTCACAATTGATTAGTCAAATTGACTTTTCGGGTAGCTTAAAATGCTGGTGATTGTACATCTACAGCTTGAAGAGAGATTTTTGTCTGAAAACGTTTGGTGTACCATGTACTAATTAACACCACTGTCACCGGCAAATATTGTATTGTAAAATTATTCTCACACGAACTTATTTCGCAACAATACCAAACAAAAAAGGTAAGTGGTCGTTCCTACTTTGTCGCATTAATATACCATTCCAGAGAAAAAGAAAAGACGTGTGGCACTCCGAGACTGCCGCGGTAAAGCTATTGCATAGCATTTTTTATCAACTTATGCAATTATAATTATTTATTTATTTTATTAATGCAGTATTTAAATATAGTATTTATACTTACACTTTTACTAATCATCCTCATCTTTTATAAAATGTCCTTTTACGTCTCTTGTCGCGCCTTGGCGACAACTATTTTTGTTGGCAGCCTTATAATCGATCTTATTCGATTTATTAACTTTGATTTTGCTGTTTTAAAATATTAAATCTAATAATTTGTCAATGTTTACTTTTCATCTGACATTACGTCAGTTGACAAGATGTCATTTACTTTTTCTTTTATTATGTGTCATAGTTTTTCTTAGTGGTTAGAGCTATGAAGGTTACATTTGATTTATATAATTTAATTTATTTTTATTAATATGTTAGCTCAAATAATGTAATTTATTGATAATTTCTGAATGAATGAATGATCTACCGAGAATCATAAGACAGGAAATGATACTATTTGCCGACGATAGTACAGCAATTTTTACGAACCAAGATAAAGATAATTATGAAAACAACATTAACAAATCACTCGAAGATATTATAAAATGGTTAAATGTAAACAACTTAAAAATTAACATTGGGAAAACAAATTATATGACTTTCATTAATAAAAATACCAATTCGGAAAAAAAACTACATATACATTATAAAAACGAACAAATAAAAGAAGTGAACAACACTAAGTTTCTTGGTATTTATATTGACTCTGGGCTCAATTGGAAACTGCAGGTTGAGCATGTTTGCAAAAAATTGAACCAATTTTCATATGCCCTATACATGCTAAGAAAAATTGTTAACGAGAGAGCATTACTAAGCGCTTACCATGCATTCGTAGGGTCTACAATAAAGTATGGTATCCTTTTTTGGGGCAATTCAACTAATCGAGAATATGCTTTTAAGGCCCAAAAAAAGTGTGTTAGGAGTATATGTGGGCTTAAACAGACTGACTCATGTAGAACAGAGTTTCCAAGACTTCACATTTTGACTCTTCCATCACTATACATTTATGAAGCAGCAGTAATGATAAAACGTGATTTAAATGATTATGACACATTGAGGAGTGCGCGGTATAAAAATATATTAAGCGGAATTAAGTGTAGAACAGTTAAGTTTAAAACAAGTATATTTGGAATAGGTGTAAAAATTTATAACAAACTTCCGAATCATGTCAAAAACAGTGTTACCTTAAATAGTTTTAAAAAAAGTCTTAAGGAATTCTTGATAGGTAAAGCCTACTATTCCATCAATGACTTTTTAAATGACAAAAATATGAATGACCTTGATTGACCTTTAGAACTTTAGATAATGACTGAATGAAGAATATAATTTGTATGACATAAATAAAAGAAAACAATTTGAATGACATTGACAATGTATAATGAAATTATTATGAAATCTGTGTTTATTATTTAATTTGTTTAAAACTGACTACGTAAATTAGCAAGTATATTATGCATAATGAATGATGGACGTTGACTTAGGACGAATAATAATTTTATGTTAAATAAGTATTGAACCATTATCAAATATTGTACACCCTATAGGTATGTTGCAGCGATCCAAATTATTGTAAACATATGACCTGATATTTCACCTGTGGCAAACAATAAATGAATTTGAATTTGAATTTGAATTTGAATTTGAATTTGAATTCTATTAATAGTATCTTATCTTACGCTTATAAAATTAATTAACACGCTCACAGAAATTCTATAAGGATGTTTTTGACTGAATAATACAGGCCGTTTTAAATACAGGCAACTCACAATTTTTGATTTCAAGAAATTGTCAAGTGTCAATTTGTCAAGTGTCAGTTCGTTAGGTTTTTATTTTCGTTACGGAATTTCTGGATTCGGTCCCCACGCTCAAGGCCCGCGATAGAAGCTATGCAATAGCTTAAAAAAGATTACTACAAAAAACACGCTTACTGTAAACCCAAAATCACAGGGCAACCTGTGTGGACAGACACACAGACAATCAGGCCCAAAACAAATATTGGTAGACGAGACAAACGTTTGTCCCGGTGTGGGAATCGAACTGGCGATCCTGAGGATAGAAAGTAAACACTTAACTGCCGTGCCATTTGGGTTGTCAAATATTGGGGATGCGTTTTGGAGGGAACTTCGGAATCTGTTGCTACCCTGTATTAATCTCTGCGTAGGTCAGTTTACCAATATAAACGAATTTTATAGACTCACACAGCAGAAATGCAGTGACTGCAGAGAAAACTAACTAATGAAATTGCTAAGCTAGCACGGGACCAGTCAATGTGGCGACACCTGGGGGAGGGCTATGTCCAGCAGTGGACGTCTTTTGGCTAAAATGATGATGTGGCTAATTTAACTGGGCTATTAGTATAAACTAGGCCTAATGCACAAAAATAAAAAGCTCTAAAAGTGAGAACCTTCTTAGCAATTTGTTCACCCTCCGTTAACAGCTTATAGTTATTTCTCACACACACGTTCACTTAAAATTAATCCTACAAACTACAAAAAAAAGTGTTGCCCCATTTAGTATCCGTAATTGGTAAAATAATATCATGTCAAATACTGATATAAAAAGTGGAAAACGTAGCGAAGTTAGCGGGTCTCCGTACACTTTCAAAGTAAAACAAGATTAATGTTTCTGACTGCGCGACTACTAACTCTAAGTACTAACTATCCAACTCACTTTACTGCAGTTTAAGTATAAATATTTATGATTTTACTACGTTTTGCTAACCCAATGGTTTGTTGCAAATAATGGTTCGTTTTTCAACTTTTTATGTGTAAACGTTTTACTTTAAACTTTTTTATTGTTTTTTTAGGAGGTCACAAACAATTTTATTTACCTTTTTTTCCAAATAGACGTCAAAGACATAATGTAATATCATACAGAATGAAACAAGTTATACAACTAAATCTAGTTTACTAATAGGGCTGCCCACTACTGTCGATATGAGTCATTGGTCAACTGGACCCACTCGAAATGGACCCGCGGGATCAGTCGAGCAAGTAACATTTTGACTTGGTCGATTTGTTTACAGTATAACATGGGTCCAGTAGCAAGCGGGTCCAGTTGACCACAAAATTCTCATAAAAAGCCGTAAATGTTTCCTGTTTACTTATTGAAGAAATCCTGAAGTCTCCACATCAGCTTAATGTAACGGAACATAACATCACGCCTGCAACCCCGCAGATGAAGGCAGACGTGTGCATACATCCACATTTCACCAATAATGTTTTAGTTTCATGTTATAGGGGGATGAGCCTACTGCCATCAACCGTGCACTAACTCAGAGTGCCACTGGGAAATACCTGGTGGAAAAACCCTATGTATTTGTTGGTAACTAATGACTGTTTAATAAAAACCGGCCAAGAGCGTGTCGGGCCACGCTCAGTGTAGGGTTCCGTAGATAATAAAATATTATGTAAACGAAGTTAAAAAAAAAATACGGGCAAATGAAACTTGACCTCTGGATTGTATAGGCGCTCATACGATTCAGGGACCAAATTATATTGGTTAACTGCAGTTTCCATCTGTTGTTTCCATCCAAGTTCAAAATAATTTTCCTAGAAAGTCCTTATAAAGTTCTACTTTTCAGATTTTTTTCGTATTTTCTAAACTTATGGTTCAAAAGTTAGAGGGGGGGGACGCTTTGTTTTTTACTTTTGGAGCGATTATTTCCGAAATTATTGACATTATCAAAAAATGATTTTAGTAAACCCCTATTCATTTTTAAATACCTTTCCAACAATATATCACACATTAGGGTTAAAATTAAAAAAAAAACACTTCCCACTTTACATATAGGGGGGCTACCCTAATAAAACATTTTTTTCCAATTTTTATTTTAGCACTTTGTCGGCGTAATTGATACACATATTGGTCCCAAATTTCAGCTTTCTAGTGCTAACGGTCACAGAGATTAACAGACGGACAGACAGACAGACAGACAGACAGACAGACAGACATGGCGAAACTATAAGGGTTCCTAGTTGACTACGGAACCCTAAAAAGGAACACAATAACACTACAATGTGAACCTTCATAATCCTTAACGTATCTAAGAATACGCCTAAACCCCTTTTTTTGGAGTGTGAGAAATCATCAAATGACTCCTCCCGCTCTAGGCTGAGCGGAAGGGAGTGTCAGTCTTTTACTGACTAAAAACCACCCATGTTCCTTCTTAGCCCATTGTGTCCGGGGACGCGGTATCTCTTTCGAACAACCCGCAGCCCCGGCAGGATACGCCTAAAACCCTTGCTAGTGTAATTGCTAAACAACACATATTTTTCTCTTCCCTTCCCATTCCAAAGGGAGCCTGTATTAATATTTTCTAACTCTGTATCGCTTACCCTATCTCCGTTGAACAAGGTTACCTCCTACAGAGACAGTTGTAACACGGCCCATTTGTCATAGCACGTGCGTGTCGTACGCGTGACCCTAGACTCGTAGCACACACGACTGGGCCCGAGCGATTTATGGTACTACTCACACTTTCACGGCGCCTGGTAGGTGTGTCGCCGAAATAACCGTATCTTGAGGAGATAGATCAGTGTGAAATTAATGCAGTAGAGAAGGGGCCTCTTGTCTGCGTATCCAGAATCCAATGTGCACAAATAAACCTATTTTCGTTCTTTCTTGTTTTTTCACAACAACCGCTTCTTGGCCTTCTGCATGCAGTCTGTACACGCCTCCTCGGAGAATGGGTGAATACTTCCACAATCAGACACGAATAAGATCCATGACTGTGAACTTGCCCGTCGGGGCTGCGGGTTGTGCCAAACAGATACCGCGGCCTCGGCACAAGGGCTAAGAAGGAACATGGGTGGTTTTTAGTCAGTAGAAGTCTTAATAAAAGGGCATTTCACTTGTTTCTCTGAGACTTCATCCAGCTTCGTTAATAGGGTGACGGGCTTGACCCGAAAAACAATATGACTCTAATCCAGATTGTACTGAGAAAGAAAATGTATATCTGCTATTTTGAAATGGAAATTGAAAATATAATCCTACGCACTAACAACTAAATCGATTTAAACGAGTTTAGACAAGAATGACATAAGTTTGTCAACAGCAAACTTACAAATTAATAGAAAGGAAAGTTGCATTTATAGTTAGTGAACTTACCTTAAACGGTATTATGTAACATCAGAAGTGCAGTTCTTCGAACTTCACTAAATAAACAGAGTTCTTAAAGTTATTTTCAAGAACCCATTATGTATCTAAGTTTATTAGCAGCCTCAGAAACTACATTTACACTGCTGCTTTTATCAAATTCTATTTACTAACTCGAGACAGTGTAACTTTCAGCTCTAAAGTTGCTCAGTGTAATCCCACTTCAAACACTCCTTGTTTGCAGCGTCTAATCTTATTACAAGTATAAAGCGGCGGACTAAATATATTCAAACAAGAAACGGATCCAAGGAATCAATTCAAGGGAAAAATAAACAAAACCACAAAACGAGGCACATGAATGCTGCCTCCGTAAGCCAAAAAGCGGTATCTTAAAAAATCGAAAATCTTTTTTTTCATCTGACGATTTGAAACACTCTTCATCAGGTTTATTAATAAAGATGACCAGCGAGTTTTTGACGTTAATATTTTACATATAAAACGAGTATTTTATCTTAAAATCGACGTATTTACGTAACGTTTACGCTAAGCGCTCGTGGTAGTACTTACGATCTAAACTGGTTGAAAAAATCCAATATGAATCGCTTAATCCACTGCAGGGCGAAGGTCCTCTCATAGAGTGAAGGCACTAATTTATAGAAAATTCGAAATAAATTTTCAAATAACATTATCCCTTTATGTGAAACCTTATATTTATTGAGTTACCATTTCTTTGCTCACGGTGGCAAAATAAAGTCCCTTCAATTAATCCGTAACATTTTATTTAAAAAGCCGCCTCGAAGGACCGCGGTGTGGGCTTACTGCTTACAGTACGAATTTCAATTTTAAATGAAAGAACTGCCCCGTTAACGATGCTCTTTGTAAGGAATGGTAGTAAGCACGTATCTCTCTTTTGTTCCTATACGTTTACATTGCTTAATGTATAAAAATCACGTGAATTAAACTTCGCAACGGCTTGGATCGAATTTTCAACCATTTCGATTTTTTTTTCCGGTTTATGTGTCATCATCTGCCTAGCCGTTTCTCAACTACGTTGGGGTCGGCTTCCAGTCTTACTGAATGCAGCTGAATACCAGTATTCTATATGGAGCGAGTTCCTATCTGACCACAACCCAGGTAATACTGGGTAATATGGCAATCCTTGGTAAGACAGTTTGTCAGACTTTCGGGCCACTAAAATGACAACCAGGACCAACGGTATAAATGTGCTTTCCGAGGTATCGTATGGAAGAAACTCGGTATGTAATGGTGGTGAGACCAGCCTAGACAAACGTGGCTTAACCTGAAGACTGATACGAGCGAGTGTTATTACCTAGCCACAAGCTCCTCCGGATAACAGTTTATCATCATCATTTCAGCCATAAGACGTCCACTGCTGGACATAGGCCTCCCCCAGAAGGGGGGGATTTGCCATAATCGCCACGCTTGGCAGGCGGGTTGGCGATCGCAGTATGGTTATTACGAAGGCACAGAGAACGCTGCTGCCCATTCTCTGGTAAGTCCCTTAGTCGCCTCTTACGGGAAGATATGGGATTAATGTGGTGTTTATGTGTATAATACTTAATTAATAACTACTAAACTTAATATATTAAAGAAATCTTCATTTTTACTCAATTCACTAAAGCCGTGCAAAGCAGGGGCGTGTCGCTAGTTCAGTATTTTTAACTATACGCATTTCTGGCAACTCTGTTGTGTAATGTTTTACGAGATCTCCATTGTGGAGGTTTTAAGTTCGCACTAAGTACTAGCACTAACTGCGGTACTCAGAGATATTTAATGGTTACTTAAGCCGTCACTTCGACATACTTTTGTATGACAAAACTGTCAAAACCTTTACTAAATGATGGCCTAAGTAATCATTAAAGCTCTCTCTCTGAGTGCGGCAGTAAAAGTTAAAATTATTTAAGAGATGGTCCACGCCACGTACAATAATTCTCTTTAAAATTGCATGTTCCTGCCCATTGTACGAGAAATGGTCATGGGTAAAGTTAAGGTTCATAATATCTCTTTTGTTTTTATTACTGACTAGCTTTCTCCCCCGAAAATAACCCACGGCATCTTACTCCAGTTATGTCTAAAGTTCTCATCAAGGTGCATGAAATGAGCTCAAACATGTTTTCTTTGGCCTGACCCAGGTATGCGTAAGCCAAATTTCATTAAAACCCATTAAGCCGTTTAGGTGAGAATAGGTAAGAAACAGACAGCCAAAATTACTTTCGCATATATTTATGCATATCGAAAACCAATTATAGCAAAGTGACGCGCTACATTGTAACGAACTAAATAGCTAAATAACTTTGTCTTTCGCTACGATAAAACATTTTATATAACACTCAAACGGTTACAAACAGGTAACCGGTAACATGATAGCTTTCAAACACAAGTTATTTAAATACAAATGAGCTTAATCCTTTATAAACATACGTAAAATAATATAACAAGAGGCATAAGCCGAAGATTTGGTTAAAAGTTATTTTAAAACCAATAATCGGATTTCACTCATTCATTTATCCCACTTCTGATATCAACCAAGGTATTGTGGACTTATAAACATATTTTTTACTGCGTGACCACGACCACAGTTGAAATGCGTCTCGACCACAAAACTATTGTATTGATATTTGTATGGTGTTAGCTGATTGAGGAGGAGTAGATAGTAGAAATGAAAACTGTAGATTTATTGCAAAAACTATGTGGTCGGAAAATAAGTGTGGTCACGTTGAACGTCTGCAGTATTCAATAGGAAATAGTAACTTGTGTAAAATGACGAGCTCGTGTCTAAATAATAGCAGACACTCATCATCAGCATCATCAGCCTATAATGTTCCCACTGTTGGACTCAGGCCTCCTCTGTATGAGAGGGTTGCTATAATCCACCACGCGTGCCCAATGCGGGTTGGTAGATGTCTTCGAATTTTTTGGTTCTAAGACATGGCGGTTTCAATGTTTTCCTTCACCGTTTTGAGAGCAGTGGTGATGAAATAAAATACACAAAGTAAAGCGCCTGTCTGGGTTAGAACCCACGACTTATTATTCGTAAGTCAGGGCCACCACTGGGCCACCACTGCTGTAACAGACACTCGATCTATCTTAAGGTTAAACGGTGCTAGCCTAGGTTGGTACGTGGATGGGAGATCACACCCATTACATACCGAGTTTCCTCTGTACCTCGGAAAGCACGTGAAGTTTGTCCCGACCGTCAATTGTAGACCTTTGATAGTCGTTACAGGTAGCCAGTGGTCAGAGTGTCTGACAACCACTCTTATCAAGTGGTTTTGGAGGTCAGATAGGCAGTCCTTCCATGTAAAATATTTGTTTTCAGCTGCATCCGGTTAAACTAGAACCCGACCACAACATAGTTGGGAAAAGGCTAGGCAGATGATGTAACTTGTGTAAATCTTTACAAAACTAACGGATAATCTTTATGAACAATAACTGTCACAATAAAAGCCTACTATTTCACTAGCAACCACCTAGACGTTGACCACATATAATCATTGTCTTGACTCCCATCGACCGCAAAACGTTAAGTTCACCACAAATTACCATATAAAAGAGACGACAATGGACGAGGAACAACAAACCGTATTGATTGTGGTGTACCATGACAGGTAGACCACATTAGCCATACAGTAAATCAACTAGGAACATATTATGGTTGGAATTGGCTAAAACACACACATGCACAGCGTCTACACCTACACTAATTCTGAACATAATTCAGTATATCGCATCTAGGCAAGTAATTACTTTTCAAAAATGTTAGTTGACGGCCTTACCTAGCAGACGCGTTTGATATGATAAGAATAAAATATTTTACCTACTTTTCCGCTATTCTTTTCTGATTAATTTCGTTCTGGCATTCAAGACAGTTAAATTATTTCTCTGGTAGGATTTCGTCGTGCTTAAATTTCTCGGCACTTTTATGGTGTTGCAGTGTTTTGGTAATACTGTGGCGGGTATGTCCCAAAAAAACAAAAAAGCGCGTTGAATTTTACAAAAAGGAGAATAGGCTAGTTGCTTTACTGGTTATCTCTATACTGTGAACACGAACAGACCACAGACTTATTTTATATATAACCACAACTTTACTTTATAAGATACAGTTTAATATAAATTAAGTAGCAGTTAGCCTGTTTTAATCACTAGCTGTTTCTGTTAATCTTACTAATTATAATATTTAATGAATGTATGATTTAATAAGAAGTAAATTGCCTGCCGTGTTTCTAAATTATCTGATCGGAAGTTTAATTAAAATGTTTATTTTTGTTTCTAACGCGAGACGTGGTTTTAAACTCAGTAGGTGTTTTTATCTCATTCATCATCTATGTTTGTATGACGAACACATAATCTTCTTACACACCCACTACAAAAACGTTTGTGGACTACTTATTCTGCTTCACATAATATATTCAAAACATTATCTGCCTACCCTAATTCCGACCATGTTGGGGTCGGCTTCCAATCTAACCGGATGCAACTGAATACCAGTATTACATGAAACAACTGCCTATCTGACCTCCACAACTCAATTAGTTTAGGGTAATATGATCCCCATTGGTAAGGTTAGTTGTCAGACTTTCGGGCGACTGACTACCTGTTACGACTGTCAAAGATTTTCAAATTACAGCGGGGATCAACGGCTTAACGTATATACAGTAGAATCCCGACTATCCGAATCTCGATTATCCGGATATCCGATTACCCGGACGCATCATTCATGGCTCTAATTACCGTACTTTTATATCCTATTGTCTAAATTACGTATGTGAAACACTTTCTATAATAAAAAGTTATTAATATTGTTAGATTTTACTTACAAATTTATTATCTGGATTTTTGACAATACGGGATACCCCTGGTTTTAATTGATCCGGATAATCGGGATTCTACTGTATTTTAATCTGATACACATATATATATATATATATATATCTAACTATAAAAAAAGTATTACGAAGCAAACATGAAGTTTACTAGAGAACTAATTAAAATCACGATTGGAGCTTAGCCCTTTCAAATACGTTTGAACTTGCAAGTTAATTAGATCGGGATAAATATCTGTATTTTTAATAGGGTTTACAGAATTGCAAAGCTTGTAAAATAAACGTAATCCAATGTTTGAAGGTATGGTACCTTTGAGTTTAATCATGTCTCTTGTAGTCCTCTTCTTTTTTTTTGTGTCTATGGTACCATACAATTTTTTTTTTCTTACCGACATGACATGATACCTAAGCAAAAAACGAATATTCTATTCTATTCTATTCTAATTAAACCTTAGTAACTAAACGTATAAAGTTCTGGGACCGTTTCAAATCATTCTCCTTTTACTTATGTATTGCTAACGACTGGTTTATAGTCTTCCATCTTCTTCTTTTCTCTGTACCACTTGGAGCTCAGTTGCCCTTATCCCAATTCATTTGGGGTCGGTGTAGCATATGTTCTTCTTTCATACTTCTCTACTCTACTATCTCATGAGATACCTCCTTTCTTACCGTATCATCATTTACACAGCTGCAGTTTTCTGCTATATCCAAAGTGAGCTAGGGAATGTATATAGGGTGTAAAAGTACCCTTAACGCAAACGAAGGGCACTTGTTCTCCCTACCACTGTGATCACTTTTTTGTTCTAGACCATACCTGGGAACCCTCTAGTTACGGAGATATTCGGGGTCAAAGTTCCAAAATTTTCACAGCTGTTTTTGTAAATACTAGTTTTTCAGGTTATAACTTTACGTAAATTACCTCCATGACCCGTTTACTATTCAAAGCATCCACTAGTACAATGTTTTAACAGTGCTACATTGAGTTTTACCGTAAAATGTGATTTTTAAACCAAAAAAAAAAGTCGTTTCCCAGCAAAAATTTTTGCGTGGGTGCTTAGTTTGATGTACAGAATGCTTAGTTGACGGCTGTGTGATGGGTTGATTTACACCCTGTATAGGAGCATAGTTGACTTTCCAGGGTATAAGTTGCATGTACCTAGGTACCATCTTGTCCTGTCCCATATTATTAGGTTAGGTTTCCCAATATAAATGTATATAAAATCGTCAATTAATAAAGAAAGGTGCAGTTTTCGTGGGCGCACCGTTTATGACCTGGATTCTGCTCCCATGAGCGGTCGGAGCGGTTTTATTTTGACTCAATACTTTACTTTTACTACTCGAATGACCTCCGGACGAGTAAACGAATAAAAAATATTGAAGGGCTCCGCCGTATACCCGACTGACGAGCGGGTACGTGGGAGACGCAGGTATTTTGATGAGGTTTTTAATTTAAGTATAATAATATATAATATATATAGTAAAGATTTTATAATTTTCTTATCTTTAACTCTCTATTAAGTAGCAATTGTATAATTTCAAGTGTTAAAATTATTTGGAAATAAATATAGTGTTCAATATCTGTGAATACGCCACACTTGACTACTTGAAACCTCCTTCACAGAGGGAAGCCAATTTCTACTAACAACTCCTCATGACTGTAGAAATCCTAAAAGCTCCTTCTTATGCGCAATTATCATGTAGATTTTTAGCTTGTAAATCATTTATTTGCAATTATTCGTGCCAATCTGGTTCAAGAAATCAATGTAAGTTAAAAGGGACCAGAAATGAAAAAGCCTGAACGCCCAAAGCTTTGTTTTAAAATCTTTATGATTACTTTTATTCTTAGTAAGATCTAAAAAATTCTGTATTTAAACATAAAATCCATTCAAACACCAACTTAACCCTTTCCAGCATCTCATTCTGGAAGTTTCGTCAGTCGAGTATACGCATAGCAACAACGCCTGCGCAGTGCGGGACGGGCGGGGAGGCGCGCGCCTACCTGCGCAGACGCTCCCCAAAACGAACAAGAGTGCGCATTCCTGCCGCGCCGCCCGCGCACCTCACACCCCCGCACCCGATGCGTAGGGGTGCCAGGAAAAGGTAACATTTATAATGATTCTTCTTATTCTCTAGGTCAACGAGGAAGAAACTCTGAGGGATTCTGCATTGGGTACAAGCTGGTATTACCTTAGAGTGTCGATGGCAGTCTAAACTATGTCAGCACAGAACTCGCATATGGAACAGGTACCTTCAGTTGCTACCATCAGTTCTTGCAATCAACAAATGATAGGAACCACCATTAAATGCCCTAGATTTATGTATCATAATTCTACTGCTAAGGACAAATATAGAAAAACAAATATAGCTGACGTGGCTCAAAGAACATGTCTGCCCCATACCGGACAAACTGTGTGCCAAAATAGTTGGAAAAAAGAGCCCTGACACAGGACATGACAGGTCGAACTGGAGAGATACGTCAGATCTGGAATCACAACGCGCGGATTCGTACAAAATATAAAGAGAGGGGAGACCTTTGACAGATAAGACTGTCGATAGCTTTTGCCCTATAAAACATCGACAAGATTGGCAGCAAAGACGATCTACCCTACCTAATAATAAAAATTTGAAAAATATGCCAATGTTATGTATGAAGATTGTGAGAGTTTTCATATATCAGCTTAACTCTTCATCTGGAAAACAAACCACCTAGGTACTCTTTTAATGCAGCTATTTAACAATTCACAGCAACCTATTATACCTCAAGTATTAATAATAAGGCAAGAGACTGCAAACCGAATTCACAAATGAAGACAGAGAGAACCGGTAAATTCCTCAAACTAGTTTGTCGCAGTAACCTAGAACATAATTTGAACACTAACAAACATCAGAACATCAGTTAAACTGATTCTCTGGTCGTTAGCAAAATGCATATAAACATTTCTTTGATCAGAATGTTAATTGGCTAAAGGTGCTCCTAAACGGGCAATATTTTAGTGCAATATGTAGCTGCTCGTGGCTTAATAAGAACTGCCACTCGGGTCGATCTTTAGGTAAAGCTGTGCTCACCTAGGTCGGTCTGTGGATGGGTGACCGCCCGACATACCGAGTTTCCTCCGTGCCTCGGAAAGCACATAAAGCTGTTGGTCCCGGCTGCCATATATAGATCTTTGGCAGTCGTTACAGGTAGTCAGTGACCTGAAATTCTGACATCCAGTCTTACCAAAGAGTATCGTATTACCTAGTATTAACTGGGTTGTGGAGGTCAGATAGGCAGTCGCTCCATGTAAAATACTGGTATTCAGCTGAATCTGGTTGGACTCGAAGCCGACCCTAACATAGTTGGGAAAAGGCTAGGCAGATGATGATGTAGCTGCAATACATGAATGGCCGACACCATGGCCATCAATAGCAATACTATGCAATGTTGCTGTAATGGCCCGGCCATATAGCCACATATACATAAAGGGTGTAAAAGTACCCTTAACTAAGCCGAAAGGCACTTGTTCTCTCTGTCACTCGATCATTTTCTAGACCATACCTGAGAACCTTCTGGTTACGGAAATATTGGGGGGTCAAAGTCCCAAATTTATTGAAGCTGTTTTTTTAATTACTAGTTTTTTAGAAAATATTTGTAGTTAAATTACCTCCATGACCCGTTTATATATGCTTGGTTGACTGGTTCGTGAAGGGTCCGTTTACACTCTGTTCTTGGTATGGCCCGGCAATATTACTGAACGATCGCTTCGTATTCGAAAATACTAAAACATTGACGAGCCAGATTTTTTTGAAAAAATTATATTGTTGAGTCGTTTTATGGTGGGTGGAAATCATCAAATAACCCCTCCCGCTCTTGGGCAGAGCGAAAGGGAGGGGGGAAAGAGGGCATGCCTTTCTCACGAATATAAGCCGCATACATACATTTCCGAAAAAGTATAGCCCGTTTAGAAACAACTTAAGTATAATTGACGGCGACCCAGAACCGTTGGTTTCACATGAACAGATGCTACTGAACCCGGATCTAAGATTTATTAGCCCTAATCAAAGATTTATATCGATGGGTTTAAAGTACCACATCAACTACACATACATACATAACGCCTGTAATCCCCCGAAGGGTTCGGCAGAGGTTTTCCTAATAGTACTCCCACATTTCGCTAGTTATGTTTAAGTTCCATGTAATCAGGGGCGAGAGTATTGCAATTAACAGGCACACAGTAATTCACATCACAGCAATTTTGTCACAATAGTGTTATTTCACTCATGTACTGAAAACCATTTCTAGCTTTCCAGAAGGAATGTGATGGTGATCTCATTTTTCTCAGTGTGTCCTTTTTCACTTAAAACAGACCTCTCGACAAAGTTAAAAGAAGAATAGAACCTAGAGATTTCAAAATACCTGAGTGCCGTGAAGAACAACTAAAGATTCAAATCTTTAGCCCTAATACCATTGATATTAAAACTAAAGATACGGTCGTCCGAACATTTGCTCGACGCGTTCGCCATACAGAGAATCGGTGTAGTCTGCTCGTTAACGTAACCTTGTATAAGCGGCGTGGTATTTTCGAGGAATAAAGAACATTAATAAAGCTTTTAATAAAATTTACGACCGCACCCAAAGAGAGCCGATCGTGGACTACTTCGCTTCGGCTTAGGAAATACCGTTTTAGGACCACGTTCGAGGCGTCATTGTCATGCGTTCCGCCCAGTCCTTACGCAGTAATATATAAGTCAAAGCAATATGAGTATTATTTATTTGTTGAGAAACATCAAAGTTTATCTATCTTTTATACTTGTCTATAACCGTTACAGCTCCGTAAGATCATTATTTGCTATAATGGAGATTCGCAATTGAAAGCATAGCCTACATGCAGCTGAATCGTAAACCTCATTCCTAAGCAATCAATGGCTAAGTCCGACAAGCCATCATTAGATTTCCTTGTATCATCAAAGCTACATAGAACATCAATCAAGCATAAACTAACCCGTGAATAATTTACTTACATTTATATACTCATACCTTTAGTGCTCGATAAATTAGGAAAATAGTAGGTAGGTTAGTACTTAGTACACCCACAATTTGCAAGTTTTGTTCAAGTCTCAAGGGAACGCTAACTCATAAGACTTGCGAGCCTATTACAATAAAATTAACCTGGCACAATTCTAAACCCTGAACTGCAGTTGCCTGAGATAATTCCCAAAAAACTAAGTAATATCGAAGGACAACTTGGAAATTTTTTACCCGACCTCAAGATTAAACCCATAATCGCTCCGTAGTAGAGTTTTTGACCATTAGACCAATGAGGCAATACCACAAGTACCCCCAAAAATTAAGCCACTAAGTCAATTTAATTATAAAAAAATTAATATAACTCTTTCCTGCCAACCCTACCGTGGTCCTCATCCCCTGCATCCCGACACAATGCGGACCTGTTGCCGAGCTCCCTTCCCTCGCCCCGCACGCTCCCTTCATTCGCCGGCCACTCGCGCAATGCATCCTATAAATAATTCAAAACGCCGTCGGATTAATTCGAGGTCCGTACCGATTCAGCTGTCAATTAATGTGGTCGGAACATCGCGTTCCTGTCCCGTACATCGGTACATCGTGCGGCTGGCTGTTACATGTGATAACGAATCAATCTGGCTGTAGGGACTATGCGGTGCGTTTGAGTAGAGTGTGTAGGGAGGCGGGATGCTATTTTGAACGTTTAAAAATTTGATTGGAAAGTTTTACTTCTGTTTTTGGAGTAGGTTACGCATAGCATAATCTTTGGCACATAATATGAATAAATACTCAAAGCACTCTATCAAATTCAAATTGCTTCTTATTTAAGCGTGGACGTGCTTCTTATTTAGGGATTCACGTCAATTAAATAAAGACACAGAAGCAATTACCTGTTCAAAAACATTACATATCAAATTGTGCATTGAAAACTCAACACACATCATCATCTGCCTAGCCTTTTCAAGGCCATGTTGGGGTTGGCTTCCAGTCTAACCAGATGCAGATGAATACCAATAATTTACATGGAGCGACTGCCTATCTGACCTCCACAACCACAAACCAGTTAGTACTGGGTAATATGATATCCCTTGTGTCCTGCGTCGTTGCCTCTAACGACGTAGCACACAATAATAATATTTATTGTTGAGAAACGTTAATGAAACAAAACATAGGAACCCTAGAATTATTTATGTTTAAAATACGCCATTTGCTAGGTTCCTAAAATAAAAGGTGGAAGGGTACACACAAAGAAAAACAGAACCTTCCATCTTATCGTCAATGTAATCGAAACATGGTTTCAATTTAAAATCTAGATCTACGAGAAGAACTAATTATACAAAGTCGAGACAAAGCGATAATAGAAACAACTACAAGTTTCGCGTCCAATTAGCAGTTGAAACGCAACAATAAATCAAGACAACGATTAAAATCACATGCTTTTAGCTAAAATACTTAAAGCTTTGCGGCATACATGGCAGACTAACTTTAGCCCGCGGCTACGCCCGCTTAGAGGTTGGGAACTAGCCTACATGAAAGTACTTATTATCCATCTGCCTAGCCTTTTCCCATCTACATGACGTCGGCTTCCAGTCTAACCGGATGCAGCTGTGTATCAGATTTTTAGATTGAGCAACTGCCTATCTGACCTCGACAAACCAATTAGTGGTTTAATACGATAATAGAAAATCATCGAATAACCCCTTCCGCTCTTGGGCGGAGCGAAAGGGAGTGTCAGACTTCTACTGACTAAAAGCCACCCATATTCCTTCTTAGCCCTTTATGTCGAGGCCGCGGTATCTCTTGCGAACAACCCGCAGCCCCGACGGGAATGATGGGTACCCCTTGGTGCTAAAACTGTTTTTCAGGCTTTCGGGCTGACTGACTACCTGTAAAGACTGTCAACGATCTACAAATAACTGTCCTGACCAACGGCGTGATGACGTTATTTCGGAGGCACGCAAATAACTGAGAAGCTATGAGAAGTACTATCGGGATAAATAGTATCCTATGTCGATGTCCTAACCCAAACCATACCATATCGTATCGAAATCTGTTCACGTATTAAAGTGTGTTAAGGTACCTACAGACAGATAGATAGTCCGCATTTAGACAGAGATACTTTCGCATTCATAATATTAGCATGGATAATTTACATTTGTAAATTAACTAAACTAGTATCGAATATTTTTGCATTTTCACGTCGTTTTAATTGATATAATTTACCAGTTCTGTCTTATAAATCAGCTTCTCATTAATACTTTAATGAAGACGCGTGTAATCAATGTGAGCCTTGATGCCATATATTTTTTTTTAAACATTTATTTAAAGAAATTATTGTACAGAGGTGTTACTTAAATCTAAACTCGCCAATAGTTCCACTTTTTGTAGGTCTACGTATGTTATTAGTTTTGATAAATGACTATATTATCTAACACAATTTCAGGCTAAGAGCGTATGTTTTAGTGTACAGTCGACAAAATAATATTGTATGATACCAAGAAACCATTTTTTTTTCAAATATTTTACGTAATTTAAAACTTTATGTAATCTTTGAATACTCCGGGAACTAAACTGGTAAAAAAATCGTAAGAAAAAAGGACGTTCCAGATAAAAAATTAGAAGACTCGTGACATTTACCGTCCACACAAGGTCCGCTTGCTTCTTTCACAGAGAAGAAGTTTACATCCTAGCAGTGGATACACTCTCTATCATCATAGCCTATCATATGGCAAACAACGACAAAAGAGACCACTCAGCACAATAAGGTTAACAAAAAAAAAATGTTTCTAAGTACCTCATCTCTTTTATTGAGTGTACGAGACTACTCAGCTCAATATGGTTAAAAAAAAAATTTGTTTCTACCTACATCCCCATCTCTTTTATCAAGTGTACCTGCCTATTGTGTGGACTGGCACATTAGTAACATCCCTGTTAACCCTTCAGCTCGTAATTACAGGTTCTCGCGGCGTAAGTATGAGTGCGACGGTAAAGTTCAACAGGTCGCGCTTGATCTCACGATCAGATAATGCGTTAGCCGATGGCTGTTGGCGTTTTTTGTTTTTTTTTATGAGGAATTGAGATTTGTAATATTATAATGTATTGTTATGCGTCTATGATATATTATAACCAGGTTTAGAAATTATCAAAGTAGTTATTTTGTTTGATAATTATCATCAATTTTAGGATTATTTAGCAGTTAAACTGGTACGTAAGCTTAAAGCTAATCCATCATCATTTCAGCCTAGTATTACCTACTTTTGGCTTCAATTTTATTGTGTGATGTATTATTTTGTGAATGTTTTATGCTTTTTATTTAATTTTGTATTTGGTTGAATTTTGTATCTGTCTATGAGCTAACTATTCTATTCTGTTTTGTAACTATTTGCTTATGGATTGTATTGTCCGAAATAAACGTATTATTCTCCTAGCCTCCTTTTTCTTCTGCCACTGGTCTCTGCTGCTCCTCATTCATCTGTTTCCCGCACTCCTTACAATATAGTCAACCCAACGCACTTTGGTTTCTCAGCTAGTTCAACTGTTGTACAAAACTTATTTAAAAAAAAGATACATCGCCAATACCTCAAATTCTGAAGAATGAAATAAGTTACCAAAATCAAATGAGACCAACCTGCCGATCGAAAAGCTACTATTAATTCTAGCAATAACGTAATAACAGATCCCTAAAATGGAAATGAAATCCATTGATACCTAATAAATTAGCTTCATTCTAGCCGTGTCTGCGCCATTTGCTGTTAAATAACCCGGTCTGTTCCACGAACAGATTTCTCAGGTACCCACAAGATAAAGGTTACATCACTGTACATAATCAAATGATCTATATAATAGCCGTCGCGCTCTGTGCTCCGCCAGGACCATTGAATCGATCCGGTGACGCTTGGGGGAGGTATATGTCCAGGAGTCGAAGTTTTATTTTATTTGTTAGGGACAAAAATCAGTTACATGCCATGCTTAACTAAAGATTCTTGAATTAGCACAACTTAGAAATGCATTTATACACAATCTCACGTATTTAATAATAAGTTATTACACATGTACTCCACAACATTGTCCACGAATTCACAAAACAATCTTTTTTGCCGATTTGATGATGATTTCGCCTCTCTCGCGGGTTAAGGTTCAAATCAAATTATTTATTGCATGAAATATGGGTACACTTATAGATGTAAAAATACAAACCGAGTGAACTCAGCCAGTCTGCAATCCACATGGCGATACGTTAAGGTATGCATATATTCCAGTATAACATGGCCTCGCTTTGCAAAGATTTCCCGTACAATGACAGATCCACAAAAACGGGTTTAGTATAGCTTGATTGGTCGGTTTTCAACACTTGATTACGCGCCGATTTGATGACACTTTTTCTAGGCTATCTTAACTCAATACGTAACTTATCAAAGTTCTACGAATTTAACCAACGTAACTTCCAACTCGTGTCGTACTACAAAACTAGGATTCTAGGATGAATGATTCATTTGTATCATTTAACTGTTAATCTAAATTGTGCAAATAACTTATTAACTTCAGTTAGTGTTTAGTATTCGATAAGGTACATGATTTAATTAATTAAAAGGCATTTGTTTAGGTCAGGTGTAGTTTGCGTGGTTTCGTTGCGGGTTGGTTCGTAACTACCTCGTCGATCTAGTGGTCGTAAAGCGCGATTGCTGAGCATGAGGACCTGAGTTCGACTCCCGGGTCGGTCAAAGTGTTTTTGGGTTATTCCATCGGGAATTTCCCAGTAGCAGAGCCACTTAGTCTGGATTTGTGCCCGATTTATGGAGGTTTATCTCCTGGAACACGGGGCTTGAACTGGTGATACATGGGCGACGACCAACGAGTTCAATACGGTCTCAAAAAGTAGAAAACCACCTAATTAAACATAGAGAATATAATACTAGTTAAAACGGGTATTACACGGCTGGCCTAATGCCCCGTTAAACAACAATACGGTCCAGTAATTACACCATAATTATCTGCACAGGATAAAAACCAACAGCTACTTACACACCTGCTTACTTACTGAATTGGTAGAAAACCCGTCCAGGTATTTTTAGGAACTAGGTTTTGCTACTTGGTCTAGATAACGGGGTACTTGATCTTAGTTTAGTATTAAGGGTATGGATACGACCTGCTTCTTTGAGCTTCTTGCCTTTTTGTCCCGTGGTTATAAATAATTGGGTTTGGGTAAAATTGGGTGGAGTTCTCAGTTTAAATCGTGGTTTTGTCTGTGATTACAAAAAAAATGATATTTTATCTCAAATATTATACTATCTACTACATAACATCACGTCTGTAATCCTCGAAGGATTAGGCAGAGGTATGTCCTATTATTATTATATTTATTTTTATAGAGGTATAAACACACACATTTCGACAGTTTAGGTCCTATGTAATAGGGGGTGAGCCTATTGCCATCAACCAGGCAAAAGTTCCAACTCCGTGGCTGCTGCCGACAATTTCCTGATGGAATAACCCAATAACACTTTGCCCGACCCGGGAATCTCACCCAAAACCTCACAAAAACACCACCATACAATGGCTTTAACCGTAAATTAATCTAAAGCCTCAACAATTAACTGTTTAATACCTCATTACTTCTGATTAACATGACAATTTACTGCTCATAAACTACAACATATTATTACTATGTGCTACAATCTTAATCTATGTAAAACATCAATAACTTCATTAGTTCCATTGATTAGCGTTCCCTCCTCTTAGCTAAATTGTAAAAAACACACAGATGAATTGAGAACCTCCTCCTTTTTGGAAGTCGGTTAACAAATCTTCATTGATTTGCTCGACGTTTTAATGATTAAATTGCCTTGGTTTCGATTCCCGGGTCGGGCAAAGTGTTATTGGGTTCTGCCATCAGGAATTTCTCAGTAGCAGCCACGGAGCCTGTATTTGTGCAAGTTTGATGGCAATAGGCTCGTCCCTATTTACATGGGACTTACACATAACTGGTGAAATGTGGGTGTACTATCTGCACGCGTAGCATGCCACCGTAGAAACGGGTTTTGTCGACTGAAGAATCGACAAAATTACAAATAGTAGCAAAATTTCATGTCAAATTGTATGGGAAAAGCTTTGTCTATTCTTGGTAAAATAGAGATAGAATCGCCGTACTACGCGTGCAGGTACACATGCATCCGGTTATGTATGTTACTATGTTGTCTTAATCTATGTAAAACTTCAATAACTGTTTTTTTTCATTCGTTCCAGTGATTAGCACTCCTTCCTCTTAGCTGAATTGTTAGAATGAACAATCTTCATTGATTAGAGTAGAGCACTAATGACGAAATGTGTCGAAAGTTCTCAGATCTTACAATATATTTCTCGGTAACCGTTTTCCTTATAGCGAGTGTGTGTACAAACAAGGTACGCAGGACGACCCAACAAGCTATGCGAAATCAGTTTAAACTGATCTCTCATCTCTCGGGATTTTTTTACAAAGCGAAGCCATGTTATATTGGAAATATAAAGCTTGATGTGTCGTCGTTTGCGCTCTGAAAGTTAGAAATTATGTTTTTTTATGATAATAAAATACAATCACAAAACGAAACTTGATTTTGTGTAAGAAAAGCGTGCTTACATGATGAACTGATTTGATTTTTTTTCACATTGTGGTTTTGAAATCAATGTGAGCCATATTTGTTTACAAAATTGTGAAAGTAACAAGCTTTTAAATACAGGTTTGAAATAACTTTTTTCGTATACTTACTAAGCAAAACCTTTTATTCGAAAACGAAATCATGAGAGTGCATAAACAATAACTATTCCGCCATCTTTGGGAGTCCGCCATCTTGGATTTGCAATGACATTACTTAGCAACCATTCATTGTAATCTAAACTAAACGTATTGCAAAATTTCAGCTCATTCGGTTGGATTTGACTGAAACAAACATTAATAAATAAATGCTTGTAAATAACCCTTGTTTAGGGCTTTGCCGTAGTCGAGTAAAAAAGCATACACTTTACGTTGTATTAAACTGGTCAAGTAAAACTTTATGGTCAAATATTTTTACGTTTCCATGTGGATTTTAAATGCATTTACATTCGTTTCAAAAAGCTATTTAAGTTTTTCATGAATATAAGCTATTTGCGAAATTGCCAACTTTCAAAATGCACATCGAAGAATATTAATTTTACTACTTTCCTCAAGTAATTGAAATATGCATACATGGCAACAGAGTTTTATGTCTGTCTTGTTGCAAACTCATTAGAGTTATGTGTAAACTGTCTTACTGATTTCTTAGGCCATCACTTGGTAAAGGTTTTGACAGTTTTGTCACACAAAAGTATGTCAAATCTTTACTAAGTTACGGCTTAAGTAATCATTAAATATCTCTGAGTACTGCAGTTAGAGACAGCAATATGAATGAATAACGAGCAATGAAATTTATACATTTAGCAAAATTCATAAACTGATTCTCCCACTGTACTCGCATTTCTAGTATAACATGGCCCTGCCTTGAATGAATTATAAATACAGTGAAAGATCCGAATAAACTGGTTTTGTACAGTTTGATTGGTCACCGTGCATGCAACCGCCTTATTCTTCAATTCGCACAATAAAATTTGATGCGGTTTATATGTATATCTATAAGTGTTAAACTAGGAGATTCTCAGTAGCAGCCACGGAGCCTGGATTTGTACCCAGATGATGGCAATAAGCTAGCTTCCTATTACATGGGACTTAAACATAGCTGGTGAAATGTGGGTGTACTATTAGGTACACCTCTGTCTAACCTTTTGAGGATTAGAGACGTGATGTTCTGATGATGTTTTGTAATGTATTAAAGTAACATTTACATTTAAGAAAGAAAGATCGAAAAATTTCTAAAGAAAATAACCGTGCAAAGCAGAGGGGGATGGTGCTGAAATAGACCGTAGAGCCTTAAGCACTGAATACATATCAATAGCGTGCAAGGGCTAAGAAAAAATGCTAAAAAATACGAAAAGAAATGCTACTTTGAAACGATATCTCACATTAATATCCAACTGACACGTCTAAAAGGACAAGCGTGAGTGAATTCGCATGTAAAACATAAAAAAGGCTGCGTCTACATTGTGTACAATTAATTTCAATTACACGGGACACCGCGCCTGAATGACGTGCCACATACATGCGAGTACAGTCACGACCATCAATATGTGTGAGTCTTTGATCAACTGGACCCACTTAAACTGGACCCGTGATTTGGCGTTCAACCAAATCACGTTTTAACTTGGTCGACGCGCCGCGGGTCCAGTACCAAGCGGGGTCCAGTTGACCAAAGACTTGGCCATCCACTTAGTAAATTTCAAACGCGAAAATCTCATGAAATAACGCTTGCAATTTTGACAGTGACCTAATTTATGATAATATGGATACCACAATAATAGTTTCGTTACGGAACATGAAAATTAAATCAATACCAATGGTGAAAATAGATTCTAAACGTTGCTAAGTGTTGCAAACATATTGGTGTAGCTGACAGTACATACTATAACATACGCTGCATGAACGGATACTACGCCGCGCCGTACTATTTTATGTAGGCTCTTACGCATTGGGTTTTTAAGCGTAGTACCTACACTCCATTGAGATATTAATCTGATGATCTTAAAGATAAAAGCTGTAAGATAATGTACAGATAATGCATGGTTAATTGACATCTGTCTCTGGGACCATAATGAGGTAGCTAAATTGAGCGGGCCAATAATGATCATGCACAGATTAAACCACTGAATATTGAGTTATCAATATATTAGTTAATAGTTTAACAATTTTATATATATTACTTTTTAATCGACTTCAAAAAAGGTTCTCAATTCGTCGGATTTTTTTTTTATGTATGTTCCCCGATTACTCGAAGATGGCTGGACCTATTTGTATTATTATTATTTTGTTAGGTGGTCCCATGATCATGAAATCAGGATTTTTTTTACCATTAACCAACCCTTATACCTACTATGTTGGAGTCGACTTCTAATTTATCCGGATGCAGCTGAATACCAGTATTTTCCATGCAGCAACTGCTTATCTGACCTCCACAACCCAGTTCCACGCGCGGTTAGTACGCTAAATAAGTCTTAATATTTTATTAATTTGTGTCTTTGGTACTGTTAGGTACCATTAGCGTGTATCTTCCCACTGCTGGCCAAAAGCAATGACCACTGGTCGTCTTGAGTAAGTTGGTAGGTAAAGTTATCTAACTTACGATAAAATAATATGCCATACTATCTTGACCGTGTGTATAACGCTTTACAACCGTCTTAGAGTAAAATACTCGTATTTGTTCGTAACTTCGTACCACCGGAAATAAAGACGGGTTTTTGTACCGAATACAACTTACTTAGTGATGTCTAGAATTTAATAGGTGCTCCAAATGAATGGCAATTTGTATGTATTTTGAGACCCGCGGTAAATGTTCGCGAGATAAAGATGTCGGTATGGTTATCCTAGTTGAAGAAAAAGCGGTTTATGGTCGCAAAAACTACACAAATTAATTTTCCTCCTTCATATCTAAGTAGAACATTTTGTATGAAGATATTTCCCCAAACAAATACTTTGATACAAGGATCCTGGCGTTCAAGTGACGCTGCCAGAAGGATGCTGTCAAAATTGTATTAAGACAAGTATTTATCATCTTCCTGCCCCATCATAGCTGTGGTCGGTGCAACACGTTTTCTTCTTCCATTTCGTCGGAGGTCACGGCATCGTGTATAAATAAATGTATTGATTAAACAAAATGGCGAAGTTACCTCCGAATAGATCGAAAAGATATTTGTACAGCATCATCATCATCATTCTCCTGTCCTTATCCCAATTTATGGTCGGCGCAGCATGTCTTCTTCTTCCAAACTTCTCTATTACTCGTCATCTCAGCAGTCACCTCATTTCTTGCCATATCATCCTTCACACAGTCCATCCATCGTTTCTTTGGTCTTCCTCTACTCTTATAGCAATTTTATTAAAATGTTAAGAACCAACAGAATTCAATATTACTTAGTAACTAAGTTGGTAAACTTTATAACTTTGTAAAGAAAATCGCAACAATGTAATCTCTCAATAACTTTAAAAACAGCATCACTATAAAAGACTCAAGGATCGTTAGTTTCAGTTTTACTCCCATATTGACTCATAAAACGTAACTTTGTTCTCGGAACCATAATAGGTACCTACGAACGCCTTCCAATATCTTTTTTCTTTTATAAATCATATATACTTCGTATCTGCGAGTCATCGCCTCAGACAATAGGTACTTTGTATTATGTACTGGCTGGTATATAGAGGCTAGACGAGAAGACAATCTTCGTATAATCTCGGGCGCGTTCGTGACCAAACGCTTGCGCATGTGGGGCGTGGCTACAGGCACGCGTGTGTGTGCGTCTGCGCGCGCGACTCCGTTGGCTCTTTTATTGAACTGCCATATTTTTTTTACTATTTTTGTTACCAACGATTATGCTGCATGTTAGTGCTGAATGGATTTCTTTAACGAAATGTGACAGGAGACAACTAATTTTAATGACTAGCTACACTGAAGATGGTGGGACGATCTGGATAAGACTAGCGGTTAATGGTCCACATTGGCTTTGGATTGAAACAACTGGAAGTTATGGGGAGAGGTCTTTGCCCAGCTGTGGGATAACGCAGGCTAACAGTATCAGTACAGTGACAAAATTGAATGAGACTTAAGGAAGTGAACATTGTTGATTTAAAACTTCTCTTAAGAATTGATGCTCCAATAATAATTAACCAAACCTTATTAACTTGTCCAAAGCCACTACCAACGCCGTTAAAAGCTAAATTAACTTAAATAACTATGGGAATTATTGATCACTAGCTGATGCCCGCGGCTTCACCCGCGTGGATGTCGGTCAAATTATATACTAAAACCTTCCTCTTGAATCACTCTATCTATTAAAAAAAACCGCATCAAAATCCGTTGCGTAGTTTTAAAGATTTAAGCATACATAGGGATATAGGGACAGAGAAAGCGACTTTGTTTTATACTATGTAGTGATGTAGTGATTATCTGCCTAACCTATTTCCCAACAATGCTGGGGTCGGCTTCCAGTCTAACCGGATGCAGTTGAATATCAATATTATACATGGAGCGACTGCCTATCTGACCTCCACAACCCAGTTAATACTGGGTAATACGATAGCTTTTGGTAAGACTGGTTGTCAGACTTTCAGGTCACTGACTACCTGTTACGACTGCCAAAGATGGGAAGGCAACCGGGACCAACAGCTTAACGTGCTTTCCGAGGCAGGAAACTTGGTATGTAATTGGTGGTCACCCATCCACATACCAACCTAGGCAAGTGCGGTTTAATCTAATGATCGGCCCGAGGGGCAATTATTATTTGGCCACGAACTCCTGGGAATCATTGATACGACGATGAAATATAAGGAAAATATTCAAATTTAACAAACGTACCGTATACCAATGGACCCGCACGTAAAACTCGTTCGAGTATACACAGTACACAGCCACGTCTAAATGGTTCATCTGCAAAGTCAACGCTCCGCGCGAGATTCGGAGCCGCGCGTGTTTGTTGCTGATTTTTTTACTCCACTTATACATATGTACTGTAGGTATTGGTCGTTGGTATTTATTGTACAGTTCTCAATAGCGGTTATGAGGTTCAAACCTCTTTAATCGACTATGGCAGAGGCGAAAAGGACGGTTATGTTTGTGACCATTGGTGTTGAAATGCTTGTTCCCAATTTGCATTTCTAGATCTTACACAATAGTAACAGGTACTCAAAGACCTAAAAGTCTGACAACCAGTCTTACCAAGGGGTATCGTATTACCCTGTACTAACTGGGTTGTGGAGGTCAGATGGACAGTCGCTCTATGTAAAATACTGATATTCGCTGCATCTCGTTAGACTGAAAGCCGATTCCAACATAGTTAAGAATAGGCTAAGCACATGATGATGGTGTTTGTAAACTTGTGCGCTTTTATTTGCATTGGTCTTACTTGCGTTATTCTGAAAGACCAGCAGGGCTATTGCGTATCTTTTTAAATGTCAGTGGCTATCATAGTGTCCATCGATTAACTGTCAAATGGTTATGGTTTGGTACAAAATGGAACCCTTTGACTGTTAATCGATGGACACTATGACAGCCACTGTCATTTAAAAAGATACTCCATAGCCCTGCTGATCTCATAATATGCTTTTCACGGATCTAAGGTTTATCTCTTTACCTCAATCTTTCTGTTCCCTCTTTTTAATAAACTAGTTTCATCTGATGACCACCCACTACACAACTAAATAACTTTTCAATATATTATTATTATGTTTGGGGATCTGGCCATTTATCAAAACCAATCCCTTAGCCATGATTTATCAGTAGAGTCTACGTATTGTCATTTAAGTAGGCCAATATTTTATTAGCAAAGGCATGTTAATAATCCATCCATAAACTCTTGTAGTTGTCAATTTTCCCTCCAATCCAAAGTACTTTAAAGTTTATAAAGTTTTGCGATGGTTGGTAATGAATTCCCTATATGTAATTTTTCGCGATTCAGCCTTAAAGTTATAATATAAAGCATACTTCATTACAAAATAAATAAAATATCATTATTCTAAATTAATAAAAACATTATCATTTATTGATAATGTTTTTTAAACATTATATTTTCACTTCGTGTGATTTTTTTACTTTATCAGTTAGATGTTATTGGCACTTCGCCATAGATATACAAATTCGAATAACGCCCTAACAAGCCGCAAAGCGACATAACGTAAGTCCAATAGGAACTCAAACAATCAACCAATCCCAGCTCAAACCACACTAACTTCCCTCCAAAAGTTCCCGCCATTTAAACAACCAAGAAACCAACCAACCTACATACACATAGAACTTATCGAAATCGTGAGAGAACAGGGTTGGGAGCCAGGAAGAATTGTGTTGCGAAAAAACTGGCTTCGGAGTACTTCGGACAGAACCCGATCAACCGGTCCGACCGAATCTTGCGCCCGCGCCGACGGCTATAGCCTCACGAGTGCGTACGCGACGCCCGCCGCTTCTCTCTTGTTATTCCGATATGCTTTTTGTTTGAGATGTTTATCGAGTGATTTGAGAATTTGATATTATTAGTTCGTTGGGTATTATTAGGTCGGGGTTTTAGAATAGTTTTGCTTTGGGGTATGGTTTTATGTTTGATTTAAGGAGGAGAGAAGTTTTTATATTGTTTAATCAAAAGAGCTCGAAGGAGATTGCTTCTCTTATGGTGGGGCTAAGACTCTTGCAATTATAATAACCGACTTCCAAAAGGAGGTTATCAATCCGTCTGGATTTTTATCGTTGCAATTTTATGCAATTGTCAGCAGAGAGGTGACAATGATATGAGTTATTTTCACAATTGAAATGTCGGATGGTAAAAACAATATGAAATCTCCTATCGTAAACGTAGTCTTACCAGACAATTTGGAATGATGAAGGACTACCTTTAGATAATTTTATTGAAAGATTGGTACCCACCAATCCATTGTGTGTAACCTTTGCAAAGTTACGTCGGCAATTTTCATTCGCGGAGCGCAGTGTGGTGTTTTTTTATCCGCAAATTATAGAGAAAAAAGACAGGTAATTTAAACAGCTACTAGCATATTCATTCGTGCATCAAACGCTATAATAATCCCATCACAAAGTACAACCAATAAAAGCAAGGAAGCGTGGGTGTCTCAACTGAAGTTGTGCATTTATATACAAAATGAACGCTACATCGGGAACAGAAAATTTTGAGTTCAATTTTCATTTCGACGAAAAAGCCGTTAAAGGTTTAATGCGGGCAGTTAAAGTTAACTTTGGTTGCTCACAACGATTAATTAGTAAGTATCCCACGATACTCGAACACTTATAAAACTATTGATTTATGAACAATTAACGTATTTATTACAAGGAGTAAATGAGTCTAGCGAATTTTTACCGTTTCTAATTACAAGCAGTGTGCCCATCAAAGAATTGCCCTATACTATGATAGCAAAAATAGCAATTAAGCCGTTGGAACTATGTATACCGAATTCCATTCCACAACAGAACCGAATCAACGTTACAAACAGACGTCTAAAATATCTCAGAGAGAATTAAGAACTACTCCACCTATGTAAAAACAAAGCTTTTGACGAAAGGAAAACAACAAACTTACTCTGCTTCACGCCTGAAGGGATTAGATTAGAGTAAAATTTATCAGAACATTGGCAGACATATTTACGACAGCCAACGTATCGCCAAAACACTGGTATTTCAGGAATCAATAAAGCAAAGACTGATACGAGCAAAACAATACGAACTTATGCAAGTAAGAGCCACGGAGTCTGGATTGATGACAACAGGCTTTCCCCCTATGACATGAGTGTGGTCTGTAACTTGTCCAAGAGTACCGCTTTCTGAATCAAACCCTCGATCCAGCTGCTTAACGAAAGCCTCCTCAGAAATTGGTCGAGGCTCTTGGCAATTAAATCATTGGCTGAAACGTCCATCGACACTATGAACAATATTAATAAAATACTAAATAGTAATGACCTACGAATGGCCAGAAAGTCTGAGAATCAGTCTTACCAAGGGGTATCGTATTACCCAGTGTGGCGACAGCGACATCTTTCGCAACACATGCGAACTAAATTGGCAAATCCTACATCGCGCTATCAACTTCATCCGCGACATTAGCCTATATAGAAAATCCCGACTAACATAATGTTGGGCAGTTAGACCACCAGATACAACACACGTCTGGTCGGAGGATCCTCCCTTTCAATGGGATGTGAGGAACTTTACACCCTGTTCTTCATACCCCCCAACTAACTGGGTTGTGGAGGTCAGATAGACAGTCGCTCCATGTAAAGTACTGGTATTCAGCTGCATCCGGTTAGATTGGAAACCGACCCCAACATAGTTGGGAAAAGCTAGGCAGATGACGACCCACGAAGAATTTCTCCCAGCAACTCACAAGAGAATGATTTCAATAATTGAGTGATCTGCGTCGAGATTGAACAAATGAACATCAATCGGGGTTTCAATCACCGTTCCCATTTCCTAACGAAAATTATCTTCGCAATATGCCTTTCGCAAGTCAATCCACTTATTGAGCAATGTTAATGGCGGGCTTATTATTCCAAATGCTAAGATTTTATGATCGTCTTCACCTCTCGCCCACGACTTATATTTTGCGACAGGGCCTGCGGAAAACAAAGAAGGGAAATTTATAGAGTCAGGCGTTAGTTTGTAAAACTACTACTCTAACACCTTATGTATGTACCTACATTTAGGGCAAATAATTAATTTATATTCTGTTCGGTTTAGAACAGGGTGTACAGTTCCTCATCCCCCAAATAAAAAGAACTTATCCTCCGCCCAGACAAGTAAAGTATTATATTTTACTAGACATACCAACTTGTCAGATTTTTTATATGTTCTTACGTCGTGGATAACTACACATGTATAATAGCGCGATTTGGAGTTTTAATGTTAGTCCGTCATTGATAACGCTGTAGTACTTTGATGTGTTGAGTATAGATTAGGGTGCATGGCTTGCTAATTTTTTGTTTTCCTGCATGTGTATCTTTTTGGGGACGGGATATCTTTTTGGCAGTGCTGCATCTTGCATCGAAAACTGCGTAAATAAAAATAAATATTTTGCATATTATTTCACAGACGCCGTGACTGGACTTGGAGTGAAGGTACTCTCGCGAGAAGAACAAGTGACGGTCGCTTAACGCAAGTCGAGTCGCACCGCTTGTGGTCGTGAACGGGGCTTTATAGGCTTCAACCCAACAATTTGCTGTCCGTCTGTCCACTTTGCTTGAAGGGAATAGTTAGTCATTAGCACGCTTGATTAACTTTTGTGCATTAAAATAGCCACTTAGTTATAATGGTGATACTTAGACAGACAACTCTGCTACCTTGCTGACTTGCTAGAATACTATTTTATCAAGCCACCAAATCTATTGGAGGTGTTCGTGTACTGATGATGTTCACGAATTTAAATATATATTATTATCAAATTGTTTAATAATTCTCTCTGTAAAACTATGATTTATATAATCGTATACGTGATTTTAGTTCAGGCGCTGTGTCGTTGGAGTGACGTGAATAATTGACAAATATTTTCTGAATATAACACTGTTTATGCTTTTAAAAGTACCCTTCTTACTAGCATTAGCTATGATAAAATATAGGTGAAATACTAATTTAACTACAAGTGTTGGTGTTTTTCCGTAGGCAGTATAAAATTTCAGTCTTCTTAGATTTTACAGAAAAAAAATCGATGCTGTTTTGCATCAATCTTTGCGCAACACAGCAAATTTACCAAGAACCAACAACTGCCTAAACAATACCTGTGTGACTAGACTATACCGCTACAGTATCGGATTTAATAAGAAGACTGACGAACAATGACGCCCACTAACAGGTAGTAGGACAGCAGTGAGCGCGCCGATCTGTTGACGAGGCTATGTACTTGCTGGATGAAAGTTATTAGTTTTGGTTGAAACTATGTTCTAATATTGAAGGAGGTTTTCATTAAATTGGTAATTAATAAAGAAACTTTTTAATTTATGTCATACTCAGTGAACTCCCAAAAAATATATTTTCGTGCTAAGCTCAAAAGCGGTATCTTAATAAAAAAAAAACATTTAAGTTTATTTTAATGGCATCTGTAAAATACAAAACTACTGAAATAAGCCTCTTTTAAAATATAATACTTATTAAGCAAAAAAACTAATCCGTGTATACCAAACTATATTTACAAAACTTCAATTTTCTCGAAGCTGGCTTTCCTCGAGATACCGCTGTTACGCTTAGCACGGCAATATAAGTCACACAATTAAATACCTACCTACTTTCTTTCGCATATAAAATCCTATATCATAAAGAAAATTACTGCGAAAATCGGGGTCTCTTATTTAATGCCATTTATTTAGTCACAAGCACATACTACTTCAGAAAAGTGCCAAAACTTTAATCATACCCAGCTTTTTATTTATCCATGCCTCAATAAGTAAATCCTCATCATCATCTGTCTAGCCTTTCCCAACTATGTTAGGGTCGGCTTCCAGTCTAACCGGATGCAGCTAAATACCAGTATTTTACATGGAACGACTGCCTACTTGACCTCCACAGCTCAAATAATACTCGGAGGAAACTCGGTATATTATGAGTGGTCACCCATCCACTGACCGAAATAGGCAAGTGCGGCTTAACCTAAAGATCGCCCAGTGGCACCTATTATTAAGCCCCTAGAGCTTCTTTCTGATTAATTTCGTTGCGGGATCCAAGACAGTTAAATCGTTTCATTGTCTCGGCGCTTTTCTTGTGGTCGCCACTGTTGATTCTGGCTAACAGGAGTTACAGTGGTTTGGGAATAGTGTGGCGGGCTTATCCCAATTTTTAAGGCGTAATGGGCATGTTAAAAATTCTAAACCGTGCTTTTATTTCAGCATAAATTTAATTATGGATAATCACGAAAGATATTCCGTGGATAGAGTTTACTTCACACGTAGATCGTATGCAGGTACACTTCTGCCTGTCCTACCAGACAATACAGCCAGCATGATGATGCTACAAATTCCACGTTTGCGGTTTACACAGACTATGCCTGTACGTGATTTTGGCGAACATTCAATGATTAAAAGCTCATGCGGTTTTGAGTACATGTGTGGTGTGCTGGTGGCCATGTTCACGTAATAAATGTTTATCAAATTTAAAACTGTGTCTTTTCGCTATATTATCATGGATAAAGCAGTTTTTTAGACAGTAGATATGGCAAACAATGAATTTCTCTGACTGATTGTATCAAATAAAATTTACAGATTACACTTATATTTGTAAAACCTTGAAATTAAGGATTACAATTTTTGAAAATGAGCTGATATCATAAGGTAAATAATCACTTTTCCATATTAATTTAACACCCAAGCAACTCTCACAAAGTTTATCTAAACACCTAATAAGTTATTTAATTAGTTTTACACGTTAATGCAATCACCATCATGACCTATACTTCTCATTGCAGCTACAAATAAGGGCCATACAGCTAATCTAATCGACGATCTAAATTGATACAAGACATCTAATTGAAACGAATCACAATCTGTACCTGGACCAGTGATGCACAGTCCAATCGAATACTTCACAATATCGATACGACATGATGCGATACTCCGATGTTTTTTTAACCGTTTTCCAAAACACGAGGAGGTTCTCTATTTGTGTGTATGTATTTTTTTTTAATCGATATAATGCACATGAGCATTAATTGCATAGTTAGGTAATTAAAAATGGGTGCTAATTAAACCGGCTTCTTTTTAATAGCATTTTTCGCCTCTAAAAATCTACATTGCCTTCTAAATTACTAAGTAAGCCACAATTAACGAGCATCTCAGTATTCCTATCTTAGCCACTAGTTAAGTTCTATCTGAGCTACTCTAAATATAACTCAGCATAGTGGTTATTTTTTACCCGACAACGGCGAAGTGACACTAATATCTTCTGTCCCCGAAGTGCCGGGCCTCCGCCGGCCTCCTTCGTCGGCCTACGGCCCGGTGCCCATGCCGCCCATTAGGGTGCTAATTAACTAATGTTAAAGCTATAAAATGTAAAATGGTTATGAGATATAAATTCCGTGGCTGCGTTAGTAAATTAGGTGTCTATGTAATAAGTACAAGTTACGATAATTGATGATCTTTATTTGACGCTTTCTGTAAGATATTTAGTTGGCATTGTAGAAAGACGAATTAGCTTTTTAGAGGCTATCTTATTTTCCCGTGGCTTAGTCATAAAATTAGAAGTTTGATCACGTGGCCATTAAAAAAATCTGTTGCTCGATTTATTATTTCCCATTAAAAATAACGTAGGTAAAAGGAGTGTGACGGATGGTATTGCTAGAAAGGCGGCGACTGCTGAGATGACGAGTAAAACAGAAGTATGGAAGAAAAAGACATGCTGCACCGACCCCAAATAAATGATGAGAATGATGATGTAAAATGAGTCCAAACGAATATCTAAAATTTTGCTTACAATCTTAAGAGATTAATAAGCACGATACAATAAGTTTAATCTTGAGAATAATCCGATACGATTTGAAATTTCGAGAATCAGGTGGAAACGGTCCTAGAATCATAATTATAGCACAGTTGCGATCTGGATCGATCCCAAGCATCGATATAAATATAGCAAGTACTGTGCAGCCCTAGCTGTACTCAATACGATATCGGAGTCTATTCACTGCTCAATACCGCCCCGTTGCGTTCGAGTGCCATTGTTCGATAGGGTTGTGAGCTCTTTTTCTGTGCCATCCACTTGTAATTACAGGCTTCTCTTCCCCTATGTCTGTTGTTGATCCTATTTGTCCTTAGATATTGAACAGTAGATGCAGGTAGTTAGAAACTCGAAACTGTCACAAGCAGTCTTACCAATATGAAGTTGTTCGGTAACTGGATTGTGGTTGTGGGTTGTGGAAAAAGAATGACGGCCTATTTTGATAGGCATTCACCCCCTTTGTCTGACATCCAGCCTAATAAAGAGTTTCGTATTACTGGGTTGCGAAGGTAAGATAAGAAGTCGCTCCATTTAAAACACTGGTATTCAGCTGCATCTGGTTAGACTGAAAGGTGACCACAACTTGTTTCGAAAAAGGCTAGGCATAATAAAGGATATGATATTAAAACACGATAAATAAAAGTATATCTGCTTATATTTGATAGAAAATCAAGATAAGTCTTGTACACAACACTGGTCACAGCCCTACCGCGTAGTTACCGCTGACATCGTTAAGTTTCTATTCTGTCCGAGGCCTAGATTGCGCCCGGCCACGGGCGACGCTGCCAAACGATAGTTATTGTAGTTCAAGTCTCATTGAATATCTATTTATATCTAAGTATATTATTTATAATAGCCATTGTGTCAAAGGCACAGTATATCAGGTTTTAGCCAAGACTTCGTACGTAAGTAAAGGATTAAAATCGCGACTTATAAACTTAATGCTATCGTGTCGACTAATAAGGGGTATTTGTGCAGCGTGTATCAGAAAGGACCTGGTATTTAACGATGTTTATAGTGCATTCATCAGCTTAGCTTGTCTCTATGAACGAAGCTCTCAAACAAGAAAAGTTCCTGAGCTCTTCCGGCCCGTCTAAATGTCAGTATTAGTTTGTGGAGCTAACTACTCACCTTCTGAAACCCTACTACTAGAAATTACTTAATTATAAGGCTACATAACCCATTAGGAACTATCAGTAACTATGAAGCTATAGTGATGGGGATAATTTCTTGTATCTTCAAAATAGCATAGCTTCTTACATTCCGCAGTATATTGACCTAAACTTTATCTACGTTTTTTGGTCCATCAAGCTGCAAAGGTCCTGCACTTCGTTCACCGATTTCAACGAACGAAACGTACGATTTCTTCACACTGAAGTAACAATATGGCGAGTTCACTCAATACAATAAAACAATATTAATACAATTTCGTAAAATAATATCGACCTGGTTTCCAGACATAATAAATTGCCCATTCTTTGTCTGTGGAACTATAATTTCATTTATCATACATTAATTTATCATCGTTCATGTCAGCGAGAAATCCGTCTGCTTCATTATATGCATGGCCTTTATTACATTGTAATAAAGGCTCATTTACTTTGTGTTGTAAGTATAGAAGCTATATAAGCTTGTGTTTTCTGACACAGTATGCGTGCAAGTTACAAAGAAATAGGATTTGTGTCTATGGCGCCAAAAGATACTACAATCTGTCAATTTTTTTAAAAGACTCAACTTTATCGCAAAAACTTTAGGTGCAATGTTGATTGGGAAAATTTGGAAGATTCAGGTAGCTTCATGTGCTGACAATCTGTACATCCAATATCATTTAAGGCTCATAAAATGAAGGACTTAAGTACCTTTTACCTGCTCAAGAGAAATACTAAAATTGCTGTAATTAAGAGAAATAATTAAGAGAAATAATTGAAAGAAAATGACGCTAAATGAGAAACGGAAAGCGCAATTAACTACTGGAAACAGTTTCTTAAGTTTTTAATTCTGACTCAGATCTGCATAGTGCGCGCTATGCATTTTAAACAGTTCATTATCCCTGCAATTTGAACAATAACAGAAAATGAAGGTGCCATTTTCACGCAGGATCGGTAGGTATATATAAGATTCATAATAAATAGTTTTCACAGGCGACATGTCTGAAGAATTAGATCAGTTTGCTCAACATTTTGTGAGCGATTCACCTTCTGATGATTGCAAGCAGTAGCCAATGAGACTCCGAACCCAAGTCGGCTGTAGCAAAGACAATCTCTTCAGATGGGGGTTCACCGACGGTTCAGATCTCAAGTGTGTATGTGACGTGTCTCAACATACAATGGCCTACCTTTCATCTTGCTCTGCATGCCCTGACACCAGCACAATTGACGATCTTATATCTGCATCAGCTAGCGAGGGTCATCATCATCAGCCTGCAGGAATCCACTGTTTGATATAAGGTCAATCGCCCGCCACTCAGCTCGATTCTCAGTAACTTTCATGAAGTTACTACCAGCCACCCTACGAAGATCATCGATCCACCGAGCCTGAGGGTCTCCCACCTTGCGCTGGCCGATTCGCGGTCTCCACTCAAGACCACTACTTCAGCGATCATCGGTTCTACAGCTAATATGGCCGGCTTATTACCACTGTAGATTACACATTCTATGGTTTTCTATGAAACGTAGACTGTATTATTACCGCCTGTTGCCGTTACAGATATAAACCAGCTTTGTAATCAAGCAGACTAAGTCACATTTTCTACCTAACCTAGTAACACAAAATTCATTTTAAACATGAATTTCTGCATATTTTGTTGCAGTTTCACCGCCTTATAATATAATCAGAATTTATGACCGTTTACAAGCGAAGCATGTTACTCACTAAATAAGGTTGGACTCCGATTACCGATACATTGTAGCGAAGAGAGATAAAATCGATTATAGCAATTACTTACTAATGCACTGAATTTAATGAGGACTTTGACATCTTGGAAACTGTTGATGGACTACCGTTATCTCTGTGGGGGACCCTGATCTTTAAAGAGGATACTAACATGGTGTATTAACGAGATAAGGATATTACGTTTTCAGTAGTAGCAATTCACAAAACAGCAGTTATACAAAAAAGCTCGTGAGTTTTTGTCTTACAAATATTGTACTAGTTAATAATTTGTTTACAACTCGAATATCAACTATAAACATATATTATAAGAACTATGAACGCACAATAAGTAGTGAATGGAGTGTTTATTCTAGGTAGGTGATCCATGTGTCCTAAAAGTTACAAAACTACAGTGCACAGTACGTTGTACAATTACTGAATGCTTCTTTTTTATCGTGTTATCGCCAACCTGGTGTCAGATTTGAATGCCACCCATGGGTCACAACCACTAAAAAGTGAAAAATCGAACTTTCAAAAAATAAAACCGACTTCAACAAAAAATAAAACACAAAAAAAAGAAAACTTGGCTTTATAAATATCTCTCAGCCACCCTGGTTTGGTAGCTTTACGATATTTTTCTTCACAAAAGATAATGATAATAATTAATTATAATTTTATTTTATTTTATTTATTAGGGACAAAAAACAGTTACATGCTAAGCTTAACTAAAGATTCTTAAATTAGCACAACTTAGAAATACATTTATACACAATCTCACATATTTATGTTATTACACATGTAACCAACAACATCGTCCACGAATTCACAAGAAAAAAATAGTTAAAGAAAACAGACAAATCGTGTGCATCGTAAAAGAATATTAAAAAGAAAGAAATAAAAGGAAATGAAACTTATGAATTTAGTAATTCTATTGCTCTTGCCTTGAAGCGATCTTTGGAAAGAGTAAATAAGTCAAGCTCCATAAAGTGAGCGTTGTACGCATCAACAAGGCGCCGAAGAGGCACGCGCTCCCCAGCGTTAGTCCTGCACGGATTCGTGTGGAATAGTCGAGGCACACGTACCCCACGAAGCATGACAGATCTAGGTACTATAATTATAATGTAGACTATTTGACAGAGGAATGCAGTCGAATCTATTATTGCATATTCCATGCAGCGTCATTACTCCCAGAAGAAATCGTCTAGACTCCAAACTAAGAACATTATATCGTTTCAGTAGTTGTTCATAGGAGACTTTAGAATGATAACATCTGTAATTCATAGTACGTAAATACTTTTTCTGAACAATTTCTAGCCTATCTTTGTACTTATCATATAGAGGATCCCAAATTTGGACGGCGTATTCTAATTGAGACCGAATCAGTGTTTTATATAATATTAAGAATGTAGAGGGTCGCACAAAGCTACTTGAAAATCTCATCACCATTCCATACATCTGAAAGGCCTTTTTTACTATATTGTCAATATGAGTATAATGATAATAATTACGCACATGAATCCGAAAAATCACAATTGCGTGCCTAGGACAACTCGTCTCGTGACCTATGCTTGCTTGTATATCCGCAGTAACTAAGAGAAAAGAGGAAGAGAGATAGAAATAAACTTTGCCAGTAAGGCTGCAAAACACAGTACTCCATTTCCTCATCCTCCATGTTTAAAACTCACTCGTCGATAAGGGTCAGCACTAATTGAAAAGAACCGACTTATGGCATAAGTGGCTTGTTTGTTCGAACTGCGCGTAATGATGTAATGGCGTGCTCAATTCAAATCAACCCATAAATACGTAAGTATTAAAGGTTTCTATGTAATTTTACAGTGTGAGAATTTATCTAGCGGGAATAAAAGTTTGAAATGTTCTTGATTTGGGCTTTAAGTGTAGGTATTCGACAGATCGCATTTTTGGAATCGATTTTCTATTCTATTTTTTTGTTAGATTGGCTGCCTCATCGGTCTTGCAAACGCGACTGCTAAGCATGGGGTACTGGGTTTGATTCCTGGGTCAGGCAAAATGTTATTGGGTTTTTCCATCAAGAATTTTCCAGTAGTAGCCATTGAGTTCAGCTACATGCCCCGATGATGTCAATAGGCTCGCCCCATAACCCGTCGGGCTGCGGGTTGTTTGCAAGACATACTGCGGCCTTGACATAAAGGGCTAAGAAGGAACATGGGTGGTTTTTAGTCAGTAGAAGTCTGACACTCCCTTTCGCTCTGCACAAAAGAAAAAAAAAAAAAGGGCTTGCCCCATATTACATGAGACTTTACATAATGGTCAAAATGTGAGTGTACTATTAGGAACACCTCTACATATTCAATACCTTAAACAATTTTATAGGCTCCACAAAAGATCATTGGCGCTAACATCCGAACGTTATTAAATATGCACATATATCTATATTGAATAGTCCCACTACCATATTCTGAACTGTAACCCCGACACGGAACCTAGCATATCTCATTAGTCTTAGGGGACCTCTGTCACGGATCATTAAATTTCTTCAGTAAAGGACCTTTATGCAAGTGATTTATATCAGTATGTTTTAGACAGGTACTAAAGGTAATGTCGGAATCATAATGTCTCTTTAAGGCTCGTTCATCATCCCGTCGGGGCTGCGGTTTATTTGAAAGAGATACCGCGGCCTCGGCACAAAGGGCTAAGAAGGAACATGAGTGGTTTTTAGTCAGTAGAAGTCTGACACTCCCTATCGCTCTGAGCGGGAGGAGTCGTTTGAAAAAAAAAAGGCTCGTTCTTCATTAAAAAGTGTTTGATATGATAGCTAGCGAAGCGTCTTAGTATAATATCGCCACTGGACTGTCGCCTTTGGTTTGCTTGCTACTATCTGCTAAATTGTTTATAGGGTTAGGTAAAACCATGGTAAAACCTTAGCGTAACGTTTAACCCGTTTTATAGGGTTAATCAGACTACATAAATTGTGTATTTTTGTAATTAATAAATTGTAAGACTGTGTCCGAACTCGGTAATTTCATTCTGGTTTGGTTTATCAGCAATATGTTGTATGTGGTTAGCCCGTATATTATAAGGGCCAAAACACATGTGTCTAACGTGTTAACTTGGTTTCGGATTTTATCTGTTGTTTGCCAGAGAGATAGACTGTTCACTGATGCACCTCGCCGCAGTAGCAACCTATACTTGTACCATGTACCTGGACTAAGATTCCCTTACAGCTTTTTTATGAAAGCCCCTTACGTTCATGGAATGCCGATGATACTCGAACGGTTCCCGATGGTTCCCGAAGTCCCGAGTCATCAATTAGCTGGCATGACGCAGGCCGGTTTCCCCTCGACGATGCGCCTCCTAAAAGGGTTATTCAGATAAACTGACCAAGGTTTCCTATCCTTGGGCAATTGAGAACATGATGGTAATAACAGTGACGAAAATAATGGTTTTATTGCAAAGTTTGTGCTGGTAGCATAACATCGTGCCTGTAATTCCATAAGGAGTTGGCGAAGTATTTAAATGTACACCCACTTTTCGCCGGTTATATTTAAGGGGGTTTAGACCTTACTGCCCACACGATAAGAAGAAGAATGTTTAAGTGATGATAATCATTTCTGATTCCCCAACTGAAGTCATGCAAAGGTTAAACTTTATGTAGGTAGCAACCAAACAATCCTTGCTTTTCGGGATTAAACCCGCGCATCCTTAGTTTATAACTCCGTGCCCAAATTTCATCTCCCGATTTAGCTGAATTAGGCAGTAAACCTCAAACACCAGTCTGTACATACATAACGCAAGAAACCCAAATATTTTCGTTATCATAATAAAACGCACCAGACTTCGTACCCTCATTTAAGGCCTCAACATATCTTCCCGAGGCTCTAGAAAGTACCCAATTTACACTACGAAGAAAGACCATATAAGACCGACATTCAGATTTACAGCAACGATTTAAGGTCTATCTGCACTTACACGGAGTAATTTATAGTAGTGTGTAGTGTGCCGTATCTCAGTGAGACGCTAACATTTATACCGCGGGTGTGCTCGCGATAACGCGTTGCTTCGATATAGGGTTGACAGATCGGCTATTAGAGGAAGTCGATAAAACAGCTGATTTTGGTCTAGTTTTACGGAAGGAAACTAATAGGGGATGAGGAGCAGTCTATAGATATTTGTAGATCAACGTTTCGCCGACAATTCGTGGTGAATGCCACCAACAACACTGAATGCGATCGGCTAGATATTTTTTATCTTTCATTTTTAGCCGATTTTATGTAAGAACTGTTTATGTTGTGTAATACTGATACTGGAAGAAATTCTAAAGACTAGCTGATATTCGCTGAAGTCTTTTGTATTCCAAGGTATTTTTGCTAAGTTGACAAATAATAGAGAAGTACGGAAGATGACCTTGTGAAAGTTACGTGGATCTGCTGAATGCAACAAGACACGTCCATGTGATGACACTTGAGGGAGACGTATGTCCAGCAGTGGACGTTTTTCGGCTGACAATCATGTCAGCTGGAAAACGTTCACTGCTGGACATACGCCTTTTTTTTTTCATCATCATCTGATGATGATGATGGAAAAAAAGACGTTCTGCGTCGAACGCATATAAATTATTTACCGAATACGTCAAAACGCACCCAAATTGTGGGTTTCACAAAACAGTTGCCAGGTTTCAACCTCCAAACCACAGAATCAATGAACAAGAAAATGAACGATTTGTTGGCCATGACAATCTATTTACGAATTACGATATCTTTGTCAACCCTAATCGGAATAAAATCCGTATAATTCGAGCACGAATAACGAGTCTCGAGCAATCGTGTTCGCACTCGGATTCTATTTAATTTAGGGCTAAAACACACAAACACACATGCTGTTTTTGGCGTTGAGCGGCGTTCACGATTCTGTCTAGTTGTTAGGGCAACACGTTTGTTTTGCGGTCACACGACATTGTGACTAGGGTTACCATTTCAAAAGTCAATCACCGACTTTAAAAAAAAAAACATTCCATTTTGGTCATTGGTTTTTTAAAGTTGATGAAAAGTCGGACCTACAAAAAAACTATTTACTTCTAAATGTTCTTTTTTAGAGAGAATTTACAGACGCCTGCACATCAAGCTATTATAATCTGGTCTTTAATAGACTTTCAACTTTATAAGTAAAGCATTAGGTTAAAGGTTGATTGGGAAAGTTTTACAGTTTCGGGCAATTTGATGTGCTGGCGCCTGTGCGCCCAGATGAAAGAAAGAACCATTTCAGGATGTGTTGTGTGTCTGTCTATCCGTTTATCTCACCTAATTTACTACAAATCTACTGGACCGATCAAGATTTGTTAAATTTTCTTTTAATCTTCTAATTCTCTTTTCATTTAATTTTCTTTTTTTCTTTTAATATGGCGAGTCAAAAGTCAAGGTTAATAAAGTCTGGCTGGAGGGACAATAACTCGAACATGTCCGGACAAATCCGAATGACTAGTTACCCTAGTTGTGACTAACCAGTAACGTTTACGTGAATCCATTGTCACGGGTTTTACACCATAGGTAGCTAGAAGTTGACATGGGCTGTGTTGTGTGCTTTTTTTTTTTTTTTGGGGGTGGAAAATCATCAAATAACCCCTCCCGCTCTTGGGCAGAGCGAAAGGGAGTGTCAGTCTTCTACTGACTAAAAACCACCCATGTTCCTTCTTAGCCCTTCATGTCGAGGCCGCGGTATTTCTTGCGAACAACCCGCAGCCCCGACGGGCGTGTTGTGTGGTCTGGGCTTTGAAACTGTCACCTCGTAAAAGCTTAAGCTTTTGTGAGAAGAGATTAGATGCTACAGACGCTACAGTATTCCGGCGAGGGTACTGCCTCTTTAGTAGGTATTTGGGAAGTCTACTGATTCCGACATGGTATGGTTTTAGAGCAATACCTTGCTGTTGGATCTTCCAGTAACAGTATAATTATGTAATGTGTGTAATTATGTAAATAAACGATCTAAGGAAGGATTCCAGCCCGTTCCTTTATAGCCTCGATTCATCTAGAAAGAAAAATAAACAAAAAAAACTGCTTTAAAAATACACGTCTGCGTTACAATTAAGAAAACAGACTCTGAAAGATGATGATGATGACATTCCTATACAGCCTAAACACAGGTGAAAACTAGAGAGGTCTAACTAAATCTTTCACGTAACGGAACAAACCTGTAATCCCCCGGAGGGTTAGGCAGAGTTGTACCTAATAGTACACCCATATTTCACCAGTTATGATTAAGTCCCATGTAGACCAACGCTGCAGTCAAATCATTTAATTGGTTCCATTTCAATTCATATCCCTTACAAACATAACTAGAATAAATAATGTCAAATCAAATCACTACCTAAAGAATGTATCTGAAACAGCCTATAATTAGTAAAACACGAGTACGATAAATCGGCTCTAACAGACGAGAAAATTAGGTTCAGTCTTGTGTAATAATACAGACAACAAACCTTAGTACCCACTAAACGATACCAATAGTACGAGAAAATCACACAAAGACGGCCTTCAAAGTTATATTAAACTCTATATCTGCCTTACAGAGGGTCGGTATTTCAACAGAGGTTTAAAGCCACAGTATAGAAACATCGTGTATGTAGACATAAGTAAATAAGCAGTGTGAACTCTTTCGACAAACTGACAAATGTGTGTTATGACGAGTTAGATGTTAAGATGTCTTCTTGGGTGATATTGTACGGAACCTGTTCGAGAAGTAGACATATTTAGTACTGTACTATTTCCTGACATTACGTCTCTATTTCAAATTAACACCAGGTCGATCCTCAGGTTAATAATTATAATAATAATCATTTTATTTCAGGCTAAAATGGCCCATTGATATATGTATACCTTATAAACTAACATATATAAATTAAATACAAAAAATCCTGTTAATAAATGAGACTTAAGACTATGTTAGTACCCGTCGGGGCTGGGGCTGCGGGTCCCGTCGGGGCTGCGGGTTGTTCAAGAGATACCGCGGCCTCGACATGATGGGCTAAGAAGGAACATGGGTGGTTTTTAGTCAGTAGAAGTCTGACACACCCTACCGCCTGTGCCCAGAGCGGGAGGAGACGTGTGAAAAAAAATCATGGAATGCCGATGATACTCGAACGGTTCCCGGTGGTTCCCGAAGTCCCGAGTCATCAATTACCTCCCTCTCGCTCTGCCCAAGAGCGGGGAGGGTTATTTGATGATGTTCCACCGGCCCAAAAAAAAAAAGAATAATAAAGACTATGTTAGTAGCACTTCACTTGTTAACACATCACTTGTGCTGGCTGTGCAGTGGAATTTGTCCGCGGAAGCGACGGAACACCACGTCCTGAGGCCAAAAGTCTTCCTTCATCACCTGGGGCAGATAACAATTCGGTACTCGCACCACGAACGCCTTGAAGTTGACATTGCGGCGCGACTCTAGTCCAGGGGGGCCAGGGGAGGGGGGGTCCAGGGTCCAGGTCCAGGTTGATCTGTAAATGGGTGAAATTCCTGATGGAAAAAGCTAATAACACTTTGCCCGACCCTGGAATCGATTCCAAGACCTCATGCTCAGCAGTCGCGCTTGCGACCACTAGACTAACGAGGCTGTCCCAGACCCCAACATAATTAGAAAAAGGCTAGGCAGATGATGATGGAATTAACACCAGTAAGCGGCTATTGCACAAGCAGTATCTGTCAACAAAATCCAGATTCAATTAGGAAAGTAATATTTTTATTAAAGATTTCACGCGGGTGAAGTTAGAGACGACGCAGGCAACAACTACATAGTATTATAATACAACCATGTTGACAATAATTTATAATATTATGCTACTTTAATCTTAAGCTAGTTTTCCAGTAACAAATTCCCAAGGATACCTACTCTACTATTACCTCATCACCGTGACATCATATCTTCATTAATAGTTTGAATCAAATAAACAATTGACTACCTACCTTCATACCTACTTCTCAAATGAGTCATCAGGACTTAGGTCTCAGCACTGTGCAATCAGGTTTAGACCAACTTTTTTTTTAGGTATTTTTATAACACATATAAAACTCGTTTTAATCAACCTTTAAGTGTTCCGATAAGAGCCGTGGATAAGAGTAAACTTTGTATCAAGAAATCATCCTTAAACGCTATTAAAAATTCTAGTTTTATCTTATAAACTTTTAGCTCACGTCAACAATTTTCTGTTTTTCATTGCAATTCCAGTACGTCACACATAAATGTTAAGGGGACAGATAGCGCCAGGGTCGCTCGTGAAATTCAAATTGTCGAGCTAAATTTAAACACTTTTTGCCTAATATAAAATTAAATATCCTAAGCTCCTCTTTAGGAGTATCAAATCAATCTATTTAGCTAAACTCAGTAAGTTCGTGTCTAGTTAAGCGAATGCTAGATATTTCGTGAATGCGATGCGATAGCTGCGCCTGCGCCTCCCGTCGTTCAGTCACGACGCAGACCTGGCCTGTGACGTCATGCATAACTTAGACTCCGTTTTTTTTATTTTTTGGAATATTTTAACTTAAGGCAGAGTAGGGGGCTTCGCTTATGTTCGGGTCGGCCAGATTTAACATGATTCAAAAAGATTTATGCAAAATGGCTGAGCCGAATCGTGCCAAATTAACAAGGGTATAGGACGTCTAAGTAAGAATTCAGTGAATGGGGTAGTTAACAAAAAAAATCTAATTAGTCCGTCAGATAGATTTCCAAAAATTATTGGACACGTATGTTTTCTTTTTTCACGTAAACAAACAATGAAGACGATACAGTACTTTGAAAACTCATGTGACGTCATATTCTAAGACATTCTAGTATGACATTTTTTACCGGTGAGTGACGTCACAACACAACCCCCCACACAAATCTTTGACGAGTTTTATCTTCGTCAATTTTTATTGATTTGATAAAACAAAAAATACGTATCCAATATTCTTCGATAATCTAACAGACGGACTAATTAGAATCATTTTTTTTTAGTCAGTAAACATCCCTATTCGAAACACCAGGATCATTATCTTCCTATTACTTGAGTTCGACGCGACACGTATTTTTCTTCTATTTTCCCCTATCAACCAGCACGCTATCATTTACTTCTTTTTCTTTCATATCTCACATCTGCCATCCATCGTTACTTTGATATTCCTCTCTATCTCCAGACAAATATTCATCACCCTTTTTCAGCCACATGTGGTTAATCAATAATCACAAATGTCCATATCAAGCAAGATGATTCCCTTGTAACTTTTCTGTAACTGGCGCTTACTTCGTCTACTGTACAAATTTTTTACTTTTACCTTTCTCCACGCATCAAAATACTAGCAATTTTTTTTTTGAAAACTTTACTATGTGCAGCAGTTTTCGAGACACGACAAATCGTATGTATTTTTTTTTTGGCATTACGAAAGTTTTCACGATGGACTTTCCGAATCGAAATCAAATTGAGGATAAGATGGGGCACAATCGAATGAGTAGAATAGTAATATTATTAAATGACTTGACCAGATTTTTTTCACTTGTGATCAGTAATTCATGGCCATACGGAATACAAGTTTAACAATAGAACAAAACTAGACCAAAACGTAAGGGTGTACCACCCAAATAACCCAACCAGCCAGAAAACCATACAAAAGAAAAATGAAACAGAATTTCGCGACACAAGTACAACACATTAACTCCGAAACGCGAAGGCATCATTAAAAATATTCTCAAGACATAAATTACGGTGGGCAATTGTTTCAAGCGGGTCATCGACCCCTCGAAATGGGCCGACCGGCCAAAAAACCACCCAGTGGTTGCCGCAGGCTTTCTTTTACTACTTGGGTGGACAGTTCGCGTATGTACACAAGGGACTTGGGCAAATATGGATGGTTTTTTGTTCGTTTGTTTGTTCGTCTGCGTGTGTTGAACATGAGATCTTACATCGTCTTTGGGAGACGTAAGTAGAGGATGCTTTACTGTTATTTTTCGAGTTTAGATTTAACTATTTAAACATAAACTTTTTAACTGACTTCGAAAAACTAAGAGGCTCAATTATTTTTAAGAAATCTATTTGATTTGAATTTCCAAATTAAGTGGTTAATTCCTGCTTCCAGTTCAGTCTTCATTGGTTTACAGAGAATATATTTAAGTCCTCGAGCGTCCTTATGAGCACCCGGTGGATCATAAGACATTCAAGCAATGTTAGCGGACGTTCAACAGGACGTTCAATAACGCTTGAGAAAACTGAGCACAATAGAGTTAGGAAAAGCAAAACTTAGTTTCTACGCCAACACTAAACTAGTTTTATAAATCACAATTTCAATATGTCGTTACCAAAACGCAAAACATAACATCAATAAGGAAAACTCCAGCAAAACTTCACGCTATCTAAAATAATAAGCATAATAATCGATTATCAGGGAAAGTTAATTTATCGGTATGCATATTATTTTAAATACTCACACCGTATTCAAATCCCAAAACCCATTGTCATCTGCCTAACCTTTTACCAAATATGTTGAGGTCGGCTTCCGATCTAACCGGATGCTTCTGAATACCAGTATTTTACATAAAACGACAGACTATCTGACCTCCCCAGTCCAATTAAACAATCAATTATCATAATATTCATTGTCCAGTCCAAAGTTTTCTGAGTCGCCGGCACCTATATAAAACGTACATCTATCAATAGTGTATAGCTTATAGTATAGGGTATCTCAGAAGACCGCATTCCTGAGCCCCACGGTACACCCCGCACTCCCCTTCCCCGCAGACGTTACATGTTACAATACACACACATACACACACCATACACATAACCTTCATGTACACCTTAAACTTGGGATTGTAAGGTTTATTATCGTGTGTTGTTTGGTTTCCGAACCCCAAAGTTATCGTGGTATTTCTCCGGCCGATCGGTGTCGTTTTTTTATCCAGCAGCCAAACCACGGAAAGGATTAATTCGAGGCAAATAAAGTGTTATGTGAAATGTCGGTGCCAATGGTTTGGTTGTGTTAGGAGTATATTGGGAGAAGTTACTGACAATAAATGCTAAGAAAGACCACTTTTATCAGGCGATGAATCCTATATTGATCACTTTTCACGTCATTTTAAGGAAATTAGCACACACCAAAGCAAAAAGCTTACGTGTGTGTTCATCATCAGCATAATTATAATGTTTCCACTGACTCAGGCCTCCTCTCCGTGAGAGGGATGGGCTATAATCCACCACACTGGCCCAATGCAGGTTGGTAGTGTGAGTAGTTTTCTTTAATATTGAAGATAAAAAAGGATGAGAACACTATACCATTAAATTAAATACATGCTTAACACAAATGGAAGAATTTAGAAAGCACATGAAAAATAATGGTCCACTCAGTAACAGAAACTTGACATCCCACGTTTAGCCAGGCACATAAGAATTAATGCATTTCCTTCAGTGAAGTCATAAAATGTCCGTCTTTATTTCGCCCCGAAGCACTAGTAAGCTGAACTATAAACTCCTTCTTGGCCATAAAATATAATCTACAAACCTATCACTTTAACATAAATTCTGTCTATTCGCACTATAATCTGAAATGGGATTTCAATAATATTTTATGTGAAACCGTATATTATTTTTCATAACTCTTTAACGGCCTGTGGAGCATTTAAAATGGTGATATGACAATAATCTCCATTTCGTAACAGTTTAAAAATTTCTGAAAAATGTGTTTTCCCACTGTGCACATTGAAATATAAATCCTATTTTTGGTCAATATTAATGGATTGATGTATCTAAGGTAGATAGAAAGTGTGTTAAGTTCCTGAAAAATGCAAAGACAATGTTTTGTGCATAATCTACTATTATTTACTTAGACGTTTAATTAATTTAGCCGTAATCCAATATACTTTTTGCATACATAACCTCCAATTTTTAAAGTCAGTTTTGTATTTTTTACATACAGCTAGAGAAAAACAAATGCTCGTAATAAAAACAAGTACTATTACAAATATTTGACCCACACCAAGTTAGCCAAAACCCAACTCATGTTAAGCTGAAATCACATCACACTAAAAACTAGCTCCGCTAATAGTCATTGTGAAACAAATTAACACAAAACCGTTCAAAACTAACTATGGCTAGTATTTAGTTAAGCTAACTCGGATAGCTCGGAAATAGCATTCCTGTGCGAGCTGAACAGGAATTTAGAGTAAAGACAAAGCAAGCTAAGTACTGAAACCAATGCGATTTAGTTCGAGTGCTTAAACCAACGACTATAGAGTAGTTGTCTATGGGAAAATTGATTTTGGTCAATAGTTAGTTACTAGAGATTCATGTTGTCTTTAAGTCATCTTCTGTCGAGTCTTAAAATATTATGAAATTTTTAGACAAAAAATCAGACAACCTAGAGTTTTTCTTGAAGGCCTGATAGGCAGTCACTCCAGATAAAATACTGGTATTCTGCTGCAACCGATTAGACTATATTCTATAGAATCAGATCCTAACATAGTTAGGCTCGGCAAAAAATAAGTAATTAATAAAAAGTTATTACCAAATTAAGTTATTCATTTGTTTTCTTTATCGAACAACATTACGTTTCATACTTTTTTTAATTAGTTTTGTCTCTTAATATAATTCACAACTAACCAATCTTCGGTGCAGTCGGAGTCTCACACACAGTACAGAACAAGATTTTCAACCATAACCATCTTATCATCTATATTGTTACTCACAATTGCACCTATTCATCTTCACACCTCTGTAACAAGATGAGCAATTTCCGAGCAATATCTCGAGCAATAGGATCGTTAGCTTCGAGCCACACACTGTGAGACAGATAGCCTGCCTGTTCAAACCTATGAATACCTTGATGACCTGCTTCATCGATAGGATTTCTTAGGATGTTCCATTCAATGTATATTGAATAGATAGCAGTTTCTATTACAAGTGAAACAGATTTAAATAATATATTCGTTGCATTATTGGCAGAGGTCTGGAGATTTGTAGTAAAGGGAACAAAGGTTGTATTTGAACAAGAAGAGAAAGCCTTTGAATTTCAGTCATGGGACAGTTATAAGATGATATGGCAGAAAAATCTAGATTGCGAACTGGAGGAGCTTTAGTTGTACGTCACACCAAATCATTATCAATCGAGTTCATTCATGCAAAATGCATGAAAAAAATAGATTTTAATTGAATAAAAGACGTTACCTGACAGTTGAGCAATTAATCGATATTGACTCGACGGTTTTGTGTAAAGAACAAAAACTCAAGGTCAAAAACATTAGCTGAGCGCTTGAATGTAGGAAGGAAAATAGTTATTATTGGTAGGTTGCTAGACGGCTAGATTATCTGGTCAATGACCCGAGAGCCGCGCCAATTTGATACACACGCTCCCTCCGCTTTACATCAACTTTATGTGCAAACTTTTGTAATTGAAAACACGTTGAACTCGCTTTTTGACACTTTCTGCAAGTCTGAAAGCTTGGTAATTTTGGAAAAACTAGTAACGATTAGAACTTTCCATGTTTTCATGAAGGTAATGTTTGCTGGAAATAGCAATAAAATATCAGAAATATACGACTGTCTACTTGGTTATACAACTTTTTGTCACTTAAGATTTTGTCGATCCGGTGTGCACAAATTGCAAACGTAGCTCCAAACAACGGACTCTGACACATAGATAATGTACTGTGTATGTGTCCTTGTCCTGAGTCCACAGCTGGTCCGTAATTTGTCTATACCAACTTGACTGATTCTCATAAAACTGAAGCTGAACGTATACCTTCCGCGTGAATATTACCAGCAGGCTAAAAACGAACGTGCTTATATAACGTAAAAATATACTTGTAATAACACCTAAGAGAGGGAGTAGGTATTCTTTAAACAGCACGCACAATGGCCCAATCAAGAGGCTAAGTGCGGACAAAAGCCCAGTTAAACTAAACTAAACTAAACTAACACCTAAGAGATAATAAAGATATTGCGAGACAAATATATAGCTCTTCTTTAATGTGTCCTTTTAATAAGCTCTTAACATGATATATTGCAGATGTTGTGATCAATATTAAGGACGGCACGAGACACGAAGACTTGACGCAGACCGTGTGAATAAGCATCATTTGCAATAAATATAAAATTAGTTACTCAAAAACTATGCTGACATTATTCAATCAAGATAGTTTGAAGACATAACTTAACGTTATTTTATCGTCAAACATCTACTGTTTGTACACCTTTATATACTGTACTTGTTTAGATGATATTATAATGGTGTCATATGATGATGGCATCATCGTGGCAAATCAGGAACGATTATGACGTGACAATTGTCTCACGTGAACATCCGGATAGACAAGCAATAGGTCGATTTTTTTTCTGCATCTCAAAAATTGGGAGATGCTGATCATCACGACTTTTGAGACGAGTTTGAATGAGCTTATTTAATAACCACTTGGCTAGCAAAAGTTGATAAATTAAATACATTGGCCACTTGCATACTAAAGACATCAACGAGCTCGATGCTCCTGCGCAGGCACTTCATACAAAATTAGCTTCCAAAAAATAACTTTTATCTACCACTCCCTTAAATTTCAACTAACAATGGATTAAGATGTTTAAACTTAATTTACAGTGATCATTAATATAAAAAAAATATAAATAATATTCTACTGGTCTAATAAATAAATAAACAGACGTGTGATGTGATAGAATGCGTGACTGCATACAAAAGACATCAACGCGCTCCCTGCGTTTGCGCAAGTCGACTACTTTCCTCAAGTTGTTATCAAACACTACATGGTACATTTTTTATTTGACTTATTGAACGGTCAATTTAATATGTAAATAAAGTATAGTGCTTAGACATTAATATGGTATATCTAGCAGTAGAAAAAAATGTATAGTCCGTTAAAGTCCGTTTTCACAAACACCGAGGGAAGCCGAAGTCAAAGCGTAATTTTCAAAATTTGAGTGTGCCGAGATTTGTACGTAAAATTGCAATAAACTTAGGCACGTAAAAACGTAGATATAAGAACAAAATCTACGACGATGCCGCATAGGCATTTTTTTTTCTTTATGTGTTTAGAGAAGTCGTAGCTTTTCTTGAAAATGTATAAATTATTTTACGGCGGGTGAACTGTAAATACCACCAAGTTTGCAATATGATATTAAATACGGCTTTTAGTTTAACACTCATGAACATCTTATAAGCATAAAGCTAAGACTGGCTTCATTTTCTCATTAACATCATCATTTTCAATCTATAAGTGTCCAGTTTCAAACATAGTTTTAAAAGTTACAGCTAGCCGATAATTTTATAGTCAAACGGAATTAGCAAAAAATATTTAACTCAACATTGTAACTCATACATACTCGGCACACCGGTATCACATAAAAATACTAATAAAGTTTGTGGTGATTTCCGCAGTTTTCTCTTAGAAGGTCGTAAAATTGGTAAGCTACTAACGTCAGCATAAATATGAGATACTAACCTGCGGCTTCGCCCGCGTAGAGGGATGAAAATATCTTGTCATTCGAAAATTTCTGTGTTAATCGAAGTTCTAAACTATCTATGTGGCAAGTATCAACCAATCTGTAGTTTTTGAAAACAAAGTTTTGTGAAAGAGTTACAAACATCGACTCATCCTTTCAAATTTTCGCATTTATTAAGGCTCGTCGTACATCTCGTAGAACTCATGGCTCATGACTGTACCGTATTCACCGTTGTTCGTTTACCAGCACTGTACCGAACATTTGTGCCTGAAGAGTAAGTAAGATTTCTAAATCAAAGTTATTGTAATTAATAGCTATTTTAAATATAACATGATTCCTGTGCTTATTAGAAACTTTACTTACAAAAGAAAGTAGATCCAAACCAAATCACAATCAACTAGGCTTTGGATAATATCAAGAAACTAAACTAAGAAAGTAGGTAAACAGAGTTAAATTAAACAAGTTCTAAACAGCGTTACCTCTACTACTTCTCTTTTGTTTTATCCGGAGCAGGAATGGAACTTTCTATTTAAATATTGAGGAAGGTTTACCAACCAAGGAGTGTCGTGTTATTCAGTGATTATGTTTTGAGATCAGATAAACAGTCGCTCCATGTAAAGTACTGGTATTCAACTGCATCTGGTTATAGTCCAGAAGATACTGTGCAGATGTGATGATGAGCAGAATCTGCAAGGATGTGATTTTGATTTTACGAATAAAGATTTTTTTTTATCAACCTTATACGTGAATAAAATTCTTCTGCATCTTTCAGTGATATATTGTGGCTGAGCTAATGCAGTATCTCTAAATGACCATGTTCACGCAATGGATTATAAAAGCTTTTATAGGAGTGTGGAACAGCAGTGATGACAATGACAGTCTTTGAACGCAGTTTTAGATGTGCTTATTATGATGTGATTTTCATTTATGACATTCGCCCATAGTCTGTCCGTCTGTAAACGAAAACAATACTGGCTGTCACCCTTTTCTAAAAAAACAGGCGTGAAAATACATTCCAGTCGATGTAGATGGATAAACAGTGTCCACCGGAAGGGCCAAACCTGAGTCACTGTTGTTGGTTCAACACTCCAGTCTGTTTGTCTGTGGTAAAGTGTCGTACTCTCTAGAGCGCACTAACACACCAAATTGTACGCGTCATCTGTGAGGGGGTACACCAACAACCTGATGAGAGGAACCTTCCCGGAGGATACCGTAGACTAGATATTTTGGGTAAAAAAGTAATAAATCGGTTAAACTTATTCTATACTAAAGAGCGTGTAGTACTCATGAAAATGGTCAACTTTTACAATAGGCTCGTTTTTTTCGTATATTTAAGGTCCCAAAACTTGAAAAAATTAGAAAGCAATAACCCAAAGATACAACTATTTTCCTAGTAACTTTTCTTGCGTAAATATTGGTATTCAGCTACATCCGGTTAGACTGAAAGCCGACCCCAACATAGTTGGGAAAAGGCTAGGTAGATGATGCTTTCTTGCGTAAAAGTACTTAATTTTGATGGAGAACATTTTTGGTTTAAGGCTTCGTAAAGGGTTCGTTTACACCTTGTACAAATGTCATCAATCGACTCTTTCTTTTCAAATTCCATGGAAGAGACTTGACATCCATAGGAAACGCAAGGAATTCCAAACACGATAAAATCATAAAAGCCCTTTTTCTCACACAACAAAGTTTATTCAACTACGTTCTTTAGATAATTTACATATCACACATTATAAACGGTTCTATTAATAGGTATAATTACTGTCTACAAAGCAAGCAAAGCCACGAGGATATTTTATGTAATTAGGAACAACATTCATTATAAACCTGATTAAGCTGCCGGGGCTACAGGTCATTCTATGTCGTACATGCCTGCGAGCTTTACGATTTAGGCTTTGGTCGGACAACACGACTTTCAGTCGGAGGTACGACTTATTTTAGTGTGGAGAGTATATAATTCAATTATTGGTTGGTTGGAATACGTAATAGCTTTGATTCTTATTTACATTTTAGCTGTCGAACTTTCTAAGTTATATTTGCATTTAGAAAAATAAAATAATATAACTACGTTCAATCTTTTCTATCTATCTTGCATTCTCTGCATTCCTAGCATATGGAACTTAAAATGTGTAACAGGCCGAATGTGTGTGTACTATTAGTTATACCTCTAGTTAACTCTTCAAGGGTTACAGGCGTTGCCTGTCGAGGCTGCGGGTTGTCCACAAGGGATACCGAGGCCTCGACATGAAGGGCGAAGAAGGAACATGGGTGGTTTTTAGTCAGTAGAAGTCTGACACTCCCTTTCGCTCTGCCCAAGAGCGGGAGGGGTTATTTGATGATTTCCCACCCCCCAAAAAAAAAAAAAAAAAAGGGTTACAGGCGTGATGTTATATTATTTACACGTGCATCCATAAACTCACGCCCTTTTCCCATGGGGTTAGGCAGAAACCACAGAACGCCACTTGCTACGATCTTGCTACGTTATAATATATTACATTATTAAATATATTATACGCGATCACCTCCTTCCTTTTTTCGTCGGCAAAAAGTAAATCACATTAAAAGAGTGGAGCTCGAAATTCATCACCAAGTCTTAATAGAAATCTAATAAATAAAACACGACCCACAAAACTAAAAAAAACTTTGAAAGTAGAAAGCCCAAGTTTAGTGTAATGAGCAGTAACTTTTGTACCACACAAAGCCTTAGGCCTTAACACATGTGCGGCCAACAAAAGATAAAGCTCAAAGAAATTCCGCGAAAGTTAAACACATTAAAATTCCCGAAGAACAAAGAGGAGTTACTGTGTTGTTGAGTTATTGTGTTGTTCATAAAACTCTCCGACATATAACCCCTTACATATTATTCATGCGATTTCTCGCAAGGACGCATAATCGCTGAATCTGTTTAAAGCCTTACTGATTATCCGTAGAGTTAAGTGTGTAATTACACACTGAGATGTTTCGCTAGATAATTATCTGAGAAACACCTTTTTTGTGTTTGTTTGTTTAAAAACATAATATAACATCACGACTGTAATTCCCGAAAGATTAGCAAGAGATGTACCCGTGAATGTGGGTATGTGTTTAAGTCCCATATAATAGGGGGCGACCCTATTGCCATCAACCGAGCACAAATTCAGACTCTGTAGCTGCTACTGTGAATTTCCTGATGGAAAACCCAATGACTTTTTGCCCGACCCGGGAATCGAACTCAGGACCTCATGTACAGCAGTCACGCTTGCGACCACTAGACCAACGAGGCAGTCTGTTGGTTTATATTTTACACTTTTGACAGGGTGAGGAAATATGTAGGGTGACCTGCACTTTGCATACGTAGGATAACCATTCGTATGCCAATTATGAGGTATGTAAGTATTGGATAGCGTGTTCAGTTAGTTTAATAATTAATGCAGCTGTCAGACGCAACAGCATCTTAAGAAAAAATACCTTCTCTCACGTAAGTAATTTTTCTCAAAATACATTGCGGGATGGTCTTATAATTGCATTCCCCTACACTGCATTGCATTGCACTGTATATTTTGTAGAACCTTCATGATTTTATTAGCCTGTACTGTCCCACTGCTGGGCAAAGGCTTCCCCCAATTCTTTCCAAGTGCTCGTTCCCTGCGCCACCTCGAACCAACCCTCGTGGTGCGCGTCCAGGTCGTCTCGCTCATGTGCGTATAAAATAAAATATAGTCCAAAAAATAGACGAATACCAAACAATGTCAGTATGTGATGAACGGACAAATACATCTAAACTAAATAAATAGAATTGAACAGAAGTTATACAGACAATTGTCCAGACCACTATAACATACTCATACACCCATTTGCAACTCCTCAGGCACACTCATACACGCTGTACGTACTCTTACGAATATCTTGTAGTTATTACATTTTAAATCCATTGACTGTAGGATTAGGTAGTAAATATTTTGAAGATTCAAAGAGCTGTGGATTTTAAAAAATATCATATCATATCAATACATTATAAAATAAAGTCCTCTCCCGGTTCTGTCTGTTAAACTCAAAAACTGCTGCACCGATTTTCATGCTGTTTTCACCAACAGATAGAGTGGTTCTCGAGGAAGGTTTAAGTATATAATTTGACCGACATACACGCGAGCGAAGCCGTGGGCATCAGCTAATATATAAATAAAATCTACCTGCATTTTCTTTAAACAAATCATAGAATTTCTCAAGATAAGACATTAAGCAAAAATGCAAATTGCAGCTGTTTTCATAATAAAATGGCGAACGTTTCCCGAGTGCGGCGGCGACCGCAAGCTAATCGCGACCTAAACCGCACATTGCGCTTCATGTAATTAAGACGAGGATTACAACGCATGTCATTATAAGGCGCTTTTATTACTTGATACCACAGTTTTGTGTTCGTGGGATATGGAATGGTGGTTGGTGTTTGTTTTATAATCTAAACGGAAGAAGGACCAGTATTTTATGTGGATGGATTGCCAGTTTGACCTCCACAACCCAGTTATTGAAATAGAATAGAATTATCAAAGTAAGAGTATAGTTTTTGCAACAAGACAAATAATAAACCATACATCCACTGCTGGAACTCGACATAAAATGCGAAAGTAACTCTTTCTGTCGCGCTTTCACGCCAAAACTACTGAACTGATTTAAACTAAATTTGGTACTCAGATAGTATAGAGCCTGGGGCAGGACATAGGCTTTTTAATGCAAAAAAAAGGTTATTAAATCTTAAAGATTAGTTTTGGTCGCGATAACCGACATCGGGCATCAGCTAGTATTCTACAAATATATCGATGATTCACAATCCAGTCTCTGTAAAATACACTAAAGAAACTTTTCTACTATTTCATATCAGCAAATTGCATCGTCGAGACACATTTATTTTCTCCTCTTTACATAGCACTCTAAATAACACGGGCCATAATTTATGCCAAGAAACTCTCGATAGATATGGATAAACAAAAGTGCGGATGAATTAGTTGAAACAAATTAAAGCGATGCGCACGCGCTTGATAAGCGACATAAATCCTTGTAGCTCTGGAAGATAGAAAGCTATCGCTGCTGCCAGTAACTTATACTTGAAGGGATCGACCATAGACTATGTTAGAAAGACATATCAACACAAAAAAGACATTATGTCTCAATAAACAGTGAAAGAGAACATCGTGAGGAAACCGCATGACCTAGAACCAAAAATTCGAAGATATGTGACATCTACGTACCTACCCGCACTGGATCCGCGTGGTGGATTATAGCCCATTCCCTCTCATAGAGAGGAGGCCTGTGTCTCAGCAGTGGGAACATTATAGGCTGATGATGATGATGATTATGTGTGATTTCACCAAGTCACCTTATTTTTGCAGATGTGACCAGTCGCAATAAGCTCGCTTGAACGATAACACATAAATTATCCCATTGCGAAGTGTAACACCGTAAAAACAACCAGAAACTTGGTAATAAAATTAATAAAAACCCTATAAATTAAAGCTCGTAAAAAGTATCTTATATGATACTAGCTGATGCCCGAGGCTTCGTCCACGTCAGATGTTGGTAAACTTGTCAAATTATATACTAAAACCTTCTTCGAGAACCACTCTCTCCATAGGTGAAAACACCATGAAAATCGTTAGTTACAATAGTTTTTTATTTTATTGCGAACAGACAGACAGACGCGGCAGAGGACTTTGGTTTATAATAAAAAAAAATATTTGTTTTATTACCCATAGGCAAAAATACCCATAATTAGAGAATTATACTAATTTTAAAAAGCACAGAAATCAATAAAACATCATAGTAAATCTCATTCGAAAAATACGTACACATTAAAAATCAATAAAATGACAATAATAAATAAAAATCATAATAATATTCCAAAATTACGAACACATTATAAAACTCATCAAAATATCAATAAAATGCCAATAATAAATATAGTGTATATGTAGTGATGGCGGCCCCCTCATCATACCTAGCACAGAAGCGCGGCATTTGATAAATGAGCAGAGACGGTCCATACCTCTCGCCGACTATAAATTGTGAGGCTACCCACGGGAACGATGTGGACGACTTATCGAGCTTAATAACTTAGTGCCTGTTCAAACTTAAAGGAAATACACCGCTTTTAAATAGTAGTCGTAGTTGCAGTCGATATCAAGGCAGAGTCTTACTAAGCATACCGTAAAATGAGGTGAATAGAAACAGCACATACTGCGGTACTCATATATATTTAATGATTACTTAAGCCGTCACTTAGTAAAGGTTTTGACATTAATATGTCATACAAAAGTATGTCAAACCTTTACTAAGTGACGGCTTAAGTAATCATTAAATATATATGAGTACCGCAGTATGTGCTGTTTCTATTCACCTCATAATCATTAAAACTCTCTGAGTGCGGCAGTTTGAGAGGGATTTTAACGTTCAATTAAAATGGTACTCGTATGTTGCCAGAAACGTATCATTATTATAAAATAAAAATTAAGCAAATAAAATTGACTACTTGTTGGCCTATCAAATTAATTTAATGTAAAAATCCCTTTCATACTTTTGTCACTATTCAACTAGCTCTGCGTTTCCATTCATCCCGTTTTACTGTACAGCATTTATAAGTTGGCATTGATGAGAACACGGTTCAATAAAATACAGCGTAAAAAGCGCACAACATGGACGCCTCGATGGTCGAGTGGTTGACTACTGTGTTGGGTTCGTTCCCGGGTCGAGCAAAGTGTTATTGGATTTTTCCATCAAGAATTTCTCAGTCGTAGTGAATTCTTACCCGGTTCGTGAACAAAGGCTCGTCCCATATATGGACTCAAACATAACTGGCAAAATGTGGGTATCTGTGCTACTTATTAGAGGCAGCTCTGCCTAACCCTGCGGGGGTTGCAGACGTGGTGTAACGTTACATTAAATCGAGCGGTATCTGATATATAAAAGACATAATAAAGATATTGCGAGACAAATATATAGATCTTCTTAATGTGTCCTTTCAATAAGCTCTTAACATGATATATTGCAGATGTTGTAATCAATATTGAGGACGGCACGAGACACGAAGACTTGACGCAGACCGTGTGAATAAGCATCATTTGCAATAAATATAAATAAATAATTACTCAAAAACTATGCTGACATTACTCAATCAAGATAGTTTGAAGACATAACTTAAGAACCTCTTTTAAATATCTGCCTTAAAATTAAAAACTAGAATCTGCCTAGACCATGTTCGCCATTTTCGCCTCGGAAAAGTAAAACATTATCAAATACTGACCTACCTCTAACTCAACAAGATCTCCATTCACAAAATAATAATACCACAATCTAACACAATTTATGTAAAACCCAATCACGTTTACCATAAATATCAGATATGCCTATATATACAATAACCCTTTTTCAAATTCTATAGATATACACCCCAGGCAAAGCCCCTTCGTTCATTAGTCCCCGGTCAACGCTTGATCATATCATAAAGTCAGGGGTAACCAATAAATGGTATGATTTAAACGCACGATGCACAGAATTCCTCTTAATAAGGCGAATAGTTGAAAAGTCCTTGTTTTATTTGATATTGCTATTTTACGGCAACATCCATTCGCGAGTTTATGCTGATAGAAAGGTGTGTGACGATTATGAATGAATGTAGCTTTCTAAAGCGTCAACAAACTTTATTTATAGTTCTGCTAAGATATTTCCTATTAAATCAAGTTATTTCTGAAGATATTTGCAATTTTTTATTACATAATTATACTTGGCTTTTATTGTTTAACACACCGATGTTTTCTTTTTTGAGTTGCGAGACAAATTAGTGTAAATTGTCTGGTTTCAAAACATTTTCGACATCGAATAAATATAATAAATAAAACATTTGTACAAAAGTCGTCCACCCCTGGTGCGAAAGACGTTACAATCTTTATGGTCCCATTTACGCGTCTTATTTTATACGTAATCCATTAATTGCCGGGATCGGGACCTTTTTCAAAAGATTTTTTGACCTTTTTTTATCCAACAAGCACCTGTGTCTAAAAGCGGACCCTTCGATGATTTCAATGACTGGTTATTTTTATACAAATAGTATTTTTGGGTAGACAGAATTTGGACTTTATCCCACCTATTCTTAGGTTAAAAATGTATCAAAGATACTGGTGTTTTTAGTAAATCTTCTTTGAACGTTGGGTGAGAAGATGCGACCACTGACAGGGCAAAGTCGTGCAGGTAGAAAATCGATAGTTATTAGACGTCAGGGCTCCTCATAATAACATAAATATATTGTAAAGAATCGATTGTGAACAGAATAAGGTGATCGAACGACCACAAAGAATTCCACGTCAAATTAGCTTTATCATTTAACTTATGATGTATTGTGCAGATCTTAGCAGGTTTTTTCAATCTTTCGTTATTTTATAGAAAGATTTTAGTGTTTTAAAATGATACCTATTTTTCAATAAGATTGTGTTTGGCTGAAAACTCAGCTTTAAACTAAAATAGTTTTTGCAATGTTTTTATATAAGCGAAAAATATGGTTTTAAGAACGAAAACACCCAGATGGTAGACTCGTCCTATTTCAGTTCTTCATGTCTTTACTTTTTTTCAGTACGTACGTAACAATTATAAAAGTTATTTATGCTCCTAACAGGTATCTTGGTATATAAGCTGCACTACCTTCCATAGCACTTCCATCAAGATGACTCTTGATGGAAGTGCTATGGAAGGTAGTCCAACAACGAAGCTATACTTTTAGTGTTTTGTTAATCAAAGTTTACAAGTTTTCCCTAGCGTGTAGTTTACTCAAAGCCTGGGAGGTATCACGCGGCTCCCCGAAGCACATAAATTGCAATTAAGCTGTATGTCAGCTTGTCTTTGAACGACGTCTCACCTGCACCTTGTGCACTCCGCTTTATTATAAACTTAATTATGAATTAAGCACTGCAGGCAAATAGGATAAGATACAATTACTGGAAATGTAGTGGAATCTAGGGATTTAAATCGTCACATTCAGCTTATGATTCGAATAATGATAAAGATTTTGTCTCGTTGTCCAAGGCATTTGAACAGACACACACACATCACTTCATCAGCTCATCATCTTTTTTCTCTGGTCAATGGGTTGTCTTTGGGGTGGATTTTAAGAGAGCCTTATACCAAAATCGTAACTATCTATGCATGCAAGGTGTGCAAACTTTTCTCAATATAAATATTCTGGTAAATATAGTAAAGTCACATCTAACGATTTTAATCTTTGGCGGGAACTAGTCTGAATGTTTGATATGAACGAGATTGGTAAGCGCCGTGTCATGTTAGAAGTTACGCGTGTATACAGACAAATGAGTATATTTCTGGAACATGGCAGGACGTCTAGATCTGAAGATAAGTCTGGTTTTACTCCTTATAATTTCATGTAATAACTGAGAGGTAAGAATTTATAATGATTCTATGTGTAGTTTGTGCCAATCCCCATGGAAAAGTCGTGAGTATTTATATGTATGTCAACAAATCTGTTGCATTACTCTGCATTAGTTTATCTAAGTACGAAATTCTAGCTTAGAGCTGCTTGTTCTAAGCTTCTAGTAAGCTGGTAATGATTAAAGCTTTGTATAGGCACAGTTAATCTAGCATCAATTTAGGAACTTAGAGTCAAAACAAAAAACTCTAAAAACCAGTTGCTTAAGGGGCAATTTTGATCGTAGCTTACTTATTAGAAACCAATGATTATATTCAGCGCATAGCAACAGGACAAGCGTAAGGAATGTTTTGCAAAGCCATCCATCTGAACTATCATAAACTAGTAAGTTATCAAATCCGCCTTACCAGAGACAGAGCGTGGGCCTTGTCATAGACAATGTATGGTAATTAATCGTCCATGTGTGACAGTTGTGTACGTTACACTGATTTATAGAAGGCGGTGTTTATGGTCCGGATAAACGGCGCGGGCGACGGTATAGGGTAGGACCGAGCGACGCGTGAGACGACGGACAACGCGATCAGGCTTGCAGTTAATAAAAGAGGTTGATTAGTTCATTTATTTAGTTGTGTTAATAAAATATTTTATTTTTACAAATAATTGTATGTTACGGAAATCTCGTTTTTGTGCTTCTGTGCGATTCTGAAACTTACCTCCAACAAACGTTTCTTTGCCGAATGAGCCTCAGTCTGAATGTTTCTTTTATTGGTAAGTATCTAATTGTTTAACGACAGAACCTTTCCACTACGAAACGTTTCGCTGACAGAACGATTAAATTTATGAGTGAATCGACGACAGAATCTTTCACCATAGAAGGATTCGTCGATAAAACTTATTTAAGCATGGTTTAACACTACTGACTAAATGTAACTAGTATTAATGAAAACAAAAGACAAAGTCGTAATAATGAATGTAATACTTTGGTCTGTCCGGTGATCGTGTGAGTGGTACCCAGTTCTACGTACGCAACCTAAGCCAGACAGTGTTACCTACGAGTGGCTACGAGTATGTATAATGGGTTTATTCGAAAAATATTTTTCAATCGAAAAGGAACTCGATACAATAAGTAATTGAAACACCTATATTACAAGGGACTATAAAATTACTAGCGAATTCTGAGTGATGTATTATAAGTTAGTTATTTTTTTAATCAACCTGTATTGTTTGACAGTTGGGCAAAACTCTATAAATAAATTAACCAAATATTCACGAGAAATTGTCGTGTAAACTACAACGATTTAAAAAAAAACGCAAGAACGTGGCCAGCCGTATCGCGTTCCGATCAGACAGAAGAAAGTACGTCGGAGGCGGGATGATAGCGTCGGAGGCTGCAACCGGCCGGACCGGTCCCCATTGTGGTCAGTTTTTGTGGCGCTCCCCGCCCCGCACTCCCCGCACGTTTCCTTCGCCAAAATGTTCTCGATCCTCTGTGGTCAATCGATTTAATTGCTGTATTTGAATTTCATGTCAGTAATTAATAGTTTTGCTATAGCAGTACTAAGCATGTTCAGCGATAGAAGATGATGTAGTTTGTACAAACCTGTATTAAAACTGTAAGAACACTACCAACGTCTTGGGAGTGGGCCTCCACGTGTGCCCACGTGGATTATGGCCCACTCCTTTTTATGGCTAGGACACCTGTATCGGGCGTATGCCAGCATTAAAAGTGGCTGAGACACTAGCAAGCTGCTGAAGCTGACCTAATTCTGTCCAGAGAATTAGCCAGTCTACCAACTTTCTATCATCGCTCGAGAAGGCTCTCCTTATCACATTTAACAATTTAACACTAGCGAGATATTAAAAATTCCTAATAATTATGTTTTACATACATACATACATAAACTCACGCCCTTTTCCCATGGGGGTAGGCAGAAACAACAGAACGCCACTTGCTACTAATAATAAGAATCAGCCATTTGTGTCCCACTGCAGGGCAAAGGCCTCCCTTTCCTCTTTCCGCTTATCCCTATCCCGTGCTCCGGTTTGCCAATCCCTGCGAAAAGAATCCAGTTCGTCCCGCCTTCTCCTTCTGGGCCTGCCGTGCTGTCGTTTACTGCTGTTTGGGACCCATTGTGTGGTTGCTTTGGCCCACAGCTCCTCTGGCATGCGGCAGATGTGGCCAGCCCAGTTTCATTTGAGCTTGGCAGCCGTGCGACCGACATCAGCAATTTGATTTTTGGAACGCAGTATTGATGTTTTTTTTTGAATCAAAGTTTTAATTGTGAAACCAAAAAACTTTGGCTAGTAAATAGGCTCAGGATCCAATCCGTCGTTGTCTGGTCATGTCATTTGACCCCTTTCTTTTTTTTTGGCGGGTGGAAAATCATCAAATAACCCCTCCCGCTCTTGGGCAGAGCGAAAGGGAGTGTCAGACGACTAAAAACCACCCATGTTCCTTCTCAGCCTTTTATGTCGAGGCCGCGGTATCTCTTGCTAACAACCCGCAGCCCCGACTTGCGTCGGCCCTTCCAGTCATTTGACCCCTTGATAGTTGGTTATAGTTTGTTGCTTGACACGGATCATTAAGGCACATCGGGATATCTGCCATTGTGAGATACCCACGTTATAATTTTTTTTTTTGTAGGATGGGAAGTCATCAAATGACTCCTCCCGCTCTCGGGGCTGCGGTTTGTTCGAAAGAGATACCGCGGCCTCGACACAAAGGGCTAAGAACGAACATGGGTGGTTTTTAGTCAGTAGAAGTCTGACACTCCCAACCGCTCCGACCAGAGCGGCAGGAGTCATTTGATGATTTGATTTCCCACCATCACAAGTGGGTACCAACTAGTTGTATCTGTATCTAGGACATGACCGGAGTACAGTGGCAAAACAGAACTCGATCTAGTGCTAGCGAAGTCTACTTGGCCAAGTAGATATACAGGGTGTTTGGAAGGGAGCTGTACATACGCCTAGGGTAGAAACTAGGGATAGTCTGCTACCTACCCCCGCCCATTATATTGACCTTGGCCTCAAGGTTTTTTTTTAATTTATTTTTATTTTTTATTTGACTTTTTTGTGATTTTTTGACTAAAACTACCTGTAGCTCAAAATCTATCCATGGGACCGGTCGGCTAATGGTCTTGTTTTAATCGTTAGAGTCTTAGGGTCCTGCAAAAAAATTATTTTACACCAGAAAATTGTGGAGAAGAAAAGTTATGGGGCCTGAAGTACCATAGTAAGGTAAAGAAATAATTTTAATGGCAACTTTCTATGGGGTTTAAAAAAAACTAACAGGGTTGGAGTTCTTCTGATTTTTTTAAAACATCCTCAGTCCATGCCCTTTCTAACGATATGCTAAAAGTATATTTATCACTTTTAGTTTTAAAGTTATTAATTAATTTCCGCAACTAGGGCACTTTTACCACCACGAGTCGACATTTGTAAGACAAATGTAATTTCCAGAAATAATTTTTTGCAGGACCCTAAGACTCTAACGATTAAAACAAGACCATTAGCCGACCGGTCCCATGGATAGATTTTGAGCTACAGGTAGTTTTAGTCAAAAAATCATAAAAAAGTCAGATAAAAAATAAAAATAAATTAAAAAAAACCTTGAGGCCAAGGTCAATATAATGGGCGGGGGTAGGTAGCAGACTATCCCTAGTTTCTACCCTAGGCGTATGTACAGCTCCCTTCCAAACACCCTGTATACTGTTTCTGCTCTTTCTGGAATATGTCAGCCTGTCAGATAGATTATCTATACTAATATTATAAAGAAGTAAAGTTTGTGTGTTTGTTAAATTGTAAGGGGTAATCTCGGGATCTACTGAACCGATTTCAAAAATTCTTTCACCGTTGGGAAGCTACACTATCCCCGGGTGACATAGGCTACTTTTTATCCCTGTATTCCCACGGGAACAGGAACTACGCGGGTGAAACCGCGTGACGTCCGCTAGTATTTTATATTATTTGTTAGATTGCAGAACGCAGACCGTAGAGATTCCAAAAAGGACACAAGTAGCGCCATCTGTTGTTGGGTTGCTTAACTGGCCAAGCACTAGTTTTAAAATAAAAAATAAGGTAAATCGTAATATAAAGAGTTGAAATCCACGAGATTTCTTCAGGATATTTTTACTCATTCGTAACTTTATTATTTTTCCTACTACTCTATATGTAGACCATAAACAATGGATCAATGATAATTATGACAAGTGATTCTAGAACAGAATTCTATAGTTTTTGGTTGGTATTATGTCTGATCTGTCAAAAAATGTCTTTTTGACTTGATTTGCCGATAAAATTATTTGGATAGTACACTTTTATAAATATGGGAGGTTCTCAAAGTACCAGAAAAGTAACCGTGGATAACGAAAATGCCATCCAAGTGTCCCAAGAGGCTCTAGACCGGATACAAGCTCAGCTCACCTCAAAAGTAAATATGATGTTACATTACATAATTTTGATCAATGTCATTGCTTGTTAGAACATAATAAAAGGGTGTTGTTGTTATAAAAATGTTCAAATTAATTTTATATGAATTTTCGACTATAAAGTCTAATTCATGAGCATAACAAGTTCATGACGACAAATCAATATTGTAGGTTAACTGGGCTGTTTCTGAGAACCTTATTGATGTCAACATAACTATCTTGAATCCTACATGTTCATTTGTCTTTGCCAGACAGTGTCAGAGACAAATGAACATGTAGGTACACCAGTACCTAAATAGATCAACCTAAAATCAGCTATACATAAAGCAAAATCTACATCATCATCTGCCTAGCCTTTTCCCAACTATATTGGGGTTGGCTTTCAGTCTCACCGGATGCAGCTGGTATTCACCAGTATTTTGCATGGAGCGACTGCCTATCTGACCTCCACAACCCAGAACACATAAAGCAAAATCTACATAGTATCTTGTAATTAATATTAATTCTTGAACATTAAGCCAGCTTTCACTTCACTGTTTGGAAATAGCAAAACACATGAATGGAAGTACCTTTTGGAAACATGTAACAGCTAAGCAAAACTCAAGTGGAACAACTATTACAAACAATTTAAACTTGGAACTTTATAAGAACATAAATACAATGTTCTAAATGTGAACTTGATAACTTTTAACATATTTCCCATCACTAATTTCAGCAAGCTGACCAGAGACCTGTACAAAATTACGCACCACCGCCGTATGAGCACAAACACCATCAAGAATACGCTGCTGAGGAGGCCTACTGGGCAAACCGCATTGAAAGCCTGAAGAGGGCACACGACAAAATAAACAGCGGAATGCATTTGGAATACCAGAAGACATTGAAGGAAGCAAATGAATTATTTGATGTGGTCCATGGAGACAAAGCATCTGCAAAAGTGTCGCCATGCCAGGAGGAGAAGGCAAAGGTAAATAAAACATACAAATATAATAAATGAGAAAGTATCTTAATAGTTCTGTCAGTCTGTCCATTACATTTTTATGCCTAAACAGCTGATAGATTTTAATGTTTGGCAGACCAATAGACCATGATATGGGATAGGGAAACTTTTATTCAGTAAATTAAGTACATTCCATGAGATAATAATTTATGTGGTCATGACGCTGGTGTCTATAATCTATTCTATAATTTATTCAGTTTTGTAAGCAATTGCCAGGAGAATAAATTGTACTCTCTTTATTTTAAACTTTTGATGATAATATTGGTTTCTGAAAGAAAAATTTTGTGACCTAACATAAATACTATATCAAGTAATGATTATATTGTTATATAATATACTTGTGTGATAAGATAAGCCAATCAGAACCATTGTCGTTCACATTTGCAAAGTGCAGTGATTACTTGGATATTCCTTGTGGAGGCTTTTGTAATATACATACAGATATTGCCTAAACATTTGAGCTTGTTCAAATTGTCAAAGTAACTACAATGACTACAACAAGATCCTAAAATAAAGGACAAGAAAAATTGTTCACATATCCTAAACTTTCAACTAAATTGCTAACATCATATGACAAGATTTTGTAAAAATATATTGATTTAAAAGAGTGTCCATGGAGTTTCTTGCCCATTCTGCTTCATTGATATCTACGCTTTGGGACTGACATCTTTTTATTACTTTTTTTAACATTCGAAAGTTGTAATGGTCTAAATAAAATAAATGCTTTGAGTTTGTGTTTTGTTTGTTAATTTGAATTTAGGTTGTTGTTGACGCTATTGTCTCATACAAATACTGTCTAGACCACCACCACCATGTCTTGTCTTGTCTTCAACTCAAACAAGTGGCTTGAAATTATTCACCATTTTATGTTTCGGTCTTCTGATTTCTAAGCTTCAGATTTCTGAGGGTCTAACAGAGGGAGGGAGTTTATATTATATTTAAGATTATGAATATGCACTATTTTAGTAATATATCCTGAATTCCTGACTTAATACTAGTAACTTAGTCCAGGGGCTGAAGTGTGAAAACTTAAGTAACTTTTTAATTAGATCACAAAAAAGGCAAAAATGGTAGTGGTGCATACAGTAATAAAAACATATTCTTTTTAGATATTGTGAATAGTGTCAATATTAATGTCTGGATATTCATCAAAACTTTCTTTCTAATTTCAGGTGCTCCAGTGCTACAATTCAAATCCGAACAAATCCCTACTGTGTTCAGTGTTAGTGAATGAATTCAATGACTGTGTATGCAACAGTAGAGTAGCAGCCGTTGCGGCTTCATCTTAACAAACGAGTTGTGTATATAATCGTTATAGAAAATGTCTACATTGTCACCAACCAATACCGACCTCAGATGTTGCATTCGGCCGCGGATTAGATTTAATATTAATGCTGTATCAATAAACTGTTATTAATTTATATTATGTGGTCATTTATTTGGTCTTTTTCGTGTTGTTTGGCTTTATGGTGACCCCAATCAATGAAAATAATTCGTCAATTTTATTGTTTGAAACTCAGGTTTATTGAAGGGGTTGTCCTTTAATCGCGTGAGAAATACATGTGATGTTGGGAGGGCCGAAGAGGGGTGATGGCCTAACGGCACGACAATCACCAAGGGGAGCAGGGAGAGGTATAATAAAAGTGCCTATTAACCTCACGTGATTAAGGGATGGCCCCAAAGACAGGTACAACTGAACCCCCTACCCCCTGGATATCTGTCAATCAAAAAAACATTTTCTCTATCATATCCATTCACCAGCATCTTCCATACCTCTGTGGCTAAATTACTTAACAATGTTTTTAATTACATATTTTAGTTATAATGCGGTTGTTCGTTACTAGATTGTAGAAGGCTGTATAGTTTGTAATTCATATAGATCATATTCATGTACCTCAATCATATACAAACTTATCAGAAAATAAATACCCATTATTTACAGTACAACCTCATTTTGTTTATTTACAAAATTCCAGAAGTCACTTTGACAAAGATTATTGACCAAACAGCTGGTTCAAGTTGGTTTTAGTTACCAAAGCAACAATGTCTTAGAGCTGCAAAATAATAAATTACTGTTAACACGCCTTTAGAAGTAATCTTTAATAATGGCACAACAAGGAGGCGAAAAACCTCCAGAGAAGAAACGACGGATTCCATTGTACCCTGGGTTCCCAGAATTGGCGCGGTCTGATGTCAGTATACACCCAGCTTACTCCAAATTGGCATTAGCATAGTAAGTATAACTTACAACAATTTAGAGATACTGAAGTGGAATGTACAGTGCATTCATAAATAAACTCACACTATTTTCCCATGGGGGTAGGCAGAAACCATAGAACACCACCTGCTACGATCCTAACAAATACTCCTTTTACTTCGTCCACATTCATTTTGCGAGTACTACGCACCTGTCTGTTCTAAAGAACCACCAGTATATGTTTTTTTATAGGGTTCGCCTACCACAGGAGTGGTTCCCACTCACCCTGGCCCTGTGGTGGCCTTGTAAATACCTTTTGTGCCAGTGCATTGAATCTAGAATCTTAATATTTGTAAAAAAAAAAAAAAACTATTTTATAATAAAATTTCAGCAGAGTAGTATGCCGTCACCGCTATCACTACGCCAAAGCGGCCCAACGTAAACAATTTATGATGGAACTACACAGCTTCGAGAGACTACAATCTAATGCCCTGGACGGAGTGCGAGTCCATCGAGAATTCTCGCAAGGAATCCTATCGCACCACATTCCACCGCGACGGTATATACAGAAGTTGACGCCAGATCCTCTCAACTCGCACCAAAGAATGCGGGTAGAGGAAATAATCAGTGGAAGAGTGGACTTTAGTAAAAAATAATGCAACCATTGAGGCTTCGTTCAGCTCAGCACAAGATAGAAGTTAGTTGACATTACTGTGCATTAATTTATTTACAGACCATTCATATAAAAAACTAATAAAACATGCTGTCTACTAAACTAGAATTGGTTATTTCAACTAAATGGCCGATGGAGCAAGGTTTTGACAGAGTGGAGGCCAAGGTGAGGCCAAAGAAATCAGGGCCGTCCTAGAGCTTGTTGGGTTAACGATATCGTCAAAGCCAAAGAAACATGTGGATAAGATACGCACAAAACCAGGAAGTGTGGCGGAAAAAAGAGGCGGCCTATTTGGTTGCCTGGTTAATGTTTCGACTTTGTTATGTATAGGGCACAAGTAGACCAATAAAAAACTTCAAATCAACTAAGAATTATTTTATTCAACTGATTCCAGTGCTTTCTTCTTCTTTATTCTCTTACTTTTTTCTACATTAGTCTGTAGGTATAGGGCCTCCTTCTTAGCCTGTGATATCTCGGCCCTTAACCTCTGTTTGAGGGCAGCCCTTTCATATGCCAGTCTCTCACTCAAATGAATCCACTTGAACCTCGGGATGTATTTGACATTCCATATCATGTCAAAGTATCGTGATTTCTTTCTCGAGCCAATCTTTGTATTGTTTAGTCTGTTTGCAACCATCTTGGCTACTTTTTTCTTCTGGAATTCTACCCAGCCTTCTGTAAATTGGTTTGGTACTCGCTTGCGTTTTTCGCCCGGCTCTGTAAGAGACAATTATTGTAAAAGTAGGATTGGCTGTTTTATGGAAAACAATAACCACTACACTTTGTAATGATTTATCAACGTAAAATATAATTAAAGGAGACAAGGTATAAATTAGATTTCAACAATAAAAACAACAACATAACCTCAATAACTTACTGGCACTTGACTGCAAGTATATTCTCCCAACTTCACCGAATTCACTAAATATTTCACGTATTTTGGCCACATTCATGTAAGGAGGGATAGTTGACAAATACACGATCCCTCGCTTTCTAGTCTTTTTCTTTTTTATCTCATTACTTGACTCTGAAATATTGTCTTCATCTGAAGCATTCTGTGAGTTATCTTCGAAGTCTGAACCATTTTCCGGTACTCTATCCATTTCAACATCACGCATTGTATAAAGGAAAAGTCACAAGATGATGTTTTATTCAAATAATTACTATTTTTGATAAAATATTAACCAAAACTCCATGTGAGACCGACACTTACAGCCTTTCTTCGTGGTGACAGTGACAGCCTGTCACTGTCACCACGAAGAAAGTCACTGACAGGTAGTAACATATAAAAGTACTCTGTGGGTATAGTACGATCAAATTATCTTGACAGGTCTGAACATAGGCTCTGCGAACTTTTACGCATGTGCACTCGTGAACAAAACTGTTATGGCCAGATAAACAAATATACGATCAGAAAATATCAAATACAGTGAGAAATACAAATAAAATAAATATCTAAACACTTTTAGACATATGTTGTAACAAAATAACCAATGATTAAATTTCGATTCGACTGACCTTCCGATAACGGATGATTTTTTGTCACAAACGAAGGTATTATTACGTTAAAGGTATTATTGCATATTTGACAAAATAAGTGCCCACTAACACTTGCAAATAACAAATAAAATGAACTTAACACTAAACAAAAAATTTAACACCAATAATAACAATCAACAGTAATATTGATAAAACAAACAAAAACACAACGAAAACTTTTATCACCGACTGTGCTCAAGACAGAGATAGCGACACAAACACCAAACTAATGCTGACGTGTGAGTGAGACACAATACCTCGTACCGAATATGGCCGAACTTGCACGAAGGTCACGAAGTTAACAAAAAGAGATGTGCAATGTGCATGTGCAATGGGTGTCGTTTAATCGATTATTCTTCTAATCGATTGAAATTAAGTTATAAAAATGTTTATATTCAATTTTATATTGAGGTTTTAAATGTTCGCAAACATAAATGTTACTCAAGAAGTCTATAATAAATTTCTAAAATTTTAGTAAATCATATCTTTTAACCAAGGAAACATAATGTTACTAAAATTTATTTTGTAATAAAGATGAAAACTCAATTATTAATAACAAAATTCACTTTATTAGTTAATGTAATTACTTAGTTAAATAGCTTCTATACACAAAAAAAAACGAATTCGAAATGAAACTAATCGATTACGATATTTGATCATATAAAGGATTAATTGTATTTATGTAAGGTGCATCTCTAGCCTAGACTACCTCCCTCCGACCCCCGCCTCATGTCACCATTTGGTTCCTAATAAATGTTACTGCGCAGCCTTCTGCACGAAGTTCGGACCTGCCAAGATACTTTGGTCGTACTGTAGTAAAGAACCCTACACATTCGGCGCATTTAATTGATCAGTTAGAGAGTATCGAGAATACCCACTATTGTTCATAGACACGAACCGGAAATGGATTGTCAGTGTCATTACGGGAAAATATTTCATGTACGATACGTCATTCGCTCTTCGCTACTCAATTATTTACGAAAAGGTAAATATTTTGTTATAAACAGTTTAATTCTCAACTTTCCACGATGGGTTGTGATGGTGGTACTATCCCACGTCGAGATGAACTTGTGCGGATGAAAAAGAAGCCAGAACAGGTAAATGTCTTATGAATGCTTTTATAATTTACTAAATGTAAACATTTCTTTTCCAATGTGTTAATTTTGTTATTTTCTTGTAGAAAGACAAAGATGCGGAGCGATCATTCAAGTGGCGCAACTGCGCTTTATCCCAACAACCTCTGCAGGCTCCTGTGGTGGGCTGCGGCCTCGGTAGGCTGTACAGCAAGAGCTCCGTCATTGAGTCCTTGCTTGACAAAGATACTAAGCCTGAGTCCATCAACCACATCAAGAATCTTAAGGTAATGGAATACAATAGAATACTTCACAATGCATTTACAAACCTATAATCCTCTCTTGTAAGTTACTTATAGGGTTGCTTGTATTCTGAATCATTTGTCATGTCAAGTGTGTTCTGTAAAAGTTATTTTTGTGTAATGCCTTGCACCATAAGTTAGAGTTCGTACACACTTTGGGGTATGAGGAACAGGGTGTAAAGTTCCTCATCCCCCATGGAAAAGGGAGGATCCTCCGACCAGACGGATGTGTGTCTGGTGGGCTAACTGCCCGACATTTATGTAAGTTGGGATTTTCTTTATAGGCTAATGTAGCGGATAAAGTTAATAGCGCGATGTAGGATTAGCCAATTGGTTTGCATGTGTTGCGATGGATGTCGCTGTCGTGACAGACACCATTTCCATTTCCAGTCAATAGCATAATTCGCTCAAAGATTTGTTATTTTTAACTTTAGAAATATACTACAAGCAACCTTTGTGCAAACTACAAGGTTATAATGTACTAGCATAACTGTGGCTATATGTAGTTTTAAAAGGACCATATATGCATCAAATTTTATTTGAAATGACTAACTAGACTTTTTTCTTTGGCGATTGGAAAATCATCGAATAACCCCTCCCGCTCTTGGGCAGAGCGAAAGGGAGTGTCAGACTTCTACTGACTAAAAACCACCCATGTTCCTTTTTAGCCGTTTATGTTGAGGCCGCGGTATCTCTTGCGAACAACCCGCAGCCCCGACGGGTGACCAACTCCCCTTAGCTTGTAATGGTGTAATTTACTAAGAACAGTGCCACCTATCGGGTCCAAAACTATCATATTGTTCAAGCTAGAACCAACCATACACATTTACAAAGAGGCTAGCAGCCACTGATAAATTAATGTTATATTGTTGTCGCGACTTTATACCTCTTATGTGCAATTATATGAGAAAATCAATAAAAACCGTCTACCAACCTTTAAGTAGGAAGAACATTGTAGATCTTGAAATTGGTAAACAAAAACGATTAAATCCTCATATACACATGAGAGTTTTTGCATTTCATAGAGCTGCAGAATGCACACATAAGAAGTCTTTAAAGTCGCAACGACGATATGTAATGATGGCTGGCATCTTTACAAACAAGTATTATGTGAGACAAAATCCTCTGAAGTGTCACATTTCTGTGATATAAGCTATCGAAGTTACATGTGGCTAATTTGAAAATAAAATGACAGAAGCTAAGCAAGCCAGGTTTCATACAAAAATCTTCCAACCGGTAGGTTGGTTTTGGAGATTATCATAATTATGCGAGAACATGTGCATGATTTTATATGATATTAAAATAGCATCCCAAACCAAAATAATAAATCTCAAACTAAAATTTACAGGACATCAAAGACTTGAATCTGGTGAAGAACCCAGCATACACTGCTGCTGACCACACAGAGGGTAACGTAGGTGAGGGCAATGCCCCCTACATCTGCCCCATCAGCGGCTTGGAGATGTCCGGCAAGTTCCGCTTTGTGTTCCTGTGGAGCTGTGGATGTGTGCTCGCTGAGAGGGCTCTCAAGGAAGTCAAGCAGAATCTCTGTCATATGGTGAGTTTACTACTTCATAATATATTTTTTTATTTTTACTATTAAAGATTCAACAGTTACAAAGTCACAAACAATTAAAAATACAATGTGAATTGTGAATCATTTGATGCATTTCATGAGGCAAGAAAGCCTCATCAAATTAAAGGCAATATAAATAATTGTAAAACTTTATGCAAAAACTGTCTAAAATAACTTTACAGACTTTTTTGCAACTGACTATTGAAAGTAAAATTAGTTTAAACTTTTTTTCGAAGTGTCATTTTCATTTTTGAAATTAGTTTTTTATTGAGGTAACGAGAGGTTTTTATTAGGTAGTACTTTTTCTTCTACTCCATAAAATGACTAACTTCTATTGTGTGGTACTTCAATATACATAAAATGCAATCTTTTCAACCTTTCTAATATTTTTGATTGATTTATTAGTGTCTGTTGTCATTTTAGTTGTGGCCACACTTTAATCTACTGGGAAATAGGCTACCATGCCACCAGTGATAAACTTGTTCCCATTTTCATCTAGTTGATGTATTATCATCAATTATCATTTACCAACTTCAATTAGAATTTAGGTCGATTTTACGTGATTTATTAACCGACTATAACTTTTGCCCCCAGTGTCAGCAACCATTTGTAGATAATGACGTCGTTGTACTCAATGGAACTGAAGAGGACATTGAAAAAATGAAAGAAAAAATGACTGTGCGTGTTGCTAGCAGAAAAACTGGCAAAAAAACAAAAGCAGAGAAAAAATCAGTAGAAATCAAGGTTGAGCCATCCACGCCTGTGGCAACCACGTCTACTGAAGTTGTTACAAGTACAGATGAGATTACACCACCGAATGAAGTGAAAGAGGAGCCAGAGGCAGGTCCAAGCACAAATAATGCAGTAAAGAAAGAAATTGAGACAATACCACTGTCGTTACCTAAATACAATCCTAACAAGCAGGCACGAGGTCATTTCGGGTCTTCCAAGCGCGTGCACTCCACAGAACTAGCTCAAGACCCATCTTACAAGAAAACTAAGAAGGACTACAGTGTCGCCAAGGACCCACAGACTAGTGAGGTGTACAAATCACTCTTCACTTCACATAAAACTGAAAAAGACCAGAATAGAGCTCACTGGGTGACCTATAACCCATTCTACAATTAATGTTAAAGGCATTTCTACCTGATGACAGTTAAACTGCGTGTCGAACTTGTCGTAGGTTTTTGCAGCACGCTCTTCAAACGCGCGACTAAACGTTGTGTGTAAAGACTTCTTATCTCAATATTGTTACAAATAAATACTAGAATTAATTTATTTAATAAATAAAATACATTATCATGATTTTACTACTTTTAATTCAATACGAATCGTCAATAAATATTGCACTAGAAAATTGCACACCAAGACTTAATTTAATTCAAGTGAATTTTTCACAATTTTTCACTTTGTGCTTTCACTTTGGTTATGAACTTACAACTAGGTGATTTAAATTATTAAGAGATATCGGAATGTCAAAATATCACCAGAAAACATCACCACTATACCTACAACATAGTTTTGGTGGGTGTACTATTAGCTACACCTCTGCCTAACCGTTCGGGGATTACAGGCGTGATGTTATGTTATGTGTTGGTTTTTGGTTGTAATGATTTAGTAATGCGAAAAGCGAAACAAGATTCGTTCCCTATAAAATGTAATCTTTAAATAAATAAATATGGAAGCTTAAGCTTTTACAAACGAAAGACTATCTTTAATAAATAACTAACCATAATAATATCAAGTGCTGGCTGAAGCAGAAGAAAAAGACATGATATTTTAAAAGTGGTCCACATTAGCCCTAGATTGAAAGGTTTAAGAGGCCTTTGCCCAGCACTGGGATGACACAGGCTAACAGTAACAATATATTTTTATAAGAACAGTGACAGATACGTTTGAGAGCATTTTATGAACTATCTTTGGGACAATCATGTAACTATTATAGGTAGTAACTTTTTGGGAAATACCTTGCTCTTTGGTAAATGCCTTATACTAAATTTGACTACTAAACCTTACATTTAAAGTGCATCATGATTATTTTGTCGCCTGAATGATTCTAAGGATGATGTTAGTAAACTATTGTAAAATTGTATACAAACAAGATCTTCGGGTTAGTTCCAACTATGCCCCCACATGCCCAAAGAACGATTTAGGGCGTCTAAATTGGCCACTTTAGGAATTTTAGCGCAATTCATATTATTTTCCTATCATGATCTATTTTCCTAAATGGTCACAGACGCAACTACTATTATGAAAAATCCATTTTATGCTTTTTAACGCAATTCATATATTCTAAAGTGGCCATTTTAAACCCCCTGAGCTTAACTAAAGAAATATTTTAAGCAGCAGAGTCTTGCTGAACCGAGGCTAAAGTGGCCTCAATGATGAGGTTGAAGTCCAATTCGTTGAGGCTGGCCTTAGCTGTCAGTAAGTCCAGGAATGTGTCCAGTGGAGACAGACGCTCCCCTGAAGGTAATGCTGCTATACCTAGAACCAAAAGATACGTAAAAGCATTAGTCAACTTTATGGCGTTCTTGGTGCGAATACCGACGTGTTATCTGCACCTCGATTTGGAAGAGGACTTTTATGGCCGCTGGGAGTAGTGTTCTATCGTTTCCGCGGGCAATGGCCACAAGTACACACAAATAAAAAAATTACTACGGAGATAAGGACGACTGTAAAGGGGACTTCACCACCATCTGGTGTCATTTTTTATGCCAACCTTGGGCCCCAGACTTTGCTTTATATGCCGTCGAGTAATATCTTCCAGGTATGCTGGTTCACGACGTTTTCCTTCGCCGAAGCAAGTCATAATTATACAATACGCAAAATCAGAGGAGCGTGGCTTGGGTTTGAACTTGTGACGTATCACTTGGCACACCACGAGGCTGTACTGAGAACACTGACAAGTGTTTTATATGGACAAGATAGTTGAATCGTTGCTCCGGTACTCGCCGAGCTTATCTTTGAGGTCGACACTGTTGACTCAGACTTTCAGAAGTTGGTGGTTGGGAAAAGTGTTGCATGCTTACCAGTGTCTTTGACAGGTCGATGTCGGCTCGCTTCATGGTGCGACGCGGCCCCTCCACTGAGCAGAGTGTGTGCATGGTCCCTTGCGCGCAGCACTAGTGCGGCCCTGTTGGGCCACCCGGCCAACGCGCGCCGTGCCCGACCTTCGCCCACCAGTTGTATGAGACGAAGCTTGTTGTTCACTGTTGTCTTGTTCTCGTCGTCTTTGGCTGGAAATTTTATTTTAATTTTGGTCAATGTGTGGTGCTTAAAATAGGATTGAATTGTTTCTGGAACGAAAACTATCGACGCGGTAAAATAAAACTTTAATCAAGTGATGTGGCTGACTGTTGATAATTTAGGTCAAATATTCACAACAGGGAGAGCAGCGGTAGCGGATCCTACCCTTGGTTCGAACCCAGGCAGGTGCATTATTTTGTGCAATTTATTTTATCATTACTGCTCTCAAATCGGTGAAGGAAAATATCGTGCGGAATGTCTTAAAATCAAAAATTCGAAGGTATGTGACATCTACCAACCCTCACTGGGCCCGTGGAGTGGGTACACGGGAACCTCCGCAGCGGGAACAATAAAGGCTCATTAGGCTATGCTTAGGCTATACACAAAAGTTTGTTAGTTAGTTTGTGTATTTGTATACGTTCTAGAACATAATAAGTTTTAAAAATCAATTGCGCAAAATGTGAAATTGATTTTTAAAACTATTTAATTTGTATTTAAAGGTACATGAAAAAAATAGGGACGACATGCATAACTAATCGGAGATTCAGCGAAATTTTATGAAATTGTTAATCAACAATAAAATAGAGTATTTTTTTTTTATTTACAAAAACGAATTATTTTTTCTCAGTAAAAAACAAAAGATTAATAGTCACTTACACGCAATAATAGCCTTCATAACATCAATCTGCAATTCGAACACGTTCCGGTGAACGTATTGAACGAACGAATGGAAGGGCAGCGTGCGGTAGCCGAGGTACGTGAAGAATGAACTGAACCCTTGCGGCAGCGGGAAGGCGATGGAGTCGGTCGCCAAGTAGTACTGCTCCAGAACTTTAAATACTATGAACGCGTGTGTCGGGTCCATCTCATCGCTGGAAATTTGTTAAATTATTGTCAGTTTTTTATCAAATCATTTACAAGTATATGGGTAAAACTTGAGATAACACATTTAAAAAATATTGTTTTCTTTCAAACCCTATGTGTAAGATTCTTGAATTCTGGGTTAAGCTCGCCATTGTACATATATATTTTTGCAATTTGTATGTATACGTTTTTTGTGTGCCAAAAAACAAAAAGATAAGGGTATAGAACCGATGTGGCACATCAACCTGCCCGCCATTTTGATTTTTTTTCGAAATCACGTCCAACGATCCAAGTGGTATGTATGAATAGAGGACATTATAGATAAACAAAAAAAATGTTCAGTGACATGGTACCCCAAAGTGTCACGTTATCGTTACCGAGATATTTGAAGGTTAAGATCGACAAATGAGCACAACGACAATCATTAAAAATAGACTTATACGTGGTAAATTTACAATTGGGGGTTCTTTATTGATTATAGGTTTAAACTATGTACATTAATTAAAAACCACCAAGTCTTTTGGGCACATTACCGGCTGACAGCGTTGAGGAGCAGTTTTTTGATGCCCCTTTCATAGTTTCTTGTTAGTTTATTATTAGGGGTTAAATTTTATTCAAATAATAGTTCCCAGGTTGATTATTATTATACGCAAGAAAATCGCTTCGCATCGCAATGAAATGCTATTTTATGTCAAAGAATAGTTTTCTTGTGCTTCTAGTAGTACCTATATGTAATGTACCTATTTTCTTTAAATAAACAGTAGGTAATAAAAATAATCAACGCCTATAGACACGTGAAAGGTCTATCTTTTATGTGGTCATTGTACTCATACGTCGATCTTTACCTTCAAATATCTCGATAACGTGACACTTTGGGGTACCATGTTACATGAAATTTTTTGTTCGTCTATTTGTCCTCTATCCATATACATATAGGTACCACTTTCATCGTCAGCCAAAAAACAAAATGGCCGTGGGTCGATATGCCAGCTTCCATATAAAAAAGTTCAAACCCCTTTGTCTAACGTATTTGGAAAATTAAATTCAGAGCCAGTTCCACTGTCCGGAATTTTGCTGGATTGGATATTGAATAATTTGAATATCTACCAGATTGATAAATTAAAAAAATATCCGTTGGTGTAACCGGCCAATCGTATTATATGTGTAACATTTGAGAATAAAATTTACAAAAACAAACAAAAAACTGAATATGACAAAAACTTAGCCGATACCACTGAAAAAAAATTTAAAAACAAAGAAAACCAACACAAATGAAACCAAACAAACGAACGAAACACTTCCCAAACCGAAACCGTTTCCCATACTTATTGAGATGGGACGGTTTCGACTTAGATGTTACCGGGGCAAAAACAAAATAATGCCAAGTAGGACAAACGTAACTGTATATTAGTACCATGGATTCACATTACACCGATAGCACCAATAAGTATGAGTACCAATAGCCTGAAGCAAAAAAAAAAAAACCAACACGAAACGCCAACAAAAAAAAGCAGAAGCACAAACAAAAAAAAAGACATAAAACATCGAGTAGGAAGCCATAGAGGTCGCATTAGTCGTACATAAAGGTGAAGCCCCTCTGCTGGTTGTTCTGCGGTGTCGCGGCGAGCGGTCGCGTGAGTGCTCGGCACAGTGCTCGCGCGGCGTCGAGTTGCGCGGCGGCCCAGCGCGTGGCCACGGCATGCACGCCGCTCTCCACGCGCGCGCCCACACAGCCGCGCATCAAGTGCACGCTCACTTCGCGCAGGTTCTGTTGCGTTGTGTGGCCACGGGTGTAGAGTATTAGTTGCATGCTTTAGGTACGCTAGATTAAGTTAGGTTAAGTCATGCAGAATAATAAGTTTTCACTGGATTGGAATTATACATAGTTTCAGTTTTAAAGAGATATTTTCATTCAAATTTGAAGCAAAAACACAATAAATGTGTGAAACTGTGCATAAGCGACATGTTATTTCGCTCGTCGACCCGCACACAATCTCACGCACGCAATACAAATGTACGCACGAGTACGTACATAGTCCTATAAACATGATATTCTCCTATTAATTCTATTAGTTTGGTTACATGTTTTTTGTTTTTCGAGAAATATTATCTTGCTGGCAACATAAAACTTGCAGTGTGTGCAGCAACATTAAATGTTGTTGATAAGTCAAGTTTCATATTCAAAGAAAACAAGTTGCGCTACTTTTTCTCTATCTTTTTAGGTAATAAATATGCGTCTTTTCTTTTCTCATCTGCCCTGCCTTTTCCCAAGCCTATGAGGATTGGGGTCGACTTCAAATCTATCCGAATGTTGCTGAATATCAGTATTTTACATCAGGCGCCTGCCTATCTGCCCTCCACAAACCAGTTACTGGATAATACAACACTCGTTGGTGAGACTGGTGGTAGACTTTCAAGCTTCTAACTAGCTGTTATTACGTTCCTATGCGTCATTAATTTTATCAGTCAATATTAGTGAGCATTTTATTAGAGCATGAGTTAACAATAAGAATTAATACCTTCATAGAACATAGACTTACCGCAGCAATGATATGCTCCTGCTTGCTAGCCGTGCATACGTCGAGCTCGAAGAACGGCAGCAAGTCCTGCCCGCTGCCGATGGAGGACCGTCGTTGCGGAGCGCTCAGCGGAGGGGGCGGAGCGCCCGGGGATAGTGGAGTGCTGCAGCGAGACAGGGCCTCGGGCTGCAGGGGAACCAATACTTATGAACTCAAAGCCTTACAGATTTTGAAAGTATAGTATTGGGGTTTGGAAAGAGATCGTAAGGAAACGTGAAGTTCTGCCGCCAAGAAGCGTTCGTGTAGAGGACGGTCTTTAGAAATGGCAGATGTCATGAAATGTTCGCGTTTAATTAAGTAATATTCGCGATTGTAGTCAAGATTGAGCCACTCTGATTAATTATAATTATATACTTGAACATTTTAACTAGCAAATTTGTTAGTACCTACTTGCAGGAAGAATGATTTTCAAATGTTTCAAGCTTACCAATTTGAGGGACAATATCGCAAAAAAATTAAGTATCCTAAGTATACACTGTGTTGTTATAAGTAATAAAAATAACTTTTAATGAAGTTATTGGTAGTTTAAAGTATAAAATAGAATCAATAAGAAACATACCTGATAACAATGCAAGCTAACGCGCAGTTTGTCTATGACCGCTTGGGGCTGCAGTCTCTTCTGCGGCTGGTCGTTGAGCGCGACCCACAGCCGCGTCCACACGTCCTCTGCGAACTGACACACGCGCTGTCGCGGAGCCAGCACTACCACCGAACTATTCCACAGCTTCTCTTGGCTTACTGACACGCACATGTCGCGAACCTACACCGTGAAGAAAGCATTAAAATCTCCTCAAATGCGTAGGCCAATGCGGACCTGACGGATGTTCTACTGCCGGGGCTGCGAGACTGTTCGAAAGAGATATCAAAGCCCTGGAACACTAGCTCGCCGTCCGTCCGTCTTATGACGACGACAGGCCGTTTCGACGGAGCGTTCGTGTTCCACGCACGCATCAGAGATGTCAGCAACATGGAAGGGGGGCCCCTTCCATGCAAGGGCCGACGCCCATCAGGGCTGCGGGTTGTTCGTTCGAAAGAGATACCGCGACCTCGGCACAAGGGCTAAGAAGGAACATGGGTGGTTTTTAGTCAGTAGATGTCTGACACTCCCTTCCGCTCTGCCTAAGAGCGGGAGGAGTTTTTTGATGATTTCCCACCACTCCAAAAACTTCTTAGACCTTTGTCTAAGAAGCTCTGACACTCCCCTCCGCTCCGCTCAAAGCGGGAGGGTTAATTTTATGAATTACAAACCGAAAAAAAAAAAAATGGATGTTCTAAGTATCTGCTCAAGGCAGTCGATGTGGGTATCCTGTGAACTGATTGCAGGCTTAAGTTGGCGGCTTCAGTTCCAATTTATACCTTTTTTGCAACCTTTCCTTTTCATCTGTTTAGGGTTTAATGAGACAATACGGCTTAGCAAATCAGGTCACTACCTATCAATTTACATACACGAAGAGAAGAACTCTGAACAAAGTGTCCTTTTTTTTAAGGATGGGTAATCATCAAATGACTGCTCTCGATCTGCGCGCAAGGGAGTGTCTGACGACTGTCTGATTAAAAACCACCTATGTTCCAGAACCACGGTATCTCTTTCGAACAATCGCGCAGCCCCGGCAGGCGCCTTTGCCTCTCTGTTGAAAATATACTAAACTTCAGACAAATAGTTAAAACGTCTCACCTTAACATCAGCAAACTTAAGATGTTGTGTGAAGGGCAGCATCTTCATAAGATTGAGCGCAGACGCAGGCAGCGAGCGGCGCGTTACCGCGTACGTGGTGCCCACTAAGAACTCTTGCATCACGCGCTGGAATGCGCCGAAGCCGTCGCGTTGGTTCAGGCACATCCATGATATTAGCTGAAATAGAATAAGTACGAACCGATCCATCGAATTAACATTTTAACTGTTAAGTAAAAAAGGGTTTGAACTTTTTTGTATGGACGCTGGCATATCGACCCACCGCCATTTTGATTATTTTTCGAAATGGCGGCCCACGATGAAAGTGGTGTGTATGAATAAAGCACATATAGACGAACAAAAAATGGCAAGTAACATGGTACCCCTAAGTGTCACGTCATCGAAATATTTGAAGGTAAAGATCTACGTATGAGTACAATGACCACAAAAACAAAAATAGGACTTTTACGTGTCTATAGGCGTTGATTATTATTATTGTTTATTGAAAGAGAGTAGGTACATTACATACTACTAGGAGCACGAGGAAACTATTCTTTGACATAACATAGCGTTTCATTGCGATGCGAAGCGATTTTCTGGTGCGTATAATAATAATCAACCTGGGAACTATTATTTGGATACAATTTAACGCTTAAACACGTAATAAATCTATGTTTAATGATTGTCGTTGTACTCATTTGTCGATCTTTACCATCATATATCTCGGTAACGTGACACTTTGGGGTACCGTGTTACTGGACATTTGATATGCCACATCGGTTCTATCTCCTTTACAGTTAAGTTTCGCAGGTCTGCTGGAAGATATCACTACCACTAACATAACATAAAACAAAGTCCTCCACCGCGTCTGTCTGTCTGTCTGTTCACGATAAACTCAAAAACTACTGCATCGATTTTCATGATGTTTTCACTAATGGATAGAGTGGTTCACGAGCAAGGTTTTAGTCTATAATTTAACGCGGGCGAAGCCGCGGGTATCAGCTAGTTGCTTAATAAAATAAGTAGTACCTTTGTCTATTTTTGTATATGCATGTTACTTTTTGTATAATATGTGTTTTGTAATTTTCTGGGGAAAAATCCGGGGAGGGAGGGGGTCGTTTCTATGCGCTAAACGCCGCTAGTCTTTCCTCTTTGGATTTTATTCTTTTGACAATGTCCTTGCGTCAGTACAGACGTGGTTAGAAATTGTTATCAGTTCGGAGGTAGTGCTGGCTCCACCGGACGTGTGAACGAACCTCAACGACCAGCCGCAAGCAGTCTTATTTAATCACTACTACTGAATGAACATATTGATTTGTGCTGCACTACAAATATTGCAACTATAACACTGGATAAGGTGTCGTTAGATCACAGAGCGATATTCCATTTTCATTAAGAAAGAATTTCACCATAACAACGACAGTAACCTATTTGACAGGTATTTACAATGTTGACAAATAGAAAGTTTAATAAAAACAAATTACAATAGTTACAAAAAAACTGTTGTTTTCCCCCTTCACCATTCATAAGTTGTTGTGTTGACTGGCAAACAATTAAAAGGCCATAATGATGGTGAGCGCTACTTTACTTATGTATCACTGCCTCAAGTAGCATCGATCATTTACCAAAACCAGAAGGAAACAGCTGGATTGGTGTGTGTTTGTGTCGTGTGTGTGTCTTTAGATGTCGATACGAGTACAATTGGAAAGTTTCATTAATTAATTAAAAAGGAAAAACCTATTGTTAAGGAAGCAGAGAGCAGTAACAAAATACACAAACAAGGTAACAAAAATTTATAAATAAATTATTGGTTACGTGTTGTGTTTAGGTGCGTAGTAACATGACACAAGACATGACATGTTATAAAACGTTGTTGTTTAACATACATACACACATACATAAACTCACGCCCTTTTCCCATGGGGGAAGGCAGAAACCACAGAACGCCACTTGCTACGATCCTTACATACTCCTTTTGCTTCGTACACATTCATACATCTGGTCATACACGCACGGTTACGAGTACTACGCACCTGTCGTTGTTGTTGTTGAACATGTTTCAGTAATGTGGAGTCTGAATGTTATGTTACAAATGTTATATAACTTGTTATAAAATACAAGTTATACAACATGTTAAATAATCTGTACGACCCTTAATGTTTAATGATGATAAATATTTAAAAAATAACACACTAGAAAACAGGATAAATAATTTTGAAATCCACTTACCTCTTCAGCCAAATCCATATTTCCATCATGTTGAATCAGATAATGTAAAATGGCCAACTTATTTTCGACTGCCGTGTTGCTTTTGAAGGTGGCCGTCAGGTCTTTATCCGCTACGATCATGGTGACGACATCAAGGGTGTTCAGGTCGACCATTGCATGGGCCCCCCAGCCTAGGACTGGGGCGAGGCTGGGCCCACTGTCACACTCGTCCATAGGGATCACAATATGACAACATGGCTCGTGGTACAGGCTGATGTCAATCATTTGGGTGTACAGCATTGGTATGTTTACTAAGAGGTGGTTGTCTGTAAAAAGTCAGAAATGTTATTCTGTAGAACAAGTTATGCGTGTACGGAATTTGCCATGACCTTACGCTGCGAATGCACAAGACCATACGACTCTGGTGTTAGTCAGGCAAATCCTAAATAGAGCAGAAATCATAAACGATGTGAATGAAAAGTTGATTTCACAAAAGCTGAAGATATCTTACATCAGCACAAAAGAAAATTCTATCACATCAGCTGTAAGACTGGGGGAGGCCTTTGACAGTTACCTGTTAGCCTGTGGAGTAACAGTAGGTATTAAATTCGTCTAAGACGACAAGATAAACATAACATAACATGACGCCTGTAATCCCCGAAGGATAAGGCAGAGGTGTACCTAATAGTACATATTTCACCAGTTATGTTAAGTCCTATGTAATAGAGGGTAAGAATATTGCCATCAACCGGGCACAAATCCAGACTCTGTTGAGAACTTCCTGATGGAAAATCCCAATAACACTTTGCACCATCCGGGAATCGAACCCGTCCTGGGTTCGATTCCCGGATGGTGCAAAGTGTGTGGCTTATACTCAACACTCGCGCATGCGACCACTAGACCAACGCGGCAGTCCAGAGTAGTCCAGACAAGATAAAATGTATATTTTTATCTGTAGTGTAAAATAAAGTCGTTCCCGCTGTTTCTATGCTTAGATCTTTTAAACTACGGAACGGATTTAAATGTAGTTTTCAGCAATAGATAGAGTGATTCAAGAGGAAAGTTTATATGTACTATGTAGTATTCAGTCTCTACATTGCAACCGTGTGAAACCGGGGTAGGTTGCTAGTTCTAAATAAGATCAATAATGGAAGCTATAGCTATTCTTACCAGCATAAAGTGTGTAGGAAGGTCTGAGAGACTTGGCCAGCGACCAGGGCAGGTCAGGCACCACGCTGTGCACCACACAGCCATGCTGCAGCAGGGTTATGGAGTACGCGAAGTTCACGCCCGAGTCCTTCAGGTCAGCACTGTCTTCTAGCACCAAGGAGGTTGTCGAGTCATCGAGAGGCTGTCAAAGAAATGAAAACTCTTTTCTACTTCCGCATGTGTTTTGATAATTTATGGCATAATGGCCGCGACACGATTTGTAGGAGGTTCTAGAATCGGTTTCATCATTTCAGTCGAAAGACGACCACTACTGGACATAGGCCTCCCCCAAGCGTCGTCGGTCCCGTGCGTCCCCATCCAGCGGGTCCCCGCAACCTTCAACCTAATCGATTTGGACTCAGGAAAACGCACATTTCGGTCATGTTTCATTGGCACTGATTTTTGAGAGCTAACGGAGAGAGCATTAATATTTTAAGCTAGTTTATGCTAAGGTCAGACAAGTTACAACCATCAGAAGTCTACATTGAGCTCGAGTGGACTGCTGCCTACTTTCTCAAAAAGGGAGTTTGATGCCCAGTAGTGGGAACATTAAAATTTGACTGCTGTACACAAATAATGTTACAAATATTCCTTAAAAAAAGAAGCCTACTTCTTTTGGGTTACGTCATTCCATCGTCGACCTTATCTCTGTCCTCAGACTAAGATTGAGATCAAAAGATGGCCCATTTATATTGTTACTAGCTTTTGCTCGCGGCTCCACACACGCGGATGTCGGAAATATCAAAGATGACGATTTGTCATACAAACTTTCATCCCCAATTTAACTCCCTTCGGGGTTGAATTTTGAAAAATCCTTCCTTATTCCTTGTCTACATTATAAAGGGAACCTCTGTGCAAAATTTCAGCTTTCTATGTCCAAAGGTTTGGGCTGGGCGTTGATGAGTCGGCCAGGACTTTTCTCTTTATTTATATAGATTAAAAAGTTGTAAAATTCAAACAGATACGTATAGGAAACCCACTCACTTTGTAGAGATAATGATGGCAGATACACAGGACTCCTTTCTGGTCGCAGACGATCTGCAGGTCGAGACTGCAGTCATGAACCCGCAGGGGTATTGGGTCGTCCTCGTACGCCCCGCAAGCCGCGCCCTCGCCGGAGCTCGACACGTGCGGCAGGCTCAACGGAATATTTAGCTGGTTTATGAGGAAGATAACACATCATTACACATAAAATAACATCACGCTTGTAAACCGCGAAGGGTTCGGCAGAGGTGTACCTACTAGAGCACCCACATTTCTCCAGTTATGTTAAAGTCCCATGTGTCCCCTTTGGCCTACAATGGGACAATATACGCTCATAATAATACGAGTAATAGGGGGCGAGTCTATTGTCATCAACTTGGCACACATTCAGACTCACTGCGGTACTCAGAGATATTTAATGATTACTTAAGCCGTCACTAAGTAAAGATTTGTCATAGTTTTGTATGACAAAACTGTCAAAACGTTTACTAAGTGATGGCCTAAGTAATCATTAAAGCTCTCTGAGTGCGGGAGTTAGTGTCTGCTACTGACAGATTCCTGATGGAAAAACCCAATTAAACTTTGCATGGTCTGGGAATCGCACCCAGGAACTTGTGTTCAAAAGTCGCGCTTGCGGCCACTACATCAACGAGACAGTCATCACGTCTTTATTCCCCGAAAGGAAAGGCAGAGTGGTGTTAGTGGTAAGGTGTATCTGAAATACATCCACATTTCGTCAGTTAATCAAATGGTATGATACTCATAAATCTACGTTCAAGTCCCATTTAATAGGCGGCGAGCCCTTTGCCATCAACCGGCCACATTATGTTCATGGTTTACGATAATTTTCACTGTCTTCGAACAAGAACTGTTAACGTTACTGGTAGACTGGTCTTGTGGTCGCAAGCGCCACAGCTGAGTGTTGGCTACTGTTGGGTTCCTGGGTTCAATTCCCGAGTCGGGTAAAACTGTTATTAGGTTTTGCCATTAGGAATGTCTCAGTAGCTATCTTGTGCACTATAATGATACCCCGCGTCTGAGATTAAAACAGTCGGGAGGACTACTAGACAATTTCTTGGAATTCTGGTGCCATATTTTTATTTTTATTTTATTTTTATTCTATTTATTTCTTCTCTAGGAGAGGGATGGGCTATAATCCACAACGCGGGCCCAGTGCGGATTGGTAGATGTCACATGTCTTCGATTTTTTTGGTTCTAAGACATGTTTCCGTTTCCTCACGACGCGATGTTTTCCTTCATGGTTTTGAGAGCAGTGGTGACGAAATAAATTACACGAAGTAATGTGCCTGACTGGATTCGAATCCACGACTGTGAATATTTATTGGAACTCTATTCCTAAACAGTTACACGAGGTCGTGGCAGACCACGAAGGAGATGGCGGGACGAACTGGATGTCTTCCTTGAGAATTGGAGAAACGTTGCACAGAATCGTGACCGTTGGAAAGAATGGAGGGAGGCCTTTGCTCAGCAGTGGGACAACACAGGCTAGCTATAATAATAATAATTCCTAAACAAGTTCTCTTATTACTTAGGTATAAGGTTTACCTAAATATAAAGTGCGCACATTTTGGGCACGGATTTCGTTTCATTGCTCACTTCGGAGTTATATAGGAATAAAACCAGATAAACATTATGTTTTCATTACAAAACTATTGTATTTCAAATGAATCTTGTAATTTTGTCAAATAATCCGCAATTAGTATCGATAATAGTCGACATAATAACCGCCTCTTTTAAGAAATCACTCCATAGAAACCATTAGCTTTCTTTCTTTCTACTCAATTGTTTTGCATAGTTAACGACCCTAAACTTAATTAAATATCAAATAACAAATAGGTACACAATTACTGTTCTAATCTCCGATTACTGGAATTATTAAGACTAATTTAGTAATTACAGTTGGCATTCATTCAGTTTAGTACGTTCTCAGTTATTTCAAGTGTTCGACGACAGTTAGTCTAAAAATAGTATTTTGTAAAAAGAATAAATAGTCACGTTCGGGCCCAGTGAGTAACACATTTATGAACGAGTACAAATTTAGACTAGATTGCCGAGAACCGTATTATTAATAGGTGAAAGTAGCTACCATTGTGCAACCGAGCACTTGATACTGAATTAAATGTTTACTTTTTCCAATATTTCTTGGGTGTTTTAGTGTTTTTGCAAACGGATGTTTGGTCATTTATCGTTTTTGGTTACATACAATAATTGAGATATCGTTTAGAAGAAAGTTACACAAATATTGATGTTTTTAAAATGAAAACCAAAATGCAACTTTAAGAAAGCTAGAAATTTCAATTAATATTCTAATATATATAATATAGAATTCTCGATATTATTATTTTTAATCCAAATAGGGACATTTGTTATATTTCTGAAATAATAATAAATAATAATAATAATAAATAATAAATTTTATTCAAAATTAAAAATTGGTAAAATACAATATAAATCTTAGAAATAACGTAGGAAAATGGAAATGTGCCGCTTTAGAAGATCTTGCTTGTCTCATACAAAACGTTTTTGTTCTGGTGCCAGTTATCGATTAAAAGAGGTTTATATAGGTCAGCGTCACTACCATTTTGAAAATAAAATAAAATGCCGAAGGTAAGGCAGGCAAGGCTTTCTGCAAAAATGAACCAAACCTTTTGAAAAGTTATGACAAACTGTCCGGACGTTTGCAAAAAAGACCGGACATTCTTTTGAAGCATTTCTGCATCATTTCAGCCATAAGACGTCCACTGCTGGACATAGGCCTCCCCCAGAAGGGGGGAATTTGCCATAATCGCCACGCTTGGCAGCGGGTTGGCGATCGCAGTATGGTTGTTACGAAGGCACAGAGAACGCTGCTGCCCATTCTCTGGTAAGTCCTTTATTAGTCGCCTCTTACGACACCCACGGGAAGAAGCATTTAATTTTTCTTTATTCGATAGAAGACGTTGAAAGTCCGTTGTCTGGACCAATGACAACGTCCAGACGGAGGTTCACAACGCCGAATATGTCCGGACAAATCTACTTGTCTAAGATACAATAAAACTAGGTATAGTATAAAATACATACAACGGTCTCATGCGGCAGATCAGCGTGAAACTGCAAAGCGGATAACGTTGGCGTCATTTCCGACGGCGATTTCACCTCTTCACCTTCAGCGAAACTCTGCGTCGGCAGTCGGTAGTGGATGTAGTATAACACCTGAACAAAGTACACGCTATTTAGCTAAATAACATAACATAACATCACGCCTGTAATCCCTGAAGGGTTAGGCAGAGGTAGAACCACATTTCGCCAGTTAAGTTTAAGTTCTGATGGATAAATTCAATAAGACTTTGCCCGACCCGGGAATCGAACCCAGGACCTCATGCTCAGCAGTCGCAAAATAACACTACAATAATTAGCTGGATGAGATTAGGTGGGAAGCATGACTCAAAATCGACGAGTCTTGTAGAATGCAATCTCGACCTCTTTCTTCTTTTTAAGTACTTCGGCAAAATTTCAATCTCACAAGATAGTCTCGCGAGATCTTGAGTTTTCATAGTCGTAGTACACTTAGTAGGGTGTGTAAATTTGCTAAATTAAGTATTTTTTTAATCTACAAATGTCTATGATATTTGTATAATGTAGGGCAAATGATAATAAATAAGAAACATAATATCTGCTAATATTCGTAATTCTTTCTAATTTTACAAGATACAAAATTAGGTTTACACAAATAATAATAGTTTGTAGCAATCGGCAGACATAACGACATGATTAGACTGTGAAAAAGATCTAGGCTCGACCATAATAATAGCATTTATTGTATAATTTGATCCTCTGTTATTGAATGATGTCGTTTTTTTCATGGGAAGTTTGGAAGTTGCGGTGGCTCTGTGGTTTGGGGCATTCAGTGGAGATAGCGTGTTGACGCGAGTTCGAATCCGGGAGTTGGCCGCAGAGTTTTTCTATCATTTAATACCAACATTTTTATCTGTGGTTTTGGCCGACATAAACAAAATACACTATTCGAATTAAATTACATATAATAATTGGAACAAAATATTGCTGAAATGCAGTGCCGAGATGAGGTCAATTAAGTAAGACAAGTAATACACCAAAGTCTGCACATTCTTAAGTTTTTCTATAACTAATCTGCATTCTACAATTTTTTTTTGTTGTTATTGCAATTATTTTTAACTGAAATGTTATTTATAAATCTGGCTGACTGATTTATAGATCTACAATTCTATATGAGTGAATATTGAGTCGAGAATTATATTTAAGCATACATATTATAGTATATTAATATAAAACGTACATAGGTACTACTGTTTTGTGCCAGGTGATATTTTTATTTGTGACTAAAATTCTTTCATTGGCAGAGTTACATTATTTGTGAGTGCTATCCTTTTTTTTTTTTTGGCAGCTGGAAAATCATCAAATAACCCCTCCCGCTCTTGGGCAGAGCGAAAGGGAGTGTCAGACTTCTACTGACTAAAAACCACTAATGTTCCTTCTTAGCTTTTTATGTCGAGGCCGCGGTATCTCTTGAGAACCACCTGCAGCCCCGACGGGGTGGGTGCTATCCTTACTAAATATTATAAATGCGAAAGTAACTTTGTCTGTCTATCTGTCGCGTTTTCACGCCAAAACTACTGAACCGATTGAAATGGGTATACAGATAGTATAGAGCCTGAGAAAGGACATAGGCTACTTTTAAGTGCGAAAAAGGGGAAAGGGGGGGGATGAAGAGATTACTTTTGGTCGCGATAACTGATTTTCACGCGGACGAAGTCGCAGGCATCAGCTAGTAAGCTATAAATTATACTTATATCATGCATATTAACCGAGCAATAAATTTTTTTCCAGATGAAGTCATGGGTGAAGTGCTAGTTTAAAATAAATTAGTTGGCTTACCTGATTGAAACAGTCCCATTGCGCCCATGAAAACACTTTGACAATCTTCTCGGGTTCTGGGTAAATACCATCAAAGCCCCACTTGTCCGTGCCATCATCACATTCATTGAGGAACATAGGAGTGCGGTAGATTTTGATACCTAAAATATTGATCGAAAAGTTTATGTACCTGTTAAGAATTATTTTTTTATTTCTCTTAAACAACTTTTTTATAGTAACAGTTTGGCCCACTGCCCGTGTTGGCAATGGGTCAAAAACTTTGGGGTTTTTATTAGAAAGTTAATGGCTATTTGGTTTATTTGTAAAATAACCAGTGTTAGGTTTAATACTGGGTTCACACCAAATAACTTTTATGATATAGGACACATAGAACATTATGAACATGATTTGAAACTTGAAATATCTATTAAGTCACTTTAGAGGTCATTGTTTTAATAAATCATAACATGACAAAATAATATGTAATGGCAATGTAGCTAAATTCTAATCTATTAATATTAACAATTTACTTACACTCCAAATGCTTGAAAAGCAAGAATCTATCATTCCGTATTCCGGGACTGTATTTAGTGCTTTTTCCATACACATACTGAACCATGATCTGCTTCGTAGATGGCTCCTCCACAGCGGCAGGGGTCCTATCACTCTCAGGCATCAGGCATATTAAGTAAGGACAGTACAATGCATCCTTAACTTCAGTATTATCACTCACAGGACTCTTCACAATGTAAACTAACAAAGTGTGTGTAGCATTCACTGATGCCTGTATTATATTCAACTTCTCGTCAAACGTGTGCAGAGTAATCAATGTCTTGTTTTTATTAGTGTAAGACCCAATGTTGAGTACCTCTTTGCCTTCCTTATCTGATACCCAACTTAATACCTGCGACCCATCTTGTTCTTGGCCTAAGAGGCGCCATTCTCGCGCCGTTACCTCTGCAAATATAAATATAACACAATAGTAAACTGGGTTCAGGGAAATTCACGACTGCGCAAGCTGCGTAATGTGATTACTGCGTAAGTCATTGCACAGAGGTGTTACAATATACGAGGATAAAAAAGAGGTTAGTATATCTTTGGCTATTTCAATAGAAGGTTCATGCAAGACTTTACATCCTTTAATGCAATATCAGGCTAAATGCGTTCGTTTGATGGTAATAAACAGTGTTGATGTTACCTTCTTCGCCCTGCGCCTGCAACACCCCACACAATTTCACTGCTATATTTTGAACTGCCATATTGTTAATATGACCGATATTCACTAGAAATTCACCTGCCGTTCACTTATTACACAAATATGTCACCGTATCGCCACGTTATCAATACCGAAATAGCGCACCTTTATTGACTTTTCTCGCTCAATTTTCTATCAGCTGGCGCCCAGCTGTGATACGACGTGAATTTAGCGTTTATTTGGATGCCAACGACAAGGACAAACAAATTCGATATTATGGTGGTAGCACTGTGGCGCTGTATGAGTAAATCATCCAATGGAAAAGAAGCGTTGGTTTTCACGTAAAGTTCCGGTTTACATAATATTTAACTGAAGAGTTTTAGTATTTTTTGAGTTTCTAATTCCAAATAATTTCATTTTAGTTATTTCGAAATAAGCTCAAGTAAAAAAAGTATAAAAATAATAAAAGACGTAAAAATATTATTTAAAACATCTTCCGAATCATGTTTTCCTATACAAATACAAATTAGATAAAAGTTTCACTATGATTTGTTTACAAATAATCAGAAAACGTTTGTGTGCCAAAAGACATGCATTTTGGATGCAAAATTTCGTTCTTGCATTTTGCACAAAAAGACGCACAATTTCTTCGTGAAATGGATCGCGTTGACCGACTGACGTTTCGTTTTGAGAAGAAACAAACGTGAAGTTAGCCGTTATTCAACCCGCTGAGTACCGAAGTTTTACCGCGACATTTTCGCGCGGAAAGCCGGGCGTTATCGAGCCGTGAAAAGCTGAAAAGTATCATGTAAAATTAACAAATACAATAGTTGTATCGTTTTTACTCATATTCAGTGAATATACTCTTACATGTGTCCAAAATACAGTGTAATCCGTGATAAATGTGCTGAAAGTTCATACATCGTATCTAGTTCATGAGCAAAGTACGTTTTGTGTAATTTGGAATAATTTGTGAATGACCAGGTATGTTATGGACTTGCATTTCATTTCTTAATGATATGGCATATCTTGCACAGTAAAATATTTGAAAAGAAATCTTTAGCTTGTAGGCATAATTAGGTTATAAACCTTTGGTGGGCGATAAGCCAAGCCAATTATATTGTCAACGGTTATGTCGAATAAGAAGGATTTATTTCAGTTTAAATCGTTATATCTCAATAATACATTAGTAATGTGATGATATTGAATCGTCCGCATGCTATTTTTATCAATTTCCATAAGTGGATGTGCCGAGAAACCCAAGCTTGCGACGTGTCTAATGGCGCTGACGGAAGAATTTCGCGCGCGATTGTGACGGATTCGTGGCATTTTTTACCGCAGCTGATTCATGTATTTCTATATTTTTATCATCCTAAATCAAAGCTAATGTATTCTAGTGAATGTAAAACACATAAATATGGGAATTTCTTGTAATTTACCACCCAAAAACAGCCTCTGAAAAAATTTCTCCCGCCAATCAGCAGGGGGCACGCTGCGGGATCCTCCGCCTACAGAGGGTGTTTTACGGCGAAATACTTTATAATACCGATGTATGTGCTCTTCTAGATAGCTCGTTATTAAAATAGAATGCATGCGTTTTATGATAAATTTGGAATTATGCCCTCAATTACGGTTGTCAAGTGACATAACCCTATTTGCCATTTGAACATGACATGCGGTAATTTTAGGCCACTTTATCCAAGTTTTGATGACCGATAACAGTATAATCGACAAATGTACTGATTCGTGGTTTTGTTACAGGCTGTGGAAATAGAGTGCCAGTTGATATAGTCCAACTACAATGGCACAAAGTGGGTAAGTGCAGTGTTGTTGCTCCTACACCCAATACTGACCTTGATGGCTGGGGTTTGTTTACTTACGGTCTCCTACACTTATTTACAGTTCCTTCTGTGAAGCCAGTGACAAACGTTTGACCTTGAAAAGAAAAAGAAATTCCACTGACGATGAGGTTTGTATCATTTCGTTTTTCCCATTCATTGATGATGAAAATGTAGATTGTAACTTACCTTATCATATTGTAGTTAGAGAACATGCCACCGATGAAGATCTCATCGGTTTTAGAAGAGGAACTAAGTGACCAGCCAGCACACAATGTAGTAGTGGAATCATCATCCTGCTCCAGTGATGATGAGGGCTCTCAATATGGGCCAGTGGACCAGCCAAGGAGTGTTTACACAGATCTAGACTACAACCCTGATAGTTTTTTAAGCCCACCGAGTATATCTGACCTTCCCAACTGTGTGCTGAGCCCATTGGAGAATGTAGCTAGAGGCGAGTCTACCCCACACTCCAATAAGAGGCCCAGGTATGTCCATGCTTATTTTTATACACTTTAACACATTCCAACCTAGGTTGTGAATCTTACATAGCAATTCAGGCCAAAATAAATTTGCAAGTCAATCGGAATATGAGATTCTGTCTGGCCTAGAACTCTACATAAAATGATATGCTGTAAGCATAATACTGACTCTTTTACCTTACTAGTGTGTTAAAATAAGACCTCTACCTATCATAGTTTAAAGAGCTCAGTCTGCGAAAAAGAAGCTCACAAATAAATTGACCTTCCTAAAGAGATTGTAGGCACACACATGTGCATAATAAATTCCTATTACAACATAGTGCAGTGTGTCTTAGTACTTAGTTAATAACCTTCAGATCTGTGTGACAGCCAAATATGTGCTAAGTTGGAGCCTTCATTTCAGCACTAGTAAGATACCATGCTCCTCATTGCCCAAACGGAAGTGCCCCTTACCAGGCCTGTCCTGGGCGGACCCAGCAGATGTGTGGAACAGCATGTGTGACTGTGATGCCAGATCTAGTAATAAGAAGAACCCCAATATGTTTGACAATCACCCTAATCTACAACCTAGGATGAGAGCTATTCTTCTGGACTGGCTGAATGAGGTAAGACACATTTTTGCATTAATTACATTCACTATTGAATGACTTAAATGATTACTAGTAGTGTTAGGAAAAACTATTGACACTGTGAGAGAATGTGGGCTATTAATAGATTGGGTGATTTGTAAATTCAGTGCCAAGCACTTCAGTATTGTGTTAGACATTATCTTATGGGACATTTGGGATGAGAACACTAAGTTTCCATGGGAAGAAAGACATGTAATTTGGGAACTGAGGATGTGGTAATGCAGCTGTTTATCTATAGATTAAGACAAATAGCCAGACAATTTCTTCTGAGACAGACAACATTAGCATAATGTAATTTATACAAAAACTTAAGTTTAGGTGTAATGTGTGAATGAGTGTTCTGCTAATGGTACACTGTGTAAAAACATGCATGACTAGAGTCTAACACCCTCCATCTTATTTCCATGCGGCATTGCAGTGATTTTTGAACAGGTTAAGGTAAGAAAACTTTTTCAATTACTCATGTATTAAAGTAATGAACTATCGGGGTCATTGACCCCTTTTTTGCCATGTTCATTGACCTCTTAACCAACGCGTTTTGAAGATACTTTCAGCGTTTTGTCCTTTGTTTCAATAACAATTGAAGGAGCTTTTTTGAAGGATTATGAAGTAGACAATTTAATTACTATTTACAAGGTCGTTATCGCAGCAGATGGGATGCCGATAAGGGGTATTGACCCCGGGGTATTAGGCATACGTTTCGTCAAACGTTCTTCCTAATTCAGCAGCGAGAATGCCATGAAATTGCGCTTACTCGTTCAGTAAGTCATTTGGCGACTAATTTCAGGTTTTGCGAATACAATATTTATAGAATAGAAGACGTCAAAATGATCTGACCTTCACCGGAAATATATCACAAAAAGTGGCCAACTGGCTTTGCGTATCCCGGCAATAGGTACACGACGAAACAAACTGCTTTACCGGAATTTAAATCCGGGCTCGCTTCGCGTATTTGCAAAAGCAACGATAACGTATTAAAATCATTGCACATTGTTTTCCTATACATGGAAGTCGAACGTAATACTTGGAGCAAAGCTTTGCTTCTTTTTAGATAAGACGCGTACTATTTATGTGCCAGTTCAACGCAGGTACTAATTTAATTTGTTGTGAAAGTGGGACACTCCCATTGTACGCATGTAAATGATAAGGTTTCAAAGATTATAATATACTTCTTTATTTGAATTCTGTATTGTATTTGGAGATGTGTTCTGGAGGTCAGATAGGCAGTCGCTCTAGTAACATACTGGTCAGCTGCTTCCGGTTAGACTGTTAGCCACTCCAATATAGTTCGGTAAAAGCTAAGCAGTTATCGATGATTGTCGATGAGATGGTACAATTGTCAAGGTTGACTCAAAGACGCAAAGGTAGCCTCTCGTCTCCCTATTGGCTTTCCCGCCACTTGAAAAACCGTTGTGACCTCATTAGTTATCGCACGATCGGGTTCTTTATTGATGTTTGGCTAGATTGTCGTTTTACGCGGGAGTCAAGTCCCGTAGACCTAAGCAGGTGGCAGTAATTCACGAAAACCTTGAACATTTACACTTATCACAATAGGGATGTTTACTGACTAAAAAAAATATGATTCTAATTAGTCCGTCTGTTACATTATCGAAAAATATTGGATCCGTATTTTTTGTTCTATCAAATCAATAAAAATTGACGAAGATAAAAACACGTCAAAGATTTGAGTGGGGGGTTGTGACGTCACTCACCGGTAAAAAATATGTGTTAGAAAATGACGTCACACCAGTTTTCAAAGCACTGTATTGTCTTCATTGTTTGTTTACTTGAAATAAGAAAAAATACGCGTCCAATATTTTTTGGAAATCTATCTGACGGACTAAGTAGATTTTTTTTGTTAACTACCCTATTACATATTTCTGCCCTAGTACCATTTCACCTGGGGTTTGGAAAAAACGCTTTCGACCGTAAGGAATCCTATTACTAAGCCTCTGCTGTCCGTCTGTCAGTCACCGGGCTGTATCTCATGATCCGTAATAGGTAGATCGTTGAAATGATCACAGAATGTGTATTTCTGCTACCGCTATAACAACAAATAATAAAAGGCGACTACTGCGATAGTACGGAACCCTTCATGCGCAAGTCCGACTCGCACCTGTTTCACCTGTGTGTATCCCTCCCCTGTCAACTGTCACGCCATCATTTACTCCCTTAGTAGATTGTATACCAATTACACAAATCTACTAAATAAATTAACAGTACTTCCAAATGTTCTATTATCCTCAATCCCTGTAAGCACCTCCAGGTACTAAGCGCCATTTAAGTCTGGGATAACGATATCATCATCATCATCCTCCTGCCCTTATCCCAATTTATTTGGGGTCGGCGCAACATGTCTTCTTCTTCCATACTTCTCTATTTCTCGTCATGTCAGCAGTCACCTCCTTTCTAGCCATATCATCCTTCACACAGTCCATCCATCGTTTCTTTGGTCTTCCTCTACTCTTATAGCCATCTACATTCATACTCAACATTTTTCTCACAACATTTTCTTCATTCCTTAAAAACGATAAAGATATTATATTAATAAGTAATTCTTTATTCATCAACCCATCACGCGCACGATGCACTACCGATAACATTGCATTTATAACTCGACACAACAAATAAAATCTTTCGATCGGATTTAGATAAACAAGCCATTGATATCATTTGACTGCACCGACTGCACGACTCCACCTTTATTTCTGAAACTAACTCGTCACTGAGTCTTATCACTTGCTTCGATGAAGGAAAACATGGTGAGAAAACCAGCGTACTTGAGATATATTTCTCGACAGCCTGTAACGCCAAGTCGATAGTCAGTATTAACTGGGTTGTGGACGTCAGATAGGCAGTCGCTCCATGTAAAATACTGGTATTCGGCTGCATCGGGTTAGACTGGAAGCCGACCCCAACATAGTTGGGAAAAGGCTAGGCAGATGATGATGTAAAGCCAAGTCGGAGGCCCATTGGGCGTAAAACATCTGACACCAGGTTGGAAAGAAAGAAAAAATATTAATTAATCGCAGAAACAAGAACATACAAGGAGACATAAAAGAGAAAATAGAAAACAATACAACGCATAACAAACAGTAACAAATAAAATAAAAAAATGGTTAGGCATTAACCACACGATAGATGAAAAATCCCTTGTTATAAAAAGGTGTCAAAAACGTCATTAATTAAAGTTGGTCATAGGTCAATGTAAGGGCTAGAAGTACGACGTGATAATATGTTAATTAGTCATCTCAATCTTTGATCAAAGGAGTTTTAGACTGATGTAGAAACTAATTGCGGAGCGAATCCTCGGGTAAAATTTCCCGAAACCTGTAGAGCAAGGAAATTGAATAAAATGGGTTTTCGCACGACATGAGACACGTTATATTTGCACTCAGTTGATGGCTCAAAGCTAAATTCCTTTTCGATCGGATTTTTATTAAACATAGCTGGATATGGCACAGAAACGTGGTGATAGGCGCAAACAAAGAGGGGCGTATACCCTTTTTTTTTGTTTATTGGTCTCCCGCTTTGGGCTGAGCGGAACGGAGTGTCGGACTTCTACTGACTAAAACCCACCCATGTTCCTTCTTAGCTCTTTGTGTTGTGGGTCCGCGGTATCCCTTTCGAACAGTCCCGCAGCCCCGGAGAGGTGTATGTCCTGCAGTGAGTAAACTCAGGCTGTAGAGAATGCCACACCCCACTGTCCACTGCATGACTACTTAACCCTTAGGGAAATACGGTCGTAATATTAAGTTACGAGACACGTAAATAAACAGTTCAATTTTTCGGTAACGTAACGTCACTGTGGTTACCAGTTAAGCACCGATCGATGAAAAACTATAGGTATATAACAGTACATTTAACATTGTGGTAGGTAACAAACTTTTTGCGCCAGTCTCGTCTGCCTCTCGATTAGACTCAACACGTGCGTATTCCGACGGATTTTCCTCAATCGTATGCGCTAATAGTAGTATCATATTATTATCTTGTATCCTTGCATTTCCGGCGCATGTACTCTGATTTGCATAACATAATATGCGTTCATACATTTACTCATTTCTAAAGGATATATGCATATTTTGTAAAGTTGCATAGTATACCCATAATAAAGCACGCCAAGAGCGTGACCGACTCGCGCACAAAAGGTTCCGTAGCACCAAAAAACATCAATATTCTTAACACTCGTTCAAAAGTCAATTTCCACTCAACAGCAAAACTATTACTGCTTCAATTTCATGAAAAAGCTCCATATCCTAAAAACTAAAACATCATCATTCTCTTGCCCTTATTCCAATTTATTTGGGGGCGCAGCGTCTTTATCTTCCACCCTTCTCTATTACTCTTTACCTCATCACACACCTTTTTTTTTTGGGTGGGTGGGAAATCATCAAATAACCCCTCCCGCTCTTGGTCAGAGCGAAAGGGAGTGTCAGACTTCTACTGACTAAAAACCACCCATGTTCCTTCTTAGCACTTCATGTCGAAGCCGCAGTATCTCTTGCGAAAAACCCGCAGCCCCGACGGGCTCATCAGACACCTTTCTTGCCATTTATCATTCTTTACACAGGCCATCCATCGTGTTGGTATTCCTTTTTATACCCATCAACATTCAAAAATGTCATGAGGAAAGCTCATGACATTTTTATCATTCTTGTGCATCTCAAAAACGAGGAGACGAAAAGATGTACACAATTTTTACGGCTTTAGGAGCAAATATCTCATCAACAATTAACATAATAAAACGTCAGTTAATAAGAAATAAAGTGTTTCATGAACCTTGATATCATTATTTCAGTTATAGTATTAATTTTAAGTTAAGTATTAATTATAAAAATTTTTTCACAATATCACTATAAAACCGCACGCAGGGAGGAGTGGAAGGCTATGGGGGAGGCTTTTGCCCAGCAGTGGTACAACATAGGCTAAGGAAAAAAAAACACTAGACTTTTGTGTTGCGGTTTATAGAAGACACCTAGTCTCGAAATTTCAACTGTGTGATGAAAACAATCTGAAAGTAAAATAGATGTGCCATAAAGACGGACAGAACGAATCTATAAGGGTTTCGTTTTGTTGCCATTCGCCACAGAACCCTAAAAATATTTATTCTGAATTTCTGACCGACGACGTAACATTTGGCGACATAAAAAGAATTTATCCCATTCAGTTGTACCGGATTTCTTAGAATATCAATGCGCAAGTTTTTTGTACCGAATCGCCGATGTGAACCGTTCAAGTCACTCGAGTACTGTAGGACTCGTCGAACATGTGCCGGGGCCTCTGTTTATTGGTTTGGACACATTTAGATAACAGTTTGTTGCTTCTTAAGTTTCAAAACAAGGTGCAACATTTGTTTACTATCGGTAAGCGGGAATACTTATGGAAGTTCGAATCATTCAAACAAACTTTTATTACACACTAGCTGATGTCCGCGGGTGCGCCCGCGTGGATGTCGGAACTTGAAAAATTACCTATATACTAATACCTTTCTCGAGAACCATTCTATCCATTAGTGAAAACAGCATGAAAATTGGTGTAGTAATAAGTAGTTTTAGAGTTTATCGCAAACACGCGGCGCAGGACTTTGTTTTTAATTATGCATTATTATCTGAATTAAATAAATTGATTGATTGATAACAGTGTGCAGTCTGGTTTTGTGCACTATTGATGGGGAATGAGCTCGCCTCTTATTACAGGAGTAGCCTGCCTGTGTGGGTGTACTATTTTAAGTACACCGCTGTGTAACCCTTCGAGGATTACAGACGTGATGTTAGGTTATGTGTACAATTTTTTTTTTTTTTTGGGTGGATAATCATCAAATAACCCCTCCCGCTCTTGGGCAGAGCGAAAGGGAGTGTTAGACTTCTACTGACTAAAAACCACCCATGTTCCTTCTTAGCCCTTCATGTCGAGGCCGCGGTATCTCTTGCGAACAACCCGCCACCCCGACGGGGTTATGTGTATACCTTAGGGCTCGTTTACGGAGACGCGGGGCGTCGCGCAGCGCGTGCAGAAGGCTCGTCTCGAGCTTTTTTTATTTATTTACTGAGAGGCGCGTCCACCGCAACAAACGCTGCATTTTAAACTAACGAGCGAAAAATCGCTTCTCGTAAAATCGAGGTTTGAAATCGTTAACGTTTTCATACATCGCCATGTGTTTGAGTTAAAAACGCACAACGCGCCGCGCGACGCCCCGCGTGTCCGTAAATGAGGCCTTAGGGTTCTCTACTCTGCCTATCGGAGCTGCGGGTTGTTCGAAAGAGATACCGCGGCTTCGGCGCAAGGGCTAAGAAGGAACATGGGTAGTTTTAGTCAGTAAAAGTCTGACACTCCCTTCCGCTCTGCCCAAGAGCTGGAGGGGTTATTTATTGATATCCAAAAAAAAAAAAAGGGGGTCTCTACTCTAGTACTCTGCTTATCGGGGCTGTGGGTTGTTCGAAAAATAACCGCGGCCCCAGAACACAAAGGGCTAAGAAGGAACATAGGTGGTTTTTAGTCAATAGAAGTCTGACACTCACTTCCGTTCCGCCCATAGCGGGAGGAGTCATTTGATGATTACCAACCTACTAAAATAAAAAAGGGTCCTGTGCTCTGCTTAACCTTTCGGTGGTTACAGGCATGTGTATCATTAAAACTAGTATTTATTTCTTACTAACTAGGACCGTTTATTTCAATATCAATTAGACACCAACTTAAATACAGCTCTTAAATACCAATTAACTCATTCAAATTCGTATAAAAGCTCCTCTAACATGCGTCATACTACAGAAACAGGAACGAACTGAAGTAGACAATTTACCTAATTTATGTCTTAGCCGAAATTAATCTCGCTTCGACTATTAAGACGTCCGGGCAAATCCCTAGGGAGAGCCGGACAATGAAAGATGAAGGACTATAATAACTTTTATAAAGCAACATTGCGACTACTGTGCATGAGGTAGGCTTGATTCTCAGGCCGGGCAAAGATTGGAGTTTTCAATCAGGAATTTATCAGTAACAGCTACAAAGTCTGGATTTGTACCCGGTTGATGGTAATAGGCTCGCCCCACATTACATAGCACTTAAACATAACTGGCGAAATGTGGGTGTACTAATGGGTACAACTCTGCCTTACCCTTCGGGGATTACAGGCATGATGTTATTCGAGTAGCCACATCACAGTTGCGAAAACGGCCGGACGGCTCTTACATACATTTTTTCTGTGTAGGAACTTTAGTAGGAAACACAAAAAGTTCACGTAGTCCGATTGATCGGACTATGCGGTCGGACCACGTGGCCATGCCCGATATTTTCAGGTTTTCAGAATGATGTACTGAAAACTTGATAACCGTTTCTCTGTCGGTGTCCCTTCCACTCTGTAATTTCCCTATACAATCCCGGAATGGTTTTTATATTCCGAAATAACGCATTTAATCATAATCTCCATACGTAAAATGTTGTCTATATTTTCTCCCTTTCCTTCAACAGGTATGTGAAGTATACAAACTGCATAGAGAAACATTTCATCTCACAGTGGACTATGTGGACCGGTACCTGTCCAACACGGAAGATGTTCAGAAGGGCCGGTTGCAGCTTATAGGTAAAGCTCACACTCAATGGGGTCTCACCTCGCAGAAGATAACCTACAAAGCTTTTTAACAAGAGACCTCGGTAACGAAAACGTTTTCTTCCAGGAATCACGTGTCTATTCATAGCGGCGAAAGTCGAAGAAGTATACCCACCTAAAATCGGCGAGTTCGCATATGTCACAGACAGCGCGTGTACCACAGACGAAATACTCCTGGAGGAGCTACTCATCCTCAAGATTCTGTCGTGGAGCATCACGCCCATCACCATCAACAGCTGGCTCAATGTGTACATGCAACTTGCCAGCGAAGGCAGGAGTGCCAAGCGCAGGCTTCTCGGCGAAAGTGACTTAGGCGCGAACGCTCTCAGAGGGTACACGTTCGTGTTCCCGCAGTACTCATCGCTAGAATTTGTGATATGTGGACAATTGATAGACTTAGCAGTGTTAAATGTGGACGTGAACCTGTTCCCCTACAGTGCAGTCGCGGCCGCCGCGATAGGACACGCGTTCACCAAAGAACTCGCTATTAGGGTATCAGGTGAGTTCAACACTTTTGTTGTCAATAATATAATATGATGTAAGCTATAAGGAAGATCGCAAGTCGTAACATAAATAGCAATGTTTTTGCTAGCAACGCGTGGGTTGCGTATGATTCAGCAATTTGTCACTTCGGTTGCAAAAATATAATGTTACTATCAATCCTCGTAATCTAAGCCAAGCTAGTATAAAGGGTGTAAGAGTACTCTTAATGAAGCCGAAAGGCACTTGTTCTCCCCGTCACAGCGATATTTTTTTCGTTCTAGACAATACCTGGGAACCCCCTAGTTACGAAGATATTACTATTCAAAGCATCCATTAGCGCAATATTTTAAGAGTGCTACAATGAGTTTTACCGTAAAATGTGTTTTGTCACCCCTAAATAAAAGTCGTTCAATCATTTTAGCGTAGAGATACTTAGTTTGATGTACATAATGCTTAGTGACGACTTCGCGAAAGGGTCGTTTACACCCTGTATTTAACAGAGATAGTAAAGGTGTGTGTGTAATGCAGGTTACAGTTGGGACGCACTGGAGCCATGCTGGCGATGGCTGGCGCCATGCGTGGAGGTGGTGCGCGAGGCGGGCTCGGTGTGCGTGGTACGCAACGGGGACGGCGAGTTCATGCAGTGCGGCGGCGGCCTCGACCTTATCTGTCCCGACGTCAACCTGGACGAGAGTCACCGCATACAGTCGCACAATGTTACCCTCGACATGTTTGTGAGTATCCACTACCCGTAGTTTTAGCTTAGGTGCGTAATGCTCGCAATGTATATGCCCCGTGAACAACAGGAAATGCTTAGGATTCTAACAGGTCCTGCCAGGGTTGCGGAATTTGTTCGAAAGAGTTACCGCGGCCCTGGAACGCAAAAGGCTTTAGTAGGAACACAGATAGGTTATAGTCAGTAATTGTCTGACATTCCCATCTGCTCCGCCCAGAGCGGGAGGCGTCATTAGATGATTTCCCATCCATATAAAAGGATTGCAGCAGGTCGGTTGGTTTGGTTTTTCCTCAAGGGGAAATTGCGAGGCTTTAACTATGTATCAAGATACTTTTTGTCTCGAATGCTCTTCAGTAAAGACCAGTACAAGTTAACAAAGTAATTGCACATTGTATATTACGACTAGTATTACGATAAATTATTCGAAGTGGCAAAATAAGGCAGTAATATATTCGATGTGGCCAAGGGACAGGACCAACTAGATTAGAACTAACTGGGTCATGTGTTCAAATAAACAGGTACCCAATAGTGAACCCTATGTGAACTTGGCACCCGAATTTGGAAAAATTGTTTTTTTTTTATGGTTTTAAGGAAGATTTAATAATAATTTAAGGACTATATTTAGAGATACAGATTGTCAGATTAATATAATTTGCTATAAAGTTCTCATCACACAAAATAATACATAATTCCGAATACCGGAAGCTAATGACGTATCATTTCTTCACTCTACGCTCCATGTTTCCGAATACAAGTTATTATGAATGTGCATTATGAATTCGTTATCTAGAATATACTGTTTCTTGTCTTGATAATTTATCAAAATTACTCCTATAATACAATTGTTATCGATGCTCATATGACTGGTATGTATTTTGTTTGGTAGGATAAAGTTTACCAGATAATGGCTGAGCAGCAGTCGTCGACACAGACGGACACGGCATCGACGTCTCAAGACAGCTCACACATCTACCCGCCGACGCCGCCGCAGTCTGACCACAAGAGCCCGAAGACACCCACCAGCAAGACGCCGTCCGCGCGACAACCGTCGCCCACCTGCCAACTGTCGCCAGCGCGGCAAGAGTCGCCCGCACGGCAAGAGTCGCCCGCGCGGCAAGATGTGCGGCAAGATTCGCCCGTGCCCGAAGCGCGACGGCCATCCACCGAATGATCGCACACTTTACATTAAGGTGTGTTTATTGTTGTTTGTTATGTTCCGATACGGACAGTAAGTTGTTTTAAGAGCAGTGGTTTAATACTCTACTGATTAAGTTATATCTAAAATTGAGCTAGCGAGCTCCTGATTTATTATTGTGCTGTTTGCCATGAGCGCGTCTGTTTAGCTAAATTAATTGATTCCTTACGATGTGCTAAAATCTCACTCTGAAGGTTATTACGCTAATTGACTTTTGGTTAGGCTAAGTGTATATTTACAGAGATGTTATATTCTGCTATTTTTATAATATGCAGCTTTTTAGAAGAAAAAGAAACATACTGGAGCGTCACATATTAAATGTCGTAATATCATCGTGATGAAGTGTAAGACTAATATTTATTTGCATTATTTAGTAAACTATAAATTTGACATCAGTGAATGCGAATGAACGCATATATAAGTACATCAATAAGAAGAGGATAAAATATGAATAACTTTATCTATTACACATTGTCATCACAATGTGGACCACCAAGAATATAGGTTACGGACCAAATAAATGGATTTATGTAGAAACTTTGCTGATACACATTGTCATAAAATATTTATCAACTACTCTGTAGTGGCTACTTGCGACAAGCCGATTTGCAATGATTACTCTCAATTGAGTTTAGTTTTATCTAATAACCCGAGAGATACTAACGCGCGTGCGTATGTGAGCTGCTTAATAACATCACTAGGCACTAATGACGCGACTGCTGTGTGCATGACACTAACATTTCAATTGAGATACCATCCAGCAATTATAGACTTATGTATTTATAATATATTGTTTTAAAGTATCAATGAATTAGATCTGCAAAGGATATTGAAGATGCAAATGGCTTGGCTTGAATTCCTTTGAATTGGCAAAACAAAAATTTAACAATAAAAGTAAGTTCATAGTAGAGATCTACACTTAAAAGTACCAGGATTAAACTGGTACCATTTAGTTATAATAAGTATGTAAGTATTTAAGTCATTATAAAACATAATAAAATAGCTACAAAAATGGTTCTGGAATATAGAGATATTTGTAATGTAAAGGCACAATTTCTCAGACATTTTTATAATGCTATTAGGAAATCGATCTGTATATTCCAGCATCATTTTATTAGCTCGAAAAAAATGTTGTTCACACAACAAATAAAATTGTAAATAGTATATTGTTCCTACTTATGAAAAATTATAATATATCGATGGTTTTGGACTAACACTGGCTGTACGTCAGTTCATACTGCTTGAACATTCCATACAATTTGTTGTCACTAACACCATGTTTAAGTAGAGATGCTCCACCGTATTATTTTTAACGCAATTATTATATTTAGAACAAGTCCTCCCAATTCTTGTAACTTCTGCCTTATTTAAGGACCTAGTTTCCACGAAAGCGGAGCAGTGTGGATAAGTGTGATAAACGACAAATTAATTGGCTATTTGACTACTGTTAAAAATTCACGAAAATGTTATGTTATTTCAAAAAACTAACAGAAATAACACGATGTGTGAAAAAAGTAATAAAACTGATCAGAAAACTGCTTAGTTTTAACTGATTTTAAATGACGTGTTAGACAAACACAGCGCTATAGAAACGTGACGTCATATGTTACGTCACGGTTACGCGCGACAAGGATAGAAAGTGCCCACACCAAAAACTTCTAAAGCATGTAAAGTAACTGCTCCATTTTTTTATCGATATTATTACCTTTTTCACACATCGTGTTAGTTCTCTGAAATAATATAACATTTTCGTGAATTGTAAACAGTAGTCAAGTAGCCAATTGGTTGAAATCCACATCAACCACAATCGAATCTCTTACGCCTCTGCTCTTCTCCACTTTGGTGGGAACCCGGACTAAGGCTGTTTTCATGACAGCAGGAAGCAGCTATCGTATTTTATAGTATAGATCAACTATTGCTAAGTACACCATAATAAATTATCAACGTGGGCGCAAAATATAATATTTTTGTGTAAATAAAAATACGAATGCATTACAAAGAATCATTTTTCAATCAAAACTATACTCTGTATCTTTATCTAATTGGTTTACCACCCTATGACTGCTGGCATAACGAATATTTTTGTAAAATTACCGTTCGATTGTGCATTACACACTCACGAGTTACCAATCATTTTCTCTTATATCCTAATTATATTCTTGAGCATCCAAATCAAATGTCAAAATATTATAATAATATATAAATCTTTTATAAACTGCTCCTATTTCTTACAACTAAATTAGATGTATGCTTAGTCCTTGATTTTCTCGACATTTTGTATATAAATTGATGAATGTTATAATTTATTTCTAATTGATGATAAATGAACGGAAAACGTTCACGAGACTGATAACTAGTGCTTTGAGTCAACCTTTTTTTTAAATTGATGTAAAATTCTTATCTTATCATAGTACAATTTTCTGCGGCTTATTTTAACCAAAGACTGCTAAAAGGTTGGAAAAATCTGCTTTATATAATTCCTGTGTGGGCTGCTTTCGGCATACTTAGAAATGATAGCGTCTAGACTGGCCTATGAGCTTGTAGAGCATTGTCTAATGAACTGATTGCATGAACTTGTATAAATTGACATACAACATATTTTAGGTCTAAGTAGGTAACAGTGTTTTACTATTTGATGAGTCATTTCTAAGTTTACTGAAAGTATACCATACGGGAGTGACCTTGTCGACCCGGAATCTTATGTGGGAGACAGTCCCTACAAAAAATGCCTACTTAAAATATCATTGCAACACATAACACCGTTGCGAACATTTATAACTAAAAGTAAGCTGCTTTATAAGCACTTGTGACACAAAACGTTTTTTTCTTAACTCAACCTTTGTATAACCGTTATTTGACATACATTGTTTTGAAAGTATGTTTTATAGTGTACCTATAGAAAATACACTACACCAATTAATAGTAACTACTTACATTCACCCTATTAAACTTGCGATGCCTACAGTTGAATTAACTTTGCTTCCAAACCATCCATTTTTTAACCATCAATCTATTGATCACGATGGACGAACAAGCAGGTCGTGTATTGCGAAAATAATATTAATTATTGTTTTCCACAATGTTCTATTAAAACAATGGCATGATTCATTTCTTCGTATGCATATCAACTGTGATTTATTTTCAAAGATAAACTTAATCAAGACTCCCACTGTCCATCTAACTGAATCTAACTTTTTCACTTGATGACAACTTTAATATATATAGAAAATATTAAATTAATCTGTTGTACAAATCGTATGCACCATATTTTATGGATATATTGTATTTTTATAAATAATATATAATATTGTACAGTGTACCTAACTCCAATAGAACCGGGTATTGTTCGTTATAGTAAAATTCAATGTAGAATTAAGTTCAACGATTACGCTTATCCACTAAGGCAATGCTGGCCTTATAAATAAGACTTAGATTTGTTACTTTATAATAAAATAATTTAATATTATATCCTTACTAGAAAATGATTAGAATGTTTAGATATAAGTTATTTTTATATCAATTTATTGAAGTTAATATAAAAGGTACCTAATTGTAAATGAAACAATAATATAGTATCCAAGATTTCATAGCATGCGATCTCATGTCATGGATAATACAAGTAGATCAGATGTTATTTGTGCAATACTGCATCAATCACATTTTTGTATGTACAGTCAATTCACGGCGATAGTATTAAATAAATGGTGTTGATTATTTATTGAAAATGTTTTATTTTCCATATCAAATAGTAATTTCACTTACAAAACAGTATACAAATAATTAACGATGTAACATTGTGAAGGTACCCTTACATACGATTTGGTTACTCTTTCACTAACAATCACGTCAAGATAATATAATCCCCGTCGGGATTATGAATATAAAATGCTTACGTGAATACGTACTACGGGCGTGGGTCTGCCATTCTGTAACAAAATTGAGATAGACTCAGATCAATGTTTCAATCTTTAATTTCTGCTGGTTTACAACAATTTAGCTGTATAGCATAATCCTGGATAGTAAAACTGTGTGAACTGCGACTATCTTATTAGTTCAGGAAAATAACAACAGTAGCATTTCTATTCCTATTGTCCGTCTATAAACAATAATTTGTCCATTGTAATATAAATATGCACAAGCGACTCTTGGTATGGGCAATAGGGGATCGGACTAAGTCAAAAAAACATTATTCTAATTAGTTCGTCAGTTAGATTATCGAAAAATATTGGATACGAGTTTTTTGTTTTATCAAATTATTCAAAATTGACGAAGATAAAACGCGTCAAAGATCATGAGTGGGGGGTTGTGGCGTCATTTGTAGGTAATAAATGTACTGACATGTGACGTTTTCGAGGAGTTCACGAGTTTTAGAAGCACTGTATCGTCTTCATTTTTTGTTTATGTGAAAAAACAAAAAATATGTGTTCAAAATTTTTTGGAAATCTACCTGACGGACTTATTAGTTTTTATTTGTCCGATGCCCTATTGGGCAAGTGTTGAGAAGGGATGAATCGCATGTGACTATAAATGTGGATGGATAGAGAGGGAGAGGAAGACCAAAGAAAAGATGGATGAAGTGTGTGAGGAGTGATATGAAGGAAAAATAAAAATAAATGATAGTGTGACGACTGACAGGGTAGAATGGAATAAAAAACTAGTTGCGCTTGCGCCGACCCCTAACAACATGGGATAAGGGCAGGAAGATGATGATGTAATATATTGATATTACATCACTACTACGATTTTTATGCTTGTGCATATTGATGCACAAGCATAAAAATCATAGTATAATGACGAGCTTACAAATACAGGTCTCTACCAGACACGACACCCGTCTTTTAAAGGCGATCCTCCCATTTCTATGGAGGAGGAACATTATCACACTACTGTTATAAAATATGCGAAAGTGTGTATGTTTCTTACTCTTTCACGCTGAAATGCTTTGTCAGATAGACTATGACCTGAAGCAACACTAATATTTAATTTCAGGAACGAAAATTAACGACTAGTCAAAATTAAACGCAAGCCAGCAAAAGCACTTGCTTTTCAATGACTTATCAAAAGCCAATCACAGGACTTGGTTAGCGCTTGTTTTAACAACTGGGCCTCAGGCCTGTTAAAATCGAATCTGCCGCGGGCGAAGCTAGTTTTCCCAAGAACTCACCGATGTATGCTAATGTTAGGTCCGGAGGTGACGGTGGAGGTGTCCTGCGGCGTCAGGAACACGAACTGGCGACTCGTCTTGCCCAGCGCGTGGTCTATCAGCAGGTCCATCACTACCTTACGGTTCACGTTGTCCTGTAACAATACTGCTTTGGAATACTTGCTGTCACAGAGACGAGATGAGTAGATGGTGGTCCCACCCGTGCGCGTACGGGTCCGCTATTTAGTGGAACTGTATTTGAGCTTGATCACATTTCCTGAATTGTTTTATTAAAAAGTTGGGTACTGTTACCTTACGGAATAATAGGGTAGTTAACTAAAAAAATCTAATTAGTCCGTCAGATAGATTTCCAAAAAATATTGGACCCGTATTTTTTTTTTTCACGTAAACAAACAATGAAGATTATACAGTGCTTTAAAAACTCGTGTGACGTCATATTCTAAGACATTAGTATGACATTTTTTTACCGGTGAGTGACGTCACGACCCTCCACTCAAATCTGACGCGTTTTATCTTCGTCAGTTTTTATTGATTTGATAAAACAAAAAATACGTATCCAATATTTTTCGATAATCTAACAGACGGACTAATTAGAATCATATTTTTTAGTCAGTAAACATCCCTATTCATCGTTGCTAACATTAAATTAGCGAACATTGCTAAGTACAAAAAAGTAAGTTTGGCGTGTAAGGGACGGTACCATGCCACTCATGCCAGGGTTGCGATTTTTTTTTATATAGTCACCGCCGTCTTGAAATACAAAGGGCATTGGGAAGAACACGGATGGGTTTTAGCCAGTAAGAATGACACTCTGCCTCGAGCAGGAGGAGTCATTTAATAATTTCCCATCAAAAGAAATGGAACTCAAATGGAGTTGGGCGGTACACCTAGCAAGACGCGGTGATGACAGGTGGAGTAAAGCTGTGACCGAGTGGCGTCCAAGGACTGGAAAAAGAAGTGTTGGTCGTCCGGCGGCGAGATGGGCAGACGACTTTGTTGCTATCGCGGGAATATCAAAAAGCAAGCAAGCAGAAAGCAAGTTGGCTTTCAAAAGAAAAGTTCGGAAATACTTTTTGAAATCGGACTGAATTGCTTTCAATCACGTCACTAGTCTTAGTAGGTAATTATAATAAAATTTCTCGTTTTTTTTTTCTGTATGTATTAAAATATCTATTAGTTTATTTAATTCTATCTGTATATATATGTACCTGTTTATGTATTATGTTTACAAAATGGATTTATCCTTAGTATTATTATTTTTTTGTACTCTGTACTCTACCACAGTGCTGTCCTGTTTGACCCAAAGGTTGACTGGTAGAGAATGCCTTGTGGCATTAAGTCCGCCTATGCACCACTTTTGTACATGAAGTTTAAATAAATAAATATCTTACATGAGGCTGGCACAAGAATGTGGTGCTTGGCACAAACAAAGAGAGGTCTATACTCAGCAGTGGGTGAAGTCGGGCTGTTGATGATGATGATGGTGATGAAAAAAATAAAAGCCACTAACCATAAAGACATCAAACTCGTCCATGAAGCAGAAGGGCAGGTTGACGCAGTTCCAGAGCGCCATGATGAAGGCCACGGTGGAGTAGGAGCGCTCTCCGCCCGACAGCGACGACGTACTGGCGGCCACGCGCTGCGCGCTGCTGTCGCGGCCGGAGCACTGGATCTCCAGCGTGCCTACTTGGTGGTTTATGTCCATGTTACCCTGGCGACACACCACTATCATTAACATTATATACTCTAACTGCCGCACTCAGAGAGCTTTAATGATTACTTAGGCCATCACTAAGTAAAGGTTTTGACAGTTTTGTCATACAAAAGTATGTCAAATCTTTACTAAGTGACGGCTTAAGTAATCATTAAATATCTCTGAGTACCGCAGTAAGACTTACATAAATATAGTTGCTATTTAAAGAGCAACAAAATCCCTCAATAAATTAATGTGCTATGCTGCCTTACTACAACTATGTTAGGGTCGGCTTCCAGGCTAACCGGATGCAGCTAAATATCAGTATTTTAAATGGAGCGACTGTCTATCTGACTACCACAACACAATTAGTACTGTGGTAATACTGGTTGTCAGGGCAACAAAGGGGTTGTTAGGACTTCTGGATTTGGTGACGCGTTTTGGCTGTAGCTGCTACAATGGAATTTATAAAAACCGGTATCATTTGGCGACTGTAAAAGATGGCGGTGTTTAGCTATGAAACAATAAATCTGCATTTTTTATTATTGTCTGGTTTCTTCAGGCTAAAATAAATATAATATATAAAATTAAATTTTCATTAAAAAAAGGATTATGATATAACATCTTACCGAGTAGCCTCTCAGAAGAAGCACGGATTGAAAGCTGACCTCGACTTTTCTTGCAATCTCAACCTGTATCCTGTAGCAAAGTTTCAGGTGAGCCTTCACTATGGTCGTCGTCTGTAAATAATATGTAAAATCAAAATCAAATCATTTGTAGCTTTGCAAACGTGGGTAATAAGGACATGGACATTCTTTTTGATTAAGGTTCTACATATATAAGCGTCACAATATGGTGTCGTTATGTAGCGTGTCAGAGTCATAAACAATATCGCTTGTCGGTAGAGCAAGTGTGGTGAGGCGAAGGAAATTGCTTCTCATTGTGAACGTAAATTAACGTCTGAGGATTACATCCTCAGGAACTACTAGTTGGAATTGAAAAAATATTTTTGTGTTGATAGTCCATTTATCGAGGAAGGCTTTAGGCTATATTTCACGCGGACGAAGTCAGAAAAAGCGTAATTCGAATATTTTAGTACTAGCGTCGTAGCATCGGGGACTGCTTAGTACAATACAAGCAGATAAGATACACACAGACAGTGACAAACAAAGCGGTCCCCCGAAGCGACGACAGCGGTGAACTCAACAGGCGATCACGAGCCATGAACTCATCCGAAGTTAGCCGAACGAAGCACGACATTAGGGTAGTTGACTAAAAATTCTAATTAGTTCGTCAGGTAGATTTCCAAAAAATTGGACACGTATTTTTTTCTTTTTTCACGTAAGCAATAAATGAATATAAATACAGTGCTTCGAAAAGTCGCGCGATGTCACAGTTTGGTACATTTTTTACCAGAAAGTGACGTCACCAGCCCCCACTCACGATCTTTGACACGTTTTATTTTCGTAAATTTTTATTAATTTGATAAAACAAAAAACACGTATCCAATATTTTTCGATTATCTAACAGCCGGACTAAACAGAATCATATTTTTTTAGTCAGTCAACTACCCTATTGGCGAATACCAAGTTTCGACGAGGCCGAAGTTTCAGATAATAATTGGCCGAAACCGAAATTTGACTACTTGGCCGTAACCGAACCTTCGGTCCGTCAGTAGTCAAAATCACATTCAAAGCATTTATTTCGAGTAGACTAGGTACAGGCACTTTTGAATTGTCGTAACAAATACAAAATAGAAATAGCTACAGTCCCGTCACAAGGCATGATACCAAACGTACCTCAGACGTAGCGAGAAATTCCATGGAAGTGTCCATGGAGTTTCTAGCCCGTTTGCAGTCTTTTAAATCTGAATATTGTTACAAAACCGTTCTCATTCATGTTGCGATGGTACATGATATGAGAACGATGTAGTTTAGTTTCACTGGTGAAATTCATCCTAAGCTAACATGAGTACACTTACGTCTTCGATAAGTCTGTCCAGCCGCTGCAGCGCTTCTCTGGTGTATCGCGACGTATTTGCGATCGACGGCCAGCAGTTTGTCATTAAAAAAGGTCACCTTATTTAACAGTGCACTTACGTCTTCGATAAGTTTATCAAGCCGCTGCAGCGCTTCTCTAGTGTGTCGGTACTTGCGCTCGACGGCCAGCAGTTTGTCCTTGACCTCGTCTACCGTGAACCCGTCGCAGCGGATCGAGCTCAGCTTCAAGATCACCTTGTTCAGCTCGTTCGACACTATCGCCTTGTCTCTGTGGAACAATCGGGTTGTGAAACTCTTTTTTTGTATTTTTTATTATGAAATACGATTAAATTGAATATTAATTTCAGTTGAAATTCAAAGTTGTTCAATTTAAAAAACCGGCCAAGTGCAAGTTTGACTCGCGCATGAAGTGTGTCAACTTTAATTTTTATTATTTGTACAGTGGCAACAGAAATACACATTCTGTGAAAACAACTATCCACCTATTGCGGATCACGAGATACAGCCCGGTGACAGACAGACAAGACGGACAGCGGAGGTTTAGTAATAGGGTCCCGTTGGTTACTTTTTGGGTACGGAACCTTAAAAAGTATGAGTACAACATACCCCTACAGTGTACCGTGCTTTCCCAGGTACGAAGGAAACTCGGTATGTTATGGGTGGTCATCCACCGACCAACGTAGGCAAGCGCGGCTTAACCTGTAGTTCAACCTGCGCGGCTGTACTTATTTAGCTCCTCTTAGAAAAACTACATGAATAAGAGATATTTTAAGCGTCACGTGTTCGCCTGAGCTGCGATTGTTCGAAAGGTATCTCTTTCTCCGCGGCTCCAGACATAAAAGCCTAAGAAGGAACATGGGTGGTTTTTAGTCAGTAGAAGTCTGACACTCCCTACCGCTTGACCCAGAGTGCGAGGAGTCATTTGATGATTTCCCAACCTGCAAAATTAAATATAAAATCACGTGATTACGACTCACCTAGGATTCTGCACTCTCGCACACACTTTTTCCGCCTCTTCAATCTTCTGTTGTACGACGGTGTGCTTCTGTTCGAGAATGGCCTGCACTTGCGTTATCTTGAGGTTGCCCTCTCGCAGACGTGTCTCGTGCGTCTTGCGTACCGTCACGCCTTGGTCCAGCTTCAGCTGCTCTTGGTCGATCTCTTCCTACATGATTGAGATAGAAGGTTTTAAACTGACATGGTCTCTAATATTACTCCCTTCATTTATTTTTAACAAATTTTGTAATTTTTTTAATATTTCTTACATCATCATCATCATTCTCTTGCCCTTATCCCAATTCATTTGGGGTCGGCGCAGCATGTCTTCTTCCATACTTATCAGTTTCTCATCATCTCAACAATAAAAATCATTTAAACAATTGTAGCCCACCGGTATCGGGAACAGGTTCCAAGCTATCGGTGGTCAGGTTTCCAGAGGAAGGAACCTCCTAACAACACGAGCCATACGTGTAAGGTCCCTTGATCCAGCTGCCTAACGAGAGCCCTCTCAGATGTTGGTCGAGGCTTTTGGCAATTAAGCCATTGGCTGATACGACTGTCTCACAATGATCGCTAAGTTCACACACACAACACAAGAACACACAAGTGTTCAGTACACAAGTACCGGAAAAAGTTCGCAAGTGGACACAGTGAGTTTCGTGTGTCGGGAACAGAATCGAGTTGTGAGTGACAGTGGTAGTGGTACCGAACGCGAACGTAAAAAATGAACAAGAAAGAGTGTAAACCGTTTTGTCTGCTCATAAACATCCACCCGCAATAACTTCAGTTTATCCGTGATCATGGTGCTTGTAACAGCGCTGAAATATCGGAAACACGAAACAAATAGTAAACATGGTAAATATTCCGTTACAAGTGTTAATAATAATTTCCGATTGAGGTTACAACATCACGATTACAAAGAGTAGGCAGAAGTGATTGGTATGCAAACATTTTGTATTCTACGGTACCTACTTATGTTTATTTTTAACAATACCACGAAATGTTTGTACCTATGTGTGGTAATCGGTAAACACATATTTGTTTTATATTTCAAGTTAATTTAAAACATCTTAACTTTTATGTGTTATCCACCTACTTTCTCTTTTTGTGCTTTCTATGTGAATATACCAAGATTATGTTTAGACCTTAAAAGAGACTATGACAGCCGAGTTTGTTTCGGATGTTTTTTCTCAGAGCAGTCAGGTACGGAACACCGGCTGTGTTTGTAAAAACCTATTTGCAAAATAAACATCATTTATGTAACGCGTCGTGTTTTAACTCTAATAAATGTGTTTCTTAGTACAAGACCATCACTACATAGTATAAAACAAAGTCGCTTTCTCTGTCCCTATATCCCTATGTATGCTTAAATCTTTAAAACTACGCAACGGATTTTGAAGCGGTTTTTTTTAATAGATAAAGAGATTCAAGAGGAAGGTTTTAGTGTATAATTTGACCGACATCCCCGCGGGTGAAGCCGCGGAAATCAGCTAGTCTATATATATAAAAATGAAACCCGTTTTCCGTTGTCACGACTTGGCATGAAAACGGCTTGACCGATTTGGCTGTTTTTTTTTTTTAAATGTTCGTTGAAGTTCAAGGATGGTTCTTACGGCGAGAAAAATTCGAATAATGGCCGGAAAAGCCCTAAAAACAGCCCTTTTCTTTTTCCCATACAAACGTTTTCTAACTAAAACGTAAAATCAATTTGAGCTTTAATACCGTACCCATAAAGTTCAAGTGTTAGTGGAGAGGTTCCGGGAAGGCAAAACAATTGAGTGACGTTCAGTTGTTCAGTCAACGAATGACAACTTCAAACAGACCATACGACATTATCACAATAATCACAAATAATTACTGTTTCTTTCCCAATAGAAAAACGATTTTTCAAATGGTGTTTGCGTATAATATAAAAATTAATTGCTGTTCGTTAGTCTCGCTAAAACTCGAGAACGGCTGGACCGATTTGGCTAATTATAGTGTTGAATTATTCGTGGAAGTCCAGGGAAGGTTTTAAAGGTGAGAAAGTGGTAGGTAGGTAGGCAGGGTAGTAGGTAGAGTAGTAGGTAGAGTAGTAGGTAGAGTAGTAGGTAGAGTAGTAGGTAGGGTAGTAAGTAGGATAGTAGAGTAGGTAGGGTAGTCGGTAGAGTAGTAGGTAGGGTAGTAAGTAGGTAGGGTAGTAGGTAGGTCGGGTAGTAGGTAGGTAGGTAGGGTAGTAGGTAGGTAGGTAGGGTAGTAGGTAGGTAGGTAGGGTAGTAGGTAGGTAGGGTAAGTAGATAGGTAGGGTAGTCGGTAGGTAGGGTAGTAGGTAGGTAGGGTAGTAGGTAGGTAGGGTAGTAGGTAGGTAGGGTAGGAGGTAGTAGGTAGGTAGGTAGTTGGTACACAGGCAGGTAGTAGGTAGGAAAAAGGGCATTGCAACGCATGCCGGGAACAGCTAGTTATTTATAAAATGAACTCACCCTCAAGGTTCTACACGCGGTGTTAAGTCCTGCTAGTTCCTTTTTACATTTCTTCATGGTGACGTCATACTCGTCCAGCTTCTTTCGGAACACCTCATCCTTGCTGGCCAGCTCGTCCACTTGCTTCTGCAGACTGCTCAGCTTCTCTTTGGATATATTCAACTCGTCAACCTGTAGGGAAGGGCAAAGCCCGATTAAATTATGGTAAAATAAAATCTTGATTTATTTTTTTGTCACCGAAGTGGGCATGTTTTTTGTTTTGCGTCGTACGGTGTGAGGTGTCATTGGATAGGTCGTTGAAAACTGTTGCGAGTGTCTAAAAATCACGGTTTTCAAGCAACGTTATAGCATAAGAATCTTGTATAAAAAAAAACTCGTGTTTCTTGCGTTGAACTTTGACCTCCAATAGCTCCACTACTATAAGGGGGCTGTCCATTAATCACGTGAGGTTCAAAGGGGGGGGGGTTCGGCAAAAATCACGAAATATCGCAAGGGGGGAGGGGGGTATAGTAAGATATCACGTTTATTTTTTCTTCTTATTTATTTTTTCGTCAAACGCGAGATTTCTAAACCTAAAAGCGGCGGCTGGTCGTAATTTTCTAGAATAGGATTAGATTATACTTTATACCGGTATTTAAAAATAATATTATAAAAAATTTAAGATTCTTTGTAGGTACTAAAAAATACACGTGATTTTTGGTGGGGGGAAGTCTTAAACCTCACCACGTATCATCCAGGGGGAGGGTTTAAAAAATGATAAAAAAACATCACGTGATTTTTGGTGGGGGGAAGTCTTAAACCTCACCACGTATCATCCAGGGGGAGGGTTTAAAAAATGATAAAAAAACATCACGTGATTAATGGACAGCCCAAGGTCCCAGTAAGGGTCCAGAACAAAAAAATATCGCAATACCAAGTGCCTTTCAGGGTCGTTAAGGTTTTTTTTACAACCAATTTGTATAGACCGATAATTAATCAGAAAAAAAGTGGGAGTTAAACTGTCTGGACTATTTTCGTTTTATACTCAGGTAACACTATTCACAAAATCCAAAATCCGCAAAGACCGCACAACTGTGTATTTGAAATAAATGCTATTAGTTTAAGCTAGTTAGTTCCATACCAGCACGGCATGCTGCGGCGCCTGTTGCTGTTCCAGCGCTTCAGCAGCTTCGCGCGCCGCTTCATCCTTCTGGTGTCGTTCGGCCAGCAGCGCTTGCAGCGCTCGGCTGGCGGCGCGCTCGGCCACGCTCGCTTGCTTCGCTTCCTGGTTCAACAGCTCCGCTCGAGCTTCGACTTCTTGAAGTGCAGCTTCAGCTTCTCTTATCTCTGCTACTACTTGCCTGTTTAATGATGATAATATATAGTAGTAAAATGATGTCATTTGGTTCGTGCTGAGTTAAGGTTAATGCACAAATAAGCACAGTTACGGTATCGTTTCAGCTTTTTTCGGCATCGAGTCGGAATCAGTATTTTTGGAACGAAGTTCATTATCGCGCGTTGCGAAAGGGGGCTAGACGGAAAAAATTAAGACCAAAAGTTGTAACGACACTTTTTGCTATAGTTGTAAGCCATGCGGCGTGCGCGCGTGTGTCTCTGTCTGTCTCTCTCTCTCTCTCTCTCTCCCATAGAAAGTAAGCCAGTTATTTTTCGAACTTCGTTCCATCCGGGTGTCCCTTGACACCTCTCAAGTTTTTTTATTATTATATCATGTAATCAGTCCTTTTCACTATGAGCAGATGTGTAACATTCCCCAGTAGGAACATCCTCCATATTAATATTTTGGCTTAGTCAACGAAGCCGAGGTATTATAACGTTCTTCGCCTTTTTAGGACATATGATTGGAATCAACTAAAATTAAAATAAATTCGGGTAAGTTATATGCCCGTGGCTAGAGGCCTTAAACTCAAGGCATGCACAGCATTTGTCCGGTTAAGCAGTAGCTAGCCTACGGGGCTAAACTGCGAGATGCCAAATAAAAAAAAGGCAATCCGGTGCAGTTTGTTTGTTTGTTTTTAAAACGTTGCCCCACACTAGGAATTTCTCATGTATCGTGGGTGCGTTCACAAACATTTAAACTCCCATACACAAATATCCAGACCCGGAACAACTATCGATAGGCCAAACAAATATTATTTTCGTGCGGGGATCGAACCCGCGACACGTAGCGCGGCAGTCAACTTCTTGAGCCACTGCGTCAACCGTGCAGTGCAGTGCTTATAAGTCTGCTATTGTTCTTTGTATACTGACTTCTTCCTCTCAGCAGTGCTGAGATGCAGCAGGCCGGAGCTATGTCCGGCGCCGCCGTAGCTGCGGTAGTTGGGCGCGGGGTAGTACTCCGAAGAGTCCAGGGTCACTATCCTGGAGCAGTTCTCTGGAACGTTCTCTTCGTTGTCCGACAGACGAACTGCGTCCTCTGTAGAATCATTATGATGAGATTTACTGGCGATTCAAAACCTACGCTGCGAAGTCAGTCTTACGAGACGAAACATAAGGTTGAAAATTGAAGTGAGTAGTGATATCAGTTTTGATATCATATGGATACTCAAACACTATCTATTTCATTCAATTATGATGTTCGCTCCAAGGTTAAAGGCTCTTGAATATTATTGCAAGGAAGGTTGTTGACAAACAATTTTATTTTATTATATTAAAAACAAGATGGGTGATCTTTTGGAGCGTCCAACGCCTAGTTTAAATTTTGGCCGCGCGCTAAATGATTTGTGCACATCGACAAGCAATAGAAAAAACAAGTAATAGTCGCAAGGACATGATGTGCATTCAAACCCAAAAATACATTAAAACAAACTAATATGTAAAAAAAACAAAAGAATGGAATAAAAAAGTTGGTCGTAACTGCAACAAGTACGTTATTTCTCACCATGATGCTGTGCTATAGGAGCAATACATAACTATTTTTTTGCTCATAAAGTGGCTCTAATTTCACCGCAATTAGGCATATAATGACACCTGTAATCAAACTGTGAATTTTTCATTACCATTATTCACAAGTGAGTTATAGGTTTTTTTTTTAATTTTTTTGGTTGAGTTGCTTCTTAAAAAAGTTTCGATACTAAAAAGATTGTGTTCAATACTACAAATAAATTAATGTACCTATTCCTTGCGCATTTCATGCAACTTCGAATTTAAATAGATAAGTTCAACTTGTATTTACGTTTTTAATAAATAAAACTTTTGTTTTCTCTGTAATAAAGAAACCTCATGCTTTTAGTCGATCGCCATTGTTAGATGCGCGCGCAGGAAAACTGATTATTTTTTCCCGCTATGGCGAAATCTTTTTTACAAGTCATTTTAACTGTTGAAAATGTATTTTTTTGTGTTATTTTCTTCACAAGTGTGTTGAAAAACGTCGTATGATACACCTGTGTATTGATGATTACCGTCCTCGGCTCTCTTAAGACCCTCTCACCTGCCGGCTCGGGTCTCAATGGCACCTCAGCGGTAATCACCAACGTTACACACTTATACCATAATGTACTAATAACAATAAAACAACCAATAAAAAAACAATACACACGTCAATTGTCTAGGAATCAAGTACATTTTTAACTATAAAAAAAATTCAAGTAATATAAACTAAATCTAGTATCCCAGACTGGTTTCTTACTTTAATTCTTATGTTTCAGTTAACAATTTATCCCTATAATTCGTAAATATTAAGATGATGATTTGATGAGAATATTATTTTTTGCTAATTGTGGGCCTTGAAGCTAATTTAATATCCTGAATTAAATGGAAAAAATAAGGGTTTTAAAATATGTCCGCAAGAAAAAGAATAAAAAGCTACAGTTGTCACATACCATGATCCGGAACAAGCAGTACCCTCTCCATGCCCACGTTGTCAATGAGGAAGTTGGCGACGACGGGGTCGTGCACGTCCAGCGAGTCCAGCGCGGACAGCCACGCGCCCGCGCGCACGCGCGAGCCGCGCACGTCGTGCGTGCGCGCCAGGAACTTGCTGCACGTCACGCTGGGCTTGGCGCGGGACCCGTATACCTGTGCACTCACAGTGGTGACAACACGATCTAACGATGATTTCATTATGACCCCAATTTCGAACGCAATGAGTTCGGTAATTGTCCCAATGCATCGTACTATGTATAGTCGAACAAACTATTTGGTATACAAGCAAAAAAAGATAGAATTCTAGTACACTACACTGACAATAATTGATTGCAAATTTGTTCAATCAAGCGTTTTACATTGAAAGACTGATTTCAAAAGCTGTATCGTGTTATCTTAAAAGTAAATGTAAGTTAACTGGCTGTATACCAAATACCTTGTTCAACCTTACCTTGTACTATGCGGATATGGATAATACAGTATCCTGTGCGCCATCATCATTTCAGTCGAAAAATGCCCACTGCTAGACATAGACCTCCTCATCATCTCAACAGTCACCTCATTTCTAGCCATATTATCCTTCACACAGTCCATCCAACATTGTCTCTTATAGCCATCTCCATTCATACTCACATTTTCCTCAATCGCTCACATCACATGTACATCACCACGATAACCGATTAAATTGTCAGTCACCGGCGCCACTTTCAGCCTTCCTCTTATATACTCACTAGCTGACCCATGCAACTTCGTCTGCGTCACCCCCCAACTGTCCCCACATTGACCAGTCCCCCAACCTTTACCAGGTTAACGTTCTACTTAGTGAGAGTTCTTCCAACGCAACGTCTTCCGGTTCTCTAGAACTTTTCAGCCCCCTTTCGGATATAAACTCTGCAAGCAATGCGCCCTGCCCACTGCCTCTTTATTTTACTACAGGGTGTAAATCAACCCATCGTCACACAGCCGTTAACCAAGCATTCTGTATATTGTATACTGTGCTATTGGATGCTTTGAATAGTGAACGGGTCATGGAGGTAATTTAAGTAAAATTATAACCTGCAAAACTAGTCTTTACAAAAACAGCTGTGAAAAATTTGGAACTTTGACCTCCAATATCTCCGTAACTAGGGGGTTCCCAGGTATGGTCTAGAACAAAAAAATGATCGCAATGGTGGGGAGAACAAGTGCCCTCAGTTTGCGTTAAGGGCACTTTTACACCCTATATACCAATTCAGACTCGATCATGTAAGGAAACTCCGAGCATAGCCCTCTCCATTGCCCTTATTTTTTTTTTTGGCGGGTGGAAAATCGTCAAATAACCCCTCCCGCTCTTGGGCAGAGCGAAAGGGAGTGTCAGACTTCTACTGACTAAAAACCACCCATGTTCCTTCTTAGCCCTTTATGTCGAGGCCGCGGTATCTCTTGCGAACAACCCGCAGCCCCGACGGGCTCTCCATTGCTCTTTGGGTGACTTTAAGCACTTCCTAGTGTGGGGCCACGTTTTTTAAAAAAAAAAAAAAAAAGTTTAAAAAAAGTTCTGAGGAGGCCCATAAATTATGACCAACACACAACACTGTCATAGACACTGCAGTAAGATGGAGTCGGTTCAAGTTGAGTTGGGTCTTTTGACTAAATGTAACGTTGCAACAACTATTAAATTAGATTATCGTTTGTATTAACATCGATATATTATAAACGTTGTACGTTTTTACAAACATAGTATTTTGGAAGCCAAATAGGTTCTATATCAAAGTAGTTATTCTAGCACGGCTCTCGTCCGCTTCGGTCTAGCATAACCATCCTTAACTAGCAAAACGAACCTTGTCCATCAACTGGAACAGTTTCCTGTAGTCATCGGTCGTGTTGACACAGAAGGCTCGGATGTTTCCGCCTATGATGTGCTCCAGAGCGCCGCCCCACTTCTTCTCCTTCACTTTTAGATAAGCGCCTGCCAAATATTTATTTAATAATAATATATTTTATTTAATTTGACAACATTGGTCCAATGGTTATTACACAAACAAACTTATCAACTAAGTGTTAGTATTTATAAACTAAGTAGGTACACATAATTATTTATCACTGCCGCACGAGCAACCGGACACAGTGCCTCAAAATCGGTGCATCGTACTGTTCAGCTAGGGTTATCAAAATACTGTTGCGGCTAGCCCTCATTCTGCCTATTAAGGATGCGGTCTTCTTCCTTATCTTATCTTATATATATAAAAATGAAACCCGTTTTCCGTTGTCACGACTTGGCATGAAAACGGCTTGACCGATTTGGCTGATTTTTTTTTTTAAATGTTCTTTGAAGTTCAAGGATGGTTCTTACGGCGAGAAAAAATCGAATAATGGCCGGAAAAGCCCTAAAAACAGCCCTTTTCTTTTTCCCATACAAACGTTTTCTAACTAAAACGTAAAATCAATTTGAGCTTTAATACCGTACCCATAAAGTTCAAGTGTTAGTGGAGAGGTTCCGGGAAGGCAAAACAATTGAGTGACGTTCAGTTGTTCAGTCAACGAATGACAACTTGAAACAGACCATACGACATTATCACAATAATCACAAATAATTACTGTTTCTTTCCCAATAGAAAAACGATTTTTCAAATGGTGTTTGCGTATAATATAAAAATTAATTGCTGTTAGTTAGTCGCGCTAGAACTAGAGAACGGGTAGACCGATTTGTCTAATTTTGGTTTTGAAACATTTGTGGCAGTCCAGAGAAGGTGAGAAATTAGTAGTATGTAGGTAGGTAGGTAATAGGTAGGTGGTAGGTAGTTGGTACGTAGGCAGGTAAAAGGGCATTACAGCTATATTATATAAAAATGAATAGCTGTTCGTTAGTCTCGCTAAAACTCGAGAACGGCTGGACCGATTTGGCTAATTATAGTGTTGAATTATTAGTGGAAGTCCAGGGAAGGTTTAAAAGGTCAGAAAGTGGTAGGTAGGTAGGCAGGGTAGTAGGTAGAGTAGTAGGTAGGGTAGTAAGTAGGATAGTAGAGTAGGTAGGGTAGTCGGTAGAGTAGTAGGTAGGGTAGTAAGTAGGTAGGGTAGTAGGTAGGTCGGGTAGTAGGTAGGTAGGGTAGTAGGTAGGTAGGGTAGTAGGTAGGTAGGGTAGTAGGTAGGTAGGGTAGTAGGTAGGTGGGGTAGTAGGTAGGTAGGTAGGGTAGTAGGTAGGTAGGTAGTTGGTACACAGGCAGGTAGTAGGTAGGAAAAAGGGCATTGCAACGCATGCCGGGAACAGCTAGTAACAGCATAAAAGTCGTCAGTTCGTGCCACCGCAAACATGCTTGACGCACTGCAGAACCTGGGCAACCGCAACAGTACCCTGAAGCCGTTATTATATTGTACACGCAGAGCATCTAAACTAATCTAGAGCCTTCCGCGTGTAGCTTACCCACAAACTGCTTGTGTCAAACTATTATGCATCATATAAACTTACAGAGGGAAACTGAACACCTCACACTGTTAAAGGCTAGATGATTCAGATACTCAAAACTTGATATTAAAAATGTGATACGTGTGAAATTCACGCAAAAATTGGGCACGCACATCCTCGAGCACACGCGAAGACATTCTGAATATATGCATCGAATTTTATACTTTTCAGAGCCTGAATGAGAGACTGTTCGAACGACATACCGTGGCCCCGGAACATAAAGGGCTAAGAAAGAACATGGGTGGTTTTTAGTCAGTAGAAGTCTGACACTCCCTTCCGGTCCACCAAAAGCGGGAGGGATCATTTGATGATTTCCCAATCACCAAAAATAAAGTCCTTTATTCATTGACATAAAAAAGTGCGCGAAGATGTTTCCGCTTAGTGGAAACTGTGGGGTTACCATGAAGTCTTAAAGCAGAATTATTTTAATCTTATTCTAGTGTTAGCGATAGAGCTATACAGGGTGTGTAGCGCCATCTCATTTCCGCACAGATCATCAGACGTACCGATAGGTCCCTTAGGCTTCTGCGAGAACATGTTCTTGGCAGCGGCCGCGTTGATCTCCTGGCAGAGCTCCACCATGCTATTGCCGAACACCGCCAGCGAGTCGTTGCCGCGCGACTCCAGCTCGCGCAGTGTTTGCTTCAGCTGAGCTAAAACAAAATAAAACAGCTTGCTGGAATATAAGCTACTGACATATTTTTAAGGCTCTATTTACTAACACAAATTGTATTTTATCATATTTATATTAGTCTGTGATGATTTATCTATGGGCCAAAGTTGCCTGAGAATAAATTGATGTTGTTGATGTCGTTGTTATAACAATTTGATATTATCAACTGAAAATATTTAATTCATGGTCATTCAGTAACCGTAACCGGCACAAGAAATGATTTTGGGAACGTTATGGAATTCCAACTTGTTAACCGACTTCAAAAAAGGAGGAGGTTATATGTTCGTGTGTATGTATTTTTTTTTTTTTTTATGTATGTTACCTGATTTCTCCTCCATTTGTGAACCGATTCTCAAAATTCTTTTTTTATTTGAAAGAGTATACTCCTGAGGTGGTCCCATTTAAATTTGGTGAAGATCTGATCCTGATCATCGGAGATATACAATAGAACTCTTCAAAAATAGACGGCAAATCTGTCGTGATTGCTGCAATCGCTTGGATGTTTATTGTTTACGCAACATCTTAACTTACCATCACGCCTGTATGCTTTGACGGGGTACGCAGATGTGTACAGGACGCCCAGATTTCGAGAGTTAGGTTATTTTATTTCCTCATACGAAATGTATCGTTACCGTGTAAAAACGCACGTGGCGAACGGCAAGCGCGACTACTAGTTCGATGAACTCTGTAGCTAGGCAGGAAGTGAACAGTTGATTTCAGGCGTCGTTCGTTATAGAATTTTAACATTTATTGTGAGTTTTTTTATAGACAGGGGAATATGGAAGAAGAAAACATGTTGCGCCGACCCCAAATAAAATGGGATACGGGCAGGAAGATGATGGTTGTGTGTTTTTTGATTTCAGCCGTATTATTTACATAAATGTCCTGCTGCGTACAGAGCAAACTGATTGACATGACAAATTAACTGAAAAAAAAAGAAAATTAAAAATTTCAGGATAAATCCGATATATAACCGTATATCCCATGATATATGGTTAGAGAATATAACTTGAAACCGACTATTGGGGTGATATCTAAAAATCAAAATTGCATCCTCTAACATGGCAAAAGCACGCTAAATGTAACATTTCAGTGGACTAACAGGTACAGCCCTAATAATTGTTTGTCGTAGAACTTAAAAGAGACTTACAATACTTTTAAGATAATTCCCTAACGGGCTAATAGGGGAATCACCCGATAACCTCATATAATAATATTGTTGCGAGGTATCTTCCGTAAATATGATTCAGAATAAGTAACCGAATGCACCCCGTCAGTTTCACACAGGGAGAGCTGGCAGGGTTGCAAGTTTTAATAAGCAAACCGTGGTAAATTTGTGAGTACGAGCGGTTTTCGTAGCACCTATTGCCGTGCGGTTTCCGCCTACCTACTATCATCACAAGTTTCGTGATAGTGGCACTATCTCTTACAAATGTTAATGATTTCGAACGCTACAAAGAATGCATGTTTTTAATCATTGATAACATTCTTAGATTTAGATTAGACATAACATTAATAGAACACGCATAATGTGCACCTGTAGCACAGTTTCAACACTACCTTGAACGAAGAGATCGTGGCTTAATAATAACTGCCGCTCGGGTCGACTTTTTGGTTAAACCGTGCTTGCGTAGGTTGGTCTGCGGATGGGTGACCACACATTACAAACAGAGTTTCCTCCTTGTCATTTGTAGATCTTTGACAGTTACAGGTAATCAGTGACCAGAAAGTCTGACAACCACTCTTACCAAAGGATATCGTATTACTATGTACTAACAGGGTTGTGGTTGTGGAGGTCAGATAAGCAGTCGCTCCATGTAAAATACTGGTATTCAGCTGCATCCGGTTAGACTGGAAGTCGACCTGAACATAGTTGGGTAAAAGCTAGCCAAATGATGATGATGACTAAAACACACTAAGGATCATAGGTAGTTTTTTGTCAGTAGAAGTCTGACACTCCCTTCTGCCGCCCAGTGCGGGAGAGGTCATTATAATGATTGCCAACCAAAAAAAAGTAGACCGATGATGATACATACTGAGTTTCCCACGCTGGTGCTGCGCCTGCTTGTTGAGCTGGTCGGCCTGTCCCTGCGCGTGCGCCGTGTTGTCGCGCGCCTGCGCCGCGTCGTGCTGCGCAGTGTCGTACCGCGCGCTAGTGGCGGCCGCCGCAGCCCGCGCGCGTGCCTCCCGCGCCTCCAGCTCCGCGCGACGGGACTCCGCCGCGCCTGACCTGACCACACACATGCGCGATTGTAACGAGATTCATGTTGCATGCACTGTTTTGCGAAAACGTTCTTGATCACGAGGAGCTCGTGGCTACAGAGTTTCCTCCGCCGGTTCTGTCATTTGCAGATCTCTGACAGTCGTAATAGGTAGTCAGTGGCTCGTCTGACAACCTATCTTAGTAAAAGGTATCAAATTGCCTAGAACTAAGTGGGTTGTGGAGGTCAAATAGGCAGTTGCTCCATGTAAAATACTACTATTCAGCTGCATCCGATTATACTGGAAGGCGACCCCAACATAGTTGGGAAAAGGTTTGGCTGATGATGAACTGTGTGGAATGTTCGAGAAAGTTGCACTAGGATCGGTCGGCCTACATCGCGGCGGGAGTTTTACACCTCATTCCCCGCGGCCTTGAGGAGGCCCATAGATGTGGGCATAGCCGGGGTTCGTGGAAAGCGCACTAGTTCCTATGATCCCCGGTGCCTGTGTGGGAAGGGAACACCATGGTGGTTTTAGTCAATTGACAACTGCCCTTCCGCTGTCCCAAGGCGTAGGACATTGCTGCGGGTTGTTCGCAAGAGATACCGCGGCCTCGACATGAAGGGCTAAGAAGGAACATGGGTGGTTTTTGGTCAGTAGAAGTCTGACACTCCCTTTCGCTCTGCCCAAGAGCGGGACATTCATGAGCATTTTCCAGCGCGGAACAAAAAAAATTGTTTTGTTTTTTATTATTTTCTATCAAAATGCCGTCCTATTTGACCCAAAGGTTAACTAACAAAGAGATAAAAACTTTTGCGTAATGGCGTGCCTAAATGTGGTCACGTAATTTATAATAGTTTAGAGCACGAAACATTTCGTGATGTAGTTAATGTATATCATCGCACTTTGCCCTAAAGTTTATGATCACTTACTACTGGTTAAAGGTTCATAAACTTTACGAACATTAAGTACAATGTATTGTTTTTTTCAGTGATGGTGGCATACGACCACGGCTATCCTCTGTACATCACTAAGAATATTTATTTAATACATTCAAATATATAACGTGTAAGTTGTTTATTTAATAGATGATAATGATAAATTGTGAATGGTTGTGGTGGTTTGTACATAACAATTTCAGACCAGAATATTTTTTCTTGTTTCACACTTTTTATATCCACAAAATGTGATACTTAATCAATAAAAGATAAAAGCAATCCACAAGTTTTTGGAAGGGAGATTCCCCGTCAATGTCTAATCTTCTTCTTAGCGTGTCGATGGCTATCTTAATTATGTCGTCCCAGAAATGAGGTACTAGTTTGGCGCTCTCGGTAGCGTCTACGGTTCCTATGTCTAATGAACGAATTTCTTTGCTAATCAACTCAACTTACCCAATATTTTGTATCTCTTTCTCCAGGGCTGCTATTTTCCTCTTCTCCCTGTTGAGCGAGTCGGTCAGCTTGCCGGAGTTGTTCTGTGAAGTTCGCCACATGGCCTGCACGCCGTTCACTTCAGTCTCCAGCGCACGAAGCTCTTGCTCCAACGCCGTCTTATGGAGAGACTTCTCTTCAAGGTCTCTTTTCAGCTCGCTATAAATATTGATGTTAATAAAAAAAAAATTAAAATCTTAGCAATTCTTGGTGGGTCAATGTTTTTCTTTTAAAAGAAGCAGAGATGATAATGTTCCCACTGCAGGGACTCAAGCCTCCTCCCCAGGAGAGGGATCGGCTATAATCCACCACCACGCGGGCCCAGTGTGGGTTGGTAGATGTCACATGTCTTCGAATTTTTTGGTTCTAAGACATGCTAGTTTCGTCACGATGTTTTCCTTCACCGTTTTGAGAGCAGTGGTGATGAAATAAATTAGACAAAGTAATGCACCTGCTGGGCCACCGGTATAGATAAACAAAAGTAAAAGATTAGAGCATAATAGTAAACATATCTTGTTTCACTTACTCAATTGCACTGGTATTGGTGCCATAGTTCTGTGCCATCAGACTGAGTTTCTCTTTCAATTGCTCCATCTTAGCCGTTTGTTTGTCACACTCTACTTGAATCCTATTCGCCTCTCCCTCTAACTCTGCAATTTCACTCCAATAATACTCATTCTCTAGAGATGTCTTTTTTGCTTTGACTTGATCGTAAGATCGCAACTGGTCGTAATTTGTTTTCCACTTTTTGTACTCTTCTTCTAATTCTTTACTAGCCTGAAATGTGTAGGTAAATATTTTTCAGATATAAGGAAGCTGTAAACTTGTAGTTATTTAAAAGGGTTTTATTGAAGCATGCGAAAGATGAATCACCTATGGTGTTTTGAACACAGAGCGTCAGTATGTGCTAACTCCTCAAGTTTTAACAACTTACTTATAATAAACTGTTTTTTTCAAAAACTAAACAACAACTTGGGCCAATCACGGATTTGAACACAGGTCATTTGGATGGGTAACCACTTAATGGAGCTGTGTGTACATTGAGTTATGAAAAAGTAGCTACAAACCCAACAAAAAGAAACAGTATCACCAAAGAACTTACATCCTTTTTCCTTTTGATGATGTTGGACGCTTTGTTAAAGTTTTCAATGGCCTTATTATAATTGTTCTCTGTCTGATCAAAATTGGTCGCCTTACGGAACAGGGCATATTTCTTCTTCGCGTCAGAAGCATGGAAACTCCTAGCATCATCCTGGTTTAGTACAGAAATAGGGTTGTCTACTTGTATGTCATGTGCAAGGGTTATTGCATGCACTTCATCAGACCTGGTTGATGCGATTTCACCTGTGAAATAAATGTTTAAATATTTGTTGATTCAATGAAGGTTATGTGTCAGTCAAATAGCTTTTAATATAAGTTCTAGGATCTATTTTGTGTGTTCAATTTCCTCTGATGACCTCTATAGCCTTAATGCTATGAGATAAAATACAATGTTGACATCACAGACATTCACTTGTGCCATACAAGACAACAAGAGATAAAACATGTACATCACAGTGCTAGAAGGAAACATTTTTCAACTAGATAAATAAATATGAATAAATGTAGGTACATACCAGTAGCAGTTTTAATTTTGTAATTAGAGGCTCCTGAAGCATTGATATGCCTAACAATTGTGATGTAGTCTCCATAAATGTCACGTTTGTATGCTTTTGGACTGCTGTTCTTTATTTTTATTTCAATTGTTGCAGAGTTGGCACCGTTTTTTATAAACGCTGAAAAATAAAACTTGTTATTATTTGATTATTTACTATGAAAGGATCTAAACCCAAGTATAAACTTTGAAAAATTTAAGAGTGATAAACCGAAGATCAGATCCCCGTAAACTTCACCGGACCAGTCAATGTGGCGACACTTGGGGGAGGCTTACATCCATCAGTGGACGACTTTCGGCTGAAATGATGATGATGAACCAGAATATGCAAGAGTAGATGAATGCAAGGGAAAAACTGGTCAAGCAAATGACTCGTTCTAGAGGCGGAGTTATAATACATTAAAGGTACAAGATATTGCACCGATCACAAAACATAGTTTAGGGGCGGGAAGAATAAAATTGAAACTTACAGCGTAGATTATTTCCCCGGTTTGTAGCAGACGCTCTCCCGCCTAACCCAACGACTAAAGCAGTCAGAATTGCACTTTTTCCACTCCCGTTGCGACCAACGATAAAATTTACGTTTCTGTTTAGATTTACTTCCAAATTGTCATGGCAAAAAAAGTTGCGAACATGTATGTTGACGATTGAACCATCAATATCCTCTGTATCATCTTCCATCATATCCTCTTCCATATCAGGCTCCATTTTGAGTTAAATTTTATTGTAAGTATTTACTTTAATCAAAATTGCGCCAAGCGCCAAATACAATGCCAACACACATGAACGAAACAAACACAATGTCGAAAACTCGAAATGTGACATGAAACTTGACACTATGTCATTGTCAGTGCCAGACAAGAGAGCGTTCAATTATTGACAAACTTTAAATTAAAGTAACCATTCCAAACGATTTGTTTTCACTAGCAGACGTTAATACCCGGTTAGGTTCATAATCCTGTAGATTCATCATCTGCCTAACCTTTTCCCAACTATGTTGGGGTCGGCTTCCAGTCTAACCGGATGCAGCTGAATACCAGTATTTTACATGGAGCGACTGCCTATCTGACCTCAACAACTATGTAAGTTAAAACGAGGTAATACGACTCTCTTTGACTGGATGTCAGAATTTCAGATTACTCACTACCTGTTACGACTGCCAAAAATCTATATAATATTTCTTCTTCTTTCTTCTTCTTTTAGAAAAAACGTTGCCCCACAGTAGGAATAAATTTCTCCTGTATCGTGGGTGCGATCACAAACATTTAAACTCACATAAAAAACCAAACACCCAGACCTGAAACAATTATCTGTAGATCATACAAAAATTTGTTCCATGCGGGGATCGAACCCGTGACACACAGCGCAGCAGTCCAATTGCTCAGCCACTGCGCCAGCCGTGTCGCCATATGGCAGCCGCTAGCCGGGACCAACAGCTTAACGTGCTTTCCAAGGCACGGTCTAATGTACTCTGTGAAGGCACGGAGGAAATTCGGTTTGTCGAGGGGTCACCCATCCACAGACCGACTTAGGCAAGCACAGCTTTACCTAAAGATTGACACAAGTGGCAGTTCTTATTAAGGTGAATGCTCCAACCACCCCGCGAAATTCAAATTTTCTAACGTTTTTTGCAATTTGCAGGTCAGTGTTAGTTTGTATGTTGATTAGAATATTAATTGCGGCTGTATTGCTGATTAAAATATAAAGCCTCCAAGTTCATAAAGGTGCAAAAATGACTTTTTCAAGTTCCTGCACCTTTATGAACTTGGAGGCTTGTATTGATGATTTTGATGATTATATTTCTGTAACTACATACGTCTTACAGCCGCAATTAATATTCTAATCAACATACAAACTAACACTGACCTGCAAATTGCAAAAAACGTAAAAAAAAATGAATTTCGCGGGCTAGTTGGAGCATTCACCTTAAGCCACGAGCTCCTCTTCATAATACTGTAGATTCCTGATTAGTAATGTAAGCATTTCTATAAATATTGAAGTTCAACGCTTGGTACAAAATATTGCTGGTATGTTTACATAAAGCGCGTAAGCGGTCCCCCGATGCAACGAAACGTTGGATTAAAATATTTTACATATCTCTTGCTCTGTAAGTACACCCTTACACCCCTGAATGCCGGGGTGTATGACTATCATTACAGCATAGGTTTTGGAATTTGAAAAAAGAACTGTCATACTCATACTGCACGAAGAATATTTTTAAAAAGTTAATTTTTTTTTTCTTGGTATCGATTAATTACTCGAATCGGAATCTAGACAATTTATTTTATAAAGATTTTATTTTAAATATGGAACTATTTGTTTCCACATCGTATGTTAGATGGAATCGATTTAAAAATCAAACTGGCCAGCAAGATTTGACGCGCTTGCGTGCGTGAAAAAAAAAGGCAGTCTACTAGTAGGCGTAGGCGCGAAAGCATCGCGAAAATAATTAATTAAAAAGAACGTGACCATATATCTCTTACAAATTGTAATAATTTTACTATTAATTTTAATTAAATACACATTTTTTTCTTCTTAATAAATGTTCATTGAAACCTGCTGTCTTGTTGTTTACTTACCTCACAATCGATATGTAAAGCAGAGTATTTATCTCGGGCGTAAGCATCAAATTGCATACTCGGGTTAATTAGCGCCTTCGCTTCGCTCAGGCGTCAAAAACCTCGTATGCAATTGATGTCATACAGCCCTTGGTTAATAATCTACTAATAATCATTAATACGATTGTGTCGAGGTAGTATTAGCATAGTATTCAATTATTATTATTTTTATATTCAAAAGCAACATAGTAACAATAAATTATTATAATTACTAACCGCATATAAGTTTGGAAAGAATACACACACATGGCAACATTTTTGATAACGCCATTTTTTACGTTACGAAAATCACGAGAATTTGCCATTTGTTGTTAATTTTTGATCTAAAAATCAATTGTGCAAGTGAAATCTCATTATTATTGTTGTATTCGTAATTTAATCGTGTTATCACTGCATAGCTGTTGGTTCTGAGATCAATATCAAGGTAAACAACTTTCTTTTGACCGAACGTTATTGAATTACCTTACAAAATTATTGTTTTTGCGGCGAACCATGTGTTTTACATGTTATATGTAATAGAACACGTAAATAGGAAAAAACTGTTGCTTAAGATTCCACAGGGTACCAAGCTGCGTCTGATCCGTTTTCATTTAGGCAAGATAACTGGTTTTGTTTTTAATTGGAGGGTAAACAAAACAATTCGTTTTAACAATCATGTAGATAAATCTAGTAGCCTATTTGTACTGATATTGCGTTAGTGTAATGAACCACCGTATGTTCTAGATGCAACCTTATTTATTTGGGTACCTCCTTTTTGCAGTTGTCAAAATGAGTGATTCACCTGACCAGCCTGAGCCTCCAAAGGATGTAAGTATTCTTTTTTTTTCCAAAATTATATGAATCAATTAAATCCAATAAGTTTAAAAGTGTACTATAAAATTGTTTAGACACAAATAACTATTAGTCATTCACTAGAACAAAGTAGTCTACTGATAAGATTAATTTTCCAGTGTCAAAATGCTCACCATAATAATATTAACAACAATCCTGTTTGATTTGCTACTTATTCTAGGTGGTTTGTTTAAGGTTTATATTTTAACCTTTGTATTGTTAAAACGTTCATAAGACAGACACAAAATCCACACTTTTGATGTGGAGTTGCTGACACCACCCTGTTATACAAAATAATCTTCACAAGAAACTATTTATCCTCTCATGAGCTTTAGACTCCCATAACTATGCAATATAAATGTCTTATCAGTGTAAAATTGATAAAATAACATTTCTCATGTGGATTTTCTTTAACATTCCCAATATAAGAAGACAATTTTATTATGATAATGAATATCTGATTTTGAAACTTTTAGTTTTTAAGTAGAATTAAATATCCTAGAATTTTTTTTCCTCTGCGAGATTGCCAGTATCACCAAGGGGTTGCTTTTTCAAGGCCATTCTCAGGGAGCTGGGGTGGATCAAATAATGTTCCCACCAATTTGCCAATCACATGCTTTAGACGTGGAGTTGCAGATGCCAGCTTGTTATAATATACTATATCCAAGTTTTATGAACAATGAAATATCCTAGCAACACTCAAGAATATTGCTTTTGTGTAAACACTTCTTATCTGACCGTGGCATTGTACAATCTTGCTTTTGCTGCCACCGTCTTAGGATACTTTAAAACCAATAACCATGGGCAATTGCTATGCATGGATGGGCATGGGCTATGAAACCTAGGTAAAAGATCAATAAAATTTATTTATATCTTAGTTTTTTTTTTTTTTGTAGCCTTCAATCGGACACGCCGATATTTCTTTATTGTTCGTAAATTGTTTTTTTTGCTCTACTTTTGCGTGTCTTTTTGCCAGGTGGCAAAGACCTCCTCCAATCTTCTCCATTCTGGCGTTTCTATGGCCACTGTACCCTATGTTGTGCCTTTTGACTTTTCTTGAATAGTAGCTTATCCTACTTCCTACTAATATTATAAATGCGAAAGTTTGTGAGGATGTATGTATGGATTGTTACTCTCTTACGCAAAAACTACTGAACGGATATGGATGAAATTTAGAACACAGATAGTTTATAACCAGGATTAACATATAGGATACTTCTTATCCCAGTAGTTTGATCCCGTGGGTCAATTATGGAACTCCACGCGGGCGGAGCCACTGGCACAAGCTAATAACTTATAGTCTTCACACCAAGGTTGCTGAGAACAGAAATAGAGCCAATGTGCCAAGCCGGAGTTGAAGTTATAACTTGTGATACTTTTACAGCCCAAAGAGTTGGAGAAGTTAGAGGAAGCAAAGCTAAAGGCGAAGTTCCCGAATGCAATGCTGGGGAGAGGACCCGGCGGACACTCTGCTTTCTTGCAGAAGAGGCTTGCCAAAGGGGTCAGTATAACTGTATTGCTTATACATAATGACTAGCTGATAAATTAATTTCAGATATACACTTACATACTTACTATGGTATTAAGCCACCCTGTGTACTTTGTGTTTGAAGTGGTATAAGTGAATTTCGATGGTAGTCAACAGGCAACTTAGATTTTAATGCAATATTATGCCAAGAAGACAGTTCAATCAAGTTGTATAAGCGCTGAAACATTATTGTAAGATGAGTTGATGCTGCAGCCATGATCATTCAAAAATACAATTTGTAACATTCTGTTATTTATTTATAATAATTATAATTATACAAAATCGAATCTAAGATTTCTGCATTATCTCCTTGACCAAGAGCGTCTATTTCTGACGTAATAGGGATGTTTCCTGACTACAAAAAATATGATTCTGTTTAATCCGTCTGTTAGAATATCGAAAAATATGGAATACGTGTTTTTTGTTTTATCAAATTAATAAAAATTGACGACACTAAAACGTTTCAAAGATCAGGAGGGGGGGCTTGAGACGTCGCTGTCTGGTAAAAAATGTACCAAACTGTGATGTGACCTGTATCGTCTTTTGTTAACGTGAAAAAAAAGTGTCCAATATTTATTGAAAATCTATCTGACGGACTAATTAGATTTTTTTTTGTAAACTAGCCTGTGTACCACCTTTACATTTTTGCTAATTCTAGCGATCAGAATGGCACCCTGGTCTTATCGCAATTGTATTGAGTATAATACGAGAGTACTAATGGTCACGGGTTAACAACCCTCATTCATAATGTTCATTTTAATTACAGCAAAAGTTCTTCGATTCCGGCGACTATCAAATGGCGAAGCAGCGACCGGGCAACCTGTCGCAGCCTTTCAAGGCGCCAGCCGCGCCTGCTAAGCTGCCCACCGGCGATGCTATCCCGACGCCCGAGACCGTCCCACTGCGCAAGACGTCCATCATCCAGCCGAAGTTCTCTGCCCCCAGCCAGACCTCCTAGCCCACAGTGCCCGTTGTTGACATTAGGCCGTGTCACTAACTAATATTCCACAAGGCCTGTACAATGTCCTCTTCTACAATCGTTAGGGTTTGGCTTCACTATGCAAATAGTATCCATTAGTTGTTTGCCTGCTGATTTCTTAACTGTTACAATGTAGTGGAATACTTATGCATGTTCCCAGTCAAAGCACCATTTAAAATGTGCTGCAAATGCTAACATTTAACCACAGCCCTGTAAAATAGAATTAAAATATATGAGATTAGAAGATTCATTTAATTACATATCAAATGACGTCTAACAAATACATTTTAATTCTCTTTTCTCCGTAATCGATTGTAGAATGTCATTGTCTTTGGGGGCACATTTTTATTTTGCTAGTAACGCGTGGCACTTACGCATCGCTTTTAATTTTATGAATGTTCACTCACAACATTGTTGCATTCTATCATTTCTATTCACATAACATTTTTCTTAGCACCTTCATGGTTTAATATCGATATGTGATTCGTAATTAGTCTGTGTTGAATTTAAAAAAAAACTTTTATAAGGACAAATGTTATATTGATGTATAATAAATTAGGTTATAGTGTTGTGTCTCACGGATGTGTGTGAATTATGTTCTTATTATATTGTCCTATAATTTTATATGTTGCATCGTTAGCCATAGTCTGTAGCGTTCTATCAGCTTGGGTTAGTTGACATGGGAATCATGGGATCACATCGAGACATGTTGCCTGAATGCCATACTTCGCCGTACTCACATAAATATATCGTCATTTGTCGATTATTTTGTTCATCCCGAGAATGTGAAGCGAAAGATGTCGCCCATAATTCATCGCAGTGTTTGTTCTCGAGCATTTATAGACACCATTACCAGCATGCGCCAGTGTCCAATATGATGTGACATGCTGTTAGTTTAGTAGTACAAGTGATGAGCACAGTAACTTTAGTTAAGGTTAAATGGCAACTGAAAGAGCAGTCTAAAATGTGCTTGTGGCGCGAATTGCCTTTAGAAGTGACGCCCTCCAACCAGAATCGTGAACAACAGTGTTATCATTTAATGTGAACTTCCAGTGATAGTTACATGGGAAACAGCTCGTATGAGACGCAGCGCCAGCGCAACTGGTTACTATTCCTATTTGTATTTGAATGTTAGGTTAACGAATCCAGTTTATTCCGCAATTTAACCATTATTGTAGCAACTATTTTATTATTCAGTATCCTAACATCAGTCATGTAATTAGTATGTGTCACATTAATATGAGGAAAAAAAACATAAAATAATCCATGTGATAGTTTAGAAATAAACATTATCATGGTGTATCGATGTATTCTTGTAATATTGTATTCACATCATTATTTATCCCATAATCTTTCAATGTGATGGCAGTAGAAAATCTGTATATATGCCATAGTACTGAGTAAATAAGAGGGTAAATAAAAATTACATGAATAAGGATTAAAATAAGGCAATGGACTTGAGATCTGCTCTATAATGCGCCAAACACAAGATATGAGCATAGAAACCATTTGTGCAAGGATTTTATTTTTATAAATGTAGCTCATTTGTGCAATTTTTATATTATATAATATGTTTAGTACATTTTGGGAGCCTAGAAATTATGTAGTTATTGAATCTAAAGTAAATGCTTTCACTGCTAAGCTCCTAGAATGCGCCTAAACTCATACACGTTGTGGCTGTCTCTGACAGTTTTGTTTCAACTTTTATTCACGTAATATCGATGTTCGTCTATAAAATAGATAGTTTAGCATTCTGTATTGCGTGTCAATATCCGGGACGTACAAACCACATTGAAAACGTTCGCACGAGAGTGATAAGTGTAACGGTAAGGATTAAGGGAATGATGGAAAGATAGCTACTAAAATATAAAATAAATTCTTGGTAAAAAAAAATGTTTTATTTTTATTCAAACTGTGCGTGGTTTATCTAATGGCTATACCGTCATAACATATTCGAGTAAACAATGTTAACAAAATGAGATTAAAGAATACAATAATAAATGGCACGTGTTATAACAAAAACTTAAATTAACAGCTGAGGGTATACATCATGATAACTTCGTCCGACATCTCCTTTGGATTCCCTTTCACAGTGCGTCCGATCCTGTCCTGTTAACATATTTATGTCCCATCTTCATGTTGTCATGAGCGTTATATTTGACTGCTCTCTGAAAAACAAAAAGTTGGTCAATCTTAGAATATGGTAGTTGACCGACTCAAAAAAGTATGATTCCGTCGTCGGTTAGATTATCGAAAAACATTGGATACGTGTTTTTTGTTTATCAAATTAATAAAACGTGTCAAAGATCGTGAGTGGGGGCTGGTTACGTCACTTTCTGGTTAAAAAATGTACCAAACTGTGACGTCGCGCAACTTTTTAAGGCACTGTATCGTCTTCATTTGTTGTTTACGTGAAAGAACGAAAAAATACGTGTCCAATATTTTTTGGAAATCTATTTGACGGACTAATTAGTTTTTTTTTGACTCTATTCAAGACTGTCCTAAGCAAGATATGTAGATTTGCACGACTTGATAACATCGCGACTTTGATAAGTGCGTAATTTTTGATCATAGCAGCCATTCAGGGAAGTGTAGGCATCGAAGCAGGAGACACCATAGTCAATAGTGCACAAGTGTTTTAACACAGATACCCTCCCTTCCCCAGTCATAATCCGATGACACGACATTCAAACAAAATAAGCAAATCATTCATACCAGGATTCCAATGCACATAGTCTGGAGTAGCGGCTGCCTGGTACTCCTGCACGAGGTCATCGACCACGCCGCGAGATTCATCAAACTCCTCCAACGAGTCCTTGAACATCGGCTCCTTTCGGAACACCTCCAAGAAAGCCTCGCGTTTGCGCAGCTTGTCAAACTGCTGCAGACATCTGTCGAACAACTGCGCAGAGGAAATAAGTTACGGGTGGCTAGCTAAATCAACCATGTAGCATCATAAATCATGTTGAAAACAAGGTCGATAATGACGATAAAGCTGTGTATTCACTAAAGGACAGATTGACAGATCAGCCCTCGTAACTTTATTTTTTTATATATTACATATTTTTAGTTACCGAGGGCAAATTCTCGTTTATCCAAAAACTAGATGCAACTTCGCTGGCAACGGCTTTCGCTGGCTGGCAACATTGAAAGTCGTGAACTAGATTGCATCGACTTCGAGCATCCTGTAGTTTCTTCATTACAAAAAAGAATACATACACAAATAGAGAACCTCCTCCTTTTTGAAAGTCGGTTAAAAACTGATGAACGCTACTGAAGATACCGAACTCGTGGGCCAGTTTTGGACCGACTCAATTTAGATAGCCATCGACACGCTAAGAAGAAGTACTAGTAGCGATGTAGCTGACGCCTCAGGCTTTTCTCTATCTAAATCTTGGAAGATATCACATGGATCTTACAGTGCATATCATCAATCGGAACTTACGCCGCCATCTTGTTTTACCCGACTGCGGCCGACACGAGTCCAAAACGAGGGTTATGTCACAAATGGTTCGTCCGCCTGTCAACGTCATTTGTGCACAATTGACATAAAATCCATGCAGCACTATAATTAAACTCACCGATGATATATTCGTGTGATTAGCAAGCAGCAGTCCTGACACTTTGTGCGAGGCATGCACGTATGGCGAGCGCCGCGACAAGGCCACCTGTATGGACGCCGGGCCCCACGGGATGAACGACGCCAGCTTGCGCTCGCGGATACGCTGCAGGGACTTGTGCACTTGTGATGGGTCTACTTCTCCCTGAAATTGTGAATTTACCTTAGAAATTGGTTTTGTTTGGTCTCGAAGGTGAAAGCGGTATTTTCTTTTAGGTCTCAATTCGGGGACTTAAGGCTACGCTACGCGCCTCGAATGGCTATGGACCTGTCACAAACTACGAGCGCGTGCTACGATTCGTGTGTAAGGAACGTTCAGCTCGTGTACTAGTATCCACACCTGCACAATTGAATGTTCCTTGGGATACACGCTAACTGTTCGTTTCCGCGATAGGACATCGAACTACTAGCTTACCGCTCGTGAGCATGCCCAAAGGTGTGGTACGCATATATTCAGAATATTGCCATCTACAAACATAATAGTAACTATCAACTCACGCCTTCGCCTTAGTACCATGACGGTAGCCAAAAATACGGACCGTCAGTTGCTAAGATCATAAACTATGTTCGTGATGAAAGGAGTTTGTATGGATTGTAGCAGATGCATTCTGTATTTTTTTATCAAATAATATTAAAAATATGAGTTTGGAAAGTATTAGACTTACCTGTATGATATTCAATATTGATATGTAGCAGTGTTGATTTGTTCTGTCGGGACTGAGTGAGACCATCATATTCTTTGGTTGAAGTAGCCTTTGCATCACGTCGAGTACTGTCGTTTTTCGAATTTTCGGTGCCTATAAAACAACAAATTTGGTGAAGACTCTAATTTTATCTATAACTAGCGGACCTGGCAGACGTCGCCCTGCCCGGACAGTAGCGCCACCTACCGGGTCCAATTGTGTTTTCAAACCATCCAAGAACCCATTTAAATTTTCATCCAAATCGGTCCAGCCGTTTAAGAGGTGTTGACATACACACATACAGTAGAATTAAATAGGTACATATAAAAAAAGAAGATAGCGTCAGCCTATTATAAAACTACCTCGTTGATCTAGTGATCGCACGCGCGACTGCTGAGCATGATGTCCTGGGTTCGATTCCCGGGTAGTGTTATTGAGTTTTTCCGTTAGGCTCGCCCCCTATTACATGGGACTTACAACATAACTGGCGAAATATGGGTGTACTAAAGGTACACCTCTTACAACCCTCCGGGATTACCGGCGTGATGTTATGTCATGAATGAAGTATTAACTTACGGTATTTAGTTCGTGGTCGGCCGTCAGCGGCGTGTATCCCGTCATGAGGAAGTGTAGCCTCGGCGTTGGTATCAATGGCGCTACGAGACTGATCAGGTCGTTGTTCATGTATGACGGATACCTAAGAATACCAGTGGTTCCAGTGTTACTCATTTACGGACACAAGACTTTAAAAAGAACATATACACTCGAATTCAGAACCTCCTCCTTTTTCGAAGGCTTTTAAAAAGACAAATTAAAAGAGAAAATCTGCCGGGGCTGCGGGTTGTTTGAAAGAGGTACCGTGGCCCCGGTCAGAAAGGGCTAAGAAGGAACATGGGTGGTTTTTAGTCAGTAGAAGTCTGACATCGTAAACCCTTGAAGCAAGGAACCGACTCTGACAGTCACGGACTCCTCATGGCCCAGCCTTTAGATTTTGCATGGTGGCGAAGTCGCTGGAAAAGTGCTAATCTTAAATTTAAAAAAAAAACAAAATGTAAATAAAATCAATTTACCTAAGTGTAGCAGTACTGGCACTCATGATAGTAGATACGAGCGTGTTAATCTGAGCGAACGAAGGGTTTTGTATGTGCAGGCGGTCACTGGCGATGCGGTTCAGCGCTGTGTTGTCGAGCACCATGACGCAGTCAGCGCTCTCCGTTAGGCGCTTCAGCGTCAACAGCGAGTTGTATGGCTGGACCACTACGTCACTGGCAGGGAACACAATTATGTTATAAGATGCGTGGAAAAGAAAAATCAAAAATATATCTTGTCCTAGCTTCATAGCGGTACTAAAAGGGCATTCAGTAATTACGTGAGGTGTTTATGGGGGTCGGGGTTCGAACCGTATCTCACGAGGGGGCAGGGGTCGAGCCAAATCTCACAAAATATCACGAGAGTGGGGGCCGGGCTCGGCATATCAAGTAATTAATAGCCTCCCGCTGATGGTTCGCCAGACCCCGACATTTTATAAAAGCTGAAACTTTTTCAGTCGTAGAACCTTATTGGCTATAATGAAAAGTCGGTTGTGGTGGCTTTGGCAGGTATGAGCCCTCTATAACTAAGGGTACATTTCAACAGCTTGCACAGGTAGGTATGCATAATTGACCCCCATTCAGTTATGTTTAGGTCCCATGTAATAGGAAATTATAGGTCGTAAGTCTTTCTGGTAGCATTTCCGTCTATACATACAACCCATAAATAACCCAAGGCTATATCAGCCATGATCCAAATGTTTGCCATTGAATACCTCTCGTATTCGGAAAAGAAAGCAACATTTGGATCATGGCTATTGGCTACATACTATACCAGAGTGGTACAGACACGCTTAAACTGTTTTTAATGACCCATTTGAGATGTAACAATAGCAAAAGACCGTGACATTGTAATGTCCGTAAATGGATAGTCGTTGACCGCGTATCGCATGACTACATCGCGTTATGTTGTATTTTATGCTACCTATGTGTATGTAACTTTACACTCCAGTATTTTAATCAGTCTGACCGGAAATCTACTTCCAAAGTGTGTAATTAACTAATAAACCTATTATTTCAGTTAATGTTGAAGTCATCTTTAAAGAAACCAATCAGATTAAAAATGTCAAATATAAATTATGTTGATGAAAGTTCAAATTGAGTCAGCCCATTTGGCGACGAGTTGGCACTTTCAATAGCCTCCATCAGCTTCTGTCATGTGCAATTCACTACAGACAGTTGTTTTGGGTCCGGGTGTGTTTGTGTATTTGAGTTTAAATGTTTGTAAACGCACCCCCAATGCAGGAGAAATTCCTAGTGTGGAGCAACGTTTTTTTAAAAAAAGAATATAATTAACATGACAGGCAGGACACGATATTAAGTGCCCCATTGTTTGGGGCAACACATTTACTAGTATTGAAAAAATATAACTCAAAGTGCTTACCTGATTTCATCCAGGTTGGGAAAGACACTGTAGGTCTGCACCAGTTTCTTGGGGAACCTGTCAGACAGATGCTCAAGGATATAGGAGCCCATGCCTGACCCGGTTCCTCCAGCTATCGAGTGGCACAGCACGAACCCCTGTGGCAAAGAACATGGTATAGGCTGGTTGGCTAGTAAAAAGAATTTCTACACACTCATGTAATTTTCTAAACTATATACATCAGCAGGTGGGCTGGTATTCATTTAGAAAGATTGTTCAAAGATTAAAGTTATGAGTCAAACAAATATGTAAGCATTACCTGCTGTACGCAGAGACGTTTAATGATTACTTAAGCCGTCAATTAGTTAAGGATTTGTATGTCAAATCTTTACTAAGTGACGGCTTAAGTTAAGGCTACACTATATTAATACTTAGTGGAAAACAAAAAGAGGTTTTATGATGTGGAATTCCACAAGTTCTATTATCGTAATACTACTGCCCGACCAAGGGTTTTATTCATACACACTGATTAAAGTTTAGGGACATAGTAGTAACATTATAACATAGACTCTATGTAATAGGCTGGCATCTATTACTCTATGTCATAGAGTAATGGACGCCAGCCCATTATGACAATACAACAATAAATAAATCCATAATCAAGTTTAAAAAGCCTAGGGGAGCTACTTTGTATACCAGTATAATAACTATCCTGATTTTATTAAACAATATAATAGCTATTCAAACATTTTTTTAAGTAAGATTTTTGTAATTATTTGCATTCAGATTAAAAAACTTACCTCTAAGTTGTCACTGCCATCGGCCTCTCTGTTTATAATATCAAACACTTCTTCATTTAGCTTCTCCCCCTGAGCATATCCTGAGGCCCAGTTGTTACCAGCACCTCCACCGTGTTTGGATAAGTAAACATTTTCAGGATTGTACAGCTAAAAATGTTTATAATGTTAAAATTGAAGGTACAGAATGGCCAAAGGATACGAGTATTTCATATCTGCTACTTGAAATAAAATACATAATGGTCCTTATGTACTAAAACAAAGTTTTCTTTGAATAGCTAAACACAAAGCAAAATAGGTATTCATGTTTTGCTCATACAGTATTGAGATGAAGTCATGCTTGATGTGTTAACTGTAAACATGCTATAAGAGGACCCCATACCTTTGCATACGGTGAATTCATGATGGTATGTATGACACGAGGCTCCAAATCCAGTAAAACCGCCCGAGGAATGTAGTGGTCATCATCAGCTTGGTAAAAGAACACATCCTTTCGATCCGAACCCGCCGACGCGTACTCCTCAAGTATGCCTTCTGGAGATATCCCATGTTCTATGCACAATTGCTTCCAGAACTCGAACCCAACTGTTACAAATTAAAATTAATTATGATTACCGAAACTAATTTAAAATAACCGAACGTTTCCTTAATATTGTATTACTTACTTTGATTGCCACATTGTCCGAGCTGTAATGTTATCATTTCACTCGGCATTTTGAATGATTTTCTTTACAACTAGTACACTTCAAATTATTATTAACCTAAAGATATCGTTTATTTTCAAAACAACATAAACAAATCCATGAGCCACCACTGTCGCCCATTACTACGAAAGTTCGTTCTCTATTTCGTTCGCTGTTACTAAAAATATTCGTTAATTTATAAAAATCTGTTAGTAGTTTTCATTGGAGGAATAATATAGAAAGAAATGTCTCCGCCAATGACACAGACAACAAACATAATTGTATGCATTTTTGAGAACAGACTATTTTTCTTATATTTAAATGCGTTCATAAATGATTTGTTGATTGAAAACATGTACAAAAAAAAATGTGATAACATCATTGGATAAATTAATTGGCAGGCTTGCAGTCTTAAAAATCAAGATTTTTAATTCACTGAATTATACATAAATATTACTATTAGCATGAATAAAGAAAAAATCATTTTGGAATTGAAAAGGACTACACTTTTTGAACGCAACGTAACTTAAACTTCAGACATCTCCAAATGTCAAAGTTTCTAAGTTTCCCTGAAGTTTGGTTTCTTGAAATATAATTTGATTTATAATCACTTTGTGTAATAACAAGATTTTAACACATGAAAAAAGTTTTTAAATAACGAATACAGTGTGTTTTGATATATTTCAATGTGGATTTCATTCATAATCTTTCTCTAAAATTGTTCAAGGTATGTCTTAGTTGATGGCCTTCGATTAACATATTACTCAACTTTGTTGTACACAGCCTACGATGTCAGAAGTTTAATGAGATATTGTAGACTCGTCGTAGGCGTGACTTTCATAGCCACAAGGTTCTTAAATCCTCCCATCTGATTGCAATAAAACAAAGTGATCACTGTGTAATGTGTGAAAAAGTTTCGGAACACCTCTTAGAATATACTTCCGTAGTATAACTTATATAATACATACGTTACACAGCCATAAGTAAACATAATAACTGCCTCAAATTGTTGTCAAGCTAGTTCAATAAATAAACTTTTTATTACCTCATTTATTGTTTATTTTATTTAAGACAGGTATTAGGTGATCTAAAAGTGAATTGAGCATTGACCTGGAGTGCGAGCTATCAAAATGCCGCGCAAACTACTCAAGTTCCTCATAGTGTTTGATAACACATCATTGTTATATTTTCCCGGTCAATTCTTGTCTGGGAAAGTTCTGATGGAGTTGCAAGATGACACACCTGTGTTAGGTAAGTTCATTGTTAGTAGAACAAATATTATGTGACTATTGTTAAATTTTGTAATAATAGTTAACACAGATGTGTAATTAAAACTATGTACTGTAACATATTGGCTACTTTCTGTTATAATATAGGTCATCAATATAGGTTTGTTCGTATTCTAGGATTAACATTCTTATAATATTCATCATTATTTTTTAATCTCTTTCAGAAGACGTGTTATTTATTACAATTACAAAATAATTAAATAAAAGTACATCTACCAAAAGGGTTTCAGTTCCATCTGGTGCTCTAACCAAGTTTTATAAAAGAGGTTCTTAATGTTGACTGTTTTGTTTTAGGTCTGCACTTCCATGTAATTGGTGAGGGTGTGGTGCGAGTAGGATCTGGCAGGCACGAGAGACTTTTTGACAAAGAGAATTACATCGACTTCAGGATGAGGCTGCTTGGCGAACCGGGTACTGTATTACTTTTTGTGGTGCTGCAATTTGATGTGGATAGTCAAAGTATGGCACTGCTACCACTAGCCTAGCATTATAAACTGCCTTATTGATGTGCCAACGCCAGTACATCTAGCTACTTTAAAAGATTTTTAACTTTATCAGGTTCCCTAGGTTGGAAATTTTCACAGTTACGCGTATCTTGATCTGCTGGCATCTGTACCTCACATGTACCGTGTTTAAATTACTCTATGTGGAATTCAAACTCACTGCCATAGCGAAAACAATGTATACATGATGAGTACCACCTCATATTATTTAATAGAGATGAATTAAAATTGATGATGTGGGTATAAATAATTTAATTTACAAATATTTGTTTTGCTAAAACAAACCATGTGAATGCTGATGGGCTTAAAACCATCAAGAGCTTAAATATTGACTTTAACAATCTGAATGAATTATTTAAATACTATAAGTTCCTTACACTTAAACAAAGCACACAATTACACCTCCTGGGGTCTGTCTTAGCATGCTAACCTAACCTGACATGTGTCTATTAACGCAAATTATATTTTAACTCTTAAGTTCAAAGGCCTCACACTAATATTATTATTTGTTATTATTGGGGGTTTGGGTTTCCGCACTTGGTCCTTGAAGTGGACCATTGTGCGTGAGCCATGTTGGCCGATCACTCTAACCAGCCCACCTCCCTCCAGAAGCAGATCAGACTTCCCGGTCTCCTCAGGGCATCCACAAGGGATTTTGGTGTTCCTAGGGTTTCCTCACAAATCTTGGTAACGCCTGTGCACTCAAGGAGCACATGCGCCACCGTTTCCTCCGCCTCCATGCATGCTCTGCACAGGGGACTGTCTGTGATTCCTCACACTAGTATAGTTTGTCTAGACTTTGACTCAATAAGTCTAGAGTAATTCAGTCAAAGAACAAACCTTGAGTAGACACATATTACCCTCCTCAGTTGTGTAAAAAACTCAACTTGTTTCCCGCCAATACTTGATTCATACATTTATTTTTTTATGCAGAACATTAATGCGGACAAAATGTACTTACCTTTTTTTTTTATGATGGGTGGAAAATCATCAAATAACCCTTCCCGCTCTTGGGCAGAGCGAAAGGGAGTGTCAGACTTCTACTGACTAAAAACCACCCATATTCCTTCTTAGCCCTTTATGTCGAGGCCGCGGTATCTCTTGCGAACAACCCGCAGCCCCGACGGGGACAAAATGTACCTTACGCGTATTTACTACTAAACAACCTAATAGCCGATACATACCTCTCCTGTTATCTGTCAAAACAGTGATTTAACAATTTTGAACATTACCAGGTCACAGTACATCAGTCCTCTCACCCGGCATACACAGCTTCCCATTCAAGCTGGGTCTCCCCATGGGCTTGCCGTCCACATTCCTCGGCACACACGGCTGGGTCCAGTACTACTGTAAAGCAGCACTGAGGGAACCCAACGGACTGACTCACAAGAACCAACAGGTCTTCATTGTGATGAACCCGATCGACCTCAATTTGGAGCCACCGGTTTTGTCTGTGAGTGATTTCTTTCACTTATTTTTAAGCAGGTGTTTTGTATAGTGTTCTGATATAAGACTGCCTCTATTTGTAGTCCAGTGGTTCCTAGTGCGACTGTGAAGCGTGAGGTATTCGATTCGACACGTGATTATGGTCGTACCTACCTAGGGCAATAGTTGTCTCTTCAGGAAATTTTCAGTTTGACCAAATATTGTGGTTGTAGAAATAGGAACTTTGCCTCACCCACTACCAAAAACAGGCTTGTAGGTATTATTGTTAACTATAAGTTGCCAGCAAGGAAAACATACAATTAGGGGAATAAAAAGTTTACTTGTGTTTTCTTGAAGTTCATTACCTCCTTGATATCTAAAGAGCAGAACTAATAATATCATCATGCTGCATACAAGTACTCTGAGTACTTGAGTAGCTACGTGCAGTGAAGCGCAGTAAGAAAACGTTCATGCAAGTAATGTTGCATGCACTATTACGTCGCGTGATTGATATCGTCACGGTAGTAGCTTGGGCCGATGGACCAGCTGTCAAGGTCATAAAACATAAGGCTCCGGTCAGGCCACGACCCCAACAAGCTCGGACGTTGTCCTTTTGGCAAACAAGCACATGTGCCAATAAAATCAAGTCTGTATTTTTCGAAGCTTAACATTTTGCTAGCGATATTGATTGTCCTATCACTTGACCAGCCATGTAGTAACATAATAACATAAGCAGCCATTAGCCGTTCCCACTGCTGAGACGCAACACAAACCTCCCCTAACTCCCGTCTCTGATAGGGTTCTGGATGTCACCCTGTCCTGTTTTAAAACTGAAAAAGTAAGTTGGTTTTATTATTACAATAAATTATAAAAAATCATCGTTCGGAGGCAGGTAGGCAGTGAAGGTTGGTAGTAACTACGGAACCCTACATTGTGCGGTCCGACATGTACTTGGCCGGTTTTTAAATTCATATTGTGTGCACTTGTGGCATGTGCCAAATAAACATGTTTTCTTTCTTGCTTGTCTATGTTAAGTCGGGGTACGACCACTGCACGCGGCAGTAGCAGTAGCTCATGATAATCTGATATAAAAATGTTGTGTGATGAACATGAAAATATTGTAAAACCAAACTATTTTAAAAGAGTAACCATGGAGTTTCTTGCCGGTTCTTCTACATAGGAACCAACCAACCCGAACCGTGCCGTTACCGTTTGTCGACGTTTTATAAGTGCCCATGTAGGTTGGCCTATGTGAAATAAAAAAAAATATTTTGTCGCAGCAACAGTTCGAATGCAGCGTGGAGCACCGGCTGGGCGTGGGCTGCGTGGGCGGCGGCACGGTGACCTGCGGCGTGTCGCTGGACCGCGGCGCGTACGTGCCCGGCGAGAGCATCATGCTGACTGCCACGCTCGTCAACAACTCAAGGACCACCGTTAAGGCCACCAGAGCTGCGCTCACCGAGGTACTTGATAAAGTTATGAAGTCCAGCTTTTTACCAAATAGACCAGGATTTTTGCGTCAGGGTTGGAGACTTCCCGTCGGGGCTGCGGGTTGTATGAAAAAGATACCGCGGCCTCGACACAAAGGGCTAAGAACGAACATGGGTGGTTTTTAGTCAGTAGAAGTCTGACACTCCCTTTTGCTCTGCCCAGAGCGGGAGGAGTCATTTGATGATTTTTCACCCCCCAAAAAGAGGATTGGAGATTTCCAGGTGCATTATCTGTGATATGTACCCTAATGCTGGAAATAAGCCTTAATCTGTGTATCGATTAATTTTGGGTCAATTTAGATAATTTTTAAAAACTACGCACACATTCCCATGAGTCAACCGTTATATTCCAAAAAGCGCTATTTCTTCGATGATATCTTATCTACTTTCGTGCATCTTTTTTTTTATACAGGGTGGAAAAGATACCGACGATGAAAGGGTTAACACGTATTCAGTACATCATTCTGAACACGTTAATAATAACTGACGAAAAATTTCTATGTGGTTCGGTGGGTTCAGAATATTATAGAATGCATAGTTTATCTCCTTATTAATATGCTCCCCGGTAATAATAACGCACACAATACCTTAAAACAGCAGCTATGACTAGGTCATCATCTGCCAGCTGCCTAGCCTTTTCCCAACTATGTTAGAGTCGGCTTCCAGTCTAACCAGATGCAGCTGAGTACCAGTATTTTACATGGAGCGACTGCCTATCTGACCTCCACAACCCAGTTAATACTAGGTAATACGATACCCTTTGGTAAGACTGGTTGTCAGACTTTCAGGTCACTGACTACCTGTAACGACTGCCAAAGATCTATATGTGGCAGCCGGGACCAACAGCTTAACGTGCTTTCCGAGGCACGGAGGAAACTCGGTATGTAATGGGTGGTCACCCATCCACAGACCAACCTAGGCAAGCGCGGCTTAATTTAAAGATTGACCCGAGTGTCAGTTATTATTAAGCCACGAGCTCCTCCACTAGCTATGACTAGGTATTTGATGAAATAAACAAAAAAAGCAGCTACCAAACAGACTTAATACAACCGAACTTTTACGTTTTTTTTTCTCCGAAACAAATCACGATGCATCTTTACTTCCTTCATTCTTTTGTTCGCTTTTTACGCTTGAATGTTTTTGCACTGAAACTAACTCGCGTAACATCGAAGAGTTATAAATGTTATAATTTAGAGTCACGATCATGACCTATCGGTCAGAGGCCTCGTTGTTAGACGTCTTTTTTTACTCGCGGAATAAAAGAATGTGATAAACTTGACGGCACGGTTGGCGCAGTGGCTGAGCGATTGGATTGCTGCGCTACGTGTCGCGGGTTCGATCCCCGCACGGAACAAATATTTGTATGGCCTACAGTTAGTTGTCTGGGTATTTGTGTATGTGAATTTAAATGTTTGTGAACGCACCCACGATACAGGAGAAATTCGTAGTGTGGGGCAACGTTTATTTTAAAAAACTTTTTGTCTGCTCATCCATTTAACGTTTATTTAGTAGCCGGTATTGTTATTGTGTTTCAAGTTTACTCGGATATCATTATTTAATCTTATGTCAATGTAAATTAAAGTCAGACAGGATGCTCTGTGTGTTTTCATGAATCGTTTTTGAACGTTTCCTCTTGGCTTATCAGTTATATCACCGAGTACGGAAAACATAATATTATCAGACAGGGGGCTGTCGTGGTGAATTTGTTGCTCCTATTCTTTGTTAAAATCGTGAAGTGTGTTTTGTTGGGGGTTGCCATTAATTGTATTACACAATCACGCTCAAAAAGCATTATGTAACTGATTTTCAGTCTAACCACTCGTATCTAGTTTTGACCAAAGTTGTAAGACGTGCAAAACTCGACCAATCACATTAGAGAAAAAAGTCGCTAATGTGGATTTTAACCACTGTAAACACATTGGTGAAAATTCCTTTGGTGGAAACCGGGCTTATTTCCAGCTTTATTTGATGTGTTAAACCTCTAACTGCCTTCCAGACAATCCAATACTCGGCCCACGGCAAGGTAGCAGCGAAGGAAGTGCGCGAGCTGGCGTCCCTCTCACACGGCAAGACGCGGCCCGGCGAGAGCGACGTGTGGCGGCACGAGCTGCTGTACGTGCCGCCACTGCCGCCCACCAACCTGCGCGGCTGCCACCTCATCTCCGTGCAGTACGACGTGTTTGTGAGTATGCGTTGTGAGATGAGAATGAGATGTAGAAATGAGACTGGGGTATATCACGGGCGAGAGCGACGTGTGGAGACACGAGTCGCCAAATTAATATGGAACTGGGCAGGCCACATCTGCCTAGCCTTTTCCTTACTATGTTGGGGTCGCCTTCCATCTAACCGGGTGCAGCTGAAAACCAGTATTTTACATGAAGCGACTACCTATCTGACCTCCACAACCCAGTTAGTACTGGGCAATACGATACTCTTTGGTAAGACTGGTTGTCAGACTTTTTGGACCACTTCTGCCATCAACAATGGGCCAAGTAGCCACAGATTGGGTTCTGATTTATAGAACCAGGCGACGCGGTAGACCCAGAAGGAGATGGCATGACGAGCTGGACTCTCATTAAAAGGATTGGGCCCAAACGGCCAAAGACAGGATAAATGGAAATAGGGAAGGGAGGCCTTTGCCCTGCAGTGGGACACATCAGGTTCAAAATAGGAACGATTTGACTCACTATCAATATTGAGTTTTTCCATAACGAATTTCTCAGTAGCTGCCCGGTTGATGGCAATAGGTTCGCCTCCAATTACATGGGACTTAAATATAACTGGCGAAATGTGTGTGTAATATTAGGTACACCTCTGCCTAACCCTTTGGGGATTACAGGCGTGATGTTATGTTCACTCACTAATCCTCCACATTTGTTTCAGTTCATAATCGAGCCGAAGAGCTTGGAAAAGGAAGTAAAGCTGCAGCTCCCGATCCTGATTGGCACGTACCCGTTCCGTGAGGAGACGGACGAGCCGCAGCCACCCACTCACTACCCCAGCACGCTGCCCATCTTCCGCGCTTGGTTGCACGATAAACCCGCTCACTGACACACACACAAACACACACATACTGGGCATATGACTTAAGGTGCATACAGATTATATAACATGTTGTAAAACTTGTGTTTTATAACAAGTTATATAACATTTTTAACATGATATTCACGCTCCACATTACTGAAACATGTTATATAATGTTTTATAACATGTTATGTTATATGATCTGTACGCACCTTTAGAAACATGTTGTCTGAAAGAGATAAAGATATGAACTAAGAGATTGGGAAAGAAGAAAGAATGTTTCACCAGTAAGAATGCACAAACACATACACATTTCACGAACTGACACTTACGGGATAACGTAGAATACGCATTTTTATGTGTCCTTTATGATATTGCTCTTACTAAACACTGTGAAAAAGATAATGATTTAGGCTCGTATAAAGGAAAAAGGAAGCATCCACCGTTTCCGCCCTAGTGTTCTTCAGCAGTGCCCAAATTAATCTTAGGGAATAACCTAAGGTCGTTGGGGCTTTACATGGGCTATATTTACTAGGTCAGAAATCAGATCAAAATGATTATAATATCATACATTTATATTTCTAAGAAGAGTTAGTTTAGAAGCTAGATTTTATACTTATCAGTTGTTAGTTAAATTGTTCTATAATATGAAAAGCATTATTTGCAAAAAGTTTATATCAGTGGCTCCTTCGTTAACGAATAAGCCGACCGCGAAGCGAATACGACAATAGTACATACATCTAAATAAAATAATAAAGACTGCATTACTGTCTACAAAAATGAATGAGTAAATGCTGTGGCATGGAATTGATTTAAATTATACTAATTTAGTTGACAAAAAACGTTAACAAAAAATTACACTGCCGTAATTTTAAGATTAAACTATTTTTTTAACAGTCTGTTAGACAAACTTTTTTTAATGAACTATCAAGACATACGAAATCTTTGTAAAATGTTTTTTTTTTATTGTATCATGCGTTTCAAAATTGAGCCCAGAAGCCAGTTTGACTCTAATATATTAATCTCTTGTGCCATGTAATGTGTTTAACTGAAAATTAATTAATAATAGGGATTGCAACTGTGAAGCTAATGGCGACGGCAACATAGAATAGTTCCAAGCTACGTCATTGGTTTATATTGTCCATGTATATATATTTTTTTAAACAGCTTGGTTTCATTGGTCAGATTGGGACCTAGCTATGGTCAAGCCAACTTTGATAGACCTTCTCCCTTGAAAAAGAATCTGTTGTGAAGTATTAATTCCTATATTAAGATATTTGTAACGAATGTATATTGTATACGTACTAATGGAAATGTATATAGGTAACTAACCTGTGATATACCGATCCGTCCATTTACTGTAGTTATATACCAATTTTTAATTATTATAAATATTTACCTATTACTATATTTCTTGTATTATTTTCGCAATTTTGAACCTTTTACGTCATATTAATTACACTTATTTTATGAAAATGGCACATATCAAAACACGATTGGCTGAGCAATTGGACTACTGTACTGCGGGTCGCGGGTTCGATCCCGCACTGAACAAATATTTGTATGGCCTACAGATAGTTTTTTCGGGTCTGGGTGTTTAGTTAGTGTATGTGAGTTTAAATGTTTGTAAACACACCCACGATTCAGGAGAAGTTCCTAGTCTTCAGTTTAAAAAAATGTATATTTTGTTGAGCATTTGACTCCATGTTAATGATAACAAGTAACTTAAGTTTATCTTTTGCTGCCCACTGATATTGCAGCATTGCTCTAGTAAATGTAACTTTGGTACAGATACACCTTGAATTAATTATATATTTTCACAGTAATAAGAGGTTAGTGAAGACAAATAAAACACGTGTTTACTTGAAACTATGTATTAGCATAACACACTGCACTGAATTGAGGCGTGTTCATCAGTACTTGTCCTGCCAAGTTGTTCCCAATAATTACAAGCTATGTGACGTCGGGCCTCCGTACGATGTCTTTTACAATTTGTGGAGAAATATTACATTATTCACAAATATATAAACTATCACTACACGCATCCATATACAATATCACATATCCGATTACAACGTTGATTGTTTCAAGTTGAAAAATATGTTTCTCTACCATTCAAGTTTCACCGTAGCATCAGTGCATCGAAACTTATAAAATAGTACAAAATTTAACCAGAGTATCAAGTTTTTTGACAGAAAGAAGATGCGAAGCCGGGTTGAAAATGTAAAGCGGGAACTTATATCCCTAGTTCATTGTCACGTTTTTCACACAAAATCACTTCAATTCAACCCAACTTATTCGAATTTTTGACTACGCGTTATTCGGTATCACTACGTCGTACGAAAAAAAAAAGTTTATTATAAAAAAGAAAGATTAAGCACATCTATGTACTAAAACGAATAATTTAAACCGACAAAGAATATTACACCATAATCTATATATTTGAAATTGCATTGAGCTGCTCAATAACAGTGAGTCCATGAACATTGAGCTGCTCAATAACAGTGAGTCCGTGAAATCTATCTGTTATAGTTCATGAAAGGTTATTTTACAACATCCAATTGGTTAAAGATATCAAAGTATTATCTAGTTTTGAATTACAGTTCGGTTATTACAGTTCTTGATAATGCAATAAATTATACATATATAGTAGATCAACTTCACAGTTTGCACACGATTCGTCACATTAACGAGAGACGTCAAATTGCGATCTTTCTTGTTCCATGGACTGTACATAGCTGTAGTCTGCGAATACTTCACACACGTAAAGCTAGCCTAGCTCAGGCGCAGGGTCCTTGTCATACTACATGTTTACTGAACGGTGTTGGCGGGAGACGTACGTTGTTTGTTTCGTGTGCAGTGCGGGCACGAGCCGTGTGGTGCAGTGCTGCACTGGCCCCGCGGTGCAGTGCCGCACTGGCCATATGGTGCAGTGCCGCACTGGGCGCGCACTACGCCATCTTGTTGGCGAGCGCGAGGTGCAGGCAGGAGAGCTGCGCGGTCCATTTGTCGAGCGCGCCGTACCGCGCCGCGCCGCGCGCTGAGCTCTGCAGCTCCAGCACCGAGTTCACCTGATCGATGCGCCCGCTGATTGTGCTACAACGAGATAGGAAGTTAATAGGCTTCTTTTGAGTTAGCTGGTTCCATCGTCGACCTCATCTCTTTCCTCAGGACAAGATTGAAGCCAAGAGAAGGTGCTCTTTTTGCTGTCGAGGCTGCAGGTTGTCCGCAAGGGATACCGCGGCCTCGACATGAAGGGCGAAGAAGGAACATGGGTGGTTTTTAGTCAGTAGAAGTCTGACACTCCCTTTCGCTCTGCCCAAGAGCGGGAGGGGTTATTTGATGATATCCCACCCCCAAAAAAAAAAAAAAGGTGCTGTTTTTGAACTACTGTAAAGCATGTTTCATGAAATCATTGACCTATAAATCAAGTATTTCAACTTGGCCTTTTCATTTCAGATTTGGCTATCCAAGCCCACTTGAAAAATTACATTGAAAGTCTAAATGTGGCCCAATGACTGAAAAGTTGTGGTAAACAGTTGTCATGATAGTTGACGTAGAAAATGAGCAAAATGCCGTGAAAAAGTTTCGGAAGTTACAAAACTGCGATGGATATACTGTGTGCAAGATTAAAAGATGATGGAATAAGAAGGGGCAACTAATAAAGATAAATGGAAGAAGACAAATGGTGTGCCGACCAATGAGGCAGTCAAAATGGATTCTTATAAGAAATAACAATCATCTACTTACTTATCTAAAATACAGGTGACCAGTAGATTCTCCACTTCTTTCTCATCAATATTTAGTTCTTTAGATATAAACGGTATATGGATCCTAGTGTAGGGGCCGATTAGCTTGATCAGTACTTGAGTCCTGATGTTTCTGAGCAGGTCTTCTATATGTTCTCTAATGAAGGGATCGTCCATGATATTGTTCCTGTTATGTTTGAGGATGGACTCGAATTCGTTAATGTCATTGTTTTGGTATGCCATCACGAGGTTTGTCATGGCTAAGATTTCTGGGTCGTTCTTGTACGGCTTCGCTTCTTGAGAGTCGAAAGGATTGATGCCTGATTTCATAAGCCTGTGAAGAATGGAAAATAGAAAATGGTTTATTGACTGGGTAATAAAGTAAGCAGGTACATAGATTAACCAAATTTTAAACAAAATGAGTACTTTTAAATACTACCTAGTAGGTAACAAAGTATTATTGGCCAGCAAGCTCCATACTAGACAATTGGCTATTTAACTACTATTAAAAATTTACGAAAATGTTATGTTATTTCAAAGAACTAACAGAAATAACACGATGTGTGAAAAAAGTAATAATATCGAAAAAAATGCGAGTAGTTACATGCTTTAGAAATTTTTGGTGGCACTTTCTATCCCTGTCGCGCGAAACGGCCATTTGTACTACGTAACCGTGACGTAACTATGGCGGTATGAAATATGACGTCACGTTTCTATAGCGCTGTCAGAATTAGTTAAAAAAAAGCCATTTTCTGATCGATTTTATTACTTTTTTCACACATCGTGTTATTTCTGTTAGTTCTTTGAAATAACACAACATTTTCGTGAATTTTTAACAGTAGTCAGCACAGCAGAGCATGGCATCAGACATGATTCTATGTGTGATTAATAGTATGTGAGATAAAATATTGACTTTACTAGCTCACTTACATACAATACAATATACCATTAACCACATTGATATGTGAAGACAAAGACGCGAAATACCCTTTATGTTCCTGTCTATATCTTCAATATTGTCAACAAGAAACCATACAAAATATACTCACATATTAGCTAAAACGAGATATTTCAAGCAAGTCGTCCGTCTCGGGCTGCCAGACTCGTCGTAGTTCTTAAATGCCTCGAAGAAGTCTGTGTGAGCCTTCTCGAACTCGCCTTCGCGCAAGTGCATCTTACCGCCGCATTCTAAAACAAAGGAGCAATCATTTTAGATTTACTTAATCTGGAGATGGCAAACAACAAAGAGGAAGGGTAAAAAAATCCTTCCATCCGCAACACAAAACTCTATTGAGTCTCAATACAAGTTCTATTTTCGGTTGCTGTGATCTTATCATAGTTTGGAAAAGGATAAAAAAAAAGAGAAAGAATCATGAATAATTAGAATTACGTAGTCATAACTACGCATCATGGAAATCGCCAGAGCAAATTCACTAAAGCAAACCAAGAATTGAGAGAAATATAATCTTAATTAAGAAAAAGGTCTTATAAAATTTGATATTTAGTATTTACCTCTAATAACACCCATAATCAGCGGATGTGGTATAGCAGACTTGATGTGCAAGGATTGTTCGTACAGTGCCTTGAGTTTCTTGTTGTTCTTCTGTGCGGTATACATCTGAATCTCCAGAGCATATATCTCAAGCAGCTGAGTGCCTTTCTTGAGGTCATCCTCGCCTTCATCAGTCTGTAGTGGAAATATCTATATTATAGGCAACAGATAGTTATCAGGGTGAACCAATTATTTAACTATTATTGCCTTTTTTTGACTTCCAGACTTCAGAAGAGTAAAGAGGAAGCTTTATCAGCGGTGTTGGAAAGTTTATAGGACTGAGTGTTTGTTTATTACTTTTATTTAATTCTGATTATAAAACATGGGACTTTTGAGAAAATATTAACACACACACACATGCTCGTTCTAAATCCATTAATAAAGAGGATTAGTTTAAAATATTTTGTTAAAGTATTAGAATGAAAGTGCATGATAAATTCGTTTCTTTTTCTTATTAATTTTAATTGTATTATTAGATTAGAATCCAGGGATGCTGTATGTCATTCAGATAATCAATCTCACCTGACAGCTTTGATGCAGTTGCTTCAGAATCTTGGCAAGTTTGTTGAAATCCCCTCTATCATAGTATAGTTTTCCTAGCTTAGTGTTTGTCTTGAACCATAGCCTGTCGTTCTTGGCATCTTTCAGTGCCTCAAGCGTAGTTTCATAGAAGTCTTGCAACAATTCCATCTGCAAAGAACACTTTTTTATACATAATATATGTGAACATATTTATCAATTTTATTGAAATCGGTCAATCTAATTAATATGGTATTATTTTACAATTCCACGGACAAAAAAGAGTTTTCATTTTATGAAGTTGATTATTTTTGTTTTTCATAAGAACAACAGTACATATTATTATGTTCCCTCAATGTTTTTTCGAGTTTGTGTGCTTTATTCTTTAAGCATCACAAATTAGTGAGTATTAATGGATTTCTAGCTTTATATCCAAGGTATATTTTGATGAGACATCAAAAAACGGAAGTATGAGAAGTGCGAGTGTGAGATAATGCCATAGTTTTCATCATATCAGTCATGATCCACTCACAGCTAGGTATAAAGACTTCATTACTTTTCTCTTATTATTTTTCAAGTTAATTACAAGATCATAACCACTATTAATTGTATTGACCAATATACTAAACTCTTGTGACACATACATTTCTAGAAGTAGAGATGTAATCCAGGATGGAGTTGATGGACTTCTCCGAGTGGTTCCTAGTGACCGCACTCTTGATGTACGTCAGCAGCTGTTTGTACCTCGACATCATTTCTGTGAAGTTGCCCTGCGAATACATGGAGTTGTTATCATCTAACTGTAGCAACAATAATTATAATAAAGACAGTGGAACAATGATTTCCTTTTTTTTTATGTGAAACATTGTATTGTATCTGGCTGGTTTTTGAACATACAAGGTGCATATCTTTTGCCTGATTTTAAGTCTTCAGTGTACAAGATTTGTTTTACACCCTTATTTGTTTCCTTGTTGAAAAGTGCCATTCTGATGTTTGGAGGGACAACAAAGGTATTGAGTGACGGAATATAATATTAAGGTTAGTGCCGGAGCTTTTACTGAAGATTAACATTGCAAATTCATATTTTAACTATTAACTATACATTATGATGTTGAAGCTAGAATAAAGCATATAGAAATCACTTGATATTTTAGCGCACAGCCATTATTGTGTCAGCAACTCACCAATTTAAAATTAATCTTGATCATTTGCTTGAGTGCCTTGAAGCCCCATTCACCCTTGTCTCCTCCCTCAAGCTCGAGGACTTTCTGAAAACTTGTGAGAGCTGCCTGGGGCTCATCCTCCTTCAATGCTTTGCTATTATAGTACTGATTTTCCAAATCAACATCTGGTTCTGAGTTACTGTCTTCCGAGTATTCCTGGAAAAATAAACAAAAAAAAAATCTTAAACATTGTCAGGGCAAGATATTAACCAGATCAAGCTGCGACTGTTAAGTTCAAGTTATAATTTAAAGGCCAGCTCATTAGTGCTAGATATTAGTCAATTTAGCGAACCTCATGGCGCACTGAACAAAATAATGTCGGCTAAACTGTAAAGTATTCTGGTATCATACGTCTTTTTCAAAAGCTTCTACAAAAAAGCAAGGTTAAAAGCTAGGAATTTAGGGGATACTCGCAAAAACGTCACACACAATAACATTACCAAATAAATTATGTGAAATCCAATTACATACCAAGCCATAATCTTCCTCCTCCTCGCACATATAATCATCATCGTTATCCGACATATTTGATAGACTTTCCTAGTTATTTATTTTACAATTTCACAAATTACAAAAGCGTATTTTTTAGAGGCTATTATTTTCCCGAAATGACATGACACTGACATGACACGAATGACACACCGGTTTAGGCAGCTATTTTATACTCTGTGCACCGGTATTTGCACAGAGTATAAAATATAGTCTATGTACTTGCACAAGAGACATTTTTTTATATCGGCTTTTTTTATGCTGCATATACACCATTGAGATAGAAAAACTTTTTATTATTATGTCTATGATACACACTGGCCCAACCACTGAGATCACTGGCACTCACCAATCGATCAAACCTTGGATTTCGTTAAAACGTTCAGACAGTAGCAATGAAACCCATTCATTGGCGTGCGTTGGCCTCAGGCCCGGCAAGTATCCTAAATTACCATCAGTACCAATATGTTTAACGTATGCAATCTTTAGTGTTGCCCAAACAGGCGGTAACACTAGCACTACAATACTATTGACTGACTGAAGCCCAATAAAATATCGGCACAGTGTCACCGGTCACGGCACGATTAATGCTAACTGTATTTACCCGGCTGCAATAAATAGAACCAGTTTCCAGTGACTATCAAAGACTGTCACTATTATCAGCATTCGTTAACAGGATAACATGTCATGTCCATCTACTGTATCTACACTGGGATCTTTTAGCACGTAGTGTGCCGAAGAATCGAAGATCACCTTATAATACTTTATTCGTACCCTGCATCAGTCTACTTCTCCTCCATTATACGAATCTGAATGACTAGATATGAATATCATCAAAGTTCTATCTAATTTTAATCACATTTTGTCAAATAGAAACACATTTGTAAGCCTCCTATTATAACAAAACTGAATTATTATAATTCTAAGATAAATGGTGATTAAAATGAAAATTTTAAATTTCATGTAATCTTTAAATTGAACGGGGCTAACATGGCCAGAGATCGCACATGACAGAAAGGTATGGAAGGAGAAAGGGGAGGCCTTTGCTCAGCAGTGGGACACAACGTAGGCTAACAAAAAAAAAAAAAAAAAAATTGAACGCAACATTTATGCAAAGTTTGATTGGTGAACTTCTTAGCCAATAGGAAAATTGATATAATTGTTTATTTTAGGCGCGAAACCTATTTACTTGTTTTAGTTACTTTTTTCGACTAGAGGCTTATGATATTAATTATCTATAAACAAAATATTGGTACGTAAAAACATTATACACATTATTTTGGCAGTTCTAATACAAAATAAATAATTATAACGAAACCAACGTAAATCCCGCTTTTTTTCCATTTGCCGGCTTGTGAGTGGTCAATGAACTTGTAAACAAATGATCGTTCCGAATACTTTTTTGTGAGTATCATTCACTGCGGCCAAATAAAATTAATTATTATTTCTAGGAGTAAAACCTCAAGTAAAATTTTATAAAAAACTTATTTTCAGAATAATTTGATTCTTTTTTAATTAAGTCACGAATATTTATTACGTCATGTTTACTTAGCAGCATTTTCAAAAAGAACGTAATGATCTCAGAATGGATTTCGGAACAAAATCAATCTTTGACAAGTCACAACATTGAAGATTTGGAGGGAAATTTTGTAGACTCAAAACAGCGGGCGGTCAGCAAATGTGCATTTGCTTCTGTGAACTTATACGTGTTTGTCGTAACTGAAAGTAGACTTTAATTTTTTTTGTTTAATTTAATCAAAACATAATGGCACCAGTTGTGGACAAAGAAAACCTGCACAACGAATTCAACAACGTGCATTTGAAGGTTAGTTACTCTATACATACTCGCTAATTTATTATTAGAAAATTGCGACATGTCTGATCCTGTCGGAACCTACAACTAGCCCTTGTTTGTTTTGCAGTCTCCGGTTAAAAACAATGTTTTGGCCGAACGCAATGACAATATGAGTGAAGAAAATATGGAGGTTGAGGGAAAGAACATGGAAGTCGCAGTATTTGACCCACAAAAGGAGCCCCTTCTTAGAGACAACCCTCGCCGCTTCGTAGTATTCCCTATCAAGTTCCCCGACATCTGGCAAATGTATAAGAAGGCTGAAGCTTCGTTCTGGACTGTGGAGGAAGTGGATCTATCGAAGGTATGTATTTGTTTACATCTCTGATAATTTTCGTCATATTTACATACTACGCATTTATATTTTTCTGGAATCTACTTTGTATTAAAGTATCCAATGATGTCAATGAAGTAGGTTGTTGCAAATTGTCTTTACAAATAGTCACGCATGATCACCCCCCGCGAACAATAGGAAGTACCTAATAATGGCGCAATAACAGTCGTGGTGTTATTTTTCGGTTATTTAATCATTTCTTATTAGCCTGAGAGCTATAACCTGTATGCAAGCATGTAATATAAATGGCATGGCTTGCCTCTTTTGTTAGATTTTTGTCCTAATTTAACTTCCCCTAAGACTCACTGACCCTTCAAACATGTAGTAAATCATGATCTCCAAGAACTGCAACACCATTCAATTTTGTTTTTGCTTCTTACTCTAAACATGTAGCCATGTTTTGTACACAAAGCAGACATTCAAGTAACTCGACTTACACTTAATTGTTATATACAGGACTTGTCAGACTGGGAGAATCTGAAGGACAGTGAGAGACATTTCATCAAGCATGTGCTGGCTTTCTTCGCTGCCTCAGATGGCATTGTCAATGAGAACCTGGTGGAACGTTTCTCCCAGGAGGTGCAAGTGACAGAAGCAAGGTTCTTCTATGGGTTCCAGATAGCTATGGAGAATGTACACTCCGAGATGTACTCTCTACTCATTGAAACATACATTAGAGACCCTATAGAGAGGTAAGTTGACTGAATTTTGTTGAAGCAGAACCCTTACTAAATTGAACTAAAAACAGAATTTATATAAGCCTTCATAGAAAATGCATTTGGATAGGATCTTTAAAAATAGGTATTTTAAAACCATGTAAAGTTTCTTATAGGATGTAATCCATAAGTTACTTGATTGTATTACAATAAAGCCATTTATGAACCTACCTAGCAACACTACATACAATATGCTAATAAAATAGGTTGTAGGTATATTATTACGATAGGCATTAGACCACCATGACTCATACTCCTACAAAGTTATCCATTGTAAACATTCTAATCTTTTCCTTATAGGGACTTCCTGTTCAATGCCATTGAAACCCTGCCCTGTGTGAAGAAGAAGGCTGACTGGGCTCTGCAGTGGATCGCAAGCAAGGAGGCTACATTCGCCGAGCGCATCATCGCGTTTGCCGCCGTCGAAGGAATCTTCTTCTCTGGCAGTTTTGCTTCTATCTTCTGGATGAAGAAGCGTGGTCTGATGCCTGGATTAACGTTCAGCAATGAGCTGATTTCTAGGGATGAGGTTTGTATTTAGAGTCATTTTAAAATTACTTTTTATGATGCCAGGTCTGTTCTAAATTCATACTTACTAAACTTCAGACCATTCTTATCAAGGGGTTATCATATATCTCGGAAACTGGGTTATAGAGATTGGATAGGATCATGTTCTAGGTAAAATACTGATATTCAGTGCATTGTGTTAGACTGGAAGCCAACCTCAACTCATAAATAAAGGCAAGGTAGTTCAATCATTCACAACTCGTAACATAATAGTCATTCTGATAAGTTCAGTTGATAGTAAATTCATCAATACAACAAAACAATTATAGGCCTATTTTAGTACTTCTTATCTTTAGTGCGTCTCCTCACGCAGACTGCTATCTGAAAAATATAAGCTTCCAGCATGATGGTGTCATTGATAAGAATCGCACCTAGGTGCTATTTACCTATATACAGCCGCCCCGTGTTTATCACAAAATCAATACAGTTTAACTTTCGATATCTTTGTAACAATTTACTTCATGAAGTTAATATCCATAGAAAATACTAGGCAACTGGCAATCTCATTAACCTACTTGATTAGAAATTTAGGACTGGCATAACCATGTTAACTTTTGGGACATGGTAATAAATGATTCAATTAATTAAAACTTTAAATGATGTAACATGGTATATGTTGAGTGGTTAACCACAAACATGTTACTAAGGACATGTTAACATCTAAGATAATAAAGTAAAAAACCAATAATACCATTAAAATACATGCCAATCTTCTCTAATACCCTCTACAAAAGCTTTACATCATCGGAAGTAGTTTTATCTGATGACAATATTATCTTCGGTTCTGCAGGGCCTACACACCGACTTCGCATGCTTGATGTTCCGCCACCTAGTTCAGAAGCCGAGCAAGGAGCGTGTGCTGGAAATAATAAAGGACGCCGTCGTCATCGAGCAGGAGTTCCTCACCGACGCACTGCCCGTCAGGCTGCTCGGCATGAACTGCGAGCTCATGTCCGAATACATTGAGTTCGTCGCCGACAGACTACTCGTGGAACTTATTGGAGAAAAGGTATGTGACCTTATTTAAGATGTTTTTCAGAAAAGACTAATGAGCGGCCAAGCACAAGGCTATTTAGTATTTTTAAAAATCATTGAATAAGTAAAAGAGGATTTTATAATACTTTTTCTATGGAAAATGGAGGAGTTAATGTAACTAAATGTTAAAAAAAAATCCAATGTTCTATGAACTAATCCAATGTTAGAATGATATAGGTATGATGTTATTCTATTGTTGCCTAAAAGGAATATTTAGGTCATTCACTATCAGTATGTTTTTGAACTATTCAGATGACTGATAAGAATCACTATTTAGCCAATTAGAACCAGTAATAATATTCTAATTTACCTATCAAACTATTCCTTTAAACATGTTCTTAATGTTTATTTTTTCATCAACAGAACTACAACACAAAGAACCCATTCGACTTCATGAATCTCATCTCTTTGGAAGGCAAGACCAACTTCTTTGAGAAGAAAGTCAGTGAGTACCAGAAGTGGGGAGTTATGGCCAACCAGATGGACAATGTTTTCACACTTGACGCTGAGTTCTAAACTGACAACAACAAACTGACAAACCATGCAATAGTCTCAGTGACAAACAGTATTATTAATTCCAATTAACAGTAACAAAGTGTATGTTTGGAAATCTTGTACTATACCGGTGGAGCCGGTAATACAATTACTTGGACAGACAGTATATTCATTATTGTCATAATTATGTACGACTTGATTAATTTGAATTGTGTTTTTGACGATAAATTGTGCATGAAGGGTTCCTTATAATCAATTAGACAAAAAATCTTGATTTTTTACGTGTGTACCTTTATGCAAATAGTTATAATGACTTAGCATCTAATGAACTAGAATAATTTCCTATACATTAATATATTTTATAGTAAAATGGAATCATTTCAAGATGATTTATTCTGTGATAGATAATAATAATGAGCGCATTTACTTGGAAATGTAAGTGAAATGCTTTCTGCTTTATGTAGGTTAAGCAAGTTATAATTGTATTTTTTTGCTAATAAAAGTTCTTTTCAACAGATAAATGTCTTTATTTTTGTCAACTACTTGGTATTTATCCCTCGTTTCACACTGATTCATCATTCATCATCATTTCGGACAAATTCATTCAAACATCATTCATCACATTGACACGTGCACGGTTCACCTAGTGGGAGGCCTTCCAAAGCAAGGTCAACCGGTTCGCGCTCGCCACTCCAGAACTTTTCGGCCCCGTCGGCCATCCGTCCTGGGTGCAATTTGCCCTGCCCACTGCCACTTACGTTTAGAATTCTTCGGGCTATGTCGGTAACCTTGGTTCTCTTGCGGATAACTTCATTTCTGATGCGATTCCGCAAGTAGAGAGGACCCAGTCGTATGGACAGTTTCCACGAACCCGTCGTTGTAATCGTCCACTGAGCTTCCTAGGCATTCGTAGCGATTCTCCAGTTCAAGCTGAAAGCTTTCGGGGTTTTGGATTTGGATCTGTGCTGGACGGAGCGTAGACTTTGAGTCGTGACCTTTCAACCTTTATAATACCAGAGGGTTTATGGGCAGAGATAGCCAAAGCCTCTGTTTACATATTAAACAGAACGGGACCTACTCCTATATAAGAAAGGTCACCGCATGGCATGAGCTCTGAGCTTTTTGGGGGGTGGGAAATCATCAAATAACCCCTCCCGCTCTTGGGCAGAGCGAAAGGGAGTGTCAGACTTCTACTGACTAAAAACCACCCATGTTCCTTCTTCGCCCTTCATGTCGAGGCCTCGGTATCCCTTGCGGACAACCCGCAGCCTCGACAGGCTTCGGCCCTTGGCCCCTTCCATGTTGCTGACATCTCTTTGAGGCGCGCGTGGAACACGAACGCGCCGTCGACACGGCCTGTCGTCGTCATAAGACGGACGGACGGCGAGCTTGCCTATCACTCACCGTCCACAGGCCCGCGTCTACGGTGGCCGGAAGCCATCACGTGGCCCCCGACGCCCGGAGCGCCTCCCGCGGCGGCTGGGACGAGAGGTTCTCTCCCTCTCACGTTCCGCCACCTCCTTCGCTAGCATCACGCTTCGCAGAAGGAGGCGATGGCGTCCCATTCCTCCTCGCCCCGGACCATGGCTTGCACCAGGGCCGGACGCGAGAGGTCGCCGCCGCCGATCGCCGCTACGAGAACACGGCGGGGCTCCGCCCAAGCGGGACACACCTCCACAGTGTCCTCCGGCCGATCCTCGCAATGGTGGCATCCGGGCGTTTCCTCCCGCCTGATTCGGTGCAGGTACCTCCCGAAACAACCGTGTCCGGTGAGTACCTGCGTCAGACGGAAGGTGAGGGCGCCGTGGCGCCTCTCCAGCCACTCCTCAAAGAGGGGACTTACCGCCACTATCGTGGCGTGCCCTGCACGGGGTTGCGACAGTCGCTGTCTCCATGCCGCCATGAGATCGCACCGGAGGTCTGTCCGCTGCGCAGCAATTAGCCGCGGCAATGGAGTGACCCCCCGGTGCAGCGCCTCCGCGCCATTCATGCAGGCGCGCGAGGACTATCGCCTCTAGATCCCACGGCGGCAATCCGGCAAGGAGGTTCGCCGCCTCGCGGGAGATCGTGCGGTACCCACGGACTAGCCTTACGGCCATCACCTTTTGGGGCGCGTTCAGGTAGTGGGCGGCCCGCTTCCTCAAAGCACTCGCCCACACCGGGGCCCCGTAAAGGGCCATGGACCGCACGATCAACTTCTGCAATACCTGAACCTAAAATAAACACCTACGAACTGCCAATGCCTCTTACAGATTCTAAATCTGTTTACGAAGAGAGTCACTCTCGTCCACCTTCAGAAGCAAATGAAAGCGTCGAAGAAGATTATGAGTCCTTAGAGGAAGATGAGCCTGTAAATGATGAACCTGTAAATATGGAACCTACGACACGACAACCCCTATTTGACTGGCCTGTTGGTCTAGTGGTTAGTGACCCTAACTGCTATGCCGGAGGTCGTGGGTTCGATTCCCACCCAGGACAAATGTTTGTGTGATGAGCACGATCATTTGTTCTGTGTCTGGGTGTAATTTATCTATAATATGTATGTATTTAGAAATATATAAGTATGTTTATCAGTTGTCTAGTACCCAAAACACAAGCTCTGCTTAGCTTGGGACTAGATGGCGTTGTGTGATAGTTGTGGAATATTATTATTATTATTATTATTAACTGACTGCGTGATCGAAGCCAGATCAGACCTCCACAACGGTTTGAGCAGTTTGTTAGCGAAGCTATATCTATTCCTGAACCGACTACATATCAAGACGTCTTGCAAAGCACTGAAAAAGATAAATGGATCGAAGCGATGAACAATGAAGTCAAATCTTTACAAGATAATCAGACCTGGGAACTGACGAACCTACCCAAGAATAGAAAAGCACTAAAATGCAAATGGGTATTTAGAATCAAAAAGAACCCTGATGGTACTGTCGATAAGTACAAAGCACGATTAGTTACTGTTGGATATTCTCACAAGAAGGGAATTGATTATGACCAGACATTTAGCCCTGTCGCTAAAATGAGCACAATCCGAATACTACTAAGTATTGCTGCCAATGAGAATTTAGCACTCAGACAGTTTGACGTCTCTACAGCTTTCTTATACGGCACGGTCAAAGAGAAAATCTTTATGAGACAACCGGAAGGATACGATGACGGGACTGGTCGGGTATGCAAACTGAAAAGAAGCTTGAATGGGTTGAAGCAGGCACCTAAATGTTGGAATGAGTGTATCCACAACTTTCTTATGGAGACAGGTTTCACCAGGAGCGAAGCGGACCCCTCTGTCTACATCAGAGAACGTGGACAAAAGAAGATAATACTCGCGCTTTATGTACCTAGATGATGGACTGGTGGCCGCGTCAGATGAGAAAGAGGCTGACGATTTCATTGAAAATGAATTAAAACGGCGATTTAAAATCACCACGAAAGTACCATCCTATTTTCTTGGCCTGGAGATAGAACAACACAAAGATTGTACTATAAAAGTCCACCAAACTGCTTACGCTAGAAAACTGATAGAAAAGTTTGGAATGAGCAATTGCAAGGCGGTTGGGACACCCATAATAAAATCCGGGAAAGGAGATGAGGAACAAGAAAATCCAGAAATGCAAGTTTTTCCTTATCGGGAAGCTGTTGGATCTTTGTCCTATCTGATGGTTGGAACTCGACCTGACATTGCGTATGCGGTTGGGGTAGTATCTCGAAACCTAGATAAACCTACCAAAGGCAATATTCAACAGGTCAAGAGGATATTTAGATATTTGAAAGGGACTATCGATACTGGACTTGAGTACAAGAAAGGTGAAAAGCGTCTCATCTGTTACAGTGATGCAGATCACGGCGGAGACGAAGCGAGCGGATGCTCAACGAGCGGGATTGTATGCCTGTATGCTGGCTCAGCAATATCCTGGCGAAGTTCGAAGCAATCCATGGTTTCCCTATCATCCACAGAAGCGGAGATACTTAGTTGCAGCCAGTGAGGCTAGTCGTGAAATGGTTTGGTTGAGGAGATTGTTCCAAGATCTAAAAACTAACCTAAATACGCCTACTTTGCGAATCGATAATGAGTCTGCAATTAAGCTCGCATATAACCCTCCATACGAGCAGCACCGTAAGACTAAACATATAAAACTGAAACACTTCTATGTGCGACAGTGTGTATCCGAGAAAGATATAACCATAGAGCAAGTACCGACTGCAGATCAACTTGCTGACATTTTTACAAAGCCTGTTTACAAACCGAGACTGGTAAGGCTCTGTGAAGAGTTTGGCTTGAAGAAGAGGGAATGTTAAGGAAGCACTTCTAGTATAGAGCGCATCCAGCTGCTTTATATCTTTATATTCCTATATCTGTGTTGTGTGTTACTTTGCTATGGGTTGTTATTCTTCTTCTAGTTTGACTTTCACAAATATACATTTTTCTTTACAACATCTGCCTAGCCTTTTCCCAACTATGTTGAGGTCGGCTTCCAGTCTAACCGGATGCAGCTGAGTACCAGTATTTTACATGGAGCGACTGCCTATCTGACCTCCACAACCCAGTTAATACTAGGTAATATACGATACTCTTTGGTAAGACTGGATGTCAGAATTTCAGGTCACTGACTACCTGTAACGACTGCCAAAGATCTATATATGGCAGCCGGGACCAACAGCTTAACGTGCTTTCCGAGGCACGGAGGAAACTCGGTATGTCGGGCGGTCACCCATCCACAGACCGACCTAGGCAAGCACAGCTTTACCTAAAGATCGACCCGAGTGGCAATTCTTATTAAGCCACGAGCTCACATTTTTCTTTACAACATTTATTCTTATTCTTTAATAAAAACCCTGTGAACAACCGCAGAAAAATAGTCTGCCACCATCGTAGCGCTGCGTTTTAAATTAACAGCGCTTCAGAAATGTCGTCAAAAAAACTGTGCTATATCATTTGCTCGTGTCTGCCTCTTTGGCCGTTGTTCATTTGCTTTGCTTATAAAAAAAAAGAACATAAATGAGGCAGACACCCAGGCCACTGATATTCCGAAGGCAGACCATTTGAATTTTTTTTAATGATTCCAGCGTGTAAGCTCTGGTATAATACCTTGAATAGCGAAATGCGCTCTTGGGCAGAGCGGGAGTGTCAGACTTCTACTTACTAAAAACCACCCATGTTCCTTCTTAGCCCTAGCGCCGAGGCCGCGGTATCTCTTTCGAACAACCCGCAGCCCCGGCGTGATTCAAAGTACCCTGTGTGTACTTTGCCCAAGGCTTTGAAACCATGGTATTTTGTACGTTCGCACACAGTGCCTAAAGATGACACTACCATCGAAACATAAGACGCTAGTGTAGGGCAGTCGGTTTTGTCTTGTCGCAGCTGCTCCTACACATGCATACATACGTATTTGTATTATGTACACAGATTTGTAAGACTTTTGGGAACACCTCTTAGCTGCCTCGGTTTGTTTGAATTATTATTTTGATTTAGAATTGTCGTTTTTGACTTTACAGTGGACACTTTTATCGTGCACATCTTGCTAAATCGTCCAACATGAAGTGATAACTGCTAGATGTGAATATTTGAAAAGCTTTAGAAAAAGCACGAAACACGTAATACGTGCCTGTAAAATTTGAGGGTTGCCTTAGATTTCTATGGGATGCCACCATCATCAGGTTAACATAATAGCCTGAAAGAATACAACTATCGGTCCATAAATACGTTTGGGGGGTATGAGGAACAGGGTGTAAAGTTTCTCATCCCCAATAGAAAAGGGAGGATCCTCAGACCAGACGAGTGTTGTGTCTGGTGGGCTAACTGCCCGACATTTATGTAAGTCGGGATTTTCTATATGAGCTAATGTCGCGGATAACTTTGATAGCGCGATGTAGGATTTATCAAATTGGTTCGCATGTGTTGCGAATAGATGTCACTGTCGCCACATACGTATAATTTTGAAAGATTTTTCTTTCAACTCCTAACCGTTGAGGAGTTATACCTTCCATCATCAGTGCATCCACATGAGATTATGATTATCAAACGCAAATAAATAAGCAGATTTAGAAAATATATGGAAAACGTAACAAGTGTCTATACAATTTGAGAGTTGTCCCCAATTTCCCTGGTATTCCATCATCAGATCCTGACTTGGTGACAATGGAACCATTTAGGGAGTATACTCTTTTGAATACAAAGTAAAAAAAAAAAAATTGAAAATCGGTTCATTAATGACGGAGATATCCGATAACAAACATACAAATAAAAAACCTGCAGAGGAATTGAGAACCACCTCCTATTTGTATGTCGGTTATCAAAAAAATACTACGAATAATAGCATTAATTAACCGTAATACCCGCTTCTTCTCAGATTCACAGACTTCAACGAGCTGTAATGGTTAAAGTCAGAAAGTAAAATGTCTGCCATTTTTTGTTTGTATTCAGGGGGTTTTAATAAATCGAATTGACCTAATTAAAGCTACGAGCAAATGATTTAGTAGAGCTTTTTTATTTTACATTTTTATATCTAAGTACCTCTTGTGATAATGCAGATCCCTGGATGTCTCTCATAGATTTTCTTCGTTATCAAAATGGTATTGACCATTAACCCCAGAGGCAGACACGAGCAAATGTATCGATTCTTATTTTACAGATTTAAAGCCCTGTAGCTAAAAAACGCAGCAACATACGTCCTAATTTTGTCGTATTGATCCGAACTACGAAGTACGAGCAAATCCACAAATCATATATACTTAAATGCTTGCCAGCTCCCTAGCTATTAGATATAGTATTTAAGAGCGCGGTCACCGTACGACTTAGGTATCGTCTTATTTTAGCGAAAGGCATTCATTTACAATGAAAACATAAATAACGAATCACATTACTTTTATTATGTAAAATTATAATTACATGAATTATGGGGTTATGTAGGAACTCAACCGAATTATAAATCTATAAAATAATAATTGCAAATTGTTACGAAGTCCGTAGAGTTCCTATATAACCGCAGCGAAGATGATAAAACTCACATTATTTTTCCAAACTCCAAACACTCAATTACAGTCTGCTATGAATAGAAAATGGAAGTCACACATAAACCTCATTTGCTATTCATTGACATGTGGAGATCGTGAATATTGACAAAGTACTCATTGCATGCTAATCTTGACACACATTGCCTGTTAACAATAATATGCTACACCTCAGTGGAAACGAAATGCAATAACAAATAAGTCTATAAATTATACTCTAATATAATAAAACAAGTGTGCAAGAAACAATACTCCAGTCCTACTATTGCGTACAGATTCAAAATATGTATTTGGAGACTGATTGCCGTAATTTATTAATCTTTCTTCACAAAATGAAAATAAAAGGAGATGGTGTATTACGGCGGTTCGTCTCTACATAAGTAAAATTGTGTAAATTGGATATCGTAATTACCGTGGAACTAAAAACATGTTTCAATCGTTCACAGCAAACCGAATTGCATAATATCTTAGTTTAAATAGTGTGAAGTGCACATTTGAAAAATCCTCTCACATCACATTCGTACAACACTACAATGGTCCCTAGTGCGAGTTTTTATCACTGACAAAACCTACTCGATTGTTACTTCCATCTTATATAAAACTAGCGACCCGCCCCGACTTCGTACGGGTGCAAAGTACTACATAATATGTAGTACTTTGCACCCGTACGAAGTCGAAGACGAAGTCGGTTAATGAAGGTTTATATTATAAACCTTCATTAACCGACTTCAAAAAAGGAGGAGGTTCTATGTTCGTGTCTTTGAATCACTCTATCTATTTCTGAAAGCGGGGGCGACTTTGTTTTATACTATGTAAAGGTAAAGATTTTTACCTAAAAAACTTCTTTCGCTAGTGTAATTTTCGACTAGTGAAAGAATTTTCGCAACCGGCTGAATATTTTCGGAGATTTATTCCTACATCTAACGTTACTAATAGGGATGTTTACCGACTAAAAATATGATTCTAATTAGTCCGTCTGTTAGATTATCGAAAAACATTGGATACGTATTTTTTGTTTTATCAAATCAATAAAAATTGACGTAGATAAAGCGGGTCGAAGATTTGAGTGGGGGGTTGTTACGTCACTCACCGGTAATAAATATCATACTAATGTCTTAGAATATGACGTCACACAAGTTTTCAAAGCACTGTATCGTCTTCATTGTTTGTTTACGTGAAAAAAGAAAAAATACGAGTTCAATATTTTTTGGAAATCTATCTGACGGACTAATTAATTTTTTTTAGTTAACTACCCTATTGTACCTAGCCTAGCTCAGTTTCAGAAGTTTCCGATAGGTATAAAAAGTCGCACTGGGGTCATACGCTGGTGTATCTAATGCTGCTTGTCGCTGGCGAGGCGGCGCAGCAGACGATGTCCCGACAGGAACGTGAGCGCGCCCAGCGGCAGCAGGTAGCGCACCGTGTCGAACATCGACAGCTGCAGCCACAGCACGCCGTACAGACCCAGCGAACCTGCGGGGGGACAATACGTGTCAGTAACTATGGGATCGACGAGCCATGGAGAGAGCTATGCTCTCAGAATATGCAAGTTGAAATGGCAATGGGCAGGCAGGCCACATCGCTCAAAGAATCGACAACCGATGGGGAAGAAAGGTTCTCGAGTGGCGACCACGAACCGGAAACCCGGAAACTGTTGGTAGCCCTCCCACCAGGTGGACCGACGACATAGTGAGAGTCGCCCGCAACCGGTGGATGCACACGGGAGGTTACCGTTCGTTATGGGGTTCTATGGGGAAGTCCTTTGACCAGCGGTGGACGTCTTATGGCTGATGATGATGAACCATGGGATGGTAGTAGATGAGTTATCATGGAGTTTCTTGTCGATTCTTCTCCATAAGAACCCGGTCCGTGGACCTTTGCTCGACGTTTTTCTCTTGGCAAAAAATACCATGCTTTGGTAACAGATGGAAAAACTCAATGGCACTTTGTCTGACCTGTGAATTGAAATTCGGACAAACTAACGTTCAAAAATCATAATCAGATTAGTGGTATATGATAATCCTTTGACCAATCTGCATGACAAGCGAGGCACAAACAGTTTACAACCATATTGAAATCTCTCGGTGGTTTTATAATAATAAAAATAATTTATTTATCAGACTACAAAAGAGGTCCACTGACCACTGTGTTAGTAACAATATTTTATTTTTATTTATTTATTTAATGTCTAAGAAACTTATTAATTTACAATTTTTGTTTTAGCCACACATCGAAAGCCTCTCAGGGCTTATCTGTGTGCTGGCGAGCCGTTCGTATAAACTTTAATACAACAAAAAACTTACTATACTAAATAATCTAATTTAAACTTTAACAAAATTTACTCACTATACTAAATTATCTACATTATAGAACTTAATTTTTATGATTCACAGGTACATACATTTTTTAGGAGAAGTTTTGTGTAAAAAAATGATTTGATTTATACTTATAACTTTTCGAACTTGTTTTATATAACGTTTGCAATTCCTCTGGAAGTTTATTGAGAAAAACAGGTACTAAGTATTCTGAAACCCTCATCCCGTACACATTATTGAATGTAGGTAAGATGTATTTATTTTTATGTGCTAGCTTTCTAAGAAAGTCAGGTCTTGTGCTTTCGGTTAGCAGCTCCGGTTTATTGACCTCCGCAAGAGTAAAGAATTCAACTTTATTGAACACATTCACAACTTGACAATATTTAAAGAGGTCGCTGTCTTTGTTTTTATATTTCTTCCTGATATGTTTTGGCGTAATTACTTTAAGTATTCTAAGTTGTAACTTGTAAATATCTGTAAGGTATGTATGATACGTTCTCCCGTAACTGCTTAGACCGTAGTTGATAACCGAGTCAGCTAGGGCCATATATAACATTCTAAGCGTTTTGTAAGGTAGTTTATATTTAAGTATGCTAAGCTTACCTAGAATAGACCTCAGTTTGTTACATACGTAATCTTTATGCGGTCCCCAACAGAAGCGGCTATCGACCATTAGACCGATATACATATGTTTATCAACTACCTCCACTAACGGACATTTGCAAGTATGTGGCGAGGTATGTAGGCAAATGTGTTCGTGTGCTATAATTGTAGGTGTAGTGGAGCATTTGTTGTGTGATGAGTGAATGTGAACAATTTTTGTCTTTGATGCGTTTATTACTAATCCAACGTCATGAGCCCATTTACACATTTGGTCGAAGTTACGTTGTAGGGATTCTTCCGCGTCATGAATGCTCTTATTAGCGACTAATATACACGTGTCGTCTGCAAATTGGTATACAGAACCTGAATTAACAACGTTATTCATATCATTAACATAAAGTAAGTATTCTGTTGGACCTATAATTGAGCCCTGTGCCGTTCCTTGTGTGGATGGAAGCTTTGTACTATACTCATTTTGTATTTTAACCGTGCTAAATCTGTTGGTGTGATAGTTTTTTAATAGTTCCAATAATGGCCCTTGTATTCCATTTTGCGACAACTTGTTAAAAAGTGTATCACAACGGAGCATATCAAATGCTTTGCTAAAATCTATAAAAAGTGCCAACACATGTTTTTTATCATTTAACTGTTTATTGACTTCATCGGTAAATTCTAGTAATAATTGTGTCGTACTCTTATCTTTCTGGAATCCATATTGTTTACTGTTGATTATTTTGTGTGTACGTAGGAAGTTATTTATTTCATTACCTATATAACGTTCTAAGATCTTATCTATACAAGACAAAATAGTGATAGGACGATAATTATTGACGTCACCGCGAGGGCCCTTTTTGTGTATTGGACGTATCACCCCTATCTTTAAAATGTCGGGATACGTACCAGTCTGCAAGCAGCAATTAATTAGATGTGTAATAACCGGGATTAGTTTAGCTGATATATACTTGACATCTTTAGCACGTATCCCGTCGTACCCCGGGCTTTTCCTATCGTTCATTTGTTTGATAATTCGTTCAACTGTATCTTCTCGAGCAGGTTTCACTCTTATCGACCTATCAGGAATTATCTCGTACGTACCTTTGTCTAAAAGAGGCACGTTGCAAGAATTGCTTAAGTTCTTAATATTAGAATTAAATTCAGTCATAAAAGTGTTGGCTAGCGTTGATGGATTTGTTCGAAAAGTTATAAGTAAAACATGTTCAATACACTGCATAATTTTGCCGGTTAAACCGTTCACAATGCTCCAAATCTTTTTGCAATTTTTGAAATTTTGAGAAACTTCCATCATTATTTGTTTATTTCTAATGTAATTTGTGTATTTATTTGTTTTATTTCTATATCTATTATATAACAATCTTTTTTTTGAATTATTTTCATCTTTGCGCCAAATATTAAATAACAAATCCCTTTTCATACACATCTTTTTAAGTTTTTCATTGGCCCAAGGACGTGAATTACGTTTGCTGACACTGTTTTTATTAATTGTGAATTTACATTTATCATATACATTATTAAAGCCATTCTGTATGTACTTTACTATTTCATTAGGACAGCCGTATTGAAGGGGTATACTCCAGTCGATGTTATTTAGTTCGCTGTGCACTCGGCGATTATCTATCTTCGTTATTAAATTACTAGACGAATGTGACTCATTCTTGTTTAGCGCGTTCAGTATCGCACAACCGGTTATGTAGTGGTCGGCCGGTGAAGTGTATACAACAGATGTATAAATGTTATGCGCCTTAGCGTTGCGAACAAACACGTGATCTATACAAGACTTTGAAATTCTGTCACCATATTTTTCGATGCGTGTATAACAATTAACGCCACTAATAAATCCCAAAGTGCACAGCGAATCTAAATATTGTCTTACCACGGGGTTACATACTTTAAGATCTATGTTCATATCTCCCATCAATACATAATCCTGTTTTATAGGATATTTCGCTATTAAGGACGACAATTCCTTGATAAATCGCAGTTTGGATGTGTCGGGCGGTCTGTACATGGCACATAATCCGAGTTTAAGACCATTAATATTTAACTCGCCGGCCACACATTCAAACTCCTGTGTACACAAGTTACTATTTCTAGTAAAAGATGCAGACTTATGAATATACAAAAGCACGCCCCCACCTCTCTTATTGGTTCTTAATTCTGAGTAAAGGTTGTAGTCCGGGAGCACAAACATTTGTCCCAAATCATTTTTAATGTTTACTTCAGTCAATATCAGAATGTGAATTGTATGTTTACTATTTAACACTATGTACTCAATTTGAGCAAAATTTTTCTTGATAGATCGTATGTTTACGTGCAGATAGTACAAACAATTTATGGGTGTCGGTATATAGGAGGTAAAATCATTCCATGTTTGACAATTGGTTTCAACTATGTTATGTTCTGTTGTATCAAGCATGAGAATTATTATATTTATGTATTTAAAATGACAATATAAGCGTACTTACCTATTGTCTAACATGCGATGATTTTACCTTTTCGATATCGGCGATCGATCGGATTGTGGTTATTTTTTTTTCTTCAACACTTTTACGCACTAATATATTTCCGTGTTTACACCATATAAAGTTAAAGAATTCCTTGAGTTCTTCTTTTGTTTTCCATAACAGGTAGGCCGTCGACGGAGTCAGACACTCCCGTAGGTAAACTTTATCAGCACCGTCTTCTCCTATGCTGGCAGCAGATATCGTCGTGTTTTTGGCAGCACCTATCCATAGATCTCGGTTTCCCTCTCGAAGTATTACGGTGATCGGAGTCTGGTCTTTATTTCTCGCCACATTTGAAGGGTTCCTCGTTTTTCTGTATGCTTTTACGACGTCATCCGGGTTTTGTGTTAGGGTTACGGCAAGTTTCTTGGCAATTTCTTCAGGATTGTCTTTGTCTGATGGGTCGATGCCACATATTTCAAGATGGTTGCATAATTGTGCTTGCTCCATTTGATTTAGTTTGTTTTCTAGAACTTCATATTTGATGTTTGTGTTTTTAGCATGATTATGTAAATCAGTGCAACGGTTTTCCAATTCCTTCATCGATTTCTCGTATTTTTGTATCTTGGTGTCATACTCGTCAATTTTATCAGAGTAGAATTGCAGGGTACGTTGTAGTTCTTCCTTAATAACTTGCCTCACTTCTCTGCGCAGGTCTCGTAATATTTGCTGCATCATGTTATCACCATGGGCGCTAGCGAGTGGCTGTGGGGTAGCAGACTCTGTATCTGTATTTTCGTCTCCGTCGATATCGGGGATGATACATGATAGTCTTTTAGGCTTACCGCCTCCGGTACAAGATTTGCATTTCCAGTCCACTGAATCTGTGTCGTGCAATACACTAAGTTGTTCGGGTGTTATTGACGCACATGAAGAATGAAGCCACTTATTACATTTGCTGCACTGTAGTCCAGGAGACTTTTTGGTTATAAGTTTTACACATTTTGCGCATTTCACCATTTTTATTTAGTACGTAGGGTAGATGAGTAACAGTTAGCGATCGTTGCGTATGCGACTGCTCTTGGTTGTCACGCGTGAGCGACTGACTTATGATATAACTTAGCTTAAGTTAGTACTTAATAACTAGGACAGATCGGGTGCGATTGGTTAGTGGCCATACTAGCGGGCTATCTGCCCGGGCGGCTATCGATACCACATTTATATTTTCCTTAGTCTCTTATCAAACAACATATAATAATAGCATAGTATATAAAAGGTGACTGGTACTTAATGTCTGATGTATGTTCGCGTAGCTGGTCAAAATGTCTGTTTTTTTTTTGGCGATTTAAGTTTTAGCCCCATATTAAAACTTGTTTGTTATCATGAGTACAATCACGTGTTTAAGTCACCAACAGCCTAATAATGTTCCCACTGCTGGGACACAGGCCTCCACTCTTTGAGAGGGAATGGGCTATAATCTACCACGCAGGCGCAGTGCGGATTGGTAGATGTCACAAGTCTTCGAATTTTTGGTTCTAGGACATGCCGATTTTCTCACGATGTTTTCCTTCACCGTTTTTGAGAGCAGTGGTGATGAAATAAATTACACAAAGTAATGCGCCTGCCTGGGTTCGAACCCACGACCTACTGTTCGTAAGTCGGGGCCGCCACCACTGCTCTCCGTGTTTAAGTATCGGTCACTAATTACCAGTCATCGCATATATGGCATAGTATTTCGGCAGTGCGAAGGCACAGTTACAGTTTGTAGTAATACGAACCTCCCAAAGACAGATGGAACACCAGCGCGCTAGGCGTGAAGGGCAAGTTGCTGAAGTTGAGGCCGAGCCGAGCCCACAGCAGCAACAGCAACAACAGCGGCGCGGCGCACGCCAACGCGAACACATCGGACACCACCCGCGGCGGCCGCGCGTCCGGCGAACGGAAGATGTGCGCGATCTGCGGCAGCGGGCCGCGGTACGGTAGCGATGTTGATGTTACTGGTTCACCTATAGGAAATACATTTTAGTATGGTTTACAAATTAACACGGGATTGATGCAATGGCGGCAGGTCTCTTGTATTCCCCTTAAAGTTAAGGAAAAGATTTTTAAAACAATGGTTAGACCTGCTGTCTTGTATGGATCAGAATGTTGGGCCATAAAGGGGATGAATGAAAGGCAATTGCATGTGGCTAAGATGAGAATGCTTAGGGGGATGTGTGGTGTAACGCGAATGGATACAATAAGAGGGGATGTGTGGTGTAACGCGAATGGATACAATAAGAAATTAGTCGGGATCCAAGACAGTTTAATCGTTTCTCTGGGACTTCGTCGGGCTTCATTGTCTCGGCGCTTTTCTTGTGGTCGCCACTGTTGATTCTGGCTTACAGGAGTTACAGTGGTTTGGGAATAGTGTGGCGGGCTTGTCCCAATTATCATCAATAAGAAATTAGTAAATAAGAGGAAGTCTGAAAGTAGCGCCGGTGACTGAAAAGTTGTGTAGTATTCAGATGTCGTAATATGAGCATGCGACGCGTAAACATGAGAAAAATTTTGAGTATGAATATAAAATATCGTGAGGAAAATAGGTAGTTTTTTAAGCATAAGACATAGACGGGTACAAAAACATGGTTACATTGTTGTCCACAACTCACCGACAGCATTAGCATCCTTGCCGAAGTTGAAGAGCACCTCTCCGACGGGCCACGCGATTGGGTTGGACACGGCGCTGTCTCCGAGGTAGATCGTCAGCGAGTACGCGCCCGAGTTGGAGTCCAGGTGCTTCGCGATACCGCCCACGTTCTGGTGGTGGATATAAAAAAAAGTTACACTACGTCTTTTGGTGACGGTATTTTCGTGAAAGCCTAAAAGCTTAGTTTGCCCTTATAACGTAGTATACTCTTCATGATGTTGGGGTTTTTGAACAGTCTGCTTGCGTTATGGGCTTGCCTAATGCCGTTAACCGGGCTCAAATAACAAAACATTTTGCACAGAAAAACTACGTAAAATAAGGAGCAGCGGTGGCCCAGTGGTGGCGGCCCCGACTTACGAACAGTACGTCGTGGGTTCGAACCCAAGCAGGCAGCTACGTCACTGTCTTTACCCCAGTTAAAACGTTAGAAAGGGTTGATTTTCAGCCATATTTGTTTAAAATACGTGAAAAACTCACAAGTTCAACTTTGTATGCCTTGGCGTTGTCGGGCTCGGCCACGAAGATGGTCTCGTCGGGACTGTTGGCGCTGCCGACGCGCACGAACGCTTGCTGCACCAACACCGGCTTGTCGTACTTGTCGCGCACGTTGAACTTTAGCGTCACCCTGGACAAAAGTTTATCTTATTTCATTCTATTCGGGGAATTTACAGCAACTACAAACAGAATTCTTAAACAATATGCGTTTTCAGGCCATTTACAAGTTTCCACTAATATACACAATTATGACTCCCTCTCACAAGTCACAGAGGTGTATCCCAGACGAGGGAATGTTATAGACTGATTATGTTACGACATAACTACAACTAATATTATGAGATCATTGAACAATATCGCCTATATTCATATTTTTACACTATCTATACAAGAAACGTCGTCAGACCATAAGCAATTTGTTCCAGTTTATATGGCGTTGCGGTGAAGCAGCCAGTGCTGCGCCTCCCACTTATAGGAGGTGTAAAATGCTAGACGAAAATGTTGTTAAATTGTTACAATACATGGCAAGAATAAAAAGTGAACATTTTAAAGCCCATACTTACTTCTGCAAATGATCAGCCTGGAGCTTCTCAGTCAATTTATTCGGATACGCGACAGTCGTCAACTTAGGGCTGGTAGTTCCATCCACATCACCCACACCGACCTCCACACTGGTCACTTGGATCTCACCCAACACCGCTACATTCACATTCGCTGTCTTAGAACCAGCGCTTAAAGCGATCCTGTACAGACCGTATTGAGCCTTAATCTTGTTGAGGTTAAGGACGAAAGTTGTAGGTTCGTTAGGTTTCTGTGTAAGAGGTTGTTTGGATAGGACTACAACGTCATCAGCTAGGCGGGTTCCTGACTGTGCGACCACTTCTTCGGGTTTCAGCAGTTTGACGGGGCGGCCGATGAGGTCGGTGATGGAGAACTCGATGGTGTCCGATTCGGAGGTGATGTATTTCTTGCCTTTAATTGTGATACTGATCGGGGATGGCTGTGGACAAAGTAGATAGTTGGGTAACTTGAATTTTATATAACGGGAGAGATACTATAATTTAAGATATTCTTTTAGTTTAGGTATTATTATGTAACATTCGCATTTCCTCATTAGGTAGGTTCCTTAAAGCTACATCTTAACTCATTTACAATTTTTGATTAGTACTAGGATAACTCAAAAGCAAACCTCCTTACCACATCGTCAGAGAGAGCGGTGGCGGCTTCGATCAACAAGGCGGCTCCTTTGGGCGTGTTGACAGACCGACGTGACAGCAAGTACTCCGCGAACTTGTACCTCTGCTCGTCGCTCAGCGGAGACGGCTTCTTCAGGCTCTTGTACGTCCTGTTAGGAGAAGGTGATTGAACATAACATCATGTCTGTATTTAGTGGAGGTAAGTTTAGGGGAACAGGGTGTAAAGTTCCTCATCCCCCATAGAAAAGGGAGGATCCTCCGACCAGACGGGTGTTGTGTCTGGTGGGCTAACTGCCCGACATATGTAAGTCGGGATTTTCTATATGAACTAATGTCGCGGATAACTTTGATAGCGCGATGCAGGATTTGTCACTTTAGTTCTCATGTGTTGCGATAGATGTACTTGTCGCTACATCACTCAACTCCGAGACCGGAGGTCGATAGCAGGTTGAGTCTTGATGCTTGCCAGGCCAGTGGAAGGTTCCAGTGAGTCGGAACCGAATGCCGCATAGTTCACGGTGTGTATCAATAGTAACTTTCTATGGAGCAACTACGAGAAGTTAAATTGCCCAACACAAAAACCGCAATCATTATGATAAACTTGCAGTAAATCTATGTTATTGGCAGTAGCTTTGATGAGGATGCAGCAAACAATTCTATGAGGGTAGATATTCCTCTGAGTTTGGATAAATTCATCCCATTCTAGAGTACTGGTTCAAGATAGGTTGAATAAAAGTTAACTCAGGCCAAGCAATTGTTGTTACCACACTTAGAATGTCTCCTGTATCGTTTCGTGAATTCAAACACTATACAACAAATATTTGTTCTGTGTGGGGATCGAACCCAAGACAGCAGTCAATTGCTTAGCCACTGTGGAAACCTTGACATCAAAACGTAGTTAATCTTTCGTATTAATGGTAGCTTACCTCTGAATGCTAGACAACAGGTTGGAGGTAACGGGAAGGCCTCCTTCGAAGTGCAGCGCCTTTGAGTCGCTCTCGTCGGCCGCCAGCAAAACGCCCTCTGCATGGGAGGCAGTCCACGTGCCGCAGCCCATGTGTTCGCACAAAGCGAACACATAGCCGTAGCTGGAACAAATGTTATTGTTGTACTTGTGACAGCGATAAATGTATCAACAGCCGCATATTTTATCTGGTGGGGCTGTGGAACTGTTCGAAATTGATATAGAGGCCCCGGAATACAAGAGGCTGAGAAGGAACTTGAGTGGGTTTTAGCCAGTACAAGTCTCAAGTGTACAAGGCACTCTCTTCTGCTCCATCCAGAGCATCCGTTCTTCTTTCATACTTCAGAAAACAGCTTTATTAGCTTAAAGTACTCACTTAGCAGGCGAGTCATCTTTCTTCAGCAATTGAATAAGATTTTTCAAAGCATCTTCCTTGTCATAAACGGAACCCTTGCCAAATGCCTTCAGTGTGTACACGGCATGGTAAATGTCAGAGATGGTTGCATCCTTCTTGTCCAGCACTTGGGTGGCCGGAGACAGGACCTCTGGCTTCAAGGAGTTGAGGCAGCTGGATATAAGTGCAGCATTTGCCAGTTGGAACACTTGTTCAATGTTCTTAGTATCGTATTTGATGCTTTTGATGTGCTGTAATAAATGCAATGAAATTTATTATGGTACTTGTAAGTTTGCACGTGACTAAAAGAGCGATGAATATAAATGTTGAAGAGAGGGAAGGGATAATCAATGAAATGATGGATGGATTGTGTGAGGAATGATATGAAAGAGAAAGGTGCAAATTATTGCAAGACCATTAACAGGGGAGATTACCAGAGGAAAAACGTCATCTGCCCAGCCTCTTCCTAACTATGTTGGGATCGGCTTCTAGTCTAACCGGATACATCTAAATAGCCTGTATTTTCACACTAGAGGACAAAAACCACAACAACCTCTCTCTGTTCCATACAATTTTATACTGTATTTTAAGCAACTAAACATTGTATTAAAAACTAATAATAAAACACCAGTTACGTGTGCTTGAAATAGATAGTAATCTGACCTCCATTAAAATACTAATTAGTGTGCAACTCACCTCACAAATATTAGGGATATCAGCATTTAACTCTGCCAGCCCCTTGACTGAGTAGTACAATGATGTGATGTCATTGCTCTTCACATTCTCCTGCAGGATAGTCTGTAGCCTCTTCACATCTATTGTGCCTTGCAGAGTGTTTCCATTGCTCAGCGATAGTACACTTAGTATTAACAGGAATAGGGCTGAAAATATATTAATGATGACCACCAGATGTATGAATGTGGACGAGGCAAAAGGAGTATGTAAGGATCGTAGCAAGTGGCGTTCTGTGCTTTCTACCTGCCCCCATGGGAAAAGGGCGTGAGTTTATGTATGTATAATTATGTATTATTAATGATTTGATTTGAATAGAGAACATAGTGTCTTTGCATTTTCATTATAGGCGTTAAAATCTTAATTGCATTTTGTGATACTTATCAGAAACCAGATTTGTAAAATTCTTGATTGTAAAGTTCACATAGTTAATTAGAAGCCTATCGTCCGACCAGTATCTTAGTTAATTTTATTGACACCTTTTGAAATTATGATTTGCTATTATTTTGTTAAATATAATAAATAACCTGTACAAAGAATTGTACGGCCGGCGACGCCTGAGAAACAATGACGTGTCCTTATGATTTGAACAAAAACAAACCCTTTTTGGACCTTTCTATTACCACAGGGACCTTAGCAACAACCCAAAAAAGCAGTATAAACTTTAAAATTATCAAAAATATGAACAGAACACCAGGAAAATCGTAGTTTTAGGTGCCACGCTAATGTTAGTATTATTTTATGAAAGAGTGGAAACATACCATGCAAATACATTTTTATAGCCTAATATATCAGAGATCACCCTGATTTTATATTCACAATCTTATTTTCTAATAGTATTTGGCTAATAAATGCCAATAAATGCTGCGATCGCCGGTTCTACTTGACAAACACGTTTGACAGAAAATCATCGACGTAGACGACGTAGCACAATATCAGTGTTATCAGAGTAAAAACTGAAGAGTCAGACAGAGACGGCTTTATTTACTTCACACGAGATAAAGAAAGAAAGAAACAAACAGATCAAAAAAGTCTAAGGGTGGGTTGCACCATATTACTATAACGATAACCAAACCGTAAAAAGCCATAAAAGCACTAAAAAAGTATAATTTGATGGCTTACGGTTTGGTTATCGTTATAGTAATATGGTGCAACCCACCCTAAATTTTTGTACAAATAATATTTTTAACATGACTGTAAAGTTTATTTACAGCTTATATTTTTTAGAAGGAGCATAAAAGTTACAGTCCACCTAAATCATAATTAATCGTATTCAAAAAACGGTTAAAACCGAAGTTTCGGTTTTACTTGTAATATTATTGAACATCTCATTAACCAGCTAAACGTCAAATGGCAGCTTGACACTTTGACAGATCTGTATCTTTCTTCCATTACCATTCCGAAGTTAAATTTTAAGATTGTACTGCAATTGTTTTGATTAAATTAGCAAAATGGCAGGTGCAGTCGCCAAGATACCGTCTTTGATCAGTTGTAAGTACCATTATGTTAAGTTACGAGTTTAGATAATTTATTAAGGAAGGTCTGTTTTGCTCACCTCAGATATTATGTAATTCTGGTTAAAATATCGGATTGAAGGTTAGGTCGAAATTAACGAAAATTAAAATGTTTTTTTGGGCTCACTTACATTGTTTCACACTAATCCCACATCGTATAGTTGTACAGAAAACAAACCATATGAACTGTCATACATTACCAATCAACTACATAACCATTATTTTGATTAAAATGTTAACTTTTCAGCCGGAATCGCAGCCGGCCGCCCTAAATTCAATATCTTCTTGAAGTATGCGCGAGTGGAGCTGGCACCCCCTAAACTGAGCGAGATCCCACAGATCAAGGCTGGCATCGGTAAACTGCTGTCAAGTGCTAAGTCTGGGGCATGGAAGAACCAGACCCTCAAGCAGGCTACCCTCAACACCTTCGTCGGAATGGAGGTCATTTTCTGGTTCTACGTTGGAGAGTGCATCGGCAAACGCCACATTGTCGGTTATGATGTTTAAGTTTTTGTTGTAAGCACGAATTCTGTAGATATTATGTTCAGCAAAATAAATTATTAAATCAGTATGTTTTTGTTTTATTCATTGAGGCCAAACGAGCGTAATTTTGTGAGTTGTGAGTCGCAGAAATTCTATTGGGATCTAGACGAGCGCAGAAGAACTCATTTTGTGTCACCATGTGAATCAAATAGAACTTTTTTATGAAACCTAATGCAGCAGAATTTCTGCGACACACGACTCACAAAATTACGCTCGCTTGGCCTCACCCTTATGGTAAACAATTATAGTTACATGTAAGTGGGTTGATGTATGTCGTGTATGTTTGAGTTTCTGTGAGAGGATGAACGAAGGATGATTTTTCTTGAACTTGTTTTGAATGATGATAAACGGAAGGTAACTATTTTTTTTCCTCTACAATATTTATGTAGCTAGCTATAGTTTAATTTAATTGTTCTTTTATGTGTTTTATAGCATCGTATTGGATGATTCCGTAATGTTGCTATAATTAATATTAAATAAATAAATGTGTGTTTTTAGGGTAAAATCAATAATCCCGTCGGGGCTGCGGGTTGTTCGCAAGAAATACGGCGGCAGCAGTAGAAGTCTGACACTCCCTTTCGCTCTGCCCAAGAGCGGGAGGGCTATTTGATGATTTTCCACCCACCATAAAAAAAAAAGTGTAAAATCAATCACTAAAATAAAACCAAAAGTAAATACCAACTACATTATATTACAATACATTAAAACTAAGTTACAAAGGTGCACACTGTTCCATAAACTTGAAGGGGTTGCATGCACTTGTGAACTTCAGCTCTGTCTCAATCTCTGGAGGTCCTCGCAGCCACAGCCGGTCCCTGTAGTACTCTACACAGGATAGGAACTCTTTTTCATTGTATCTGCTTATTTCTATTGGCACAAATGGGTCTAAATGTTCAAAGCCCTGTAAAAGAAAAAAAGTTTTCAGGGTTATCACCAATCAGGGGTACTGGCTATTTTGGACGAAAAAATAAGCCACATCATTTAGAAAAAGTAATGTTAATAAAAAGAAAACTAATGGCATTTAATTTGTCTTACAATAATCAGCCAATATCTTTTTTTATCAACTATGAAGGTAGCACTGTATATTTACCTTTTTGTACAGCAAATATCTAGGCAAGTAACTTTCTTGGTGATCGTCAGGCACTGCCAGTTGATCTGCAGATACTACTATGGCGCCGTTTGTCTGTAAAATAACCAGAATAAAATTATAGTGATTTATAATAAGACAGCATTTTTATTTAATTTTATTTTCATATGAGAAGTAACCCTACCCAGTCATTGGTTGTAAGTTTCAAGAAGGATGTTGTGAGTGTGACTTCTTCAGGCTTCACTTTCCTCTTCGTAGGGGTGTTGAGTCGTGTCATTGGGTAGAAGAAGCTGTTGAAACCATCAATCGCCACAAAAGTTTTGCATCTAAAAAGATAACATTTTGGGGTGAAACTTCGTGAAACACAATCACTAGCCAAATGCCGTATGTACTGGAACTTGGCAGTATGAGCAACATTCATTGAATACTAGTTTATTTGGTTACTCGTTTTAGTTGAAAGTTGTATTAAAAGTCAATACCAATCCCTAGCGAGTAGACGATATTCAGGGGTAAACCACGGCGCATAGAGAAATGGCGGATTTGCAAGCCGGCGATTTTGTTCTCTGTAGACAGACGAGGGAGTGCACGTCTTTCAGCTGTTAGGCGATAGGTAAAGTTTATTTACTACAAGCAAACACCATTTTGAGGAAACCGCAGAAATATCCTAGACGTGACATCTACCAAGACGACCAGGACCCGCGTGGCGGATTATAGCCCACTCCCTCTCATCAGTATCACCAGCCAAAAGACGTCCACTGCTGGACAAAGCCTCCCCCAAAGAGCGCCATAACGAACGGCAACCTGCCACTTGCAAACAAAAAAAAAATACTTGAGAGGTGTCAAGGGACACTCGGATGGAATGAAGTTCTGAAAATAACTGGCTTGCTTTCTATGAGAGAGAGAGAGAGAGAAAGACAGACAGATTCGTAACGCGCGATAAGGAACTTCGTTCCAAAACTTACTGTTTGTCATTGGACAGTATCTTGATCTCGTCAATGAGCGCGTCGACGACGTCACAGGCGTACTTGACGCGGCTGATGCCATGCTCCACGAGCGCTGACAGTGGCGCCCCCGCCTCCGTCTTCTCGCGTTTACTCCACACGTACTCTTTGGAGAGTTTCAACTGGAGATAAGAGTTTACATGTATATAACATAATTGGCTAAATGTGGGTGTGCTACTGGGTACCGCTCTGCTTAACTCTTCGGAGATTACAGGCGTGATGTTATAATATAGTTTGATTATGGGAGTGACTTCAGTTATCGTAGTGTGATCGGCTCGAGCCTGTCAGAGAGGGTATATGCGTATGCCGTAAGTCAGAAAAAAGGACGACATTCGTCTTTTTTCTTTCGGACGAATTCGTATTTTTCTTTCGAACGACGTGACTCGTCACCGCCCCGAAAACCTTTCAAGGCTCATGCCGATTTTGTATCTATAAGTGCGGTCTTACGCTTCGCTTAGGTGGTGAGAGGACATAGTGACTTAAGTCTGATATCATTCCCGTCGGGGCTGCGGGTTGTTCGCAAGAGATACCGCAGCCTCGACATGAAGGGCTAAGAAGGAACATGGGTGGTTTTTAGTCAGTAGAAGTCTGACATTCTCTTCCGCTCTGCCCAAGAGCGGGCAGGGCGGGGTTATTTGATGATTCAAAAAGTCAGATATCATCTGGAATAATATATGTTCGTGGAGTTGAACCGTTGATACTCAATGTTTATAGGAGTGTGAAACAAATGTTAAGATCAACATACATAACATAATGGCTAGTTTGGTTTTTGTAACATCTTTACACTAAGTTTTGTTTTTCAAAAATTATTATAAGCCTATATTGTCCCACTGCAGGGCAAAGACCTCCCTTTCCTCCTTCCAAGTTTTGCGACCTAGTGCGATAGTAGGCGAATCTTTTGAGAAAAAGTTCATCATAATTTTTCTAAAAGTTGCGTAAAAATACTTACATCACCAGATTTGAGCAGTGTCTGGTTCTGGCCCTTGAAATGTATGAGCCAGGAGGCGGCGTCCAGCGGCAGGTCCACGAAACCCTCGCGCGTCTGCGAGTTGGACATCTCCTTGTTACGAGGCAACCGCCTTAGCCACTCCGACACTGCAAGATATGTATGACTATGGTAGAAATAGGGTCAGCTCACACCGAGACGCGACGAGACGCTGCGCGCACACTTTAAAAGAGCGACTCAAAATACAACTTTATTTTCTACACGAAAAGATACACATTTCATTGTGAGTATTCAGAATACGTTGCACCATGCAGCGCTGCGCCTCGTGATGCCTCGCGGCGGCGCGCGGGCCAGCGCGAAATCACTGGCCTCTTCTAGTATCGTCGCGTCGCGTTTCGGTGTGAGTTGACCCTAAATCAACACATTTTCAAATGCTTTGAATACTGCCTATAAAACTTGTGAATAACAAGTTATTGTTTAAATTAAATTTGCAACATATCAACCATATGATGAGGGATTAAAAGTTTCATGTTTAGTTCATCAAGTTTAAAAGTTAGTATTTAATTTTGCACTGTGGAACTTACATTGAAGATAAAACTGTTGAAAATTCGAATTAAAACAGCTGGCCAATGGTAGAAGAATGGTAATCAAGTGAATAGATTATTTTATTTGTGTTATTCTGTTCTGTAGATATTTTTTTTTTGATCTTTAAAGGTTTACAAGTAAAGTATCTCACCCCAAGGTACATGCACAATGAGGTAGCCCTCTTCGTGGGCGTAGTGAAGCAGGTGGGCTATTGTTATAGACTTGCCTGTACCTTTCTCACCATCTGATGTAGTGCTAAGGAAACTATTCAAGTATTGTAATATAAATGAAAAGTGATAACTGACACTAAGAAAAGTGAAAACAGTTTTAACAATATAATTGGTTTCCCCGGATTTGTCCTAGTTTAGAGGGCATCCGGGGAACGTTGGGCGGGGTTTCATTTGTAGACCGGGTTTAAAAATTTGCATTTACAATTTAAAAATAAAACAATTAGTAACAAACTGTAAGAATTTTCTGTTCTGTTAGGTACATTAAAATACAAAATGATGATAAAAGAAGACTTATAATAAAATTAAAAGACTTCTTTTATCATCTGAGCATTTATCATAGGTCTGAGCATAAATAAAAAAAATGATATTTTACTATAACTATGTTTAAAATAACCTGTCGACTTGTCTGGGTTTTGGGCCCTAAAATCCGGAGTGTTCACGTGTCTTGTCCTGGTTGCCAAATTTTTGAGATGGCCCTACACTCGCATCAAAAATATCTGTCAGTAGAAGAGAGGAGAGAGGAGGTAAAACAGTCAGGTTGGTACATACAACCAGGCTGTCAATGATAACAATAAACAACAGGCAGGCAGCCTGATTTTTTACGTAACTATGGCAGGATTATACAATATGAGTAGAAAAGGATACAAAGAACATATCTAATGACTGGCTTGTCCATATCACTAGACCTTATACAATTCATGAGGTCCAGTGCTGGCTGGCGCACCATTATGGCTGTTTCTGCGAAGGTCTTGGTCTGTTGCATAAAACTTTTTGGGAACCCGCCGTGACTAAAGAGTTGTTTGCACAGATCTGGGTTCATGGTGTAGAATAAACCTTCTTGCTTTTCATTGTGCTGGGACTGTAAGAAAATACGATTAGTTTGTTTTATCAGGAGTATTAATATAGTTATAGCTTTTGTTTTTAAGTGATAAAATAGTGTAGGATAAATTCGGTGATCAATTACTTACGGGCGAGTTCTCAACGGTTCTAAAAGTAACGGCTTGGGAATATCGCCGACACATATGCCTCCAGCTACGTGACAGCATTTTGAATTAGTCTTTTAAATGACTAAATAGAACTTATTTTATCCTAGTTAGTACGAAAAGACCCAAAGCAATCACAACATAACCTCAAAAATAATATGGAACTGTCAAAGTCAATGTTGACGTACAGGTTTCGTTCAAAAACGGAGTTTTACGATGGTATAATTTATCATTCCAGTGCCAGGCAAAGCCCTCCCTTTCTCCTTAACTTGAATTTAAATCTTGAAGATCTTGTAAGCAGTTGATGTTCCATTAAACATTTCATCCCGGCTACCATATTTAGAATTTTGGCAGTCGTTACAGGAAGTCAGTGACCTGAAAGTCTGACAACCAGTTTTACCAAAGAGTATCGTATTACCAAGTATTAACTGGGTTGTGGAGGTCAGATAGGCAGTCGCTCCATGTAAAATACTAGTACTCAGCTGCATCCGGTTAGACTGGAAGCCGACCCCAACATAATTAGGAAAAGGCTAGGCAGATGATGATGTTGAAATCAATATAAAATCATTTTGCTTGTAAATTTTCAAAAAGGCACAGAAGGAATGAAACATAGTATGTACCAGTAAACATTATTTATTAGGTTTTTTTAGATTTTGATTATCTTAAATTCCTATTGTTTATTTTGCATTCGTCTTTTCTTAAATAAACTCGAAGGCCTTGCATGGCTTATTAACTTTGGGTCTACTACCTGAGTAACTTTCTCTACAACATCTTTTATCACAATAGTTTCAGGTTCTTTATTATCCTGAATATCAAATTGTACTCCTCTCTCTTTCTCTATAGATACTTTTTCAACAGGTGTCTCTGAGACTCCTTCATATTTGGACTTTTTAAGAATTGATTTGGTCGCGAAACTTTTTGAATGTGCATCAAAGATATCACTTGGTTTCTGTATACCTTCGTCTGGATTGTAGGGTTCCAGGTTAGTATCTACAGGGCTGTGTTTGAAGGTAATCTCTAAAGTGTTGCTGTCATCCTCGTAAACAAATGACACTCTTCTTTCTAGTTGGGATGCTTGTGTTTCACTTGTATCTTCATCTTCCTCTTCATCTTCTTCGTCAACATCTGCATTTTCGATTATATCATCTAGCCTAGAAGCAATATAGCCAGTTAGCATTTGTTTACTACTGTGAAGGTTGTCCCCAAAATAGAAAAAAATATACAAAGTGAGTGAAGAAGCCTGAATGGCCTTTTTTCTTACCTGTCCATTTCATCTTCAAGATCATCTAGCTTCTCAAGTTCATCTAATCTTGACATCAAATCTGTTTCAGTATTAGTTTGGCCTCTTTCTCTATTTTTCAATTCAAGTAGTTTTTCTTCCAATTCATTCTGCTTATCTATTACTTGTTGCAGTTTATCCAACTTTGAAGGCTGCTCCAGGGTTTCAGTTTCTTTGAAACTAACTTTTTTGGCTTTTGTTTCTTTCCCACTGTCACACTTTTCTTGATTAGATTTTTCATTCTCGGCTTCATCACTTTTTAATTTGATGTAGTCTTCTAATTCATCTATTAAATACTCCTGTATACTTGCCTTCTTCTTGGTTGTTGCTGTAAGTGGGATGTCATCATTCATATTTGATAGTTCATTTTCTAACTCTTCTTGAAGTTCTAGTTCTTCTAGCCTGTTCCACAATTCTTCGTCAGTAACATCTTTTGTTTCAGCCTTCTCATCTTTCCCTTTATTTTCTTTATACTGTCTGACTTTCTCCCTATGTTCTTGCCTCCATGCTTTGTCATCTTCTGTACTATAATACTCAATAATTTCCTTGCCTGGATTATCATAAATAGTTTTCTGTGTAAATGACATCTGATTTTCTAAATATTCCTTTTCTTTGTTGAACATGTCAACTTTAGATTGGGCATCTGAAAATATCAAACATTTTAGATAACAGATTGTTCTAGTCTGTAATAAAAATTGTACATTTTCTTAAATCTTTTTGTTTGTGGGTAATAAAATCATAGGTGATTTGTTATTCAATTTTCTGTGTTAAGTTAGTTGTTACTTACCTTTAATTCTGTGTTGTCGGAGTACCTCAGCTTGTTTAAGCGAACATTTGACGAAGTAATCAGCGCCGAGAGCAACAGTTATTTCGTTCGTATGCTTAAGCTCTCCCCTAAATGATATTCTGCTTCCGATGGGGACTAACGTGGGAACTTTTAACTTATCGCTGTATATACTAAAATCTAAACTCTTCAGGCTTTGCAAATAATTCTCCCAGAAATGAAAATTCTTTTCGTTTTCAGCTGCGCTCTGAAATGATATGGAGTGGATAGTAGGTATAACACGATAAACATGTAAAAAAATATCTTATTTGTATCGCAAAGTTAGATTCACCTTGTAATATATTTCACTAAGGATATCCATTGTTTTTTATATACATTAATCACCTGTGGTATTCAGTTTTTAGACATAAAAACAATAACTTAACCTCAACACGCAATTATTTTTTATTTGAGTTTGACAGCTTATTCATTTTTGACGAAGACACAAAAATTCGTCTGGAAATGAAAAAAAAAACATTATGTTCTATTAAAATAATTTATTGAATTTAGTTATCGCTAGCTAAATAGCTATATGTACTTTAGGTATGTATTTGATTTAATATAAAATAAAATACAATGTGTGTTCTAATGAAAAATGATTCTGGAGTTCCGGTTCAGTTTACGTAGAAAGTGCTCAGTTGTCTGTCTTCTGTCAAAAACATACGGTCGATACGAAACCTAAACGTTTGTAAATTTTGTATTGATCACAGAGTACTTTTTTATCGATCGATTTGCGGCTGCTGGCGGCTGCATTGCAAGTGCAAAAGTGCATTCTAATGTGATACGTTTCTTAAAGTGTATAAGTTTCGAATATGGAGGAAAAGAAATCTATTCTACATGAGTTATATGTATTTTCGGAGTGGAAACCGGAGCCAGAATACATAGTAAGTAAAAACATATTTTTGTATTTTTAAACGTAGGCTATGCATTTAGTTCATTCATATCGAATCAGAAAATTACTAGTGATGAATAAATAAAGTAGAATCTTTAACTGTACCAGATTGAAAACATTGAATAACATACTGCGCGCTTTTTTCAGCAAAAGTCGGATAGTCTCCTCCCAGAGAATATATCCGCTATTTGGCGATGGGTGAACTTTCTGGGGCCCAAAAAGAGTCTTATCGACGGTGTAACGGCGTAAGTACAGCAAACATGCTCTTAAGTTCTTAACTAATGGGTTTATAGTTAAATTCTAGCTATGTAAATAAATGTTTCCATGTTTTCTTTATTTTTAGACATTTCGAAAAGCAGCAAAAATGGCACATCGCCCTTGGAGACGAGGGTAAAGTGATAGCTGTGTTAACTGACAATATACTGGAGATCAGGACTAAAAGATCAGAGTATTCCACTATTGCTGCGAGAACAACAGGTATTTCATTAAAACTATCTTATTGTAATTACTTTATCGATTTTGTGTTCTATTTTTTAAGGGGTTTGTTCTTTTTTGTTTGGATGCTGGCATATCGACCCACCACCATTTAGATTTTTTTACGAAATCATGGCCCACGATTAAAGTGATATGTATGGATAGATGACATACAGACAAACAAAGATGTCATGAAACATGGTGCCCCAAAGTGTCACGTTATCGAGATATTTGAAAGTAAAAATCAACATATGAGTACAATGACCACGATGAGGCGTTGACTATTATTATTACTGTTTATTGAAAGAGAGTAGGTACATTTAACGCTTAAACACATAATAAGTATATTTTTACTGATTGTTGTTGTACTCATTTGTCGATTTTTACCTTCAAATATCCCGGTAACGTGACACTTTGGGGTACTGTGTTACTGGACATTTTTGGTTTGTCTATATGTCCTCTATCCATTCATACCACTTTCATTGTGGGCCGTGATTTAAAAAAAAAAACAAAATGGCGGGCAGGTTGATATGCCACATCGGTTCTATCCCCTATGTAAACATTGATTGTCAGTTTTATAAAATAGTATTTGCTGTTTGATATTTCTAATAGTAAAAATTAATTCCTTCTTTCTTAACGCATTTTAGTGAGCCGTGATGGCTATCCTCAATGGCGCAAGTTGGTGTGGAGTCCAGACTGTTCATTTGTGGTGCTGGCCTATGGTAATGGTGTGGTCAGCTTCTTTGACCTGACTGCATCCAACCTTTTCAACATTCCTATTGTGAGTAGAATTTGGATGGTTTAGAAAATTCTCATACTATTAATAAATACTATATTAATAACATTAGTTAATACCAGATAGTAATTAATACAGGTGTAATTATGGATGCTTTTATGAAATTAAAATGAAATGATGGAAGTTAAGCATGCCATTTTTCAAAGCAAATGTTCCCCTTTTATTAAAAACAGCTTCAGTTAAAGATTTGATTTTTATGTTCTCAGTATTCTCTTTTGCACTTTTCTAAGTGCAGCTGATAATTAGTAAAAAGATCGTATTTACTGAAATACAATAATTTTCAAATTAAAAAAATCATTTAGTTGTTTGAATTTATGCAAATACATGTAACAAATCTCCACATCAGAAGCTAAAGGTCGGATGTACAAAATACACTGTATTTGTACATCCAACCTTATGCTTATTATGTCAAGAAATGTTCCAGCTGTGTAGATATCTGTTAAGGCGTGGATATACGTGAATTGGCCGTATTTAGGATACATTAGAACCTTTTTTTTCCACAACCATCACCGGTTTTTTTTTCAAAAAAATATATATTAATCTACACAATCTAGATTATGCCCTCTTCACTTCAAAAAAAATTAATAAAAATTAAATTTAAACATCATAAATAAATATGCAAAGTAGCCTCTCTTTTTGTAACTAACTGCCATTTTTCTCCTAAACTATCAATCATAGGATCATGCCGATGGGGACTTTTTTTACGTAAATGCTACTCGCAAATCGCGTAGCTACTACCCCTTTGGCGCCTAATAAATCGGTTGCGGGAGGGTGAAATGTCAGCGGCGTATATCCAGCTCTTAACTGTGTTATCATTCGTCTACAGGACTGCTCAAGACCAGGTGGATTAGAGTGCACAGACAACACTCATGCTGTTGCTGACATCATATTTATGCCTCTGAGAGTCAAAGATACCAAATGGTAAGATTCTGTAGCTTTTCTCAAATTTCAATCATCATCTCTCGTCTAACCTTAGCCTAACAATGTTGGGGTCAGATTCCAGTCTAACCAGATGCAGCTGAATACTAGTATTTTACATGAAGTGGCTGCCTATCTGACCTCCACAACTCAGCTAGTACTGGGCTCTATCTGTATATGTACCTCTCTATGCATTGAAATGTGTAAAAACAGTGTGATGAAATGTAATAGTATAATAAATTACACAAAGTAATGCGTCTGCCTGGGTTCGAACCTACGCACCTACCACCACCACTGGGCCACTCTGCTGTTTTGCAGCTTTATTGTATTGAATTGGACTGACAAAATCCTTGAAAATTCAAACATGCTTGTTCCTAGTTTAATTTAGATAAATCCTTTGAGTAATTGAGCTACTTAACTTCCACATAATATATTCCAAAAGCGACATAATCTATCTCCCGTGTGTAGGAACTGGGAGGTGCTGGTGGTGACATACGATGGCAAGCTGCGTGGGTACCTGGTGTCACAGACGGACGGCTGCAAGCTGCACCACACGTTCCGCTTCGCAGGCGGAGTGGCCGCGCTCAAGTACTGCGAGCCCCATGCCACCTTGTATGTGGCTGGAGTACCTAGGGGATCTTCAAAAGTAAGTCATCAGGATCATATTTCGTGAAAGTATAAGTGATTTTCTCTCTTAGGGTGGCGATATTTTGTGAGAATGAGAAGACTATCGAAGAGATTCATAGATGAGTCTGCCCTGCAGTGTAAATGTGGTGCTGCCCCACAAAGAATGGGACATTTGATATAGTGTCCTGCCTGTCCTGTTGCTAGCACAGTACTGGAGCTGATAGATGCTACTGAAACTAATCTGGGCTGATTCAATTTAAATTGTCATCGACACGCTAAGAGGATCTAATAGATTAGTATAAATTAATCTAATCAATAATGATGCTGAGTCTTTCTTTATTTTCTGGTGTAGACTAGTAATAATCATCTTCGAAATGTGGTCACACCAAAGCTTGCCAATTCAAAAGAAAATAGAGGTTCCAATAAATACTTTTTCTGTTTATATCGGTGGATTCTGATTGACCTAACAGATGGCTTCTAATATCTACTAACGATATTCAAATGTTATCCACCTGCAACGCTCGACTCAGCACCGAAGTTACAACATCACACTCAAAATCGATTTGTCTTTACATTTTAGGATCCAAACTCATCTCTAAGTGCAGGCATCACAGCGTGGCGGATTCTTAACGAAGAGCCGTACTACAAACTGTCCGTAGTGTCGGACGAGGCCGAGGCGCACGCCACTGAGCGGTTCAAGCTTTACGTGCCCTTCGGATACCCTAACAAGGCGGTGAGTTTACTGATAAGCGTTATTCCTGTAGAATTCAGACATTTGTCAGTTCAAGATTGAGTCGCCGTAGTGTGTGTAAGACCATCTCCTTATTTAAATGTACCTTAGTTAATTAATTTGGCAAAGGCCGAGGTCCGTACCCCACAGCGGGTGCCCTTAGCGACATTCCATAGATAAGGCACAAGCCCGCCACACTATTCCCAAACCACTGTAACTCCTGTAAGCCAGAATCAACAGTGGCGACCACAAGAAAAGCGCCGAAACAATGAAGCTCGACGAAGTCCCAGAGAAATGATTTAACTGTCTTGGATCTCGCAACGAAATTAATCAGAAAAGAATAACGGAGGAGTAAGAAAAACATAATTTCCACTTCCCTCCATATCAGCAGGAGACAGAACAGAACAAAGCCAATAGGCACACGGACGTATACAACTAGGATAAGCCCAACTGGGCTTATCCCAGTTGTATACGCAATAATATTACTGGGTCTTAAGTTGTGAGCTGTTATATTTGATTCCAATAATAGGTATGACAAAAAATGCACGTGTTAAGTGACTATTATCTCTTATCCCCACTTTTTATCAATGTACCAGGCATTCATAGTCCAAATGGAGGTGTCGCCCGACGGCACCAAGTTAGTGTGCGTGCACTGCAGCGGCGAGGTGTCAGTGTGGCGCCTGCCGCTGCTGAAGCTCGTGTGCCGCTGGCCACTCAACACGCAGCCACTCCACGACCTGAGGAACCCTCTCACTGGGGATGAGAAACCAGGGAAGAAGGACCTGACTGTATTCTACCCGGCTGATATCAATTGGTGGAGCAATGAGGTAAGTGAAAATGGGCTTGGTTTGAGAGGGTTGTGGTTAATTTTTACTGGCAGTTTTTTTTGTGTTGTTTCTTGTAACGTTTGTTTACTTCATCGCCAAATTGTCGTCAATCAATGCATCACTTCTTTTTTCTTAAAAGAAATTTCCAGCCCGCATTGATCTATCAGCATCCAAGCCGTCTCTGTATCAGAAGATGCCTTTGCTCTGCAGTGGGACATCTAGACTGGTACTTTTTTAAATATTGTAATGGATAATATTTTAATACGTTTCATTTGCAGGAGATCATAGTTTCGCGATTCAGTGGTGCTGTCACCATTTGCGATATTGAAACCATGGCCAATATTCTGGGCAAGAAACCCGAGTTCTTTCAAGGATCGCCACAGGTTTGTATATCTGCACTTACTCCATACTTAATTTATTTACTAGTGACCCGTTATGCTGCACGGTTTCACGACGTGGAAAGACAAATTAGATTTCTTGTTCATATGTTTTAATGCTCTAAATCCGCATACATTTAGGGTATATTTGTCGAAATGTTGGAGAAAACGGTATGCAAATGGTTGCATAAAATATAGAGGATAATGATGTCACACTCACGAAAACAGAATTCGTTCCGGACTGATTGACCAGAAAATGCAAAACACCGGAAAAGTTGGCAAGGAATGGGAAAGACCAGGCTATTAAAAAAAATGTTACTGTTGTGTAGTGGTATAAATAATATAAAGATGTGTATTATTTTGCTAACAGATAACGTGCGCACACAATGGAACCTTCATGGTGTTGGAGTGTGAGAGCAACGTGCTTCCCGCTAAGAAGTCACGCAGCGATGAGAGTGTGAGTATTTATAATTATATGTTTATCGAGTCATTCTTTAAAGAACATCGTAAGGAAACCGGCATGTCCTGACCCGCACTGGTCCCGCGTGTTATATTATATCCAACCACTAGTTACAGGTTGCTATTATAGCGCATTCCCTTTCAAAGAGAGGAGCTATTGTGTACCAGCACAATGTTTGTCAATCGCACGCCACTCAACTCGATTGTCAGCAACTCCCATCCATTTGCTACCAGCCACCCTGCCATGATTGATCAGAGCCTGAGGGCGTCCACCTTCTAGCGCTGCGGGTTCTAAAGAGATTCCGCAGCCAAGGAAAATAAAGGGCTAAGGAGGAACATGTGTGGTTTTTAGACAGTAGAAGTCTGATACTCCTTTCTGCTCCGTCCAGAACGGGAGGAGTCATTTGAAGATTTACCAAAAACCAAAAAAAGGGCGTACAACTTACACTGATTCGCGGTCTCCACTCAAGAACACATCTTCTCCAACGGTCATAGGTTCTACAGCTAATATGGCCGACCCACTGCCACTTCAGCTTACTTATTCTGTTAGCTATGTCAACAACTCTGCTTCGCACCCTGAGTTGTACCTGTAAACATATCCAAATGTAAAACAAAACTGGCCCCTTATTCACAAACGCTTTTATTCGACAAGTCGTATGTCTACCTATTATGGCATTACGAAAGCGAACGAGATAGACATACGGCTTTCCAAATGGAAATCGAATCATAAGGTTTGTGAATAAGTGGCCTGTATTGTTCCAGTTTAAAATAAAACTCATATTTTCTTTCAGATGGAGGTAGTAAAAGTAGAATCCGACACTGAAGACACGATGTTAGAGCTAGCCAAGGAGCTGATAAAGACAGTGTTATACGCCATCACTGACATCGAGACATTCCAGCCGAAGCCGCGGCGCATTACTGTAGTGTCGAGAGTTTATCGATTGCTTGGATTGAAGAGTACTACGCCTACTGATCTGTTCTCTAGGAAGGTGAGTGTATTAGACCACTTTCACATTAGGAAGCTAATTCCTTCACATTTTATAAGAACAGCCTTAACGACCCGTTAGCACTTGTTTCTAGTCGCGCGACTGTGGCGCTGCTAACGTCCTAATGTGAAAGCAGCCTTACTGCTGCACTCAGAGACGTTTATTGATTGCTTAAGCCATCACTTAATAAAGGATTTGACAGTGTAGTACTTTACAAAGTGACGGCTTAAGTAATCATTAACAATCTCTGAGTACCGCAGTTATTAGTGTGTGTTTAACTTAGTGTTATCAGATTAACTAGCAACAACGCGTGACGTGATAAAAATCGAAGGACTTCTGAATAAATCATTATTCTCTGCCCTTATTCCAGTTTATTTGGGGTCGACGGGCGCAGCATGCCGTCTTCTTCCATGCTTCTCTATTACTCGTCATGTCAGCTGTCACCTCCTTTCTGGGCATAAATGCCTATTAAACTACTGTTAAAAATTCATGAAAATGTTATGTTACTTCAAAGAAATAACACGATGTGTGAAAAAAGAAATAAAATCGATAAAAAAATGGAGTAGCTACTAGCATGCTTTAGAAGTTTTTAATGGGGGTACTTTCTATCCTTGTCGCGCGAAACGGCCACTTGTACTACGTAACTATGACGGTATGAAATATGACGTCACATGTCTGTAGCGCTGTCTTTGTCTAGCACGTCATTTAAAATCAGTCATAACTAAGCCATTTTTTGATCGACTTTTTTCCTTTTTTGACACTAAATTTTTAATAGTAGTCAAATAGCCAATTAAAGGCTATGTTATTTGAATTCCGTGTAAAAAGGGTTTACAACTTTATTTATTCGCGTGTGGTATTATTTTGATGCAGATCGAAAGCGGCCACTACTCCGAAGCGCTAGCTCTGGCCGACACGTTCGGTCTGGACAGCGACCTGGTGTACCAGCAGCAGTGGCGCAAGAACCCTGTCTCCACAGACGCCATACAGAAGTACTTGGTGAGTTGTCCGTACTGTCCTAGGTTCTAGCTGGTTCTACTTGCAAGTATTCAAGTTCTGGTTAAAGAGATATTGAATCAAAAGTCAATACACTTATAACAAAATAACTCTATATACGAGTATCAAGGACGTATTGGGGTGTGGCCAAAATCTGAAACACCGTCTTTCACACATTTTTTTATCCAAATGTTGTAACTACATCGGCACTCTTTTTTGTTTTTGAATTGATATCCAAAAGTTTAATGCAGTACTATACTAACAACGTTATAAAAGTATCTGTTCCTAGTTATTGACTTGACAAATATTTGTCTACACTGTCACAGGAACATTAAAATATCGAGCACAAATAGCAGTAACTAAATGTAACCCGTTATACTTATTGTGTAAGAAATACTGCCGTAGCAAAATTATAAATACTAAGCGGGTAACGATACAAGCTCGTATCGATACTAAACAAGTATCGATATTACGCAGGTATGGATACTAAGCCGGTGTCGATCCTAACAAGTATCGAAATTACGCAGTTATCGATACTAAGGAGGTATCGATACTTTTTCATACCCCGACTTGACGTGAAACTTATATTTTCAGAGCAAAGTATCGAAGAAGATCTGGGCGGTGCACCAGTGCGTGGACAGACTGCCCGAGACATTGCCCGCTGCGAAGGAACTGCTGCAGTTCGGATTGGAGCTTACTAACCAGACTATCATGGATGGTAAGATATTTTTAGACTATTTAATTTAATAGCTGAAAATATTGACTACAGTATTACTTTTTTTTGTTGGGATAAGCCCGCCACACTATTCCCAAACCAACTCCTGTAAGCCAGAATCGACAGTGGCGACCACAAGAAAAGCGCCGAAACAATGAAGCCCGACGAAGTCCCAGAGAAACGTTTTAACTGTCTTGAATCCCGCAACGAAATTAATCAGAAAAGAATAGCAGAGGAGTAGGAAAAACATAATTTCAACTTGACTACTGTATTAACTGTAACATTTCTGATGTGTAAAAGACAATGAAATAAACATACATACGTAAACTAACACCCTTTCTCATGGGGGTATGCAGACACCACAGAACGCCACCAGCCACCTTACATACTCCTTTTGGCCTGTCCACATTTATACATCTGGAGTTTAATTTTAACGACACAGAACCACAGATTACCAGATACTACACTCCATACTTTCAAGTCAATAGACGCTGCGAACGAAAATGTACCTAACCTTACAAACGTAAAGTGAGTTTTGCTTTGTAGATTCGCGCCGCCGCGTGGATATTGTGAATTGCCAGGGCCGTCTCTGTCGACAAAGATGTTAGTAGGGATTTGTAGTATCCGCTCTATCGGAAGCCGGGAAGTGGGTTCAAAATTAGCAAGTTTTTATCACAGACAGACAACGGAACAAGTGAAACTAAATAAAATCTTGTAGATAGAAAGAAAATAAGTATTGTCTTTTTTAAAACATTGTCCTACACTAGGAATTTCTCCTGTGTCGTGGGTACAAACATCGAAACGAAATATCGACGATGACGAAAAAATGTACCTACCTATAACTATTTAATAAAAAACAGAATTAAACAATTGTAGGTAAGTACATTTTTTCATAACAAAAAAAAACTTACATTTCTGTATCACGAGGAAAACCGAAAATATACATATCTTAGTATTTCAAAACTAACGTCAAGTCGACCGAGATATAATATGCGTATGTACGCGCCGCGCGGCTGTTGGCAACCCTCTGCGCTATGGGTTACCGGTAGCCCGGTGCCCGGTAAATAGTTAGCGCGCGTAAGTACATGGAGTGCAGTATCTGGTAATCTGTGACAGAACTCTTCGTAATTAGTTGGTGCGACATCGACTAGGAGATTCGGATTCTCAGTAGCAGCCACAGATTTGTGCCCGATTGATGGCAACAGGCTCGCCCCTTATTACATGGGACTTAAACATAAGTGGCGAAATGTGGGTCTTGTACTATTCAAAATTTTAGGCATACCTCTATCTAACTTTTCGGGGATTATAGGCGTGATGTTATGGTATTATGTATGTATATTATTGCACTAGAGCAATTTCAACTCTCAGTGTTGAGTTGTGTGTTGGAAATTTTTAAATGTGCTTTTATTCAGACACCCATTCAAGTACTTTCCCAAGTTAGTAAAAATATCTCCATAAACTATACGTACATATATTTATTTATTGTTTAGAAATAAACAAGGACATGGCCGAGCCCCTTGTTAGCCCAGACGCCGTAGTGTTGGAGCATCTGAACGCGTACACAAGTGAACTGTTGCGATGTAGACACGTTATGCTGTTCTATAAGGAGAGGCTCAAGCTTTATGAGGTAATGTATCGTACAATCTTTGCGAGAGAGAGGCTAAATAATAAAAGCCGCTCGGGTTCATTCAAATTCAAATTCAAAAATCTTTATTTGTGACACATAGGAGTACACGGTGTTATTAAAAAGTAGTAATGTATCACTATGTGCTGCCTTGCACGGCATACAAAAAATAATGTTTACACATTTTTAGTCTAGGAAGATAACAGATTAAGCAGCAATTTAGGTTAAGGTTATCTTCTATCTCATCTTTAGGTTAAGCAGCACTTGCCTTTGTTGGTCGGTGGATGGGTGACATTACATACTGAGTTTCCTCCGTGCCTCGGAAAGAACGTGTAGTCGATGGTCTCGGCTGTCATTTGTAGATTTTTGACAGCTGTTACACTTACATGTAGTCCCTGAAAGTCACACAACCAGTCTTACCAAATGGTATTATTCAGTACTAACTGGGTTATGGAGGTCTGATAGGCAGTTGCTCCATGTAAAACACTGATACTCAGCTGCATCCGGTTAGACTGGAAGCTAACCCCAATATAGTTAAGGCTAGCCAGAAGATTTAAAGTACTATCTTCAGTTTCTTGGCATCAATTCTAAATGTTCAAATATGTTCGGCCCAAAATTCAGGTACCCGAACTTTGATCACCAATGCAGTCATCAAGTGTACAGGCGACGCAAGATGGATAGCGTACGATACTGTTATTTTTTATATATTTAAAGAAAACAGAAAGAAAGAAAGAAAACATATTTATTTAGCACATGCCACAAGTGCACACAACAGGCAATAAAAAATATAAAAAGAAACTAACAAACTAAACTGAAACAGCGTGTGCATCTCACGTACCTCACCACTTAAAGAAGGTGTGATGTATGAGTTAATAATTAGATTATAGTGAATAGGAGTACAAAAGTGAAATAAAATATATTCAACTACCATCAATACCTCTTCTTAACCCCGTAGTTATAACGCTAGAAAAAGTAATGATTAATCTGACCATAGAGTAGTTTTTTTGCAAATACTGTATTATAGTATTTTTTTCTTTGGCGGTTGGAAAATCATCAAATAACCCCTCCCGCTCTTGGGCAGAGCGGAAGAGAGTGTCAGACTTCTACTGACTAAAAACCACCCATATTCCTTCTTAGCCCTTCATATCGAGGCCGCGGTATCTCTTGCGAACAACCCGCAGCCCCGACGGGAGTATTATAGTACTGAATATAACATTTCTTTGACTAAAATCACTAGTCTACGAAATTGCCTTTTTAACTCTTTTTGCTGATCCAAATTAAAATATTAACTATTTTTATCCACATTTCCAGTCCATCCTAAAATGCGAGAAATCAACCTACCTCAAAGACGAATATGACCGGCTCCGAAGCAACAGCATAGTGCACAGTGCCATAGAGATCGCCAAAGAAGGCCGTATAGAGGCGCTGACTTGTCTATGGCCGCACATCAAGACCATAGTCATGCAGCTAGCCGTGTTGGACAAGCTGCCAGAGACTATAAACCCGTTGGAGTACCAACATTTGCTGCCCACGAAGCATCCGTTTGAGTGGTTCGATAAGAGGTCCCCTGTCAAAGTGCCGCCGTGTTTGCCAGAGAATGATTGGTGCAGGAAGGAAGAATTCAGGTATGTGGCAAGAAATCTATCTATCTATGGTTTTTTTTTATGATGTATTTTCAACTTTATACCTAAAGCATTAGGTTCAAGATTGATTGGGAAAATATTTCAGTCTCGGGTAGTTTGATGGCCAGCTCACCACAACTACTCAAAACTATACAATTACAAAAAAAACAAATAATTTAAAAAATTAAAAAACACGCCTGCCATGACAAAAAGAAAACTAAAAAATAAAAAACAAGTCAAAGGAATTCAGCGATAAATGGGAGCAAGGTCCCGTAAATGTATTCGAAAATGGAAAACTGAAATCTAAAACTTTTATTGCAGTCGGGGAACAGTTCGGTGGAACAATTCTTTACAGGTTTTAGTTTTCTTTTTGTCCTGGCAGGCGTGTTTTTTAATTTTTTAAATTATTTGTTTTTTATTTCATATTTTTTAGTGATATATCGATATTTTTTCGCCATGTTTCTAGTAAATTGATTCACACATACTGATTTTTCATACAAACTTAAAAACCATTTAGGTGCCGTCGTGGATGGATTTGGGAGTTGTAACCTAGCCAGTTTTATTTCTTTCATTACAGAGAATCTATTGATATGTAGCTTATTCGTATCGAATCCCGGGTTTAAAATGTCACCATATCATTTGTTAAGTAGTATTACTAGAAAACACTAGATATTGAATACTACTGTGGTATATTTTTGTAATCTACTTAATAAGTTCTAGACGATGATTATATTTTTCATTGAAATTTCAATAAAAACAAATTAAAAGTTATTTTTATTTCTAAACCATGGCCACCCTATTATGTTTTTTGATATTTTCTCTAGCCTATGTTACCCGGGATGACGTAACGAATCTAACGATACCACATACATCAAAATCGGTTCAGGCGTTTAGAAGTTATGGTGGAATAAAGAAACTCACAAACATACATACATACATACATACATACATGAACGCTAAAAACATAACACTCTTTTTTTTGGGGCAGTCGTGTAAAAAAACAAAATCATAATCGGTTCATGCGTTCAAGAGCTACGATGGCGCAGATAGACACACACACACAGACAGACACACACACATACACACACTGAGATACACACACACACACACATACACACACACAGACAGACACCCACGCACACAGACAGACACCCACGCACACAGAGGGACACGTCGAACTTATAACACCCCGTCGTTTTTTGCGTCGGGGGTTCAAAATAAAACCTTTCATTATAATTAACCTCACCTACAAAAACCATTCAACATACAGGTCAATTTGGAGCTCAAACTGGTCAGAAGACTTGACTCCCGAGCTCGAGACAGCCGGCGCCATAGCTTCAGCCACAGACGACATAGTGAAGTGGTACGACAAGAGAGCGAGGGAGATAGAAGAGCGCAGCGGTCTCGTCTCACACGCTCTCACTCTCATAACTCTCGCCACGGTGGGGGGCGGGGTTGAGGGACTAGATGTGATAATGTTCCACCTAATGACGCTGGATGTATTGACCTATGATCTGAATGTTGAGTTTGTGACCTTGGCTGATATTCAGAAGATGTCTACTTTGGAAGTTTGCACAACACTTATGAGTATGGTGAGTTTTCTTTGTTTTGTATTATTTGAGGGTTTGGAATGTCTCAGGTTTCAAGGTTTCTAATAAAAAAGAAGATCCAAAACGGAGTAAAATGATAATTGTGTTTCTGAAAAAAAAAAACTATTTCTTGTTCGTTCTCTCGATCTGTACTAATTTCTTACTGATTTATCGGAGAAGGCACAAAAGAAAACCATGGGAGATGCCTTTATCCAGCAATAGGTTAGAAAGGGTGACAAAAAACCCGTTGACTCTGTTGTGCATGAGGTCATGGGTTTGATTGGCAGGTCGGGCAAAGTGTTTTTGGGTTTTTCCTAGAGAAACTGAGTAGCAGCTACGGAGACTGAATTCGTGCCCGGTTGATGGCAATAGGCTCGCCCCCTATTACATGGGACTTAAACATAACTGGCGAAATGTGGCTGTACTAATAAGTACACCTCTGCCTAAACCTTTGGGGATTACAGGCGTGATGTTTATGTTATTTAAATAAAAGTTTTTCCCGCAGTCAACACCAAAAACGTTCGTATCAGACCTGAAGGAGTTCATGATACCGTACCTGAAACGTTGTGAGAAGTTGGCTGGGTGTGGTGCTCCGTGCGTCGTCGGCCTCATCAACTACCTCGAGAGCATCAGTGTGGATGACCTGTCCATGATATTGCTTGTGAGTTCTGTCTTTATCTAATACTAGCGGACGTCAAGGGGTTTCACCCGCGTAGTTCCCGTTCCCGTGGGAAAATAGGGATAAAAACTAGCCTACGTCACCCGGGAATAGTGTAGCTTCCCAACGGTGAAAGAATTTTTCAAATCGGTCCAGTACTTTTTAAGTTTATTCGTTACTTACAAAAATATAAATCCTTTCTCTTTATTTGACGGCACGGTTGGCACAGTGGCTCAAGCAATGGACTGCTGCGCTGCGTGTCGCGGTTTCGATCCCCGCACGGGACAAATATTTGTATGACCTACAGATAATTTTTCCGAGTCTGGGTATTTGTGTGTGAGTTTAAATGTTTGTGAACGTACCCACGATACAGGAGAAATTTCTAGTGTGGGGCAACGTATTAAAAAAATTAAACAAAATATATTAGTGTAGATATTTTTTTTTTTTTTTTATCAGCCTGTATTGTCCCACTGCTGGGCAAAAGCCTCCCCCATAGCCTTCCACTCTTCTCTCTGTGTGGTTTTCCCCGTCCAATTCGTGTGTACATATAGATTATGTTTATATTTATTTCTAGCTGTACCACTTTCCTATTTAAATCCGATTTTGTTAACAAGGGTTTTTTTTAACGGAAGCCTACATTTTTTCTAAAATAAAAGCAGCTTAAGTTAGACCTTGTAATATCAGCTATCTGCAAGTAAAAGCCTCGTCAAAATTGGTCCAGCCGTTTCGGAAATTAGCCGGAACAGACAAACATTTTTTTTAAAGAATATGGCCTAACTCTAGCAATAAAATCAATGAAACAAAGTCACCGACTTTGAGACTTCTAAGTATTTTTTGGAAGGCAGTTGTACGGATATCGGGGGTTTGCTGGAAGGATACTCAATCGCAAGACTAATTTATAATTTTATTCGATGTTAACTGCACGAGTTAAGTATGGCAAGTGAAGAGTACATAGGAGAAAGAACATAACACCTTTCGAAACATTACTTAAAACTAATTGATCTGGTTAATGCTATGGTAGATTTGGCAGGCGCTCCAACATGCCCCCGGGCGTTGAAAGCAACGGTTTCAACCAGAATCTGAAGACACAGGCAATGGGCAGATCCTGTTGAATGCCCGCCGAATGAGTCCAGTGGAGGTCTGTATATCAGCCACACGAGCGATGCCATCCGTTCCCGGGTGAACAGCCACAATACGTCCAAGTCTCCACTTCAGAGGAGGAAGATTGTCCTCCTTGACCACGACTAAGGAGTTAATTTTCAGACTGTCCTTGCAGCTACGCCATTTCGACCGCACCTGTAGTTCTGTTACATACTCCTTACTCCATCTGCTCCAGAAGTGTTGGCGGAGTTGTTCGACTCTTTGAAAGCGAGACAGATGGTTGGCAGAGTAATGCTGGTAGTCGGGTTGCGGCAAGGAAGTAGGAGACCGCCCAATCAGGAAATGTCCTGGCGTAAGCGGAGTATAATCTGCAGGATCTGAAGACAACGGCGTCAGTGGACGTGAGTTCAAGATGGCCTCGATCTTAGCTAGCGCGGTGTAAAGCTCCTCGAAGGTCAAATTACAATTTCCCAACACTCTTTGAAGGTGGTATTTTGTTGACTTGACACCCGCCTCCCAGAGTCCACCGAAATGCGGAGTATAAGCTGGGATGAAGTGGAACCTTATTCCATCGTTCGCTGCACTTTCTCCCAAGGACAAACTATTTGATTTTAAAAATTTAGAAAGATCGTTGTACGCACCGACAAATGAGGTACCGTTATCCGAGAAGATATCAACGGGTTTACCTCTTCGAGAAATAAATCGATACAAAGCCAGTAAGTAACTATTGCTAGTTAAATCGCCAACGAGCTCCAAATGGATGGCCTTGGTTGTAAAACAAATGAAAATTGCGACATACACCTTTACCAGTCTGCATCCACGACCTTGACGGCTAGCACACATAATAGGCCCGGCATAATCAACGCCTGTGCTCTCAAAGGGATAACCTGGACGAAGGCGTTCTTGTGGTAAGTTACCCATTAACGGGGTTACGACCTTACCTTTCATGCGTTGACACAGAACACACTTGTGATAACAGGCCTTTGCCAAGTTGCGACCTCCTATAGGCCAATAAGATTCCCTAATGGAAGCTAGTAGTAATTGAGGGCCAGCATGCATCAATCTCCTATGTTCGAAATGAAATAACAACTTCGTAAAATTATGAGTGGACTGTAATAATATAGGGTGCTTTTTACTGTAAGCGAAATCAGAATTATCGAGACGTCCTCCTACTCGAATAATATTTTTGTCGTCCAAAAAAACATTGAACTTAAGAAGGGCGCTCCGTTTAGATATACTTTTTTTATTTAAAAGTAATTCGTACTCAGAAAATGACTGATACTGACTGTGAATGATAACAACATTTAATGCATCTTGTAATTCATCATGTGACAAATAATTATACTTTGGATAATGTTTTCTGCATGACTTAATAAATCGCAAAAGATAAGCAACAGAACGTATTAGCCGCGAGTAATTAGAATAACGACTAAAATCAATAAATTCCTCAACCTTTGAATCGTTAATGACAGCATTTAACACGACATTAGGTCGAGTCTCTGGTAGCGACTCCGGTCCTGGACATTTAATTTGTGAAGGCCAGTCAGACGGGTCTAGTCCTAAAAATGTTGGTCCATGCCACCACAGTTCCGAAACCTGCAGAACACTTACATCCACGCCACGAGATATAAGGTCTGCTGGGTTTTGTTCGGTTGGGACGTGTCGCCACGTACAGTTGCCCGCCTTATCCAAAACTTCAGCAACGCGATTGCGTACAAACGGCTGAAGTTTGGTAGGCATCATCTGCAACCATCCCAATACGATGGTCGAATCAGTCCAACAATAGACCCGACTGATCTTCGCTCGGAGTGAGCCCATCACTTTCTCACAGAGACGAGAACCAACTACCGCACCACACAACTCCAGTCGCGGGATTGTTGTAGGCTTTATGGGAGCCACTCGACTCTTGGCCATCAATAAACGAACCAAATGTTCACCCTTGTCATTAACACTGCGAATGTAGACGCAAGCACCATATGCGGACTCAGACGCATCTGTGAAAATGTGGAGTTCTAACTCCGTATATAAATTGCAGACTACAATGCGCGGGATACGGAAATTATTTAGAAGAGGCAAAGACTTAATGATCACATCCCAATGTTTACCAATCTCATTAGGTAATGGTTGATCCCATGATAATTTATCTAACCACACTTTCTGTAATAATACCTTCATGCTGATAATAATAGGACCCAAAAGACCTAAGGGGTCAAAAATTCTCGCAATAACGGATAGCAAATCACGCTTAGTGTGCCCAGTCGAGAACTTGGTTACATTTATAGGAAACCCTAACTCATCAGTACCGACATGCCATCCCAAACCAAGCAACTTGTCAGGCTCATTAGGTCCAGCATTTAAATCCAATGACGCTGGCAAGCTGTCCGGCACAGGAACACAATCCGACACTAGTTGAGGTTCATTTGACTTCCATTTTCTTAATGGCATACATGCCGACGCAAGCGCTTTTGTAACTTCAGTGCGAATTAATTTTGCTTCGTCCAAGTCATTCCCCCCCGTCAGTAAATCGTCGACGTAAAAGTCATGTCTGATGATATCAGATATTTTAGGGTCCCTAGAATCGAGTCCTAGTTGCTTAAGGCATCGAGTTGCGAGAAACGGTGCACTAGCCGTACCGTACGTGACGGTATTTAATTCGTAAACATTAATCGGCTCACCAATATTGTTACGCCAAACAATCTGTTGTAGGTGCCTATCCGACGGGTGGACGACTATTTGCCTATACATCTTCTCCACATCCGCAGATAAAACATACTTGTGGAACCTAAAACGAAGAAGTATAGACAATAGATCGTCCTGTACAGTGGGCCCAACCATTTGTAGGTCATTAAAGGACACTCCCGTCGTAGTAGGACAACTTGCATTGAAGACAACACGAAGTTTGGTCGTGCTACTCGACTCGCGTATTATTCCGTGATGCGGGATAACATAACCAATACAAAAATTAGGTTTATTGACCCTTGTCATGTGACCAAGTGACTCGTATTCTAATAAAAAGTCATGATACATTTTACTAAAATCTAGCTTAACCTTTAATCTACGCTCTAAAGACTGCAAACAATATGTAGCTTTCTTGAGAGAATTACCTAGAACTGACGGATCTTTCTTAAGGGGAATACGAACACAAAAACGACCATCAGACAATCGTGTCGTATTTTTAACGAAATGATCTTCACATAATTTTTCTTCTGGCATGTAAGAATTGGAAGACTTCGCACTCACCTCCTCTAATTGCCAGAACTTTGTCAATTCTGTTCTAAGGTTTTCCCAGTTACTTTCATCATCGGAAATAGCATTAGAAAAGTTACATTTCATATCATTCGACAGCAGTGAAATATAATTTTGAGTAATTGGACCGGAAACTATCCATCCTAAACGGGTTTCACATAATAATGGTTTTCCAGTACCTAATTTTACTCGTTGCGATCCTAAAAGTTCCCAAAAAAGGTCAGCGCCGATTAATATATCGACATCCGAGGGTTTATAAAATTTAGGATCCGCTAAAATAATATTCGACGGTATGTCGAAATCAGTGATGTCTATTTCACGACACGGTACATTACTTGTAATGAATGGCAAAACAAAACAATTGAGTTCGAAACTAAAACTATCATTTAATGACTGCATCTTAACACGACATATTTTGCCTACGTGGGAAATGACATTATTGATGCCAAGAATCGATTTATCTACATGGTTAGTTATTAAACCAAGTTGTTTACATAGCCTGTCTGTTATGAATGAAGAGGTGCTACCGCTATCTAGCACCGCGCGAGCGAGATGCACGCAACCAGTATGATCCCGCAGTTTGACCAAGGCGGTCGATAATAAAACAACATCTTGTTGATTATGAGCACGGGATGATGCAGTGTTCGCTGACAATGCTACGGTATTTGTTTCAGTGCTAGTAGACGGTGACGAAGCAGATACAGACAAGTTGTTGTTATCACGAAGTGTATTCGCAATAGTGCCTTTAGAATCTATGTGAATTAGTGGGTTATGCCTACGTTTGCATAGTTTGCAACCTTGTTTTTTACATTTGTTAGCGTAGTGACCTGAACGAAAACAGTTGAAACAAACCTTATAACTGGGTAGTAATTTGAGACGATCGTCATTGCTTAATGCGAGAAACTGTGGACAATTATATAACATGTGATCGTTGTTATTACATTTCGGACATGCCTTAGGAGTTGATTCAGTGCTAGAACTGTGAGGAGATTGCGTTGCTACCATAGATTTTATCTTAGGGCCTGATTTACCTGATGTTTGTGAACAATTACTGCGACTTAGTTCTAAGGTCTCGATAAGAGTGGCTCGATTTCGTAGGAATTGCATCAATGTGTCTAACGTGATCACGCTGTCTTTGTCAATATTACCTTTGTACTCCTCCCACTCACGATAGGTCTTTTGATCAAGCTTACGAGTAACAAATTCAATCAAAAGTGTGTCCCAGTTTTTAACAGGTTCCCCTAGTGATTCTAATGCACGTAAATCTTTATTTAAGTGATCGATTAAACCTTTAATGGCAACTGAAGATTCCTTTGAGATAGGCTCAATATTAAACAATGCCGAAACATGATTTTGCACTAATAATCTTTTGTTGTCAAATCGATCACGTAACAACCTCCATGCTACAGAGTAATTGTTCGACGAAAACTCAATACATTTAATTACTATTGCAGCAGTTCCTTCAAGAGATGCTCTCAAGTAATGGAACTTATTGATTTCGTCGATCTCATCGTTACAATGTATCAAACTGGTAAAGGTGTCACGAAATTCTAGCCAATTAGAATATGATCCTCCAAACTTAGGTAACTGAATTGTTGGCAACTTAACTGGCTTGTGTATTGTACTTTTACAACTTTCCATCGATTTATTATCTTTATTAAATTCAGTCAGAATATTTTGTGCTCTGGACAAGGATTTATAATAAAGAGACTCGAAGTCAGAACGCTCAGAGTCTTGTAATTTGGGATCATCTACAATGCATTCCAGACGTAACTGTACCTCATCATACTGCTCGTACAATGACTCCATCTTACCCATGCGCAATTGCAATTCAGACACATCACAGTTTGATAAGTCTTTGTCCTTAAGTGAGTCCAGAAAGTTGACGAACGCAGTCAAACGACCTTTAAAGCTGCCTCGCTTTTTAACTAATTCCCTTTCCTCAGACATACTGGGAGATGAGTGTCGTCAACCTGGAATTGATACAGGAATACAATTATAAAAAAGGACAATACTATTTTAATACACTATAACTGTGTTGTAACGATCCCTGAATGTTATTGCAAACAACATAAACTAACTTATCTAATAATGTAACTACCAACTGTTTTAATAAACTATAAGTACATACAATACAAGTCTAATCCTTTATTTATAAAACTTTAACGCTAAGTTTGTAACAATAAGGCACAACTAAACACTACTCGTTATTGAACGACACAACATAAATGATTCTAAATAATTAGTAATAACTTGACTAAATGACTTGCACTAATATCTAACACTCTCAACTTATATTATTATGTATTCTATTAAGATACCTGCTAACCATTAACAACCACTGTTGAGTAGATAATTATGTGACTTAGTTACAGCTTTATCTTTATTTAAGTTTAATGATGTAGCAAATAAGCTAACTATACTATATTCAGTATGATTTTAAACTTAATTTTGCTGATGAATAAAATACTAATCATAATACTACAAGTATCTAATGATTTTCATCTAACACAATACAATAGGTAATACCACGGTAATACAAGAAATTTTACTGACCTTATGAGTATTTACTCTACTTATATACTACCTGAGTGTTGGGTGACGATATTAACTTAATCACAAACGCATTACACCGCTTTTAGCTTGTTCTTCTTAATCAATCCAATTCACCGGCAAATAACCTCCACGACACGTGGATAGAAAAATCCTTATTTCCTGGAATATATCCGCTGATCTTCTTTAATAATACTTTATCCGGTTCGTTAGGACCATGTACGGATATCGGGGGTTTGCTGGAAGGATACTCAATCGCAAGACTAATTTATAATTTTATTCGATGTTAACTGCACGAGTTAAGTATGGCAAGTGAAGAGTACATAGGAGAAAGAACATAACACCTTTCGAAACATTACTTAAAACTAATTGATCTGGTTAATGCTATGGTAGATTTGGCAGGCGCTCCAACAGCAGTTGTCTATCGAAATCGAAAATGCCACCTTTAGCTTTTATCCGTTGCCGGATTTACCTTGACTACACCGTTGTTGTTTTAAAAAACACTCTATTCCCTAACCACCAGGTGTTAAAATCCCCCAACGAGTTCGCGCTAGACGTCCGCACGCACCTTGAGCTGGTGGAGCGTTGTCTGTACTCGCACACTGGCATCCATCAACTGGAACTGGCGTGTGACTTGCTCGACACCTTGCTAAAGGAGAGGTACGTACCGGGTAACACGGGGTGGATAGACACGTGGGAATAACTTGAGACAGAACTTTGAATGGGACGTTGAATTCCTATATATGATATTTCCAGCAAGTACCAGTGACGTAGAGTAGGGGAAGGGCAGGTCTCTGGGCGGCGCTTATGCAGGGGTAGCAAGCTGACTGTAACATCAAGTTTAAAAATAAAAATAAGTCACAGTCATCAGAAAAGTTCCTCCGAGATGTCAGCCTTTGGTTTAAATAATATAGAAATTTTAGGACGTTCATATTTCACAATTCAAATGGTTACCGCAACATAAAACTAATGATAAAAGTAACTCGCGTTGAAACGTGTTTTGTGTATGTTAATCTGTGTTTTTATTTGTCACTGCAGTTTGTATTTTCAATGGTAATTAAAAGGCTATGGTTAATTTATTTTTTTAATTTAATGTCCTAATTTTTAAATGTAACATAGTTTTTAAGTCACTATTATCAGATAATTATTTATCTGTCTATCTTATTAGTCTGACCCCTAAAATACAGGTTCAGGCCTAGTTTGGGGGTTAGGATCTCATTTGTGACAAAATACTTGTATGCTCTCTTATTCTGCTTGTAACTTGTATTTTTAAGTGTCAAATAATTTTTTTTTTTTTTTTTTTATTTTTTTTTTTTTTTTTAATTATTATGGACCAAAATGTCTGAAATAAAAAGATTTTATTTTTTTATTTCCCAGATTTGTGACGCAACAGGCTAACAGTACAAGTTTTCTGTAGTGATATTTTAAATAACAATATGCTTAGATCAGAAGCTCATTTTTTTTTTTTAAAGATTTGATAAAACAACTTGGAACTATTTGTTTTTAATTAGCAAATCACAAAATCAACACAATTATAAAAACATTAAGACACCGAAATAACTAAAACTCCAGGTCTCAATATACGTCCGTCGCATCCGAGCTCCCAAGAAAAAGTGAGCGCGCTCTGAGCGTGCGGCGGCTTATACTGTATCGCTCCCTTCACCCGCTGCATCACTACGAACATGTGATATTTTTGCCCTTTCGGTTGAGGAATTTTCTTACAATATTTATTAGCTTATTAAATGTATCAATGGATCTTTGTATCTGGCCATTTATATTCCCCGTCTGACAGCGACAGCAGCATAAGCAACACGGAGCTGGTCCGTCGCGTGAAGGAGATAGAGAAGCTGGTGTCAGCGAGCACGAAGTTGGCGTGGCGCGGTGTGGCCGTGCCGCCGCGCGGGCTGCGCGAGCTGCGCGACCATCCGCAGAGCGTCGCCAACCTGCTCACACGCATGGCACGCGAACTGGCGCTGGGGTGAGTGAGAGAAGCGAGCTTTTTTTACATTCTAGGCTGAGACTTAGATCAGGTGCCATGAAGTCTTAAATCAGGGGGTCTAAAATGGCCAATGTGTAAAACTTTAGCAGATCATAATTTATGAATTTCCTTAAAAAGCGTAAAATGGACCTTTCATAATAGTAATAACTGCGTCTGTGACCATTTGGAAAAATAGATCATAATAGGAAAATAATATGAATTGCGTTAAAATTCGTAAAATAGGTTGTTTAAATCATATTACAGTGTGGAAAAGAGATGGCGCTAGACACCCTGTATAGCGCTGTCGCTTTTCCACCCTGAATCCTGCTTTAATACGTCATGGTAACCCCACTGTTAGGTTCAAATCACATTTACAGGACCCAAAAACAAAGAAAATAAAGGTTAAATTATTACTACAAATAATGAGAAAAGAAAGTTTCTTCGATTTTCTTTCGTTTTACAGGTATGTGTATAGCAGGATTTATTGGGGTGTTTAATATTTTGTCATTATCGAACTGGATTTCGATGATCTATGCAATAGAACCTCAACATAATACCTAATGTCAATTATTGTGAATAACTAATTCCACAATCTTTTTTATCTTCGGTTTGCTGAAATCTACTTTTGTGTTATTGTATCTTGTGTTTCTAATTATTATCTATAACAATTTCGATCGACTAATAACACATTAACTATTGCCACCCATGACAATGTGTACAAATTTTAAGTATGAAATATCGTTATTTTGTCCTTTTTAATATATTTAAATATCACAACTTTTATGGATATGAAATATCCGATATTAAAGATCTGTATCCAAAATGAGACACATGTTAAAAGACATACCTAAGTTCTCTTACTTTAGCACAGATTTCTATAAGAACTGTACGGGATCAGCACCGCTCATCTCGAGTCGTTCAGATTTTCTTCTCGATACTAACTCACCTGTAAAAAATATAACGACATTGTGGGGTTCGGATCGCTGGTAGCCACCGGTGGCGGTGGTCGGTAGCCCGTTTGTGCGGAGCCTTACTGTACATTCACTTTAATCTCACGAGTAGCCAGTAATTTATAAAGTTCTCTACTGACACGAATATTGTTATTGTTTCCAATTCAGCACAAGGTACACCCGCAAGAGACGAGGAGTGTACGTATATATATTTATTATGTAGGTAACACTAACGCATGATGTGATGGATTCCTCTGTTAGAGTGGAAATCTTGTTGCTGTAGCTTCGACTGTTATTTATTAGTTAAATAAAGTTTTGTTAAGATTATGTACGCAGTGGTTAGTTTATCACGCCGGGGTCATCGGTTTTGTGAAATTTATTAGAATAGAGCTTTTTGCCACGGGGCTTGCCGTTGAATGGCTGATTCTTTGACATAAAAAAACTTATTGCTAATAAAACCGACTTCAAAAAAACACTTAAGATATTATATAAAATAACTTTACTTTGGAAGTCGGTCTTTTTAGCAAAAAGTTTTTTATTTTTCATTAGTTTTTTGGAAAACTCGATCAGCACTCGGATCCCGTGGCCCTAGTGTGTCAACCCCAAACGCTGTTAATGAGTGTATTATGTCTTTCCAAAGAAAAGTTCAGAATCCAAAAGTCATCTACTCACAATGCTGGCAATGACCCCGGCGACGACGGCAAAGTGGAAGATGTTACAACACCCTCTTGACCTACGACCAACGTTATCAGAATAGATTGTCTAGTAAAACTAGATAGATTGATGGGCCGTGGGTACAAACCCAGAACTACACATGCACCCAGGCACTTTGTGTAAATTATTTCATTGCCATTCCTGCCAAAACGTTGAAAGAAATACATCGTGAGGAAAAGCGCATAACTTAAAATAACTAATTCGAAGACTTTTGAGATCTGAGAACATAAGAAAGAAAACATGTTTATTTGGCAAATGTACACCCAAAATTATAAAAAATCTTAAATCGAAAACAAAAAGATATACTCACGGATGCGCCAAACTAAACAAACACAAACAAAAAACGAAAAAAAATGCCGGCCAATCCGCATTGTGCCTGCGTGGTGGTGGATTATGGCCCACCGACCCACTACCACTAATACTGGTTTGTGTCCTATCACTGACATCGCCAGGTATAGGCTGATTGTGTTAGATGTTGGTCGAGGGGATGCCGAAATACGATCATTTTTTTAAAATATTTATTAATGTAATTAGCTTTTTGTTGTTCCATGGTATTTAGTATAGGTTCTATATTTGCTTTAGCCATGTTTACATGGTATACGTAGATTATTCTTATATACAAAATGTACCTTATGTGTAGCTTACTATGTGTTTTTATACTAGTTTAGTACAAAATTCACAGTTTACCTCTTATTGTTTTTTCGATTAGAACTATAATCTATATTGCAAAATTTTAGTGATCACATCTTATATACGTACATGCAGAGTGGGAGAGACACCTACGCACAAACGGATACCATATATTCAATACATCATTCACCACACATAGAAATCATCGGGAATAAAAAAAACACTGTATACACTGGTATTGCGCTTGTGTAGGATAGCCTCATAAATACATTGCTTAAAACAAATGAAAACCTTCTGCTGCTCTTTCAATTTTATTGATTCAGAAGGACTTTAGTTCCGTTCAGCCAAAATTACAATAATTATAACATCAACATGTGACTTTGGAGGAAGATGGTGTACAGTCAACCAAATCACATGTTAAAAGTACGGTCACGAGTCTACGAATTCAGCCTACTGCAACATCACTCTCGCGCACACAGTCGCTCGCTTTTGAATTTGTGTCAATGTAAGGTATTTACGCTAGTGACTGTACTTTACGAGATTATAATTATAATTGTTATTTTAATTTTATTTGTTTTTTAGTGAATCCCTTCCGCTATGAATTAAGTTATTGCATGGCTGTTTCCAGAATAATCGACAAGTGATAATGTTTGTTGCTCAATATTTTGATAAAATATATGGCTTGTAGTTAGTACATGCCTATTTTTGGAAATATGTAGTTGCTATCTTTGCAATAGAATGGCTTGCAACGTGAAACCCATTGGCTATTAAGTCGCTACACCTGTCGATGCAGAAATCGCTTAAACCGGTCCGAAAAAGTTATGTCTATGTATTAAAGGCGAAAATATGACATTTCTCTCGTTTTCGTTCAAAACACGCGCGCGACTCGAAACTACATTGAACCACTCGGTTTTATTTGCATGGGCATATAGTTAATTATGACCGGCTCAAGCCTATGCCTTATCGAAAAGTGCGGTTGTACCTAAGACCAGATCCAGACTAGTCTATTTTTATGCGTGTATAAGCTCATGTCGGCTTACGGACACGTGCTCCACATTTTGCGCTTCTAAACATCGAACGCGCATACACGCGCTTTTACCGACGTGTTCGCGTCAAAAATATGCTTATGGTACAAAAAACTCCTTTTCTGACATAAAATAGAGAAATGATAAAACATAAACGGTCTATGTTCTACTCGCACTCTGGACAATGGGTTTTCTCGTTGCACATGCATAATATTTGACTACTATATGGTTGTTTATTTATCGTGGAACAAATATTGTTTCAGACAAGAGCGACCCAGTGCACAGACTTGGGAGAAGCTGCTGAAAGATCTACTAGACCTGCAGTCTACGTTGTTCGGATGCATCCCAATAGAGAAATGTTATGAGGTAACTGTTGATACGTTTAGAAGTAACTGTATAGGACTTAGCTATCTTAGGATGCTCTTAAGGTGAATGCTCCAACCACCCCGCGAAATTCAAATTTTCTTACGTTTTTTGTAATTTGCAGGTCAGTGTTAGTTTGTATGTTGATTAGAATATTAATTGCGGCTGTAAGACGTATGTACTTATAGAATTATAATCATCAAAATCATCAATACAAGCTTCCAAGTTCATAAAGGTGCAAAAATGACTTTTTCAAGTTCCTGCACCTTTATGAACTTGGAGGCTTGTATTGATGATTTTGATGATTATATTTCTGTAACTACATACGTCTTACAGCCGCAATTAATATTCTAATCAACATACAAACTAACACTGACCTGCAAATTGCAAAAAACGTAAAAAAAATTGAATTTCGCGGGCTAGTTGGAGCATTCACCTTAAGTAGACTGGCCGAGTATAACATAATAATCTTTCTTTTATATCAATCCTCACAAAATCGACACATCTTTGCTTCATTTTCGTCTCCTTCTCCATCCATCAACATTGATATCACTTCGTTAGTTACATACTTAACGTTACATACCCAAATCAAGTTGAGTGATTTCCTTTCAGCTTTTGTCACTGGCACCACTACACTTCCTCTTATGAACTCATTTCTTAAATTATTCATGAAAAAGCTGGATCAATGGACATTTTCTTGTAGGTTTCCGATATCTCAATCCCAAATATGAACCTGTATTTAAGGAAACAAAGTGATAATGCAAGAAAAATCCCCAGATATACGCTCTAGCGCTCCTGACATCAGGCGATGATGGTAGCATCAAGCTAGCGGGCGAAGTGCTGTCGTGCACGAAGGACGCGCGGCCCGGCCCCACTCAGGTGAGCTACACCAAGAGTGTGGGGCTCGTCATGACCGCCGCTAGGGAGTACTACAACTCCGCTAGCTCTCTCGTCGACCCGAGCTTGGAGTTAGCGAGGTGAGAAAATAAACATTCGTAAAATCCGACTATACGATTTCGTAAAGCATCGTTATTTCTGTGTCACTTACTCAATACTCAACCTTGTATTAGATAACTAGCGTCTGCCCCTGCTTCGCACGGTCTATCGGGTCCAAAACTATAATATCTTTCAAGTTGAAACCAAGCGTACACATTCAAAAACACACATATTCATAAAATACTGTGCGTAGTCTGTCAGTGATTTTAAGAGTTACATATTTTTAAGACTGCGCGATCACTGAAGAAAAGACTTCCTAAAAAAGCATGGAGCAGGTTTCTTTTTCAGCAATAGGGATGTTTACTGACAAAAAAAATATGATTCTAATTAGTCCGTCTGTTAGATTATCGAAAAATATTCCATACGTATTGTTTGTTTTATTAAATCAATAAAAGTTGACGAAGATAAAACGCGTCAAAGATTTAAGTGGGGGGTCGTAACGTCACTCACCGGTAAAAAATGTCCTACTAATGTCTTAGAATATGACGTCACACGAGTTTTCAAAGCATTGTTTGTTTACGTGAAAAAAGAAAAAATACGTTTCCAATATTTTTTGGAAATCTATCTGACGGACTAATTAGATTTTTTTAGTTAACTACCCTATTAAACAAAACCGCTGTTCAAATGCTGAACTCGCAAATAACGCTTCATGTTACAGATGCTGTTTGCAACTTATAAAAGACGATGATGAAGAGATACGGAAGGAATTGGATTTAATTAACTGTTTGCCTCTACTACACTCTTTCAATGTTTCTGCAGTTCCCGTGCAAGGTAAGAAAAGCAGAATTAGGTACCTGTCTCAGCCCGACGAGGCTTTTAGGGTTCCATAGACGAATGGCAAAAAAAGGAACTTTTATAGTTTCGCAAAAAAAAAAAAAACAAGGGGTGGGGGCTTGTGAGGATCAGCCGTAGGACACGGTGGAGGTCTGCCACACTTGCGCCGTATTCTCGTAGCGGCGATCGGTCGCGTCCGGCACGCCCGCAAGCTGCGTCCGGGGCGAGGGGGAATGGGACGCCGTCGCCTCCTGCCGCGCATGAGCCCAGCAGTCGCGCTTGCTCTTGCTGGCTAATTATTATTGGTTTTTTCCATCAGGAATTTCTCAGTAGCACTCACAGAGTCTGAATTTGGATCCGGTCGATGGCAAAAGGCTCGCCCCCTATTACATGGGACTTAAACATAACTGGCGAAATGTGGGTGTACTAATGGGTAAACTCAAACTCAAACTCAAAGCATTTATTTCAATTAAACCATTACAGGCATTTTTGAATGTCAGAAGAACAATTCATAAAACAAAACTAAACTACGAGTGCAATACGTCATCCCGAAAGCCACCACGCCGAGCCACACGCCGCCGAATGCCCGCAACAACGAACACTACGAGCACGAAAGCACGCAGCGACGCACACCGCAACAACGAATGCACGAGACCCCAAATCACGGAACAACGAATGCACGCCGCAACGCGCAACCGCCGCCCCGCGACCCGGAGCCCCGCGCACCCATCGCCACGGCACGCGCCGCCGCGCACCCCCGCACCCACAGCACTCGCCGCCGCAGACATCCGGCGACGCGCAACCCGACGCAGCAACCCCCGGGACGACGCATTGCACTCCTAAGCTACAGTCACAGTCACAAGGCATAATAACTTGTGAAAGTACTGTAGTTGCCCATTCCCTAACGTAGATCACTATGGAGAAGAACGGGCAAGAAACTCCATGGACACTCTTTTAAACCAGAATATTTTTACAAAAAATCTTGGTACATTATATCATTCATGTTGAGATGGTATAATATGTGAGAACTATGTAGCAAGACGTGCAAGTTAAGAGCGTCCGGAGTAAAAAGATATAATAAACAAATAAAAAAAAAATATATATATATATATAAACCATGGCAACTAAGATATGACCAGTCTCCACTGACAGCGCCCGTTCACGAACATGACGCATGGATCAGCACCATTCAACTCAACCATTTTGAAGGGAACTAAATGATCCGACACACGCGCCACCATCAGCGAGACATTTGAGTGAGCATGACATTCTCTCAGCCGCCAGGGCAACGTCACTAAAATGTAACTAAATGTAAAAAGTGGCTTTATAGTACATAGTACTCACACAAGTGCCATGCAATTATATAATATTAAGAAATTGAATCTATACAATGCAAAGATACTTTTACAATCTTCTGCAGCCTTTACAATAACTTCACATGATTTTTATACAGGATTTAAAATTGCGTCTCATTCAGTTGAAGAATGTGAGGGGGTATTTTATCGAAACATTTTAAACAGTACCCCATGAAAGGTGAGTCTACTTTAGCTAGCCTGAATGTTGAGATCTTACATATATGTGAGAACGATGTAAAAATACGTGCAAGTTAAAAGCGTCCAGAATAAACGATACAATAAACCAATAAAAATATAACATGGCAACTAAGAGATGACCAGTCTCTACTGACAGCGCCCGTTCACGAACATGACGCATGGATCAGCACCATTCAGCTCAACCCATCTGCCTAACCCTTCTGGGATTACAGTCGTGATGTTATGTTATTAAAATAATGTATTTGTTTAATGTTCCAGTGCGTGTATGCCAGGACAAGATGTCACTGATAGAAGGGTGTCTGTTGTGCGACCCCACCGCGTATCAGCGCAGTCATAAGCTGCTGAAGTTAGCGGCGCTGTTGAGAATTGCTGAAGATGATGAACTAGCCAGGTAATGTTATCAAATCATTAAGGGTTGTAAGGGATTCTTACAGAGTGTAAACGAAGGGTCCCCTTTTCGAAGTTGTTATGGGGTCACAGATTGCACCCTACAGATAAAACAAGAACCGATTTTAAAAAATACAGTGCACGATATAAAACAGTTATTAGACTAACACAGAAAGCGCAAAATGACTACTTAATTAAAAACTCGCAAAACAAATCTAAAGCTACGTGGCAGTTAATAAATAGATCTAAAAATAACCTACCCAAAGAACAAATATTGACGATAAAAAAAGAGAATCTGACTTACACAAACCCGAATGACATAGTAAATGTATTTAATGATTATTTTATAGATGACATTGAAAATAATATTACAAACGACATTGAATTAAATAGTAGGCTAGGTAATTTGACAACGCAATCTATGTTTATGCAGCCTGTTCTAGAATCGGATATTATTTTATGTACTAAGACGCTGAAAAATACAAGCACTGTAGGGTTTGACGGTATATCCACAAAAGTTATTAAATTTGTGATTGAGATCGTAGCTCCTGTGCTTGCACACATTATTAACATCTGCATTACGGATGGCGTGTATCCAGAAAACTTAAAAAAAGTAATTATAAAACCGCTTCATAAAAAGGAAGATAAAACGGATATGAAAAACTACCGACCCATAGCAAAAATACCAGTTTTTTCTAAAATCTTCGAGAAACTTATATACAATTCGATATACCAATATCTGAGCAAATTTAATATCTTATGCAAAGAACAAAATGGTTTCCGAAAAAATAAAACAATTAATATGGCAATTTTTGATCTTATAGATACTGTTATGTCTGCAGTTGACAGAAAGACTCCCATCTGCGCTATTTATACTGACATGACAAAAGCCTTTGACTACGTGGATCACAAAATTCTTATAGATAAATTATATAGCTATGGCATCAGGGGGAACATTTTGAAACTGTTAGAATCATATCTATGTAACAGATTACAATGTACTGAAATCACAAGAGTGTGCTCAAAAACAAAACTAGAACAAAGATATCTGTCTAAATTCAGACCTATAAAATATGGAGTGCCGCAAGGTAGCGTGCTCGGGCCTCCTTTATTTCTCATTTACATAAATGATTTGCCAAAAGAGACACAACAACAGATGATTTTGTTTGCAGATGACAGTACTGCCATAGTAAAATGCAAGAATGTAAATAATTATCAATTTGACATAAACAATACACTTACTGACATAATTAATTGGCTTAATATGAATAATTTATTAATTAACCTAAAGAAAACCAAAGTAATGCATTTTCACCAAAGAATTGAACCACAAAAAACTTATATCAATTACAATAATATTGAAATCGAAGAGGTAAAAGTAACTGTATTTCTGGGTATCCATATTGACAACCACCTTAATTGGAAAGCGCATATAGAGCAACTAAGTATAAAAATAAATAAATCTGCATATGCACTTTATCAACTGTCAAAAAAAGTTAATATAGATGCGTTACTAGTTGCTTATCATGGTATGGTTGCTTCTATTCTGCGATACGGAATTATTTTTTGGGGCAACTCCACAGATAAGGAATTAATATTTAAATCACAGAAAAGATGTATAAGAGCCATGTGTGGTCTGAAAACAGATGATAGCTGTGCACCTTATTTTAAATCGCTTAATATACTTACACTACCCGCAATATACATTTTAGAAACAAGTATTTTCGTCAAAACAAATCCGAACCTTTTTGAAAAGATTACTACGGTACGAGATGTTCCAATTCGTAGTCAGTACAAAAATTGTCTGTGTAATCATAAATGTAAAACTGCTTTAGCTAAAAAAAGTGTTTTGGGGATGGCTCCACGTATTTTTAATAAAATCCCAGACGCCATAAAAATATTAAATGTCGCACAATTTAAAAAACGAATGAAATCATTTCTAATTGATAAATGTTATTACACCGTTGACCAATATTTAAATGACGAATTAATTTGATTTACTGTTTTATTACATGACTTGGCGTTTATAATTAATTAATTTTGATAATTCTTATTTGCTGACATTTATAATTTTTTTTCATGACTTTTTGTACTACGTATTTAAATTAATTTTAGTTTGACAATGATTGTAATATTGCTGACATATTATTTCTTTTTCGTGCGACTTTTTGTAGTATTTCATTTCAAATTCGACAAATTGTATTGTATTTTTATGAGTTTTTGAATTTTTATAATTAATTTGAATGAATTGGATAATGTGGACTTTAGCGACACTTTATTAAGAGCACTATTTTGTATGCCTTGGGGCGGAGCATAGGCTGGACTAAACATTGTTTTTTTATTTGAACATCATATTTTGTACCCTGTGTTCACAAAATCAATAAATGAATTTGAATTTGAATTTGAAAACAAAATTTGAAAACAAATTTGAAGTTGTCAATCAAGCGTTGGGGATAGTAAACCAAGTAACCCTACTGGGAAACGATTTTTATTGGGGTGGGTAAAGTAATAATGATATTATTTTTGTGTTTAAGGCAGCCGTATTTGTCCTGATAAAATTCAACTTAGTTGTTTTAGTCCACATAGTAGTAATACGGATAAATATTACGTTGAATGAAACATGAATTAAATTATATATTATTAATTACTAGCTGATGCCAGCGGCTTTGCCCGCGTGGGTGTCGGTCAAATTATACACTAAAACCTTCCTCTTGAATCACTATAATAATATCTATTAAAAAAACCGCATCAAAATCCGTTGCGTAGTTTTAAAGATTTAAGCATACATAGGGATATAGGGACAGAGAAAGCGAAAGTTTTGATTTATACTATGTAGTGATTTAGAACACGAGTGGTGTACTGTCGCTTCCACAAGTAAGTCCTCGTCCAAGACGAGGGGGATGTATCTGTACAATCCCATAATTGTTAAAAGTGGAGCTTTTAGGAGGAGAGGGTGTATACTACGGGTACGGTTAATGTTATTCAGAGAGGGCCAAGTCCTCCAACTAGCGGGCCACTTCGCGTCGCTGGCGGGCGCGGAGGGCGGGCCGGGCATGGGCGCGGCCGTGGCGCTGTGCGGGCGCCTGGCCGCGCTGCGCCACGCGCGCGCCGCGCCGCTGCTGGCCGGCGTGGCCGACATGGCGCACTCGCACGCCGACATCGCCACACGGCGGGACCTCTATGCCGCCGCACTCACCTTCACGGGGCCGGAGAATATTGAGGATATATTGAAATCTAGGTTTGTTTTGTGTCTATGTTGCCATGATTGAATTAGATGAAAACTAAAAGCTGCCATGAAATTGACAGCACGGTTGGCATAGTTGACTGCTGCGCTACGTGTCGCGGGTTCCATCTCCGCACGGAACTAATATTTATATGGCCTACAGATAGTTGTTTTGGGTCTCGATATTTGTGTATTTGAGTTTAAATGTTCTTAAACGCACCCACGATACAGGAGAAATTCCTAGTGTGAGGCAACGTTATTAAAAATAAAAACAAGCATCATAAATTGAGAGTTAATGCTGCATTCTTTACACAAAATTTACTAATTATTCTTGACCCGAATCAATAATAAAATGGGTAGGGTTTTTTTTCGTAGAAACGAGCATCGGTGAGTGTGAACCACCCGTGTTTAAACGCGGCCCGTCTGATTCTCGCCCTAAAACAGCGCTTTAACACACAAAAATAAGCGCAAACATTGATTCTTTAATTTCTTATTCCCATATACCGTAATTTAAATTAATTAATCATGTATTGTATGACAATCTCCTGAATTTGTGCAAAATGGCACCTTGTATAAATTCCTGTATATTTTATACAATCAGTTAATGAATAAATAACTAATTAAACACTATTCATCAATAACTTTAAATTTTATATTATTATTATTACTTTCAACTAGATATTCGGTCTTCCACAGAATGGCCCTAGAACTGGAGAGTCTGCAACAGATGGGTGTAACGCTCAAAGACAGCAGTCACGGTATGCTGGGCGAGCGCTGGCCCTCCACTGACGACGAGTTCGCTGACGCTGTCACTACGGTACGTATATGCTTACGAATAGTCCTCACGATATTTCCCTTAAATTAGTGATACTATTACGCACATGAATCCACAAAATCAGAGGTGCGACTTGGGTTCAAACTCGAAACTTTTGACTTGGCAACAAAGCCAAACAACAAACTTTTCTACTTTTTCACACCACTAAGCCACACCAGTATGCTAAAAAAATATTTCTAGATGGCATGTAAAGACACGTCAGAGGCCCGTGGGCGGAAACAAACAGTAAAAAGAAGACAGAGAGATTAGTAGATTCTTAGCTCATTGAGGTTTACTCTGAAGGTGAAATTTTCGTAATAAAACGCATTCAAATTCAATTCTCAACTATAGTGCGGTTCAAACTTTATTGCGGCTCGGAAGTTAGCTGCGAGTCACTGTTTGGGCATTATACAGTCGAGATGATGAAATTGTGTTATGCGCAGCTTTACGTTAGAATTTTTGACCCAGATTAAAGTTTGAACTGTCATACCTGAGCAGACTATCATCATCATTTCAGCCAAAAGACGTCCAATGCTGGACATAGTCCTCCCCCAGGTGTCCAGCGGGTCCCCGCAACCTTCACCAGGTGCACAGTCCACCTAGTGGGAGGCCTTCCAACGCTTCATTCTGCTGCCATTATCTCAATGTATTTGGTCGGCACAACATATCTTCTTTTTCCATTTCAAATTCCCATCCACAGACCGACCTAGATAAGCTCGGCTTGACTTTAAGATGGATCTGTAAGGCTGTTATTATTTCGCCACGACCTTCTCCTTGTCACGTTATCGTGTATTTATTAACTTACTTATATAAATAATAGATAATTGACTACAATTTATAACACTCTGCCATATATAATTTTCTTTCCTCGTGATGTTATAGCCAATGGTGGAGAAGAAAGACTTTGTCCCTGCTCCGAGAGAGAAGAAAATCCCGCTCTTCAACTATCTACTCGACACGTTCCAGAACAAATTCACTCTCAGGTAACTTACATAATTGCGCTGTTCTTGAATTTAACTTTGTTATCGGTTGTCATGGTACGGAGTTTACGTGTGATGCGGAGGAATGAGGAAAATGTTGTGAGGAAGGTTTTTAGTAGAATGTGCATGGGTATAAGAGTAGAAGACGATCAAAGAAACGATGGATGGACTTTGTTAAAAGGACGATATGGCAAAAAGGAGGTGCCTTTTGAGATGACGATTAATAGAGAAGTATGGAAGAAGAAAACATGATGCACCGACCCCAAAGTTCAGATAAAGGCAAGAGAATGATGATGATTATTATTATTATAAGCCTATCGTCGCTGCGCCTGCCAAATTCCATATGTGATTTTTGTAAGGTTGTGGGAAACAACAAAGAACGTGTTACTGAATAAATAAACGGAAACACAGCAAAATTATTAATGTATATGGAATTGTTTCAACTTGTTTCTTGTCCGAATATTACAAATAAGATTTTATCAACATATCGCGAATGATGCGGAGATTAAGTTTAGTATAGTGCTCAAAAAAAAAAAACTTGAGAGGTGTCAAGGGACACCCGGATGGAACGAAGTTATTGTTATTATTTTTTATTATGTAAAAAAAAAAAATTAAAAAAAAAAAAAAAAATTAAAAAAAAATGTAGAAATGAAAATATCTGGCTTGCTTTCTATAAGAGAGAGAGAGACAGACAGAGAAACATGCGACGCCGCACAGCTTACAATAGCTTACTATAGCAAAAAGTGTCGTGACAACTTTTCGTATGAATTTTTTCCGTCTAGCCCCCTTTCACAACGCGCGATAAGGAACTTCGTTCCAATAAAAAAATGCACATATGGAATTTGGCAGGCGCAGCGACGCTATGTTACTGCAGGGCAAAGGCCTCCCTTTCCTCTTTACACTTTTTGCGATTGAAGGCCATTTCTTTAAGAAAGAGTCAGCTCATCCCACCATCTCCTTTTGGGTCTGCCGCGTTGTTGTTTCCTGTTTTTTGTTTGATGATTTATCTTTAATTTACAGTGAAAACAAAGCCTCTACAGCCGAGCTGATGGACCGCACGGCTCACTGCCAGGAGTTCTACCACTCGCTGTACCCGGAGTTCGACGTGTCGAGTTGCTACTACCGCTACGACCGGTTCTCTCTGCCCGACGCCATCGACGGGCCCATGACCGTCGGCCAGAATGTCCTCAAGTGGTTCTACATACAGAACTGCTTGGAGGACGGAGTCACTAACGAGCTGGAGACTGAAGGTAACGAAAAGTTATTATTCTATGGAGTTTATCACCTATATTTTATAGTCCATTTTTGAACTTGGGTCGAATGTCGTTGTCATGACAACAGGGAAACATCACCCACCAAATCAATCCTTTTTTTTTTTTTTTTTTTTTTGGGGGGTGGGAAATCATCAAATAACCCCTCCCGCTCTTGGGCAGAGCGAGAGGGAGTGTCAGACTTCTACTGACTAAAAACCACCCATGTTCCTTCTTCGCCCTTCATGTCGAGGCCTCGGTATCCCTTGCGGACATCCCGCAGCCTCGACAGGACCAAATCAATCCTAGATTTTCTTATCCGCAGTTGGCGGATCTTCGAATAAGGTATTTCTTCCCTTTAATTATGTACGTTCCAGGTTGCTTCTCACGTCAGCCATCCTTGTCAAACCCATAGTGGCATTCTGCTTTAATCAATGCTAAAGATGTCAATGTAATTTATATTATAGAATCTAGTCTATAATTTCATTCTGTATTGAAAAGTGGGCGGTTATGTCAAGTTATAAACAATCTGTAGCTGTTACAATATGTAGGTGCGTCAAGTCCGAATAAAGTTCAGTCCACGACTAACGATACAGGACAGGACAAAATCGTCCCTTTCTTTTTAAATGTTGTATGCTGAGATAGCATTTTTTTAGCCTTGTAGAGACAATTTCGTTTGTATTATTTTACTAGCGGACGTCACGCGGTTTCACCCGCATAGTTCCCGTTCCCGTGGGAATACAGGGATAAAAAGTAGCCTATGTCACTCGGGGATAGTGTAGCTTCCCAACGGTGACAGAATTTTTGAAGTCGGTCCAGTAGTTTCGGAGTCTATTCGTTACAAACAAATCTTTCCTCTTTATAATATAAGTGTAGATAATTTATGTTTAATTTTTTTTATAGTTATTAAACTTGTTTTGTTTTCAAAAACTGACGGCTTCCATCTGTATTCCTTATTCCAGTACTCCAAAAGTGCGCAGAAGAGATCCTGTACACAGACACAGCGCTGAGCGTGTCGTGCTTGCTGCGCTCGCGCGGTGCATTGCGGCGTCTGGTGCAACGACACAGCACCGACGCCGCCGTCAGTGCCGCGCTCTATGCTACACTCATCAAAGCTAACGTCAGCGTGCGAGCTGATAATGCCTACTTCACTAAACCTGCTGAGGTAGGTAACCGGTGTATAATATTTCCACTGTTAGAACTCAAACTTCCTCACTGCCACATTCGAAGACATGTAACATCTTCCGAGATGTCACATGTCTTCGAATGTTTAGTGGAAAGAAAAAGAGGACAACTGGCATACCAGTTGCCCTCTTTTTCTTTGAAGGTAAGGTAATACTGGTTTTGACTGTACCGTTTTGACACACAAACAAAACCGTTGAGAAACAAATAACACATAGCCCCTGCCCGTGTTCGAATCCACGACAACACTTCGTATGTTGGGTAGCCACCGGGTAATATTTTTTTGTTTTTTTAAAACCGAATAAAAAATCCGATGGAATATGATTTAGAATAAGGAGTTTCCTGTCATTTTTCAGCGGAGGGCAGTCCCTTTTTTTTTTTTTTTTTGCGGGGTGGGAAATCATCAAATAACCCCTCCCGCTCTTGGGCAGAGCGAAAGGGAGTGTCAGACTTCTACTGACTAAAAACCACCCATGTTCCTTCTTCGCCCTTCATCTCGAGGCCGCGGTATCCCTTACGAACAACCCGCAGTAGTCCCGCAGTCCCTTACATCCTATATAATATACTAGCTGACCCACGCAACTTCGTCCGCGTCACATAATATAGCTTATAACCTTTCTAGATAAATCGACTATCCAACATATTAAATTGAGTTAAATCGTACTCGTACCAAACAAAAAAATCTTACCTTTCCTCTTTATAATACCTATTTTAATGTAGTTATGTAGTTTAGATTGGCTTCGATTATATTATTAAAGTAGGTAACAATTACTATAGGTATCTCTTACTTTTGAATATACAGTAACACCTTGTAAACATTATGGTGCAGTAAATATTTTGAATTTGAATTTCTCCGGAGCCCCCAGAGCCCAGAATCCCCACGTACCTACCGCACCGGACCGAATGACTGCCACGCGCTTAATTATTTTGTCGCCCGTATATTTTTACATTGCGATATCTTCTAAGATATTTGTTTAAACTGTATAGAGTAAAAGGCACAAATATTCTATATTAAATTTCCGTGCTAACAAACACATTTATATAGATACTAGCTGACTCATGCAACTTCGTCTGCGACACATAATATAGCTTATAACAAATAATGTCAACATAAATTGAGTTAAATCGTAACAAACAAAAAATCGTATCTTTCCTCTTTATAATATTAGTTTAGATTATATTAAAGTGTGAATTACTATAGGTATCTCTTACTGTTAAATATACAGCAACACCTTGTACCTTGTAAACAGTAAATATTTTGAATTTGAATTTCTCCGGAGTCCCCGGAGGCCAGAATCCCCACTAACCTACCGCACCGGACCGAATGACTGCCGCACGCGTAATTATTTTGTCGCGCGGATATTTTTACATTGCGATATCTTCTAAGATATTTGTTTAAACTGTATAGAGTAAAGGGCACAAATATTCTATATTAAATTTCTGTGCTAATAAACACATTTATATAGATATAGATTAATACCATATGGGTTAAATAAGCTTCGCAAAATATCATTATTTTTAATCTAACATTTTAATAGTAAAAAATGGTTACAGTGAGTCAATCTTAAAAGATAGGCATATGCTGTCGCGGACTTTTTTTTAGAACTTTTAAAGAGGAAAAATTCTTTCATACATGATATTTGCGTAACTTAAACCGTTTTCGCAGCGCACGCAACGGAAGCTCTCAAAAAGGAATATCTTTTCCCGTTTTTGTAACATTTTTCATTTATGCTTCGCTCCTATTGATCGTAGCGTGATGTTATATAGCCTAAAGCCTTCCTCGATAAATGGACTATTCAACACAAAAAGATTTTTTCTTTTCCAACCAGTAGTTCCAGAGTTTACCCCCTTCAAACAAACAAACAAACAAACAAACTCTCCAGCTTTATAATATTAGTATAGATGGATTAATACCATATGGGTTAAATAAGCTTCGCAAAATATCATTATTTTAAACCTAACATTTAATTATTAAAAAATGGTTACAGTGAGTCAATCTTAAAAGATAAACATATGCTGTCGCGGACTTTTTTTTAGAACTTTTAAAGGGGAACAATTTCTTCATACATAGTATTTACGTAACTTAAACCGTTTTCGAAGCGCACGCAACGGAAGCTCTCAAAAAGGAATATCATTTCCCGTTTTTGCAACATTTTTCATTTATGCTCCGCTCCTATTGATCTTAGCGTGATGTTATATAGCCTAAAGCCTTCCTCGATAAATGGACTATCCAACACTAAAATAATTTTTCAATTCCAACCAGTACTTCCAGAGTTTACCCCGTTCAAACAAACAAACAAACAAACTCTTCAGCTTTATAATATAAGTATAGATTCTGACGCACTATCTTGTACTGTTCCAATATTCAAAAATCATCTAAAACATCTCTTCCCCTTCACCAGATGGCGCGCGACACTCTAGAAAAGAACTTCGCGTCAGACGACCAGATGGAACTGATACGTCAGTGCATCGACCGTCTCACCGGCATGGGAGAGGTGGATACGCTGCGGTCTATGGGCTACACCGTCAATGGACTGCTGTTTAATGCTGACGAGGAGTATCGGAGCGAGATCATCTATAGAGTCGCCAGGTATGACACTCAAGATTTATTCACAAACTAGCTTAACCACATAGAGTTGGTTATCCAACGGGATCATACTACTGGGATGAAAATTATCCTATGTGTTAATCCAGGTTATAAAATGTCTGTGTGCTAAATTTCATCCAAATCCGTTCAGTAGTTTTGGCGTGAAACAATAGCAAACATCCATTTATCCATCCTCACAAAATTTTGCATCACCACATAGTATAAAACAAAGTCGCTTTCTCTGTACCTATATCCCTATGTATGCTTAAATCTTTAAAACTACGCAACGGATGTTGATGCGGTTTTTTTTAATAGATAGAGTGATTCAAGAGGATGGTTTTAGTATATAATTTGACCGACATACACGCGGGTGAAGCCGCGGGCATCAGATAGTGTATAATATTAGTAGGATACAGGATCAAGGGTTATTTCTTTCTGGTGTGGTTAGTACCTAACCTGGTGTTAGAGTCTTATGCCGCCCATGGCCTCTGTCTTGCCTTCACATGCCGTCGAGAAATATCTCTGGTTTCCTCACGATGTTTTTCCTTCACCGAAGCAAGTATTAATTAAATAATACGCACATGAACCCGAAACAGGTGTGTGTCTTTAATTATTTTTATTGACGAGCGAAAAATCATCAAATAATCCTTCCCGCTCTGGGCAGAGCGAAAGGGAATGTCAGACTTCTACTGACTAAAATCCACCCATGTTCCTTCTTAGCCCTTTATGTCGAGGCCGCGGTATCTCTTGCGAACAACCCGCAGCCCCGACGGGATCTGTGTGTCTTCGGTTTGAACTCGAGACGTATGGACTTGTCACACCAATAGACTATTACTGCAATACAGGGATATATGAACACCTTACTTATACACATATACGGGGCCAAGTTATATTTTTTAGAGGAATTTAAATGACGTGGTCTGAAACAGCAGTGTAGGTACCAGTGTTGGTAGCAAGTCAAAAATTATTTAATAATTATGTTATTTATCCCAACTACAATAAATAAATAAAAATTGTTTATCTTAGATTCAGCAATTTAAAAGTTCTAACCTTAAAAATTGTTCGGCAATTTCATTGACAGAGCATTTTGTATTGACGCAAACATTTAAATAGTAGCTCCTATTGTAAAAAGAAACAAAAATCAATTTCAAACGACAAAACATTCCCGTAAACATTAATTAGTCTTAAAACACTAAAGTTTGCAATAATAAAATGTTTATTACAAATTTAAAATCAACAAAAAGAGGTTCTGCCGAAACCAGGGATTGAACCAGGGACCTTTAGATCTTCAGTCTAACGCTCTCCCAACTGAGCTATTTCGGCTGTGAATATTGTGATGAAATTAAGCTACGTTATCTGTAGAAGGTAATGATTTATGCTTATCATGGTATTATAGTCACTAGATTAATTATTTTTGTGTAATTTTCAGTAGTAAACAAATAATACCCGTTATCGTTAATACTCAACGAGACCAAAATTAATTACTAATGTAACAAATGCATTAAATTAATACTTTTGTTAACTTGGGTCCTGCATATTAAAACAATTGTAATTAAAATTAAATACATACCCTATTAGGGTATGTATTTAATTTTAATTAGAATTGTTTTGTTAACAAAAAAAATCTACTTGGTCCGACAGATAGATTTCCAAAAAATATTGGACACGTATTTTTTCTTTTTTCACGTAAACAAACAATGAAGACGATACAGTGCTTTGAAAACTCGTGTGACGTCATATTCTAAGACGTCATATTAGTATGATATTTTTTACCGGTGAGGTACAGTCGAACAAGCTAATAAGTATACAGGTAGAGTTTTTTATAATTCTAGTACTTACACTAAAAAATATTGATTGCAATTTTGTTTTAAAAAGTGTTTCGCTAGGCGACTGATGTCAAACGCTGTATCGTTTGGCATCAGTCTCTAAATATATCAGTGCAATCTTAAAAGTAAATGCAAATTAGCTGGCTGTATACTTATTAGCTTGTTCGTTCGACTGTACGTCACAACGACGCGTTTTACCTTCGTCAATTTTGGTTGATTTGATAAAACAAAAAATACGTATCCAATATTTTTCAATAATCTAACAGACGGACTAATTAGAATATTTTTTTTTTGTCAGTAAACATCCCTATTCTAGCGGTTTTTTTCCGAAAGTCTCACGAGACGTAGGTATCTACCAATTTACCATACCATTCACTTCCAGTGACTTTTTCGTTTTGAGGCGACTCGTTTGCTCCATCGGCCATCGGTCGGCATTTCACAAATGATGTTATTGTGTACAGGTCCCTTGACAAGACGCACGTGGAGCGCGCGTGTTCACTGGCGCAGAAGTACAACATGGACGCGCTAGACGTGTGGCTGCAACACGCCGCCGCCGCGCTGCTAGCCGCGCCGCCCGTGCAGCCCGCGCCTCCCCCCGAGCTCGGCACGCTAAGGTAACTATACTGTATACACTACACACACACACACGCCGCCGCGCTGCTAGCCGCGCCGCCCGTGCAGCCCGCGCCTCCCCCCGAGCTCGGCACGCTAAGGTAACTATACTGTATACACTACACACACACACACGCCGCCGCGCTGCTAGCCGCGCCGCCCGTGCAGCCCGCGCCTCCCCCCGAGCTCGGCACGCTAAGGTAACTATACTGTATACACTACACACACACACACGCCGCCGCGCTGCTAGCCGCGCCGCCCGTGCAGCCCGCGCCTCCCCCCGAGCTCGGCACGCTAAGGTAACTATACTGTATACACTACACACACACACACGCCGCCGCGCTGCTAGCCGCGCCGCCCGTGCAGCCCGCGCCTCCCCCCGAGCTCGGCACGCTAAGGTAACTATACTGTATACACTACACACACACACACGCCGCCGCGCTGCTAGCCGCGCCGCCCGTGCAGCCCGCGCCTCCCCCCGAGCTCGGCACGCTAAGGTAACTATACTGTATACACTACACACACACACACGCCGCCGCGCTGCTAGCCGCGCCGCCCGTGCAGCCCGCGCCTCCCCCCGAGCTCGGCACGCTAAGGTAACTATACTGTATACACTACACACACACACACGCCGCCGCGCTGCTAGCCGCGCCGCCCGTGCAGCCCGCGCCTCCCCCCGAGCTCGGCACGCTAAGGTAACTATACTGTATACACTACACACACACACACGCCGCCGCGCTGCTAGCCGCGCCGCCCGTGCAGCCCGCGCCTCCCCCCGAGCTCGGCACGCTAAGGTAACTATACTGTATACACTACACACACACACACGCCGCCGCGCTGCTAGCCGCGCCGCCCGTGCAGCCCGCGCCTCCCCCCGAGCTCGGCACGCTAAGGTAACTATACTGTATACACTACACACACACACACGCCGCCGCGCTGCTAGCCGCGCCGCCCGTGCAGCCCGCGCCTCCCCCCGAGCTCGGCACGCTAAGGTAACTATACTGTATACACTACACACACACACACGCCGCCGCGCTGCTAGCCGCGCCGCCCGTGCAGCCCGCGCCTCCCCCCGAGCTCGGCACGCTAAGGTAACTATACTGTATACACTACACACACACACACGCCGCCGCGCTGCTAGCCGCGCCGCCCGTGCAGCCCGCGCCTCCCCCCGAGCTCGGCACGCTAAGGTAACTATACTGTATACACTACACACACACACACGCCGCCGCGCTGCTAGCCGCGCCGCCCGTGCAGCCCGCGCCTCCCCCCGAGCTCGGCACGCTAAGGTAACTATACTGTATACACTACACACACACACACGCCGCCGCGCTGCTAGCCGCGCCGCCCGTGCAGCCCGCGCCTCCCCCCGAGCTCGGCACGCTAAGGTAACTATACTGTATACACTACACACACACACACGCCGCCGCGCTGCTAGCCGCGCCGCCCGTGCAGCCCGCGCCTCCCCCCGAGCTCGGCACGCTAAGGTAACTATACTGTATACACTACACACACACACACGCCGCCGCGCTGCTAGCCGCGCCGCCCGTGCAGCCCGCGCCTCCCCCCGAGCTCGGCACGCTAAGGTAACTATACTGTATACACTACACACACACACACGCCGCCGCGCTGCTAGCCGCGCCGCCCGTGCAGCCCGCGCCTCCCCCCGAGCTCGGCACGCTAAGGTAACTATACTGTATACACTACACACACACACACGCCGCCGCGCTGCTAGCCGCGCCGCCCGTGCAGCCCGCGCCTCCCCCCGAGCTAAAGTAACTATACTGTATACACTACACACATACACGAGCCGTGTGATATTTTGTTACTCGGAATGTGTCACGCATAATGCGCAGACACACACACAAACATCTGCCCCGTCTTTTCCTAACGGTACTGCGGTCGACTTTCAGTTACAGGATATTTACATTATTATTTTAAAATAATCTGTATGAAATACCAGTAATAATAAAAAAAATATTGCAATTTCTTTCCTGTATCTCCAAAAAAATATCCAATAACAACACTATACCAATGTATCTCTGTCCAGCAGGATGAAGGAGGCTCTATGGCCACAACTGTCGGGCACGGAACACAACGCTCTGATCATCTTCTTCACGTTACTCAAGAGCGTGGATGAGAAGGCGCCCGTCGGAGTCCTCACTTCTACGGAGCATATCAAACTGTTGAAGAAGGCTAAGGCTGCCTCATCAGGTCAGTCCCTTCGGCTTCTAATTATGTTGCCTTAAAATGACAATGCTTAAAAAAATACTTCAAATGAACCATGATTTCATAAAGGGTAATGTTGAAAGCAAAACGTGATTTTTCGGAAATAAATGGTAAAAAAATGAAATGAGATTTGAAATTTCGAAAAAATCACGAACGTGTCAGAGAATGTTGAGATACTTCTATAAAATGTCTATGCAAATTCATAAGTTAATTCAAAAAAAATATGAGGAAATAAATTCTTAAGTATGAATATGATGAATACAGCAAGTGTTTTGATCGAACAGATCATGCACTTGTAATGCGCAAATTTAAAGGGGTTGGTGTGAGGGGTAACTTGTACACATAGTTCGTATCGTATGTTGAAAATAGATGCCAGTCTGTAGTCCTTGACAGTTATACCTCGATCGTTCCGTCGCGCGTCGGGGGTACCCCAAGGATTCTGGTTAGCACCTCTTTTTCCTCAATTATTAAATTCTATTGGCAGAATTGGCGCCATCAAGAATCTTTGGGGTAATTTCTAACTCAAAGTTTTTGTTTGATGCGCACATTGACAACGTAGTCAACAAATCTTCTAAAGCGTTGCGTTGGTTTTATTTTTAAAATCTGCTTTGAGTTTAAGAATGTTAACACTGAAAATTCTTTACTGTGCTTTTGTCCGTAGGCATCTTGAATTTGCTTCTCAAAGGAATCTAAGTAGTATATGACAAGATATTTTAATTTTCATCTAGAACTAGACTACAAGCTGCTGGTAGAGCAACCATCAGCTGAAGAGTTCACAGCCCACATCCTGAGCATCATCAAGCCAGAGAACGTGGGCATGGTGTCGAAGTTCCTCCGCACTCTGCCGCCTGCCTTCAAGATACCCGTCCCTGTTAACGCCATCTATACTAAGTGGCTTACAAAGTACTTCTTTAGCGTGAGTAGTTTTTTTGGAAAATTTTAACTGAGCAGATTTTTTGTTGCGTTGATCTTTTTCTTTTTGACTAGTACTTAAATGCTCTTAGCAAAAATTAAAATTGTTTTAATGTCAAGTGGAGCTGAAGTTTTCCCATAACCTTTTGTAAGTGTTGTAAGTAGTAGTGTTGTTGGTATTAAAAGTTATATATTTGAAGTATTGGTGTATGAGTATAGTCACAATAGGGTAGTTTGGGAAGTCTAGGCGCGAGCGGCGCGAAAGGGCACTTTAGTCATTTGTCGAACTCATGTCGTTTTTACGGTATCCTGCCTTTTCGCCGAAAATTGATTGGCAGATTATCACTTGCCAACCAACGTTTCGCCGATGTTTCACTTTGATAACTAAGGACTAGAAAATTTTTGTATAACAACGTTTCATTTGGTAGAATTATTGTTAAGCTGTATTATAATGACACAAAACGTTTGGGACATTTATCATTTGTCAAACGTTTCACTAGGCCACACAACTATTAGACGAATGACGTTTTTTCAGTGTAACAGTTCCCTTTAATACATTGATATAATGATAAAAATAAAACTAATTTTTACAAACATTTTTTAATTAAGAATCTGAAAAACTAAAAACATAACCCTCTTTTATGGGGCAGTCGTGAAATAACATTAAACCTTTAAATTGGCAGCAATGCAGAGCAATAATTTTTCCTCTGAGTATGTACTGAGACCCCGACATACCCTGCGAACACCTACTAGGAAAACTTGGATGTAAGAGCGAGTGAAGCGACCTCGAGACTTAGAGCACCCCGACTCGGACAGGTTGGGTTAGAAGGGGATGGCGGGGTCGAGTGAGCGAGTGAAGCGAGCGAATAGTCTGTCGACTGGGCCTGGACCCCTCCAGGCCCAGTCGACAGACTATTCGCTTTATTTAGGATTTATTTACTTATTAGGATCCAATAATTTGATTTGGTAAACAATAAACAACTAAATGAATATTACGCAAAACTAAAACATTCTGCTATTTGAAAGTTGGCATTTTAAAAAGTGTCATGAAAGGCAGACCAAACGTACAGTTGGTAACTGTGAGGTTGGGAAATAAAACAAAATTATATGATAAGTTGGCAAATGACGATTCAACGATATAAAATTCTGCGAAACGTTAGTTGGCAAGTGAAAATCTGGCAAACAATTTTCGGCTAAAAGGCAGAGAACCCGTTTTTACTTTAGTTCATTTCAATAACCTTGGAAACTATTCGATCCACTAGAAATCTTTTGCTTATTTCGTTAACAATATTGCGCATTATAATTCATTCGATCATTCAGGTACCAAGTAACGCGACCAACAAGAAGTGGATGCAGCAATACCGTCAATGCGCGAGCTACTTCAACAAGCTCACCAAGCACGAGTTGGTGCAGTTCGTGGCCGACACCTGCTTCACCGACATGGCTATAGAACGGTAATAACCCAACTGTAACTTTGTTGTAATCAGAATGAAAATCACTTTTATTTGACTCTGATACAAAATCAGGCATAAAATAGATGATGTATTTTATATTTTAAACATTATTCTGTGTCTCGTCATATTCAAATAATTACCAGAACAATGTGTTAAATAGCTATAAACGCATGATTTGTGGTGTAAATGAACATTTTCGTACTATTTGTATTCTTATTTCAAGGAGGGAAGGGAGGCCTTTGCCCTGCAGTGGGACAGTACAGGCTCATAATAATTTCAATTATGTCGCCACACCAGGTTGTGAAAGATTTAACAGACGTCCAAAAAAAATGGATTTCTGTAGCTTCAATTTTGTGTAAAGTCAAATTTTGGAGTTGTAGGAGCTACTTCGGTTCAAGATACTACCTGTATGTTGTTATTGCTGTTAAAATATTCTCTATACAGGGTGCCGGTCGGGACTCGCAACCTGATGATAATGCAAGCCGTGGACTACTGCCAGCAAGAACAGGAGAACGACTTCAAGGTCAACAAGAAGTAAGATCTAGTTTAATATCAGCTATTATGTTCTTAAGGATTAGAGACACGTCTGCCTAACACTTTATGGAATTACAGGCGTGATGTTTTGTGGATTAATAGATGGTGTTTCTTTTAAATGAATAAGTTATTGGCGAAATTTCACGAGAAATCATTTTCCTGCGCTGTTTTTGGAGTTGGCGCAGCAAGTGTTCTTCTTGCATACTTCTCCATTTAATTTATTCCTTTTCTCTATTGCACATAAAATATAAAAAACTTAAAAGTAAATTATTTAATTCGAGTATCACTGACTCATAAAAGATAAAATATATTCATACACTCACATTACATACTCAACATTAAATTCAATCCAATTACTAACGATTTCCTTTACTCAAATTAATTAATGTTCTAAACTAAACTACAAACATACAATAATAACATACTTAATACATACAATACGCCGTACATATAGGGTGTAAAAGTACCCTTAACGCAAACGAAGGGCACTTGTTCTCCCCACCACTGCGATATTTTTTTTGTTCTAAACCATACCTGGGAACCTCCTAGTTACGGAGATATTGGGGGTCAAAGTTCCAAATTTTTCACAGCTGTTTTTGTAAATACTAGTTTTTCAGGTTTTAACTTTAGTTAAATTACCTCCATGGCCCGTTTATTATTCAAAGCATCCACTAGCACAATGTTTTAAGAGTGCTACTTTGAGTTTTACAGTAAAAATTGTGATTTCTAACCCCAAAAAAAAAAGTCATTTCCCAGCAAAAATTTTTGCGTAGGGGTACTTAGATTAATGTACATATTACATAATGCTTGGTTAACGGGTGTGTGATGGGTTGATTTACACCCTGTATATGACGGCACGGTTGGCGCAGTGTCTGAGCGATTGGACTGCTGCACTGCGGGTCGCAGGTTCGATCCCCGCACGGAACACATATTTTTATGGCCTACAGATAGTTGTTCCGGGTTTGGGTATTTGTGTATATCAGTTTAAATGTTTCTAGTTGTAGACTTGATGTCATGTTTCTAGTTCTCATCTAGCATCAGTTTGTTTGGTTATCACACTATGTTCTCCATGTCCCCCAGTGAGCAGACATGGGCACAGGTGGGGCAGGAGCTGACGCGCTGGGCTCGCTTCCTGGAGAACTTCCACTCCACCACTATACAGAGCCTGATCGACAATTCCAACATACCCAAGCACGAGATCTGGCCGTGAGTATCAACATTTTATGTAGTGCTACATGATTTTTTAAATTAACTTTTGCTTGCGAATTCGTCCGCGTGCAATATAGCCTAAAGCCTTCCTTGATAAATGGACTATCCAACAGAAAAACATTTTTTCAATTCCAGCCAGTAGTTCCTGAGATTAGCGCGTTCAACCAAACAAACAAACGAACGGTTTATAATAGTTAGTATAGAAGTATGTATAGACAAATCAAAAAGTACCCCATCATCATCATCGGGAACGAGGTTCAAAATACCGGTAGTCAGGGCTCTTGAGAGAGGAACCTCCTAACAAAACGCGCCGTGTCCAAAAGTTTACTGAATCAAGCTCTTGATCCAGCTGCCTAGCGAGAGCCTACTTATATGTTAGTCGATGATCAAGCTACTGGGCGTCACGACCATCGACACAATGACTGCTGTAATCTAAACTAATATTATAAAGAGGAAAGATTTGATTTTTTGTTTGACTTTTCTTACGATTTAACTCAAAAAGTACTCGGCCGATTTTAAAAATTCTTTCAACATTAGAAAGTTACATCTGTACCGACTAACTAAACTGTATTACATTTTCAAAATACATGCGGAGGAAGTCGCTGGCCTTGTGCTAGTGATTAATATGAATGTCGTGCATTTCCAGAGAAATAGAGAAAAGCCACGGCGACACGGAGACGCTGGTGTCCTGCATCAGTCGTCTGATCATGGCGTCAGACATGAAGCTGGCCACACTGACCACGTTACTGCAGTGTCTGCACGTGGATGCACAGGTGCCTGTAGTGTTGCAGCATATCCTGGAACATTATCTGAACACGGCTAGGTAAGTGCTGAAGACACCTGTATCTCCCGGGAGAGTACAGTCAACAACAGAAGTAGCTTAACATTTCGGATTTTTTTTATTATTTTTAATGTTTCAGAAGATTTTTCTTTATAATATTCCTTACTCTTCAATAACTTGTTAGTAAGTAACAAGTGATATCTAAAAAGTTTTCATTAAAAAACCTGCTTTGAAACTTTGAGTAATGTTAATCTACTTCTGATGCTGACTGTACTCTACGTTACGCACCTCTTCACAATTTCCATGCCGTTCTTTTTCTTAGCGCGTCGATTATGACAATTTAAATTGCGTCGTCCCAAAATTTGTCGACGAATTTGGCATTTTCTGCCCTTGTCCCATGCTACTTGGGGTCTGCGCAAGACGGTTTCTTTTTCATTTTCCTCTGTCAGCCGTTTCTTCATCATTTACTCATTTATGCTATCTTTCTTTCACATCGTTCCTCACGCAATCCATCTTTTGTCTCTTTGATCTTCCTCTCCCTTTCCAGCTAATAAATGTATCAATCCTTTCGCCATAATATTTGTGTCATCCTTCCTCATCACTAATGAAACGACTTCCTTTTAACCTTAAGTTACCACTGCATGAAAATGACCTCCTTTCACATTGATTACTTAATTCAATAAAAAACATCTTTTAAATCTTTTAGCGAAATGGAAACTCTAGTGACCCGCCTAACATCCTACAACAAGGAAGGAATCAAGTTTCCTGAAGATCTACTAGAGAAAGTGATGTTGAAAGCAACAGAGTTCGCTTTGCCTCCACACAAGCAAATAGGCCTCCTGTCTTTGAGCCAAAAGGCTATAGTTCACGATAGCGATGACATGATGAAGATAGCGCAGTTCACCGTGGATCTGTTCCGCACCGAGTGGCCTGACTGTGACTATGCCATGGAGATCACTGGTGAGTACAACTGGTGTTTGAATAAATAATAAAATTTATAATTAGTGCCGTAGAGTATAAACTACCCACACGCTGTCTGATCCCTCCTTCATTGTCTATACCACCGATTGCATGGCTCTCAGAAGTAAAACAATATTAATAATAATAATCATTTAATCGCAGACGTTAAAGTCCATAGAATTAGATACGCAAAATTTACAACAAAACATAATCAAGAAACACAAATAATCAATACAAAATAACATAATCGAAAATACATCTATATACATCATATTACTAAGGAATCAGAATCATTTATTTGCAATAATGTAGGTATACAAATATGATGGAGTTTTGATGAGCGCCCTGATACATTTTGCATTTTGTGGAAAATCATCAAATAACCCCTCCCGCTCTTGGGAAGAGCGAAAGCGAGTGTCAGACTTCTACTGACTAAAAACCACCCATGTTCCTTCTTAGCCCTTTATGTCGAGGCCGCGGTATCTCTTGCGAACAACCCGCAGCCCCAACGGGGATACATTTTGCTTTACGGCGTGCAAAATTATTTAACATAATATATTTACTAACACTTTCCCTCTCTCCCTGTACATTTGTGTACTGAAACGTACATACATAAAATCAAGCGTTTTTTTTCATAGAAATAAGCAGAAACCATAGAACGCCACGTATAGAAAGTGAATATGTTAGAATCGTAGCAAGTGGCGACATACACCGACCTTATTGGTGACGTTGTTCAGAATGGACAGGTGCTTCATGTGTGGACGTGGACGAGGAAAAAGGAGTATGTAAGGATCGTAGCAGCGTTCTGTAGTTTCTGCCTAACCCCATGGAAAAAGGGCGTGTTGTGTGTTACAGATGAGAAGCTAATGAGCGAACAAGGCAGACGGGACGCGTTCGGCAAGTTCGTGGAGCTGTCGGACACGTGGCAGCGCAAGAAGGCGCTCGTCGATGTGCTCAACTGCTGGCCTCCCACTAGGAACAGGTACGGAACTTCAGTAAAGAAAGAGTCGCCATCTACATTATTTACCCCAAAAACTATTAGTTTCCTTGCAAATGCCACAAAAGGGCTCTCTTCTGCAATGGTATTATTATTCTCTTTGGGTACGATTACCTAGTGCGGTGCTCATTGGTGCTGCCGTAGTAGGTGATGCTTAAAAAAAAGTAAACTATAATGAACACCAGTTGCCATGGGTGACCTCGAAGTCAAACTCAAACTAAAAGCATTTATTTCAATTAGACAATTACAGACACTTTTTAAAGTCAGAAAAACAAATAAAACGAAGCTCCAGTCACACTCACAAGGCATAATAACTTGTGAAAGTTCTGTAGTTCTTTAAGTCTTTAAATAGACTCTGGACAAAGGTTGGGCGAAGTAAAACAAACCTGTTCATGTGGAGATTCATAGATGACTCCACCCAGGAATGTGGTGTTATTTCACTTGATATCTTGTCTTGCCTGTCCTACTGCACATCACAGGTACTGATAGTGTTCCTGTGATGTACCAAACTAGTCAGAAAATTTTGGGCTTAGTCTGAAATTGTCATCGTCACGAAAAAGAAGTACACTATAGTTGCCTCAACTTAAAGGATGATAGTAACATATGGATAACAATTCCATAGTGATACGTTTTACTTACATTTTTTTATTGCAGCGATTCAAAGAGCCTGCACTGTGAGTATCTGAGCTGCCTTCTCAACAACACAAGTGATCACAAAGAGAACTTGGTGCTCATCAAGTTACTGCTCAGGCGACCCGTGCTTTCTGAAGAGGTAATGTCTTATTACTTTTTTTTTTATCGAACTAACGCGTTCACTGGTCGACCACTTTTCACTCTTATGATCTTAGTAATAAGGTTGAAAAGTGTACGTCGGGCTAGTATGTCCGGTTAGACTAGAAGCCGACCCCAAGATACGTTAGCAAGATGATGGTGATGATGATCAGGCTGGTATACAAGGTGAATTAGGTAGCGGACCAAAGCAGGTGATATCAGATATTCTAAACGCGATAAAAAAAGACTTGATTATTTTTAGGGGTCGACGACCGCTGGTATTTTGGTTATTTTACCTGCTTTATAGTTTCCTCACCCAATTTAATTTACGTCTTTAAAGTTATAAAATACCATCATAATTATAATTTATTATCATTGACGTTTTCTGCTTTCAGGAGGTGAAATGGCTCGCTGATAACGTAGCGGCCGAATCAGTGATCAACGCCGTTTGGGTCATGCTCCTCAGCAAATGTGAACATTCCAAAGATGATATATTGAACTTAGCGCTTCGGCATAAGGTACATTATTACACACACCTACTTTATAACGAACTAGCTAATGCCCGCGGCTTCGCTCGCGTAGGGTCCGGTTATTGACCCACGGGATCATACTACAGGGATAAAAAGTATTCTCTGTGTTGTCCCAGGTTATAAACTATCTTTGCGCCAAAAAAAAAAAAATCTGATTCAGAGAAAGATTCAGAGATAAGAGAGAGAGAGATATTTCAGATTTCAGTTTAAATAAAATTCAGTTTATACATCTTCACAAACTTTCACGTTTATAATATTAGTAGGATTATAAATAGATTCCTGAGTATACTTGTCACGAATATTTCCTGCCTAACAAAAATGTGATTCTAATTAGTCCGTCTGTTAGATTATCGAAAAATATTGGATAAGTACGTATTTTTATATATTTTTTATATATCAAATCAATACAAATTGACGAAGATAAAACGTGTCAAAAATTTAAGTTGGGGTTTGTGACGTCACTCACCAGTAAAAAAGTCATACTAATGTCTTAGAATATGACGTCACACGAGTTTTCAAAGTACTGTGTCTTCTTACGGAAGAAAACGTGAAAAAAGAAAAAAGTACGCGTCCAATATTTTTTGGGAATCTATCTGACGAACTAATTACATTTTTTATGTTAACTACCCTATTGTACCTTTTACTTATTTTCTTTTTATTCCAGGAATACGTGCTGAAGCAAGACATAGACGAAGAGTTGATCAAAGAGCTGCTAGACAACGATATGTTTGTGAAACTAGTCCCCAGCCCTTTTTACACAGTCTTCATAAACTACATACTCACCAAGGAGGCGATGGGCGAAGAGACCACGGCCGACGTGTACACAGTACATTGGGCCACCACTCAACTCCTGCGGGCCAACTACCACGCAGAGGCTGGACATCTGCAACTCATGTCTATTGGCGTCCCCGCCGCTCTGCGAGCATTCTCGCAATCCATTACATGTAGCAAGAATAAGTTATCCAATTAAATGTAGTGTTCTATTCCAATCAGTGTGTTCTATGTCTATTTATTAAAGTATGGTTAAAGGGCTGTGTTGGTTTTATTTGATTTTTTATCATAGAGAAGTGGATCGCCGACCTCAAGTCGGATAAGGATTAATAAAATTGTTCTGAGAGGATAGTAAGAACACATATACAGGGTGTAAACGAACCCTTCACGCATACGACAACCAAGCATTCTGTACATCAAACTAAGTACCCCTACGCAAAAATTTTTGCTGGGAAATTACTTTTTTTTTTGGGGTCAAAAATCACATTTTACGGTAAAACTCAAAGTAGCACTGTTAAAACATTGTGCTAGTGGATGCTTTGAATAGTAAACGGGTCATGGAGGTAATTTAAGTAAAATTAAAACCTGAAATACTAGTATTTACAGAAACAGCTGTGAAAAATTTGGAACTTTGACCCCCAATATCTCCGTAACTAGGAGGTTCCCAGGTATGGTCTAGAACAAAAAAATTATCCCAGTGGTGGGGAGAACAAATGCCCTTTTTTTTTTTTTTTTGGGGGTGGGAAATCATCAAATAACCCCTCCCGCTCTTGGGCAGAGCGAAAGGGAGTGTCAGACTTTTACTGACTAAAAACCACCCATGTTCCTTCTTCGCCCTTCATGTCGAGGCCGCGGTATTACTTGCGAACAACCCGCAGCCTCGACAGGCGTCGGCCCTTGCGGGCCCCTTCCATGTTGCTGACATCTCTTTGAGGCGCGCGTGGAACACGAACGCGCCGTCGACACGGCCTGTCGTCGTCATAAGACGGACGGACGGCGAGCTTACCCATCACTCACCGTCCACAGGCCCGCGTCTACGGTGGCCGGAAGCCATCACGTGGCCCCCGACGCCCGGAGCGCCTCCCGCGGCGGAGAACAAATGCCCTTCGTTTGCGTATAAGGGTACTTTTACACCCTATATAACATTACGCCTGTAATCCCGATAGGGTTACGCAGACGTGTACCTAATAGTATCCTACATTTCGCGGTATGTTGACAGACACCACTACAGCCCGACGGGGCTGCGGGTTGTTCGAAAGAGATACCGCGGCCTCGACACAAAGGGCTAAGAAGGAACATGTGTGGTTTTTAGTCAGTAGAAGTTTGACACTCCCTTTCGCACTGCCCAGAGCGGGAGGCGTTTTATTTGATTTCCGACCGCCCAAAATAGAAAAAAAAACCGTTACAGAGAAATTCCTGAAAAATAATTTTAAGCAAAGCGTCATTGGGTTTACCCAATGACGCTTTGCCCGACCCAGGAAACGAACCCAGGACCTCATGCTCAGAAGTTGCGCTTGGGACCACTAGATTTACGAGGCAGTCAGAACCTCGGCATATCACTAAAGACAAAGTTACGTTATTACGCCAAAAAAGCCTGTCATACTCAACACGCATTATCAAAACGTAATTGTCTTGTCACTGTCAAACTATTATTGGTCTGTCAAATATTTTAGGTTAAATCTCGAATTGAATACAAAAAACACAATTTTAACTCTAAAACTATAAAGTTGACCAAAAAGATGCTGAGTGCAATAAGGAATACCCTGCGAGTTCCTGTGACGAGTGTATCACGATTGTTCCAAACATCAGTGCCGCAGGCATCCGACAAGTTTGATCACAAGAGAATACCACAAGAAGATGAAGGTGTCCAGGGAGAGAAGATTATAGACCTCGATTCTGTACTAAAAGCGTTAGTAAATATTAATTGCATACTATATAAATGTAATACCGTCCATATAACGGCCTCGTATAGTTCATATCCTCGCACTTAAACAGGGTATTATGGGAGCTTGCGAGAGGCTAGGCTTAGCTGTATACTGTGAAACGCTAAGCTAATTGGACGTAGTTATGCAAAAATGTTTCAATCCACAGTGACTTCAATTTGAGATAAACGCAATTTAGTGTGTATAACCAACCATACATGGTTATCTAACTACTATATTTGTCTTCAATATAACTAATAGTATAAGTATGTATTAGTCAAGGCAAAAAAGTGTACCACTGAAACACTAAATTGCGTTTATCTCAAATTGAAGTCACTGTGGATTGAAACATTTTTGCATAACTACGTCCAATTCATATAAACATTTATTGTTGACACCAATTACGATTTCGCCAAATTAACTAAGGCCTATGATGAATAGATACTCAAATTCTTAAAGAAGTTGGTGATTCAACTATACTATAATCTCATTCTCATTTAACATTTTTCCAGAAAACAAAACTTATTCCCGACCCTAGAATCGGACAACTTACTTGTTGATGGTAAACTGTACAAAGACCTGCCTGTCTGCAACATCCGAGTGACCCACAACAACACAATATTCACCATGACTGACTCCGGTGGCACGGTGAAGATCATCCGGTCTTGTGGTATGGAGGGTTTCAAGAATACCAAGAAAGGAACTAACATAGCTGCACAGACCACTGCCATTGCTATTGCAACTGTAAGTTTTTCTAACATCTCCAAGTAGATTACTGAATTTGATGAGAATGAGCTCTTTTTGAATATCAAACATTATTTAACAGTCACCTTATTCACTGGGAGCAAGGGGTAGAACAAACTCCCTAACAACAGATTTGTCTGTTAATTTAGAAAAACTTTATTCTAAACAACAGCATTCAAAGTTCATCATTCATCCAGATATTTTGTAATGCTCTCTTGCTTGAAAAGATACCTATAATTGATGATAGAACTGTTTGTATTTCAGAAAGCCATTGACAGAGGATTTAGAAATGTCAGAGTAAGGGTGCAAGGCTTGGGGCCTGGAAGATTGGTAAGATATAATTATTGCTAGATTGAATAGAATAGAATTTTTTTGGTAAAGTTATAAAAAATAGGTGGTAAAGTTATAAAAAAGTTACTACTATAATACCAAGTCAGTAGTCACACACCAATACACCATGACATAATATATTGGAGTGTGACTTGGTATTATTGAATAAGTCCTATAAAAAAATAACAATAAAATTATAAAGATAATTAAGAAAATAATAACAATCATAAAATATATTTGAATTAATTAAGTGACAGTTCATTGACATTCCTTTTCTTATTTAAAATGCATTGTACCCCTTGACTTTATATCCTTTTATGCAACTTAACCTACCATGTGCATCTATTTGTCCTCCACTCCTAAGGTTGGTCATCTTAGGAGAAAGAGAAGACCTGTGTCCAGCTGAACATCATAGGCTTATTATATTGCGGAACATGACCCACTGACCAAATAACTTTCTTTCACAGGCTGCAGTAAAGGGTTTAACAATGGGTGGCCTACAAGTAGTGTCCATCACAGACAATACCCACGTGTCATGGAATCCCCCAAGAGCAAGGAAAGCCAGGAGATTGTAATTAACCAACCTACTTAGTCGTAACTAGTTCAGTAGTCTTTGTGTACAAATAAAATACTTTATCTAACTTACATGTATTTATTATTTTAATTAATAAGTGATTACTATTATTTACAATGTTACAGTAGGGACCTCTTGAGCTAAAATCCATACTTGGCTTGAGTTTGCCTCTTTGACATTCGGTTGTTGGCCCATTGGTTCTGAAGTTCTGCTTCATTAGCTTTGGCCTGGAAATGAAACATATTTATTCATATAACATGACAATTAAATAATCTCAAGTTAACACAATCTTAGCATATGAGACACATTCTGGCCTCATAGCAGCATTTGCTGTTACAAGGGCAGCATTGTAGTTTCAAATTGTATTGCAACTGCAATTTAAAATATGGCATTTTGCTGTTCCCTGGATCACATAAACATTGAGGAGCCAAGGTTACATAGGTTTTGAATGTCAGTGTTCAGCTGCATCTGGTTAAACTCGAGCCCACCACAACATATGTAGTTGGAAAAGGGTTCGGCAGATGATGATGATTTGATATTACAAGACAAAAAAACAGACCTGGTAAGCCAAGTATGTGATCTGGTGCTTCCTTCTCTGCTGTGTGGTAGGCTCATTGCCCTTCTTCTTGCTGGCTGAGACGCGCTGCGTGGTGTCATCCATGAGCCCCTTCATCAACATGGCCCGTGCGTCTGCCAGCACCTCTGCCTGGTTCACGTCTACTATCTGAATTTCCTCACGTTTCCGTTTGCCGCGTGTGCCGCATAGCTTCATGATCTGAGTGGATAAATTGTGTTTATTGGCAATATTTGCATCAGTTGTAATATATTCTGATTAGATTTTACAATGGATTTCATAGTTCAGTGTTTTAGGTAAGAATATTTATGAACAACACTGTACTACTTAAATAATCACACCCTTTAAAAATTTCTGTGTCTATTTTTCTTTGCAAAGCAAGTGCTTTGTATGGACAGAACAGATAAGAGTAATTATTATGCTAAGTGGGTGTAGATACTTACAGCTTCATCATCAAGATCAATATTATTAGAACTTGAGGCTCCAAACGCAATATAATCAGAGCTGGCCTCCACACTTTGACCATCATAGTCAGGTTCCAAGTTCACGTGTTCCACAACCTCATCCTTCTTGAAGTATGACTCTATACTTCTAGGATTGTCTTTGACTTGTGTCTGTACATCACTTTGAGGTTCCTCCAAAGGTAGTTCTACATCCTCTAGTTTATCCACAGGTTTGTGTATTGAGAAGAAATCATTTTCTACTTCATCAGTGTCACTTTCATCTGAATAATCAGTGATTAAAGATGCAGTTGCCTGTTTAGATTTTTTGGTAGGTGGTAATGGGGCTTTCTTCACTGGTACAGCTGGTTTCTTTGTGAGTATATGTGGTATTAGTGATTTTGTTGTGGATCTCACGCCGTTTCTTGGTTGTGGTAACATGCTTAGTAAGCCTGATTTTTTCTGTAATTAATGTAGAAAAGTTAGGACCACAAAATAACTGATGAATCTAAATGCTGATTGGAGAATAGGAAGAGAAAGACCAAACAAAAGATGGATGGATTGTGTGAGGAGCAATGTGAAAGAAAAAAGAGAATGATGATGAGTGACAGCTGGTAGGGAAGAATGGGAGAAAGAAATGTGTTGAACCAACCCCAAGTACTAATTGAAAAGCTGTTTTTTTATTGGTGGTGATGACAATATTCAAGGTGTATACTTACATCTGCTGGTGCTCTTGGTTTAACAGTAGGTGTAATGTTATTCACAGCTTTGAACTGCAAAATACAAAATAATAATGAATATGAATTAGTTGTGCTGACTACTGGTTCATTATACGGAGTGTCAAGGACATCAACACAAACTCACACCATGACTTCAGGAACTGAATTGCAATGTTTTAAAAAATCGGCTATTTCATAAGTTTTGGCTTTAAAGGGTTGGCACTTTTTATGTAATAATGGATTTTTAGCAAATGCAAAAAGAGCCATTTTTCCAGGGTTTTTTTTTAGAGCCATCAATTGATTGGTTCAATTAAGATAAATTAATACAAGTTTAATGTGTGGCCACTATTTTGTAAATAAAATACCCGAACTTAGGCAGGCCAAATAATTCAGCCTTTCTACATTGTGGAGTAGAACCATGTGCTGAATTTGTACTACAGTTTGCATGTCTATGTCCCTTACGCCGTGCATCACAAAAAACTGAGATCATACATCACTAAGTGAGGGCACAGTGATCCTGGCTTTAGGTTTCACAGCATTTGCCTCCTTCTTGTGCAAGAACTCATCATCTTCTTCAACAACAGCTGGTTTCTTCTGAGAGGGCTGTGGCAGGAAATTAAATAAACTACGGCCATTTTCTGGTGTCTCCTCTTGTTGTTTAGCATTTGTTGTTGTTGACTTTTGAACAGCTGGCTCTGGAACTGAATTATAATGGTAAAATATTGGTGTAAAAGATCGAATGTCGCATACGAAGAATATTACTGCACACTGCCCTTTAATAAATCTATTAAAAACGCAAGCTCTTCAGCAATCGCTTAAGAGCACATCAGATGTGTATTCTATGGTGTACCTATGTCAAATCCAATTAATTAACAACCAGATATTCCACACGAAATATCTAGAGATCTCTAAGACGGGGTCGTCTTAGGAGCTGAGACTGACCGATTTTACATTTCTCTGTTTTGAGTGCTTACCTTGTTTACTTTCTGATTTGTTGTTCAATAGTACAACGGGAGGTGCATCGTCTTCGACCTCGTCCTCATAATCACTCGAGTCACTGTTTCCGTAAGCGACTAAAGCCATGGTTCTTGTGCTTTTACAAAGTGTTTAAAATGTAATAAAATAACAGATTGGCGAGAATCAAGTGAATTTAGAGTAAAAATTGAGAAGTTCTACACTTGGCAATAGCTAAATTTATGTAGTGTATTTTTATTTGAGAGTGACAGTGACACGTTATGGTAGACCGTAGAGGCAAGGGTAGAGGTGCGAAGCTTCAGCTTCTCAGAGATACCAATAAATTACTAAATCAAATTCATTTCCGCCAAACAACATTGTTATATCGTTTTATGTTGCAAACAAGTGCTTTTTAAAAATGGTCGAATGTTTTTTGTTGTAAAACACGATCTGTCACTTAAAATCTGCAAAACCGTTTGTTTCGAATGGCCCTCTCGTGCTCATATTCACTAATTTAAAATTTGTCATATAATTGGTGAGTGTGAAATAGTAAACGCTGATACAAAAAAGCCAGAATGGAATTCTATGGCCTAGTTGACATTGCTGTCAACTTGGCAGTTGGCAGCTGTTAAAATTTTGCACAAGCACTACTCAGATTCCAGTAGGTATTCCATTATTTTTTGTAGGTACAAGAATTATAATTTTATTATTACTAAAGTGTACATTTTAAAGTAATAGTTCGTATCTAATTTATTTGATTAAGCTGCTTAATTCTTTCCAATAAGATAAGCGTTATAGCTTCGTTCCGAGACAAAAATGCCAAAGAAATTCGTTGGCGAAAACAGCAAAGCTGTTGCTGCTCGGCAGCGAAAAGAAAATGAAAAACAAGAAAAAGATCAGAAGACAAAGAAAATGATGGAAGATGCCGAGTGGGAGGATAATGACGACAAACTTAAGAAGAAACAGCAAAAAAAGGTTAGTTCCTAAACATGTTTATTCTAGAATATTTGTGTGCAAGATAGGTACACAATCCCAAAAACAAACCTAGCCCTAGATGGTACACTAAAAGTAAGTGTGTGACCAGGTGTATGAATGTAGACGAAGTGAAAAGAGTGTAAAGATCTTAGCAAGTGATGTTCTGGGATTTCTGCCTACCCTCATTTGAAAAACGCGTGAGTTTATGTATGTACAATAACAGGCTACTTTCTATAATTTCACGCTTAAAGTGCGTATTTTGCAATCATAGAAATAAGAAGCATAGCATTTACATTGTATTAAATTCCATCACTAAAATATTTCGGGAGCAAGCTGCTATCATAACAACCCCTTACGACCTACCTCCAATTACTCAGACACATGAAACAAATCTATTCTACTTTACAGGATGAGCAGGAGAAGAAGCGGCTAGAACAGCTTCAGAAGAAGGCTGAAGCAAAGGCTTTACTAGAAAAAGAAATGGATTCACTGAAAGCAGCTCCAAAAGCCGCACCACCACCATCTAAGATCACTCGAGCACAGATTGAGAAGATGAAGGAGAAAACTATTAAGCCTGAACCTGTTAAACCTGCGGTAAGGGGACCTGAGTACCTGACCCGTTAATTTGATTAGATATATTAAAATTTCAGATAGGCAGTCACTCTATGTAAAATACTGGTATTCAACTGCATCCAGTTGTAAGCCAGCCCCAACATCATCTGCCTAATCTTTTTCCAACTATGGAAAAGGCTAGGCAGATGATAATTATTGTAAAATGTCTGAATAGAATTGCGTCTGGTTATGATAGTAGCTTTGCAATAATACCTAAATGATGGTGCATGTTTTAGCTGCGAGAGTTAAAATTCCAATAGTGTAATGTTCATGTCTAGTCTAGTGGTAGTCATAATGGACTTTTGGCAAACAGGTTTATTGGTATATCCAATTAACATATCCCTATCCACCGGCAAGGCATTATGTGATATGTAAATATATCTGTTAAGCACTTTTCTCAGTTTCTGATCTAGCTAGATCACTATCAAAATGTTTTATTATAATTGTTCCAGCCTACAAAGGTGGTTGTGGAGGAGCCATTGCTGGTGGAGAATCTCAACAGGATCCAGCTGGAGGGAGAGGTGGCACAGACTGTGGACGAAGCTATCTCTATACTTGGGTAAGTGCTTAAACAGTTTTATGAACTAGATAAATATTAAAATAGATTATTACTTTAACTTGTTGTATGCCGTTTATATGGAGACAATTAAAAAAAGCCATTGTGTCTCGCGTGGATATACGTTCCGGCACACGAAGGGTTAAAGCATATTACAAGCCAAGGGCATTGTGGTCAATCGGCCATGGTAATAGACAGGTATCATATGGCCACCTCTTGGTCGGCCCAATTTTCCACATCTACTAATTAGTATTTATTAATGCCACACTCAGCAGCATGAGACTAACTCACCAATTACCAGTGTGAGAAGTAATCAGCATCTATCTAAAAGATAGAGCTGTCCAGGGTCAAGAATCATTCAAGAATAATTCAGCAATGGCAATATTTGTATGATCTACAGATAATTGTTTCGGGTCTGGGTGTTTGGTTGTGTATGTGAGTTTAAATGTTTGTGAACGCACCCACGATACAGGAGAAATTCTTTAAAAAAAAAAAAAAAGAAAAGAATGATTATTTTTGCTCCAACTATAATTTATTTTTAGCTAACATTTAATTTTTTTTTTACAGTGAGAAATCAGATCTGGACAGGCATCCAGAGAAGCGTCTGAAGGCAGCATACACAGCATTCGAAGAGATAAACCTACCAATACTAAAGGCTGAGAACCCATCACTAAGACTGTCGCAATTGAAGCAGATGCTTAGGAAAGAATGGCTCAAGTCACCGCAGAACCCTCTAAACATGAAAGTGTGAATGTCTAATGTGTTTGTGTACTGCCACTAATAGGATCAACTGTTTATGAATGCTTTGATGATTTTATATCACTCTGATACTATTACTTCTTGTAAATTGGTTTTGTGAAAAGTGTAAGTCTGTTAAAACATTATTTTTATGGCAACCCTTTGCAGTGTTACAAGGTTATTATGAAGTGTGACTTAAGTACATAAATAAAATTTAGGTTTAACAATTTTATAATAGCTCTTTGCGGTAGTTGATCTTGTTATATCTCATTGTTTTTGCAAAAGAAACAATGTGTTATCAAATGTTTTGCTTATTTATTTGTAAAATAATGCAGTCTTACTTAGAGAACAAGTGATTTGTACTAGAATAACAAAGTCATTGTAAATACGAAATATAAAATTCTAAATTCATTTGGGTTCTTCACTGTACTGTATTGCTATTCCCTTGCGGCCTTCCTCTGCCATCTTTACCTCTGTTTCACCCAGTTTTTGTTCCAGACCCTTCCAGGACCTATCTTGGAGGTTTTGTCCTATACTTTCCAGCGCCCAGTTTTCTTTTTCTACCAAGTCCGTACTGCTACCTTCATTGGGGTCTACTTTAGTTTCTCTTATCTTTCCTGTGATGAGACTTACATCTGTGGTTTCCTTAACATGGTTGATATCACAATGGTGTGGCCTCCCTTCCAGTAGTTGGTCATAGTCAGTGACATGTGTAGTGAAGTATGGCTCTCTGTTTGAGTTGAGAGCTACTTCCAGTTCATATGGATACACAATGGGCCTGTAGAAGTCTCGGGCACTGTAGAGGTCATTTTCAGGGCATGCTATCATTACATAGATGTCGATCTGCAAAGAAAATCATGGCTGAGTCAATGACACTAAATATAAGTTCATTAAACCTATAAGCAATCAAAAATATCAACTTCAGCACTGCATTTTTTACTGCTAAATGGGCCTGCTCTTGACCTCGATCAGGCCTTTTTTTTTTTTTAATTGGGACAAGCCCGCCACACTATTCCCAAACCACTGTAACTTCTGTAAGCCAGAATCAACAGTGGCGACCACAAGAAAAGCGCCGAGACAATGAAGCCCGAGGAAGTCCCAGAGAAACGATTAAACTGTCTTGGATCCCGCAACGAAATTAATCAGAAAATAATAGCAGAGGAGTAGGAAAACTCGATCAGGCCTATTGGAAAGGAATGGATGAGGTCTATGATTGAACTAGTGTCCCAGAGGATGCCTGTTCACTCTGGGTGACGGGTTATCATCATCATCCAAGCCTAACTACACTCACTTCTGGGTAACGGCCTCTTTTTACTAATGTTATACTCGTGTGCTAGTTTTATATGGTTTAAATATCAACTTACTTCTGGAAAATTAGCCAACTTTGGAACATTTGGCTTGCCCACAGACACAATGTAGCTCTTCTTCCCATTGACTTTACACAGCTGCTTCATCCTGCTGATGATGTCCTGGGTCTGGTCTCCTGCCAGCTTGCAGATAAGAATACCCACAACATTGGCATCCTTGCACTTTTCTACCAGGAACCTTCTGCGTTTAAACCAGATGGTTTCTTCTAAACGCTCCACTTTACTTGTGTTTGGGTCGAGCGAGTACCATTTGGAAGCTGTTGACAAATTCATGAAAATAAAATACTTTCAATTGCAATTACAATCATAATAATATCATCAGTCTTACAAGTTCCACTACTGCCTAGCCTATTCCCAACGATGTTGGGGTCAGTTCCAAGTCTAACTGGATGCAGCAGAATACCAGTATTTTCCATGGAGCCACTGCCTATCTGACTTCCACAATGCAGTAAGTACTAGGTGATATGATACCCCTGGGTAAGACTGGTTGTCAAACTTTTGGGCAACTGACCACCTGTAGCAACAGCTGTCAAAGATCTACAATTGATAGCCAGGACCGACTGCATAACATGCTTCCAGAGGCGCAGAGGAAACTCTGTATGGAAGTAGTATAAAAAGACGGCAATAATATAGAGAAGCATTGAAACTTTTTTTTTTACGTACCTGCAATAGATATGGAGTAGTTGAACAGGGTCTGTCCTCTTGACCCTACATGGATACAGATGCAATCCTTGAGCACATCCAGAGGAAAGTCTTCCCCATGCTTGTTCCTCACCACCCTACCGAGGAACCTGTTGGGTTTCTCTTCTATTTCTACATAGGATATGTAGCTGTGTGGGTAGTATTGAAACCAGTGTTGTGAAATTAAATCTAAAAAATAAAATAAATTAACATTAATTTTACATTACTTTACATTATGGGGTAAAATGAGGGATCATTCCCACAAGTTCTACTGCACAGTCCTAGGATAGAACTAGTGGGATCTTTTTTTCCCACTAGTTCTACGATTGAAGGTGGTACGATATCGTAGAACTAGTGGGAAAAATAATTCCCACTAGTTCTACTGGTCTTATTAAACCATTTATAGTATAACTCTTGGGACTTTTCACACAGTTAAGGGTACAACTACGGCACAAACTACCAGGAGAATAGAAGTAGGCAGGAGGTATTGAAAACATTTTTTTTTTAGATGAAAAATAAAGGATAGGTAGTAAAGTCCCACAAACTACCAGGAGAACAGAAGTAGGAGGGAGGTATATCTCTGAATCAAATCATTCCCACAAGTTCTACTGCACAGTCCTAGGATAGAACTAGTGGGATCTTTTTTTCCCACTAGTTCTACGATTCAAGGTGGTACGATATCGTAGAACTAGTGGGAAAAAAAGATCCCACTAGTTCTACTGGTCTTATTAAACCATTTATAGTATAACTCTTGGGACTTTTCACACAGTTAAGGGTACAACTACGGCACAAACTACCAGGAGAATAGAAGTAGGCAGGAGGTATTGAAAACATTTTTTTTTTAGATGAAAAATAAAGGATAGGTAGTAAAGTCCCACAAACTACCAGGAGAACAGAAGTAGGAGGGAGGTATATCTCTGAATCAAATCCTTTCTAATGCCATGCATTTTTATTGTTGTGTATACTGCATGTTAATAGAAATTTATATAGATTTGATTATTAAATGAGATTTCTAATAACACACAGTATGCAATGGTGACACTAATAATTCACCATTCTGGCCTCCTGGTAGTTTGTGGGACTTTACTATCCTGGTTTCCTATCTCCAACAAAAAAAAAGTACATGACATTAGAAAGGAATAATTTAGATAATTATGATTTAAATATTCCAATACCTCCTTCCTACTTCTGTTCTCCTGGTAGTTTGTGGTATTTACTACCTATACTTTAATTTTCATCTAAAAAAAAAAATGTTTTTAATACCTCACTATATATTTTCCCACTAGTTCTACGATTTCGTACCACCTTGAATCGTAGAACTAGTGGGAAAAAAAGGAAATAAAAATCCCACTAGTTCTATCGTAGGACTGTGCAGTAGAACTAGTGGGAATGATCCAAAATGAGCCTTTAATTGATGAACCTTTTTTGTTTGGCTATGATTACATTTCTTACATATTCTTTTATCTGGGTGCCATATCGTTTCTTATTATAATGGAATGTGGTAAGTTTCATTATTATTGGTATTTTCTTGTATCATGTTTTCAGCATTTTACTGTGATTATTTTGTTTTAGAATAAGTAACAACTTGTGAAATGTGAGTGTACTTTATGCAGGTACTTCTGCAGTCAGTGGACTTGGTAGGGATGTTGTATAGCCCCAAAAATCTGTTATAACACAAAAATACCAGTTTTGTGTTTGTGCGCTTACCAATGCTCAGCAATGGGACAATACTTACCTAAAGGTTTTTTTTTACAATCAATACATTCTGTAAAAAAAATAGTCACTTGTGCCATTCAATGACCTAAATATTTTCAAAGTATTACAACTTTTTTTTTTGAGGCACATTTTTTTTGAGGCACATGCATGTGATGTTATGTTTTTAATTATAAAAAAATTACCTTTGCAATATTCAAACTCTGCATCATAAAACAGGCATAGTTTGACATTATCATCAGAATTAAAGTTGTCATGTAACATCTTCATAATGTCTTCAATATCCAATTGTCCTTTGGGAAGTACAGTGAATACTGGTATATTTGTCTTTGAGAAGCATGTGTGACCATAGTGTACAATAGCGTTTCCTTGCACATGCATCGCAGCAACTGAGTCCACACAACAACTGTAAGAGGTTCAAAGCATGTTATGAAAGAACGTTTATAACATACAATATAAATAAATGACACATGAATAAGTTTAACACATTCTCTTTTATGGTACCTTTAATCTCAAGCTTCAATGTTTAAGTAGTAATCTATATATGTATATAAAACAAAGACGTGTTTGTTACAACACTTATAACTCGAGATCTGATGAACCGATTTGGCTGAAAATTGGTAGGGAGGTAGCTAAGAACCAGGAGAAGCACATAGGATATTTTTTCTTTTTATCCCGTTCCCGTCGTTCCCGTGGGACGTGACATAAAACGTGGTATAACAAAACGCAACTGACAGAATAACAAAACACAACTCAGTACGTAGGATAGTAGACTAGGTAGAGTAGTAAGTAGGGTGGTAGGTAGGTAGGGTAGTAGGTAGGTAGGGTAGTAGATAGGTAGGTAGGGTAGTAGGTAGGATAGTAGGTAGGGAGGTAGGTAGGATAGGCGGTAGTAGGTAGGTATGTAGCAAGTAGGTAGGTAAGTAGTAGGTATGTAGCAAGTAGGTAGGCAGGTATTATGTAGGATAAAGGGCATAGCAACGCATGCGGGTACAGCTAGTACTATATATATTACAATAATAATAAAAACCCGTGTTACCTTGCATAGGAAGTGTCGCCGAGTATGTACAAATCAACCTCGGCTCTCGTTTTGATTTCTTCGTAAATTTTCGCACTCACACCAAGCAATTCATCAGGAAATTGAAGGCAAACCTGTTTGAAGACGAACGTGTTAAACTAATCAACAAATTTTAATATGCACTAGGCAAACGTGCGAAAACGATGTTTACCTTTTGGAAATTATTGTCGGTTATCCATTGACATGTTTCGCTAATATCGAACCGTGTTACCAGATCACCGAACTGTTTTTCAATACTATTGATTTCTAGTTCACGTTCAATGCATAACTTGCCGTCTGTTGTAAAATTTGCCATTTTTTCAGGATTATTTTAATACAAAAACTGCACGATCACAACACCACAACACTTCGTTCCTAACAAAATGACATTTAATTATTTCAACTTCAGTCGTTCGCACATTTCACATGACAATGACAGATGACAGTGACATGAAATAGTTTTGTACATTCCGGTTAACGTAGTCGTAGGCCATCAAATCGGCGACATGGATAAACTATTGTTTATAGGTTCTTCTGGGTAATGTAAGTAATCTTCAACTTTGTGAAATAAACAATGTTTAAATTATTGTATAGATTTTAATATAAGCTCTTTTGTCTAGCTTTAGTTGCGGTGCCCTTACTGACATGTTTCATGTCAACTTGTCAAGTGCTGGCTTTTAAATAACTAACTAGCTGTTCCCGGCATGCTTTGCAATGCCCTTTTCTGTACCCACTTACCTACTACCTAGCTACTACTCTACCGACTACCCTACCTACCAACCATACCTACTCTACTATCCAACTTACTACCCTGCCTACCTACCTACCACTTTCTCACGAATATTTCAAGACTAAAATTAGCCAAATCGGTCCAGCCGTTCTCGAGTTTTAGCGAGACTAACGAACAGCAATTCATTTTTATATATATTTATGATTTATGAAGAAGATAACAACTAATGAATCACTGGGTTCAAGTCAATAATTCAACACGATCAGGTACAATTAATTCACAACCTCAACAGGTGGGTAACAAATGAGAGCCCCAACAAAACTTAACCACTTGACTTGAAATTATTGGGAAAGATACCTCACAGACCTCGTTATTTCTTACAGGAAAATATTCCTAGTTGCAGTGCCATAGTAGATCTACCCCAACATTGGCCATCTCAAAGTCTAAAAATCAACATTTATTCAAACCGTATCAATAAAACATTGTATTTATTAAAAACTCATTTATTTCACAGCTATAAAGTATACAATCCTTTTTTAGTTATACATGGGGCAGCAATCAATCAGCAACCTCGAGTGATGAGTATAAGGATCACTATAATGTTGACAGTGATGCTAAGTCAGAAGTATAATAACTGTGGGAAGACTGTAATAAATGACAGTATGATGTAAACAAACAGTACATTTAATTTTTAATATCCCTCATCACTGACAGTGATACTGTAGCCGGGGTAGACTTTCTTGATCAACTTGGCAGTAAGCTCGTGGTCTGCCTTGCCATAACCCTGAGAATAACCATAGATATGCAGTTTATTATTTTCACTATCATGAGATATTCTACCTCCTCCAAGAGGCTCACAGTCTAGGGGTTGGAGTTTTTCCTGCACCTGAAAATAAAACACTGTTTAATATTAAATCACAATTTAAGATGAAGGGTCTGTTAACCTTATAAGTCCAGTTTGGCTAACTAAACTTCAGATGAATCACAATCATCATCCTAATCCTATTCATAAATAACATATACAAGATTTTTCCTTTAGTACTCCATTCTCCCTTGTTAGCCAGCACATTATCCACATAATTATTAAATAAATTGTCACCTCATCATAAATATCTGAATGGTAGTTGCAATGCTTGTAGCCACGAACAATGACGATCGGTTCCACATTAGCTTTTTCTTTATCATACACATTCATCAATATGTACTTGAATACTCCACTAGGGTCTATGTCCACCTTAGGTACAGCTTCTAATTCCGCCGACATCTTTCCACTGTAGTTACACACGATGATACTTGGAACTAAAAAGAAGAATACAAGAAAATTCATTCCTCTTCGTAAGAGGTTATTTTTATGGTAGAAAGAAATGTGTATAATTTCGTTTCAGGGATCTAAGTTCGAATATTTGAGTTACCTCTATGAACGAGTTTTATACTAGCTGGTGAAAATAAACTACTGGTCAAATATTTAACTGTAAATAACATTAGCTTTTAAATTGAATGAAAACCAGAAGAGGCCGACAATTTTTTTTTGATTTTATTTTTGACAAACAGCTGATTGAAAATCAGCTTGATTGCGCCAGAAGTGTCAATGTCAAAACTGTATAACTTGCTGATGTTTTTCCGTTCTGCACAGATACATTTTACAATTTCAAACAGATTTTGAGCCTAGGGCCCTGGCATAGTATACTCTGACTGTCCGCGATATGGCTCGCATCGCATCGTGAGGAGGGTCCTAACCACCAGTAGCTTGGACCTTGCTTGAGTGATCACTATCTATTTCATTAACTATTTCATGTGAATTACTTGCAGTTTTGGGTAATTAAGATAAGTTTCAGAATTTACATTTTAGACTATTTGATCACTATGAATCAATAAAAGCTAGATATTGAAAAGGGTTGTATTTCGTTTGAGTTTGTTTGTTTTATGATCAATTTGACAACTAATATTTAAATCAAAACTAAAAATTAGCGGGTAGCATGTCTGTGTCAGGGTAAGATTGGGGATTTTTCGCCTTGTTCTGAGGGAATAATCTTGGTTTTGGGAATAGTTTGTGGATGAACTAGGTTTTGTGGAAAAAAAACCCCCATGGTTTAACAATTATATATAAACTTTTCTTCAAGAGATATATTAAACATATTGGCACATTCATTCATATTTATAATTCATATATTTTTTTAAATATTTTCTTTTTTAACACATGCACTTACTGCCGCACTCGGAGAACCTTTAATGATTGCTTATGTATTCACTTAGTAAAGGTTTTGACAGTTTTGTCATACAAAAGTATGTCAAATCTTTACTAAGTTACGGCTTAAGTAATCATTAAATATCTCTGAGTACGGCAGTAAGTCAGTAACTGAGAGCCGTCCATTTTTTTGAAACAACATGGTTTTACATCCTTTTTTAATTTAATTTCCTGTTTGAAAATAGCATGAAAGCTGTAAAACTATCATTTTGGGAAAAATAATTTAGAACTGAAACCTCGACCTAGCAACCCTAAATCAAATAGTAAAGTATACATAATCTGTGATAAATCAACGCCAAAAAAAAAAAAATCTGTGATAAAGTATATGTATTCTGTGGTTTTTGTTTAGCTGTCCAGTTTCCAGTTTGTGTCTCGAAAATCTGTAATTTGATACTTAATAACTGTAACGCTGTACTCCAGCGTCCTTAAAAATGGATTCAAATTTGACTAGTAAGTCCTACGCGTTTTTATTAATTATAATCTGCCATAGTTATTTATGTAAGCGGTAATTTTTAGATTCCAAAAATATTCTCCAAGGTTATACTTCCATGAAAAGTCGTGGTATTTTGACAGTTTTCACTGGTATTTGTTAGAAAGGCTTGTTTTGGATAAATAGCATACCCGTGATATTCGTAATTTGGTTTTATCGCCTCAAAAATGTCATTAACCATAATTTGTCTCATAATGCTTTGAGTAGTATAGAATGTCTATGTGGGATGTCCTGGTCCTTCTCCCCAAATCCTCATATACTATTCCATGATTGTGAAACTTTATATATATTTACTATTAAATAAGATGTCCTCAATATTTTTTTTTTGCAGTCAGTTCAATGACCTTAAATATAATGTAATTATTTAACTGTTCATCTATAATCAGAAACATTTGAGATGGCCCCAGTAAGTTACTCAGTCTTTCCAGGACTAGTAGTTTAACTATGATTATGCTTATAAATAGGGTTTCCTACATGAGTTTGATTTTCTAAAATCTTAGATAAGTTTGTACTGATACACTGAATGTCTTCCTTCAAATGTTGCATCTACCAAGCTACCAAGATGGTTACAGATCATATTTTATAAAAAATGTAATCAGCTAAAGGAAGGAAAGAACAGCTGCCACACTGCTGAACAGTTTTCCTTGACTTACTGCTTTTCAAAAAGCCCCTTATAGCCCCCATAAACTCTTTGAGGATTACCGTGTAATGTAATAAATAAATGAATGAACCTAAAAATAAATAACTTTTATACATTCTAGATATATGGGTGAGTTTCTTCACAGCTGCGGGCATACCTTCAGATGTCTCGGCAACATACGCACTCACTTTCACTGAGAACCGCATACAAAATGACATGCTGCTGGATCTCAACAAAGAATACCTGAGGGACATGGGAATCTCCAGGATGGGAGATGTTATTGCTATATTGAGGTAAGAATATTACTTTATTTTACAGTAAACATAGACCCGCTTTTTAATAAATGCGGTAAACCAGTCATCTTTCCCTTCTGCTACCTCAACTTTTACATGTTGTAAAAGTTGCATAGTTGTGTGTTTTAAGTTTGTTGTAGTTTGTTTTGATGTTTAGTTTCCATTTGCATTTTACACCACCATTTCTTTTCATTAAGAATTTGTTGTTTTTCAAAAGTATCCAATGAGTTACTTAACGGGGGCGGTGTTTTAGGGGACTGTCTCTTCTAATTGTTACCCAGGTTAATAAAATAAATAAAAATAGCCTTTATTTCACTGACTTCCTTTTACAATATTGTTTTTAACTTAACTTAATAAAAATAATAGTTTATATTTGTCAGGTTGTCCCTTTGACAAAGGCCTCCTCCAGGCCGCGCCAGGCCTCTCGACTCTGTGTCAGGTTACCCTAATGTAAATAAATTACTTTTGATTTGGTTGAATTATGTGCTTAGGATTACTCAGCCTAATTTTACAGCATATAGGGTGTAAAAGTACCCTTAACGCAAACAAAGGGCACTTGTTCTCCCCACCACTGCGATAATTTTTTTGTTCTAGACCATACCTGGGAACCTCCTAGTTACGGAGATATTGGGGGTCAAAGTTCCAAATTTTTCACAGCTGATTTTGTAAATACTAGTATTTCAGGTTTTAACTTTACTTAAATTACCTCCATGACCCGTTTATTATTCAAAGCATCCACTAGCACAATGTTTTAAGAGTGCTACTTTGAGTTTTACCGTAAAATGTGACTTTTGACCCCAAAAAAAAAAGTCATTTCCCAGCAAAAATTTTTGCGTAGGGGTACTTAGTTTAATGTACAGAATGCTTGGTTGACGGATGCATGAAGGGTTCGTTAACACCCTGTATATAGACATTTCACAATTGAATTCATATTTTTAACCATTTATTTATTAAATAGTGAAATATTTTAAAGATATTGGGACCCGAAAAATGAAAAAAATTCTTCTTTTTAACAATAACAATTTTAAAGAAATACTTATTTTACAGTTTATTAATAAACGTGGATGCCTCACGTTTTATTATAAACTATTGGTAGGTACATTATGATCTTACTTTGTAGTTATTAAAAAGATTACTTTCTAGAAACTTCTGTATTGTATTTGAGGCAAGCAGAGAAGAAAACTATTTAGTCAGCTGCTGTTTCGATAATAACACAAAACATATTATACAAACAACTGTAGTCAACTGGTTTTGTTTTAAAATGGTAGCTCGCATCAATATCTATTGCTGCAACAATATTGATTCATATTAATTGATGTTCATTGTGACAATGTTTGAATATAAGTATCTGTATCAAATACTAAAATTTCTAACATTAGCAAAGATGATCAAAATCATGTTGGTCTTCTTTGTGGGGTTTTTGCATTTACTTATAATTTTATAATTTTTTAAACTGACATGGTCACTAACACTATTATTAATTCTGAAAACGGGATATTTACCATGTTTTTTTTTTGTTTAGAGTTCCCGATATTTCAGCGCTGTTACAAGCACCATGATCACGGATAAACTGAAGTCATTGCGGGCGGATGTTTATGAGCAGACAAATTGGTCTATCCTCTTTCTTTTTCGTTAATATCCCGTTTTCAGTATTACTAATAGTATTTATAATTTTGTTTGCCCAATACTTTGAAGAAGAAGTTCTTTTTCGCTGTTAAGACATAGAAGTAAGGCTCTTTTCTGACGGGCTCTCTAACATATTCTGTATTGATAATTCTTTTCTCTTCCTAAAATTTCTCCCAATTTTTTAATGAATATCAAACATACAACACCGCCATCTATAATATATTTCCAGGCACGCCAAGCAGGTGCATGAGAGTACTGCTCGCGACCGGGTCCTCAGTTCCGCCGTGTCGGCTACAGCTAAAGTACCCGTGGCTGCCATCACTGGTCGCGCCACGGTATCACAGCCATCATCCCGTTAGTATACTTGCTGCTGCTTTAAACTGAATATTGCTCCTGCAGTGGTAAAAATTACTAGTTTTCAGTTAGTTAGATCAAAGAACACATAAGCTCACGGTTTTTTACGCGACTTTCCAAAAATAGAGAATTATATTTTCCCTGACTGATTGCAAGATAAGAAAACAAACAAATACAATGTTCCCCATGGTTTCATGGTTTTTTTTTAAGGTGGTAAGCATACACTACAGAACCTTTTTTAGGGTTCCGTAGTCAACTAGGAACCCTTATAGTTTCGCCATGTCTGTCTGTCTGTCCGTCCTCGCTTAATCTCTGTGACCGTTAGCACTAGAAAGCTGAAATTTGGGACCAATATGTGTATCAATCACGCCGACAAAGTGCTAAAATAAAAATTGGAAAAAAATGTTTTATTAGGGTAGCCCCCCTATATGTAAAGTGGGAAGTGTTTTTTTTTTTTAATTTTAACCCTAATGTGTGATATATTGTTGGAAAGGTATTTAAAAATGAATAGGGGTTTACTAAAATCATTTTTTGATAATGTCAATAATTTCGGAAATAATCGCTCCAAAAGTAAAAAACAAAGCGTCCCCCCCCCTCTAACTTTTGAACCATAAGTTTAGAAAATACGAAAAAAATCTGAAAAGTAGAACTTTATAAGGACTTTCTAGGAAAATTATTTTGAACTTGGATGGAAACAACAGATGGAAACTGCAGTTAACCAATATAATTTGGTCCCTGAATCGTATGAGCGCCTATACAATCCAGAGGTCAAGTTTCATTTGCCCGTATTTTTTTTTAACTTCGTTTACATAATATTTTATTATCTACGGAACCCTACACTGAGCGTGGCCCGACACGCTCTTGGCCGGTTTTTACATTTGAAGACACTTGAATGTCAAAAACAGAAATAGCACCACCAACATCTGACCATCATGATATACTTATTCCTTATGTTTTATAATATCGTTTTTAAGCTAAAATCGATAAACCTAACAGACCGAAACAATATGATTGATGAAAGTAAATTGACACAACATTTTTGCTATTTCCATTAACATTTGTGTTAACAATAAAGACTTTTGTTCACAGCTGCTAGTCGTATATTGGAACACTACACGCGCAATCCACAAGTGCAAGGTACTACCAGTCCGACATCGCAGCTCAAGAGGAAGTCTCTTGAAACTGCGTAAGTGTATTTATTTGTACCATCATGAACATTTTAAAGCCTTAATAAAAAGCCTTTGAAGCTAACTGACCTAAAGCTGATCCCTCTCCGTGAGTATCCATCTGTAATGTTCATGTTACAGTTCAGATTTGAGCATAACATCAAAGAGTGAGGGGAACCAAGCATCATAGTGTCAAAATCTCACAACGTAAACGGCACTTATATTGGTGCGAAATTAAATGATGGATTGTTATATCGCGCCATAATGTGAATATCCCTTGAAAAATTATCCATGTTATTAGTGAATGTGGAGTCGTATAAGAGGTAAACCAAAGGAATGATGGATGAACAGTGTAAAGGATGATATGAACATGAGATGACGAGTAATAGAGAAGTGTAAAAGAATAAGACATGCTGCGCCGACCCGTAATGAATTGGGATAAGGACAAGAGAATGATGAATCTCATGTTAATGACTGTCGTATCTGCAGCAACAGCCAGACGTGAACGTTAGACCATTGATCTCGGCTGTAATTGGTAGATCATCATCATTATAATTTCAGTCGAAATACGCCCATTGCTGGAGCTAGGCCCTCGCCAAAGTATGGCCACTCAGTAATAAAAAGAATTGTTTTTTTTTATGACAGTGATGAAGCCAGTCAGAAGAAGTCGCGTCTCATACGGTTTGCGGCAGCGCAGCAGAAAGCAGCGGTCAAAGAAGGTAATATATATCCATCACGACACAATACCCTATTAAACCACCAAGCTTTTTTTTACTTAATTAATTATGAACATTTTCTGTACAGGTCCATCCAAGACTGTATTTGCCAGGCTCGGCAACTCTGAACCAGCGAAGACCTCAACAGTGATAAGCACCACGAAGGCCTCTGGCAAACCAATCTACGCACGCCTCGGCTCGAAGGCGGATCACCAGGAAGAGGACCAGTCAATTCCTATGGACAAAAATGCTCTCAAATACGAAGGAATTCTAAAGGGCATGCCTGACTTCGCTAAAAAGGTTTTCACAGTCACTACATCTCAAACTAGTGGAAGGAAAATTGCATTTGGAACTATGAGAGCTGACGAGACCCCGGTCAGTGTAAAAACAAAATTGGCGGTACAAAAATCCAAATCCGTTAAGTTCTCCAACCATGTTGATGTTAAAGAAATAGAGCCTATTCGAAACATCATTCAAAAGGTACCAGTTCCGAAAACCGTGATCAAACCTCCTCAGAAAACGTCTTTTTTTAATAAACCGGAAAGGAGGTTGTGTATGCCAGAGCCTGTTAACAATGGAGTGAAAGCTAGGTTAGGGGACAAGAACCCGAACAATTTCACCATCACTAAGAATGTGTTCAACAGATTGGGTGTTTGAAGGTACAAGACTGTAATGTGGTATGTGATTTACTGATTAACGTATTTTGTGACCGCGCTTAGCGTAAAAGATTATTAACATCCAAAGTTCGAAAGCGACTAATAGGAATCCGAATCTATTGTAAACTTATTCATGAGCCGGATATTAACCGCTATAGAAACTAAAAAAAGCCGCGAAAAAAACGCGGCGTAAGGGAAAAGTTTATTCAGTATACGTGATCGTTAATTTCAAAGGGTGATTGTTGAGAGAAAACTGTTCAGACTATTTATTAGTTTTACGTGTTAATTTTGTGTTTTGTATTTGTGTGTAATCAGCCGGTGCTGTTTTTGACATGTTTTGTGTAAATGAAACTCAAGTACCTACAGAACGCGGAGTACCTTTGACAGCTGTGCTGACGATGTAACAAAAATTTTGTGATGTTTAGAATCTATAAATCCACTGCTACACATCACCAATGCACTGGATTTAACTCGGATTATCGCTAATTCAAGTCCAGCAGCTATCAGCCGTAGTAGTACAAAAAGCCGTTTCGCGCGACAAGGATAGAAAGTACCCCCACTAAAAACTTCTAAAGCATGTAGCTACTCCATTTTTTTATCGATATTATATCTTTTGCACACATCGTGTTATTTCTATTAGTTCTTTGAAATAACATAACATTTTCATGAATTTTTAACAGCAGTAGTCAAATAGCCAATTACCCTCACATTAGTACTCTATTTTGCATTGTTGTATCGCCATTATTTCGGGCATTTATTTCATTTTGTGTCACTTTAATTTGTCATAAAATAAGCTTTTCAAGTCTTGTTAAAAACACACTTCTAGTAAGTGTGTTTTATTTTCCCAACTGCAAAAATGGGTAATGTTTATTACTATTTTCTTGTTTCAATGTCATCGCCATCTCGGATTTGATTGACGCGGCCTGTGTAATCGGTGTTAGTCATTAAGATGGCCGAAACTACCTCTATTTTGTACGCACCATAGAATTATACGATCGTTGGGCGGTTATGTACCTAAATTTATACTAAATCTAGCTTTAGCCCGCGTGGATGTCGAAAAATATACCAACAAACTTTCATCCCCTATTTAACTCCCTCAGGGGTTTAATTTCGAAAAAAAAAATATACTAAAACCTTCCTCGAGAACCACTCTATTCATTGGTGAAAACAGCATGAAAATCGGTGCAGTAGTTTTTGAGTTTATCGCGAACAGACAGACAGACGCAGCGGAGGGCTTTGTTTTATATTCTGTTGAGGTTGTAATCTTTGGATCTACTGAACCGATTTCGAAAATTCTTTTACTAATAGTATTGAGATTAGGTTAATAAACAAGACTTCTTTGGGTTTGAACTTAATAAACGTTTTTATTATCTAAACCAGACATTGCACAAGAAAAGTTTTACGACGAACAACATAACAGAACAAAAACAGTGTTGCCAACTGGCATTACAATATAAATATAAAACAGGCAAACGAATAGTAGGATACAGCCTAGTTATACAACTTTATTCAATAAATAGGAAGCTTCAATATCCCCGATTGTCATAGGCTAGTTTTATAACGTTCCCGTGTGATTATTTCCGACCAAAACGCAAGCGAAGCAAAGCTAGTAATAAATAATGAGTAACATTGATTTTAGTATCAAATGCAAGGTAAACTGGAAATTACTGAACTAAGTTTGAAGCCTTAGATAGGAAACCTTCCTAATAAAATCAGACACAATGATTTAAACAGGTTTATCGTTCTTTTCATTATTTCAATTTATTTGGTATTGGTGCAACATAATCTTCATGAATACTTTTAGATACGACACAAAAATATTACAATGTTTAATTTAAAAGAATCTCTAAAATTGCAGATCACTCGACTGTTATAAATTAAAACAATTTCGCGACATCTTGCTTATTTATTATATCATTTTTTTTTATTTGATTAAATATAATACAGAGGTGCTAATACTACCATACATTTTGTGACATAACTTATTATTCAATAGAAATACATTCTAAAACTAGTAACATTACATAGATAGAAAATTGAAATTCTTTGAAGTGATGTCATTCATCCTATTTTAGTTCCGCCTGATCGTACTGTTCTCAGAATACCATCCATTCGTTGCTTTTCGTTACCCACAAGTATTTTGTGAAAATAATATGGCGTTGTAGTTACGATTATAAACACGCCAAAATAATCAGGCAGCGCTTTATAATACTGATCGATTACTTTGTGTAAAAATATTTTTTTTTATATTTCATACGTAAGAATTTTAATTAATCTACTTAGTATAAGTTGCGTTAGCATTAATAATTTTACTTCCTTAAATGTTTTATATGTAAATAAATAAACGGATAAACGTTTCAATTTTTATTATTAAAAAAACAAAACAATTCTTGCATTACTGTCATACCTTTTTTTTTTTAGCGGGTGGAAAATCATCGAATCCCGCTCTTCGGCAGAGTGAAAGGGAGTGTCAGATTTCTACTGACTAAAAACCACCCATGTTCCTTCTTAGCCCTTGCGCCGAGGCCGCGGTATCTTGCGAACAACCCGCAGCCCCGACGGGGTCATATCATACCTAATGTATGATATAATTTCCATAAAGTTTTATGTAAGTAATTGGAAGAAATACCAGAAAAAAAATCTATTACTTGTAAACCACATAATTATCCGAGAGCTGCCAGAAATCCCGACACAATTAAGAAGATAGCAGCACGTGACATTTAAAAGGTCAAGATACAAGATGGTAAAAAGAGCTATACTCTTTCTTTTTAGTATCCATGGCAGAAAAGTCCTTTGCTGAAAAATGCTCACCACAGAGTATGGTAGAGGGAAGCTTTGTCTTGCATCCGCGTTTATGTGTGTCGGCCCTAAGTGTAACTATTACACTATCAACTAGGCGATGATATCCTTAGACCGGTTGAACTCTGAATATTCACGACGACCGCAGGTCGACTATTTGCTGAAAAAAAAAATTGCTGTCCATAAATTGCTGTTCAGTAAATAAAAAATTGTCTGTTTAAGTGCACTGCTGGGGAAAGGCCTCCCCTCTCCCCCCTCTTCCTTCCAAACTCTTTACTGTGCAATATCTGATCGTCACACCACCTACACCGTGGCCTGCCTCCGACAGGCGCCCGGCGAGTCAGTTGTTACAACTTATTCAAAAAACTATAACTACTATTATATAACTGGTTTAATTACAGGGTCACAAGCATCTTCAGTAGTTCAGCATCCACGGGTCTCTCATCTGTAACAATATTTAATTCTTTGTTAACAAAAGTTTACGACAGGAGTAATAATTATATGTTAATAATATATTAGCTGATAACATTCCCATTGCTGGGACACAGGTCTCTGTGTTAGATGTATTTTGTCACATAATTGTAGGAGATATATAATTCTAGCTATGACAAGATATACACTCGACAGAGACAATATGTTAAAGGGTATAGGTGCACGATCCATAAGGGGGCCATAGACGATTCAAGATAGGTGTATGTATGTGCATGACAGTTTTAAAAGTGCATAAAAACCTTCATGCAAAACTAGAGTTCCATAGATTACACATAGCTGCCACCCTGTCAGTGGGCTCATTCTGCTCATTTGCAGGCATTGGGATCACCGGCAATACACGACGATATGGATGCTTTAGTGGGTTTAGGAAAACAATTGAGAACCGAGAGCTGAGCACGTGACCTGCTACACACGCTCGGTTATGGCTGCGCTGTTGTACCGCGCGGGCATAACCAATCGGAAAAGAATTTATTTCGATATCTCTAGCTTGCACATACGGGACAGGATAACTATGCAGTTTTCTGCTACACACATTAATATGTATATGCATAAGTGCAGTTTCACTGTACCTGCAGGGTGCATCTATGGCCTGCAATATACACCCATATTTCACTAGTTATGTTTTAAATTCTTTGTAATAGGGAATGAGGAGTGAACCAATTGCCACAACAAAATTTTATAAAACCTGTCATAGTGAACCGGTTATGCATGACACATTAAAATGTGCATGCATAGAGTTCAGTTTTATAGAATAACTGCACAGTTTTCTCCTACACATATACATGCATGACTGTAGGTACAGGTACAACTGTACATGTATAACCTATTGTCTATGGCAGGCTTAATATTATACCTCATCATCATTCTCTTTTGGAGTGGGCATGACATTGTTTTTCTTCCATACCTCCTCATTACTCATCACCTCATCAGACACCTTGTTTCTTGCCATATCAGCCTGCAATCCATCCATCATTTAATTTTATACTCAAAACTTTCCCTATGACATTTTCAAGGTTCCTCTCTGTGTTACATGCCCATACCACAACAACCAATCATCATCTGCCTAGCCTTTTCCCAACTATGTTGGGGTCGGCTTCCAGTATAACCGGATGCAGCTGAGTACCAGTATTTTACATGGAGCGACTGCCTATCTGACCTCCACAACCTAGTTAATACTAGGTAATACGATACTCTTTGGTGAGACTGGATGTCAGAATTTCAGGTCACTGACTACCTGTAACGACTGCCAAAGATCTATAGATGGCAGCCGGGACCAACAGCTTAACGTGCTTTCCGAGGCACGGAGGAAACTCGGTATGTCGGGCGGTCACCCATCCACAGACCGACCTAGGCAAGCACAGCTTTACCTAAAGATCGACCCGAGTGGCAGTTCTTATTAAGCCACGAGCTCCTCCACAACAACCAATACTAAACTATTATCATACCTTGTATTTTCTGTAAAACACACTCTAATATTTTAGTTTTTAATTCTGCATGCTTTACTTTTACTTCATGTTCCTGTTGCATATGCTGCTTGTGTAAAAGTATTAGTTCCTTTTTTTCATTTTCGTTTTTAAGTCTTTCAGTTTCAAACCTATAGTTTGATGAGATTCTCGGTGTGTTATCTGGTGTCACTTCTTCCAATTCTATGGTTATTAGGTCGGATTCAGAATGCCTCCGTTTTTTGGCAGGCTTTCTTTCTTGTTTAATATCTGAAATTTTCAATGAAAAAGTGTTCTGAATGATAAGTTTTGAACTGTTTTAATTGATGATCTCACTAAAAAGGGTTCCACTTGGTGTACAAGGCTCCTGCTGGGTTGCCTAACAATAGGTCAATACATTGGCATTGATAAGGCCATTGGGCCTTGTCAATAATATTATTTCATAACCTTGTACATGTAATATGGGTTTAATTGGTTTAGGGATATTTGCAGGAATTCCAAAATGAAATAAAACAGCAAACACAATGTTGCTTTCCAATAATGGAGGTTTGTAATACCAGCCAATTATTCTCCTACAAAAAAAACAATGCATTTTTTATACAGAAAAGGCACAAGCAAGAGCAAAAACACATTCACCCCTAAGCTGACCCACTACTGACCGATGCAGTGAACCTAGTTTTGCATATTAGGTTGGGGGAAAAGTCTTTTCGCATTATAGTATGTATGAACTTGTAATAAAATCTCTTTGGCTATACTATTTGTATCTGGCTGGTTATGGTATCATTGAAAGTTTAAATTTTAAAGAACATACTTCCAAATTCAAATTAGGAAAATGTGTGATTTTCATTTGTTTTTCGTACCGTCACGATGAGTGAATCTAATGAAGAAATTCGATACATTTTAAAATTTTAATACAAAAAAGGTAAAAATGCAACGTAATCCGCGAAAAAAAATTGCGATGTTTATGGACCTAGTGGAGTGTCCGTGAGAGTAGCACAAATTTGGTTTAAGCGTTTTCAATCCGGAAATTTTGATGTCAAAGATGAACGTCGCTCTGGTCGCCCTGTTACGGATAAAATGGATGCCATTTTTGAAAAATCAGTAGTTTAAATGAGATTTACTTACTCAACATTTGAGACTCATCATAAACAGACTCAAATTCTGAATAAGTGAACCCCCCTGAAGAACTTCCATAGCCAATGATATCTGCTACCATTTCAAGTGCAGGATCATCAAATCTTGATTCCCCTTCCTCAGTTCCATTTGTTTGACTGATGCTTCTCACTTCTGTTTTCAGCTTTTGCCATAACTTTTTCAGAGTATCTTTAGTTCTGAAAAGAGGTGAAGGGAAATGAGTTTGCAATCATTGGTATAAACACTAAAGATACGGTCGTCCGAACATTTGCTCGACGAGTTCGCCATACAGAGAATCGGTGTAGTCTGCTCGTTAACGTTACCTTGTATAAGCGGCGTGGTTTAAAGAAGATAAATAAAGCTTTTAATAAAATTTACGACCGCATCCGAAGAGAGCCGATCGTGGACTAGTTCACTTCGGCTTAGGAAAGACCGTTTTGGGACCACGTTCGAGGCGTCATTTTAACATGCCGTCCGCCCAGTCCTTACGCAGTAATATATAAGTCAATGTTTGCAATAGTTACTAAACAAATTAGCTTTATTATTTTTTAACAGTAAATACCTTGGAATGCTACCAGTTGCATTTAGTTCATCCATTATTTCTGTCCAAGCGTCTTCCTTCATACGATTTGTGTGTAAGTCGTGCGCATTTACTTTAGTTATTATGACTTTACCTCTTTGCATTAAAATGCGAAGAAACCGTATTTTTTCTTCTGTACTAAAGTTTACTGAGCGTTTACGTTTTTCGATTGGCATTTTGGGATGTTACAGTTTCACTGATTATTCAATTAGCTGGAAATCGAAAACATTTTTGAGGATGCAATTGTCACTGGCCACCAAAATTCACAACTGTCAAAACAAACAACTGAGCGACTGATTTGGAAGTTCCTTTTTAGATTATAGTACTCTGTGTTTGGAAGTAAATGTCAAAAATCATAATTGTATTTTGTAAACAAAACAAAGACAACAAATAGGCTAGCCAACCAAAGACTAAGTACAAATTTTATAGCCAATTACGAAATAGAATAGGATCGCGCTTTCTGCCACCTTCACACGGTAGCAGTAGTTTTCTGACATAAGTACTGCCAGCAATAAAAGAAATGCGAATAAGAAATTTTATGTTTTTTTAATCATCGATTTAATTATTATAATATATTATGTTTATTTTTATAAAATATTATTATTATTTCTTGAATTCCAAAAATAAATATTCTTTAATTTTTTCATATCCTACTCATGTGTATTGTAACTAATTTGACTTAAAATTGATTAGAAATACCAAAAAAGTGAACATTAAATAATTAAACTGAGTATAATTTCTTCATTGATTTTTCTGCACACCGTACGCTTTGGTAATGAAGTTCGCGGATTTTGCTGAACAAAATGGCGTCTTGAATTCAAATAGAAATAATATTTTATAAAAATGAACCTAATATTATAATAATTAAATCTATGATTAAAAAAACATTACATTTTTCATTCGCATTTCTTTTTTTATTGCCGCGAATCCCATTTTATTTAACATACGACTTGACACTGACCGGGAAATTGCAAAAAACCCATCCCTCTCCTAGACACAGGGTCTCAGGCCTCCTCGCCTGAGTCCCTGCAGTGGGAACATTATAGGCTGATGATGATGATGACGATGATGACTGAAACTTTTTGTTTTGAGATATAGCATATTATTAGTCTTAAAATAAAACTGACAGAATATTATAATTATGGTACAAAAGGAAAATTAGACGGAACCACAATAATATGGCGGCTAAATCATTGATTTCTATAACGTCTAGGTCTTTAACTGCGGTACTCAGAGATATTTAATGATTACTTAAGCCGTCACTAAGTAAAGATTTGACATACTATTGTATGACAAAACTGTCAAAACCTTTATTAAGTGATGGCCTAAGTAATCATTTAAGCTCTTTGAGTGCGGCAGTAAGAGCTGCCATAGTATAAATACTCTTTGAGCTATTATAGTGTATTTAAGAAATGTATATACTAGCTGGAATTAGTAGGAACAAAAGCTGGAATTAGTAGGAACAAAATCTTGATAAAGTATGAAAATTTTGGCCTGAAAAATTTTATTTCTCAAGAATTTATAATTTTATAATATTTGTTGTAATATTTGAATTTTTGAATATTTACTGCCGCACTCAAAGATCTTTAATGATTACTTAGGCCATCACTAAGTAAAGGTTTTGACAGTTTTGTCATGCAAAAGTATGTCAAATCTTTACTAAGTGACGGCCTAAGTAATCATTAAATATCTCTGAGTACCGCAATAAATGAATACCGCTAAATTTTTCTTTTTTTTGGCACTGGCAATTGCCTGACAAGGACAGAATCCAGAATACACCTTGATTTTTTGTCTCGCTCGAAGTATTTTTCCCCCTTCGATAAGACGTTTGGTAAGTAAAGTAATAAAAACTCTACTGGTTAGACTTTTAAACGGTATTTTCAAATCAAGATTCTGTTCGTACTTATGCAAGTATGTCATGTAAATTCCTTGGTTGCACGTGCACATTCCAGTTAGTTTATTATAGTTTTCTTGAGTGTTTTGTCTATGGATGGTCAAACTTGGCGGCGGTTAATGTTGTTGACAGAATGACAGTTGTTGTTGCGAATAATACAACGGCTCCCGCTCTAAGAGGTTTTCAATTTTTCAAGTGTTTGTTATTTTCATTATTAAGATGCAAAAGTGCTTGATTGCACAAATTTCTCGTTGAATTTTATTGATCATCGTCAAGATGTATATCAAGTCGATATTGTTGGACGGTTTCAAATCATACGGAAATCGTGTGGAGATCACCGACTTCGATCCGGAATTCAATGCTATCACTGGGCTGAACGGCACAGGGAAGTCGAACATATTGGATTCAATATGTTTTGTCTTAGGAATCACGAATTTATCAAACGTAAGTACTCGTCTTTAATGCATCTGTTTGTAAATATTGTATTGGTTAAGATCTTATGCCGCCAACGCTTTTCCGATCCAATTTTATGCTATTTGCATCCTTGAATTCTTACAAGACACTGTACTGGTGTTACCGGTTAGTCGTCGTACAGTTAATTATGAAAATCTTCTGTTTTAATTCATTACAGACTAAACTTATCTTAAAATGTATATTCTTAGTTAACTGCCTAGACCTATTTTCTTATGTTAGCATAGTCGCGCTACTTATTACCTAAATTGTTCAAGACTGGATTCAGTCCAGAACTTGCTGGATTAAGGAAGCATAATTGGCAATGTTCTAGGTGCGTGCCGGCAGTTTGCAAGATCTGATATTCAAGCATGGGCAGGCTGGTATCACGAAGGCCACAGTCAGCATTACCTTTGACAACCGAGACAAGAGCCAGTGCCCCATCGGCTATGAAAATCAAAATGAAATCACAGTAACAAGACAGGTATTTTCTACATATCCATGTTAAATATCCCGATGTTTACACACACAAACTATTAATTAAGGTGGATGTGTCAACCGACCCTCCATACATTTTTGAAATACACCTTTACACGACACACAGAGACTTTTTCTTTAAAATTTATCATTTTATCACTTCTCAACAATGGAAAGTGTCCGCAATCGACCTTTTTGGGCATTATCTTACATTATTTAGCGAGAAAAACAATAGTGATATCCCGGCAAAATTTGACATTTCTTTAGTAGTGTGCGTGACTTTTGACAAATAATGACAAGTAAACTTGTTTAGACTATGGCACGCTAGATGGCGTGCAGGTGCAGACGATCTTATAATAATTCTGTTAAATCAATAATTAGTTTTAATTATTTCCTTTCCAACCGTTCAAAAAAATAACAATATAAAATAACATAAAACTGATGACATCAATGTTATGTTTTTTTTTTTAATGTAAACAATTTTATTGTTGTATGGCAACATAAATACCAGTAGTCGTAGGAAGGTTTTATGCAACGATGCCGTTCTTCGTAACCTTGACCTACATGCAATATGTGGACGAAAAAAAGGCGTTGCCAAACTTCGTTCACTTGTTTGACTGTTAGAAACTTAGAAAATACATTCCTAGCTCGGTTGTCCCGCGCTATATGATTTGCGCGCGGAAGTTCTTGCGTACTTATTATTTTGTATGCTATGCATTTTCATTGATTTAATTGCAATATTTCTCCAGTATACATTTGATTCATATTATCTATTATACTGTATTATTGTAATTCTAATTTATCGTAGGTATAATAGTTAAATATTCTAAAAACACAATTCTATTTTCGGTGGTATTCGAAACATCAAGTTGGCCCGTGATTTTTATGAAATCTCGTCACAATACTAATTACCTACGTCATACGTGTCAGTGATGAGTACAAAGTCAGTGTTTCTTAGTATTATTTGAATAATATGTTTTTGGTCAACAATAAATAAAATTATTTTAAATCGGTAAACTACCAAAGTAGGTAATCACAAAATTAAACTTGCAAACATTTGCAAAATATGGTTTTGCCGGATTACGTCACCTTTTACGCATTTTGCAAACAGTTTCAAACAGACACACATATTTAAATATATATAGTTTGTTTTATTTTGTAGTAGATACTTACCAAGCTTTTTCACGTCGAAATTTGTTATGGTGCGTTCAGAAACAAATATAATTCAGTTACAATCTGTTTTTTTTCTGTTCCGTGCTTTATTTTGAACAAGTTATTATAATCTGTTTTTTTTTTCTTATTCGTTGACCAGTTCTACGAGGAATCTAAAGGTAACATTGAAATATAAAGATAAGTAAAATTTTATTACGTACTATAGCGGAAAACGTTTCCGAACGCTCCCATTTCCCTGGCCGTAAGAGGGCCAATAGAGGACAGCCGCCTCAAAGATATTCACCAACGCGCTAGCATGTTTGCTCCCGCGCGTCGCGCCGACCAATCACTGATCTGTCGTCGCGCCGCTACTCGGCCGCTGATTGGCTTTCGTAGCGTTATAGTTTTAAGTTCTTAATGTTGTTTTGAATGTTATAACTTATAATGTTGGCACTGGGTAAGAGAGATACTTTTGAGATGAGATGGCAGAGTTTTAATTTGTGTAATGTGTTTATTCCTGAGTTTTAATTAAAGTTTAAACCGTGAACAAGGCTTTATTTTAAGAACTGATCAACTGACCCACCCCGACTATAGTACATCTTTTGAACGCAACCCAATTGACATTGAGAGTTGAAGGAAAATCCGTCTGCACTTGCGATCATTTTCAATTGATTGTGGAAGCTGGTCCAAATAAAGGCTTATCTGAGATATCTGGGTATCGCATAGTGGACTTGAAGCATGTAATAGAGTGGGCATTTCTTCTGGAAAGACATTGAAATATGTGTGAATCTTCACAAATTGAATTTGTTAGTGAAAGACATGATGGATTTCGAAGTGAATTAATTTTCAAGTGCTGTGATCGAGCGTGGAAACATTGGTAGCAGTAATAAAATAAAAACTGCATTTGTGTGGGCAACTGTGACTTCTGGTAGCTTTTACACTCAAGCAGCTCACATAACAAGTCTTATGGATATTCCAACAATGTCAGCCAATAAATTTCGTCGAGTTGAAAGAAAATAAGGCAGTGTGTGGTTAGAACATTTGACAGAGGAAATTAAAATTGCTGGTGAACAAGAAAGATCAATTGCTATTCAAAAAGGTCATACGGGCATAACTTTGACTCGTCATCTGGTATGGTAAGTTAATATTTTACTAAAAACAAATTTGGTTCTTTATGACTTTTTTATTATGTGAGTGGTAATGCCGGGAGGGGACGCCCTAGAAAGACATACACTGATCATATTGGTGCCGTTCTTCTGAAAGGACAGGTGCGTAGTACTCGTAACCGGCGTGCGTGTATGACCAGATGTATGAATGTGGACGAGGCAAAAGGAGTATGTAAGGATCGTAGCAAGTGGTGTTCTGTGGTTTCTGCCTACCCCCATGGGAAAAGGGCGTGAGGTTATGTATGTATGTTATTATGTGCATTATTTACAAGTGTTGCTTTTCATTTCCAGGCCTGCTTCTTGGTGTTAGAAACAAATATTGTTATACATGTCAATATTATGGGAGGAGAAACATGGATATGAAAGCACATAATTGCTGCAAAAATTTTACTGGACCATCTACAGCAATGGAATCGGAAATTATTGTGGAAGGCTTTCAAAAGAGTGAAGAAATACATCAACTTCGCTATTTGAGTTTTATTGGTGACGGAGACTCCTCTGTGTTTGCAAAATTGATAGAGAAAGTGTCATATGGGAACATCATAAAAAAAATTAATGCAAGAATGACGTAATCAAAAACTATACCAGTGCACTCTACAAGGTAAATGAATAAATCAAATTTGTAAGTCATCCCAGGATCAGTGAAGCATATTATTCTGTATTTATATTTTGTTCTTTTTAGATCTTGGCCAACACTAAGCTCCTTCTTTCTGGGCGAAATATTTTGAAGCCAAAGATTATTACTGCAATGTAAATAAAACATAGACAGATGGAACTGAAAAGAAGGAAGAAGATCTCGTAGAAAGTTTGAAAAATACTGCTCCAGAAGTGTGGGCTCTCATTTATGCAGCCAATGAAAAAATTGCTTTGAAGGCTTCAAATCCTTCTGCAACATCAACATCAGTTAGAAATTCAAGCAAATAAGAGAAGTAAAGTTTTATTTCAGAGCAGCTTTGGAGATTGACGGTAAATAATATTTTGAAGTGAATGGTAAATAATATTGGTCAAAAAGTAAGAATTATATGCTAAGTATGTTTTCTTTGTTGCAGCAGCAGTGTAGCAGTTGGTTCAAAGAAAGTTTCAAGGCAGAGGGCGAAATCAACAAATCAAATGATTTTTGTTCCAATTGTATTATGGTAGTAGTTTGTTTAGAATCTACATTATCATTGTATATTTCTTTTTATTTTGTATCAAAAGGTGAAATAATACTTCTTAGGTATACTTACTTCATATAAAGAGCTTTATATTTTCGTTTTATTATATGCTTTTGTTGAGTGCTTCCAAATTAGGAAATATTTTTTTCACCTTCCTTGTTATTGTCTCATAATAAATCGTTTTAGATTTGTAGCTCTTGTCTAGGAATTATAGTTTCTTACGTGTTATGAAATGTATAAATACTGTTACTAATCATAAGTGTTATTAGTTTTGAGTGATTATGCATGTATCAGCATTTAATTATGTTACTTCAAATTCTTCTGGTTTGATAAAAAAATCAATAGTGTACCTAATGTAGTTTGTTCAAAAGCTTACTATTCCATTAACAACTACTAAAATGATAAGAATAGCTGGTCGTTGAGTTGAACACAAGACAATGTTTGTAATTTATGTTCTTTCTCCTAAATTAGTTTACTGATAATATGTTATGTCTTTTTTATGTTTTATTTTTATATACCTTTTATTATTGATTGTAGTCAATCGTAATATTAACTTACACCATAGTATTGTATCGAGTCTGGTTCTTCTAACCAAACAGACAGATGTGTTGCTGGAGAGTTTGTTCCGCCACTTCTTCTTTCCAGCAAAAACACTAGGAAGTGTCCAAGGGTGGGCGTTTTGGGGGACTGTCACTTGTAAATAAGTAAAGTAAAGTAAATTTTGACGTTCGAAAAGTGCTGATTATCAGCCTAGTTTGAATAAATGAGTTTTGATTTAGATTTTTTTGAGTAAAATAAAACTGCGTTTTATTGTAATTATTGTTGACATAATTTATTTCCCAAAATTAAATAGTTTACACCAACAAATATACCTTTTATTTTTTAACAATCGTACATAATAAAATATACCGACTCACGAACAGTAAGTCGTGGGTTCAAATCCAGACAGGCGCATTACTTTGTGGAATGTATTGCATCACCACATGCTCTCAATAAATATGAAGCAAATCATGGTGAGATGTCCTAGAACCAAAAATTTGAAGACGTGACATCTACCCCACTGGGCCCGCGTGGTGGCCGTGTCCCAGCAGTGGGAACATTATAGGCTGATGATGATATACCGTAGCAGGTGGCGTTCTGTAGTTCTGCCAACCCAATCTACCCTTAAAGAAAAATGAAAAACATTTTTTTTCATTCACGCCATCTAGTGTTCAATCTTCGTAAATGTACTCGCTTACGTCTACGTCCGTGTGTGTAAACGACGCTATATTCAATGGCAGATTTTAAATTACACCTTTGTGTCGAATTAGGTGGATATTATGACAATGATGTGACCCAGTTCGATAAGACGTAATGTCCGATAACCGCAATTGCTACTCCTACGACTTAATAGTTTTCCAATTACACAAAAACACAAATAAACTAAAAATGTTGACTTCAACGCCATCTAGCGGGAAAATGGCTGGGAGCAGCCTGTATGATTCACCTTAATAATTAAATAATGTGAAGTGTTCATTCAATTGAATCTTTATATTGTTGAAAAGGAAACAATGTCCCTGTATCTGACTTCCCTAATTTATAAAAAAAAAAACTAAATATAATAAGGCTGCAAACCAAATTACAGTTTGAATGTTTAAAAAAAAACATTAATTATTTATTTGATAACATACATATACTCACCTCTCACCATTTTCTGATTTGGATAACACTAAAATTAATTTTACCATAACTTCACAAAACTCATCAGGTTGTAATGGGAGGCAAGAACAAGTACATGATCAATGGCATCAATGTGCAGAACAAGAGGGTATCAGATCTGTTCTGTTCAGTGCAGCTGAACGTGAACAACCCTCACTTTCTCATCATGCAGGGACGAATCACCAAGGTCTTGAATATGAAGCCTCCTGAGGTAAGTTTCCCTGAACATTTAGGAATAGCCCCATTCAAGTACGCAACTAGTGTTGAAGGATTATTTAGCCATGATGCCGAATATTGAGGCTGTCTGTGTTGTAAAATATTATTTCTATTTTCCACATCTTACATTCATGTCAAATCGCCGTCCCCGGAGAATAAAACGATAACTGCAAAAACACAACTTTTCAGGAAAAATAAAAAACTGATTTTTGACCATAACAAAGTCTCTACGTCTTTTGCCAAGCAATAGACGTAGAGAGATCAAAAAAAGGCTCAATATTAGCAAATTTTTTAACCTTATAAAATGTTTAAAAATAGTTTTAATTAAGTTACACAAACTGAAGATATTTAAAATTTAAAAAGATAGTAGCATTTGACTGCTGTCTTTATTATAGTGCATTACAACAATATTCAACGAATAATGTAGGCCTAATATACGGAAAACATAATCCGTTACAATTTTATTCTCGTTAATATTGGACATGCATTATTCGGTAATACAACCATGAACTTTTATTCTGGGGTATTTATAAAATGATAATGTCGTTCATCAATATTTCGCCGATTAGTTTTTCCGAGAATATTATTGTCACAAAAGTTGTTGTAAAAGTTATTGTCACATAATTTGTAAAGAAACTATTTCACTATCATTACACTATCTTTTTTTTCTAGTATGCATCTGTTCTGGGAAAAAGTAGTGAATATTATTGTATTATCTTATAACTTTGTGGATTAGAGGAGAAAAATCACAAAAAAAATTGAGTAGATGTATTAGGCTCCCTAGGTTTCAAATATGGCATAACAATAAAACTATGATAATGGCAGTTATCATTTTATTCTCCGGGGACGGCGATATGATTAGGTAAGCTATAACTTTTATACATACCTGTTTAGTTAATTTTTAAGTGTTTGAAAATGTGTACAGGAAAATAATGCCTTGTATAAAATCCTAATAACACCACCATCATTACTAATATACTGTGTAGGCTTTAACAATACAGTATTGTCGAAAAAACAAGAACTGCAGATACGATCTTAATGGCAATAAATATTCCCGCAATAGGGGATCGGACTGAGTCAAAAAAATATGATTCTGTTTAGTCCATCAGTTAGATTATCGAAAAATATTGAATACGTGTTTTTTGTTTTATCAAATTAATAAAATTTGACGAACATAAAATTCGTCAAGATCATGAGGGCTTGTGACGACACTTGTAGGTAAAAAATGTACTAACATGTGACGTTTTCGAGGAGTACACGAGTTTTTGAAGCACTGTATCGTCTTAGAAAGAAAAAATTATAAAAAATTATCGTCTTAGCCCTAGAAAGACATACACTGATCATATTGGTGCCGTTCTTCTGAAAGGACAGGTGCGTAGTACTCGTAACCGGCGTGCGTGTATGACCAGATGTATGAATGTGGACGAGGCAAAAGGAGTATGTTAGGATCGTAGCAAGTGGCGTTCTGTGGTTTCTGCCTACCCCCATGGGAAAAGGGCGTGAGTTTATGTATGTATGTATCGTCTTAATTTATGTTTATGTAAAAAAAAAAAGAAATTGTTTTCAATGTTTTTTGGAAATCTATCTGACGTACTAATTCGTTTTTTTTTGTCCTATCCCCTATTGTTTTAACTGGAGGGATAATGTACCAGTTAAATTTAATACACAAATGACCAGATAAGATGTTAATATAAAATCACTATCACTACATATTATAAAAGAATGTCCTCCACCGCGTCTGTCTGTCTGTTCGTGACTCCTGCACCGATTTTTATGCTGTTTTCTTCAATAGATAGAGTGGTTCTCGAAGAAAGTTTAGTATATAATTTGACCGACAACCACGCGAGCGAAGCCGCGGGCAACAGCTATTGAACGATAACTGATAGTGGCTTTAGTAAATAAAGATTTGAGTTATATGTATGCTTTCTTTTTATAGATCCTGTCAATGGTAGAAGAGGCGGCAGGGACCAGGATGTATGAAGCAAAGAAACAGGCTGCACATAAAACGATTGAGAAGAAAGATGCCAAACTCAGAGAGCTTAATGAGGTGAGTGTTTGGGTTGTCCTACATTTGATCAATTAACAAGTCTTGAGTAAAATATACTAAGGCTGAGATAGCTGGGGCTGCGGGTTGTTCGAAAGGGACACCGCGGCCTCGACACAAGGGCTAAGAAGAAACGTGGGTGGTTTTTAGTTAGTAGAAGTCTGATACTCCCTACCGCTCTGCCCAGAGCGGGAGGAGTCATTTGATGATAACCAAGGCGCTCTTGATCCAAAAGTAATCCATATTACATAACATAAATGATGTAACTAACAATGCTAAAAAAACTCCTACTGATACGCTATACTTTTCTGATTAATTTCGTTGCGGGATCCAAGACAGATCGTTTCTCTGGGACTTCGTCAGGCTTCATTGTCTCTGCGCTTTTCTGGTGGTTGCAACTGTTGCTTCTGGCTTTCAGGAGTTACAGTGGGTTGGGAATAGAGGGGCGGGCTTGTCCCATTACAAAGAAAAAACAAATTGAAATCAAATAAGAAGAAATCAGTAACAAAACAGTTTGTATAACATTGTGCAAAAAGACTCCAAAAGTAAAATCATTTGTCTACCAGAGCATAACAAGCAAGACTTAATGATTTATTAATTTGTTTCAGATAATCCGAGAGGATATAACACCAAAACTACAAAAGTTACATGATGAAAGATCTCAGTTTCAAGAATATCAAAAAGTTGTGAGAGAGCTTGAGAATCTCTCGAAATTATACATAGCTTATCAGTAAGTTTGCTACAAAAATAATATTTATTATTTCTGATTATACTTTGATGTAAATCAATTGTGGATAGGGATCGTTACTCTCCGACGCAGAACTGATGTCAGCTCCCACAGCATGTTGAGGGCACTGAGTAACCGGTGGGACTGCCCGATGCTTGGTCCATGGATAAGACTGCACACACAGGTCGACTCAAACTAGCTACTTTGAGTCGACCTGTGTCGTGTTTTTGTGGTTTTATGTTTTAATTGTTCATTGTGTTGTATATTATTGTCTGTTATTGTTTGTATTGTACTTGTTGATTATGTGTGTTACTAATATTAGTTAAGTAAGTCTATTTTATGTATTACTAACACTATGGACTAAGGTCTGCAAATGAAAGTTTATTATTAAAACTCATTTTAGTTGTGGATAGGGTTTTTGTGTAGTTTCTGTAGACAATGTGTATGCACAATTTTATTTTATTTTATTTTATTATTTTCGGAAAACTTACAGCTAGGTAGACACAATAGTTAGGTTCATAAAAACAATATGGCCAATTACAAGTTTTCACAAGTAGTCACACAAGATTTAAATAAAGTAAAAACAAAAAGACAGTGAAAAGGATTAGAAAAATTAAAAAGAACACAGATTGGCAAAATACAATCGTTATGGGTTGTCGAAGAACTTATTACAGAGTGTCTTCTTCAACTTCGACACGCTTGTATTAAAAATGTCGATCTCAACCTCCTGGCAAGTCGCATTGAACACACGACTCGTCCTAATTATGTACGAGTTTTGTCTATAATTGGTCCTTGTCGTTGGTATGTGCAACAATCGAGGTCTACGCAGAAACGAACAAGGTACACGCAGTCCAATCTTGCTCAGCAACTCAGGGACATCACTAGATCCGTTTGCAATTTTAATTAGAAAGGACAAGTCGGAGATTTTTCTTCGTTCAAACAAAGGAAGAATATGAAACCTTTTGCATCGTTTAAAATAATTTGATAGATATATCTTGGAACGAAATTGAATGTACCTTAGGAATTTTCTCTGTATGCCCTCTAATCGTGCGATGTAGATATTGTATTTAGGGTTCCAGACCTGAGAGGCATACTCGAGGAAACTACGAACAAATGAGCAATATAAAATTTTGATAGTCTTAATACTCCTGAACTCAGATGAGACTCTGCAGACGAAACCTAGTGCTTTCGATGCCTTGCTGACAATATTACTTATGTGTGTATCGAAACTAAGTTTCGAGTCAAAAGTAACCCCAAGGTCCCTGATAACACTGACCCTTTCTATTGGAGTATCCAAAAGTTTGTAGGAAAAGTATAAGGGGTGTGGTTTGCGGGTGAAAGTACACACATAGCATTTGGAGACGTTTAGGTCCAACTTATTTAATTTGCAGTAGGTTTGAAAAGCGTCTAGATCCGCCTGCAGTAGGAGAGCATCTGCGTGGGTAGTGACCTGTTTCATGATTTTCATGTCATCTGCATATAATAATATTTTACAGTGTTGAAAACAGGAAATAACATCGTTAATGAAAATATTGAATAAGAGGGGCCCCAATAACGATCCTTGGGGAACTCCCGAGGGAATACGCATAGCTCTAGACGAGTAACCATTCAGCACTACGGTCTGGCATCTACCCTCAACATAGGACATGAACCACCTATAAAGATTACCCCTAATACCCATTGACAGAAGTTTACGCATTAAAATTACATGATCTATTCTGTCAAAACATTTACTATAATCGGTATAAATAACATCGACCTGGGACCGATGTGACATAGACTCCGACAGAAATTCATTGCAAACAATTAGATTCGATGTGGTAGACCGACCTCTTAAGAAACCGTGCTGATGTTCGCTAAAACTATGTTGAAGAGCCGAATAAACTTGTTTATGGACTAGTTTCTCCAGTATCTTTGCAAACACGCACAATTTAGAAATCGGTCTATAGTTGTCAACCGAAGTTTTCGGTCCTTTTTTGTGTATCGGTGTTATGTATGCCGACTTCCAGATCGTGGGTACCACACCAATGTCGAGTGATCTTTTGAACAGGATCGAGAGCGGGACAGATAGACTCTTAGCGCAGTTCATTATAAATAACGGTGGAATATTGTCGGGTCCTGCGGACTTGTTTAGATCAACCTGTTTCAGTAGTCTATGAACTTCATGCTTATTTACTTCAACAGTGCTAATATCTGATATGCTCTGCACCACACTACTGTGACCCACATCTCGAGACAAACCACTATCGCCTATACTAGTACTTGTAAGAAAGTTGGACTGAAAATAGTCAGCAAACATATTGCAGATTACGTCACCGTCCCCAGAAGATAGCTGCCCAAAGTGTAGTACTGACGGATATGAGTTAGAATGTTTTCTTGATTTGACGTAACTCCAAAAGGCTCGAGGATTCTTAACTATATTTGATTCAATTTTTTTCATGTAGTCGTCAAACATTACTTTTTCTAAATCCTTAGCTCGTTGTCGTAGCAACACAAAACTTTGATTATCGGAAAGATTACCATATTTTTTAAATTTAGCGTGACATTTAGCCTTTTCTTTAATAATTTTGACCAACGGGCTCTTATACCAAGGCGGATACTTCGATTGGGAAATGACTGTTTTACTCGGTATGTAAGTAGAACGCAGTCTATCAATAATAGAATAAAAATATTGAACGGCCTCTTCCAAAGGCCTACAACTCAAGTCATTCAGCCAATCCACCTGATTAAGTTGGGCATTAATTGCATTATAGTCAGCCAAATGATATAAAATTTTAACGTAGGGACGAACTGGAAGACTATGCAATTCAACAAAATCCGCAGTTACACACAATGCCCCGTGGTGCGAATCTTCAGGCACCAGTGGGTCCCCACAATGTGTGACAATAACCTCGTCATTGGATAGCACCAGATCAAGAATCTTATTGTTCTTATTTAAGTGACAGTTATACTGTACAAGGTTACAGATGTTGAAATTGTCAATCAGGTTAAATTGCGCATCTCCACACAGCCCAGCGGGGCACAAAGAGTGACCGTCAGCAGCCGGCTGCCACGTTATATTGGGTTGATTAAAATCTCCCAAGATCACAAAATTATCAGCAGTATTTTTAAGGACGATATCTGATAGGTTCTCTGAGAAATTACCCAACTGGACTGCTAAAGAGTTTCCTAAGTTCTGGCGGCAGATGTACGCAACACATATGTGCATTTTGTATGAAGCTCTTGGTTTCTTTCGCGACAGAACTAACGTAACCCACAAGTCCTCAGCACTCGAGCACCAGTCACCGCGAGAGTCCACCACTAGTTCGCGTCGAACCGCAATTAATACACCTCCTCCCAAACCTTGATTTGTGTTTGCATAGTCACGGTCCCTTCTCCATATGAGATATCTGTCGTCAAACAGTTCGGAGTCAGATATCCCGTCGTTTAGCCATGTCTCAGTCAGGCAAACAACATCGAAACTATTGATACACATATTTCTAAAGAAAAGTTCAGTTTTAGTTCGTAGTCCCCGAACGTTTTGGTAGTAAATACTAAGGGAAGCCATCAAAAAACATAACAAAAATCAAATGTATAATATAAATAGTAAAAACGTAAGGTACATTCAAATTATCAGAACGAAAATCATTGCCGTAGGTTAGATCAATTTCAATGAGTATGCAAAAAAGCACTTTAACGGCAAGTACATAGGGTACAGTTAGCATAATGCAAAAGTAGAAAAGATTACAAAAAATATAGCCACAAAAAACTTGGTGTTGTCGAACTAGCAAGCGAAAAGTATCTTTCGGATTAGATGAATAGCAATTAAAATTGACAAATAAAAATAATGTGGAATGGTTGACACCAAGCGATAAGTGAACAAAGGGCCGGCGAGACAGGAATGCGTAGAAAAAACGAGTACACGACGACGTGTTTCTTAAACTTAATGAACTAATGCAAACAAATAACTTGCCAGAGTGTTGAATCGACATTATTAGTTTAAAAACTTATTGAGATCCTGCTCAGATTTAATGTGATATTTTGGTGAGGTGTCATTCTTCCGCAGCATTATCTTGCATCCTCTGACCCACACATGCTCAAAACCACGCTCTTTGGCTCTGGCTTTGGTCTTATTAAGTAGGATTTTGTTTTCAAATGTTAAGTGATCGTTAACATAAATCCTGTTCTCGCCTCGCAGTCCCAGGTCACCAGTCTTCAGGGTCCTATGCTTTTTCGCGGCAGCTACAAAATCATTTTTCACGTAGCTATTGTGCACCGAACAAATTATATTTTTATTTTTGCACATACATATACAATACTAACAAACTACAGTATACATATAGCTGTTCATAAGGCGTATTGAATATAATATGACGCAGCGCGGTAGCAGAGGTGATCGGTCGCGTGAATATTTCATTTTCTCACCGAAACGTAAAAAAACGTGTGAAAAAGAACGTCCCAAGTAACACATCAAAGCACAATAACGGCCGGCTTACGGCATTTCAGTATCGTTTTAGCATTTTGAGTTAGTTATATTTTAGCACTACAAACGTCCATACGGCTACTGTTATGCTTATTTGGGCACAAATTATGTGGCTTTAGGCCATAATTAGGTTCACAAGTAGTCAGGAGAAACAGTATGGTTTCACGAAAGGACGTTGTACGACTGACGCCGGTGTCACCTTATTAAAACATATATTTACTGCGTGGGAAGAGTCACAAGATGCCATAGGGATCTTCTGTGACCTCTCGAAAGCATTTGATTGCGTCAACCACGAAACACTACTCATAAAGCTTGAACATTACGGTTTAGGGAAACTTGCGCTCAGTTTAATGAAATCGTATTTAAACGATAGACATCAGCAAGTACAAATAAATGGTGTCAATTCAATGGGCTTAAAAGTAAGTATGGGTGTGCCACAAGGTTCGATATTAGGTCCTTTTCTCTTTTTAGTATATATTAATGATCTACCCCATTTATTTAAAAACCAACCTGAAATGGTATTGTTTGCCGACGATACTTCTTTAATATTTAAGGTAAACAGACGTGCCACAAATCTTGATGACGTAAATAACGCCTTAGTGCAGGTTCATAATTGGTTCACCGTTAACAATTTAGTATTAAATGGGAAAAAAACGAAGTGCATAAGATTTGCTCTACCAAATGTCAAAAGTACTGATTGTGACATAGTATTGAATCAAGAGAAACTAGAATTTGTTGATGAAACTGTTTTCTTGGGGATAACGATTGACTCAAGGCTACAGTGGGGTCCGCATTTAACATCTCTTGCAGGACGGCTGAGTTCAGCAGCATATGCTGTTAGAAAAATCCGTCAATTTACTGACGTAGATACCGCGAGACTAGTCTATTTTAGCTATTTTCATAGTGTTATGTCATACGGTATTTTACTGTGGGGACGGGCTGCAGACATCGAGTCTATATTTATTCTGCAGAAAAGAGCCATTAGAGCCATATATGGTCTACGAAGGCGCGATTCTCTGAGAGAGCTGTTTAAGGAAATTAACATCATGACAGTACCTTGTCAATACATCTATGAAAACATCATGTACGTTAGGAAAAATCTGCATTTATTTAGCAAAAGAGGGGATAGACACCACTATAATACGAGAAATAGGGACCAACTAGTTCAGCCAGGTTTCAGGCTGGCTAAAGTAGACTCATCTTTCATGGGGTACTGTTTAAAATGTTACAATAAAATACCCCCTCACATTCTTCAACTGAATGAGACGAAATTTAAATCTTGTATAAAACGCACATTATGTAGGCAAGCATACTATAAGTTGGGGGATTACATTGATGATAAACATGCTTGGCTCAATGCTGGTCCTGCTCCACAACCATAGGGCAAATAAATCGATAATCATGTGAAGTTATTGTAGTCGCTGCAGTAGATTGTAAAAATAGCACATGTGTGAGTACTATGTACCATAAAGCCACTTTTTACATTTCGTTATATATTTATATATTTTTTTTTTTTTTAGTGACTGACTGGTGGCTGAGAGAATGTCATGCTCACTCAAAAGTCTCGCTGATGGTGGCGCGTGTGTCGGATCATTAAGCTCCCTTCAAAATGGTTGAGCTAAATGGTGCTGATCCATGCGTCATGTTCGTGAACGGGCGCTGTCAGTAGAGACTGGACATCTCTTAGTTGCCATGTTATATATTTTTTATTGGTTTATTGTATCGTTTATTCTGGACACTCTTAACTTGCACGTATTTTTGCATCGTTCTCACATATTTGTAAGATCTCAACATTCAGGCTAGCTAAAGTAGACTCATCTTTCATGGGGTACTCTTTAAAATGTTACAATAAAATACCCCCTCACATTCTTCAACTGAATGAGACGCACTTTAAATCCTGTAGAAAACGCACACTGTAGGCCAGCATATTATAAGTTGGGGGATTACTTTGATGATATAAATGCTTGGCTCACTATGCTGGGTCTGCTCCACAACGACCACAACCATAGGGGTAGATTAATTGATTATCATGTGAAGTTATTGTAGAGGCTGCAGAAGATTGTAAAAATATCTTTGCATTGTATAGATTCAATATTAATATTATATAATTGCATGGCACATGTGTGAGTACTATGTACTATAAAGCCACTTTTTACATTTTCACATTTGGTTACATTTTACTGACGTTGCCCTGGTGGCTGAGAGAATGTCATGCTCACTCAAATGTCTCGCTGATGGTGGCGCGTGTGTCGGATCATTTAGTTCCCTTCAAAATGGTTGAGTTGAATGGTGCTGATCCATGCGTCATGTTCGTGAACGGGCGCTGTCAGTGGAGACTGGTCATCTCTTAGTTGCCATGGTATAATTTTTTTTTTTATTTGTTTATTGTACCCTTTTACTCCGGACGCTCTTAACTTGCACGTCTTGCTACATAGTTCTCACATAATATACCATCCCAACATGAATGATGTAATGTACCAAGATTTTGTAACAATATTCTGATTTAAAAGAGTGTCCATGGAGTTTCTTGCCCGTTCTTCTCCATAGAGATCTACGCTAGGGAATGGGCAACTACAGTACTTTCACAAGTTATTATGCCTTGTGACTGTGACTGTAGCTTAGGAGTGCAATACGTCGTCCCGGGGGTTGCTGCGTCGGGTTGCGCGTCGCCGGATGTCTGCGGCGGCGAGTGCTGTGGGTGCGGGGGTGCGCGGCGGCGCGTGCCGTGGCGGTGGGTGCGCGGGGCTCCGGGTCGCGGGCGGCGGTTGCGCGTTGCGACGTGCATTCGTTGTTTCGTGATTTGGAGTCTCGTGCATTCGTTGTTGCGGTGTGCGTCGCTGCGTGCTTTCGTGCTCGCAGGGTTCGTTGTTGCGGGCATTCGGCGGCGTGTGGCTCGGCGTGGTGGCTTTCGGGATGACGTATTGCACTCGTAGTTTAGTTTTGTTTTATGAATTGTTCTTCTGACATTCAAAAGTGCCTGTAATGGTTTAATTGAAATAAATGCTTTGAGTTTGAGTTTGAGTCATTTTTTAGCATTACAGGCGCATTATGTTAGCATTTTTGTGACCAATTAAGATGCCAATCACATTAAAAAAGCATAATTACGGTCAATGAAGTTGCCAATCGCATTACAAAAGCATTGGACTAGCATTAGATTGTGCTAAAAGAATGATTGTGGCTTTTAAAGTGTTCACATGTAGAACTTAAATAATCCCTACACCATTGCAAAAACATCTCTAATACCATGGCACAAATGTTATAATACAATTAACGTTGTAGTATAAGTACTATGTCCAGCTATTGCTGGACAGGAGTATGGACGGAGATCGTCAAAATTTAATGAACGACAACATACTTTTTTTGCATCACTAAACAATGTATAATACTGGATGACTTTATGACTGTTTTGTTATTTCATGCCATCAAATATTAAACGCAATGTAGTTTACTGTAAATGTCTATATTAGTTTAATTGAAAATTTTCACGCGCCTTCGATATTTTGTGTTTTTGATATAAAGTTTGATAAAAAGAAATGTACGAAATAACCAAAACAATTGTGTATTCCTAGTTTAGAACGAATTTTGTATTATTAACATAATAGTATTGACTGGGCAGTATTTAATTAAGTTAAATCATTATAATAAAGGTCTATTGCTATTATAAATAGGTCCATTAGATTATATTTTTTGGTTATAAAATATTTACAAAATGGTGTCGGTCTACAGTAGCCCGGTGAACCTTTAGAAAGTCTAATTAATGCCACCAGTATTATAAATACTCACATGTGAACAATTATTAGGCTAGGGGCCAGAGAGAAGACTTTTGGTGAACCATCGTAGTGCCATTGTCTATAAAGTAGTTTTATATGGGTTCACCGGCATGCCAATAGGCTTGATGTAGACTGAAATAGTGCCATTATTTCTTGAACGTAATTTTGGGAATCCTGGAGCAAAACAATAGAACCTATAAAAACTAAGTAGCGGTACATGACGATAATTGTCAAAACCAATTTATTTTTTAATTTATGATAAAGGTCTATTGCTATTATAAATAGGTCCATTAGATTATATTTTTTGGTTATAAAATATTTACAAAATGGTGTCGGTCTACAGTAGCCCGGTGAACCTTTAGAAAGTCTAATTAATGCCACCAGCATTATAAATACTCACACGTGAACAATTATTAGGCTAGAGGCCAGAGAGAAGACTTTTGGTGAACCATTTTAGTGCCATTGTCTATAAAGTAGTTTTATATGGGTTCACTGGCATGCCAATAGGCTTGATGTAGACTGAAATAGTGCCATTACTTGAACGCAATTTTGGGAATCCTTGAGCAAAACAATAAAACCCATAAAAACTAAATAGCGGTACATGACGATAATAGTCAAAATCAATTTATTTTTTAATTTAGATTTGAAGGGTAATCAACAATTTCTTTGGCAGGTTATTAAATTTAAAAAATAATAACCTGCCAAAGAAATTGTTGATTACCCTTTAAATCTATGTAAATAAGCTTAAGTAAGTACTTCACATAACATTTTTTATTGGTACGTATGTAATAGTGGTATGAAAAATAATTAGTATTCATGATGATGCAAACATACTAATGTACATCTTGTTTTGTTGATTTTAATAAAATGTGTTTCTCCCCAATATGACCGACAAATGGCTTTACGAATACAGTAAAGTGACTGCCTCGTTGGTCTAGTGGTCGCATGCGCGACTGCTGTGCATGAGGTCCTGGGTTCGATTCCCGGGTCGGGCAAAGTGTTATTGGCTTTTTCCATCAGGAATTTATCAGTAACAGCCACGGAGTCTGGATTTGTGCCCGGTTGATGGCAATAGGCTCGCCCCCTATTACATAGGACTTAAACATAACTGGCGAAATGTGGGTGGTACTATTAGGTACACCTCTGCCTAACCCTTCGGGGATTACAGGCGTGATGTTATGTTATGTTAAAGTGAATGTATATATGGCTTTACGCATCACAATAGCTCACGTGTATTTGGTTAAAGAGCTGTTAACCGGACAACAGCACTCAGGTGACCTTTAAAAATGCAAGCATTATATTGATTCACGTTTATGCTATTCAAAAGTATTAGGCTTTTACTTAGCACTTGTAAGTCCTACAACACAACAAAGAGCATTCAAAATAGCTCAAAGCTGTTTGATAGATTTACGGTGCATTATAATGGTACAAGTATATGCTATTAAACCGCATTAGGCATTATCTTATGGCCCAAAATGCTATTGTAAACCCTAAGGCACCAAAAACAGCTGAAAGCTGTGTACTGGATTAACTTGGCAATCTAATGGTTCACGTTTATGCTATTAAACAACATTAAGCATTTATTTTACTACTTACAATGCTATTGTTGATCCAAATGCACTGAAAACAGCTAAAAGCTATACTGCTGCATTGTGGTTTGCTGCAGTTAAACTAAAGGCTTAATAAAAGCATTTTGACATGCCACTGTCCAACCGCTATACAATGTAAAGCATGACAATGGTTTTCAAATGCCAATATAAAGCCTTAAGATGTTCGGTGAACTATTATAAGAGTTTATACGGACCTTAAGCACTACATAAGTATACTAGTTGTTTTTTAAAATGCTTTCTGTGTTACTTGGGGTGTTGATCACTTGTTCCTGCGATGGTCGCTTAGGTTAGGACACTGCCTTAGGCACAGGCTGCCATGCAGTGTTGCAGAGAAAACTCTACAAACTCAAACTATTTCCAGAACATCCTTACTTAATATTATAAATTCGAAAGTGACTCTGTCTGTCGCGCTTTCACGCCAAAACTACTGAACCGATTTAGATGAAATTTGGTACACAGTCTAAAGCCTGAGAAACGTCATAGGCTACTTTACCGCGGCCTCGACATAAAGGGCTAAGAAGGAACATGGGTGGTTTTTAGTCAGTAGAAGTCTGACACTTCCTTTCGCTCTGCCCAAGAGCGGGAGGGGTTATTTGAAGATTTTCCACCCGCCAAATGAAAACATTGTTCTACCAATATGTGTTCTACCAACAATACCTACGGTGCCGAGACGTTGACGCTCACAAAGGAGACTGTCCACCGAGTACGAGTGGCACAAAGGCCCATGGAGCGAGCCATGCTCGGCATAACCCTATTAGATCGAGTGCGAAACACCGAAATCCGCCGTCGGACGATAACGATGTCGGGGACCGGGCGGTGCGCCTTAAGTGGATCTGGGCAGGACATCTGGCTAGACGCGGAGATGGCCGATGGAGCAAGGCATTGACTGAGTGGTGGCCAAGGTTAGGCTATAGGAACCAGGGCCGCCCTAAAGCTCGTTAGGTTGACGACATCGTCAAAGTCGCGGGTAACACCTCGATGAGAGACGCACAGGACATGCATCGGTCGCATCGGTACATGTGGCGGAAGAAAGGGGAGGCCTGTACCCAGCAGTGGGTGATTCCGGGCTGATATGATGATGAAATGAAAACATTACATTAGTCGCAATAACCGACATCCACGCGGGCCAAGCCGCAGGCATCAGCTAGTCGCTCAAATGTTATTTAAATCTAATTTCACCTATTATTATTTATTAATTTTTTTTTTTTTTTTTGCTAGTGACCATGTCAGTTTAAAATCTAATTTCACCTTCACATGAAATTCAAAACATCCTTTTTCAGGTTCGTAAAAGCAGAAGAACGCGCCACCGAGGCTGTAGGCAAAGTGGCCGAGGTGCAAGATGAAATCCAAAGGAGGAAGGATAAGATAAAAAACAACGAAAAGGAATGCAGAAAATTTGACAAAGAAATTAATGAGATCAACCAGAGGTTGGATGAGGTAACTAATAAGTTCGCAAAATATACTGTGATTAGATTAATTATAGTTCTAGGTGATTTTAATATTGGTTTAGATTGTATTAGCGTGATGATCTTAAAGCTAAACCACATAAGAACATTAGACCTATAGTTACCGCGTTACCTATAGGCCGCGGTATCTCTTGCGAACATCCCGCAGCCTCGACGGGATTGACGAAGCCCTCAGATACTGATAAAAAAGCGAAAAATAATAAATCTTTTTAAGACGACCCCAACAAAAAATAGGCGAAGATCAGTCAAGCTACCATCATTTCACGTTTTACATAATTATTTTTCATGTTTGATTGGCGCTGACTCGAAATTAAATACTTACTTGAACTTTGGAGCTTCATCATCATCATCATCATAATAATTATCTGCCCGAAATCAACCACTGCTGAGTATTAGGCCTTCACTTTTTTCTTTAGAGCTTAGCTAGACTAAAATGTTTATTATTTTGCGTTTTTCAGTACGTGTTTACAGCGTTTTTTTTTTTGTTAAAAAAAATAATTGTCTCTGACTAATTTTCCTGCCATAATTCGTAGGAAGGCGGCAACATCTTGCGGGGGTTAGAGACTGAGCTGCACGTGCTAGAGAAGACAGAGCAGTCGACGTCGTTGGCGCACAGGGCGGAGTGCGAGGCGCTGACGTCACACGAGCGGCGCGCGCACGGGCTGGAGACGGCGCTGGCGGACGACGAGGTCGCGCTTGCCACTAAGAGGCACCTCTTGAACCAGGTCAGTGCACATCCCGTCGGGGCTGCGGGTTGTTCGAAATAAGATACCGCGGCCTCGACATAAAGGGCAAAAAAATCTCCTTTTGCTTTTGACAAAAAATCCTTTTACATTGGAACTCCACTAAGTTTGAAATTGAAAAAAAAGTGGCCTTCTCGGTTAATGACATGCAAGTAGCATTCCACCTTAAGGTTGAAGCGCCGACCGACCCTCCATACATTTTTGAAATACACCTTTACACGACACACAGAGACTTTTTCTTTAAAATTTATCATTTTATCACTTCTCAACAATGGAAAGTGTCCGCAATCGACCTTTTTGGGCATTATCTTACATTATTTACCGAGAAAAACAATAGTGAAATCCCGGCAAAATTTGACACTTCTTTAGTAGTGTGCGTGACTTTTGACAAATAATGACAAGTAAACTTGTTTAGACTATGGCACGCTAGATGGCGTGCAGGTGCAGACGATCTTATAATAATTCTGTTAAATCAATAATTAGTTTTAATTATTTCCTTTCCAACCGTTCAAAAAATAACAATATAAAATAACATAAAACTGATGACATCAATGTTATGTTTTTTTTTTAACGTAAACAATTTTATTGTTGTATGGCAACATAAATACCAGTAGTCGTAGGAAGGTTTTATGCAACGATGCCGTTCTTCGTAACCTTGACCTACATGCAATATGTGGACGAAAAAAAGGCGTTGCCAAACTTCGTTCACTTGTTTGACTGTTAGAAACTTAGAAAATACATTCCTAGCTCGGTTGTCCCGCGCTATATGATTTGCGCGCGGAAGTTCTTGCGTACTTATTATTTTGTATGCTATGCATTTTCATTAATTTAATTGCAATATTTCTCCAGTATACATTTGATTCATATTATCTATTATACTGTATTATTGTAATTCTAATTTATCGTAGGTATAATAGTTAAATATTCTAAAAACACAATTCTATTTTCGGTGGTATTAGAAACATCAAGTTGGCCCGTGATTTTTATGAAATCTCGTCACAATACTAATTACCTACGTCATACGTGTCAGTGATGAGTACAAAGTCAGTGTTTCTTAGTATTATTTGAATAATATGTTTTTGGTCAACAATAAATAAAATTATTTTAAATCGGTAAACTACCAAAGTAGGTAATCACAAAATTAAACTTGCAAACATTTGCAAAATATGGTTTTGCCGGATTACGTCACCTTTTACGCATTTTGCAAACAGTTTCAAACAGACACACATATTTAAATATATATAGTTTGTTTTATTTTGTAGTAGATACCTACCAAGCTTTTTCACGTCGAAATTTGTTATGGTGCGTTCAGAAACAAATATAATTCAGTTACAATCTGTTTTTTTTCTGTTCCGTGCTTTATTTTGAACAAGTTATTATAATCTGTTTTTTTTTTCTTATTCGTTGACCAGTTCTACGAGGAATCTAAAGGTAACATTGAAATATAAAGATAAGTAAAATTTTATTACGTACTATAGCGGAAAACGTTTCCGAACGCTCCCATTTCCCTGGCCGTAAGAGGGCCAATAGAGGACAGCCGCCTCAGAGATATTCACCAACGCGCTAGCATGTTTGCTCCCGCGCGTCGCGCCGACCAATCACTGATCTGTCGTCGCGCCGCTACTCGGCCGCTGATTGGCTTTCGTAGCGTTATAGTTTTAAGTTCTTATGATAATGTTGTTTTGAATTATAATGTTGGCACTGGGTAAGAGAGATACTTTTGAGATGGCAGAGTTTTAATTTGTGTAATGTGTTTATTCCTGAGTTTTAATTAAAGTTTAAACCGTGAACAAGGCTTTATTTTAAGAACTGACCCACCCCGACTATAGTACATCTTTTGAACGCAACCCAATTGACATTGAGAGTTGAAGGAAAATCCGTCTGCACTTGCGATCATTTTCAATTGATTGTGGAAGCTGGTCCAAATAAAGGCTTATCTGAGATATCTGGGTATCGCATAGTGGACTTGAAGCATGTAATAGAGTGGGCATTTCTTCTGGAAAGACATTGAAATATGTGTGAATCTTCACAAATTGAATTTGTTAGTGAAAGACATGATGGATTTCGAAGTGAATTAATTTTCAAGTGCTGTGATCGAGCGTGGAAACATTGGTAGCAGTAATAAAATAAAAACTGCATTTGTGTGGGCAACTGTGACTTCTGGTAGCTTTTACACTCAAGCAGCTCACATAACAAGTCTTATGGATATTCCAACAATGTCAGCCAATAAATTTCGTCGAGTTGAAAGAAAATAAGGCAGTGTGTGGTTAGAACATTTGACAGAGGAAATTAAAATTGCTGGTGAACAAGAAAGATCAATTGCTATTCAAAAAGGTCATACGGGCATAACTTTGACTCGTCATCTGGTATGGTAAGTTAATATTTTACTAAAAACAAATTTGGTTCTTTATGACTTTTTTATTATGTGAGTGGTAATGCCGGGAGGGGACGCCCTAGAAAGACATACACTGATCATATTGGTGCCGTTCTTCTGAAAGGACAGGTGCGTAGTACTCGTAACTGGCGTGCGTGTATGACCAGATGTATGAATGTGGACGAGGCAAAAGGAGTATGTAAGGATCGTAGCAAGTGGCGTTCTGTGGTTTCTGCCTACCCCCATGGGAAAAGGGCGTGAGTTTATGTATGTATGTATGTATGTTATTATGTGCATTATTTACAAGTTTTGCTTTTCATTTCCAGGCCTGCTTCTTGGTGTTAGAAACAAATATTGTTATACATGTCAATATTATGGGAGGAGAAACATGGATATGAAAGCACATAATTGCTGCAAAGATTTTACTGGACCATCTACAGCAATGGAATCGGAAATTATTGTGGACGGCTTTCAAAAGAGTGAAGAAATACATCAACTTCGCTATTTGAGTTTTATTGGTGACGGAGACTCCTCTGTGTTTGCAAAATTGATAGAGAAAGTGTCATATGGGAACATCATAAAAAAAAATTAATGCAAGAATGACGTAATCAAAAACTATACCAGAGCACTCTACAAGGTAAATGAATAAATCAAATTTGTAAGTCATCCCAGGATCAGTGAAGCATATTATTCTGTATTTATTTTTTGTTCTTTTTAGATCTTGGCCAACACTAAGCTCCTTCTTTCTGGGCGAAATATTTTGAAGCCAAAGATTATTACTGCAATGTAAATAAAACATAGACAGATGGAACTGAAAAGAAGGAAGAAGATCTCGTAGAAAGTTTGAAAAATACTGCTCCAGAAGTGTGGGCTCTCATTTATGCAGCCAATGAAAAAATTGCTTTGAAGGCTTCAAATCCTTCTGCAACATCAACATCAGTTAGAAATTCAAGCAAATAAGAGAAGTAAAGTTTTATTTCAGAGCAGCTTTGGAGATTGACGGTAAATAATATTTTGAAGTGAATGGTAAATAATATTGGTCAAAAAGTAAGAATTATATGCTAAGTATGTTTTCTTTGTTGCAGCAGCAGTGTAGCAGTTGGTTCAAAGAAAGTTTCAAGGCAGAGGGCGAAATCAACAAATCAAATGATTTTTGTTCTAATTGTATTATGGTAGTAGTTTGTTTAGAATCTACATTATCATTGTATATTTCTTTTTATTTTGTATCAAAAGGTGAAATAATACTTCTTAGGTATACTTACTTCATATAAAGAGCTTTATATTTTCGTTTTATTATATGCTTTTGTTGAGTGCTTCCAAATTAGGAAAAATTTTTTTCACCTTCCTTGTTATTATCTCATAATAAATCGTTTTAGATTTGTAGCTCTTGTCTAGGAATTATAGTTTCTTACGTGTTATGAAATGTATAAATACTGTTACTAATCATAAGTGTTATTAGTTTTGAGTGATTATGCATGTATCAGCATTTAATTATGTTACTTCAAATTCTTCTGGTTTGATAAAAAAATCAATAGTGTACCTAATGTAGTTTGTTCAAAAGCTTACTATTCCATTAACAACTACTAAAATGATAAGAATAGCTGGTCGTTGAGTTGAACACAAGACAATGTTTGTAATTTATGTTCTTTCTCCTAAATTAGTTTACTGATAATATGTTATGTCTTTTTTATGTTTTATTTTTATATACCTTTTATTATTGATTGTAGTCAATCGTAATATTAACTTACACCATAGTATTGTATCGAGTCTGGTTCTTCTAACCAAACAGACAGATGTGTTGCTGGAGAGTTCCGCCACTTCTTCTTTCCAGCAAAAACACTAGGAAGTGGCGAAGGGTGGGCGTTTTGGGGGACTGTCACTTGTAAATAAGTAAAGTAAAGTAAATTTTGACGTTCGAAAAGTGCTGATTATCAGCGTAGTTTGAATAAATGAGTTTTGATTTAGATTTTTTTGAGTAAAATAAAACTGCGTTTTATTGTAATTATTGTTGACATAATTTATTTCCCAAAATTAAATAGCTTACACCAACAAATATACCTTTTATTTTTTAACAATCGTACATAATAAAATATACCGACTCACGAACAGTAAGTCGTGGGTTCAAATCCAGACAGGCGCATTACTTTGTGGAATGTATTGCATCACCACATGCTCTCAATAAATATGAAGCAAATCATGGTGAGATGTCCTAGAACCAAAAATTTGAAGACGTGACATCTACCCCACTGGGCCCGCGTGGTGGCCGTGTCCCAGCAGTGGGAACATTATAGGCTGATGATGATATACCGTAGCAGGTGGCGTTCTGTAGTTCTGCCAACCCAATCTACCCATAAAGAAAAATGAAAAACATTTTTTTTCATTCACGCCATCTAGTGTTCAATCTTCGTAAATGTACTCGTTCACCGGCTCACGTCTGTGTGTGTAAACGACGCTATATTCAATGGCAGATGTTAAATTACACCTTTGTGTCGAATTAGGTGGATATTATGACAATGATGTGACCCAGTTCGATAAAACGTAATGTCCGATAACCGCAATTGCTACTCCTACGACTTAATAGTTTTCCAATTACACAAAAATACAAATAAACTAAAAATGTTGACTTCAACGCCATCTAGTGGGAAAATGGCTGGGAGCAGCCTGTATGATTCACCTTAAGAGTGCTAAACACAGCTCTCATACAAACATTAAAGCAAATCAATTCAAACATTTTTCCCTCAGGTGGAGTCTAATTTCGAAAATCTCCGCGCGTCGAGCGAGTCAAGCAAAGCTGCGCTAGAGGAGGCGCAGCAGAGGTTCATGGCACTCAGCACCGGACACGAGGGAACCTCGGAGACTCTGCAGCAGCAACTCATGGGTATGTACTTGCTCCGCTCTGCTGTATAATGGTTAATGAAACAGTACCTGAATGATCGAACTTTGCTCGGTTTTATTTTTTAACGACGTTTTCTAAAATTGAAACCCAGCTAGATTGATTTATCCCAAAACTCCTAAACCTCCTGCATGCTAAATTTCATGAAAATCGATGAAGCCGTTTCCTAGATTCAGATTATATTTATATATCACAAGAATTGCTTGTTTAAAGGTACTAATATCTTTGGGTCTCACCAGTTAATCTTTTAACTAAATTGTTGGCCCTTGTATCAGTGATGTCAACCTAAAATATATTAGGCCCGCACCACAACACGCCATCGCGGTAGATGTAGATCAGTATGTTAGTCTCTTTTAAAACACAAACTGGGCAGCTTGAGTATGTGTGCATTTGGGCATGGCATACGTCTTGTAAGCAGACGGTGCACTAAAACTACAAGGCGATGTATCTACCCTTCGATATATTACAACAAAACTATACAATGTGTTCCTTTAACTCTATTAACTAAGAGCTGTATTCACGAGAACACTGCCGACAAACTGTCCTGCAGTTTGGCAGAATATTTTTTATGATACCCGCTCATGTATTTAAAAAAAAAATCCCCCCCATTATTACATAAATTATCATGACATTATATGTACACAGTGTTTTAGTATCACGTGAACCTAGTATTTTATCATATCTCTCTTATAGCTGCCAAAAAGATGGCAACGGAAGCCGCCACCCGAATCACACAGAGCACGATGGAGAAGAAAAACGCGGAGAACAAATTGAAGGCTCTGGAGAAAGAGTTCAACAGAGATAGCGCGCAGTTCAAGAAAGATCAGCAGGACGTAGTTCGCGCGCAGGCAGAACTGGATGCGCTGCAGGTTAGTACTACATCAGTCATTTAATTTTACTTTTTGAGGGTTCCGTAGCCGAATGGCAAAAAACGCATCCCTTATAGATTCGTCATGTCTGTCTGTCTGTCCGTCCGTCCGTATGTCACAGCCACTTTATTCGGAAACTATTAAAACTACACAGTTGAAACTAGTTAGGTAGATGTATTCTGTAAACCGCTTTACGATTTTAATACAAAAACAAAAAAATAAAAGATTAAGGGGGTCTTCCCCCCCCCTCGGGGCTGCGGGTTGTTCGCAAGAGATACCGCGGCCTCGACATGAAGGGCTAAGAAAGAACATGGGTGGTTTTTAGTCAGTAGTCCCTTTCGCTCTGCTCAAGAGTGGGAGGGGTTATTTGATGCTTTTCCACCCATCACAAAAAAAGGGGGTCTCCCCATACATGGAACTAAAACTAAAAAAAACTTTTTTCATCAAACCTATTCGTGTGGGGTGTCTATAAATAAGTCTTTAGAACTGACATTGAGATTTGTAAAACCATTTTTTCTCAAAGTCAATCGTTTAAAAGATACAACTATGTTGGGGTCAGCTTGCAGTCTAACCAGATGCAGCTGAATACCAGTATTTTACATGGAGCGACTGCCTATCTGACCTCCACAACCCAGTTAATACTAGGTAATATGATACTCTTTGGTAACACTGGATGTCAGAATTACAGGTCACTGACTACCTGTAACGACTGCCAAAGATTTATATATGGCAGCCGGGACCAACAGCTTAACGTGCTTTCCGAGGCACGGAGGAAACTCGGTATATCGGGGGGTCACCCATCCACAGACCTATCTAGGCAAGCACAGCTTTACCTAAAGATCGACCCGAGTGGCAGTTCATATTAAGCCACGAGCACGATATATAGTATAATAAATAGTTTTTGAGATTAGCATATTTAAAAAACCTCAAACATAACTTTGTCATTCATACAAACACTATGAAAAACAAACTTATCACAAAATATGTTTTTTCTGATGTTGTTTCGACAAGAAATAGTACAAATTAAAGGGGGCTTCCCTGCTACGATGGTACGGAACCCTTCATGTGCAAGTCCGACTTGCACTTGGCCAGTTTTTCATATTATTCTTTCTTTTGTGGTTTTATAGCATCATATTGGATTAATCTGCGCTTTGCTAAATCTCTTATTATGCGCACAGCCAAAGAGTGGAACTCCCTGCCTGCTTCGGTTTTCCCGAGTTCATGTAACCCCAATCTTTTTAAGTCGCTAGTAATTAGGCTTTAGTAGTGAAATAGTCAATGTATAAATTATCATTACTCGTCTACAGCAGATAGGCAGTCGCTCCATGTAAAATACTGGTATTCAGCTGCATCCGGTTAAACTGGAAGCCGACCTCAACATAGTTGGGAAAAGGCTAGGCAGATGATGACTCGTCTACAGCAGTCCACTGCTGGACATAGGCCTTCCGATTTGCACGTCTTGGTGCCGATGGGTACATTAAATCCTTCGGCGACGAAGAGAACGAGTGCCCTTCGGCTTAGTTAATTTTTACACTTGTGTAAGGCCCGGTATCCACCAAAGCGGAGACGAGCAGAGCGGAGAGAACATGTGCCAAATTCGACCAATCACTGGAAGGGCGAAAGACCAGATTTAAATTTTAACTTTTTCCGCACATCTCTTGTCTCCGTTCTTCTCTGGATACCGGGCCTAACGCTGTGGTCTGGTCGCAGGCGGAGCTGTCGAGCATGAGCGTGAGCGCCACGCGGCGCGGCGAGCTGACGGCCAGCGTGCACGCGCTGCGGGACGGCGTGCGCCAGCGACAGCGCGCGTGCGAGCGGCTGGCCGAGCAGCTCAGGCGCTGCAACTTCTACTACGAGCCGCCCGAGCGCGACTTCGATAGCCGGAGGGTGTCGGGTAACTTCATGCTTTGGTATCAACTAGAAATAGCACTAGCTGTTGCCCGCGACGTACTGTAGCGTCAAGTTATTATAAAAATATAACTATATAGTTTTAAATCGGATTTTGTTATATAAATAAAAAATACTTGTATCCAAAGGGTAAGCAATGGGACCCTAATACTAAGCCTCCGCTGTCCGTCCGTCTATATGTCAGCGGACTGTCTCATGATCCTGTCCCATGTATATTTCTGTTGCCGCTGTAAAAAATATTTATAAAATAATTTAGAAAGTCGTTGCATTGCACATAGGCTTAATATACTCAAAGTCGGCTGTATCATCCCACAACATCAGACCGGATTTAGAATGGGACACTGCAGTGGACAGGTGCATAGAGTGGTAAATAAGATAAGAGAGGAGCTGAAACGAATAGAATACTGTTCGGCTGTGTTCCTGAACGTATAGCAAGCATTCGACAAGGTCTTGCACCAAGGCTTGTTATTTAAAATTAAAAAAAAAACATCTGCCACACAACCTGTATTACCTGTATGATCTACTAAAGTGGTACTTAGAAGATAGAATTTTCCGGGTAAAAGTTAATTATTCGTACTCAAAATTCTACGAGATACAGGCTGGAGTACCCCAAGGCTCCGTCTTAGGTCCAACACTCAACCTCATCTATACAACAGACCTACAAACCTCAGAAGTACTTTCTACCACCTTCGCTGATGACACGGCTACAATAATAAAAACTTATTTGGCACTAATCACATTTAGTCTAGATCAATAATTTCGTTACACCATGTTATTTCAGGTCCAATTTGTAGATTGATAGACGTGACCGATCCGATATACTGCACTGCTCTGGAGACCGCTGCGGGTGGAAGGGTTCGTAACTTACTTATTTACTTCTTAGCCTGTCATGTTTCCCACTGTTGGGCAAAGGCCTCCCTTTTCTCCTTCCAAACCTCTCTATCTTGTGGGATATCTGGCCATGTTTGCTCAGCATACAAGATCAGATCAAACTATATTAATTTAAATTGTTTTTTAAAGGTTTCTGTTTTTTTATAACAACTTATGATATCGATAACCGATACCCTATTAGATAGCCACGATTGCACCACATAAGAGTGCAATAAAGTGGATACATGAGTTGGTTCCAGCTGTATAACGTGGTGGTGGATACTGAGGTGACCAGTAAGCTGCTGGTGCAGCGCGGACAGCTGCAGACACGCACCACCATCATCCCGCTCAACAAGATCAGCGGACAGGTCTGCGACAGAAACACTTTACGATACGCGCAGCAGATTGTGAGTACCAAGTCAAAATATCCTTACCCTAACCTTCCCAACATTTAAAAAATACTAATACTAAAAAAAAACCTCTTAGGACTTCGTCTTCCCTTTAACATAAAACTTAAACGGCTAACGGCGGCGGTTATCATGAGTAAAATCATGTGCTTAAGTATCGGTCATTTAAATCAGTCAGTCATTGTCATTGTCACATTGTCACGTGGAGACCAACCGTGGATTGGATTTGTTTGCTGATGAATGGAAGACGATACTGTTAGAATGTTTGTGGTTCTGCGAGAAGACCGAGTAAAAGGATTACTTAATTTAGTATAAATGGCTTAAGCTGTACTAAATGTAATAATAAATAAATAAATAAATAAATTGTCGGTGTAAAAGTGGTGCTGTTCCTCAAACAATGGGGCACTTAATATCGTGTCCTGCGTGTTCTGTTGACCGTTTACTACAGGACCTGATGGACGCTACCGAAAGCGCCAAACTAGTCGCTCATTTTACATCACACAATTTAGATTGCCATCGAGAAGCTAATAACAAGAAGTCGGTCATTGTGACTAAAATGTTGGTTTAACTTGTGTCAGTTTAGTTCAGTCAGCGCGTTATACTAAGTTAGATTGTATTGTTTGTCTGCTTACCCCTAGGGCGGCGGGCCAGAGAACGTGCAGCTGGCGCTGGAGCTGGTGTCGTTCCCTGCGCACGTGCGCGCGGCCGTGGCGTGGGTGTTCGGCAACACGCTGGTGGGCAGTACGTCGGACGTGTGCAAGGCCGTGACGTTCCACCCGCAAGTGCGGCGGCGCTGCGTGACGCTGGACGGCGACGTGTTCGACCCGGCCGGCACGCTCTCCGGCGGCGCAAGAGCACAGGTATATTTATTTCCTAACTTTGCTTTACGTGACTTATTGTGTTTCTTCTGTGTGCTACATCTAAAGCGACACAAATAAAATTTTAACAAACAACAATATTGACTTGGCTTAATTATTCGGAAGTTCATGAAAACATTGATTTCAGGGAGGCTCGATACTTGTCCAGTTACAAGAGCTCAAGCAGCTGGAACAGGATTTGAAGACGGCTCAAACGCAGCTATCGCAGGCCACTGCCGAACTGCAGTCAATGCAACACGCCGAGGAGAAGTACGCCACTACACAGCAAAAGTAAGTCCTTTCGTACAAACATTTATATGTTCAACATATTATTAGGTAGTAGAAGGGTTGCTGTGGAATAAAACCAACGTTGGATGATAGGGGTTTAATCAGTAATATCAAACGATTTAACAGATTTTAGCAATAAAAGTTGGACTAAGGTTAAAACTATTCGTGGTCTTTGGGATGGACTGCGGGGGTATCCTATTCCTTAACCTCCGCTCAGGTGAAACTTGTTGACAACAGTGGTGACTGCGACTATTCCTTCCGAGGTTCGGTGTTATATAGTCGGTCGTGCTTGTATGTAGTTGTAACCTTCGTTGATGTCACGTACACTTCACACGTTGTATGGTAGATGGCGCTAGTGGTCTGTAGATACTGTTGCTGTCATCGTCTTATCGATGATTATTTTATTTTATTTATTTATTTATCCATTAATAGTACATTTACATTACAACAAGTTGGTGCAAACATAAACTCATTAGAGTTTTACCATTTGACCGATTGATCTTGATGTGTTGCGATCTACTCGTGTGGCGTAAGGTTGTGCACACATTTCGGTAGATAGAGTAAGGCGTCGTGTTATAGTTTTTTGATTACAAAACATATTCTGCCATCAAACCTAGGTCCCATATTTATGAGAACACAACCTTGTTTCAAGAAACATGTTTATTGTGTTGCAGGTTTTATGCTCATTCGGTTTGACTGTAAAACATGTTTCCAGCAAGAAAAAATGATATCCTTGCAACAATGTTACGCTAGTTTAGTTTACCATGAATACAGTCATATACATATGTCAGATTTTTTGTTATTTTTTTAATTAATGCCTATACTTAAACAGAAACAATTCTGTGAAAAGAATGAAATAGTTGAAAACGCGTCGTTCTGACACTTGAGTTTTGTCTGGCAGGTTTGAGATGATGTCTCACGAACTGAATACGGTGAAGGCGCGGCTGGCGATAACATCACACGCGCAGACATACGCCGAGATCGAGAACTTGAAGGCACAAGTACGTTGTAGTAAAAACTGGGCATTTATTTACAATATTTACAAACTACAATTTACAGAACTTCAATTATAATAAAATATATACAATTAGCATCAAAAAGGGAAGAATTACAAGCGTCAAAAAAGTCGCCCTCATCACTGTCAATAGGAAAAGTACCCAGAAGGCTGGCAGCATTCCCACGATGGATGGCAACGCTGATTCTTTGCCCAAAAAAAAAATAGGACAGCTCTCTGGTCACGTGAAGAGTCGACCAACCGTTTGACAATTTCCTGAAATATTAAGTGGGCGCTCAGACCCCATGACCCCAGTGTTTCAACCCCAAATGGCTCAAAAACACATAACTGCCAATTAAGTTATTGTCTTTGCGCCGTTTGAGGTTTTCAGCACCTGCGGCAGCCGCCCCAGCACGGCTTACCGTGCTACGAAGATAGGATGGCGCAAGGGTGTCGACACAAGTTACATCCTACATCAAAAGGCAACTACCCAACTTCCATGGCACTATGGTCATACCATCTGGTCTCTTTCCAGCGACGCGTGCCAGCCCATTGGGTTCTAAAACATCTGGCACACCGGTGCTGGCCAGAGCACGTCGGTTAAGATCATTAATGCTAAAATGAGATGGTTATTTCACTAAAATCACTCCGATCCAAAGATATTAAATTCCTTGTGTTAAAATCAACAATATTTAATTATGATCTAGGTAGAGCAGCTGACTGCAGCGGTAGAGCAAGACAAACTAACGCAACAACAAACTGCCGCTACGGCGAGGGAGTTGGAGGATAAAGTGCGAGACATCAAGGGACACAGGGACAGGTTAGTGTTACCATCGTCATCTTCCTGCCCATTTTTTTTTTTGAATTGTGGGAAATCATCAAATGACTCCTCCCGCTCTGGGCAGAGCGGTAGGGAGTGTCAAACTTCTTCTGACTAAAAACCATCCGTATTTTTTTTAGTCCTTTGTGTCGAGGCCCCGGGATACCGCGAAAGAGATATCTTTCGAACAACCTGCAGCCCCGACGGGCATTTTCCTGCCCTTGACCCATGTTACTCGGGGTCGACGCAACACGTTATTTTCGTTCATTCTCCTCTCAACCGTCACGCTAACATTTACATTTTCATTTTTATATTAATCATTCTTTTAGTCACATGCGATTCGTCCCTCCTCATCACATGGCCATACCATGACAGTCGATTCCCTTTTAACTTTTCTGTAACTGGCGCAACTTTTAAACTCATAAACTCAATTCATACTTTATCCATTCTTGTGACACCTTACATTCTCACACCTCAACATGCTCATCTCCACTACATGCAATCTTTTTTCATCTACCTTTTTTTACAGCCCAGTATTCTAATGATTATACGGACTTGTAAATTTCCCATTTAACTTGAATGTCATCCAGTCCGTTGGTCGCAAGCTATTCCAGTGAGTCACTGGCAGTGACCTGTCACCATTTCATCCATCTTGACATGATCCGGTGTGTTACGTATCGACCTACTTTACCATGCCCTTAGACAAGCGACATGAGATACTGGAAATCGGAATAGATCTATGGGCGTTCCGGCAAGAGTTTCTGTTTTGGTCTTACAACAACAACATTCTCCAGTCTTTGCTGCCACACCGCCAATCTGCTCGGGACCTAGCCCACTTTCGGCAACCAACAATATTTTGTTTGTAATTATTCCAGTTAGTAATTAGATCTAAAAAAGGCATTTGACATCGTTTCTGTCAACATGCTTCTATACAGACTTGAAATAATCGACATAAGAGGTACGGCTCTCTTTCTTTGTGGTAGTTATCTATCTTACCGGAAACAGCAGGTTAGGTTTGGAAAATAACTAGTAATGAAAAAACAGTATGTTTTGGAGTACTACAGGGAAGTGTCCTCGCCCCAACGCTGTTCCTGATTTATATAAATGACTTACGTAATATCAGGAATAGTAGCGGATGAGTTTTTTTCATATGCAGATGAAACAGTAGCAGTCTTCGCCGGTGACTCTTGGGCTACCGTACGTGTTGATGCGGAACGGGGATTAGCGGTAATAGTTGGGTAGCGAATTTCATCTGCTTTTCTCCAAATCAAACTGAAGCATCCTTATAACTTACTGGCGCTGCCTCAATTTGTCATCATCATCATCATCTCAGCCAAAAGACGTCCACTGCTGGACTTAGGCCTTCCCCTGAAGGGGGGGGGGGATTTGCCATAATCGCCACGCTTGGCAGGCGGGTTGGCGATCGCAGTATGGTTGTTACGAAGGCACACAGAACGCTGCTGCCCATTCTCTGGTAAGTCCCTTAGTCGCCTCTTACGACACCCACGGGAAGATATGGGATGGTGCTATTTTTTACGTCCGACACCATACGGAACTCCGACACCATACGGAACCTCCGTGTTGTATGAGAAACAACAAATCTTTCAATTTTTGTGTTTTTATTATATTATGATCACGCTAACGCATTATGAATTCCCTGACCTGTTCTGTGCTGTAGTGTTATAAAATAAAAAATAAATTATTGTGACCAGATTTATGAATGTTGATGAGTCTTGGGGTCGTTCCTATGACTGCATTTTCTGCATTAATACATACCTAGAAGAATTTTTATTCTATTACTATCAAAATAATTCGATTTATTGAATATTGTTAACTTTCTCACTTGTTACCAGAGAGTTCAAAAAAGCTGAAGAAGCGGTGAATAAAGCTAAGAAAAATGCGGAACTGCACGGCAGCTCGTGGGAGCAGCGGAAGCAGGAACTGGAGGCGTTGAAGCTAGAGGTTTCTGAACTAGAAACCACCGTGAACACCAGCAAGCAGCAGCTGGCCGAGACCAGGGCGGCTGCGGAACTGCTGCGGGAGACCCAGGAACAAGCCAAGCTGGAGCATGCCGCCGCTAGCGTACGTAGCTACACATTTCTCTAAATGGACCAATAGGGGCCCAGTGACCCCACAGTCAGGGGTAGTCGCGGGCGCGCTTCTTTGAGTAGGTACCTAATTTATTTCTTCACCATTTTTGAGACGGTGAAGGAAAACAGTGTGAGGCCGCATGCGTTAAATGTAGAAAATTCGTAGACATGTGAAATATTTCAAATAACGTGAGTTGGTAGATCTTATATGTCTTCAAATTCGTGTGCCCACATTGTTGATTTTATAGCCCACTCACAGAGAGGACACCTGTGACCTATCTTTGGGAACCAATATATGCAATAAACCAATCTTTTTATTTTTTAGGAAGCCGTAAAAGAGATGCAGACCCGCATCAGACACCAGAAGGCGGAGATAGCGTCGCGCAACAGGGAGATATCGCAAATCGTGCAGAAGCAGGAACTGCTGCGCCAGAGCTCCGCCGACCTCGAGCTGCAGATCAAGGAGCTCGACTACATCAACAATGCACAGCAGACCGAGGCCAACGAGCTGCAGGCCAAGGTACGCACACATTGTCAGTTGCCTGCGACACCACACTAGTAGGCAGTTCACTTCGTCCTGTGAAGAGTTTGTCTAAGCACCTGTTGAGAATATTGCATCATCGTCCGTGATACTGAGCGATTGCTACATTCATTCTCGCCAATTCAAATGTATTCGACTGTTCTTTTCCTTTTGTATAATCTTATAATGCAGGCCACTATTATCAAATTTTTAGTCCCACTGTCGTGCGACCTGAAGGATATTGCTCATTGTAATTTCACCAGATCATAAAAATGGAAAAGGAGAACCCGTGGATCGCCGCAGACCGCCAGTACTTCGGCGGTGCGGGTGGTGTTTATGACTTTACGGAGGCCAACGTGGCCGGAGCCAGGCTCACACAGCTCAAGGAGAGGAAGGACAGACTGATGCGAGGTCTCAACGCTCGGGCACACATGCTGTTGGGCAAGGAGGAGGAACAGGTATGGATACTACGTGGCGGAAGCCAGGCTGGCCCAGACAAAAACGGTAAGGTTAACCTTACTAATTTGCTGGCCAGATGTAGAAAGGTTAAGGATATCTTTTACTCATGTTACAGTAAGTATGTATGGGTCATAGCAGGTGACGTCCGTCCTCTTGTTTCTGCCTACTTCAAACAGAAAGAGATGAGTGTATGCGAACGATTGTTATAGTACCAAGAAGTGCAGCGCAAGAAGCAGATAGTGGAAGCGGACCGCGCCAAGCTGGTGACAGTGATTGCTGAGCTGGATGAGAAGAAGAAGAGGACACTCATCACGGCGTGCGAGCAAGTGAACCGCGACTTCGGCTCCATCTTCTCCACTCTGCTGCCCGGAGCTCAGGCCAAGCTGCTGCCGCCCGACGGGCTCACGGTGCTGGACGGACTTGAGGTAACGCACCTGTTGTGTGATGGTGCCATCTAGTTGACTGCATTCGATGGCTTTCTAGAATGGTTTCGTTTTTGGAATTTGCAGGTCAGTGTCAGGTTTTATATTGATTAAAATATGATTTGCGCACGTAATGCGTATGTATTTATAGAGATATAATCATTAAAATCATGAAAACAATCCTCTTGAGTTGATTTAATTCCATTAAGTGACTATTTGATGAAAAAGGCATTCAAGGGAGTAATATAAATTGAGAGATTTTATTCATTATTATTCTCTAAAGTCACATTTGTTACAGTCGCGAATCCTATTTTATTCAAACTGACACTGACCAAACCACCAAACGTAAGAAAATTCGAATTTCGCAGGCTACCTTGTCAGTTGTCGCATCAACCTTAACTGGCTAGCAACTTTGGCCGAAAAACTGTGAGCACAAAGCGGCCATGTCAGAACACCATTGATGACGTTATAGGGTATAGCTGTTGGTGGGCCTAGCTTTAAGGTCATCGCGCTTTTGATATAACTGCGACCTTCTTCTTTCTTCAAAGGCGTTGACGTATATTCTACACACAAATGATAGTTCGATAAAAACACCGAACATGATCAAACGTTCCTGCCGATCGGCACGAGTCGAAAGAAAACCAAATATTGCAGGGTTTGTTGTTAAAGAGACACTTCGGTGTCTCAAACTCTCAAGTATGTAGAAAAACCCATGAGATTAGTAAGTTTAATGGTAATCTACAGATCATATTTTTAATTAACAATATCCATATCCAACCGTGAAAATGTTTCCTGACTTTAAAAAAATATGATTCTAATTAGTCTGTCTGTGAGATTATTGAAAAATATTGGATACGAGTTTTTTTGTTTTATCATTTAATTAAAATTGACGAAAATAAAACGTATCAAAGATCGTGAATTGGGGCTTGTGATTGTGACGTCAGATTCTGGTTAAAAATGTACCAAACTGACGTCATACGACTTCGAAGCACTGTATCGTCTTCATTTTTAGTTTACGTGAAAAAAGAAAAAATATGTGTCCCAATATTTTTTGGAAATCTATCTGACGGACTATTTAGATTGTTTTAGTCAACTACCCTGTTAAATAAATCAGCCCGCCAGTAACATGTAAATAGTGGACTAAGAAACATGATTATCAGGGACGGTTTAACAATATTTGAACTTTTCATAAAAGTAGGAAGAAGTGTTATGAACTTACGCTGCCGTGCTAAGCGTAAAAGCGGTATCTTGAAAAAAGTCAGTTTCGAGAAAATTTTATTTTTTTAAATATAGTTTGATACACACATTACGGATTGATCTGTTTTGCTTATTAGGTTAATATTTTGAAACAGATACTGCTATTTGACTTAGTTTATTAGATGCGTATTTATGTAAGGTGATGACATTCAAAACAATTTTATATATTTTTTCAAAATACCGTTTTTGAGCTTAGACTACAGGAAGACCAAAGAAACGATGGATGGACTGTGTGGATGATGATAATTGACAAGAAAGAAGGTGACGAGCTGCGGGTTGTTCGCAAGAGATACCGCGGCCTCGACATGAAGGGCTGGGAAGGTGCTTGGTTGAACATGGGTGGTTTTTAGTCAGTAGAAGTCTGACACTCCCTTTCGCTCTGCCCAAGAGCGGGAGGGGTTATTTGATAAGAAATAAATTGGGATAAGGGCAGGGGAACGATGAAGATGACCGTTTTAGAGCTTAGCACGGTAGTATGTACGGTGTCACGTAATCCCCAGGTGAAGGTTGGGTTCAACGACACCTGGAAGGAGTCGCTGGGCGAGCTGTCGGGCGGGCAGCGCTCGCTGGTGGCGCTGTCGCTGGTGCTGGCCATGTTGCTGTTCAAGCCGGCGCCGCTCTACATCCTGGACGAGGTGGACGCGGCGCTGGACCTCAGCCACACGCAGAACATCGGACAGATGCTCAAGGAACACTTCAAACATTCACAGGTAACGTGATATGTAGTACAAGTTCGCACTTCGGCTTTTTATGAAGTATTGCCAAAATTTCAAAAAAAAAAAATGTTTCATTAGTGATTTATACCAAAGTTTTAGGCATTTTAAACTTTTAACTTGTGACCCGGTGGTCGTGGGTTCGATTCCCACGTGAAGCATACTTTGTAAAGTTGTCTCCAGTTTGGTTAGGACATTGCAGGCATGAATCACATGATTGTCTGATAAAAAGATGATTCCGTGCTTCGGAAGGCACGTATAAGCCGGTGGTCCCGGCCGTCAAATGGCGGTCGTCAAACCATGTCAGAAGGCCCTTGCGGCGGTTTATAAACTAAACACACTAGGGTGTGTGGGGTCGCTAGACCCTACTGTCCACACGATAAGAAGAAGATTAAAAAAACTACCTAACCTTATTCATTTTTATTCATTTCAGCTTTTTTTATTTATTCATCCATCTTCTTTATTCCGATTTATACAGGGTGTAAATCAACCCATCACACAGCCGTCAACCAAGCATTCTGTACATCAAACTAAGTACCCCTACGCAAAAAAAATTGCTGGGAAACGACTTTTTTTTTGTCAAAAATCACATTTTACGGTAAAACTCAATGTAGCACTGTTAAAACATGGTCCTAGTAGATGCTTTGATTGATTTAAGTAAAGTTGTAACCTGAAAAACTAGTATTTACAAAAACAGCTATAAAAAATTTGGAACTTTGACCCCCAATATAAATATAGTATATAATATAACTAGGAGGTTCCCAGGTATGGTTTGGAACAAAAAAAATATTGCAGTGGTGGGGAGAACAAGTGCCCTTCGTTTGCGTTAAGAGAACTTTTACACCCTATATAGTACGACAGGTCTAATTTCAGATTTTTTATACCGTTGACCGTCGTCCGTACCGTTGATATTTGAACTCCATATTTTTGTTACAGTTTATAATCGTGTCTCTAAAAGACGGGATGTTCAACAACGCGAACGTGTTGTTCCGGACACGGTTCGAGGACGGCATGTCAGCGGTACAACGAACCGTCAACTCACGCCGGTAAATCGCACGGTACTACAACACTTACGATACACATAATATAGAGAACTTAAAGTGGCTATCTATTCAAATTATGTATCATCATCATCAGCCTATAATGTTCCCACTGCAGGGACTCAGACCTCTCTATGAGAGGGATGGGCTATAATCCACCACGCGGGCCCAGTGCGGGTTGGTAGATGTCACATGTTAACTATGTATATATTTAAATGTATGGCTGCTTAGAAACGTGCCATATGTACTGCTTAGTTTTATACTCCTGATTAGTTTCAATAAATCACGTGAATAAATAACTTAAATCTTATTGTATTTCTGTAAATTGGTATTAAAAACAGTAGCACATCACATCGGGTTATGCTTTAAAACAATAAATTGCTTTGTACAGATGTAATGGCATGTATTCATCATCATCATCATTTCAGCCAAAAGACGTCCACTGCTGGACTTAGGCCTCCCCCAGAAGGAGGGGGGGGATTTGCCATAATCGCCACGCTTGGCAGACGGGTTGGCGATCGCAGTATGGTTGTTACGAAGGCACAGAGAACGCTGCTGCCCATTCTCTGGTAAGTCCCTTAGTCGCCTCTTACGACACCCACGGGAAGATATGGGATGGTGCTATTCTTTACGTCCGACACCATACGGAACGGCATGTATTAGGAAGATATTATTCATAAACCTAGAAATCTCCTTTGAATAATAAATAATTTAGTCCGTAATTTAAATCTAAGCTGATCTCACACACGTGTTCAGTTACATGTGTATACTACGAGTGCTTTTGTGTTACAAAGACAAAACTTAGTACAATAATATAAGACGATTTTCTAATATAAAAAGTCATTTAATACCGAAAGGGATAGTAAAGATGCTCGCTCTGACAGTACTGTTGTATTTATAGGACTAGAATTTATGCAAAATAGATGTGTAATTTTTTTTGTGTACAAGTATAATAATAATTCTGTCAGTCTATCTAATAGCTTTTAAAAGCATAGGCATTAAAAACACCAATCACCTGTTTATTCATTATTTAAATGAAGTTTATCTGTCACTTCTGGCAGCGGGTACTTGTTCTTCATGTCTTACTGTTAATAGTTTAGAAATATATTCACTAGCCTTTTTTGTGTCGCTTACCTATGGGGTGAAGAGGTTTGTGTGTGGAAGGAAACTTATCTGGCTGCACGGAATAGGGTAGTTGACAAAAAAAACTAATTAGTCCGTCAGATAGATTTCCAAAAAATATTGGACTCATATTTTTTCTTTTTTAACGTAAACAAAAAATGAAGACGATGCAGTGCTTCGAAAAGTCGTGTGACGTGAAAAGCCCCCACTCATGGTCTTTGACACGTTTTATTTTCGTAATTTTTTATTAATTTGATAAAACAAAAAAACACGTATCCAATATTTTTCGTTAATCTAAAAGACGGACTAAACAGAATCATTTTTTTTTAGTCAGGAAACATCCCTGTAGCACACACACATTGACACGTGCAGGTGTATTAAGCGATAGAAAGGGGCGATTCCGTGTTGCTAGATGATATTCAGCCCTTCGAAGCGCAAAAAGGTTTACGTTTAGTGCGACGCGTTCATTCCCCTCAATGGCTCATATCTATGGATCATTGTTGCCTGAAATAAAGTGATGTTGATGTTGTTTGTTGTTGTTGTTAATACCTCTCAAACTGAAAAAATGTTGAGACTCAAAAGTAACTATGGATTGTTAATAGTTTGTAAAGACCCTGACCATGTTATTAGGGTGCAGTCGTCTGTTTTTCTGGACGTGCTCTGTTTAAATATAAATCCAAACATTGTCATGCGATAAATTTGCATTGCTAACAATTTTTTTATATTCCGATGCATTTTTCCGTAAGATTTTTTGTCTAGTGTAGTGTGCATACTAGATGCCAGCCAATACTGATGTTCTTGTACTATACTTTATATTTTTCCTTGAGTTAATTAGCTGTATTTGTGTGTAACTCTAGAATAATTAAATTTTCTTAGTTCTAAATGATTTCTTTCATTTTAAAATCCATCCACCCCACTCAGTAGGTAACTATGTACATGCGTGCATATTCCTGCGCATGTGATCGAATGTTAGACTGTCTCGTTGGTCTAGTGGTCGCAAGCGCGACTGCTGAGCATGAGGTCTTGGGTTCGATTCCCGGGTCGGGCAAAGTGTTATTGGGTTTTTCCATCAGGAATTTATCAGTAACAGCTACGGAGTCTGGATTTGTGCCCGGTTGATGGCAATAGGCTCGCCCCTATCGCCGACTTAAACATAACTGGCGAAATGTGGGTGTAATATTAGGTACACCTCTGCCTAACCCTTCGGGGATTACAGGCGTGATGTTATGTTATGTGATCGAATGTTTCATGCTCATTACCAAGTAGACATAAGGTTCATTTTCTTAAGAGACGCTATGGCCCTAAGAGCCTTCGTGAAAATCATTCGAATATTATGCCAAATACGAGACTACGAGATTCCCAAAATCGGTAACCCCATCTCAGTTAACTCACGTAGAATACCTGGGAATCTACAATACATGGTACAGTTTGCGTGACAAGTTTCAGTTATAAAGCTGCAGCCGACTATTACTCTGGTATCGCACTGCAGCATTCTAGTTTCAAGAAGCAGACCAACACATGACAGAAAAAAACATGCGCGTATGTCGAACTGGGCAAAATTGCATACGGACAACGTGGCCACGGACACCGCTACTGCGCTGAGAATGATTGCTGATTTGGAGAAGATTCATCTCAGATCAAGAAATTGAAGAAATGAAGGGGCAGCGGCTGCCATCCCCTTCGCATTTCTCTGAGACATTAAAGGCCTTCCAGGATAACGTATCTGGGATAGACCACGCTAAGCATTCTGCTGATGAGGAGACACGACGACTCACTAGGTGTCATCCGGCTGGAAGGACCACTTTTATGTAAGTTGAAGAATTTAAATATTTTTTCGTTAACATTTTGTTGACGGCACGGTTAGCGCAGTGGCTCAAGCAATGGACTACTGCGCTGCGTGTCGCGGGTTCGATCCCCGCACGGAACAAATATTTGTATGACCTACAGGTAGTTGTTCCAGGTCTGGGTATATGTGTATGTGAGTTTAAATGTTTGTGAGCGCACCCACGACACAGGAGAAATTCCTAGTGTGGGGGGCAACGTCTTTAAAAAAAAAAAAAAATAATAATATTGTTTCTTTTTCGGTTTTCCGATACTCGACCTTACGTCGGTTTTTGAATAGATATCCCATCCTGCATCCCGCAGGAAAAAAGATATCTATTTCCCCCTATCTCCTTCTTTGTGTGCGGATTGTACTTTGTGTGGTTGATGGAAGACTTTGTGTATTTGGTGTGTGTGAGGTACTGACGGATGATTGCAGAGAGTCTACTGTGTGTGATGATTGTTGTGTGTCTGGTGTGGTCTGTCGTGTGCGAGGTGTACTACTGGCAAACTCAGTGTCTCCCAATACCTTACTGAGTATGGTGGTTGTGTGTATGGATGCTTGTTTTTTGCTTGTTTGTTGTTGTTGGTTTGTTGTTTGTGGATGTCGTCTTTTGGATGATATTTTGTTATTATATACCATAAGTGGTTTCGTAGGTAGATTATAATAATAATAATAATGTTTATTTGGAACAACTTAGGTGCACAGGTTACATAGAAAAAACGAAGATAGCTACATAAGTAAGATACTGTGGTGCAGCTATCAACGCCCAAATTCAAAAACAAAATAATAAACAGACATTGTTCCAGTTTAACCTAAAATAAGTTAATTTATGCAGCAAAAACAAAGTGAATCAAAATAATATAAAAAGAGAAACAATAAAAATTATAATAATTTATACACTATGTGGTTATGTATTGTATAAATGTGGAGTGGAGGTGGGGATGGGGTGTGTTATGGTGTGTATGTGTGTGTCAACCGCTTTTACGACACCATAAGTTGCTCGGTTTCTTCATAGATTAAGTCTATGATATTCCGGTTGATCCAACAAAACCCAAAGATTTTAAGCTCGCTTCGCTCGCTATTGCGCTATATATTTCAGAGATCGGAAGCCGAATGGCAAAAAAAGAAAACCATTTTTTCGTCATGTCTGGCTGTCTGTCCGTCACATTATAAATAAATAAAAAACATTTTTATTTCAGACCTAAGTAGTCCATACGTAGTTAGTGGTTATTAACATACTGTGCTTACATGCTGTGTTAGTGTTGTTAGTACTTAATTCTATTTAACAAAAACCTATACCTAATTTTACCCAGTGCCTTTGGATGGGGCGGTCCACTCTATCAACAATCATTTTCAGGATGCTGTTCCGAGTGCTACGCAAACGTTGCAGTAGGGAAGCCGCTTTCTTACGCATGATGGCGTGAAAGCCATCCGTACGTGCTTCAGCAAACATTCCCGACGCACTGCAACGTCGCGGCAACCGACAGCATCCTGAAGGCTTTGTTGTATTGCACGCGCAGGACGTTGTAGGCTCGGCTCGTATATGACACTGACACCCATAGGCCGCTCGAAACTAAACGAAACCATTCCGAAACTATTAAGCAGAAACTATTAGTAGAAACTTGGTAGACCAGGTGGATGCCACCATTTCTTCTCAAAGTCAATCGTTTAAAAGATAGACACTTCCAAAGTGGTAAAATGTGTGCCCCCCTCCCCCTTTCTAAATTTTAAATTAAGAGTGAAAATAAATTGTATATGCTGTAGATCGCAACAAAAACTTTCAACTAAAATTAGTTTCAACAAGATAACGTTAGCAGTTTTTGAGATATAGTACCTACATTAAAAAAAAATCGCAAATATAACTTTGTCATCCGTACAAACACTATGAATAACAAACTTATCACAAAATGTGTATTTTTGTTTCCGCTATAACAACAAATAATACAAGGGGGCTTGCTTACTACGATGGCACGGAATGATGATGATGATGGCATGTGCTAGTCTGACTCGCACTTTGCCGGTTTTTAAGTGCTTTATAAGTTGACGGAGTTACTTTTATTGTGATCTCTATACAGGGTGTAAACGAACCCTTCACGCATACGACAACCAAGCATTCTGTACATCAAACCAAGTACCCCTACGCAAAAATTTTTGCTGGGAAATGACTTTTTTTTTTGGGGTCAAAAATCACATTTTACGGTAAAACTCAAAGTAGCACTCTTAAAACATTGTGCTAGTGGATGGTTTGAATAGTAAACAGGTCATGGAGATAATTTAAGTAAAGTTAAAACCAGAAATACTAGTATTTACAAAAACAGCTGTTAAAAATTTGGAACTTTGACCCCCAATATGTCCGTAACTAGGAGGTTCCCAGGTATGGTCTAGAACAAAAAAAATATCGCAGTGGTGGGGAGAACAAATGCCCTTCGTTTGCGTTAAGGGTACTTTTACACCCTATATAAATAAACAAAAAGAACCTAATACCTGGGTCGGAAGCGCGATGCTTAAATTTTGAAGCTCTCTTCTCTCGCTCTTGCATTCTGTTAGTAACTTAGTACCTAGATAGCGCGGATTCAGAGGAGGGTCTTTTTACTGTATCAGTTTTTTGACCTCACTGATTGAAAAAATAAATACATTGCACGATGGCAAACGACTAAGTTGTAAATGTAATCGTGTTTCGCTCGTTTTCGCTCTCTCTTGCGTTGTCTTTGTCTTGAAATTCTAACTCGGTGAAACCTCCCCCCCCATTTCCCCTGTAATCCGAGGGATCAACCTATCCGAAGCAGAAAGCAAATTTTTTTTATGGGCAATCATCAAATGACCCCTCCCGCTCTGGTCGAAGGGAGTGTCAGACTTCTAACTAACTAACTACTGACTAAAACCCATTCATGCTCCTTCTTGGCCCTTCTTTCGAACCGTCCCGCAGCCCCGGCTGGTGTCGGTCCTTGCCACCACTACCGAGATCTCTTTAAAATCCTGCTGGCTGGCTCCTGGAAATTTGACTAACCACTGGATGGACAAACTCTTCCTCAATTTATCCATTTAGTGGTTACGTACGCAAACAAGAAAAGCACACAAATATGAAAACGTTGCGGCTTGCGGGTAGGTACAATTAGTGGTCTCACTTCGTTACTATTGCATTTGTCGATGCTGTAATATTAGCAGAATGAATATCTGCACGTATCGGGAGATTTTGTGTAATAAGAGTGCTTTCAACTGCTTAGCCAGAAGGCATCAAGATAGCCCGAAGTGCAACTTCATACCTTAATTCCCCATTCAATTTTCAAACTGGAAATTAAACAAATTTGGAGAAATAAAAAAACTACTTTAATATGTTCATTTAAAAATTAGTTGATCGTGAATATGCGATACACACACAGATTGTAAGGGACATTGCAGTGGCGGCGCTAGCAAAAAATGTGAAATGGTGACGACGTCTTTTACGCACCACCACGCACAATGCACATCAAGCTACCCGATACTGACAAATTCTCGCAATCAAACTTGAACCTTACCTGAAAAAAAATTACAGCTTGTAATAACTTGATGTACTGGCGCTTGTCTTCTGTTATGGCATAGGGTATTTCACCAAAAAAAATTAATTAGACCGTCTGTTAGATTATCGAAAAATATTGGTTCCTTTTTTTTGTGTTTTATCAAATGAATAAAAATTCAATGTCACGTAAAAAAAGTACTAACCTTGTGACGTCACACGAGTTAACACAACTTTTCGAAGCACTGTATCGTCTTCATCTTTTGTTTACGTGAAAAAGGAAAAAAATAAATGTCCATTATTTTTTGAAAATCTATCTGACGGACTAATTAGATTTTATTGGTGAAATACCTACCCTATTGACTGAAAAATTGTTTCTCGCAACGTGAACTTCTGACGCAAACTTTTTTCTATTTTAGACCCATATGCATACAAATCTTTCGTCGAAAAAGAATGTCAGCTGTAACTGCTTGCTACAGGTTGTTCGAAAGAGATACCGCGGCCTCGAACACAAAGGGCTAAGAAGGAACATGGCTGGTTTTAGTCAGTAGAAGTCTGACACTCCCTTCCGCTCCGCCCAGAGCGGGAAGAGTCATTTGATGATTTACTACCCCACAAAAAAAAAGCTGTAGCTGCTTCATTTATTTTGACTGTGTGTTTCGGTATTCTCAATTGTTTATTGCGTTTGGGTATTCGTAGTAACCACAGAGTACTTTTATTATGTGGTAACAGTTTGAACGTCGATGTGCCTTACCCTGTATACTTTTTAAATTCAAAGAACTTTGTGTTTATCGCTCGATACCCATATCGATTGACCGTGAATTCGATATAAGCTCACGCTTGAAAGACCGATGATCATTGGCTCGTTGATATGTGGACTTTCACTGGGTTTCCAGTGCCTAGGCTCCCTACGCTATGACCGTGACCATGCAGCGAAGAAAGCTAGTGGGTTAGGAAAGTAAACACCGTGTGACACATTCTAATCGCAAATAACTAGGAAAATAAGCCATTTCAGCTTTTTAAGATTAAGGTAAAAAATAATTATAGCTGAGTAGGTTCGGTGATTTGAGAGAACGCCAAAACCATTATTTAAAAAGTTTCAGAGAACGCCTAAACCAGAAACTTGACGAACATATTGATTTTTTTTTTGGAGTTCAGTATTTTACACAGTATTTTCTCTGGCTGAGGACGCCAGACTTTCCGGAATTAAATTTCATTATCGTACCTATATTACTTATCTGCCAAAGTTCAGAATCTGGTCCGCAAACATTGACTTATGTATAGTTTTTATATCAATGTCCGCAAACTATCTGTTTATCTATCGGTTTGAACGCACCGCACCGTTTAGCAAACTGTCGATCCGATTAATAGCCGAAAACAATTTTCCCATTTAGGTTACTTGGTTGATATCTATCCTTGATCCATTGTGACATTCCGTTGCGCTGTTGTTGCACCAAATTAACACCTGTTTCGAGCGTGACAATTAGTCTGTGCCGTTGCCCTTAATCTATTGCGAATGCTCCGCATTATGGCTGTTTCATGTCCGGAACAGTCACTCAGTAATTGAACGGGAGCTATTACAGCAAATCTATCACCCACTCGTGTCGACGTAACCGGCCACTCGGCTACTCCCAAATCTTTTGTTGACTTTCGTATAACATTAAGTTAATAAAAATGTTACGTATCCGGACACAGGAAGTACTTTATTTATTTGCCATTTCCAATTAAATGTAAACGAATAATAACAATTCAGCTTATTTTATTTGGCAGTATTGAGTGTTAAAATGATATAACGGGTGTCTGTACCTAACACGGAGTAAAATAGAGTGGCATTAGCAAAAAGACAATCGTGGTGCTGTTGCGCTTGCGCACGTTGCCATATAAGCATGCGGAGGGCGCCGCGCCGCTGCAGTGCCTCTCCCGCCGTCTCGACACGACGTCCGTTAACATGGGGAGAAAGGTAAATACAATAATTCAGACTAATTAATTGTACTTGATTCGTCTAATCAACCATGTCCTATTATTAACAATTTTATGATATTTTAATGTGTTTCCATTTGTTCGCAGGCAGTTTTAGCGGTCGTGTGCTGGCTGACAATAAACCAAGCCCTTTGTGATAAAGGGACGGTCACACATAGTGCATCAGTCAAAGACAACGAGAGTGCAGCGAGTGCCCCGCGTCTGTATCGTAACGTTCCTGTGGGAGTGTACGCCAGCGCTGCGCCCTACGCCTCCTACTCGTTCCAGTTGCCGCAGTTCATTGCTGCACCCAAAGTCGCGGCTTCGCAAGTCGCACCCGTGAAGCAGAAGCCAGCGAATCAAAATGTCAACACATACTTGATGGACTCCTACGGGAACAGATATTTCGAAGCTCCTCAGCAAGCTCCGTACAAGGCCGCATTTCCGCAGCAGTATGTGTCGCTTCAAACTAAACTACCAGAGCATTTGGCTCAGCCCCTTGTCGCTGCCTCGCCGAACTTCCAGTTCAAGCAGTCTGCCCCTCAGATGTTCTTCGGTGCGCCCTTCAGAGTGCCAGCTCTCCAAAGCCCGGCTCCGACGCCTCTCAACCAGTTTCCCAATTTCGGACACTTAGTGTACGCGCAGAATGTTCAAAGTTTGGCGCCTTCTTCAAATGCTCAGGGTTTCGGATTTAGAGCTCCGCAAGCCCAGCAACAATCAACAAATAACAAAGCCGTGTTCTCCAGTACACAGTCGCATGAGCAATACGGCAATATCAAAAATGAACCTAAATTCCAACGGCAGCAGGAGTTACCTCAAATAATTGTTGGGAAACCAAAGTTCCAAAATGGCCAAGAGTCATCTCCCGTGCCCCATGGTGGAGCGAAGTTTCAACGCATTCAGGAAATACCTCATGGTGCTCATGGTGAAGTGAAGTTCCAACGTCTTGAAGAAAAACCTAATTCTGAACATAGTGAATCGAAGTTCCAGCGAGTGCAAGAAAATTCTCACGCAGCTCATGACGGACCTAAGTCACATCGCAACCAAGAAAAACCATACGAAGGTCATGGAGGAGGGAACTACCAAAGGTTACAAGAAGCGCCTCAAGTCGTTCTTGTAGAACACTCTTATGAACAGTCTGGAGAACATCAAGGAGGAAACACCCATGGCACACATAACTCTAAAGCTCAACTGCAATCAGCTCCTTCCAAAGAGACAACCTTCACTTACGTAAACGATATCAATGGAAAGACATCTGTGGTGAAAGTGAAAAGTGAACCTCTCCCTCTATTAGATTTAACTCTTCTTGAACCTTTGACATTTGCCAACCCTCTCGTACCTCAAGTGCAACATTTCTTGCCTAGAATTAACCAGGCCACATACCAAAAATTGCCGCAAGCTGATATAGACGGTGCCAAAAATTATCAGAAAGAGTTTGTTGTTCAAAAGACAATGTCATATGATAGTGGAAATACAAGTGCTAGGCCACATAAGCAAGCACATAAAAAGAAAGAGAAAAAGCCGACACATTCGAATAAACATTCAAAGAAGAATGATGCTCCTAAGAAAACGACCGTAACCCACCACGAAACTTTTGATGATGTTCCGGAAATCGTATATGAAATTAATATGCCAGGACACAAGGAAACAATAAAAGAAAAAACAATAAGTTACAACAAGGAGACTCAGTCGGAACCAGTGCATTACAGCTATGGATCGAAAACTGAGAAGGAACCTGTTACTTACAGTTTTACGCGCAGTTCCAAAGAGCCGGTACAGATAAAGGAAGTTCATTACCATGGGAATGGTCAAGGTCCACAACACCTCGTATATAATTTTAAACCAGAAGAACAACATAGGGAAGAACATGTGCACAACAGCGCACCACATAGTGACTCCGAAAGTCATAAACACTCCTCTCATGATTCTGAAGACGGCGATCCAGGCTATCATCACAATTATAAAGAAAATCCTAAAGCACATTCTGGTGAGGAACATGATGAACCAGAACATAAAGAACAAGGCCACTATCACGGGCCCAGTCACGCACATCACGATGAGTCATCGCATGCTGATCCACCAAAATATTACTCCGCCCCGACTCAACAGCCAATACATTACGATTTCGAGCCCATAACAAAGGAATATGAAGAAGATATACGTCTGCTTGCCAATGCTCAAATAAAGATAGACCCAAGTCAGCACGTGCAACATGGGAACTCACAGGGACATGCAAACTCACAGGGACATGCAAACTCACAGGGACATGCAAATTCGCACGAACAACCACCCCAGCGGGACGAGGAGTCGCACCCTGAACACCGACACCATCACTCTTCTCCGCAGAAACATTCGCATCAGTCACAACCTCAACAATCTCATCACCATTATTCGCCTCCTCATTCTGAATCGCATGCACCACCAACTCATGTTCATGAAAAATCAAAACGTATTATCATTCACGATGAAGCTCCGGACGAAAGGCACATGCACCAAGAACAAATGAAAGAAGCAGTACTGGACCGGGAAGAAAACAATGAAGAAGATTTTGAAAAGGCGTACAAAAATGCCGCAGTTGGTTTTCCTGCCTATAGCAAAGAGGCTTTAGAAGCTGCTGAAAAAGACATCTTCGATCCCGAAAGTTACGGGGTTCCTCCGGATCACGTCGAATATAACATCGAACAAACCCCTTTTAATCAATATCAGGAAGAGGGTGACGAATTCCCTAAAGAAGCGCGCTCCAGCTATAAAGACTCGAGAGATAAAATGAAGGAAGACTACTACACCGATTATGCAATTAGCAAGCCAGAGAGTTTACTCGATCGCTATCAGAATAAACTAGGATATTACAAGTTATACAAACAACAAAAGCCTGACTATTATGTAGCTGCTGAAGGAGATGACGACAAGAAAAACCAGAAACCGAAATTCGCCAAGTACACTGCGGCGCCTACGTTTGATTTTCCCTCTCATAAGGAAGAAAAGGGAAAGTCATATTACGGCCACCACAAACCTAAGCAACAGTTATACGAGTACGATTACTCGAAAGGGGCGCCACGCGATAACTCGGCTTTCGCATCGCGACCCTACCAGAGGTACAGGAGTAAGACTAACTTCGTAGAACCCCAGTTCCAATACGGATTCGAACCGATATCCATACCAAAGCTACTCGATAGTGAGCTAGCCGCGATGGCAAGCAACCACAGACCCGAAAGTGAAAAGCCGGGCATGAGGAAGAAAGTTTACAAAGAAAACTGGTACATTAAGAAAACTAGCACAGCGGCTGGGGCGCCAGCTAGCTGATAATACTTAAGTATTTATTGTGTTGTTAATGTTAAGTTGTTATAATAGTAAATTAATAAATTGTTAAAATATTTGAACTTTGTTTTTTAACTGAGATTAAGGAGAGATTGAACCACAAAAAACTTCTGTAACAGCAACTTGCACTATTTCTTTATTGTTACGTAATTAAACTTTCGCTATCTACCAATATATTACGTGACGCCAGCTATTTTTTGCGACAATTGTTGTCAATCGATAAAAAAACTACATTGCTATAGACTATAAAATCAGTAACCGTGGAAAAAGCAAAAAGTTCTGAGTTCAATTTTGCATGCTAGCCGGATTCGGAGACTACTGACTGCAACGCTGAGGAAATGCATTGTTTCACTTGAAGTGCAATAGTTAAAACAGCTGCCATAGTTAAAATAGATCATCAGTCGGTGATAATCATATTAATTGATGACGATAAAAAGTATTCTTGAACCCTAGTTCCTTCCGTGTCCGGTTGTTACAGTGTGTATCGGCCTATTGATCCTGTGTTTATTTCCTTGATCGGAACCAACATTACAATGATCACGCGATACAACATGATAACAGAGCAGGCACGCGAGAATACTTTTTACCGCCAAGACCAGAGCGCAAGTGCAAGTGCAAGGCGCCGAGAAGCGCATGCGTGCGCATGTGCGAATTTACATCATCTGCATTTATTACAATTAATTAACTGCATGCTGCGGTCTTGTAATATTATAATGCGCAAATTTTCATAATTAAATATTTGAGATTAAATAGACGGAAAAATCTAATCATAGCTTAATTTTGATGATTGCAAACTACTTAATATTTTAGTCATTTTGTGTTATCTTTTTTTGACTAACGATCATTTTGAGACCCAACACGTCTGTGTGACTTTGGCTAGCTTATTTAATTTGACTTTTTTTAACTTTACCGAAAAAAGATTTATTATGAAATGTTTTTTTAGTAACCACTCGTAAAATCGTCTCGGTATAATTGCGTCGGTATTAGAGATTAAAATAAACACAATACGAACATCGTCGTTTCGTCAAAATATTTTCATTGAAAACTTAAATATTTCGAAAACTGAGCAAAAAAAAAAGAGATTCAAGTACCTTGAGTTATCTCTTGAGCAATATTCGATTATACGCTGACAGGTTGCAGACGTTTAGATGTGAAGAAATAGGCAAAAAGATTGCTTTGGCCACAGATAGTGACTCTACTACTAAAACTAATCAGTCTTTCAATAAATTTGTTTCATTATGCTAACTAATTGATTCGTAAATTGATTTATTTACGTTTTAATGATCTTGCATATTTTTTCTACATCTTGTGTCTACTTTATGGAAATAAGAGGTGGAAGGGACATCGACGCACAAACGGTTACTACGTATTTCAGTACAGTCATCATTCTGGACCACATACATTTTTCATCGGTTTAAAAAATAAGAACAGCTCTGTCCTCATTATCATCCTCATCATCATCATCATCCACGCCCTACTTCACCCACTGCGGGTACTATAGCCAACTAGCATACTTTACTAGAGCCAAGCTCCACGCTCTTGTGCTAGCTTTATCCGTTTCATGCTTCCTCACTCATTTCTCATGCTGTTTCCTACAAAAGTGAAATACATGTACGATCAAAATGTATGGAAAAGCAGTTTTTTTTAAATTACTTTGTATATTGCTGGCGTTATGGCATGATCTTACTTCAAGACTTGTAGATCTAAAGATTCATCATAACGAGTTTTTATTCTTGTTGACTTCTTCTAACCACGAGAAATCGAAACTGATATTTGCGGTGCAGAGTCACTGTTCCGGGTTATAAAAAAGGACATTAAAATGAAAACTAGGTAGGTATTTGTATTTTATTAATTCAATACTGATAGGTACTTAATATAAGCTATAACTTCACAAACCGCATGAGAATCATGACCTCAATCGAAGCTATGTGACTAGTAACATAACATAAATAAGTGATCATATAAATTCGAAACATTACTAATACTTTTTTACTTCTAGAGAGTCTATTTAAAATAAGATTAGATGAGAGTACAAAAAATAAATTATGATACAATTCTAAAAGACTAATTTGTCTATTGTAGTACACTGACACTTAGTAGCCCTACTTAGTTGCTATCTGACTTTCCTGTTCGTAGTCTCTGTGACCGCTTCCACCACATTCTTTCTCCTGAACAGTTTAATTGTCATGAGAACCGTAGCGGCTCCAAGACTCAAAGCCAACAAAGCTACAACTGTCACTCCAGTTGATAGTTGATTGTTTTGGTGATCAAATTTTGCACCGACCAAAGCCACGGGTCGTAGAATCTTGACGACCGGCTCGCAACCTGACTCCCTGACGTACTTCGCCCATGTCCTATTAGCGAATGTCAATTCCCTAGGCTTCGCAAAAGGCCTTCTACCTGGTACAGTTTTATTGACCATTGTAGTCATATTGCGGAGCTGCGTTTCATTGTAGTGACAGAACAGGTTCTTCTTCTTTTTATTTCCCTTAACCACGATGTCTTTCTCGGCACTCTTAGCTCCTACCAGGACATCCAAGTCTCCCTTAATCATGTTGGCCCAGTCCCACATCTCAGCGATCTTGCAGTCGCACACGAACGGGTTGTCGAGTAGGTTGAGTGAATGTAACTTCGGATTGTTGGTGAATACCTCAGGATCGATTGTAGTCAGATTATTGCTGCCGAGGTTTAGCTTCTCCAAGTGATGTAATCTTTCTAAGAAGGATAAACTTCCAATCTCACATCTCAGGCGATTTCCACCAAGATTGAGGTCAGTTATATTTTCAGTGTTCTTGAATGCGTCTACGTTCAGTGACGATATATTGCAGTTACTGAGATCGAGGATTGATACTTGAGATAATTGCTTCGGGAATATAGCGCCCGACGCCGGGATCACCAAGGGATTACCACCAAGTCGAATCTCTCGTAAATCCATGTATGTTAGGTTTTTGAAGAAAGCCAATCCGTGCAGAGGTCTTTTCAGTCCGCAGAATTCTAGTTCTATTGTAGTCAACTGCGTCAGATTTCCAAAAAGTCCTGCTTCCAGAGATAATAGATCATTGCCAGATAGTACTAGTCTCTTCATTGCTGTCATCTTGGCAAAAGTATCTGGTCCGATGTAGGAAAGATTGCTGTATCCCATGTTAAGGTATTCCAGCTTTTCTAGTGGTGCCAATAGTTTAGTGAAAACATTCTCAAGTGGATTGTGAGATATGTCTAGTTCTAGCAAATTATCGAAAACGTTGAAGTTATCTGGCAGGTCTTGCAGGCCGCAAGAACTCAAGAAAAGTCTTTCTAGTTTAGGTAGGGGATCTAATGCGGCTTGCAAGTCTGCTGCAACCAACGGATTTCCAGATAGATACAAAGTTTTCAATCTGGTCGCATTTGTAAATGTTTCACCAGATATCGGGCCCTGTATATTACAGTTGGACAAATCTAATAATTCCAAGTGAGTGACGCTGTTGCCCAACGTAGCTGCGACATCTAAGTCGCGTAATTCGTTGTTAGCTAAATTGAGTGTGACCAAATTGGTGCAATTTGAGAACGTATCCTCTGAGAGGGAAGTGAGACCAGATTTCCTCAAGTTCAAGTACTCTAGTCTGAGCAACTTCCCGAGGACCTCGGGCCAATCCGTGTTTTTCAATTGATTGCCGGATAACTCTAAATATTTGATGTTTATTGCAGAAGAGAATGTGTTTTCTGATATGGAAGTGAGCTTGCAATCGTTAAGTTTTAGCGTTTCCAGGCTAGTCAGCACGTCGAACATGCCAGCTTCCAATGATTTGAGAGGATTTCCTGAAAGATCTATTGTCGTCAGCGTTGTGATATTATCGAAGAACTGTGGATTGATAGTCGACAAGTTGCAAAAACTGATATCCAAGTATTGCAGTGTGGAGGAGGCCAGAAACGGTCCTTCAACGGTAGTCAACGGATTGTCTTGTAGCTCCACGTTCAGTAGTCCACGAGCGTCCCTGAAATAGACAAGACTTTGATTTGCTTGTTTGATAAAACTTACCCGCCGTACATTTATATTTTGTCAGAACAAAACTGCAACGGTAAGTTTAATTAAGGCTCTTCCCTTGAACCAAGAACAACCTTAAAGGGCACCGTTAAAATAAAACTGGACTGCCAATTAGCGATGCGTCACGTACGCACGCTCAGTCTTTTGCATGCAGTGCGACGAAGTTAGTAAACAAGTCTTCTATGAATCATGAGTGGGTATGGCACTACGACAATAAACTCAGAAAATATTGTACACAGTCGTATTGGACTCAATCTATTGGAGCCTGAAGGCGACGGGGTCTTTTGTCGAGCCCCGCTACTCGTAATGAGCGTAAGCATGTAAACGGCGATCTAGCTAATTCAATTTGCATTCGTTGTGTGACTATTATCCAATATTGGCATCAGAGCTGTCGGCAATTGGTCTCGCTTCTGGTACCATAACGAGTTTAAGAGCAATTTGAACAATTTTGTCATCAGCACGTATTGTGCTCCCTACGAATGTCAGAGTCGTCCCGCAAACAATGGTGGCCCGTGAGAGAATATCTGTGAGTGAAGTAAACAAATTAAGGCGTGCTATGCGTACCTATAGTACCTACCGATAGTGACTCATTTGTAGACCTGTAGTGTTAATTTCCGGTCTGATGCAAGTGTTTATGAAAAATATAGCGTACCTACCAATGTCGTTTCATTCATCAATCAACTCCGCAAACTAGTAACACTTTTGGATAGGTTGATTCATGTTTACCTACAATTTCTAATCCTGATCTTGGTATTAGCTGGCTAGTGGCTGCCACCGGCTTCTGGTTGGATAATATTTGTTAATCCACAAAGGAAACTGACCGTGAAGATGTAAAAACGACTGTAAATTATCATTCTTGTGTTTGCGATAGAAAGTTTACAAATTAGCAATCAATTCGGATACTTTGTCCTTTTTGCTTTGAAAGACGATGTTATTTCATAATAAAGAGTCAATGGCCGTTAGATCAACAAATGTTATTGTATTTTGTTTTAGAGGATTTGTATCGCAACAGTCAATTCTGTGATTTGATTACTAATTACAATGTCGGCGTTGTTCCAGTTCTATTTTACAAAAGAAAACAACATGGTTTAATGCGCATTTGACATGGTACTTACATAAAAGCTTCGGGGTCTACGTAGCTGATGTTATTCCCTGATAAATCGACGTCTATCAGATATTCTAATCCCTTGAAAGCCTCTTTATCTACCCTCGTCAGGCGGTTGTTGGCTATCTGCAGTCTTCTCATTTTGATATCTCCTGGAAAGGGTTTCAGACTTGTGATGTTATTGCCGTTCAGATCGAGAATGTAGACGCTGAGGCTCAACTCATCGTAGGGCACTTCGGTGAGGTTGCTCTCGGAGCAGTCGGTCACCCAGTTGATCCTGAAGTAGTGGCAGTCGCATTCGTCCGGACATTCCAGCTCGAAGCTGTCTCCATTGAAACCGTAAGTCAAGCCAGTCGTGATCAGGTAGAAAGCAAGTACCGTGATGTAAGCCATTTTGATAAAACGAATAACTTCAAATTGTAACTTGAGTAGCCATCATCTGAAACAGAAACGTCTTTGTGAGAAATTAACGGATGAGTATTGAGTTATCGTGGAGCAGCTGATTAATGATAATGAGTATCGCACGTCGCGCACACATGTGAATCAGTGTCCACGATGTGAAGCATCTGTGATTGATATATTCTTGCCTCATGAAACAAATTGTTATTGCTATCGTTCAGTAAACAAATACGGATTATGTCAGTCGATAATGATGCATGAGTCCAGCTGAAATGAGTTATTGTTAATCTGTCAGATATCACTCGATTGATAGATAGGTAATATTATTTAGGAGGAAAACGACGGTAATCGATTTTGCCCGTTCAAGTTTTGTAATTAATTTATTGTTGCTCGTGGCCGAGACTTTTCAAGACGATATTGAAATTAAAATAAAGATTGTGTAAGCCATAGCAAAGGACTGTCGCGTCGGGACAATAACAGCAGCTGTAATGGCCGGCATCCTGCCCGCGCCGGCACGACGCGCGGCTCGTTTCCCGCCAGAATTTTCCAGAAACGGCACAATGATGTTAGGTCACGAGTTTAGTCATGTATAATCTTCTTTTAAATTGATCGATGTCCCTGATGTATTACTTTCATTGTTACATAATGATGTGGATAAAAAAGTTAAATTGGTTTCATCGCACACTGAGCTTATTATACTTTCGACACCATATTAATAATATGTTCAAACTGGTATCTGCAGCTCGTTTGTCCGTTTCGTGAAATCAATTATTGATGAAAAGGACTGTCAATCCTATAGAGCGTCACATCATAAAGCAAAGGACTGAACTGAAAGTCACTTTTGGAGCCCTTATGGATTTTCAGTTTCTGAAAGAATTGCGTGAATTGCTTTTTGCCATTGAAAGAAAAATGCAGCATTTGAGGAATTCAGGATAAGTTAGTCTTCAACCAATGCTGCAATATTCTTCGAAATTTGTATTAGTGTAGGTTAATAATACTGTCTCGGCAACCGAATTTCACCAATGTTTAGGTCAGTAAACTATCAATTCTTATGATCTGAAATATATATTTTTCAACACACTTGCTCATAACGTGGCTATAATTTCACCGCAATTACGCACAGAACGACACCTGTAATCAAACTGACTTTTTGACTTTTTCATTGCCTTTATTCACAAGTGAGTTATGGGTTTTTTTTTTAATTTTATTGGTTGAGTTGCTTTGTTCTTAAAAAAATTCGATAAGTACTACAAAGATCGTGTTCAATAATACAAATAAATTATTGTACCTATTGCTTGCTGATTTCGTGCAACTTCGAATTAAAATAGATAATTTCAACTAGTATTTACGTTTTTAATAAATAAAACTTTTGTTTTCACTGTAATAAAAAAAACTTTGAATTCACCATTTTGTACCTACGTGGTAAAACGCTATCCGCGAAAAGCCAAAAAAAGAAACCTCATTCTTTTAGTCTAGCTATGGCCAATCGCCATTGTTAGATGCGCGCGCAGGAAAACTGATTAATTTAAATAGATAATTTCAACTTGTATATACGTTTTTAATAAATAAAACTATTGTTTTCTCTGTAATAAATAAAACTTTTGTTTTCTCTGTAATAAATAAAACTTTGAATTCCTCATTTTGTACGTGACTAAAACGCTATCCGCGAAAAGCCAAAAGAAAGAAACCTCTTTCTTTTAGTCTATGGCCGATCGCCGTTGTTAGATGCGCGCGCAGGAAAACTGATTAATTTTTCCCGCCATTGCGAAATTTTTATCACAACTCATTTTAACTCTTGAAAATGTCTTTTTGTATTATTTTCTTCACAAGTGTGTTATAAAACGTCGAATGATAGGTACACGTGTGTATTGATGATTACCGTCCTCGAGTCTCAATGGTGCCTCAGCGGTAATCACCAACATTATACACTTGTACCATAATGTACTATTTTCTAACTGCGACGTTTAAATTGAAAACATCGCAGGATGTTTAATTTAATAATTCCTTGAAGACTACTTTGTCTTCATAACTTGTAACGCGGTTAATTATGTTAAGTTAGCTTAATTATATTACTGGTAACTTAGCAACGAACATGCATACGATAGTCACGACTTAATCAAATGAGTCATGTAATAACAAGTGTAGGTACTGAAGAATTAAATTACTCAGTAAGTACGCAGATAATAGAGTAGATTAGGTACTTCTTTACCTGTAACTACCACTGGTAATTTAATAAAACTGCAGGTCAGTAAATCCATTTGCCTACGACAGAAAGATGTAGAAAATGCCTTGGCCTAGTTTAAAATAGTACGAAGTCGTAATTTTTTACTCGTTATTCATTCTGCTGAATTGAGCCCGGGAAGACTGGTCCCTTGTTTAATTTTACTATCAAAGCAATAATTACTTTCTGATAATAATTATTATCAGAGCTATAATTACTTTCTGATAATAATTATTACCAAAGCCCCATTCATGTATGGGCTTGCAGTAGCAAGTCTATCTAAGTAGGTAGGTACCTGCCTTCAAAAAACAATGGTTTTACAAAAGAAGTTTGAGTGCTTTGCAATACGGAGCTCCAATCGAAGAAAGAAGAGCTTTTCTAGCACCTTAGAAAGGTAAGACCAATTCCTTTCTTATCGATTCAGGGCGATAACTAGGCAGCAAGAGTGACAATATGCTACATCTCTTTAATAAAGTGCAATTTCGCCGTCATCAAATAGTTCTTCGCCCAGCTATACTAATTTTGGGAAGGACTAGTACGCAGAGCTGGGCAGAAAATGGTCCAAAAGAAGACGAACAATACTCGAGAAACTGGTCATGTCCCACGCCATCACTAAAATTGGGATAAGGGCCGGAGAATAACGATAATATTAGCGAAAATGGGCAACACACAGAATACTGAAAAGGATTTCAAGGTTTAAAATATTTCTTTGACCTGGACATCATCCGAACAGAACTGTCTCATGAATGGCACAGGAAACTGCACAGGGAACTGTCTCAGGAATATGCCGTTTAAGCAGAATTGGCAGTTAGAACCTAGCCTGCTGATGCAGAGCAATCGTCTGCTAAATTGGCCTATATTTTGCAGATGATAACCAGCCTGACGATACACAATGATACATATTATTTGCTGGCAACATTTAATTAAGCACACATAGCATGCGAAATGGCTAGAATGCAATTTCACCATAGCTAAGTATCTATTCAGGAAATGCCGTGAACCCTATGCAGTAAACAAAACAATTGATGATGATGATGTAAAAGCACCATACGTACCTATTGCACAATAAAACACAGTTAATTACATATGAATTATGGCTTCTGTGAGTAATCTACACACGCGAGCAGATCGAGTTACCCGAAACTGTAAAATTTTCCCCGTCACCCTTGAACCTTAAAAGGAAATGTATACCAATAAAGTAGAAATTCTATAAGAAATTTGACAGATCGTAGTAACTTCGATGTACTGGTCTGTACAAGCGACTTCTAGAACATATTCACCATTCACTTAAAATAAGCAATTACTTAGAGCTAGGCGCGTATGTAACGGACAGAATAAGGGTGCGTAAGGAAAACAGAAAAAGTTTATATCACGTTCAACTCAAATTGGAACCGGCCACACCATAATTCTGTTTTAAAAATGAAAACAACACAAGACACAAGTCCCTGAGTGCGCGATTGTTATGTGCCGAGGTCACACTGTGTTTCCGTACCGGTGCATACGAACAATGACTTACATGTGCTGCTGCGCAACGTGCTCACTTGTTGACCACCGGCCCTCAACTGAACATAGGTACTGATGAGGCAAGCAAGACTACTTGCTATACTTGACCGCCCAGTGTTGTCCATTAGTTGTGTCTCTTGATATATTATTTGAATTCGACATATCGAGGCCCCATGCACGTTTTGGTATCGCGTGGTTTGTTTGTGCTCGGGTCTAGATTGACATTACAATGACTCCGAATGTTGATAACAAAATTTCGAGTGCCTACGTAGGGTTTTATCTGGGGGCACGGCAGTGCCCCCGCCAAGTCGAGCAATAAAGCGGCACGGCTAGGGCTGTACCATCCTATTCCCCAAACAGTTCAGGCCATTTTCGACCCCATATAACTTCGTTGTGGATAAAACTAGAATCCTGACTTTTTAGTAACCAATTACGCGTTGTATAAACACGGTATATTTCAAATTGCATTCAATTTGAACCAGTAGTTTAAGAATTATAACTAATCAACGTTCCTTAGTTTTGTCACTCGCTCACTGACTGTCTGACCGACTGACCGATCATCAAAAGTCTAAGGCACTTCTAGCAGACATAGAAGCTTCAAATTTAGAATACAGTTAGTGTTTAGTGTATACATCAAGGAAAAACAAAAAACAAATCAGTCTAGTTTTCTAGAAACACCAACTGCATAAATAACTTTGTAATCCCATATACATGTATAGGATTACAAAGTTAAAGTTACATTTTCAGCGAATGCGATGGGCAAGTCAATCTATTTATTTAAAACATAAAATATTTTTAATATTGATATGGTTACTATAAGATGTAGTTATGTTAGCTTATTACGCAATAACTTAAGATATAAGGTCCCTAAAGGCCCTACGCCTTAATAAATTAACTGACTTGGTATTACATGGATCTCACTACTTTTTACGGTAGAAGAACTGAGTTGTGCGACTTGGCTTTTTTTACAAGTTTTGTTTTTAGTGGGATAAGTATTTTATGACCTATATAATAATAAACCTACTCAGACGTAGGTTTATTATAGGTGAAGAGTGAATTATGACTTGATCCTGAACTATAAATTTTGCAATTGTGGCTGTTATTATTAATCTCCGGTAATTTGAATAGAAACATTGATGTCTCGGATGAAATCTACACTAATTAACTTACGTAGTAAGTACTATTATGTATTCTGTGCTTAACTGTAAGACCTACCTACTGTAGGCATAGCAGCGACAGCTCTTCGTTCATCATCATCTGCTTAGCCTTTTCTCAACTGTATTGGGGTCGGCGTCCAGTCTAATCTATCCGATTAGACTGAATACTAATATTTTACATGGAGCGACTGCCTAACTGACTGACCTCCACAACCCAGTTAATACTGGGTAATTAATACGATACCCTTTGGTGAGACTCACAACTTGTGAGTCTCACCAAAGTCACAACAGCCCTTCGGTTCGGTGTACAGGAATTATTCAGGTACCACCTAGCTAACTAAAAACCAAGTCAACAGCTATTTCTGTTCGTAATGTATGTACTTGGTATGTACAGACGGAAATAGCTAAAACTGTTAGCTAATTGTAGGCGTTGTTAGTGGAATGTTTACTCTGCGGATTGCTATAATTATTCTGTAAGGCATCGTAAAATATTGTTAAGTTCTGCCTAGCCGACAGTCGATACGGCTACCATACCATACGGCACACCACTAGTTTTTTTCTCACCCGCTGACCTTCCCTATGACGTAATATAACTTCACATAAAAGCAAATATTTGTCATTAATTTTCAGAAAAAGTAGAACAGTACTTACTAGACCTACGTAAGTATTTCATTGTTATTATTGTGACAGGCGTAGGTGGAACTTCCTGCTTTTTAGATTAGTATCTGATCCTACTATTTGCATATCTAATCAGAAACGCTAACAGTAGCAGGTGTTACGTCTATAAATTGTTAAATAAACGTGAGTTAATAACTAGAGCCGGGTTTCATTTAGATGCATTTTGTGGTAAACATTGCATTAGCCGCAAGACATTACGTAGGCTTTACAAGTCGTTGAGCCGACTACGTAATACCGATTTATCTACATAACTAGATAATAGTTTTATTATTGCCAATTGTTAACCATAACTCAAAGTTTGCTAAAAGGCGATGGAACGTAGCGTATTGCGTATTAAGCTCAACGACATAATCGCAATACCACAATACGCTCAAAAACTAGAATCGCTGATGTGGTACTGCTAGGTTGAAGTGGGATTGGGTGGGCCATGTCTGTAGTAGAATGCATCAAGACTATTCAAGGCTGATGGGTCACGCTATGTGTGCCAGAAGACGGGCGTCGCGTGTCGTCGCCGATGGAGGTCTAGAAAACGCTGGTGCTGGCGTGACGACTTAGGGGCTATCTCCACGTGCGCTTGAATCGCGGCGATATTATCGTTGTGCCATGTATTTCTATACACTTTGTTAGCGGCCGTCTCTACGAGCGATATAATTGCAGCGACCGACAGTGTATGGAAACACGTGGCACGACGATAATATTGCCGCGTTTCTCTTGCTTGTGGAGACGGCCCCTTAAAGGTCTAAAACCGCACAGAGAGAAGAGTGAAAGACCACGGGGAGGCTTTATCAGTGAGGGATACAAATACCAATACGTACGGTTTTGAAAAGAAATAGCGTAGGTATCTAAACATTTATTACTTTTGCTTTTAAGTTGTACCATATTTAACTTGAAGTTTGTGAAGGTCTCTCTTTATGACTTCGCGCAGTACTACTGCAGCTGTAGTTGACTAACAACGTTAATGATTAACGACTAGCAACATTAAGAAAAACTTCAGTACCAATCACAGAGTACCAATCAATGTGTGAACTGTCAACTTACCGAATGTCAGGTGGAGAACTGTCATTTTATTAACAATCGAATGCAAAAACAATCGATCGCTAGTTCTCAAATTCGAATGAAACTACTAGTTCATTCATTTGCTTTACCCGTGCTATACAAAATTGGGCTGTTTATACATACAATAAAGTCTACTTTGAATTGATATTCGTAGCAACTAGTAACTAATTTGAGAACCGCTAGTTCATTCATTCTGAATTCGATGGTTTAATGATTCAATTTGCCACACGAAATTGAGCATTTTTTGTCAAAGCATAGAGTTTACTTTTAGATAAAGTTACGGATATTCGAATATAAGAACTAGTAATAATGAAATTTGAATCGGAAGGAACGAGACAACGCAATACATTATTATTTACTTTTCATTCGTTTCATATTCGAATGAATACTAGTTCATTAATTTGCTTTAGCCGTGCTATACAAAATTGGGCTGTTTATACATACAATAAAGTCTACTTTGAATTGATATTCGTAGCAAACTAGCGGTTCTGAACCGCTAGTTCACTCATTCTGAATTCGATTGTTTAATGATTCAATTTGACACACGAAATTGAGTATTTTTTATCAGAGCATAGAGTTTACTTTTAGATAAAGTTACGGATATTCGAATATATGAACTAGTAATATTCATTCGTTTTCAAATTCGAATGAATTGTAAGGTTATTCGAATAATTTGAATGACTTGTACAATCGAATTATTCGAATAATGTCATTCACAATCGCCCATCGCTAATGTCTGTCAAGTGTCAGTGTCAATAGAAAAAAACAAGTTTTGCGGTGTACGCCGAAATTAATACTGATCTACATTTAAGTTAACATTACTGATTACATTTGTGTTAAAATGAGTATAACTGGTAAAGCTATGAGCGATGCAGGCCAGTCGACGGACGAGGAACCATTGAAGAAGATATTCGACGATGCGATGAAGTTGTTTGACAACATCGAAAAGGGCAGCGAGGCTACGAACAGCAATGCCGTTCAAGTGAGATTCTTTCGTTTTATTTTTACGTGTTCAGTCTTCATACTTCAAAGCGTCTCTTATAATTGTGCTAAGTGGAACTGTAATTGTGCGATGTTGGATATACTTGCAGAGAAATGTCTAGAAAGTTCTATTTTGCTCATGAATCATCTGGTATTGTTGACAAAGCGATAACCAGCTGACAAAACGTGACGGACTATTTGAAAGGTTTACCTCGAACTACTAATTATTACTTCTTAAACTTGCTGCCTGCCTATATATTCTTTCATTATACATCACAGTTTCATTATAATCCTTCATCCCAATAAATTGCCTTGAAAATAATATGTTTGCTCAATAACTGATACATGATGCATAATGACAATGATTGTGCCATTACACATTGATAAGTGAAGCCAGCTTAAGGAATAAAGGTGATTACAAAAAAAACAATTGTTCGCTCTTCTATACTATACTGCCGTCCTTTGACTAGAGAGCCGTTTAGTGCAAAAAGTATAGATATTGGAGAAAAATGCGCGAATTGTTGTTTCAAAAAAATCAGATAACTTATTTGTAGTCAAGTAAAAGACCAAAAAATAATCGCCAAATTAGGCAGTTAAAGTATTTTAACGTATATTTAGCAAAGAATAGATTAGATGCTTAGAGGGTTAGATGCTTTCAAGAGCTGGAATCATTATAAATTCTAATATTTAACAGCCTGAAAAGGTTTTATATATATATCTGGAACTATTCATATTCTAAAAATGTTTTTTAGACATATAGATAGAGAATTTTGAACACTATCAAGCTGTATTAAAAAGTCAAAATTGACCATTTGAGGGTTAACAGCTTTCTAATGATAGGACGGCAGTATATTTTCCTGGCCATACCAATTGGTACACACTCACAGGTATCAATGTCATAACGATACTGTATGATGTTTGAATTGAAGATTGGCAATAGTTTTTTTTTTATCAAATTATCACATTGTTATTTATTTGGTCAGCTGATGTAAGCAAGTGATACCAACATAAATTAATGTTTTAGTCTGCAAGTCAGCTATCATAAGTTTTCAATTACAGTTATTAAAAATCAGATGAAATAATTCTTATAAAATATTTATTGTCCAGTAATGTTATTATATAAAATTATTTCCCATCGTTACAGTTGAGTGTCAAATCAGCAATAGGAAAGTTCGAGAAGGCCACAAACCTTGTCTCCATGACGGGAATGTTCAGTAAGAATGAGAGCCTGGATGAGTTGCCAACAGAGACCTTGCAGTACATGCTATTACCGGCCTTGCTTGGAAGTCTTACACTGAAGCTGTGCAACCAGCCGCGCTTGGAACTTGTCAATGTAGCTGAGATTTATTTCAAGTAAGTAAGATAATAGTGTTATATAATTATATCAATAATTTTCTGCACAAAATTCAAAAATTAACATTGACGAGGCAAAAGAAGTACTTTAGGTTCATAGCAGGTGGTTTTTTTGTTTTGGCGCCATTTTCCGTAACACGTTTTTGTCAACTTTTTCTGTCTCACTGGGCAAAATCTCCCTCCATGTCTTCCATCTTTTGCTCGACCTTCAACCTGCTTTATCCCCAAAGACAATTACAAATAAAGAAAACCTGCATTTTACCAACAAAAGTCTAAGACCTTTCCAAGAACAATAATTTTGTTTTATTCTAATGTTTATTATTGTAAACTTTGCAGAGACTTCCTGCAAAGGTGTAAAGACTATGGTGTATCAGATCTCGAGGTGCCACAACCCAGCAACAATGGCTCTGAGGCAATTGAGAAAGTACAGACTGAACAAGCCAAGATTACCTCTTTAGTAAGTATCAATTTATTTGTATTTAACTGAGATATAACAGATCAGTGCTTGTGGCCCGGTCTTCTTCTTAGTGTGTCGATAGCAAATTTCTATACAATCAAATCGTTTTGGCCCAAAATTCAGCTATGCGGACTTCACTCGCTGATGCAGTCATAAGGTCGTCAAGTGTGCAGGTGTCAGGGCATGCAGCGCAAGATGAAAGGTGGTTGTGGGTCAGATTGCCACGGGAAGCTTACTTTGTAAACTTGTTCCCAGTTTGGCTAGGACATTGCATGCTTTAATCACCTGAATGTCTGATAAAAAGGTTATTTCGTGCTTAGGATGGCACGTATAAGCCGGTGGTCCCGGCCTCCAAATAGCGGTCGTCAAACCATGTCAGAGGCCCTTTTTCTTTTATGGTGGGTGGAAAATCATCAAATAACCCCTCCCGCTATTGGGCAGAGCGGAAGGGAGTGTCAGACTTTTACTGACTAAAAACCACCCATGTTCCTTCTAAGCCCTTAATGTCGAGGCCACGGTATCTCTTGCGAACAACCCGCAGCCCCGACGGGATGTCAGAGGCCCTTGCGGCGGTTTAGAAACTCTGACACTAGGGTGTGTGGGGTCGTTAGACCTGACTGCCCACATGATAAGAAGAACAGATCAATCTTGATGGTATTTTGCGTTCAGTAGATTGCATCATCACAAAAGATGTAAGACAGTTCCTGAAGCAGTATAGGTTGTCGGTAACAGTTGTTGTGAGATGTTTTAGTTCATAACATAACATCTCGCCTGTAATCCCCCAGAGAAAAAACCCAGTAATACTTTGCCCAACCTGGGAATCGGACCCAGGACCTTATGCACAACAGTTGCACTAGCGATGAGGCAGTCAAATATTGTTGTTGTTGTTTTAGTTCTTTTATTAACTACCCTCAATTTTAGTAATACTTGCAACTGGTCAGCCTTTGTCAGAGAATTTCGGAAATAAGTAAAAATATTAAAACTCATGCCATTTGGTACCTACCTCTGCATGAAATAAGTATGTTTGTAACATTCATTACCCCATTTTTCTAGGTACTAACAAGAGAAGCCAAAATCAAAAGGTTCAAGGAGGCACAGGAACTAAAGGAGCAGCTCTGCATACTGTCCAAAGCCATGGAATCCCAGGCAGATGACGAAACGAAGAGGTCTTATTTCCTGAAGTTGCTGCAGAGCTATGTGAATCAGTCATTTGAAGAACTCGGTAGCCTTGAGCAAGAGAAATCCATTCTGGAGTATATGCTTAAAAATGCTGGAGGTAAGAAACTTCTGAATTTCTATGATTTAAATCAGCAACAGTTAAATTTTTGTAAGTTCATACCTCTTTTTCGCTCCAAATGACATCTGCATAATACTGTCTCTCTCACTCATAACCGAAACCGTGTCCATCTAATGACGTTAGATCGTTTGAAGTTTGAGCACTTGTGCCCTACGTAAAATCACTAGCAACATGCTGAGAATAAAATGAAGTACCTCTTTTGTACTTTTATTTGGCCACACATACCCATTTTGATTCTGGTAAACCAGGACCATCTGGCTCCAGCCAAGAAACCAAACAATAAGGAACCATCTCTCAAAACCACATTCTTTTGTCCTGGAACCTGCATAGAATTTTCACAAGATAAATTAAAGATGTAAAGTGAGTATGTAAATGTTTAGAGATAAAAAGGTTATTATAGAGACCAGCAAATTGGCAGATCCTCTTCATAATGGCGAACTGTGGTTCAGGATGCGTCCAATGGCGAAGATTGTGTTTTTTTTATACTCCTATAAATAAATAAGAAAGAAAAACGCTTTTATTGGCATAAAAACAAAAATTCTCCTTAAATCTATGAGAACAGATAGAAAGCAAACTGTGCCTCTTAGTAGTGGTCGACTGGTCATTGAACAATCATTTAAAAAGTCCAAATATTTTCATTTTAGCATTGAATGTGGATCCATAGCATCCTTACGATACAGCTTATAATGACAGAAGGGCCTAGGTTCAGCTCAGCATAACAGATCTTAGCATTACCAAACATTTACAATGAGTTCCATTCTACTTCCAGCACCAAAACCAAAAGAGCGTCCCCACGTGCCTCTAAAGCCGGTCATAATAGCCCGGGACGCGGTACAGAAGGCAGTGTTCGGACTGGGCTATCCCGCCATACCCGCGCTCACTGTCGAGGAGTTCTATGAACAACGAGTCAGGGATGGCATGTAAGTATTACTAAATATTATAGTTATGGAATCAGGCGGTACTTAGCGAAGAATGGCAGTACAATTTTATGTAAAAAGCATTTGCCTAGCATTTTCCAACTATGTTGGGTTCGGCTTCCAGTCTAACCGGATGCAGCTGAATACCAGTATTTTGCATGGAGCAGTATTTTTAAAAGCATTAGGTTTAAGTACTGCAAAAATTATACAACATCCGCAAAATAAGTGCACATGCAAAAGGTGTGATAACTATTACACAACATGCGACCCAAAATGTTATTAATGTGCAATGCTTTGTGTCCGTTAAGGAACAATTTATGAATGCAGAAGAAACTAATTATTTGACTTGAAGTATGGTGTAAACTGTGTTCTGTAACTTATTAAAACTATCAAGAAACTCCATTTATTAGAATAATACTTACGCTTTATCGCTCAAGACGTAACAAGAGCGAATATATATATTTATACAGTCGTACCATACCATCCCATCATACCATATCCTTGCATCCATAGACAATATGGGTATAGTTTAAGTCATGCTAAAAATATAAGTTAGTCGGCAAGGTGACAATGGATCACAGCATTTAGGTATCACTAGTGTCTCGTTGACTTACCAACCCGCGTTGGGTAGCGTGGTGGGAGTACTATCAGCTTCCTTCCACAATGAAGAAGTCGGTTTCCCTACAGGGGGAACTTTATAGGCCGGTTATTATGTGTTGATGATTCTATTTTAATGCACGCCAAAACTATATAATTGCTTGGTTGTCCACAGCTTCCCCGACGCCACAAAAATACCTCACACGACCATACAGACCACAGAGCATGACGCAGACGAGGAGGAACAAATACGAAAGGTAAAACCTTTACCAACATTCACATATTTCGGCAGTTCCCCACTAATTCGGTGTTTGAGGTCAACTTTCAATCTTCACTATCATTTGGGTTTGGAATTACCCACTGCAGGGTATTGTAAGGCCTTTTGCCACACTTTCCATTTCCGTGCATTCCACATACGGTTGTTTACCGCGACTTTGACGGCATCATCAACCGGTGGAAAATCATCAAATACCTGACTAAAAACCACCTATGTTCCTTCTTAGCTCTTTATCTCAAGGCCGCGGTATCTCTTGCTAACAACCCGCAGCCCCGACGGGCGTCGGCCCTTGCGGGCCCCTTCCATGTTGCTGACATCTCTTTGAGGCGCGCGTGAACACGAGCGCGCCGTCGACACGGCCTGTCGTCGTCATAAGACGGACGGACGGCGAGCTAGCCTATCACTCACCGTCCACAGGCCCACGTCTACGGTGGCCGAAAGCCATCACGTGGTCCCCGACGCCCGGAGCGCCTCCCGCGGCGGCGGGAGCGCCTCCCGCGGCGGCTTTTTGACAGCCTTGAGTCAACATCAACTAAACGAATATCGGGCAGAATTCCGTGGTTTTTAAACATAGTGATGTTTAACACTTGCTCTTAATTTTCAGGAGCGTTTGGTCGAAGAAGATGACCCCGAAGAAAGAGAGAGACAGAACAACATGGATGAGTACAAAGACGACCACAGACGCGGCTGGGGCAACCGACATAACAGGAGCTAGGCAGCTCGCTGAGACCCACCACTGTCCACCACGCTGGCCTGTAGTGGCGGTACATGGCCGGCTCATTACGTAGGGAATTATCGCAGTACTGTGCTACAAAGATCTTTTGGTGCCTAAATGACATTGACAGCTGGGATTGTTGGTAAACGATTGTGTGTCTGTGGAAAAACAAGATGGCAGCGTTAGTTCCGAATAACGCTACGCCCCAAAAGATCCATGTACAACTATATGATCTGCTCCATACATTCGGTCAACGAGAGTGTTAGAAGTTAAAACATTGTGAGTTGTGTCCGGTGTTGGGATACTGTTATAATAATATGTTTTGTAACATCATGCCTATCTCCCGGAGGGATAGACAAAACGGGTGGTGCGGGAGGGATAACAGAACCGGTGCAATAGTTTAATAACGATAACCGTTGATGTGTTTAATCCATCTGTTGTAAAACTGACCCTTTAAATAAACAATAAATACACACTTTTCACCACAATTATGTATAACTTTACAACTAATGATATATCGGTACTGATAATGTTATGTGAAGATGTTGCTCAATCTAAAGGTGCATATACTGTGTTAACCAATCGTTTAGCCAGAACTTAATTCAGTTAACCATTTGTTAATATGTACGGAGCATCCATTAAGTCCATAATACTGCCGTCAGAAAAGTGGAGCTTAATTATTATCTTTATACTTTCTTGTACGTAAATACGACAACTCGTGATCTGACAGTTTGTGGTAACTTGATGCGCTGGCGGATCGCGAAAAGTGGAAGGAGGGAAGGGTGGCCTTTGCCCTGCCGTGGGACAATACAGACTTAAAATAAAATAATAATAACATTTACATGGTAACTGGCCCTAGTCGCGAGTTCATGAAATTTCGATATCTATAAATGTAAAGTTAAATAACAAGTAACAGAAAGCAAACTGTAACTATCAAGTCGTATACCAATAAATGAAATTTACATATTGTAAAGTGTTGTTTTACTTATTTTGCTGGCACTAAAAACTGAAACGTGAGCGTCCATTTTAATGGTGAGCCTTTTCTAATCATTGCCTTATGATTTGTCGACATTTTTAATTCTTTGGCAGTTGTTACAGCTATTCAGCGACCAAAGATTCTTTCCAAAGAGTTTCGTATTATCTAGTACTAACTGGGTTGAAGTCAGAAAGGCAGTCGCTCCATGTTTAATACTAGTCTTTAGTTGCATGCGGTATTCCGGTTAGACTGGAAGCCAACCCCAACGTAGTTGGTAATAAGCTAGCTATGATTCGAAGATCGTATTCTCAAATCTTTGCCGAGACGGACACTTCAAATAGAAGACGTTTTCTTATACCATAGAATAGAGTAGTCTCAACCCATCTGAAAATCTTCATAGTTTAATAATATACGTACAGTACAGACATCCCTTTTTTTCGGGGGTGGTAAATCATCAAATAACCCTTGCCGCTCTTGGGTAGAGCGGAAGGGAGTGTCAGACTTCTACTGACTAAAAACCACCCATGTTTCTTCTTAGTCCTTTATGTCGAGGCCGCGGTATCTCTTGCGAACAACCCGCAGCCCCGACGGGAGTACAGACAGCCCTACAATAATGATTTAATCGAACAGATCATTACTGCACATCTTATAGACGTTCGCTTATTGCTGCAACAATTGAATAGCAGTGCCACGTCACAAAAGAGGAACGTTCAGAAAACCTACTTAGTACCAGAACTGTAACGTTTTCTCTATTAGACCTTTTTTTTTTTTTTGGAGGGTGGGAAATCATCAAATGACTCCTCCCGCTCTGGGCAGAGCGGTGAGGAGTGTCAGACTTTTACTGACTAAAATCCACCCTTGTTCCTTCTTAGCCCTTTGTATCGAGGCCGCGCTATCTCTTTCAAACAACCCGCAGCCCCGACGGGCGTCGGTGTTCCATGTCTCGTAGACCTCAGTTGCATTTGCCGGCGCTATGGGTTTTCCGAAAGAGATACCGCGGCCCCGGAACACAAAGGACTGAAAAGGGACATGGGTGCTTTTTTTAGTCAGTAGAAATGTTACACTACGTTCCGCTCTGCCCAGCGGGAGGAGACATTTGATGATTTCCCACCCACTAAAAACAAAATAACCCTCCTTTTGGGCTTAGCTGCAGTCGGGCTAAAAAAGACCTCAGTGGCATACAATTTTGGCCAGCGGGTCACACTTACAGGGGCAGATTGCCACCAAATATGTTCCTATAGCTAATTACTTAACACCAGGGGTGTAGCTACCGCCGTATCTGCCGTATCAATTATACGGGGCCCCCAGGCTACGGGGGTCTCTTAGGTGCGTAAGCAAAAATTAATAAAAACTTCCCAAATTTCTCTTTTATTTCAGGAATGACAAAAGTAAAAAAAAGCACTTTCTTTTTTTTACCCCGTAAAGCGTGCCTTCTAAAGTCATCATCAGCTAGCAAATTTATTACATAGAAGTAATTATTTAGTAGATCTTACAGCCCTTGGAATCGCAAAACATAAGATTCTTCATTCATTAATTACTAGTGGATTCTCCCACTCTATGGCACTTCTGTCCCTGCGGCAGTGTCGCAAGTCGATCGCTCATCAATGGCCACCAGATGGGCTTGGCAAAGGTCAACAGCACCTGGCCGAGTGGCCGCTTTCACTGGACGGCCACGAAATGAAATGGAAAGTACCGACACATATGTGTCAGGCTACTTGCCTCCGTAACATGTAACGAGTGTATGATAGACGGGACGTCATCTTGCTTAACTGTCTCGGATGTTGTGGTCCATTTCTCCTGTAGACAGACAAATCGGTGGTTTGACGACTAGGTTCATGTTTCGAACTTGTTGAAGTTATATGGGTTGGGCATGTTTATTCATTTATAAGTAGTTTAAAGTTGGAAGTTGGTTGTAGGCTGTTGTTGTTGTTTTCCTACTCCTCCGCTATTATTTACTGATTAATATCGTTGCGGGATCCAAGACAGATAAATCGTTTTTCTGAGACTTCGTCGGGCTTCAATGTCTCGGTGCTTTTGTTGTGGTCGCCACTGTTGATTCTGGCTTACAGGAGTTACAGTGGTTTGGGTATAGTGTGGCGGGCTTGTCCCATTTAAAAAACGTTTTCAAAGCCAAGCAATATCTTTGTGTGGAGATGTTACCGTTAACCAAATCTTTGTAGAAAGAAAGTTACCGATTTATTGATCTTGTTATGTAGGTTTCTTAGTCAGTAATAACTGTAAGATCACACTTGTTAATACATTTACGCCGAAAGGTTAGGCAGAGGCGTAGGTACTTAATAGTAGTAAACCCACATTTTTTCAGTTATGTACATACACTCCGATGTAATAGTGGGCGACCCTATTGCCATCAGCTGGGGACTGATCCAGAATCTGTGGCTGTTACTGGGGTATTCCTGATAGAAAATCCCAATAATACTGCCCGAACCGGGACGAACGCAGGATCTCTTGTTCAGCAGACGCGCTTGCGACCACAACACCAACGGAGCAGTCGTCTCATATTATGTCACCTACATACAAATTATACTGCGCGCCCTCAGCGTGTGCGGCGTTAAGCTAGAGCCTAGAAGTCCTCGGTAGCCAGCAGAAGATACCTACTCCTGGTGCCCAGTGTTTTGGCGCTAATGTTCTCATCACTTCACATCCTTGTCGGAAATCAATTTCTATGAAAAACACAGGCATAGTTAGAAATGTGAGCCCTCAACAACATCCTTTCAACAACAACTACACTTATGGCTTTTCACCATGACGGCTTCAACGAACAGTTCATATACACTTGGTATCAAAGGACAACGTTCCTTTCACCGCATCCATAAAAGCTATGCGGTGCCATCAACAAACTGGCCTACAAGGCTCGCGTTCCTTTCTCAACTATCACTAAGCTCTTGCCATGACAGTAAGGGGAGCAAGTACTCGCCATCCATCAGTGGAACGACTTCCGTGCTCCTCTTTATGGGAAGTGGCGCGTGCGTCGACGCGGAAGCTTGCGCGCGCGCAGGTACGTGCGCCTTTCCGTCCATTGATGTGATACAGATTGGATGTGGCACCCACAGAACAGATAAAAGAGGTTAGAAGGGCCTTGTGGGCGGGGCAGGCGCGCCGCTCATATGTCGCAAACGCTCAAATGTCGACAAAATTTGATTTACCGGCCAACAATCGCGCTCACACTGACAGCGTACGAAGCTCCGCGAAAAAAAAGAATTATGCCATCTTGCGCTATTATAATGTGTCGGAAAAGAAGCCAGGGTGTGTAGTGTGCCTCGAGAAGGGATTTCTTATCACCGGTAAGTCCAAATACCTTAAAATACAAGTAATATTTGTAATTATTACAATAGTATTATGTAGTTGGTAGACAAAATGATACTGTCGCAAGCAGTTAAAAAATTACGTACATTGCTTGCAATACGTGGGTACCATCTTGTACTGCGTGGGCGATTGCGCGATGTATTTCGTTCACTGCGAACGTCGCGTACGACGAGCCAAAGCTTGAGTTTTGCAAAATCTATGCGTTTCGATTGTGTTGTACCAAGTTGTAAACAATGTCGATATTTAGTATGTGTGAATGTATTCAAATGATATTATTATGAATATGATTAAATAACTTCGTTTATTACTGTCAATTATTGTTTATTGTGGGTTATTAATTTTGGTTTTCGTCTAAAATTTGTTTTGAGGTTAGTCATTTATAATGGAAACATAACACAACAAAGTTTTGTTTTTAGGTTTCCAACAGATCCAGATACAAGAACACTATGGCTAGAGGCAACCGGTAGAATTGAATAGATACCTACTAACTAAATGTAGTAATTAATTGAATGTATGTCTTATTTTTAAGTGTTTCTCGTATGTTTACTTTTGATTTTACTTTTTTAATCTTTAATTTTGTATCTGTGTGAGACAAATAAATACCTTTTCATTCTTTCTATCCCGTTCCGAAATTAAAGCAAAATATTGCAAAACTTAAAGTTACAAAACTAAAGTAATTTTATCGACATAAATTATCGACCTTTTGGTCGCCGTAACATGTATGAGAAATTAAAGCGTGTGTGAGTGTACGTCATACGCAGTGTTTGCGCTAGTGTGACAACCAGTAGCAAGCTCGCGATCTAAGTGAGTGCGGTTTATTTGTGTGCGTTATGCGCGTACGTATTAGCCTCTTGCTTGTAGTGGATATAGAGAGTGGGAGACAAGCGGCGACAGGCGTTCTAATACAAATCAGGAACTATTTCCTTTCTAATCTCTTTTATCTGTTCTGTGGTGGCACCCGTTAGTACCTTTAGGTATGTTGTGTGTTAGACGTGCTTTTTTGTAGTGGCAACTTTCATTTGTTTGTTGTTTTAGGTAGGTAGGTACGTTGAGTACTTATAGGTACAATTTCGGTATGGTAAGCCAGTAAGTGCATCTAGTTTGGGCCATAATCCACCACGCGGACTTATTACAGGTTGGGATGTGAGGTTCTAGTTAGCATGCGAACTTCGGATGTTTTCCTTCACCGTTTATTTAGCAGTAATGATGAAATAAATAACACAAAGGAAAGTCCCCGTTTGGTTTCGAACCTATCATTACCACGATGTCATAACCACAGGATCACCACTGCTCCTAATGACAAACGTTAGGCTCTCCAACCCCTTACGACCTAACTGCATTTAATAAGCAATACGTATGATCCCATCATATTGTATGACATGTCCCCATTAAAACACTACATCACATCCATTCTTCGCACTCATTGGGACCAAGGTCGCCGGTTCGGTTACAGTTACCGGTTCACTAATCGGGTATATTTGCATCGTGGATCATGGCCATCGTTCTACGTTCTATCGTGGGAGACATGCTGGCTACAGTGTTGATAGCCAGTCCTTCGTTACGAACTCAATAACAGGCAAAACCTCTTTGCATTAACCTACAAGGTGGCTAGAATACAATCCAACTGAGATTAAAAAAGCATTATGGAAGTGTTTAGGGATCGTCACTTTTACCACATTTAGTAGAAATTGTGAATTCTTTATTTGGCGACAAATTTCGACTAATTAGCGACAATTTTTTTTTGTTATCAAAATTAGAATTCCTGATGGTGGCCCTGCCATAGTCAGTGACACCTATCTAAGTGATTTTAAGCCTCCCTTCATTGTGGAGGACTTAGGGAAACGGTGCATTTGAACAGCTATAAGGCAACTGGAGGAAAAATAAGAGGAATAACCAAGTATTATCTCTCTCTCTCTCTCTTATCTCCTATTCATTTGGGCAAAACCTGCCGAAGTTTGTTCACAGGGCGCTATTCATCATTGTATAAGGGGTGGAACTATAAACTTTGTCATGTTTAACGTGTTTAACGGATATGTTTTGTATTGTTTTCTATAGTTTAATTTCATTTGACTACTTTTTTATGTTGTCCTTTTTTGTGTCTTATAGCATCGCATTTAATCTAATCTGTAATGTTGTTATAATGAGTGGTAAATAAATAAATACTTAAGTAGGTACCTGAGTACATAATTCTTGGGAGGTCTTTTGTCCATTAACAGACGGAGAGTTCATTGGTTGATGGTACCTTTCACCAACACTAATTAGAAACCGCTTTAAGTTAGAAACAGTGCGTTATGTGCCGTACGTTAGTAAATCGACGTCAATTAAGAGGTATTTATCAATAGGAGGCTGTTTGCAATGTAATTAACTTAGAGGCTGATAAAAGATAGGTGTCGGCGAGTGATTTGAAAATAAATTGACTTCCTATTAATCTTGTTTTCCTTGTTTGATTCTACTTGCAGAGATAACATTATAAGTTTACGTACGGTGTTCCGTCGTTATCCATGACTATCACTTAAGTATCTAAGCAACAACTAAACGAATACCTGAAAATAATTGCTTCAAGGGCGGATTCTGGAGAGGGGGCACGGGGGCACGTGCCCCCCTGACGGTTATGGAGTTTCCATCACAGTACAGTAATATGGAGTGAATAGAAAGTCACGGGTGAATCGAGACAACTTTGAGAAGGATTTTAATTTCGAATGAATGTGGTATGTGGCAAAAATGGTTTCGATTTAATAAAATAAAATTAAGTGAATACAATAGAGTACTTGTTGGTAACATATCGTATTCATTCAATGTTAAAATCGCTTTCAAAGTTCTGTCTCGATTCACCCGTGAGTTTCTATTCACCCCATTTTACTGTACTTATTAGCCAAATCGAATTATCAGAGCAACATAACAGCAAAAACATGAGTAAAACTTGCGCGTTTCTGGTTGGAATAGGATTTTTCTGGGGGCACATGTAGTCTAGTCAACAAGTGCTTTTTGGAAAAAAAAATCTCCACATCCGAAACATATGAATAATAAAAAAAAATACTAAAAAACTCTTGTTGACTAGACTAGACTCCGAAAAGAAATCCTGGATCCGCCCCTGAATTGCTTTATTGGAATTGTAACAAATCAAACTGAAAGTTTTAACTGATATGGTAACTAACACTTTCATCATCATCATCATCATCTGCCTAGCCTTTTCCCAGCAGTCGGCTTCCAGTCTAACCGGATGCAGCTGAGTACCAGTATTTTACATGGAGCGACTGCCCATCTGACCTCCACAACCCAGTTAATACTAGGTAATACGATACTCTTTGGTAAGACTGGATGTCAGAATTTCAGGTCACTGACTACCTGTAACGACTGCCAAAGACCTATATATGGCAGCCGGGACCAACAGCTTAACATGCTTTCCGAGGCACGGAGGAAACTCGGTATGTCGGGCGGTCACCCATCCACAGACCGACCTAGGCAAGCACAGCTTAACCTAAAGATCGACCCGAGTGGCAGTTCTTATTAAGCCACGAGCTCCTCTAACTAACTAACTCTAGGTAACTAACGCTTTCATTGTCACAGAAAACGAGATATTTACCACGTTTACTTTTTGTTTCGAGAAAAGGGAAGAAAGAGGTTTAACCGATTTGTGTGCTCATAAACATCCACCCGCAATAACTTCAGCTTATCCGTGCTAGTTACAGGGTCGGAATATCGGAAACTCGAATATAAAGTAAACATGGTAAATATTCCGTTTTCCCGTGAAACTAAATGTTCTGTATCCAGCAGTGGGCTTCACTTTAGACATTAACGTAAGTATCAGTTATTGTTAGTGAAAACAGACACCAGTGACCGACCATCGAGACACATCATTGGCTTTTACAATTAAATAGGCATTCCATATCAAATCGTTATAAAAAAATACAATCACCGGGAAAAACTGTAAAAATCCATAGAATTTTTCAGTTGGCTATGGTAAGTTTTTCGCAGTTCGTGTCCGAAATGTGAAATAGGCCGAATATTATACGTACAATAGATTCTAACGTACGCTTTCAAAACTAGTATGTGGAAATTAAATTGAATAGTATCCAATAGGTTAACAAACCCATACCGAAATTAAACATTTTGAACCAGTTCCCACAAAGCAAAGTAGGTATCTAATAATTCGAACTTAGGTACAATCGATAAACTCAATGAAACAACCTGCCAGGTGTTCGATTCTACCGGATCTAGCCTAACCCGTACCGACAAAGGTTTAGGTTTAGTTAGACATGTGACATTGCTATTTAAATACACACATATTAGGCTACACACATTCGAAACACATGCGGTTTATGCACATATAATAATTATGTTACTATTACCGACACAATATGAATAGTTTCAAAATATCGTCGCATGCATTGTTATGGGCTCAGTCTATAGAGAGTTGAAAATGTTAGGACACTGCTGGTATCGCATAGTAATTAAAACAAAATGCACAGGTATTGTTGCTATTGCAGGCTCTGTCTTCTGAGCTAGCCTGTCAAACTATTCTTACTGCAACTCCTGAAAGCCAAAATTAAAAGAGGCGACCACCAGAAAAGCACCTACGCATTGAAGCTCGACGAGTCTGGGGAGAGAACTGTTCCGGCATGATAAAATTAATCAGAAAGGACCACAGAATAAACAAAAAACACTTCACTCCATATCAACCAGATTTAATCTATCGTCAAATCCACTTTAAATTAGTAGTCCCGTAGTTTTGTTTCAAGTAGATTGTTTCAAGTACATTCTTGCAAACAGTAACCAAACATCTTAGAAAGTAACATGAAATTAATGTTTTTTGGTAGTTGCAGCTGTGATCTTAGATCGTTTTCGATTGAGCAGCGTCGATTGATTGTCAGACCCTACACGAACATTTTCGTGGACCCAGCAACTCAATGTTCAACATCATCATTACTGAGTCAACTCTGCAATGCCTGCCCCACAATATTTTGAAACTGGTCCTCCGATAATTGCGTGTCCACCGTTACACTGCAGTAGTTGGAATGCAGGCGGTGTCTCCAAGATTTGCATGTGCACTGGACGAGAAGTGGGCCGAGCAGCAGGTTCCATTGTAATTGATAGGACACTTTAGGAAGCGCTGTTACGTTCCATAGGCCGTTCTGCTGGTATTAGGCGTCGATAAATGCTGTGTGGCTGGTAATAGGTGTCGTTTTATTAGCTTGAATGGCTGGTAATGTTTGTTTATTATTGTGTTAGTGGTTTTACAGTATCTCCGGCTAACTTATGAGTGGTTTTGATCGTTTCACCTTCAGCCAGTTTTAACGGCGATGGCAAAGAGTCGGTGTAATTTAAGTTTATTTGGGATCGTAGAGGTGATACATGTAACAGCTGTTACCTGTTTGAACTGGGATGCTAATTTCACAGGCTATTGAAAGTTTTGACATCTGTCTATCAGTTGGTTACGTGAATGTTAGATCATCCATTTCTTCTATTATTTTCTAAACTTTTAAACTGAATATTCTGCAGCATACAAACACTCCCATAAAACAAATATTAATTTAACTACAAATTCTCTTCCTCATTGGACAAGTTTACAGTTTCATCAAGAGCCCCTACGAGTAGATTACATCTGTAAGTCTCAACATTTACGAGCCATATAACTGAGATGAGTATGATATGGCAGCGGTGCCTCTCTGATGGTCAGATAGTTTGTTATGTCAGGCTGTCCACTGTCTAGGTTATAGCTTCATAAATGGTGCAATATGCAGTTAAATAGAGTAAGTAGACGTGTTCGTCGTAGTTATCTGAGCAACACAGGATGTTCTGTTTTTGCTGGCAGGCAGCACATGTCTTCGGTGATTGTGACTATGTTATGATTCCCATGTAGGTACAATCGACTAGTCGTCACACAAATTGACGTTCGGTTAGACTAGCATTGTGCGAAAAGGGTATGAATAGAATAAGAGAGCTTAAAACTACTACTCTTATTATACACTGATGAACAGTAAGCCAACCCTTACTGTTCAACACATCACGCTACGATATCCAGTGTAGCCTGACTAATTAGGTACTACGACAAATCTAGCTATGTCATTGTACGGGAAGCTCATTGAAAGCAAGGTCAGGCTATACTGGATATTGTAGCATGATACTTAGCCACATATACCTGCAAACCAAAATGTCTTTAAGAATTTTGCCTACTCGGGGTTCTAAGACCAGTGAGAAATGTGCGCGTACTCTCTTCCAAGTGGATCCTTCGTGCGTTATATCCGTGGCCCATGCTAGTCACTTCATTATTTATCTACTTCTTAACACGGATCTTCCTCAGGAATTTCTAAAAGATTGATCTAGGGGACACAAAGCCGTACATACCAGGAGGACTGTTGATAGCCATGTGATGTTATCTCAGTGGCATTCAGGTGGACACTGTCGGGTATTCGATTGATAACATTCCTTTTCCCTATTTGCTGCAGATTTACATCAAGAGATCTGGTAAGATAACTATTTAGCACTTGCGTATACCGCATCATTCTTGTATGGTCTATTCAATCGACGGTTGTTTCATTCTGCTCAATGTTTGGGTAACTACCTGAATAATTTAATATGCTAGTTATAATGATGAATTAAAAAACTGATGTGTCAACAAAAGATGTCATAATCAGCCTGTAATGTTCCAACTGCTGGTTCACAGGGCTCCTCTCTATGACAGGGAGTGTACTATAATCCACTACGCGGGCCGGGTGCGGATTGGTAGATGTCACAAGCCAGCGAATTTTTGATTCTAGGACATGCCGGTTTCCTTACGATGTTTTCCTTCACCGTTTTGAGACCAGTGGTGGTGAAATAAATGACACAAAATAATACGCATACCTTTTTTTACGCCACCACTGCTCCTTGATGAAGAACTGATGTGTCAGTTATTGTGTTAGTGTTGATGTAACAGATGATTACATCTTTTGTTGTTTTCCACACCACCCTAATGTACAGACCATCAAGCTATCCGAAACTGACAAATTTTTCCTATCAACCTTCAGCAATAAAGTTCAAAATCTATTAAACTGTGCAGATTGCAATAGGTTGATGTGCTAGGGGTCTGTACACTTTAATTCAGATTAGACCTGTCCCCTCGCTGTCCTCCCCAGCGACGCCCTAAGCCGAAGCTCGTACCCCATAGGGGGTGCCCTTAGCGTGTAGTCGCTTAGTTTGTAAGTTTATTTTCTCTGGCTGGAGGCCTTAACTTCAAGGCTTCCACACAGCCAGGAAAGTCCGGTTAAGCAGTAGCCAACCACTCCTAGGTTGCACTGCGAGATATCATTCACAAAAAAAAAATGGTTTGTACACTAAACCACTCACCAACGCCATTTTCCGGCACAAATAGGATAATTATCTAGACACATAATTATAACCAGTTCCTGTGTTTACTGCTGACTCTCACTGCAGTTACGAGGTGTTTTCATTCGGAATAGTAACGTTTATTACTGACCACTGGTTACAACTGTAAACGAAAGGCAGTATGTGATGGAACACTTAAACTGAGATTTACAAACGTTAGATTAACGGAATTACCATAAGCATAGAGTGTCTGGTTCTTCTCCAAAGGAAACAACTGATTCCAGTCATGCACCCATCTTCTGATTCATAAATTACCTATATGCCCATGCCTATATGTGTACGAAATAAAATATTTGAGCTACGGCCCTGATTCATGTGTGGTCACAGCTTCAGACAAGCACCTTACTTTGTGTAATATGTAATTTAGTTCATCACCACATCCCTCGAAACCGTAAAGAAAAACATAGTCAGTAAATCACTCGCAGACTGCCGCGGTAAAGCTATTGCATTGCATTTTTTATCAACTTATGCAATACAACCAATGCCACCTAAAGGCGGGTTGCTGAACTAAAGAGACAAGCGTGATATTTCAAAAAGTCATTTAAAGTTCTGGTATTTATCGATAGATGGAAAAACTAAAAAGTATCACCGCTGTGCCGGTCGGAGTGGGTGTTAGGTTTTTTTCGTTACGGAATTTCTGGATTCGGTCCCCACGCTCAAGGCCCGCGATAGAAGCTATGCAATAGCTTAAAATGTCTATAATATAATTAAACTTATATTACTCTATTTAAGCCTCTCTTTATTCTACTTTAATAAAATCGACGTGTCTTAACAAATAATTCGAAAACATGTATGTGTGACCAACGCGCACTGAGACGATGACCCAATCCCACTCACAGAAAGGAGGCGTGTCCCAGCAGTGGACACTTTATGACCTGATTAAGCTATAAACATATATTATGCTTTGGAGACTTGTTAGATACCTGCGGGTTGTTCGAAAGAGATACCGCGGCCTCGACACAAAAGAAGGAACATGGGTGGTTTTCAGTCAGTAGAAGTCTGACACTCCCTACCGCTCTGCACAGAGCTGGAGGAGTCATTCGATGATATCCCAACCTCCAAAAAAAAAAACTTGTCAGATAAGCAGATTTTTTGTCTATATCTTGAATTCGTAATTAGACAGTCGTGCGACAGTGACAAGGATGTCGCATGGTCGAGTGCTAAGTAACGTTCATAGATCCCGGTCTTACTTAGAGTAACAGCAGGAAGTTTCATTTGTCAGTGTACCGACGTTTTAGCCTTAACAACATGTCAGCTTAAGTAAATAGGAGGTTTATGTTCGTTACGGAACCGACAACCTATAGCATTCTGTACACTAAGCCAAGTAAGTCTACGCAAAAATGATTGCGGGAAACGACTTTTTTTTTGGAGAGAATAATTACTTTTTACGGTAGGACTCAGTGTAACGCTCTCAAAAGATTAATGTCTGTATGTCCAGCAATTCACAAATCCAGACTCTGTCGACTTCTACAGACTACGTCATATATACTCTACTCATTTTGACATTCTTATTTTTATAACAAAAGGCCGTATACAGAAAGAAAGCTATGATAAGCGCCGACAATGTGTCGAATCTTATCGGCGCTTGTTCATATAAATGCCAGCGTCGGTTTCCAGCATGGACCAGCGCCGATGAGCGCTGGTCGATCGGCGCCGGCTACCAGCTTTCTTTCTGTATACGGCCTTATGAAAGTTGGCCGGCACTGATTCAATTTGGCTAGTGGGGTACGACCCATCTCGAATACAATGCGAGTGTGGAGTCCCAACACAGGATATGCCACACCTCCTCTCTAGCCCATCGTGCACAACTAACTGCACCCTTCAGGACTTGATTGAAGCAACGACAGAGCTGTCCAAGTTGCTACGAACTGGTCGGACAAAATTTGAGTCATCGATTTGAGAAGAAGTTTAACATTATGAAAACAAAAAACCCAAGATTTACGAGTATATAATATTATGATATCATCTTATTTTATCTTTCACAATGACATTGGGATTCAGTTTTCAAGATGTTTTTCTGAAACATGATACTTTATCATTTGTTATCTGAAAACTTTTCTCTTTATGAATATCTTTTAGTAGGTTATTGTACGTTTCGTGAAATAGTTTTTCGGTACAGTTATTAAAGATATTTTTTGTGAAACATGTTGAATTCTGAAGTGGACTCTTTTGTAAGTTTTTTCTTGTTTTGTTTTTATGTATTTTGTCCAAATTGTTTGTAAAAATATATGTCTACATGTCTAGTTACGTATAGTTCCGATACATGATGAAAAACGTGAAGAAAATCGTATAAATGGCAATGGCCAGTTATAAGATTTGGTTCGCGTTGTCCACGAGCAATCACTCGTTCATTTAGTTCTAGTGATTCGCAGATGTGATCTCAATAATATGTCATGTGTTTATGACATTTTTACTGATAGCCCTTCTGTATCTTAAATATCTTTCCCTACAATAGATAAACAGCTGGGTATATTAAGACACAGTCCATGACTCATCTTACAAATCAATGAAGTTAGAATACGGAACTCTATGACACAACATCTAGTGTCTATAAGGTACACTCGGTACCGCGAGTATCTGATACCATCTGTAGCACTCGATTGGAAGTTGATGGATTGATTGATCGATAGATATCAATCAATGGTCAAGAGCTACTTTTTATGGCACGTGTCGGTTGTATAATACGAGAACAATAGTAAATCCAGAAGTTAATTCTCGAAGAGTCTCTTCGGAGAATATATCCGTAGGGAATATCGAAATGTTTATTTGGATTGCATTGCCTTATTTCTTATCTACTTACATCGTAAGGAAACTCTCGTGTTACATTTCAGTTTGATGAGTTGTCAATTAGTGAGTTCGGACTGCATATGTTTTAGCAATAGATGTTGAATGAACTCATATATACCATGGTTACTTGCGTTAACATTACCTACACCATACCTATGCACTCTTAAATATTAATGATACCCATCAATGGATAGGTACCTATTTGATAATAATGCTTTTGTAACGGTTGTATCTTAAATAGGGCAACAAGAAATTGAATGATTAATATTGTGACAAATGTAGACATTCCTGAAGATGACTGTCACACGCAACTTCTACCTACAACTCTATAGAATTACCACTTGCGCTGTGGGTTGTTCGAAAGAGATACCACGGTCTCGGACACAAATGGCTAAGAAGGAACATGGGTGGTTTTTAGCCAGTAGAAGTCTGACACTGCCTTCCACTCCGCCCAGAGCAGAAGGAGTCATTTCATGGTTTCCCAACCTAGAAAAAAAAGGTAGCGTTGATTGTCAAGTAACTTATATCGATATTGCAAACTAGGTACATTTATTTTAATTCTGTATTTTCCCGAAGGCGCAGATAAGTTGGTTGAAGTGTACCATGTTACGATTGACCCAGTCTGCCCAGAGACAATAGACACATAACTTGTTTTACGGTTTATTTAATACTATTATTATCTGACGAGCATAGACAATAGGAATTAGGCTCGCTTTGGAATGATGTTAATTTGCCATCGTCCTACGCTGTGAAAAAAGCGGTCAAGTGTGATTTTGTAACGTTTTTATAGATTTGTTACGTTCAATTAAATGTGACATAGTATTCTGATTGGTGTTGATTTTAATTATTGGTAAATTCGCCTTAAAAATCTATTTCCATTGGTCTAAAAACCAGACAATTTTAAAAAAGAAAGCAGATTGAGTTATATAGGTAAAATTTTGGGAATCGGGAGCGGGAGAATCTCCTACCTCAGAGAGATTTGGTTTCCTTAGTCAACTAGTCCCATGTAATAATGGGTGAGCCTATTGCCATCAGCCGGGCACAAATCCAGACTCCGTAGCGGATACTGATAAATTCCTAATGGGAAACCCAGTAACGCTTTGCCCGAACTGGAAATTCAACCCAGAACCTCATGCTCAACAGCTGCGTTTGCGTCCACTAGACCATCGAGGTAGTTCAAATAATAATTGACATTTTATATATGTAGAATGTCTCTTCATTCGAGTATTCATGATTAAAAAAAACTGTTAGGAAAACATACGATTGTATTAGTAAACACTGATATTATAACTATAGGTAGATACGTTAAGTTCTTCAACAGAACCCACTACAACAAAACATATCTCTACATCACCCACGGAATGTAAATTAATGTAATAAGTATAACATTAAGTGTATACAATTGCGTTATATTGAATTGATCACGTTCACAATGGTGTGTGTCACGTCAGTAGCGAGGCTGATCGGCTAACGACAGGTTATAGTTTAGTCTAAGATTTCCGGCCTTGAGTCTAACTTTTCCGTTTAAAGTGTGTGTGGGTTAAAGTGTTGTTCAAACTGGATCTGTGTGTGTGGTTAGCGTCCTGTAAAGGGAGGCTGAAAATAGTACGTATCCAGTTTTGTGTTTTAATAACATAACATAACGTTTATTTATTTTCAGGCAACTTTGGCTCTTACAGACCAACATACTTACATGTGATATAATACAATTTGTGTTAGTAAATAAATCTTAAAACAATGTAGTAACACTTCACTTGTGCATTATTGCAGCGTTAGTATTTAATAAAATATTTATTTTTTATAGATAATACCTATTATAATAGCTCGTTGACCTTGACCTAGGGCGGAGCTTCCCGTTATCAAAGCTGTTTATGCGCCAGTAGCCTTCAAAGAGTTAGGCAGACACCAAACCCACCAAAACCTACCAAAAGAACAACCGCATTTCGCCTGTTTTGTTTAAATTCCCATGTAATAAGGGTCGAGCCCATTGCCATGAATCGTGCACTAATCCAGACTCCATGGCTGTTAGAGATACCGCGGCCTCGACATGAAGGGCTAAGAAGGAACATGGGTGGTTTTTAGTCAGTAGAAGTCTGTCACTCCCTTTCGCTCTGCCCAAGAGCGGGAGGGGTTATTCGATGATTTTCCACCTGCCAAAAAAAAAAAAATGGCTGTTACTGAAAAATCCTTAATGGCAAAAAACAATAACAATTGATCCGACCCGGGCATTCGGGATCTCATGGTCAGCAGTTCCATTTATTTTTTAGCCATTATTTTTTGTTTGTCTTGTGCGAGACTCCTAGATGATGATGATGTGATGATGATGATGTTCTTTCTTTCTATTGCAACCACAAATCAATTTCTTTCAGGGTCTCTTTCTTTTCGTGTAAATATACAGACGATCACTTCATCAGAACACTTCACACCCCACCTTGTTTTCTATGTACTCTGCATTGAATGTCTTTAGTAAAGTTAAACAAACCATGACTGTACTTGCTTAGTTTAAGTTGCGCTAACACGGGCAATGTTCTCAGCAATAGCCGGAAGCAACATAATAAACATACATACTGACTACATAATAAACTTTGTGTCCAACGATACGGAGCAATGTTGCTCCATATTGCTACAACTAATTTCGTTTTAAAAGTCTACGTGACATGCTACGCGACGACCCTCTACGCCGTAGCAAATTGTAGCGTTCCCTAAAATTATAATATTGTATGTTTTCATTTTCAACTAACTTCTGGAAACGATTTTTTCATTTATTTACTTACACTGTTTACTCGGTAATTCTTTTCTCATTTGGTAGAGGAAGCGCGGTGGTCCCATAATTATAAATTGTATTAACTTTGATCGAGTTGTTGGAACATTTTCTTTAATAAGTACGTAATTTTCTTCTATAATATTGATGACATTATATGATAGTTCCTTAATAATTTCTACTACAATGAAAAAATAATTAATGACAAGAATTTGTGTGGTACTACATGTTACCGACTTCCGATAGTATTTTTAGATTATTTTTGAATTTTCTTTTGGAAGTCGGAGTTTTTTGTACAACAAAATTTAAAGTTAATTAACTTTATTACAATCTTTACGTAAAATTATGCTAAAGTGAATACATTTACCGGTCGTTATAGGCAAGAGTGGATTACTACTGCACCGCTCGATCTTTGTGATTGCCAATTGGCTAATCTACCTTTCCTTTCTTCCGCTACGATAAATGTTATTAATAATATAATTAATTAATTAAATATATATATATATTTTTTTTCTTTTTTTCTAATTGCGAATTGCTCTATATACCTAAGTCGGCAAGCAGACATCAGTGGTACAGGAACTGTAGCTGTAGTCGTAGTGTCAACACATCCCGCTGTCGACACAGTTAATTGCCGAGTGTCGTTCGAAGGTAGATTACCCTAAAAGGGAAACCACAGTGAGTAATTGCGCTGGTTTGTGTATAAGTACTTCTGATATAAATGCTCCGGTATATACGTCTTATATAATTGCATTTGTTTTTCTTTGACTAGCGGACGTCACGCGGTTTCACCCGCGTAGTACCCGTTCCCGTGGGAATACAGAGATAAAAAGTAGCCTATGTCACCCGCGGATTGTGTAGCTTCCCAATGGTTAAAGAATTTTTGAAATCGGTCCAGTAGTTTCGGAGCCTATTCGTTACAAACAAACAAATCTTTCCTCTTTATAATATTAAGTGTAGACTTGATCTATTATAAATTATTTATCTGACTGCCACCTTGGGCGAGAGGGGTCGCAAGCGCGACTGCTGAGCACAAGGTCTTAGATACGATTCCCGGATCAGGCAAAGTGTTATATTGAATTTTTCCATCAGGAATTTGTCAGTAGCAGCCATGAAGTCAGGAATTGTGCCCGGTTAATGGCATACCCTCTACTACAAGGGACTTAATCATAACTGGTGAAATGTGGGTGTGCTAATGAATACATCTCTGCCTAACCCTTCAGGGATTACAAGTGTGACGTTATGTTATGTAAAATAAATGATTACTAAATTCTTTGGTTTATAACCTTGACTAGCACATAATTTTGATCCTGGAGGGGCGATCACACGCGTGCGAAGCCACGGGAAGCTAGCAATAACATAAACACAGATTAAAATACTTGCGTACGTCGGTTATTGACATTATGATAACGCAAGATAATGACTATTGTGATGGACTAATCACCCCTTATCTTATCACCCAAGCCTCTGTTTGGCCACGTGTGACGTCACGGCGGCCCTAATGGCGCCGGTCAATGAAAACATCGACAACGGCTTAGCTGTTAAGGTGATGATGTGATTCATAACACGTACTTATAAAAGTCGACACGTTATTTTTGGAATGAAAGCTCTATTGATGAGTTATTATTTACTTTTAGATTTTTCTGGATTTTGCATTGTTACATTGTGACGTAGAAGCAGTGTTAGCCGACTAGGGTCGACATTTGGGTCTGACGGTCACATTACGGTCTGCCAAATCATAGGTTCGACATTCGAACCTAATCAAATTATTACTTGCTTTGGTGAAGGAAAACATCTTGAAGAAACAAATCTCTTGATGGCATGTAAAGCCAACACCTCTAAAAATAGTATTTTTTTTTAAACGAAACCTTTTTTCCTCCTCGTCCACAGGCTATATTATAAAATAACTATTAAAACACTGCATAGACTCCGCTCCTGCCAAACCAACAACGAGAGCACTTCCCATTAAATGGATTGTGAAACGATTCCGCTCAAATCATACTAGACACTTAAAAATTGCGTCAACACACGTTAGCTAGAAAGTTACGCGTTATTTGAGTAAACCAGAGATTTCTACGAGAATTTTATCAAACCGGTTATTCACGTATCACCATGCTTCTTTTGTTGTTGTTATGTAAGACTATTGTTGAATTCCGAAAGGTTTATCATACACACATAACATCACGCCTGTAATCCCCGAAGGGTTAGGCAGAGGTGTACCTAATAGTACACCCACATTTTGCCAGTTATGTTTAAGTCCCATGTAATAGGGGGCGAGCCTATTGCTATCAACCGGGCACAAATCCAGACTCCGTGGCTGTTACTGATAAATTCCTGATGGAATAAGCCAATAACACTTTGCCCGACCCGGGAATCGAACCCAGGACCTCATGCTCAGCAGTCGCGCTTGCGAAAAAAGGTTTATCCCATTGTTTTAAATACCTTTGGCATTAAATTATATCCTCTTCTGAACATTATGTGCGCTAAAAGTATGAAATAAATAAATAAATATGTTAAGATCTTGCTTCCGACTGGCAAGATCTTTGACTGTATTACCAAGGACTATCTGACTTCCAAAATCCATCTACTGGGTGAGGTCATATAGGTTTTCGCTCCATGTAAGTTCTAAGTATCCAGCTGCATCCGGTTAGATCGAATCGCGACCCCAAATTAACTAGGAAAAGGATACGCACATTGCACCCAGATAGATGCACTACCTATAGGTAGTGCATCTGGATGTCGTAAGTAAGTAAGTGTAGTTACCCAAGTACGTATACGTACTTGGGTAACTACACTTACTTACTTATAAAACACTTGCGTATTCTACACTAATATTATAAAGAGGAAAGATTTGTTTGTTTGTAACGAATAGGCTCCGAAACAACTGAACCGATTTGAAAAGTTCTAAGTATCCAGCTGCATCCGGTTAGATCGAATCGCGACCCCAACTTAGCTAGGAAAAGCTAGAAAACAGAACCACACACACACACGCACACTCACTCTCATCCACACACACACACACACACATACACACACACACACACACACATACACACACACACTCACCCACTCTCATACACATACACACGCACACTCATGGACACACACTTCTACACTATTTTTCATGTTTTTGATCTTATTGTTACTCTTTATTTAAATTATATAAATAATAATAAAGTTAGTTATTAAAATTAAGTATAACCCACATATTTGTTACTGCTGTAATTATTGTGCTATGGAAGAGCGGGGTCTCCTAACACAGGCAAAAATTGCTTAAATGGATTCCCCAAACACAACCACCCATTTTTGTAACAAATTTCGTAAATAAAACATTTTGTATTTGTATTTGTATTTCAAAGTCAAAGTCAAAGTCAAAGTCAAAGCATTTATTTCAATTAAACCATTACTAGGTACTTTTGAATGTCAGAAGAACAATTCATAAAACTAAACTACGAGTGCAATACGTCATCCCGAAAGCCACCACGCCGAATCACACGCCGCCGAATGCCCGCAACAACGAACACTGCGAGCACGAAAGCACGCAGCGACGCACACCGCAACAACGAATGTACGAGACTCCAAATCACGGAACAACGCGCAACCACCGCCCCGCGACCCAGAGCCCCGCGCACCCACCGCCACGGCACGCGCCGCCGCGCGCCCCCGCACCCACAGCTCTCGCCGCCCCGCACACATCCGGCGACGCGCAACTCGACGCAGCAACCCCGGGACGACGCATTGCACTCCTAAGCTACAGTCACAGTCACAAGGCATAATAACTTGTGAAAGTACTGTAGTTGCCCATTCCCTAGCGTAGATCTCTATGGAGAAGAACGGGCAAGAAACTCCATGGACACTCTTTTAAATCAGAATATTGTTACAAATCAGAATATTGTTACAAGGATTGTAAAAGGATACGCACATTGCACCCAGATAGATGCACTACCTACGTACTTGGGTAACTACACTTACTTACTTATAAAACACTTGCGTATTCTACACTAATATTATAAAGAGGAAAGATTTGTAACGAATAGGCTCCGAAACAACTGAACCGATTTCAAAAATTCTTTCACCGTTGGGAAGCTACACTATCCCCGAGTGACATAGGCTACTTTTTATCCCTGTATTCCCACGGGAACGGGAACTACGCGGGTGAAACCGCGTGACGTCCGCTAGTTTCTAACAAAGAACGAGAATTGTAACGCTTTTAAGGGAGAAGAATGCAAGTTACATAACTCCATTACGCAGGCATAACACAACACAACTAGTTTATCTAGAAACTACACATCTTTAGACAATAAACTCGTCAAGTTGCATCTTGCAGACAATTATGGAGTTATCCTTTACATATTCCAAGGTTCGTTGGTGACGCAGCAAAAGAAAGATGTCTGCCACGCATGCGCGTTAGGTGTCCTACAACTTGCGCGTCCTCGCATATTCTCTAGCTAATGTTTCTTGTTAATTCTAAACGCCTTTAGTTTATATTAGATTAAGTACTAGTATATGCACGCGGTTTCACCCTAAAGGAACAGATAACGAATTTTCTTCTAAATCTTTCGTATTGTGATGGAAAATACGTAATTAGGGAAGCGGGTTGTAGTCTACCTATGTGCGTTCAAATTCGTTTACCCGTTATGTAGTAAAAAGGTAACAAACAAACAGACAAACCGTCAGAAACACATCGTTTTGCATAATTGCATTTATAATGTGTATGGAATGGAAGTGTGGTAATACATAATGTATTTGCATCATGTCCTTGTATGATTAGAATGATCTTAGATCTATGTGTATGTGAATTGTCAGGTATGCTAGAACTATTTATAATGGAACTTGATTTGCATATGTATGAACTGACCGTTTGTGAAGTAACATTGTTCTCTATGTTTTGGAATAGACAGGATTTGCTTTATGCCATTATGTGTCATTCTACAATGGTTGTCTCCTTCATTAAGAAACTTAAAGGTATTTACAAAGCAGATGTGAGTGGCAATGCTGGGAGGGAGCGCCCTGAAAAGACGTACATCGACCTTATTGGTTAGGTTCTTCAGAACGGGCAGGTGCGTGGTACCAGCAACCGGCGTGTTGTATGACCAGCAGGGCTATTACGTATCTTTTTAAATGTCAGTGGCTATCATAGTGTCCATCAATTAACTGTCAAATGGTTAGTTTAGTATACCAAACCATAACCATTTGACAGTTAATCGATGGACACAATTATAGCCACTGATATTTAAAAGATACGCAATAGCCTTGCTGATGTATGAACGTGGTCGAAGCAAAAGTATGTAAGGATTGTTGCAGGTGGTTTCTGCCTATCCACATAATGGCATCTTATAAATAAAAAAAGGTGTTTGTTACCAAATAAATCAAGCTAGTTATAGTGACGCCCCTTTGTTACTCAGTAACATCAGACCCGACTTGACCCAAACTAATAACACTTTAAGACAATGGCTAAACTGTGGGTGAACTAGAAACATGTTCCTCTATTCAAAAACATGGTGCCATTTACAGTGTGTTTTATTTGTCTAAGTTTTTCAGTTTTATTCAGTTCTCAGTTGCTCCTGCACCTACAGAGTTACAGGAGCGACTTCTTTTTTGACCCAAAACGCGATTATTGCTAAAAATTGTTTTTGCAGAAATTAATAGAGTTAATTTCTTAAAAGTTGGCTGAAATTCAGGTAGGTTCATGCAAAGTTTCATCATTCCTGTTAAAGGGTATACAGCTAATGTAGTGTGACATTGTTATCTGATTTTTGGCAATATACACTCCGATTCATGAATAAGCATAAGTTTGCCTACCCCTTTTGGAGAATACAGTCGCAATGTTATAATAATATTAAGTTCACGTAAGTATCAAGTTAGGCTCCATATTCGCGTGATCATAAATCATGCGAGCAGCATCATATTAATTAGCCACGTCATATTATATGGTCAACAATGACGGTGGGTGGACAGCCATCGAAGCCATTGTAATATGTTAATCGATACATAATCTTGTTTATACTAATTATGCTTGATTATGATCGTGAATAATCAGTATGGGGCCATTTTAATTTATTTAATAAACTAACCATATACATTATTACAATTAAAAACGATTAAACTAACTAGGCATCAAAAATCTCTTCTTCAACGCTGTTAGCTGGTAAAGTGCCCAAAACACTGGCGGTGTTACCACGTTGTGTGGGAAAACTTAACCTTTGGCCAAGGTAAAAGGCTCTTGAGTCCCGGGAAACGCCGCTTTGAGCTCTTGGACCCCACGGCGCCGAAGTATCAACCCCAAAAGACTAGTGCAGTCATCAATGCGTTGCTGCAGTCGTCGACGCCGGTACCATTGGACTACCATCATAGCTCAATGGTAGTAGCGCCGACTACCGAGTTGAACGTCGGGGTACGATCCTAGATCCGCATAATAAACTGGTTTTTCGTAGTTTGATTGGTCGTCGCGTGTACATCGCGTCGCGTGTGTGATGATAAATTAGATAGAACGCCTCTCAAAAATGTTTAAGAAAATCTAGAAAAACAAAAGTTCAAAGACTTGACAGTTGTCAACCCGCACTATGCGAACTTTGTGGATTACAGGCTTACCTCCTAGCAGTGGAAACATTATTAACTTATTATGCTATGCTTATACTAGTGGCATTTGAATCCACTCTAACATGTTAATCGATACCAAATCAAATACAAATTATTCTAGATTATAATCGTGTAGTATTAATATGAATGCCACAGCCTGTATGTGCCGTTTGACGCACATAGATGGCTTGGTTATGATGCCATGCTGTTGCTCGTTTGAGGAGCTATCTAGAAGATATCTTGGTTGCGTAATGCATTGTGCGTGGCTCGTGGCTTATGTGAAGGTTTATCATGAGTGTTACCAGTGGCAGGTCTTTAGGGCTAAAACATTTAAATATTTAACTGTTTGACTGCCTCGTGCTGACTGCTGCGTGAGGCTGAATTCGATGGCAAAGTCTTATTCGGTTTTTCTATCATGAATTTCTGGGTATCGGCCAAGGAAACTGGTTTTGTGTTTGGTTGATGGCAATACACTCGCTTCCTATATCATGAGAATTAACATAACTGGCGAAATGTGGATGTATTATTAGATACACGTCTGCCATACGCTTCGGGGCTGCAGTCGTGATGTTAAGTTATGGTTTATTGTTCAAAAATCAGCTGTTTGCGGTTTTTTCTGTTTCTAACTAAGCTCTCACAACACCTTAACGTTGTGTCGAGCACTCGAGCAAGGGAATCTGGTTTACGGTTTCCCCTACAGTCCCTAGCATCTTTGTGATATGCTGACCGTCAGCTGTTCCACTCCTGGGTAAAGGCTTTGCCTCATTCTTTTCACTTCTGTCGATGATGTGCATCTTATACCCGTGTGTTGTTATTGTTAAGTAAGTAGTTGGTTTTAGCCGTAGATCGTTGGTACTTTCAAATCAAATAATTTTACTATTAGGCATACAAGGAGCTCTGCCACTCGGGTCGATCTTTAGGTAAAGCTGTGCTTGCCTAGGTCGGTCTGTGGATGGGTGACCGCCCGACATACCGAGTTTCCTCCGTGCATCGGAAAGCACGTTAAGTCGTTGGTCCCGGCTGCCATATATAGATCTTTGGCAGTCGTGGTGACTGACTACCTGTAAGTCAGTGACCTGAAAGTCTGACAACCAGTCTTACCAAAGAGTATCGTATTACCTAGTATTAACTTGGTTGTAGAGGTCAGATAGGCAGTCGCTCCATGTAAAATACTGGTATTCAGCTGCATCCGGTTAGACTGGAAGCCGACCCTAACATAGTTAGGAAAAGGCTAGGCAGATGATGAGTCATCTCCCAAAAATGGGGACTGAAAATGATGTCTCGATTGCAGTGCCTTGTGTTCATCTTAATAAAACATTGTTTCATTATAATTGCTTTTACTTTCTCTAATTAGGATCGGATGCACTGCAACGATCTCTTTAAAAATATGATTTCTTGTGCAATCTTTTAGAAAGGACATAATTTTAGCGTTCCTAATTACACTTGTCTTTAGAAGAAATATCACTAATTAAATAAGTTCCTCTCACACATAATCAAAATGTTTGAAATATCTTTACAGAAAGTTACATACAGTTAAGTAATGTTACACAATTTTGTGAAAACTAAAATTCACTTATTTATGTGGTTGAAATCCGAACGAGAAACGATCCCGTACGAAATGTCACGAATAGTAGTTCAAGTAAATACGAATAGCACTAATAATGCAGTTCTATAAGTAAACAGTACACTTATGGCTGTGGAAATAAGGTTAAGAATAGATGAAGAAGACGGTAAATATAAAGTTGTAAAAGATTTACGTAACTAAAGTGTGTAGATTACGCGCAATTTTAGTGGGATCGCGTTGTGATGCTCTGATTACAATGATAAATTGTGCGCCGCCGGTAACATTGAGGCTGCCGCCGCGGCCGGGATGAGAAGAAGTAGCAAGATCAAATTGTGGAGATTTCTGTTTGATATTCGGCATAATAATATAGTTTTGTTTCTACATGTTAGAATACTAGTTGAAATATTTTTGACGAGTATGTCGCTAAGTATACAGGGTGTAAACGAACCCTTCACGCATCCGTCAACCAAGCATTCTGTACATCAAACTAAGTACCCCTACGCAAAATTTTTTGCTGGGAAATGACTTTTTTTTTGGGGTCAAAAATCACATTTTACGGTAAAACTCAAAGAAGCACTCTTAAAACATTGTGCTAGTGGATGCTTTGAATAGTAAACGGGTCATGGAGGTAATTTAAGTAAAGTTAAAACCTGAAATACTAGTATTTACAAAAACAGCTATGAAAAATTTGGAACTTTGACCCCCAATATCTCCGTAACTAGGAGGTTCCCAGGTATGTATATCTAGAACAAAAAAATGATCGCAGTGGTGGGGAGAACAAATGCCCTTCGTTTGCGTTAAGGGTACTTTTACACCCTATATGTATGGTTAGCAGGTTCAATATTGTGGTTGATTAGTTGGGTGCTTATCGTTTCTGAATCGCTGCCTTATGCTGACTTTGTTGACAAGACTTCTCTGGGTTTTTAGATTTTATGTTTGTTGTGTTGTGACGTGTTCGCGGCAGATCGAGGGGAAGATAGAAAGACGCCTTGGATAGCTTCATCGTTGATTGTCAAGAGAGAAGAGATGAGAATGGAGCCTTCCCCCATTCTCTTCTCTTCTTTGTCCAGAAGTGGGATAGTCAACCCTCACAAAAAAAAGTGTTGGTTTTAGCAGCAGTTCTAGTTACTAGGACGGTTCCTTCTTTTAAGATTTATGTCTGCCAGTTCTCAAAGTAAAAAAAGTCATCCAACTAAAAAAAAAGGTGTAGTAACTGAATACTGAATGGAATTATTTAGCCCAATCCTAGACAACTACTTAGTAGGCACAGCGATACAAGCTATACATTTCCTGTATAACATGGCCTCCCTTTGTATAGATTTTCCGTATAATGAGAGATCACCATAAACTGGTTAAGTATAGATTGATAGGCCGTCGTCTGTACAAATCTTAACAAAGACACTTCTCATGAGATTTTCCTCATCACGTGCCAGCATAGTCCTCAGGTCTTAAGTCGTGGATGTGACGTCGTTAATGCGCTAAATTGTAATGCAAATGTACAGGCGCGTGTATAAATAACAGATCGTGCCGCGGGTAACAAGAGGCATCTGTGGCTTTAGAAGATTTAAATTGTTAAATGTGCCTTGTACAGCTTCGGCACAAACGATGGCCCATCTCTTATCCAGGTTTTTGTGCAACTCCAGCTGCAGTTTGGGGGACCTGTCCGAAGGCACTACCAAAACCGTCGATTTGGCAGTGTTCGAAGTTTTTATCATTTTAAGTCTGTTGTGTCCTACTTCAGGGCAACGGCCTTCCTACCTTTCTTACATTCTTCTCTCTTGGGAGCTATTTCAGCCCAGTCCTTTGAGTAGGAGTCCATCTCACCAGGACACCACCTTCTAGACCTACGCATCGCCGACGCTCTGGGCAGAGCGGTAGGGAGTGTCAGACTTCTATTGACTAAAACCATCCATGTTCCTTCTTAGCCCTTTGTGTCGAGGTCGCGGTATCTCTTTCGAACAACCCGCAGCCCCGATCGCTTGCATTCTGTGTTTTGGAACCAAGTTACATTAATTAAAAAAAAAATCGCCACGACGAATGAGACCTCACTTAAACACGAAAAGAGTGAGCTGACACATCCCATGTGTAACGATTGATACAATTTTCAGTATGAGTTAGGAAGAGACAATATTATTCATATAATCGTCAACGAAACAGCGGGACCATTGTTTGACGCGGTAGAGCGAATCTAGTCATTTAAATCTTAGTTGGGTTCATAAAGTACTAACTGCTTGGCTTATTAACAAGTTTCTAATGTTAAGCTAGATCCTTTGTTTCTTCTGATTTTTTCCTTAAAGTTATGCTGGTGCTTGGAAAGTTTAATTATCTTCGTAAAAAGCTTCCTGCTAGCATTGTACGCTCGCGACGGAAGTGTCTAGAGACACAAATCCTTCTACAAGGATAGGGATTATATGATTCACAGTGATGACGTGTTCGGCACTGCTAAGACCCTTACATACTCCTATAGCCTCGTCCACGTAGTGACTTATAACTCTTTTGCATGAAAGACGATGACATTTAGCCAGATCACCATTCAATTGGAACAAAAAAGGTGTCCCTTCGTCCAGCATACTCAACATGGAATCCTGATATTTCATGAATGTCAAAAAACTGTTCTGAAATAGTGCTAAATAGTGCCCAAAGGAAAAAAATAGTGCTCTTGTACTTGCGAAGTTATAGCCATAGTTCGATGAGTATGCTGGACGAAGGTTTCGCCCAGCATACTCACCTCCGTCCGGAGAATCTGTATACGCTTCAAACATAATTCATACTTCAAAAAATAGTTCCCAAATAGTGCCAAACGGTGCCCAAAAAGAAAAAACAGTGCTCGAATAACTTCGGAGTTATAGGCTTCGTTCAGTGAGTATGCTGGGCGTAGGTTCTACGCCCAGCATACTCACCTCAGTGCGCGAATATCGAACGAGCTATAGGTACAATTTACGTCTCAAAAAATTGTGCTTGAAATAGTGCCCAATATCAGTCCAATTTTTGCTTGACTTTTGACTTAGAAAACCATTAAATTTTAATGTAAACTTCTACATACTAACGTAAAATGGGGTACAGTCGTCGACACATGTTTTTGGACAAAAATATTAAACTTTCTAATTGTAGACTTCATGTTATTGGAAATAATTATGGTATTTTCTCACATGTCAAAAACTTTCGATTAAATGCATTATTATATATTTTATAAATAATAATAAATGAATGAAACTTTAAGCGTAAATGAAGTCTATTACTTCATTGCATTGTGTGTTTGTCTGAATAAAAACAGTCATTTGCAGCCAATAAAATTAATATCTTGAAAAATTGTAAAAAGGAAATTATACAGTTTCTTTTTGTATATATGTTGCAGGCAAAACTTATAACCAGTCAAAACTAGTACTGTGACATAGTTATACAAATTTTTAAAACTCTTTCCAATAGTTTCATCAATGAAAGGTTTAGCAATAATTTTATATAGGTAAATAATGACATCACCAACACATTGTTTGGTTTTGCAACCCACTATGTAGTCAAACTCAAAAGCCGGCGTTATTATAATGATGTGCGACGAAGTAAACAAACAAAGAAACTGAGAAGCGCTTGTTCGTTTCGATTGCTTTGTGACACAAAATGGACCCTTATCACCTTCAAAATACAGATCAGTCTTGTCTAATAATCGTAAGATGTTAGGGCAGCGCCATCTAGTATTTAAACATAAACATATTCATTTGCGTCGCGGGCGCCGCGCGTCGTAAGCCCCATACCTATTGACCGTACGTGCATCCATTACTGCCACACTATATTGAACTTTATCACATGAGGAATACAGGTCAATTCCGTAAACGTTGTGGTACCGTCCTTGATCCGGAAAATGATTATTTTGAATAATTTTGTCAGTTGTAGTGTAAGCATTAATAACAGCAACTTTATTTTTCATGCATGATTTACTTCATTTGATATCTTAATCCTTCAAGCGCCGTGATCTAGACAAAATATATAAAATCATTGTTCCTAGCTACCGGGGTCCCATGCGACGCGCGAAGGCTTAATCATATTATTATAAAGTATTATTAAAATAATGTGTAATTAATAATATTGCGATTCTAAAGTAAATACTCCCTTACATAGACAATTAATAATTTACACAAGACAAAAATTGTTAGAAAGAAAGTTAATAATATTGTATTCGACTGTACTCAATGTAATGTATGTAGAAGTTTACAATCAAATTTAATGGTTTTCTAGGTCAAAAGTCAAGCAAAAATTGGACTGATATTGGGCACTATTTCAAGCACAATTTTTTGAGACGTAAATTGTACCTATAGCTCGTTCGATATTCGCGCACTGAGGTGAGTATGCTGGGCGTAGAACCTACGCCCAGCATACTCACTGAACGAAGCCTATAACTCCGAAGTTATTCGAGCACTGTTTTTTCTTTTTGGGCACCGTTTGGCACTATTTGGGAACTATTTTTTGAAGTATGAATTATGTTTGAAGCGTATACAGATTCTCCGGACAGAGGTGAGTATGCTGGGCGAAACCTTCGTCCAGCATACTCATCGAACTATGGCTATAACTTCGCAAGTACAAGAGCACTATTTTTTTCCTTTGGGCACTATTTAGCACTATTTCAGAACAGTTTTTTGACATTCATGAAATATCAGGATTCCATGGTGAGTATGCTGGACGAAGGGACACCAAAAAAGAGCAACACCCCACATAGCTTTTGTTTCGACCACTCAATAATTTCATTTTGTTTGATATCGTTAACATTTTCCTTCACAAATTCTCGGTACTGGAATTTTCCTGCTGTGGCTTCCAATCATGCCTGCGTGTTTGTGGACATATTAGTATTGACGTGCATTTGTTTATCATCTTTGGCTGCAAGTGTTTGCGACGTGCCACTATGTTAAGCGCTCCTGACTCATATAAATACTAGCTCAGATAAAGGCGAGCTGCACCGCGACACAGTGCACTGTAAAAATCCTCCTACATCGTTTTCATACATTTTGCAGTCCGGTGGCAATCATCATCGACATACCGGAGAAATGACAGAAAGGCAAGAGAGTGTGCACGCATTTACTTGTGCACTATAATATTTCCCGTATCGATGGCTGGCTGGTCGCAGCTAAACTTGAGGTAAGACGGTCAGCAATACCTGTCTGACCACAGTGTGTTAGTAACTATACCATTGCTTCCAATTGTTTAAAACTTCAAAACTTCGCTCAGTACGCGTTTTCACAGTCAGACACACACACCCTCTTACCAGTTCTCTTATCTTCTGTATGTATTTCTAAGACGTTTTTTTTTAGAGTGCTTTTATGCGGTCTACGAGTTACATTGCAATGAACTGGTTATAGTTCTTTAAATCTCGAGATTATCTAAAACAATGTACGATGGGACATTGATTGTGCTTTTGCGCAAGTTTGCGATGCGGCACGCAGCGGCCGTAATCTGCGCGTACCTTTATAAAGATATTAGTTTAGCATAGTGTGTGTATGGAGCGCACGTTGTTCCCACTTATGGAGGGACCTTCAGAAATTATTGACTCGTGTCTGGTTGTTTGATGTTTGACATTCATGAGATGTCAGGACAGCTTCGAAGAACACAAAAGATCGTGTTCCTTAGTGTATCGCTTTCCGGGCTCATTTCTAGGAACGTTGAAAGGAAATAATTACCTTTGGCGCCTTCGTTGCATGTACAGTGTGTACACTCTCTACAGTTTTCAACTGAAAGTCTGGAACTTATCCCTTACATGTAATGGTAATAAATAACGCACAGTTATAAAATGCATTTTACGAGATCAGTATTATAACGAGTTTTTTTTCACCGTAATGGCATCGCTTTGTGCCAGGATCAGCAATGACCTGATCCCGATCCTTTAGAGTAGTTTAGAGTGCTTATAAGTATGCAATGAGCTATATCTAATGCAACAAACATCACAGCTTTTAGCAGTTCTAAAAATCAAAACAAATAAAAAAATAGCACGTTCGCTCTGTCAAACTCAACTGTCCTAAGGCAGATAGGTGCAAATAAAAACCATAATAATTTATAAGGCGATGACATGCTACTTTGACCAGTATTCTTAATCTATGATGTGTTTCATATCGCAATAACTCGGTTGATTTACTGTTAGCAATTTCAAAAGTAGGACCAACCATCGATATCCTAGACCACGAGTCGTAGCTTCTTATCTCACAGCATAAGTCCTATGAGGTAATTGAGCGGTAGTCTTGCTAACTGCAGATAAACCGACCACCTCCTACTTGTTTCGTATTGCAAATTGCATCCTTTACTGCGATAACACATCACAAAACACACATCAGAAAGTGTCGATGCAGAGGTTGCAGGAGGCATCACTAATTTTGTACCAAAAAATCTCTTTGGTAAAATCTTACAACCTTCATTCGTTCGACGAAGTCTTATAATGATAAACTACAATCGATCTATAACAGATTGTCGTGCATTCGTAGCAAATGATGCGCACACGCAGCAGTCATTACCACGTCACGTCATCATGACAGGCAGACATTGACATAGTTCACTAGAGGCACTTTTTTACAACTTGAGCTTAACATGTGATGTCTGTTTGTTTATTTAATGTTTTGTTTTAATGATGTCATTTATCACAGCTTGACTAAACATCAAAATTCATTAACATAGGTCAAAACACACTTCCGTGTTGGTCTCAGTTTCCATCACGACTATTTGTTAGTTGATTTTTTATACTACCATCTGGGTTGGAGACCAGCGAAACCATTATACGAGGTCATTATCATCATCATCAGCCTATAATGTACCCACTGCAGGGACTCAGGCCTCCTCTCTAGGAGAGGGATGGGCTAGAATCCACCACGCGGGTTGAGTGCGGGTTGGTAGATGTCACATGTCATTTTTGGTTCTAAGACATGCTGGTTTCCTCACGATGTTTTTATGCGAGGTGCTAAATGATAACTGATATTTATTTCTTGTAAAAACATTTTTGGGGGTATGAGGAACAGGGTGTAAAGTTCCTCATCCCCCATTGAAAAGAGAGGATCCTCCGACCAGACGGGCAGTTAGCCCACCAGACACAACACCCGTCTGGTCTCATACCCCCAAACTGGAGTGGCAGGTTCCATTGAGCCGGAGCCGAATGAGTGAGTCGGAAACTCGGAACTGTCTGCAGCATTCGGTTCGGCAATCGTTATTTGTTCAGTGTTTTTCATCCCATCCGACTACTCTGAGGAAATACACCATAGGTTGATGCTGATGGTTAAAAGAAAGTATAGATCGATAAAAGCGCTCTCTATGTTGCCCATCCAAGTCTATGTCTATGAAACTCGTTCATATTTTTAAAAATCTGAGGCATGTCGCGGACTGGAAACTGGTTAAAGCTGTGTATGAATCCCTTTGCCAATCAATCCTATCGTATGGTATTTCTACTTGGGGCGGCTCGTACAAAACAAATATGCTCACCGTTGAAAGAGCTCAACGACTTCTCCTAAAAGTTGCTCTCTTCAAACCACGTTTATACGCCACAAAAACCCTTTACATGGATGCAAATGTATTGACAATTAGACAGCTTTATGTACTACAAACAGTTTTAAGAAAACATTCCACTATAGACTTATCTACTGTTAAACAAAAGGTTAATTCTAGACGACACTATGAAGTCTGTGAAACAACTCCAGTAAGAACATCTTTTGCACAAAAATTCTACAATTGCAGAGCAAGCACACTTTATAACAAAATTAACAAAATTCTTTCAATTGTTAATCTGTCCAGGGTAGACTGTAAAAAGAAGCTCACACAGTGGCTTCTAGGACTTGATTATGAAGAAACGGAAAATATACTTACCATCTTATCGTAGTCTAGCGTTTTTTACAACCCTTCACGCACACACACAACACCACACAACACCACACCACACCACACACACAACATCACACCACACACAACACCACACCACACTACACACACAACACCTTCTATATCACACACACTACATAACAAACACAAACATATTTTATTTTGTTTTTGTTTAATTGAAACTTGTTTTTTATTTTATTTTTTTCTTTAACTTAAAATAGTCCTACATGTCCTACGTTTTACAATTGTGAAAATTAAAATCTCGGCGTGGGGGGCCAGGATTCCATAGCACAGGGTATCCTAGTTTGGATTCCTGACTCCCACAAACCTTGGTACCTCCAATATTTATAACACCTTTATATTGTAATTGTACTTTGTGGGAGAAAAAAATAAATTATTATTATTATAAAAAAAAAAAAAAAAAAAAAAGTCTGTCATTTATTGAATTTTGACAGTTGTTACTGTGGCCTGAAAGTCAGTCAACCGGTCTTACCAAGAGGAATTGTATTGACTAGTACTAACTTGGTTGTGGAGGTCACATTAGACAGTCGCTCAATCTAAAATACTGGTATTCAGCAGCATCTGGTTGGACTGGAAGGCGACCTCAACATAGTAGGGAAAGGCTTGCCACGATGACTTAGGGTCTTTCGATTTCTTTGAAATATTCGGTGGAGCGTAGCTATAAGAGTAGAGGAAGACCAAAGAAACGATGGATGGACTGTGTAAAGGATGACATGGCTAAAAAGGAAAAGACTGCTGACATGATGAGAAATATGGAAGAAGAAGACATGTTGCGCCGACCCTAAATAAATTAGACTAAGGGCAGTAGAATGATGATGTTTGGTGGAGCGTTTCTTGAACCATAAAAAGATTCACAAACGACTGTTTTTAAACTAACATGGTCACTAACACTATCAAACGGGATATCTATAATTTTTACTTTTGGTTTTATAATGCAACGACTGTTCACCTTTCAACTTATTTTGTAAATTAGCTTCTTCTGAGGACTTTCTATTTATATTTTAAAATATTTAGTTTTTACTATTATTTCCAAGAATTTCATGTTATCTCACAAAAATACGACCAGACAAAGATTCAAATTAGTTGTCAATTAAATACATAAAATTTAAATTATTATATCATGTCCATATTTACATTCAATAATGTAATTTTCTACAAAACATTTAAAATTAATACAGTGTTAAACACATCCGTTATGGTAATAGGATGTGACGTAACGTGTAGGTCATTGGGAAGGCCGTTATTGATAAAGATTAGCTAATCGTTTTTTTAATTATTTTATTTAGTAGTGATAAGGAAGTCAGATGTTCGCTTTCACTGAATTCAGTAGGTTTTAGACCCGATCAAATAAAATTACGTAGAAATAAATTTTGTTGTTTTTTATTTTACCTATTGACAGAACATCTTCTTTTAATTTGCTTGGGAGTGTTTAAAAATGGAACTATGGTAAGTAGATAAAGTGCGGCCATAATTATTTTCGCACCTGAATGACATTGACAGGACGAGTCCTGTTGGCACACATAATTTTATGTGAAATTGTGCTGAAAAAGCAAGAAGGTGGCGTTATATTCGACTTAAGGCCAAATGCATCAAAATAACCATGCAATACTGTATGTAGTTTCTGAAACATCTTTTAAGTGAACTTCTCATGTCATTATCTTCTTCCTGCCCTTATCCCATTCTATTTGGGGTCGGCGCAACACGTTTTCTTGTTCCATTCTTCCCTGATAAACACAACGCGAAAAAGCGAACTTTGATTGAAAAAATAATAAATATGTAGTTATCCACTAGCATAGTTTTACGCTCTTTTCATCTTTGTTGGGTACCAGATGCTGTTAGGAACACCTATTTACTTTTTGGCCTAATGAGAAGTGCCTTGTGATATTTTTCTGTAATATCTCTATCTAGGCCAGCAGAACGGAAATCAACACAAAAGCATCATTAAAAACTTATCATGTGAACAAAATAACGAACATTAATATCCAGCCACTTTAGTGTCGACAAGCGTGAACTCATTGAATATTATAAGCATTCTCAAACGACCGAATGTACGTACAATAGATACATACACAAAACAATGGCCGACTTCTGTGCAGATTGGAACGTAATTTCTCAATCCAGGTTCACACACTGCTCATCTTATGACGTAACATATTTTAGATAACAATCGGGTTACGCAACGTAAAACGGAACGTATCCGATTTCGGTCGACTGCTATTTTGAACGCTTCCGAGGTATTTTTGTTTCCGTGCATTGGCAGCATTGATGCGTTCTGATTTTGAATTAGTAGTGATGGACCTCCTTGGAATGAGATACCGCCGACGAGCAGCTATCAATTGTTTTGTTGCTCAAGAAACGGACATTAGGTGTAGTTCCCTCCCTGTTCATACTGCCGAAGGAAACTTTTTAGGTACTTGTTCTAGAGAACTTTCTACCGTCTTGGTCTACTGTAGGTATTACAATTTTAGAACAAAGTTCAAATTTAATTTAAATGTGCTACTGGAATTCTGTTTTTGGGTACAATTATATTCAAATCAGAAATGAGGACATTTGCATGAGAACCAAGGTTACCGACATAGCTCGAAGAATTGCCAAACTTAACTGGCAGTGGGGAGGGCACATTGCTCGCAGAACTGATGGCCGATGGGGCTGGAAAGTTCTGGAGTGGCGACCGGGAACCGAAAGACGTTGCGTTGGAAGGCCTCCCACTAGGTGGACCGATGACCTGGTGAAGGTTGCGAGACGCACGGGACCGGTCAATGTGGCGATACCTGGGGGAGGCCTATGTCCAGCAGTGGACGTCTTTTGGCTGAAATGATGATGATGATACTCAAATATCGTCTAAGAAAACGAAATTATAATAGAAATTCAACACATTCATAATACACATTTTATTCAAGTTTTATACAGCTTCTTCAATATCCAAAGCGCAAGATACCTTATTGTCCCTACATTATATTAAATAGGGTTATGCAACGAACTCGACGTGCTTCCTAGTTCGTGCGCCGAATTACAAAACCCTATAAATGGCAGAGCTTGACATTTGAAAAGCTAATGCTCGGACGAAGAGCGCATGCTCAATGTTTGTGTCACTGGCTTAGAGATGTAGTGATGATACTCTATGGTTGTCTGTTTGGCCCACGGAAACGAAATAAATAGTTGTGCCATGGTTTAGCCTCTTCGGTACTTTCGCCAAGATTATAACCATTTTAGTATTTATTTCCATTAAACCTAGGTCATTTAGTAAGAAAGATGAAGCTAGGTCCTCACCGGACACGGTTGTTTCGGGAGGTACCTGCACCGAATCAGGCGGGAGGAAACGCCCGGATGCTACCATTGCGAGGATCAGCCGGAGGACACGGTGGAGCACACTGTGGAGGTGTGTCCCGCTTGGGCGGAGCCCCGCCGTGTTCTCGTAGCGGCGATCGGCGGCGGCGACCTCTCGCGTCCGGCCCTGGTGCAAGCCATGGTCCGGGGCGAGGAGGAATGGGACGCCGTCGCCTCCTTCTGCGAAGCAGTGATGCTAGCGAAGGAGGTGGCGGAACGTGAGAGGGAGAGAACCTCTCGTCCCAGCCGCCGCGGGAGGCGCTCCGGGCGTCGGGAGCCACGTGATGGCTTCCGGCCACCGTAGACGCGGGCCTGTGGACGGTGAGTGATGGGTAAGCTCGCCATCCGTCCGTCTTATGACGACGACAGGCCGTGTCGACGGCGCGTTCGTGTTCCACGCGCGCCTCAAAGAGATGTCAGCAACATGGAAGGGGCCCGCAAGGGCCGACGCCTGTCGAGGCTGCGGGTTGTTCGGAAGGGATACCGCGGCCTCGACATGAAGGGCGAAGAAGGAACATGGGTGGTTTTTAGTCAGTAGAAGTCTGACACTCCCTTTCGCTCTGCCCAAGAGCGGGAGGGGTTATTTGATGATTTCCCACCACCCAAAAAAAAAAAAGAAAAGGTCCTCGTTCCTAACGTAGGTCTATGAAAACACGAAACAAATGCACGAACCACACCCTTATACAAGCAAATAAAGTAGGTAACAGTTTCAGGGATACATTAGTAATTAGTAGATTCCCTATTTATTTATTTTTTGGATTTTGGAAATCATCAACTTACTAAAAACCACCCATATTCCTTCTTAGCCCTTGTACCGAGGCCGCGGTATCTCTTTCGAACAACCCGCAGCCCCGACGGGTACCCGACTTTATCTGTTTAAATCTTCAGCTTTTCTGTTTAATTGAAGGTACATCACTATGTTACGTGCAGAGTATGCGGAACTGTCAAACGTCAGTGTCATAGTTTACATTTGTTTGATCATAAACAATGGCTCGCGTTGGCAGTTGGCTCTGTGGTCATATTACCGTTGAGGGGTTATTCATAGAAGGCATTTACCTACGACCTTAGAAAGGTGGCTGGGACAGAGAGTTGTGAAGCAACTTCCTATCGAAGACCACTACAGTTACTCTAGTCCAATGTCCAGCTGTGGAGGATGGGATAATATAGGCCTTAACCTTTACAATAAACGCAGAGCTTTTTGTCAGTAGACTGGAATGCCGCTAAAATATTTGATTATGAACTTACGATATTCTGTGTGTCCCAATTTTGGAATAATCCATTATTTTTTTTGTATAACGATTAACCACAGAATCAGAATCTTACATCAGATATTTATCTACAACAAGAAATTAAGAAACATGTCGAAATTCAATGTCCATAAACAATATGAACCATTGTTGCATTGTCTATGGAGTATGTATTTTTTTTTAATGTAAGTTAACGGTAGCAGACACGAGTGTCCATTCACTACTGAGTAACCGTGAGTTACTCATACAGATGTAAATAATGAGTAATGTTTGTGTACTCAGCTGTTCAATAATGTAAAGACACAATATTATTGTCAGCGCTGATACATGGCTCTTCAAAGTAGAACACTTGCAGGAAAGAAAAAGGGAGAAACTTCTGTGTCCAGGCATTTAATTATTGATTGGAATACTAATGTCCAATATTGCATACCTAATTACCTATACAAGATAATATTGGGTAAAACCAGCCTATTACAGTCCCACTGTTGGGCAACAACAGGCAAGAACATGCATCAATAGGTTTGCTCTAGAGGGGGTGGCAATTTTAGGTAACAAAAGTCAGTTGCAAAGGTTGGTTTGTTAATCATCATTTTATACAAAAGTTTTCTCCTTATAATTTACAACACATTCACCTTATCTAGAAATAAATTGTTATTATTGTTAAGTAGGTATAGGTGCAGAATCAGTTATACATAACTTAAATAACCATACAATTACAGCTTCCATTTAAATTTTCAATATTCGATTCTTCATCGACAACATTGTACGTACCTATGTAATCGATACTTTACCTCCGAATGTCAAATGAAATCGATTACGATCAGCATCGAGCGCGACCTACAATGGAATTAATTCCATTATGCGATGGATGTGGGTTTCAAGGTCGGAAAGTAGCGAATCGGGAGTAGGCCTGCTGATAGCATCCATCTTGATAATATTGAGGCGTAAGAGGAATACTAAGCAATTTAGTTAACACTATTATTTATACTGAAAACGGGATATTTACCATGTTTACTGATTGTTTCGAGTTTTCGATATTTCGGCGCTGTTACAAGCACCATGATCACGGATAAACTGAAGTCATTGCGGGTGGATGTTTATGAGCAGACAAATCGGTCTACCCTCTTTCTTGTTCGTTTTTTGCGTTCGGTACCACTACCATTGTCACTCACTAGTTCACTACACGATTCGATCAGTAAACATGGTAAATATCCCGTTTTCAGTATAAATAATAGTGCTAGTGACCATGTCAGTTTAAAATCTTAATTAACACTGTTTTGTGGTAGCTTTGTGTTTGTAGTAAACTTGAATTTTATATGCTTGTACAGGCAGTACATCCTGCTACGCGAAACTGTCAAAGTTTTTCAATAGACCTTGAACCTAATCCTATTGCGATAAAGTTGATAATCTATTAAAAAAAATTGTCAGAATGTACTATGTGTACGATGTGCTGGCGTCTGTACATAATAGCCTGTTCTTAGTTCGTTGTTGTCAGCCTACTATCACCATTTTAGTAACGGTAATTTTATTTAAGTTGATTAATATTCTTATTTAAGTACTAAGCAAGTTATGTACTTACTAATTAGGGTAGTTGACTGACTAAAAAATAAAAGATTCTGTTTAGTTCGTCAGTTAGATTATCGAAAAATATTGGATACGTGTTTTTTGTTTTATCAAATTAATAATTTACGTGTGTGTGTGCTTTTGACGTCACTTTCTGGTAAAAAATTTAGCAAACTGTGACCTCACACGACTTTTCGAAGACTGTACGAGTATATAAAAATAAAAAATATGTGTCCAATATTTTTTTTGGAAATCTATATTATGATGAACTTATTAGATTTTTGTCAACTACCCTATTAATCATCATATTTCATTACAATTCGTAAAGGGACCTTAGGATTAAAGTGACTTAAAAATTATTTAAACTCCTGAAAGCTTCTCCATACATTTCTTTAAACAAAAACGTTAATATTCTCCAAATCGTAAATCACATTGTTTCTCCGTTTATCACCAGACTTATCAAGATTACGGCAATTTACGAACTAAATCGACGGAACAAAATCACTATTATTCAGTAGCAGGGTTGACACAGACAGAAACTGTGGGGCATTTAAAAATAGATTTTAAAAATATCAAATTCAGACTTCTCTATAGTTACACCTAAGGGACTTTTGAATCTCCAATAAGCGAAAACACAACAAATATTCATAATTAGCATCATCTTTCATATCGTAAACTAGATATTGACCCATTTGCATGCTGTAAGGCCCGGTTTCCACCAAAGCGGAGAGGAGATGTGCTAAATTGAGAAAATCGCCTAGTATCAAAATTGTCCTCTGAGTAGAAAATAGAATGACTTTCAAATAAACTTTACCTTTTCAATAAACCTTTTTATTTACCTTTCATAAATAAATAAATAATAAGTAAATAAAATTTGTCTCTCGACAGCCCTAAGTGGAAGTCAATTGAATTAGCGGGTGCACAATAAAAAGTCATGGTTTCGTGGCACTGCACTGCGCTGTGAGAAAAATTTCGATAAATTAAATTGTTGTTGTTATAGACAGCACGTGTTTGTTTTTGTACGATTGTTACTTGTTGTTATTTAGTTGTTATGTTTTCGAGATAAGTGTGGTTAAAAGTCTACTTACTCACCTTGAACTTTGAACAGGTGGACATGCTTTTATATGTAAGAACAAACGAATACATACAAATACGTTGTAATGTGTTTTGGTCATTGTTTGATGAGATTATAATGATTGAAAATAGGTTTTAAGAAGGTTAACTTCGCTTCTTGACAAATATTTTTTATATAACTAACTAGCTGATGCCCGCGGCTTCGCCTGCGTGGATGTCGGCCAAATTATATACTAAACCCATTTTTTTTTGGGGGGTGGAAAATCATCAAATATCGCCTCACGCTCTTGGGCAGAGCGGAAGGGCGTGTCAGACTTCTACTGATTAAAAACCACCCATGTTCCTTCTTAGCCCTTGCGCTGAGGCCGCGGTATCTCTTTCGAACAACCCGCAGCCCCGGCGGGATATACTAAACCCTTCGTCGAGAACCAATCTATTCGTTGGTGAAATCAGCATGAAAATAGATGCAGTAGTATTTGAGTTTATCGCGAACAGACAGACGTGGCGGGGGACTTTGTTTATAAGATTATGTGGTGAAAATAGCAGTTGATAAGACATGGGAAGCAGACATAACGAGGTAGTGCCGTCTGTCAAAACTTGATGGACCCGTTCTGGGCCCGCGTGGTGCATTACAGCCGACTCCCTCTCGAAGAGAGGAGGCTTATGCTATAGTTTTGCAGCTATGTTTAAGGACTTCACGGTTACTTGACGCATGACAAGCTAAAATCACCTCACATTTTCCTCAAAGTTTCACATAAATTGAAAGCAATTCCTCAGCGGGGCGTAATAACAGTTATTGCCTTCAAAAACTTTAAAGCCGTTACATCGGGACATGCAGTGATTGGCTTCGACACATGTCAAGTAGGTACGTAACTGAGATATTCAGAAACTGCAGCAGAATACGAAGTGCCACGGAAATGACCTAAGTATTCCGAAATTGAGGCAAACAATACTGACACGATGTTCATAATTGTTTTGGCAAACATCGTCGAACTGTTAAATGTGGGTGACATTTGAATTTAGTAGGGTTGGCAAGCTTGCATAAATTGCATTTGAGCTAGGTGTCAACAAGTTCGGAGGAAAGGAAACCCGTCTACATCAGGATGAGTGATGGTACGCGCCTCAAAATTTTCTGTTTATGAAGTTTTCTTAGATGCACAATTGAATAGGATTAAACCGATTGAAAGTGCTTCATTTTAAAGCCACATTCAAACCAAATATATAATAAAGAACAGACTTTACTAATGAAATTGAACTCCATCAGCATATCTAAGCGACTGTACAGAGTTTAGTGTCAAAATTGTTTCCCTTACCTGTCGTCTCTTGAACGCAATTCCGAAGATAATTTTTTAAATGTTGTGTCTTATATACATCGCTAACTTGCACCTCCTGTTGACTTTGCGCAGGTCTTTAATACCCTGAGGGCTACCTCCAAACATCGTGTGGAAGTGTCAACCCTGTTAGAGAAAGTGTCCCTCCACTCATCCGCCCGTTTGATACGGAACGCGCATCGACAAACACTTCCTCACTGCCGACAATAGCCGATGATTGCCGAAGCTTCGCGACGCATTCGCATTTCCCGAAATGCGATCTACAATCATATTACCTAACCAAGTAAACGTCTCCTGAATACTGCTGACTAGTTACGTGTAACTGCTTGACCACAAACTCCACGCTCAAGCGTTACGCGTTTTGTAGCGAATGCAGAAAAAAAGAAAAAAATGCTAGGCACGAGTCGACGGTAAAGTCCATTTCACGAAAGAAGTCCCGCAGACGCAGCGCTGTATGTCGCGCGACATAATGTTGTTTCACAACTTTTGGCATCGTAAATAAACCTTATAACGCACTAATCCAATAATAAACTCACAAAATACGCACACACAACAAACGCACCTTGATAACATCGACAAACGACAACCTGGCCGATCTGTTAAATTTAGTTCCACAATTGTCCGCGGGACTTCTTTCGTGAAATGGACTTTACAAGCGGTTACAATGCGAGCGCGATAGTCCCCACGCGAAGGAAACAAACAACACGCGCGTTCCTTGATAAAAGTCGCAATACCTAAGGTCGCGAACGCGGTATAATTGTGTGACATCGTGACGTATGACGTAACATAATGAAGCTACTCGTTAGGCACAATAGGTTGCTGTTACGTGGTGCGGCATCGTACGGCATTGTGATTGGACGGTCAAAGGCTATGTGAAGGCCCGTTACTTAATTTCCTTCTATAGGGGTTTTCTTTGATTTATCTTAATAATGGCGGAAGAATTTTAGCCAAGCAAAAATAATGCTTACTTTGTGTTAATCAGTACCTAATATTGTCGTTGTCCATCAGGTTGTCTTCAAGAATTTACTACATAGTTCCATATTCTTAGCGTGTCGAAGACAATTCTAATTGAGTCGGCCCAAAATTTGGAGTCGAGTTTGGCACCTTCAGATGGAGGCTTCCATCAGATCCTGTGATGTGCAAGTGGACAGGTAGAATCTACGATATCAAGTACCCTATAGTTTGTGGAGCAAGACCACATTTACACAACATTTATAAAACTATTTTGCCACAAACTAATTGAGAACTGGATCAGACCACTTACAGTTTTCCCATGAGAGTCTTTCATTTCCCACTCCGTTAGCTATTCCCATTATTGTCGCATTTTTGGGTAAAAACCAACTGTTTGTCATTAAAAAGAGTTTATTTGGCGCTATTATGTGGAAAAAACTGTAAATAGTGACAGAGTAATGACATAGCATTACAAATGAAGAGGTATCTGGGTTATTAAGCTTAGTACATAGAGACTTGCCTAGGCCGTTATGAAGGTGAGGTCATTACGAGAAATTCATTGCTTTGAATGCTTAGTTTTTTGTTGGTTCACTGTGCTTACTAGATCAAGTATTTCCGTTTCGTTCTACTAATCTAAATTGCAGAAGAAACAAAGATTTTTATCAGCATTACTGTCTTCTTTTCAAATGTGTCGCAAAACAGTATTTTGAAGAGTTGATGGGGAGTAATAACTGTTGTATATATTTACAAGTCCATTCCATCTGCTTGCATTTGTTTAATTAAATATAGCAATAAAATCTGTTCTTGCTGCCGCACTCAGAGAGCTTTAATGATTACTTAGGTCATCACTTAGTAAAGGTTTTGACAGTTTTGTCATACAAAAGTATGTCAAATCTTTACTAAGTGACGGCTTAAGTAATCATTAAATATTTCTGAGTACCGCAGTTAAAAGCCTGTCGATGGTATTTAAAATTAAATCAGCCCTGAATTTGGCGAGGGGGTTTGCGACTTGCCTTCAATAACATCCATCAGTTCGAAAAGGATAAGAAAAATAAATTAAGATTGTAAAAACGAATTTAAGTCAGACTAAAGTCACAGTATAAATTTATTGTGCTAAAGTGGTAATGGGCAGGGCACATTGCTCGCAGAATGGATGGCCGATGTGGCCGAAAAGTTCTAGAGTGGGGACGGCGAACCGGAAGACGTTGCGTTCGAAGGCCTCCCACTAGGTGGACCGATGACCTGGTGAAGGTTGTGGGGACCCGCTGGATGCGAGACGCACGGGACCGGTCAATGTTTCGACACCTGGGGTAGGCCTATGTCCAGCTGTGGACGTCTTTTGGCTGAAATGATGATGATGTTAATAAAAAACGAATTTAATCATTATCATCATCATCATAACAGCCGAAAGACGTCCACTGCTGGACATAGGCCTTCCCCAAGTGTCGCTACGGTTACCGGTAATTGACAATTGAATTATGGTAGTTTGTAGTATCTTGTTCCTACAACACTGCAGTATTGGTTCGAATGATACGTAACGTGTGCCTAAGTTCGTCTAAGTAATGTTAGTCCTGTATCTCGTCTCCAACAGGACACTATGAGCTATCTGCTGCTTGTATAAGATTCTTTGAAACCTTGACCATTTCGTATTTTATTAAATAAACGTTCTGTAGAACACTCTGCGCTTCCAGTTCTATGTGTCGCCTACGTAGGTTAATAAATAATGTATCTAAGTCATTTTTTGCGCGCACCTCATAAATTTTATCATAAGATACCGTATAAGGAGGTTCGCTATTAAGTTCTGGTCAATAAGTATAGCTTGTTGTTTGTCCATGCTCTTGAATCTTGAGTACGATGTCAGTAGGTCTCGGTCCCAGCTCTGGGTCTACACTTGACTTAGATATTACATTGAAGCCATGCAGATTGGTGTTTCCATTGCGTGCATTACCTTTTCAGATCTTCTCCGGCTCATTAATATTATGTGTGCTATTAATCTAAAGGTTGTTGTTACTTGACGTATTCTTCTTTTTCGTCGTTCCCTCACTGTTGAGGATCGTGATTACATTCTATGACGCGGCTCCTGCAGTGTGAATCGCTCGGCACAGGCTGCCTTTTTTTTTGGATGGTGGGAAATCATCAAATGTCTCCTCCCGCTCTGGGCGAAGCGGAAGGGAGTGTCAGACTTATACTGACTAAAAACCACCCATGTTCCTTCTTAGCCGTTTGCGTCCGGTTTCTCTTTTGAACAATCCGCAGCCCCGGCAGGCGTCGGTCCTTGCGGGTCCCTACAATGTTGCTGACATCTCTTTGAGGCGGGGCCTCGTCGTCATAAGATGGACGGCCGGTGAGCTAGCCCATTACTCACCGTCGACAGGCCCGGGCACAGGCTGCTTTCAATAGCCTTCTTGATCACGTGACGTTACTGGCTGAAAAGTAGTAGTGGTGGGGTTGTGACTTGTGGTGTGTCCTTCGGGCTGAGAAGTCTTGAGGTCTTGAAACCTCAGATTTTTCGGATTTATGTCCGTATTGTATAACCATCACTTGCTTTGGTGAAGGAAAACATCGTGAGGAAAGCAGCTTGCATGAGAGATGTTTCTGGACGGCATGTCAAGCCAAGTCAGAGGCTCGCGGGCGGTTTTAAATCTTTGACAACATTTTAGACACTAACCACACGATAAAGAAGACACGCTGCAAAAACAGTTTATTTTTATATTGTTACAGCCATATTTTGTTTCGATTCTTCGCCACTGTTTAAACAAAGATGATTTGTTTCTGTCGTCTATTCTAAACAACAAACAATAATTGAACTAAAACAACAAACAGACACTGTCTCGAAATAAAAACAAGATCTTTCTTTGTAGGGAGCGACATTAAGTCACTGTGTCTAATGTATGTGGTCCACAATTAGCGTAGTGTCGAGAGATGGGTCGCAGACACATCCGTTCTGTCGCGTTTCCTGTGTGAATGTGAGTAGATCTTTTTTTAAGTATAGACAACTATACAAGATGGCGATTTATTTTATTTTATTTTTACAAAACTTAGTTAGGTGCATCCTTAAAGAAGGTGAGTCTATCTGTCATATTTACACCTTCCCAAAGAAACTCATTTTCGATACGTGGAATGAACGTTTGTGTATCCATATGCAAATATGCATTTGCATATACCTAATCTGGTCTCTAGTAATACCATTTTTGTCGTTACGGCGATTTATAAAGTTATAAATTTCCAGAACAACGTGGCTTCACTTTGTACAGATTTTTCATACAAAGATAGATCCGCTTACACTGGTTTTACATACCTTTATCGTCGCGCTTACAATGATGCTACTTTTCAATCGTTATCTCGTTTCTTTTACATAACTTCATATTGAGTTTTTATGATGAGGATTATTGACGTATTTGATGGTCCCTGAAATAATGACCAATGAGTCATGCGTGGTAATCTTTCTAATCACCAAACCGCACTGGGCTCGGTGGTGGATTAAAGCCCATCCCTCTCCTAGAGAGGAGGCCTGAGTTCCTGCAGTGGAAACATTATACTCTGATGACGATGAATGTTCTAATATCAACGGTTTTCCTCAAATGATTTAGGTACCTAGCCTACTAATCTTTACCTATTAGATTATGTTATGACTTATCAAGTTATCGCCTAACTCTCTTACACAACTTATGACGGGTTATGTTATGATGACTCAATATCTGTCACGCTCTCCATATTTTTGGGGGATTTCTACAATTACCTTTCGTGTATGAATCAGTATTGTTTAATCATCTTCAGGTACTCAAAAGGCAGACAGCACCTAAGATCTGATAAAGTTTTATATGTAGGTACAGACACTAGCACAACAAGTAACCCGAAACTGCCATTCAAGCTTGAACCTTATGCTTCAGCGATTAAGTTGAAAATCTTTTAAAGATTGTGGTAGCTTAATGTCTGTAAATTAGGTAGCTACCAGATTATTGGAAATACAATAATAATATATATATCTAATACAATACACGTGATGGTAGGGTGACATTGAAACGGCGCGTTGTGTTCTAGTTAATAAATATTTATAATAATTACTTTCAACACACCACCGACGTTTTAAATTTTATTGATGGCGCGCTAATTGCGTTTGACAAATGTCATATCACATTTTGTCAACTGCTACACACTATGCCATAGACAAATTAAAGAGTTTAGAGTGCGACGCTGCGATATAAGCGTTTCGCGTTCCATGTGTAACTTGTCTACGATTTTGATCAAAGTTTGTTTGTTACGTTTTCGTTTTCATGAAACTTTGTAGGTACACATATTTTTGGAGAGAAGTAACAAAGGATACTTTTTATTAAACGCGAACGAAGTCGCGGGCAACAGCTAGTACCTAATTAATAAATTAGTTGGGTACATCTATGTGGTGGTTTAAAACTATGCAGGGAAAACTTTCCACGAGATGACACCAATTAAATTGAAACACACATTGAAACTGAAATGAAAGTAAATCGTTTACAACTCCGGAGCGATTGTAGTAATTACAATTTACAAGCACTTTCAATGCACTTCTAATGGCTGAGCTATTAAATAATATAATTATAAAGTCTCTCTCTTTACGACAGGGTTTATGCGGGCCCCACACGTGTGATAGTTAGACTTTATGACTACGGAAAAAAGGTTCTCTGTTAACCCTTTGTTTTTTTTTGGGGGTTAGGAAATCATCAAATAACCCCTCCCGCTCTTGGGCAGAGCGAAAGGGAGTGTCAGATTTCTACTGACTAAAAACCACCCATGTTCCTTCTTAGCCCTTCATGTCGAGGCCGCGGTATCTCTTGCGAACAACCCGCAGCCCCGACGGGTTCTCTATTACCCCTACATTCACGTTTACAATCTATAGATATAAAGTTATCTTTTTGACTGTACATCATCATCATTCATCTGCTCTTATTCCAATGCATGCTTTTATATTTTATTTTGTTTCTTGTTATTGATTTAATTGATTACTTATTTCTATATGAGTTATTTTTACAAATTTAATAATTAATTGATTTTATTTTGATTCTCACTATTCATTTTATTGTTTATTCCTTGATTCATATTTATAGTGTTATACAATTTATAACAACTACTCTAATAACTAATTGTTACCTGTCTTGCTGTACTGTGTCACGCTGAACAGTCGTCAACTCAATCTGCCCTTACTTTCTATATTGGGTCACCAAGATACAGGCTGTGCCTAGTTTGGGGCCCACGGCTACTTCTTCTGATGTACTATTTTAATATATGTCTTCTTCTTCCATTTATTACTATAGTGCAGGTTTTAGGTACAAGGAATGCCTAATTAGTATACTCATCATTCTGAACATTGTAACAACAGTACCTTTTCAGTTTTCAGTTATTTCATTTCATGAACATTTTCACATCAACATTTCAGCCTTTAATCGCACACTTTCCTAAACGCGTCCCCTGTCTTCTGTCATACATATCAGTTTTGGGAGTCCCTCATCTAACTGGTTTCCGTAACTTTCAACCCAATACGCTTTAAAAAAAACTGTTTTTTTTTTAACCTAATGCTTTAGCGATACAGTTGAAAGTTTATTAAAAATTTACAGTTATTGAAGCTTAATGTGCTGGTCTGTATGTACCCAATGTGTACTGAATATGTGAGAATTGTCATAAGCGGGCACTTTCAGTGGTCTAATAGCTGTGCTAATAAACGATATCATTATCTGCAGTGTTTCGTTTGTGAGTCGAGAGACGGTTGCGCGCCGCTCGAGATGGTAGTAGGGTTGGCAGTCATATTATAAATTGTCTAGTTTAAGTACCAAAGGTATTTAAACACAGGGGTCGACGTTACACGTCGGGGCTGCGGGTTGTTCGCAAGAGATACCGTGGCCTCGACATGAAGGGCTAACAAGGAACATGGGTGGTTTTAAGTCAGTAGAAGTCTGACACTCCCTTTCGCTCTGCCCAAGAGCGGGAGGCGGGTTATTTGATGATTTCCCACCGGCCAAAAAAAAAAAATGCGTCGACGTTATGTCGACCGGTTATTGTCGGTAAAATTGTAACGTGTACGTGTCAAACTTGGCTGAGACTTGGGACACACACAATAAATGACGGTACTAAATGTACTTGGGATCGGTCTGTTTTGGTATAAGATTTCTATTGATAGTCACTTTTGAGTATCTTGAATCCTTTTGAGTGAAACTTACAAGGAGCTGTGTGTGGTTTAGAAATTAGTTGTACCGGAATTTCTTCTTTGTGATGATTTGCTCGATTGTCCTTGGTTTATTCCAGTACTTGTGTACAGTGATTGTGTCATTTGAAGTTTTATTCATGTTGTTCATAAGTATTTTTTGTTTTTTCAGGGAATTTACGTCTTTTGCTTAGCGACGAATGTCACAAGCTTGCTCAATATTTGTGGATCACAAAATCTGATCATTTGAGTATGATGGATTACTTTTGAACTAAAATATTGTTCAGATAAAGACCTACATGTTCAGAGAAACACCTACACTACCTACATGTAAATACTTGAGTTTCATGACGTAAGTCGATGAAATCTAGAAGATCGTATCAATTTGGATTCTCATTCATTGTTTCTTCTCAAATAAATATTTGATCTCTGTTTGATATTCAATGTTCTCACTGTGAACTTGTGAAGGCACTTAGATACATTCAATAATGTTATCTAAATATTAGATCAAAGATTAGATCTGCTCGTATAGTTACGAAAATCAATGAGTTTCGCAAAAAAGGATTTTTGTTTATACCCTGCGTCATAAGCCGCTAAGTTACGAATCACTTACATAAGCAGCTTACGTTAACAGCGTGTAAACGGACTCTCTACGAAGTCGGTAACCAAACTTTATGTCCATGAAACTAAGCAATCCTACGCAAAATGTATTGCTTTTATGCCTAATCTTAAAAACAAACATCTAAAAAACAGGTTAACGATGATAAACTTTAACCTTTAATATCTCCGTAACTAGAGGATATGGTCCAGAACAAACAAATCATCGCAATGAGAAGCGAACGAGTGTCTTTCGGAGATAAGGGTATTTTTACACCCATTATAGTTCTCAAATCAAATCATTTATTTGCTTGAAATATGGGTACACATAACGATGAAAAAATACAAACAAAAGAGCTTTAGACCATATCTTACTCTAAGGAGCGTGCAAAATTGGAATATACATACATTATAATTAAAATTTAAGACAAAACACAGTTAATTAGAAATTGAATAATTATAAACAAATGTCATAGGTACCTACATAATATTATGAGTATTATATTATGCGTTCTCACAGCTTCTCTCAGTGATATATAAGGTATATTTATGTGGACCCTAGGAAGGGCGATAGATGACTCATTGAACCTACGTTGACGTGATGTGACCTAAATAACATTTCAATAGTTAATTTCGGTTTTTCGGTAACCCTACCGCAGTCCGCGGCGTCGCTGCGCAGGCGCCGTGCGCACGCGCTTCAGCCGCGCGCTTTCACGACACTTTCACGAATTTAGCATTCAGCGCGGAGGTCCAACGTATTACTTAACGTCAGCAGTCTGCCCGTATGGCCGGGTCACATATTCTTATTATGTGTCATGGGCATTACGAGCAGCTCGTCGGTAAATAATAACAACCGCACGGGTCGATCTTCAACGTTGAGCATTTATTACTGAAGACGGTCCGTGGATGGGTGCGTGACCATCGTTACGCGTCAAGTTTCGGAAACTAAGCTAAGCCGTTAGTCCCGTCTATCAGTTTTAGATCTTTGACAGTCAGTTACGAATAATCAGAAACCGTAAGCAGTATCTTCTTATCATTTCTTATAAGACATAACCCAAATCATATTCCATGTTCATATCGACCTTCGTTTCCCATAAAATTCTTCACTCATTAGATGTCATTAGCTCAACGAACGATTTAAAAAAAAAAGTAAAACGCGAGTAGTGCGATTTTTAAAAAGTATTACTGAGGCACACGAATCTGTGGCCTTGTCATGAAGCGTGAGATCGTGATGATGATCCTCGAACATGTCAAGTTTACTGTCGCTTCCGTCTTTACTTCTGTTACAATATTCTCTCGTTTTGATATCAGTTTCATCAAGATCACCGTTCTTTGTTGTTGTAACCACATTCATTTAATTACTACCCGCCCGGGGGTCGTCTTCTAGCCTTTTTTTTTTTGGAGAATGGGAAATCATCAAATGATTCCTCCCGCTCTGGGCGGAGCGGTAGGGAGTGTCAGACTTCTACTGACCAAAGACCACCCATGTTCATTCTTAGCCCTTTGTGTCCGAGGCCGCGGTATCTCTTTCGAACAACCCGCAGCCCCGACAGGCGTCGACCCTTGCAATGTTGTTGACATCTCTTTGATGCGCACGTGGAACACGAACGCGCCGTCGACACGGCCTTTCATCGTCATAGGACGGTGGACGGTGAGCTAGCCCACTACTCACCGCCCACAGACGATGGCCGGAACCATAAATTCGTCTTCTAGCCTTGATCATGGTTCATTTATAGGATAGGATGATGTGATTTTTGAGAAATCTGGCCTGTGAGAAATTGGGCGACACAGTGATCTACTTCCAGCCATATCCTGGGAAGCAGCTCAAGAACGTATGGAAATAACTGGTGGAGGTGTCGGTCGGCCTTTGATGGAATTATCCTACCTACATTGCCATTCAGACAAAAGTTCCTCCCAGACGTGCCTGTGGTTAAAGTAATGCAGTAGTTATGACTTCCGTCTCGAATGCAATAATAAAGGTTTCCCACTTATACCAAAATATACTATTTTGCCCCCTTAATGCGCAACTTACACCCACATAATAATCAAAAAACAAATCTGATTATGCCATTCGTGTTCCAAAACACGTCAACCACTAGAGAGAGACTGCCGCTTCCGCATCAACACTATCAACGAATGTTCTCACCATCTTGTCTGGCTCACAGATGATAAATATTGAACGAGGGCGAGAAATCACATAATCTTTGTTGACTTCCTTATTTGATTAGTGATTGTTTTGTTTTTGTGAAACGTGACTAGAGGCAGACAGTTACAAACAAACAAACTACTTGTGATGTGATACAAAAGAATATCTAAGGGCCAAGGCGCGTTCGTGTTCCACACGCACCTCGAAGAGATGTCAGCAACATCGAAGGGGCCCGCAAGGGCCGACGCCCGTCGGGGCTGCAGGTTGTTCGCAAGAGATACCGCGGCCTCGGCATGAAGGGCTAAGAAGGAACCTGGGAGGTTTTTAGTCAGTAGAAGTCTGACACTCCAAAAAAAAAAGGCCAAGGCGCTTTCAAAGTATTTTAGTATTATCTTAATATTTAAGTAAAATCATCACGCAAGAGTTATTAATGTAAATTACTATTATATATACATACCTGTAATTCTTGGGGGGCCTGGTGCCCAGTAACACAGGTATTGTATGCCTTTTTCGGGCAACAGTCTCTCACAAATGTTTACCCTGTGTAATAATTAATGTCCACTGTATCGTTTGTGATGAGAAAAAAAAACAATAATTATTTTATTATTTGGTAATTCTGCAATTACTTTAAGCAGTAAGTTTAACAGTAGTTTAAGTCTATCCGATACCTTTTAGAGTTTCCACAATCGTTAGACAGATAGAATGTCTCTTTGTCTAGGCTTTGTAATATTGAGGGGTATATGTTTTATTATTATATACCTTTTATTATTGACTAGCTGTGCCCGCGACTTCGTTCGCGTGCTTGTCGGAAACTAAAATGCGTCGCTTAGATAAAAGTACATTTAATCATTGCCCTGCGTTAACTTACTGACGCTCGCTGTAGAAAATAAGAAGAGAGTAATGCAAAGTACTGACTATGTCTAATACTAAAGTTTAGATGGATGGGTGTTTGTTAATCAACCACGTAAGAACGGCCGAACGGATCTTGAAGAAATTTGAAACAGGTACATTGTAGTCGACAGGCAGACAGATTGTCGTTGGCGCGTTCGTGTTCCACGCGCGCCTCAAAGATATGTCAGCAACAATTAAAGGGCCCCAAAGGGACGTCTGCCGGGGCTGAGGGTTGTCCTTGTCCGCAAGAGATACCATGGCCCCGAAACACAAAGAGCTAAGAAGGAACGTGGGTGGTTTTTAGTCAGTAGAAGTCTGACACTTTCTTCCGCTCCGCCCAGAGCGGGATGAGTCATTTGATAATTTACGAACCACAACAAAAAGGGGGGATTAGAGGGTGTTTCGAGAGGGTACCTGTACCGAATCTGGGACATAGAATCTGAAATGGCCGCCACCTCCTTCTGCGAAGCAGTAATGCTAGCGAAAGAGGTGGCGGAACGTGAGAGGGAGACAACTTCTCGTCCCAGCCGCCGCGGGAGACGCTCCGGGCATCGGGGGCCACGTGATGGCTTCCGGCCACTGTAGGCGCGGGCCTGTGAACGGTGAGTAACGGGCTAGTTAATCGTTCGTCCGTCCTATGACGATGGAGGCGCGTTCGTGTTCCACGCGCGTCTCAAAGAGATGTCAGCAACATTGAAGGGGCCCCCAAGGACCGACGCCCGTTGGGGCTGCGGGTTGTTCGAAAGAGATACCGCGGCCTCGACACATAGGGCTAACAACACACCACATCTATATGACGACATGGTTGGCGCAATGGCTGGACGATTAACAGTAGCACTGCGTGTCGCAGGTTCGATTCCCACACGGTACAAAAAAAAAATATGTCTTGGGTTTTTATCTAATTTTAATTTAGTTTAAAAAAATAGTATTTTAATACTGTGTAATTGGTAAATTTTTATTTGTTGACTATTCACGAAACATAATGTGTGTATGTTTACTATCACCGCGGTTCAGAAAATGACATCAAATGAATAACGCCATCTGTCGAAGACGAAGATAAACTGCTAAAAAAGAGCGATCAAACACTATAAGGTTTAGGCTATGTAGATTTTGAAAGCAGCGTCATTTAGACTTATATCTACGTACCTTTTGCTATCATAACTTTTTTAAGTTATCTTGTGAAGGCATTTAGTAATAAGTACCATATTCGTTCAATAGATGTCGTTGCTTGTCTCATTCTTGACCATAACGATAAGTTCTTCTTGAAAACTATAAATTCATATATCTTTTGATAGAGAGCACCGATTACGATGAAACAAAGACTAAGTAATAGCCCAAGTTACGCACAATATTTATAAAAGTTACCTACATTCGTTTCGTAAATTTGACGTGATGCTTAGTCATCGAAACAGACAAACAGACAAACAGACAAACAGATAAACAGACAAACAGACAAACAGACAAAAATTCCAAAAATGCTGGAAATGTGGTCTGTTGGTTATACTTTAATACCCTGACAATTTTTTTTTTAAATATTTTCGATGTACAAAAACGACTTCTCTACAGATTTATTATATGTATAGATATAGATAGATATAGATTGTAGTCAATCGTAATATTAACTTACACCATAGTCATAGTCTTACATCGAGTCTGGTTCTTCTAACCAAACAGACAGATGTGTTGCTGGAGAGTTTGTTCCGCCACTTCTTCTTTCCACCAAAAACACTAGGAAGTGTCGAAGGGTGGGCGTTTTGGGGGACTGTCACTTGTGAAAGGAAAGTCCAAATTGATTCTCATACATTTATTTTTGTTGAAAATAAATAATAATCACAATGCGAATACCATTAGTTATTAACATTCATTACACTTTATTAAAACAGTGTACATACCTTAATCCTTTTTGAACAGCACTTAAACTTAATTCTTTTCAAACAGCCCTTTTACCACAATTTCGGTTTATGAAACTATCGTAGACTACGACTTATTTTTCGTCTATATATTACGGGTTCCGCAGCAAGACTGACTCGATACCGCTGGCCGTTGCGTCGGCGCTTAAAAAAATCCCCTCCGCTACTCGGTGGTAGTGACGCAACGGAGCGGCGAGCGAGTCAGTGTTGCCGAGATAAAAGTAAAAAATAAGTATAATAACTAATTTATACATTTAACTATTTTGTAAGCCTTGAACGGAAAAATATTAATGACGGTTCCTAACAGCTCGGTCATCCTGCAGTTTTAGCGAGTCCCTTCGCTTTGATTTACTGATAAGCTAGGTAGTTATATATCTAATCCATTCAATTCAATTAAATAAATTGATTTAAAGAAAATAACTGAAGCATAACCGATATAATCACCTTGTACGACAGTAAACAATTGTAAATAATTTAATATTTCATTCGTTATTGTATAACACATAATAATATGTACTCGCAGGTACATTAAACATAGGCAATTTAAGTAAACAACTATTGAATGATAAGTTTATAATAAGACGAATACATATCTTAATCTAGACAGCTTAAACTATCTTAACCAGGTGTCTTAATCTAGGCAGGTATCCAAATCTAGATCTCACAATCGAGGCATTTTAATGTAAATATCTTAACTTTTTTTTTTTTTTTTTTTTTACGTTTTATAATATTTGTTTTGACATAGCGTGTAACTAAGGTTAACGGTTAGGTAACTTATTTTATCATTTATGTATCCAGTACTGAATACAAAGTACACATTGCAAGTCCTAAAAGAGATACAAAATAATGTTTTTAATCGCTATCAGATCTCTGATCATCATTTTGAGATATAACACCATCATCAGAATTTTCGGAGGAATCATAATTTTTATTGAAAACTAACCAAGGTTTAAGTTTATCTATTGCAACAATATTGTTGTATAGGGGCCGGCCAGGCTTGCGTGTCAATGGCGTGTCTTCGATTGCAAGTCTGTCATTAGGTAGTAGTTTAGTTACACGATAAGGACCCTGATATTTATTAACTAGTTTTTTTGATTTTCCGTCGCTAGGAACCTCTCTTTTTACACTTACTAGATCGCCCACAGTATAATCATGTTTGTTTTTTCTTTTGGAGTCGAATCTAGCTTTATCTTTTTGTTGTTGTTCAATAATACGCGCACTGGCATGTTCTCGAATTTGATCTAAATTATTGGTAGACGCGTCCCTAGTATCGTCTATGATGTCACTAAGTACGTTTTCGGAACCACTATTAATTTTGAAACCAAACAAGAGCTCAGAAGGACTTTTACCGGTTGTTTTATGGATAGTAGTATTTAGCCCTATTTGGATGTCAGGTACGTATTCGTCCCAGCTTTTATCATCCATGCCGTGAGTTTTGGCCGACAAAGCGTCTAGAATTGTTCTATTGAACCTCTCGACTTGGCCGTTAGCACGTGGCGTAGCCACTGCATTGAGAATATGCTTAATACCGGTGGATTTTGTGAATGAACGAAAACTGTTACTTGTGAACGATGTTCCCTGGTCTGTTATTAATCGAGTAGGAGCACCAAAATAACTTATGTGTTCCTGCAAGACCTTGATAGATGTGCTACTTTTTGTATTCCGAACAGGTCTAATGTTGATAAACTTAGTAAAACCATCTATAACCACTAAAAGATAGCAGTTGCCCTTTTTACTTTTAATGAATGGGCCAAGGTGGTCTGCGTGAATGGTGTGGAACGGTACCACAACTTTTGGTATTGGGTGCAATTCGCCCTGTTGCTTGCCTGAAATCCCCTTATGATATGCGCATTCTAAGCAAGACCTAACATACTTCTTTACAAATCTGCGCATTTTGGGGAACCAATAAGACTGTTGTATCCTAATCAGTGTCTTCTCAAAACTAAAATGCCCTACATCATCGTGGTTCATCTTTGCAATCTGCCATCGAACGCCCTTTGGAACTAACCATCGAATATCGTTATTCCCCTCCCCCACGATACGATAAACCTTGCCGTTTTTAAGTTTAAAATTCTTTAAAACCTCCACAACTTTTACTGCGTTCGAGTCGTTTAAAATCTCTTTTATCCGAGCTACTTCGCTGTCACTTGACTGAACAGTCGCTATCCAGTCTTCAGTGCCTACGTTTAGAACGTCTAAAACATGGAGTCCTTCAACCGCATCTCCAACCGGGTTTCTACTTAGGGCGTCTACGTGTTGCATGCGAGAGCCTGGGCGGTACTCGATTTCGCAATCGAATTCTTGGAGTTGTACCCACCACCTAGCTATTCGGGGAATAAGATCTCTCTTTGTTAAAGTCGTTCTCAGGGCATTACAGTCTGTCAATACTTTGAAAGGCGTACCAATGAGGTAGACTCTGAATCTATTTAGGGATGATACTACGGCGAGTGTCTCCAACTCAAACGAGTGATACTTTTGTTCGTCGGGAGTTGTCTTGCGACTGAAATAAGACACTGGTCTCAATAGGCTGTCATCATCCTTTTGAAGTAGGATTCCAGCTAAGCCATGCTTGCTGGCATCAGTATGAACCTGGGTCTCTCTCTCAGGATCATACAATGCCAGTACGGGCCTTTTAGTCAGAATTGACTTGAGTTGCTGGAATGATTCGTCTTGTTTTGCCCCCCAAGTCCACTCGCTATCTTTCTTAAGAAGGTCCGTGAGTGGTCCTGCAACAGTAGCAAAGCCTTGGACAAACCTCCTGAAAAAACTAGCGAGTCCGAGAAATTGGCGAAGCTCATGCTGTGATTTGGGGACGGGAAATTTGGTTATTGAATCCGTTTTCCTAACACCAGGCTGAATTCCACTCGCACCTATTTGGAATCCTAGGAAGTCTATCGAATCAAGGAAAAATTTGCATTTAGCCAGTTTGAGGGTAAGACCTCCCTTTTTTAAGAGAATAAAAACTTCTTCCAATCTGGACATACCCTCTTTAAAAGAACGGGCAGGGATAAGGACATCATCCATATAAACAAGTGCGTATTTGGATTTTACGTCTGAAAGAATTTTGTTAATTGTTCTCTGAAACACAGACGGAGCATTAACTAAACCAAATGGCATCCTTGTATACTCATATTGGCCATCAGGGGTCACAAATGCAGTCTTGTCTTGTGATTTTTTTTCTATAGGAATCTGGTAATACCCAGATGCTAGGTCTAAAGAAATAAACAATGTGTTACCAGAGAGCCTATCTAACTGATCCTCGATAAGAGGGAGAGGATAGTGGTCCTTTTTGGTACGTCGATTCAATGCTCTGTAATCGACGCACAACCTTTTTTCGACAGTTTTCTTTTTGACCAGTACGATCGGGCTCGCGTATGGCGATGAAGATTCCTTGACAATTCCGGTGTCCAGCATTTCCTCAACCATTTCCCTTACTTGGGCTCTTTCACCATAGGACAAACGGTAGGGTCTGTAAACCACTGGGTCGGAATCTTCAAGTTCAATCTTCATCTCCCCCGCGGTTGTAAAACCCAGATCTTTTAGGCCTGAAGAAAAACAATCCGAATATTTGGCTAGAAGCTCCTGTAACTCCTTTTTTTGTTCAGGAGAGAGTTGTTCTCCGCAATGTACAGATTCTTTTACCATTTCATCATCAAAAGACACATGTAGTACGTCAAAACTACGAGTAACAGGAACAGCACGTGCTATGAGTGATCCTTTTTGCAAAATAAGTTCGTTACCGCACAAATTGTGAACAAGGACTTTCCCTGAACCGTTTTCAAGTGTATACGCACCAGGAAGCAAGTAGTGTTCTTTGTTAACCTGTCCTCGTACGTTACCGTTCACAAATATTGTACCCTGATATCTAGTAGGACTTTCAACTGGTACCGCTACTAACTCGTTAGGTTTTAGTTTTGTATCCATACAAGCCATTAGAAAAATTTTGGTATTTGGAAGCTTCTCGAAAATAATTTGATTTGCAGTTTTTGTTATCGTAATGTTTGGTTTCTCCGTGAACGTGTGCCCTAATAACACGGGGTATTTTATGGTTGAATCATCTACAATAAGAATTTTAACCTTTTCTTCTATACCTTGTACTAAAATGTCAACGTGAGCCTCTCCTAGTGGTTGGACATGAAAACCACCTATACCTCGCAAAATCGGTAATTTGTCAAAATAATAATCGAGACCCAATTCTTTTGCTATAGAATCTTTGATGAGCGTACACTGACTTCCTAAATCTACATGTGCCATTAATGGTTTTCCATTTACTATGATTTCTATTACATATTTTTCGTTAGTCTCTTCACTATTATCTAATAAAGCAACTTGTTTTTCTTGTTTAGTTTCAGAGGTTGGTTTCTTTTCATTTACATTATTATTTTGTTTCGTCCTACAATACAAGTCTAAATGCCCTACCCTACCGCAAAATGCACATTTACTAGGCGGTTTACCACATTTGAAACTTTTATGGCCGTCTTCGTTACAATTGTGACATTTTATTTTATTTGAAAAATCGTGAGGTTTGGATTTATTCGTATTAGTCTGACCCTTTCGTTCTAATTTTGCCTTTTCGGACGTTTCCCTACTGTGCCCTGGTTTTACGGTCTTTAAGTATTTAAGAACATCTTCTGGCTCTTTAAACTGGGCAGCTTGTGCTCCCACCCTAATAGCACGGTCCTCGATACCATGAAGTAGACAATCAACAGATTTTCTACCTTTAATTCCACATCTGTTAATCAAATTAATTTTAGAATAATAATAATGTTCTAGCGAGTCCCCGTAACGCACGCGTTTGGCCAGCATTTCTGTTAAAAGTTCTGCATAGTCATCTCTACAAGGAAACGACTCTATAAGCTTTCTTTTCCATTCAGTCCAGCTGTAAAGTACTGTACCTAGCCCCTGGTACCATGTTTTAGCTATGCCAGTCAATTTCGGTAGAGCAAAATGTATAACTTCGCGTTCATCCCACCCGTAAATTTCGGCGCATTCCTCAACCTTTGTGAGCCAAGTGACTATAGTTTGATCCTTGGATGTGGGATCAAATTCTGGCAGGACGTTTGTTAAAGAAAGCTTAGAGGTCGATGACCCTTTAACATTACTTAATATATCTAAAAACTTATTTAAAATGTTTTTATCATCACTAGGCATATCTTTAAAATTACTGTTCACTTTTTTGACTCGCGAGCGACGAGATCGAGACCGCTGACATCGTCGCTTACTTATATGCTTAAGATCGTCTTCGTTATCAGAATATGACCGACGCCGACGTCTCCTCGCTCCGCGTACTTCATCCTCAGAACTATATGACAATTCGCATGAGCTACTATAATCATATCGCGACCTTTTGTAGATCCGACGTCGTGGACGAGATCTTTGCGAGTTCTGTCGTCTATAGTGAATGACTTCATGCCGACGACCGTCTGTTGTGCATGGGCTACTTGGTATCGTTAAACTTGCCGAGTTTTGATGTCTCGACACCTCCCTACTCGGGCTTCGTGAATTAAAGTTATAAGAGCGCTTGTGGACTTGCCTTTCTCGAAGACTCCCATCCACTCCCTCGCTCCGGACTTGTTCTGAGCGTTTGTGGACTTGCCTCTCTCGTAGGCTCCCTTCCACTCCCTCGCTCATGACACTCTCAGGAGTCTGCCTTCCTCCGCTTGTATTATCGCGGTTATGGTTAATAGGCTCACCCTCCGATACAGCGTCTGGTGTAGTGTTATCCATGAATCTGAAACTTATTTCATGACCCTAGAATAATGTTAGGGTTCGCACCCTAAGAAAGTAAGGTAACATTAAGGTAAGGTAAGGTAACATTAAGGTAAGGTAAGGTAACATTAAGGTAAGGTAAGGTAACATTAAGGTAAGGTAAGGTAACATTAAAGTAAGGTAACCTTGGGATAAGGTGACATTGAGGTAAGGTAACAAACATTACGGTAAGGCGATGTTAAGGTACCATTAGGAAACGTACCATTAAAGTAAGGTATCATTGAGGTAAGATACCATTAAGGTAAGGTACCATTATGGAAAGGTAGGTAGGGTAACCTTAGGGAAGATAAGGTAAGGTACCATTAGGAAACGTACTATTAAAGTAAGGTATCATTGAGGTAAGATACCATTAAGGTAAGGTACCATTATGGAAAGGTAGGTAGGGTAACATTAAGGAAGATAAGGCAAGGTACCTTTAGGAAACGTACCATTAAAGTAAGGTATCATTGAGGTAAGATACCATTAAGGTAAGGTACCATTAAGGAAAGGTAGGTAGGTTAACATTAAGGTAGATACTGTAAGGTACCGTTAGGTAAGGTACCATTAAAGTAAGATAGCATTGTGGTAAGGGACTATCAACGTACGTATGCCGTACTTACTTGAAATTATATAATGGCTATAGAAGCAGTGAGTTAAGTAAGTTATTCTGTTAAGTAAGAGTCGAAAGAATGAGAATGCATTTTATAAATTTGGCCATTATTCAGTTATGAAAAATCAATATATCATTTAATCAAAACTATTATGCAGGTATACTTTCTAGAGCTAAGATCTGTGTGGTGTTTTGGCGTTTACTAATAAAAGGATAAGAGAGAAAAAAAAACATTTAAGCGTCCTACAATAGAACTAGACTATAATCATTGTGCGCTCAACGGCACATTCCCAGAGGGTAGCTCTGGAAAAATAAAGTACCTAAAGGGAAAGAACTATCGGAGTGCCCCAATCTAAATCGATCCTTAATTATCCAACCACACAATATTATTACACATTACACAGAACCGGTGTAATATGCTATTGTAGCCCAGTAATTTAAAAGAAAAAGCACTTGTCAATATTTATGCTACCAGGGAGTGCCCTAGCCAAGCATAACCTATGTCAATGCTAATTATTAAGAATAGAAACATGGGATTTATTGTAAATTTAAAACATTGCAGTAACATCAAAGTAAATATCTTGTTATTTAATGGCCAAATTCTTAAAATCGAGAATCAATTAGGGATCTAAAAGAAAAGAAAATTAAAGCCAAAAAAACAAAAAAAAGAGTCAAAAAAAAATTGTGGGCAGGAATAAACGGGTAGTTTGCTAACAAAACCATGGAAGCAGAAACCCGCTTATCCCACTTCTGAGTTGAAAGGAAAGTCCAAATTGATTCTCATACATTTATTTTTGTTGAAAATAAATAATAATCACAATGCGAATACCATTAGTTATTAACATTCATTACACTTTATTAAAACAGTGTACATACCTTAATCCTTTTTGAACAGCACTTAAACTTAATTCTTTTCAAACAGCCCTTTTACCACAATTTCGGTTTATGAAACTATCGTAGACTACGACTTATTTTTCGTCTATATATTACGGGTTCCGCAGCAAGACTGACTCGATACCGCTGGCCGTTGCGTCGGCGCTTAAAAAAATCCCCTCCGCTACTCGGTGGTAGTGACGCAACGGAGCGGCGAGCGAGTCAGTGTTGCCGAGATAAAAGTAAAAAATAAGTATAATAACTAATTTATACATTTAACTATTTTGTAAGCCTTGAACGGAAAAATATTAATGACGGTTCCTAACACTTGTAAATAAGTAAAGTAAAGTAAATTTTGACGTTCGAAAAGTGCTGATTATCAGCCTAGTTTGAATAAATGAGTTTTGATTTTGATTTTGATTTTTGAGGTGTACGGTTAGATTGGGAGTTCAGGCTCAAGCTTTAAAGAAACATACTATTTAGGAATAAAAGTTTATTGTATTATATTTCTTGTTTCAGGAGAACTACAGAATGCGTGTGAGCAAGGGACACCTGCGTCGCAGCAGTAGCCTCACGTCTTGGCGAAGTCTGAAGACTGAAACGGTGAGTTACTTAAATAAAAAGATTTTATGTGAACAGGTAGCTTTCAAGTTCTGGCTTACGATGTCTATTAGACTAAGTTTCTAAAAGTCTATTCAACTCTCAGCTCAGTTAACAAACGGTGAAATCTAAAATATATAAAATAGGCAGAGGTGTACCTAATAGTACACCCACATATCGCCAGTTATGTGTAAGTCCCATGTAATAGAGGGCGAGCCAATTGCCATCAACCGGACACGTGTCCAAACTCCGTAGCTGTTACTAGTGCTACTGAGAAATTTCTGATGAAAAAACGCAATAACACTTTGGCCGATCTGGCAATAGAACCTAACTCCTCATGATTAGCAGTCGCACTTGCGACCACTAGTCCAACGAGGCAGTTAGTTCGTAGAAATATTAAGGGTCCTCTCTCGAAAAAGCTTAAAAACAGCGTGCAGATGAAGCGGTTTTTCACCGACACTTACAGAGAAATTACATCTGAGAAATTTTTTTAGTAATCTACATGATATGACACGTAATTTGGTTTAGCCACAATTTTTGTATCGGTATCACATAATAAGAAAAAAAATCCACAAAATCACCTCCAAATCGTTGAATGGAACCATTTTACTCCTTCATTTTTTAACAAAATAATATAAAAAAAATATCTACTGCTTTGAAATACAAAGGAAAATAATTTGGTTTTGTTACTTTTTAAAAACATGTATTATTTTAATTATAATAAATGAAAAACGCGTCCGTTTAGAGTCCGTATCTACGACCGAGAGAGGTAGTTTGTATGCACAAGGTCATTGGCGTGAATACAAGCCTTAATCAACGATCAAATTTCACTTTGTACAAAACAGCAGACCAAACAATCCAAATAAAAAAAACATTCAAAACCTTCGGACGTGAGAAAAACTGGCGCACTCGCAAGTGGGCAATACTCGTAAATCGAAACTGCATTGTTCGCGGTCGTGAACTCTGCGCAGGCGCCGCTCCGGGGTCAAGGCGAGCCATTACAGATGTTGACTTAACATCATTAACGTGTTCCACTTGTGAGGCGGTGCTATGGTGTTTTGAGGTGGAACGCTGCTATTTGTATTAATTGTGATATGGGAATTAAGAATTGAGAAAAGAAAGAAAGGTTGTGTGGTAATCGGTGATTGTGGTATGGACATGAGGAATGAGGAAAATGTTGCGTATGAATGAAGATGGCTAAGAGTAGAGGAAGACCAAAGAAACGATGGATGGACTGTGTGAAGGATGATATGGCTAGAAAGGAGGTGATTGCTGAGATGACGAGTAATAGAGAAGTATGGAAGAAGAAGACATACTGCACCGACCACAAATAAATTGGAATAAGGGCGGAGAATGATGATGATGGGAATAAAGTACTGTTAAGGTTGGTTAAAACTCAAAATCAGTCTGTTCTCTATGTTTTTAAGTTGCCAAACTGCTTTTGATTCATGGGGAACCATTATACCTGTGACTCACAATATACTCGTATAACACTTTTTATAGAAAATTTTGATGGCAAGATTTAAGTGGTGCTAGTATGATCTTAGACTCATCATCATCTGCATAGCCTTTTTCCCAACTATGTTAGGGTCGGCTTCCAGTCTAACCGGATGCAGCTGAATACCTGTATTTTACATGGAGCGACTGCCTATCTGACCTCCACAACCCAGTTAATACTAGGTAATACGATACTCTTTGGTAAGACTGGATGTCAGAATTTCAGGTCACTGACTACCTGTAACGACTGCCAAAGATCTACATATGGCAGCCGGGACCAACAGCTTAACGTGCTTTCCGAGGCACGGAAGAAACTCGGTATGTCGGGCGGTCACCCATCCACAGACCGACCTAGGCAAGCACAGCTTTACCTAAAGATCGACCCCAAGTGGCAGTTCTTATTAAGCCACGAGCTCCTCTGTGATCTTATCCTATGATCTTAGACTATACTTAAATAGTAAACAACGTCACCGATTTAATTTCGGCTTCTGAATCTGGGCACAATGGAAGATGTCATGTAGGGCACAGACAGTTGCCCTAAGGGGCATCATCAATTTTAGACTCGTTTGCGCTTGCCGTACAATATGGTACATATGGCGTCATCATGCGTAATAGTTACGTAAAGTCATATTCTTCAGTCTTCGGTGGTTAATAATTGAATGTGTTGATAGGCGGTAGACTGGTTTAAGTAATTAAGTAAGTGATGTGTGACCTCATTAATTAATAACAAAACGGTACTTATTGAAAGTTTCCACCTGGACACGAGTTGCCATGGCTGACCTGGAAGTCTCTAAACAGACTCCGGACACAGGTAGGCTGGAGCACGGAAAACCTGTTCAGGTGGAGATTCATAGATGACCCTGCCCTGGAGTGTAAATGTGGTCTTGCCTCACAAACTCTGGGGTACTTGATATCGTGTCCAGCCTGTCCTGTTACTTGCACATCACAGGAGCTGATGGAGGCTACTGAAAGTGCCAAACTCGTCGCCAAATTTTGGGCCGACTCAATTTAAATTGTCATCGACACGCTAAGAAGAAGATTGAAAGTTGAAGAAGTACTTCTGTGTATAATTACAATTTTATTCACTTTGTACAAAAATCGTTTACCCAGTATTAAAATTTACTTCATTTGCCCAGCCTTTTCCCAACTATGTATGGGTCAGCTTCCAGTCTAACCAGATACAGCGATTGCCTATATGACCTACACAACCCAGTTAGTACCGGGTAATACCCTTGGTAAGGCTGGTTCTGTGACTTTTAGGCCACTAAAAAGATTTACAAATGACAGTTGGAGCCAATTCCGTGGCACGGAGGACACTCAGTATGTAACAAGTGATCATCCATCCACGGATAAACCCAGGCAACAACGGTTTAACTATTATTTAGACACAAAAATCAGTATCAAAAGAATGTTACTACAATATTTGTTTAACAATTATACTCGTAGTACGTTACTAAATGAGCCCATCACAACGTTATATCACGAAATAGCATGTAAATTAGCGAATCATGCATATTTCCTACTAGTTCAACTTGTTTTGGAACCCGATGATTGAGTGCTATTCTCTTTAGGTCAGTTATGTCAGACCACGCAATAGTTATGGCGGTAACTGCGTCAGTATGTGATAGTAGTTCATCATCCTTTGAGACTTTTACAGTTTCTTTAACGGCTAATTTGGTTTTGGGTAACGTTTCTTACGTAGGTAACGTAATATAATATTGGTTAAGTAATGCTAATTGTGCAGTGTTCAATTTAAACGTTTAGAGGTCGGGCTATCGCAAAACTCTATCATACCAGTTCGCATCAATTTCATCATCATCAAATATTTAACTGTTATATATTATCGTCAAAGAAGCAAAAATTCTACTGATAGTATACTTCTCAAAGTGAAAATTATGAGATGGTTCAAGTTCAAGTTACAATTTATTTATTTAAATCTGTTTTGGTGTGAGCATAGACATTATAATTTCTTCACATACTACAGTCGTATCTAGTACAAATGCAGTTGTTTACAACATTGTCGCTATCTGCATAGCAGACATACCACAAAACGCAGCGCAATGACACACAGGAGAGATTGTTAATTAAAAGAAAAATGTTTAGCTATAACGAGCAAAAGTTTGTCTTGACAGCACTATCGCTTGAAGCGTAACCTTGATTTATACTAAGCATCTGGTCAGAAAGCGTTGCAGCGGCTGGATTTATTAAATGAGAAATATGTTTTACGGCACTGCCAAACGCGATAATGGCGAAGAATGTAGTTTTCATACTGAAGTATTTATTTTTTTGTACGTACAATAAAATATTATATGTCGGAGACGACATGCTATGAAATGCTCGAGTTGACTGCAACGATAGTGATACCCAACAAAGAAAGGAGTGGCGTGACAATCAATCAGCGGCTGTCGGCTCACGCAGCTGGAAATTACTATAATTTGTAGACTCTGAAAGAGATCGCGTATAGGATAGCGATTTATTACTCTTACGTGTTATATTCTAATGATTTACTTCCCTTATAATGCGTTGGTTAAATTATATTAGTGGTTGAAGACTGGTCAGTGATCTTTTGATTGAAAGGATTGCAAATATGCCTAGACTAACGAAGACTATCTGAACTGGTTGATACGGATACGGAATAAGGATCAAACTATGCCCGCGGGAGGCGTTCCGGGCGTCGGGGGCCACGTGATGGCTTCCGGCCACCGTAGACGCGGGCCTGTGGACGGTGAGTGATGGGTTAGCTCGCCGTCCGTCCGTCTTATGACGACGACAGGCCGAGTCGACGGCGCGTTCGTGTTCCACGCGCGCCTCAAAGAGATGTCAGCAACATGGAAGGGGCCCGCAAGGGCCGACGCCCGTCGGGGCTGCGGGTTGTTCGCAAGAGATACCGCGGCCTCGACATGAAGGGCTAAGAAGGAACATGAGTGGTTTTTAGGCAGTAGAGGTCTGACACTCCCTTTCGCTTTGCCAAAGAGCGGGAGGGGGTTATTTGATGATTTCCCAACCCCCAAAAAAAAAAAAAAGAAGTGTGGCACTGGAGACTGCCGCGGTAAAGCTATTGCATAGCATTTTTTATCAACTTATGCAATTATAATTATTTATTTATTTTATTAATGCAGTATTTAAATATAGTATTTATACTTACACTTTTACTAATCATCCTCATCTTTTATAAAATGTCCTTTTACGTCTCATGTCGCGCCTTGGCGACAACTATTTTTGTTGACAGCCTTATAATCGATCTTATTCGATTTAATAACTTTGATTTTGCTGTTTTAAAATATTAAATCTAATAATTTTTCAAAGTTTACTTTTCATCTGACATTACGTCAGTTGTCAAGATGTCATTTACTTTTTCTTTTATTTTGTGTCATAGTTTTTCTTAGTGGTTAGAGCTATGAAGGTTACATTTGATTTATATAATTTAATTTATTTTTATTAATATGTTAGCTCAAATAATGTGATTTATTGATAATTTCTATTAATAGTATCTTACGCTTATAAAATTAATTAACACGCTCACAGAAATTCTTTGAGGAAGTTTTTGACTGAATAATACAGGCCGTTTTAAATACAGGCAACTCACAATTTTTGATTTCAAGAAATTGTCAAGTGTCAATTTGTCAAGTGTCAGTTCGTTAGGTTTTTATTTTCGTTACGGAATTTCTGGATTCGGTCCCCACGCTCAAGGCCCGCGATAGAAGCTATGCAATAGCTTAAAATGAGGATCAAACTATGTCAAAAGAATAAGGTAGAAGTAAGGCAAGAGAAAAATACAACAGTATCCACAAAACAATCGTAGCTTCTGAGCAAGTAACCGAACACTAACATCTTGTTATTCACATATTGTTACAAGGCAAGCTACTAGGGCCAGCTAGAGTGGTAGATACTGGTTCCATACGATCTCATCTCGCAAAGAATCCGCACAAAACAGGCAACATGCAAATTGGTGGATTGCACTCGCATACAATTTCACTTTTCTGCTATCACTTTTGATTGGGATTTGTAGTGACTTACTTAAAATCGATTAAGTGAATAACTTTCTGGCCTCTAGTCTGGTCTATTGTTACCGAGTTTTAACAAAATATGTATTATCTTCACTTTTTATAAGTAATTGGTCCGAGAATTAATGTAGATAGCTTCCACAGCTTCCACTATACCACCATAGCCTGTCTCTGCATCAACCAAAGGTTGACTCGTAGAGAATGCCTTCGGTATTAGGTCCGCCTCTGTGCAGTCATCATCTTCATCCAGAGGCTGACTTCACCCACTGCTGGGTATAGGCCACTCTTGTGCCAGATTCATCCAGGATATTCCCGCAATAGCAACAATTTAGGCTAGACCTTTATGAATAGTGTCGATAAATCTCTGTAGATTACTTGGGGTTAAAATAATAAATAAATGAAAAACAAATGCAATTGACTACATCTAAATAAATATTTAGAATGAAGGATGGACTGTTTAAGATAAATGTAGCTAGACAAGGATGACAAACTGATGCGCAGATCGCAAATTAATGTGCATAAGGGCTGTAGAATGGTGATAATTGAAACTGTATGAATGACTACTTGAGTCGTGATAACAAACAGGTGTTTAGGCGCGAAGCTATCAACAATCCATTGTATGAATTAACTGTATTGAGACATCTTATTGCAGCAATTTGCATTGTCCTAACAAACAAACATTCTCATACAAACACTACATAACAACCTTAAATTCAATAAACAGAACCCAATGCACCCGTTCGGGGTTGCGGGTTGTTCGAAAGAGATACCGCGACCTAGACACAAAGGGCTAAGAAGGAACATGGGTGGTTTTTAGTCAGTAGAAGTCTGGCATTCCCTACCGCTCTGCTCAGAGCGGGAGAAAAAGAAACTGGCCAAGTGCGAGTCGGACATGAAGGGTTCTGTATCAAAACGGCAAAAAAATCTCTATGAGAGCCCCCTTAAATATTCATTTTATTTTGTTTTTAGTATTTGTTGTTATAGAGCGGCAACAGAAATACATCATTTGTGAAAATTTCAACTGTCTAGCTGTCGCTGTTCGTGAGATACAGCCTGGTGACAGACAGAACGGACAGATGGACGCACAGCGAAGTTTTAGTAATAGGGTTTCGTTTTTACATTGCGGGACACAGCCCTTTCTGTGAATCCGACACGCGTGCTCATATAACTCTGATATTTTGGTTGTAGGCTATGGCCGGTTTCCTCAAGATTGTTGTTTTCAATCACCGGTTTGAGAGCGGTGGTGATGAGATAAGTTTCACATAGTAACGCGTCTGCCTGGGTACGAACCCATGGCTAAAAATCGTAAGTTGATGTCGTTACCACTGCTCCTTCCATAAATCAATTATAATTTTCATCAAAAGTTAATGTTCTTGAATTTGACAGCATCATTAATAACAATTTCGTACATTCGCCAGACACTATTAAGAGTGAAATCAAGCTCATCAACGTCATAATCTAGATCAAACCTAATGACAAAATGATGGACAGTGAAAATGAAATGCCGTTATTCAAATTTCCTTTATTTTGGCCAAGAATTTGCAGTTTCTTTAGCGTTTTTATCACCCATCTATTCAACACTGACAATATTTTCTATTCGCTTTCTGAATTCTTTAACAAAGCAAAATATTTCTTATTGATATTAAAGTAGAGACTGTAGGTCTGATTTTATGTGTGCTTAAGATATTTTGCGGCCAAACCCATAGTGTGGGCAGACAATTGAGTCAATTAGAGGAAATTATGGACGTCAATAGTATTGTTTTCTGTTCGTTTTCACAATGGGTATTGAGTGCTTACGTCTTGTGTTAAAGGTGATTTATTGTTTTTCAAGCGTATTGCAACGAAACAGCCGCCATAATGGCGGCTGTTAGTGCACTTCATAAAGCATACGATAGTGATGAAATTGAACGTTACGTCTGACGAGGGTAAAGTTACCTAAATATTCAAATACATATAAGGATTGCAAATAACATAACATGACACCTAAAATCCACAAAGGGTTAGGCAGATGTGTACCTAATAATAAACCCACATTTCACCATATAAGTTTAAGTCCCACCATGCAATGTAGGGGTAGCCCCTGAACCTATGGTCATCAAACGAGCACAAATCCAAAATCCTTGGCTGCTACTCAGAAACGACATAAGCCCGACCCAGGACCTCTAGTTTGCCAGTCAAACTCAAACTCGAAGCATTTATTTCAATTAAACCATTACAGGCACTTTTGAATGTCAGAAGAACAATTAATAAAACAAAACTAAACTACGAGTGCAATACGTCATCCCGAAAACCACCACGCCGAACAACACGCCGCCGAATGCCCGCAACAACGAACACTGCGAGCACGAAAGCACGCAGCGACGCACACCGCAATTGGAACCACTAGATTAATGTTGCAGTCAGAGGAGCAGCAAAAGATAAAGGAAAACTAAGGAAAACGAACGAAGGAAAACTTAAGGATAACTTAGCACAAAACACAGATGACGAAGAGTGATTCAAACCTGGATTTTATTCACGTCAACAAAAATTTTTGTAAAATATCTGAAGTGGTATCCGTTTAAAAATATTGTGAAAGTTGCAAAAGTAATACTTAAGCAAGAGTACTATAGTATCTTTTGATAAATACATAACATGACACTTGAACGGCTTAAACTTAAAACAAAGAAAATGTTAAAACAAAGTCTTTGTTACCTTGTTATGCGTTATTAACGCGAAAGAAATATATTTTGTATTTAATGGAAAATATTATACACACATCAAAAGTGTCTAGGGATCAAGCATTTTTATGCGGATTTCTTGAGATTGAGATGTGGCTTTGTAATAAATTTATGATTTTATAAATTTATATGGATCCTTTTTGGTGCATTTCATAATTTGAATCAGGAACTGTGAATCAAATTCGAGTAAAATATGAAAATCAGCTGTCAATATTTTCCCTATAAAAACATACAACGCATTGAAGACATTATTAGTGCTACTGTTTCCCTACTACTGATTAAAACCAACGTTATTATGGAGCGGCGACGTCATTTAAGCAGGGAAGAAATGCTCAGAGCCGTGGGAATGATAGAAGCTGGTTCCCGGCAACGTACTGTGGCTTTAGCTCTGAATACAAGTCAGAGTGTTATCAGTCGACTTTGGACACGTTACCGAAGCACTAGTACCGTGGCTGAGCGCCATGGAGGACGGTATCGCTGCACCACACGGAGACAAGACCGATACATTCAAATCTTAACTCGAAGAGCTCCAACAATAACCGCCATGATGTTAGCCGTGAGGCTTCATCACTCTTCAGGGAACTTAATTAGCGACCAAACAGTCAGAAACCGCTTGCATGAAGTGAACCTTCATTCCCGAAGACCGCTACGGGTACCACCTATAGCAATGCACAATCGTAGGATTCGATATCAATGGGCTCTTGAACACAGAAATTGGGCAGAAGAACAATGGCGTTTCGTGTGCTTTTCTGATGAGTCTCGTTTTGGTATGAGACCGGATACAAGACGTATACGACACTGGAGAACCCCTGGACGCCAACAGCGATTAAAATCCTGCCAGGAAGTCCATCCTTATAGTGGTGGAACCATCATGGTATGGGCGGGTATTTGGATCGGCGGAAGAACTGAGTTGATTTGGATCAGAGGCAACCTCAACGCTCAAATTTATGCTGAGACGATTGTATCAGACGTCATCGTTCCTCTACAAGTGCAAATCGGTCCCTTATTTCAGTTAATGCATGATAATGCACGACCGCACACCGCAAGAGTTGTAAGACAGACTCTCGCCGCAGCTAATATCAATGTCCTGCCCTGGCCTGCTCAGTCGCCAGACTTGAACCCGATTGAGCATGCATGGGATATGCTACAGAGAAGAGCTCTGCCGAATATGGAGGGTATCCAGTCGCAAGAAGACCTTTTTTTGTTGTTGCAACGAACATGGGCGGCCATTCCACAGCGTGATTTGGATGAACTCATTTTGAGTATGCCAAACCGATGTTCTTGTGTTGTTAGTGTTCGCGGTAGAAACACGGATTATTAATTGTTTAAGTTACCCAATAAAATTTTAAAGAAAACTGTTATTTCAGTCTTTTTTTCGAACTTTAATGTTAGTGGTTCAAATGTCAAAAATCCCTTTATTAGGAAAATGGCAAATTTCTTTATTAATGCAAAGGTGACTTGGTTTATCGTTACTGTGACAAACGAAAACACTTTATTTGATGAATCCTTAAAGAAAATTTTAATTAATATCAATCAGGAGAAAAGTTATTGCAAAAATATATGTTGATCCCTAGACACTTTTGATGTGTGTAGTTTTCATGGAAGTCATAAGTACTCATAACAGATGACTTAATTGGACTAAACCAATGGTTTATATTTCGGTTATTAGGCCGATTAATATTATAGTTAGCCTGAGTTCCCACTGCTGGGTAAAGGTGACTCCCAGTTTCCCTGATCCTTGGCCAATCTGGACAACTGGTGGATGGTTTTGTCCAGCTTGTCCTTCCATTCCTACGAGGCCTGCTGCGACGACTTCTTTCAGTCTCTCGCCTCCATATAGAGGCTCTTTTGATCCATACGTCAGTGGTTTAAGCTGCTTCAAACTCAGAAATGCATCAGAGTACCACAGGGTACCTCATTTTTGCCTTTACAGTCACAGAAGACAAACTATACATAATCTTCAAGATGAGGAGTACTTTTTAATGAATGATGTATTCTTACTTTTTATAAGTAAGTAATAAGTATTTAGTTCATAGTAAAATCTATGGAGTAGTTGCTATCAAAGCAACGTCTTGTTTTATAAAGTTTTTACTACATTTCATTGTTGTAATGTCTTGTGGAAAATTATAGCACATCATGTTACTACAAAGATGATGGTTTTATCAACGTTATACCGCAAAAAATCTTCAACATTCAATATTGATCATTTTACCGATAGATTTTTTAATCATCGTCAAAGCTACACAAAAGTGGAAACTACAAATGAAATGTGAGACGTCATTGCTAGCTGTGAAGTGGTAATGTGTAAACTTTTTATGGCTGGTGTTGTCCAAACATTTACTTCAATCGCCGGATGCGCTCACTAGTTTTTGTTTCCCGGACGCGCTCACAATGCTCCGCTTACAGGAACACAGAGTTCAACAGAGGTTGATTTTCAGACTTCATCAGTAGTTGAGGCCATGGAAATAGCGGAGATTTGTAAGGCCTGTAATTATAACGCTATTGTGCAAAAAATGTAAATTGAGGTTAAAGGTTACGTGCTTTCGTACCTACATGGTTTTGCCTGTCTTGAGCCCCCTGTCCCCTTTTCGTTTTTTTAGGCCTCTTTAGTCCTACCTTTCTCATTATAAATCCATCTTATGGCACCAGATTAATATAATCCTATATTATGTAGCTATCCATCCCCACTACTCAAGCGTTCTTTCACTAAATATATCCCTCGTTCACGCAACAGGCACCTTCTGAATTCCTATCGGTTACTTAACTATGGTTGGTTCTTCAAGGTCTTATGAGAAACGAAAGTTAATTACAGCCACCATCATACCAAAAGATAATAGACAAACAACGTAAGCGGAAAATATCAAAGCACTCACCGGTATGACGAACCACCGCCGCTCTAATAGCCTCAGAGCAAACTCGTCTTGTTTGTAACTTTGTTCCCAGAATCAATTACAGTACAACACCGAAGTTTAATGACTGGATTGAACAAAAAGCTGCCGAACTGCGGTCGCTGACACTGCGCAAGTGCGCATCGACACAGCAACCTCTCGCCAAATCGAGCATATAATTAAAAATCGATTTAAACTGCTTGCTATCTTGCTATCTCGGTGTGTTGGTTTGAGGTTTGTTTCATTAACGTGCGTGACATTTGTGATAGTAGAAAAATTATTTAGAGTCTATTAAAATTTTACCAATGATACTTCTGTTTCATCGTGTTGATGATTATCATCGATCTTCTTCTTCCTACCCTTGTCCCATTCTACTTGGGGTCGTGGCAACGCATTTTCTTCTTTCGTTCGTCCCTTAAAGTGCAGGTGGAGTCGATGATATTAGTATTAGTATCATCGACTACGGCTATAAACGGCGATTATGAGTTGTCAATGTGAAATTCATACCAGTTATAAGACTAACAGATATTAAACGTGACATACGCTGATTAACGCGTTCAGTTTATTTAGTGAAATTCGCCCTTATTTTGTCTTCTCAAATGAAATAGTGTTAGGTCATTTGCTGCTGTCAAAATTCAGCAGGCGATTACCAAATGAAGGTATACGTGAATCTTAGTGAATCATGCCGTCCTAATTGTAGGCCTCGAAGCCTCGGCCCACGAAGAGGTCATGGACCGACGACGTCTTTAACAAGAAGAGAATGATATCATGGTTTTTACATTTCAACTTTTGCCTTTCCCAGTAACAGTATAAACTTAATATCTTCAACTAATGCAGTTTATTATTTTATAACCTCCATTGTTAGTAATGCGGAAGTTACAACAGTGTGGGATTTACAAGTACATATCGCGAAGACACAATCTTATTTCTTATCTAACTTTAACTAAATATTTGATAAGCGAGATAATGTTCGGCAAACACCACCTTCCCCTTCAGGAACTTATCTTGATTGCTTAAGATAGTATCGATAACTCAAATTATGGGTTAATCCAGGAATCCAGGAAATTCTGTTACCAACGTGTGGTGGAAATATACGGAAGACACTATTTCATTTTCCCTAATCAATCGTAGAACTTATGTTACATATTGGCAGTCCAAAAAACTTATGTCATTTCTGTTGGAACCCTGTGTAGAAACACCTGTGAAAGTAAGCCACTTGTTCTGCCCTCGTATTTATTTTTAACAACGTGATTTAAGATAATAATTATTATAGGCTCTATAGCATCGTAATATTTATTTGTGTTCTGTATAAATAAAGAGTAAGTACCCAACGATATCAATAAGATACTTAGGTGTCAAAGTACTCCTCCGCATCGCTGTCATCTGGGAACGTGTCCAGAAGACTGGCAGCATTGCCACGTTGAATGGCAATGCTGCCAAGGTCCCGCGAATTGTCGACCAGTTGGCGAGAGATGGTAGCATTTTTAAATCACTTTGTTGAAAATAATCTGAATAATCAAGTTGGACACATCACACTTGTACCGACTGCAACCATTTAAAAGATAATAAAAATATAGATACTCGTAGATAAATATTTTGTTCGTGTTGTCCCGTATATCATAAGTGGTATATATTTTTTTTTAGCTTCATGGTGCACTTTGTTTTGGAATCCACCTGTTGTTCGCATTTGTGATCGTTGATATGCTGATAACAATGTATGTCATTTCTAGAACTTCTGATTTGACCTCGATCACATGATTAGTGTTATCATTGGGAACATTTACATTTAAGAATGAAATAAATAAAACATTTCGGATTGGGCCTAGAATAGCTCTGTTATCTGTTAGTTATCTTTTACAGGATTGACAACAGTGGAAAATTTGAATTGTTTTGGTTTTTTTAGCTTTTATTTAATTTATGATACAGCTGGATTGTGTGGATGTAGTTGTCTGATTGAAATATTCTGTGAGATGACTTTGCTTAGTTAATTTTGCGAAGATTTTGGGATCTTTGAGAGTATTGGGGACCTTCTTGCTGGCAGCGAATACTGAACAGCACCTGCAGTCACTTAAAATTGAAAGGCTTTAAACAGTTTACAGTACAAACAATTTAGAGGTCGTAAACTTTCAAATAGTCATTTGTGTTTTCAGTACATTTTAGTTTTGGTTTAATAAGAGTCGAAAGTTATTATGTAAGGAATAAGCGTGGTCTGGAGATTTAATGTTTAAGACTCGAGGAATTACGTATAGAGGAATGGATCATAGATGTGGAGGACTAAAAGACGTCTGAAAAGAGGCCTGTAAGATTAGATCATCTTAGACTTCACTAGAAAGGGCCTGAATACTAATTATTTAAAAAGAAGTAAAACAAGAAGTACATATCAATGCCACTTGTCTGGCTACAAAATAGTCATTACTGTTAATGTTTTGAGCCAGGTGACGACGTATTGTCTTTCTTAGTCGTGAACAATACTCATTTTCACAAAACAAGGACAACGACTCAACCTTGTCAGACACCGGTGTTAGTCTCAAACTTACCTTCATCCACTATTTTAATAACAAAATCATCTAATACAATCACCGTTTGTCTATGTTACACGTTACCAATAGAATCGTGATTCATTGTCAATTCAAGTGTTATTATATCTATCTCCTTCATATGTTTTATGTTAATCGTTCTCGCTCGCTCTACGATAGTTGTTATCATTTTAATATGCTTTTGTTTTAGCTCAGACATTTCCATTGTTATGGCTTAGGTACCTAGTATTTGATCATTCATCTTGCTAATAACTTCTGTCATTATTGAAGGTACCTGTAGGAAGTAGTCTAACCGGATACTTGTGTTTTTTTTGTTTGTTTTGGAACTTGTGGGATTAGAATTCGAAATCCACCTGGAGCAATAAAAAAAAGGTCGGGTGCGCGTGAGGTCGCAACAGAAAACATTCTGGGGGGCAGCCTGAACTGAGGCTGTATGTCCGAGCGAGAGGCACGACTCGAGCCTACTCGATCCATTCTCGATTCCTCAGCAGTGCCGCGCGAACCGCCGACATTATCGCCCGTCGCGTTCCGTTCTCGTCGTACAAAAGTTTTTTAATTATTTTCGAGGTGTGATTGTAAAAGTCGGTAACAATTAAAGTAAACGAATTGTTTTATTATTTACGAATAACGAATTGAATGGTGTTGTGAACAAGTGAATCGATTGTTGTAAACAGCTACCTGAACGACGCGTGGCGGAACATAAAAACAAACTCTCGTCTCGCGTTTCGAATGGTCCCCGGCAATAATTAGTTTGGTAAAAGTGAGTGTGTGTGCTGTGGACGCTTGATGGTTCAATTAGAACTGTTTTATTAAGCTTTCGTATGTACCACCATTTCGCTTAATCGGCTCTTACTACGGATTACACATGTTGAAGTTGGTTAGTGCCATTTTGCATGATTCATTTGCTAATTACAACAAAGTACTAATCGTCACTGTTATCATTAGTATCGACATGTTCATTTGAATCAAGTGATTGTGATCTAACTTGCATAATAATGTTACAAATGTTTAATTTGAACAAATTGGTTACAATTGAACATAATGTAGTTCACGTTGTGTTTATCAATTAATTTGCAACTTCAGATAATCCGTTATTATCGTAAAGTTATCAGATGACGGTGACGATAGTAACATAATTGCTTTAGTATCTGTTGTGTGGTTTCACACTAGTACTCGTTCACATGCGTGGTCGCGCTTCGAAAATAATGTACTCCTTAATATACTCGTCAAATAATTTTATTATAAAAGTTTCCTGTATTACTTCCGCAATCTTAGGGCCCTCTTTAGGATTATGTCAGTTATATTGGCACGTATGATTGAGATATTTTTTTGTTGTTCGTTTTTGGAAAGTTAATCCCTCATTGTCTTCATTATCGCCTGGCTGGTTAAAAACTTCATTCATAAGACTCAGCTTGGCATTAAAAGCATGAACTTCAACTAATTCATTATGGTTCGATTCTACATGTTCAAAGTTATCTACAATTTTATATGCAGCGTCAATTTTATCGAATCAGCTGTCTATATCGTGTTCAATGTCAATTAAATAGTATTTTTTGTTTTTATATCGAGTACATCATTATAAAATACTATGAGGACATGTTATCATTTATTTACAGTCTGTAATGCTTTTGTATCGGTCATTGTAAAGGGCATCTTTTGACCTATTCATAAGGTACTTTTTACACTACTCATTATAGTTAACTCGTAAACTTGAACTTTAATAGGCTTGTAATCACAAGCTCCTTCCTGATTGTTGTATTTTATTGTTGATTGTACTTTTTACTTCTAATTGATTTGACTCATAATTATTGCCTACTGCATCATAAAATATTGTAATATTATTATCATAAATCAATCGTCTACGCTCTGGTTAATTTTCATGATTCCGATTTTCTATACCATACTTTTCTTTTGATGCTCCAAACAGCTGGATGGCCAAAGGCATTGTTTTCTCTTACAGATTTGTGTTTTGTCTACTTGCTTGTTACTTTACCAACTGTTTTAAAATTTTTAGAAATGTTATTTTAAAATACCTCTTTTTAGGCTTTTGTTTAAGACTAATATTCAGAAATCGTCATGCCATTAGCGCTATACGCAAAACCTAGCCATATCTAAAAATCTAATTCGTTCCAAGTCCAAACGGTTTCTAAATATAATTTCTTTTTCAGCTGTGAGATGAAAAATCGTCGCTTTCCTGTATAAAATTACGCCGATTTGTTTTAATCTTAAACATTTACTTGAGTTTTTCACTGGTTTAGTTTTTGCTGTTCTCTCCGACTGGACATTTGTTCCACTCACCTATTTCTTCGTGTATTTTTAGCGTTGCGTGCCGACTGTCACTAGTCCACTAATGGGAGACCGTATCGCTACATTAATTATCGTGTTCCTAACGTCTCGTTTGGTTTTCTCTCTTACGAGTGATATTTCATTGGTAATGCGTCAATTACATCTATTGAACTTGATGGATTCTTCTTGTCGGTTTGATTTGCTTTGTTGTTCGCTTTCTCGTCTATCTTACGCATGACGGTTTTTACTAAATACGTGTTAATTGTAAGATTTGCATCCTTGACTGCACTTGCTTGTTTGTTTATTTTACTAATTAGTCTATCGTGTTAATTGGCACTGCAAGGTGTTGTTAATTGATTAATTTTGTTTGAATAGGATATGAATGCGTCGTGCTGTTTGCTCATGTTCGCTTAGATTGAGACCTTGTTGCATTTAATTGTACAGTTTTACGATAATATTCAATAACACAATCTGTGTTTGTACATTATTTTCATCTGCATGTGTATAATCAATAGAATTGTTATCAATAATTGTTTTTACTGTTTCCTGTAAATACAATTTATATTTATTAAAGTGGCACAATAAGGCAACCACGGATGTTGAAAAGTACTAAGGGTTTTTTCACAAAGACTGCAGATTGATGCCAATCTTGGCACGAAGATACAAGAGGGCATGAGGATTTTCTCTCAGCGATTTAAACGATGGTAATGTCAAAAGTCAATTTTGATGGATAGGTACAATTTCTCAATGCCAATTTTCTCTATAAAATATCTCGTCCAGAGAGGTCGACGAAAGGCTGCTTACAGTTCGAAAGACAACAATTAAATCGGTTCAATTTATATTTTAATTGGAAACACGTAGCTTTGTGCGAGCTCGTAAAAACATTTAATGGCCGTCCAGTTAGTGCTAGAGATGTCGTAAAGCTGGGACTTAGTTCTTCATATAAATAATGTATGATAGTGCCATTCTTACGACAGTTACGCCCAGTTTCTGGGACGAAAATTAGCTTACAATTTGTCTAGTGCTTAAACTACTGGGATTGGTTGGATGTATTAAAGGGGCAGGGTAGGCTGCGAAATTCAAAGCTCCTTCAGTTTTCTAACTTTTTCGTGAAATAACCATTGACGGATTCAATAAACTTAGAGTGTTGTATTGGTTTCTTGATTGTTACGGTCGTGAATCATATGTTCTTCAACATACAGCTTGACACTGACCTGCAAATTACAAAAAAAATAAAAAATTGAGTTTCACGGATTCTGCATGTCCATTTTTTTTGTATGTGTCTAGTTTGAAGAACCAATAATTAACAAGCAGAACTAATAAATACAAATTGTAAATCATGTGTTAAATACCTACCTACGTCAATCGTTATATTCTTGGTATATTTGTTAAAAACACAAGTGTTTTTGTTAATGATATTTGTAAGTAAACTTAATTAGCTGTACCTAACGCTCAATCATTCAAGACGTTATTTATAAATTGTGGTTTTAAATGATTCATAAGTTAACACATATTTACTTCGCAAGCGTAACATAAAATCACTCTAGTAATCCCCAAAAAAGGGTTAGGCAGAGGTGTACCTAATAGTACACCTACATTTCGCCAGCTACGTTATTTCCATGTAATAGGGGGGGGGGGCTAGCCTATTGTCATCAATCGGAAAAATAAATATAAATAAATATAGACTCTGTGGCTGCTGCTGAGAAATCCCTGATAGAAAAACTCAATGACACTTTGCCCGTCCTGGGTATCGAACGCAGACCCACATGCTAAGCAGTCATGCTTGCAACCATTAGGCCAACGAGGCATCCCGCTATAGAAATAATAAAAAATAAAAAATACCGATCGAATTGAGAACCTCCTCCTTTTTGCGAAGTCGGTTAAAAATCACAAAGACACGACATTAGTGTTTTGTTTTTTATTCATGACAAAGCAAAGTATTGTTGCTACCAGCCAGCGAGATAACTTTATCAATATTCTTGACAATGACATGGATTATTATTGATGATGTTGTCGAAAAGGGAACGTTGGTGGCGATGTGCTTCTCAATGATATTGCGTCAGACGATCAATCAAAAACAGAATGTAGTAAACATCACGAGGAATGTATTAAAAGTATCTATTTATAGTTGTCTTGAATGTCGTCTAAGTCTGACTTAGGCTGTTTGTTAGACCACCAGAAAAACGTCGACGCAATGAAGCCTGACGAAGTCCCAGAGAAACGATTTAACTGTCTTGGATCCCGCAACGAAATTAATCAGAAAATAATAGCGGAGGCTAAACATAATTTTCAAGAGCGAGCGAGCGACTGACTTTTTTATTTTATTTAATGGGACACGCCCGCCACACTGTTCCCAAACTACTGTTACTCATGAAACCCTGAATCAACAGTGGCGACCACCAGAAAAGCGCCGAGACAATGAAGCTTGACAAAGTCCTAGAGAAACGATCTATCTGACCTCCACAACTAAGTTACTCGGTTACATACCGCTTGGAAGGACTGACTGTCAGACTTTCAGGCTTTTGGCAATCCATATCTTGGAAAGCTATAATTGAAACTAAATAACAAATTGAAGTTGCTCGATTTTAATCTAGGTCGGCCATGGCAGTGAGAACCAACAAATGTGTAATAAAATGGCATAGAAAAGGCAATTTAGCAACATCTGGTACGCACACGTGACAAAAATAGTTGAACTAAACTCAACCATAACATCAATTATAAGACTCGTTAAACGATTTAGTTTCTGTCATTATAGAAAGAGAAAAAATCAAGATTTCATACTTCTTTTTTGACAAAATAGAATTTTGTCCATTGTTCAGAAAGCGCACTGGGCAAAATCCTTCAACAGTTTCTGCCCTTTTTTCCCTTGGAGGGTGGAAAATCATCAAATAACCCCTCCCGCTCTTGGGCAGAGCGAAAGGGAGTGTCAGACTTCTACTGACTAAAAACCACCCATGTTCCTTCTTAGCCCTTCATGTCGAGGCCGCGGTATCTCTTGCGAACAACCCGCTGCCCCGACGGGGGCGTGACGTTACTTTATAGGTACTGTAGTTTCGTAGTACCTACGTCTAGGTCTGGTTTACTCACCCAAGATTTTCTACGCTTCAACAACCACAGACTTATGCATTAAGTAAGCAAAATTAATTAAAAATAAATGACGTCACCAGAGTTCACCACAGACGCCATTATTGTTTTCTCCCTTTCTCATTAAAATTGTAGGTGTAAGTATAGGAAATGTAGGTACCTAAAGATTTTTTTTGTTTGGTTTAATAGTATTTGGTCTTGTTACGTTTGTGTCGTGACTGTCGTGAGTTCGTGACTACAAATCATAGTGATTCTTGAACTCAGCAGGCGGTGTAGTTAGTATTATTTTACAGACATAGTAGTTAGTGTTATTTTTACCGAATGTTCTTGATCTACCTCGTTGGTCTAGAGGTCGCAACTCCGCAAACGCGACTGCATAAGGTCCTGGGTTCGATTCCCGGGTCGGGTAAAGTGTTATTGAGGTTTTCCGTCAGGAATTTCTCAGTAGCAACCACGTAGTCTGGATTTGTGCCCGGTTGTTGTCTGACTCGCCTCCTATTTTATACAGATCTAGCGAAATGTGAGTGTGGTACTTCTCTACCTAACCCTTCTGGGAATACAGGCGTGATGTTATGTTATTGTAGATGTAATTCATGAAATACATCCAAACTTACATATTAGGTAATCTCATCCAGATTGAAGATGATGACAGTAAGTTGACGTTAGATATTCGGATTATCCACAACAAATATTTGTGATATTTTGTCTTGATGTAAAAAAGCTGGTTACTTACATGCGAGGATTCTGTTTTCGATCATTCGGCGATAATCTTTGAGACATGACATGAGTTAAATTGTCAAAACAAATCAAGGGCTATGGGTTCCCCGTCGGGGCTGCGGATTGCTCGCATGATGGGTGGTTTTTAGTCAGTAGAAGTCTGACACTCCCTTTCGCTTTGCCCAAGAGCGGGAGGGGTTATTTGATGATTTTTCACCCGCCCAAAAAAAAAAAAGGGCTATGGGTTGAGCTGTAGATCCTGCAGCTTTATCTTCAGTAGCTGAAGTATCTTTAATTAATTCTGGCTAAGGCCCTCTTTAGTTATAAATGTAAATATATCCCATATCATGTACCTAAATTCTGTACTCGATTGTTCGAACGACAAGTAATTTACTACTTAAGTTTTTTTAAGCTAAGTTTCTCATATTTAAGTGAACTATGTATGTTCTTTTGAGAAATAAATTTCTTTAAACCGAAATATATCCGGTTTTAAACACGGAACACGGGTAGCACGGGTTAAGCCGATGATCCCGGCTACTGTCATTTATATATCTTTGACAGTCGTTACAGTTAGTCAGTGGACCGAAATTCTGACAACCTGGCTTACCTAGTACTATCTGGGTTGTGGAGGTCAGATAGGCAGTCGTTCCAAATAAAATACAGGCATTCAGCTGCATACGTAAGACTGGAAGCCAACTCCAACGTAGTTTGTCCAAAGGCTAGGCAGATAATGGTATCCGGTCTTTGGCCCTGTATCCACCAAAGCGGAGACAAGATGTGCCAAATTCAACCAATCACAGGAAGGGCGTTAGACCAGATATAAATTTTAACTAATGTGATTGGCCGATTTCCGTACATCTCCTCTCACCGGGCCTTAAACACATAGATTAAAAGATTTCATTCCATCTGACATCCAGACGATCGTATCAATAATATTAATTTATCTTCTTGTAACAACATAAACTGCGTATTTTACATGATTAAAGCATTCCAGCGTGTTTATAGCAAGTAGCAGCAGAGATGCTATCAGTATACTTAATTAAAACTGGTTGGTTCTCGTAGAAAGTTGGGAGGTCTCTCGTTGGTTGTCGACTACGTGTTGAGATTGAAATGGTGCAACTTGCAGATTCCTTGTCGATATTCTACCAATAGCTGGCTTACCTCACCTGGGCTGTCTCCTTGGTCTACAGGTCGCAGAGATTGAAGTCCTGAGTTAGATTCCCCAGGTGAGGTAAGTCAGCTATTGGTAGAATATCGACAAGGAATCTAGTTGTTTTTCGTCAGGGATTATTTCTCATTAGCTACCACAGAGTCCGGATTTGTGCCCGGTTGATTTCAATATTACATGGGACTTAACCATATCTGGCAATATGTGTGCAATCATCAACCTCTGCATAACCTATCGTGGATTACAGACGTGATGTTACGTACCTGGTAAGCTGGTTTACCTACTCTCATTGGATTTTGAAGTCGTTCGTTTTTTGCGAAGAAGAACTAAAAAAAAAATGTTTTAGGTCTTCATTTGTCTACAATTTTGTGTTTGCGCTACCACGCTCATTCGTGGCTTTTCTCACAGTTTTGTTCCGGAATCACATGAGGTCGACTGCAACATGTATTCGAACTGAAACGAAGACTTCATTAAAACGCAATTACACATGTTCCTCGTGTTATCTCTTAATTGATAAATTGTTTCCGGGCATTGCTAAGTAGAACATCAGGTGGTCTGATATGATAGATTTGCAAATAGGTAATGATATGCCAATATCTTACTGATTAAACTTTATGTTGGAATTATTTTAACGTACCACGTCTGGAAAATAACACATTTTTGTACTTAGTCATTTCATAATTAAATATATAAGTTCGAAAATATCAAAACTTGTTAGTTTTGACCTTCTCAGTCATCACGTTCTGTCATTGATGAAAGTTGAAAAGGTTGCAATAATATTTAACCTCTTTTGAATTGCAGTAGCGTGATCTTAGTGATTTTGCTCACTTAGTAGTGAGCAAAATCACATCTTCAATATGATCAATCAATCAATTTCATCACACCTTTGTAAAGCATCTTTGAAAATGACTTTGACTGATTTATATTTAACTTAAACATGTTTATAAGTTTTGTTCTTCTACTTCGATGACTTTACTGAAGTTTCCAAGTTACCTGTCAAAGATATTTGCATTATTTTTACTGTCACTGACACCGACATTCTTACTTTTTAATTTAAAATCTGTTATTAATCAGACGGAAAGTTCGTTAGGAAAACTAAAGCCTATTTCAGAGCGAGACCGGTGCCGGTTGCAAGTGCCGGTCGATTTTAATGACCAGCACGTTGAAGAAGTTGCACGGTCGCGATCATACAAGTCTATGGACATCGAAACACGCGACCGGCGGACGCAACCGGCGCCGGTCTCGATCTATAATAGGTCTAAATCTTACCCAACAACTGCCCCCATTCAGCAACAGCAATATCACATAACCTACAACATGTAGCCCATCGTACGTATCTCCACCAAAGGAGGTCCGACACACAGCAATTTGCCGAGCGTTATTGCATACCCACCGCAAATGATACGCGCTCCGATCCGCTCCATCGCCCAAATTGCTTGTAAATAATGTAATATCTTAGTTTTGCCGACCATTATAGCTATTACGCGCGAAATTAGATAGCAATATATGGTAATAGATAATATTGATGCAATCTTTGTAACGTACCATGTGATTGAGGTGACGAAAATAATCTTACTGATTCGGTTTGGGGTAACGGTTGCCGGGGCAATGGAGTTTGGCTTGGTTCTGAATATTTTAGCATTGGCCTTGCTATCAATGATAATAAAGCAATTTCCCGATCGAGACATTAGTATAATTATAACTGTTGGCTGTTGATCGTTGGTCCTACGGTTATTCTCTCTCCGGACGTGTCGGATTTCCATCCATTCGGACTACGAGAGTCAAAGAAGAGAGAACACACAAACACGAACAGCGGGACCAGCAGGAGATATTACAGTGACCAAGTGTGTGCACTATCTCCCGCATCGGTGACTAAAGCTAGTCTTTGCTGAATATCACCGCTTTGGCCAAAGGTCGATCTCATCATCATCATCATCTCAGCCAAAAGACGTCCACTGCTGGACATCCACAGAAGGGGGGGATTTGCCATAATCGCCACGCTTGGCAGGTGGGTTGGCGATCGCAGTATGGTTGTTACAAAGGCACAGAGAACGCTGCTACCCATTCTCTGGAGCCAAAAGGTTGTGAAGTCGGTCTGGAGGACTATATATAATTCAACTTGTTTTGTATGGCAATTATATTTTACAATTCTTATTTAGGTTCAAGCAGATTCTACGAAAGCTTTGGGATTTAACCAAAACTTTTATAAAAAAAGAGGAGAAGTATACGCCATCTCTCAGGTGTAATCCCTTAATCTCAGTAACACCAGCATAACGACTTCGAAGTTCACTAGTTATTTTAATTTCCTTCTGTATATTAGCAAGTTTGTCAACACAACACTCCTCCACATTACTACGTAACTCAAAGACTCCTCTAAGGTGTAATCCCCTTATCTTTGTGATAGCAGCATTGCGATTGAGCACGCGCCCGCGCAGTTTGCGTCACCGACTGATTGTTCTCCGACAAATAGACTGCGAAGTGTCGCAATCACAACTGTGTCGTTTGAGAGAGACGGCGCCCTTTATCGGTCGTGCCCTGTTAATTACTGATCAACTTTCTTTGCCAAGTTAATTGAAGGTGGTTTTTGTTGTATCTTAAGTTCTGGTGGCGATTATTGTAATTTGAACCGTATGCTGATTGTAACGTACGCTCTTAATTTATAATGAGGATTAAGCAAATCTAAGCGAATAAAGTACTATAGTAATTTCCTAGTTTTTCTCTCATTTACTTTTTTTTTTGGGGGGTGGGAAATCATCAAATAATCTCTCCCGCTCTGGGCAGAGCGAAAGGGAGTGTCAGACTTCTACTGACTAAAAACCACCCATGTTCCTTCTTAGCCCTTTATGTCGAGGCCGCGGTATCTCTTGCGAACAACCCGCAGCCCCGACGGGTCATTTACTTGACTTACCATTTGCGAAGTTTTCTATTCAATTGCTTATTGACTAACCTGACTTAGTCAACAGATTCACAAATAAAAGAAACGTGAATATGGGAACACTCTAGGGAAGAATAGCTGCTTTTGGTAATCACTCCACACTAACACACTAGGGCGGAAACCACTACGTATTTGTCTAAAGGTCGTTTGGCGTTTCGGCAACTTATTCGGGGAATTATCAGTCATCCAATAATTTCATCAATATCGTTCACAAGTACATTGTATGTACTACGTTGATATTTAAGATAAAATCCAGTGAATGGAAATCGATGAAGGAAAGAGGACAATGCATCGTAATGCACTTGGCATGCGAAGAAACCTTTTGAAAGTAACTCGAGGAATGTGTGACGATGCTATAGAAAGGATCCTGATTCCCGACTGCATTCAGTTGTAGTTTCATTTTCATATCAAAAGAAAGATACTGTTAGTTGTAAAGGACATCGGCGCGCAACTTGTTTTTATAAGTTCGGTACATGATAACTACCTACACCTTCGAGACATTAGTGCCAGTTATAAAAAAAAACAGTTGTAAAAGGGGTTTGAACTTTTTTGTATGGAAGCTGGCATATCGACCGCCATTTTGTTTTTTTTTCGAAATCGCAGCCCACGATGAAAGTGTATGTATGGAAACCTTATCTTTACCTTCAAATATCTCGGTAACGTCACACTTTGGGGTACCATGTTACGTGACATTTTTTGTTCGTCTATATGTCCTCTATCCATACATACCACTTTCATAGTGGGCCGTGATTTCGAAAAAAAATTAAAAATTGCGGGCAGGTTGATATGCCACATCGGTTCTATCCCCTTTGAAATGAAACACCTGTTTTTTTATTAATAACCGGCCATATATAAGTTTTACCCTGGGGAGTCAAGAATTCTATGTTCAATCCTAGGTTTTTCGTACACCGTGAATACTATAACATAACATTGAAATCAAAACCGTGTTCAAAATAATGCCCGTAATCGATTGTGGGTAGCATCGATTGCTCAAATCGATTTTCTATCGCCGGGCAGTGTGATTAAATTTGGTTTAGATGCTTTTATCTAGTGTAAAACAATGCGTTTACGATTTTGACTCTATTGTTTGTTGGTTTTGTTTATTAAACTGTGAAGTAATTTGTTTGTCTTTACTTTTTATACTAGTAGTAAAATTACAAGTTAAAATAATTATTTTTTGAATTGGTTCGTTCGTCTATAGGTCGCAAGCGTTGCTTATAGGTATGAGATTTTGAGATACATTCTCAGATCATGCGGTGATATTCGGTTTTTCCAACAGGAATTACTCGTTGGCAATCCGGATACTGAAGTCTAGATTCGTTCCCTCGTGATGGAAATAGGCTCGTTCTTATCGGTCCGTTAGGAACACCCGTGACAGGCGCGATTTTATGTTGTTAGCTATCCACTCAATTTAACTCTCGCATTATCTGTCGATAAGTTCATGCAAATCTATTCTAAGCTCATCTAGTAATGACGTCACATACAAGTATTAGCAAACGTACCTATCTAACGAGTCGCACTTATATTGCTGTCATAATTGACACTAACATAGACCACACACTAGTGTGAAACGTTTGAGCAACTCGTTGAAATACGCAAAGGTCATGTTCTGTTCTGCCACACAATAAAAAGGTTAATCCAATCGATTATTGCAAGAACAATACTTGTGTTAATCAAATGTGATATTTAGATTGGCGAATTGTCTACGTGTGGTCTTAAGAAATGAGGCAACTACCAATTGCCCATGACTTCAGGAGACCATTAGGACCTTGTCCTATCTGCTTGCTTCCCCTTGGATCTATTTAAAAAGCCGAGTAAATAAGTACTATGAAATTTTCACAATTGTTCAACAATTATTCTATCGTTGTTTTTTGCCATATGTCTTGCTTTATTAAATTAGTCTGATTGTGATCTTCTCAGATAACATTTTCGAAGCTTGTTAAGTTTCATAATTTCTTATGACTGTTTAGATCTACCTACTACCTATTCATATTGTCTTTTGGCAGTTTTATTTTAAAGCAGAGAATAAGATCCTTCCTTTCAACGTTCTTAAGAGGATGTTATTGATTTCGAAACAGAACCTTGCAGAAAAGTTTAAGAAATCTTCATTTAAACTTTCAAAAGGCAATATATATAAATGCTGCGTATACTTATTATCATTTCAATTGAACACAAACAAGAATTCCGCAGCTGGCACAAGATAGCAGCTTCAATACTAAATCAGGAACTAAAGAGTTGACTTTATCAGTCTGTTTACAGACAGTTTTATAGGAACTCTTGTTTTCAAGTTAAATCTTAGCTTTATCTATCGTATTAATAGAATCTTTAGATATGCCAGTGACATTGACTGACACACTGAGTTAGCAAGGACGATGATAATCTCCGTTTATGTTTTGGATCGCGATAATTTGACCATTACGTGGTGACATTGAAGGGGTGGCCGCAAGGATTTTAATGTAGAAAACAAATACAGTTTATCAGTTTCTGCTTTGGTATTTAATTTAGTGATCTGAGATCGGTATCTTTTCTCTTATCGGTTGATCGATGTCTTCAGTGTTGAAGGAATATTTTTTGTCAGGGATTGTGTGAGGAATGATATGAAAGTAAAAAAAGTGAATGAAAGCGGGAGAAGGACAGGAAAATGATGATGATGATGACTCCTTTTCACGTTCTTGATGTCTTTAGGCCTACCACTAGGTGGACCGATGACCTGGTGAAGGTTGCGGGGACCCGCTGTATGCGAGACGCACGGAACCGGTCAATGTGGCGACACCTGGGGGAGGCCTATGTCCAGCAGTGGACGTCTTTTGGCTGAACTGACGATGTCTTTAATTCAATAACTATAGTTGTTACAATTTTGCACTAGAAAACTCATGGCGTTATATTTTTTTTTTTTTTTATACAGGGTGTAAATCAACCCATTACACAGCCGTTAACCAAGCATTCTGTACATCAAACTAAGTACCCCTACGAAAAATTTTTGCTGGGAAACGATATTTTTTTTTGAGTCAAAAATCACATTTTACGGTAAAACTCAATGTAGCACTCTTAAAACATTGTGCTATTGGATGCTTTGAATAATAAACGGGTCATGGAGGTAATTTAAGAAAATTATAACCTGAAAAACTAGTATTTACAAAAACAGCTGTGAAAAATTTGGAACTTTGACCCCCAATATCTCCGTAACTAGGGGGTTCCCAGGTATGGTCTAGAACAGAAAAATGATCGCAGTGGTGGGGAGAACAAGTGCCCTTCGTTTGCGTTAAGGGTACTTTTACACCCTATACAGGGTGTAAACGAACCCTTCACGCATCCGACAACCAAGCATGCTGAACATCAAACCAAGTACCCCTACGCAAAAATTTTTGCTGGGAAATGTTTTTTTTTTTTGGGGTCAAAAATCACATTTTACGGTAAAACTCAAAGTAGCAATCTTAAAACATTGTGCTAGTGGATGCTTTGAATAGTAAACGGGTCATGGAGGTAATTTAAGTAAAGTTAAAACCTGAAATACTAGTATTTACAAAAACAGCTGTGAAAAATTTGGAACTTTGACCCCCAATATCTCCGCAACTAGGAGGTTCCCAGGTATGGTCTAGAACAAAAAAATGATCGCAGTGGTGGGGAGAACAAATGCTCTTCGTTTGCGTTAAGGGTACTTTTACACCCTATATATGTATATACGAGCATACATCATCATCTTCAGCCAACGGCAGTCCACTGTTAGTCATACGCTTCTCTAATGAGCAGCGTAGTGGAATGGCCACTCTCACCCATCTGCGACCAGGCTCCACGAATCCTAAGCGTGTCCTACGTCAAATAAATTTAAAACAAAAATTGGAAAACAAATTCAGCATACTAATTAAAAACACTTTCATAAAAATGTTAGCTGCTGCTAAATAAATATTATCTTAAGCTAGACTTGATTTCGTAAACACTGGACCATGAATCATTTTAATTATTTTAAAGAATGCTTTTTAATATAAATTTATCAGACAGTTTTGATCTGACGGTGTGATGCAACTGAAATCCGACTGTTACTTAATTCATTAACATAATCTTGGTGTTAATTTTGATTAATCCTAATTTTAATTACATAAAGCTGGTGTAATGTTTGATGTACATCTTATCTCATTAATTTGTAAGATTATAGTATTAATTTCACTCTTGTTTGATTTAGTATAGATTTTATCTTTACCTACTTACTTTGTGGTGCCAGACTTACGGGCTACTAACGACTACCAAAGTTCTACAAATGACTGTCGGTACCCACGGCATAACGTGCTGTCTGAGACACGGGTGAAACTTAGTGGTCACCCATCCACGGATCAACCTTGTCAAGCACGGCTAGACTTTGATATATTATTTAATTTAACTCAATCATACCTTTTTTTTTTTTGGGCGGGGTGGGAAATCATCAAATAACCCCTCCCGCTCTTGGCCAGAGCGAAAGGGAGTGTCAGACTTCTACTGACTAAAAACCACCCATGTTCCTTCTTAGCCCTTCATGTCGAGGCCGCGGTATCTCTTGCGAACAACCCGCAGCCCCGACGGGCACTCAATCATACCTTACTTATAGTTTTGTGTTCTTTTTTGCTTCGACGTTATAATTATATCCATCGGGTGTTAATTCTATTTCATAATTACTAATTTGAAGGTTAATCAGGACAATTGATTTCGATCAACAACCCAGTATGATGGTTGGTTTCAACGATAATTCAACTTTTCTTGAAGATTCTATACAGCGGCACTCTATTAGATTAATATGAAACATTTTCCCACAAATAACTTGTTCCGTCTAAAATTAATTATTTCCTATGTCGAAATATATAATTTAGTGGCCAGTGAATGTTTCAGGTTATTCATAATTAATATGATCGCGTTCAGACGCTAATTAGTGACTGACTTGTTATACAATGTGCTTGGAAAACGTGACAAGTAAATATTCGGTTATGTAATGTGTCATTCACACAGTTTAAATATACAATACATAGTTGCCTGTTTACTGACTGATTCTTCGTATGTTTCAAGAGAAATTTAAGTTTAAAACCTAAGTCGTTTATGTTGTAAGTTGTAACCAACCGTTACTTTGTGCAATGGGATTTCCCGTTGGTAAAATGACTTCCATTCAAACTTTATCCTCTATTATTAACCCTTTCTAAAGAGGGTAACAGAGAGTGAGTTTTCCAATAATCATTAAAAAAATTAAGAATAATATAACTAGTACTATTCGTAATTGAATTGAACCCACAACAAAGAATTCAAGTTTTCACCAGTTCAAGGGTGTGAGCTAGATCCTCGACCCTGGGTATTAGACTGGCAAAGCAAAAAGAAGACAACAATGTTTTTTGTCAAATATCTACAAATACAGCTGGGACCAACAGCATAACGTGCTCTCCGAAGCACGGAGGAAATTCGGTATGTAATAGGTGGTCACCCATTTACGGACCGACCTGGGGAAGCGTGGCTTAACCTGTCTGCTATTATTCAGCATTGATAATTGCTAAGTTACACCATTATTGTGATTGGCGTAGAAACACAATCAATTACAATCACACTAATATTATAAATGCGAAAGTTTGTGAGTGTGTATATGTTTGTTACTCTTTCACGCAAAAACTTCTGAACGGATTTGGATAAACTTTTGGTACACAGATAGTTTATAACCTGGATTAACATATAGGATAGTTTTTATTCCAATATTATCTTCCCGTGGGATAATTATCGAGTTGTAGCGGGCGAAGCCGCTGGCAACAGCTATTTGAAAATATATACTTGATACCAGAAATATGACTTTATATCAGAACTGTGTACGTGTTAAATGACAGTACATTGAGTACATCCTTTAAAGTTATCATTTATCAATGCCAGTCATTAACCCAGCTGATATTGTGCAATGGTCAACAATATCTCGTTCGGTACGCCCTCTGTAATTCATCGGCGACACATAAACGTAACGCTGTATGTGTTTATATTGAGCAGTACTATTGTAACTGTTACTCTCTCTAATTGTGTATATCAAAATAATTGACGGCACGACTGGGGCAGTGGGTGCTTGCGACCGAGCACTGCTCGGTCGCAAGTTCGATTATAGGAATGGCCTCCAGGTCTGGTTGTTTGTGTTTGTGGGTTTAAATGTTTGTAAACATTTAATTATATAACCAACTAACATTAAAAGCTAACTTTAGATTTCGAAACGTTAGGTGGACGAATAAATAACATTCCTCCTACTGTTGATATGTCACAAAATTCAGTCTGCTCTATCATTATATTTTAAGCAATTTATTTGTCAATTTGGAAGTCATCTCATCTCCCTTGATTGCGATTGGTAATCATCTTTTTTGTAGGCAGCAATAATGTGGACTAGTTGATATTAGATTTTGTTGAAAATATGAAGATATGCTAATGTGAATTAGATAATATTGTACATTGTACACACACATCCCAATTTAAATATCTGAGCACGGAAAGAAACTGCAGTGAATATCTTCGAATAAAACTTGCTGACTGAAATCAGCTGTGTTCAATCAACTTGTCACCAACAGTGTAGGTAATTAATTACTCACATAGGTAATTTTATTCGTTTGCCATTCAAAATAAACGTATTAAATCAATAAAAAAACTGCACTTAAAACAAAGCGCATCGTGTCTTCATCGTCACTTACTCAGAGAGGTGACATCATCACTCACATTCCGAGTCTTGTATCAAGAAAACAAAAATTCAAATTCCAACACATCCGTTATTAGTCGATCAGTAAGGTCTTCGAACTTACAACACTTTTATTTTAAAATGGATTACGGACAAATCGAGAGATACTCGTGGAGGGGCTCGTGGCTCGATAGAAAGAGTCGCTCGGATCGATCTTTAGGTAAAGTCTCGCTTCCCTAGGTTGGTCTGTGGATGGGTGACCAGCCACTACATACCGAGTTTCCTCCGTGCCTCGGAATGCACGTTAAGCCGTTGGTCCCGGCTGTCACTAGATATTTAACAGTCGTAACAGGTAGTCAGTGACCCGAAAGTCTGACAACCAGACTTACAAAGGGGTATAATATTACCCTGTACTAACTGGGTTGTGGAGATCAAGGCAGTCACTTCATGTAAAATACTGGTATTCAGCTGCATACTGTTAGACTGGAAGCCGGCCTTAGCATAGTTGGGAACAGGCTCGGAAGATGATGGTGACAAATCGAGAGATGACTCTAAATCTTTCCAGGTAGATGCAAACAAAGATACAGATCTAAGTTTCGAAATGATTATATTACCTTTAACATCAACGTAACGTCTAATTCTCAGTATTAATGATCAAATAGAGAAAAAACAAATACCAAAGAAAAGATTCGTAGAAACCATTGCAGAATAGAAAGTGCGTTAGGTTTGTGTGAGATGGTTTTATAACAAATGGTTTTGAAAGAAGACAATCAATTCTTTAGAAAAGGATGAATTGATAATTAGGAGAAAATCGATAAGAATAATGGTTGAGAATGTCTCGCAAGATATTGCAAATTACTTAGAACACATTGTATGTGAAGTTTGATGGTACAGCGTAATCATCATCATTCTCTTGCCCTTATCCCAATTCATTTGGGGTCGGCGCAACACGCTTCTTCTTCCATACTTCTCTGTTTTTTCATCTTATGAGACACCTAGTAGAGCGTAATATGAAAGAAAACGTCTACAATGTTTTATAAATGAGCTGGTAAATACATGAAAGGGACATCGACAGACGCTCTCGAATAATGTAGGTACTGTCTTTGCGGTATCAGGTTGTGTGACACCTTGTATAAGTCCTAAAGAACAAAGATCCAAGATCGATGCTAAGGAACTGACGCACCCAGCTGACTGCACTGATGACATCATGATGCACAAAACATTAACTGATACAGCCACTGAGACGGATCTCGTCACAACAACCTGACGCCTCGCGGCTGCTCCCAAGAACACGTTAACTTTATTTTTAAACCTTTCATCACATTCATTGATGATACTCGATATCTTTATCCTTATACTATAAAACTTTACGATTACGCAGAAATTCCACCCAAATATGCTAATTTATGTAAACATCGAAGGTCTTTTATAGACTCTGCGACATTCGAATTCCTTAATAGGCAGACCTGCCAAATCAGCACTATCTAACAGTAATAAAGTTCAAATATATCAAGTTGAATGTTACTCGTTGAATGATACAGGCATTTCAAAGTCAACTTTTAATGATGTTCAGACACGCACAGGGCCGTAATTGGGCACACCGATTATGATGACTGTATGTCAGTGTGATATGAGTGCGTGATGGATCACCCTTTTAGACACACTTTGTCACTGAGAGATTCATGGTCAAAGTATCGTGAGATAATCAAGTTTATGGTCAGCGGCAACAATAATAGACGTTATCCTAGAAAATCTTGAATGATTTATTATCAAAAATAAACTATCTACTCTTTCATTCATTTCATTAACTGTCTCACAAACGTCGATGTTATAATCTAATACAATTTCCTGTTTTTTTTCTTGTTTTGAATGGTCCATTAAACCTTGCATATTAATGAGATTTAAAGCGTTTGTCGTTTTATAATCACCTGATTCATCTGACAGTTGTACGAATTGTCGTTCCTTGTATATTTTTGCATGTTCCGGAAACCGGACGGCATACCTGAGATACTTGGCTTTGTCTCTGCTTTACAAATTAATGCGATTGTAAATGTGATTTTAATGGATAACTCGTCCGGTGGTTTATCTCTCGCATATCGACCTCAATTGGACTCTGTAATGATTTTGCAAATTATTTGTACGTTGTAAATGATCCGAAAATATGTTATGATGCTTTATGAATGCACTTAGGCTTGCGTCATCTGTTTCAAATTATTTATTTATTCAAAGCTGTTCAACGTTTCTAGTGGCGCAAGAACTGTGACTTTAATGTAATTTCTATCATCCGATTACATTCGCTGTACTCATAGGTTTTGTAGAAACAGAAAAGTTTTGGCATTGGGCATTTTCGATGTTACAAAATCTTTTTCTTTGTAACTTCAAAGATTCATCATCTCATTAATATTTCCTTGGCCCCCTATTAGCCTTGTTTTAATACACATGCCTTTTTATTGGTTTTGTGCCATAGGAAATGGGATTCAATGAGAGGATTTCCTTTATAGCTCTATTTTCATGAACTGTAGTTTCAACAGTAATAATAGTATCTTGATCGACATATCGATTATAAATAAGGCTTGAGATTTAACACATTTTATCAATGTCCAAAATGACTTTCGTGTTCAAAAAAATATAGGTCAATATGTCTGGAACCTAGTCTGTTACGTCTGACGTCATAAAACAACTTGTTCGACACATGTGGACCTTTAAGGAAAAAAAAACATATGTATTAGTAACAAGTTAGTCGTTGACTACAAACAGTGTTTTTATGCTTGTTACATTATTAAGTAGACAAATAATTAATTGTCTTTATTCGCTGCTACGCCAATAACTAACAAAATACGAGTAAAAACAACTTAATTAATTAACAAATAAATTAATGTAATTGTCCGCCTAACAGTCGCCCGTTCTAAATTCGTCCCTGTGACAATAATATCCATACAAATGACCACAGTGGGTGCTCCGGAAACGACGCGGGCGCAGGATGCCGGTGGCTTCTGTCTTTGTCTCCACGTATGTGGGCCGCGGAGGAAACATTCATAACCACGCAAGCTTTCGTAATCAGAGGCCTCGAGACAAGATCTCAATCTCATGCAAGAGGGATTTACTATGACTTGAATAAAAATAAAAACGGTGTACTGAGGTGCCAGCTATCTACCTGCATGTTCCAGAACCTTAACAAACAACTTAATTTCAGTAATATGTTAGTATTGAACCTGTTAATATTTGAATCTAGATTCAGGCTTAAACACTACATAATTTAGTCTTATCCAAAAGATATTATATAATGCAGTGAAATTTAGATGTCTTTATAAGGTGCATCTCTGCTTTGTGATCTTTACCAATGTATCCTAGTGCGGTTACAATGAGGACTTACACCATTTACCAGTCCTCTTTGCTTATCACCGTTAGAGCATTCAATTTAACTTATGTAAGGACTGCTTTGTATTATACCGACCTCCGACTAGTTTGGGCGACTTTAATTGCCTGAGAAATAAAGCAAATTACAGTCTCTATTGCGTAACGGTTTAATTGTAATTGAGATGCAAGAAATAATACAATTTGGAATTAATTGGTTTTGATTCAAGACAGGTGGCCAGCTTATTGTTTTTGTTTTAAATCAATTTGATAAAAAATACGCAACTGGAAATAAAACCAGACACCTATCTGCTTTCATATATTACTTATAGAAAAACACAATAACACTTTGATCGAACCTTGGGGTCTAAAATGGCAGCTTTAGCAGAATTATAAAAGGATTTTATTTTAGCTCCCTGACAATCAAACCCATGAACTCACTCCTAGCAGTAGCTAGGCAGTACCACGTGTAGGAATTCTAGTCGAAGACAACATTTGTGCGCAGTATAATGACCAACACACAGGTGTAAAGGTAACTAATTCAACTGATGACGACTAAGTACCTTATCATCCGACAAATATTCAAATACCTCGGAGTACAAACTCGACCTTGCTTTATCGTATATTTGCTAATAGCGAACGTCACTGATACTGAATTTACGTGAGGATTCAATGGAGCAGTGTAGGCTGGCCTTTGTGTTATAGACGAAGATAAGAGGAACGGATGTGGTGGTACGATTTATGAGGTTCCAGTTCCGACAGGAGACGAGGACTATTTAGTGAAAGCTGCAGTCATTAGTAGTAGATAAAGCCGACTAGATCGAAGGTTTTTGTAAATCAGTCGAAAAGGATTTATAAAACCAGAAGACAGACAACTTAGAGGAGGCAGATAGAGGGGATTATGATGATGATGATGTCACTTATTTCAATACTTTTGTTACGAAACACTATGCACTGTATATAAGCGAGAGTCAATTAAGTTAAGAACACATCTTTGATAAACCTGGTTGACCCTGCAACATTTACTGACACTGAACTAACATTACGAGTAAGTATAAGAATTAATGGGAAACCAAACGTCCAAACATTTGTCATTATGTTGTTATTTTGCTTTCCTTCCTCTTTCTTATACATGGGAAATCCTTATGACGTGAAAGTAAACACAGTATAAAGATTATAAGCATGACCGTCCTTTTCCCTCTAAGGATTTTTTTTCTTCCCGTCGAGGCTGCGGGTTGTTCGCAAGAGATACCGCGGCCTCGACATGAAGGGCTAAGAAGGAACATGGGTGGTTTTTAGTCAGTAGAAGTCTGACACTCCCTTTCGCTCTGCCCAAGAGCGGGAGGGTTTATTTGATGATTTTCCACCCGCCCAAAAAAAAAAAAGGAGTTTTTTCTTGAAATGCCTTGAGAGAGACTACTTCACCATTGTTTATTCTCTGTCATCTAGAACACTTGCTTCATCGCAATGCGGTAGGATTAGTTCAAATCCCTCTTAATATCTGTCCAAATGAAGTGACGTCATTCGTCAGTGCCGAGTTCATTTGATAACCGTTTCAAACTTTTAATTGTTCTCATCAGCGTTGTCTACTTGGTGATGGTTATTGACCTAGCCCTTTGGATGAGTTTCATTAACGTTAAAACTGACAAACGCTTAATTGTGGTTTAAGCCGCCGAACCTTTGTACTTCTATGTAGGAGTTGTAGAATAGAAACTGACTTTTTTATCCGAGAACTTTGTTCAACAGTGTCTTTATATGTTGTGCTGATCTTAGGGTCATCTTGCTTAATATTATCGTCCTGTGATGACCCCATTTTGCCCTTATCTCGCCTTTTACCTTTGCTTCTCTTTTATAGACATGGGTTTTAAAAACCACAATCATTCTTGGAAATCTTTAAAGTTAACTGACAATAATTTTCCTCAAACCAATCAACTTCTAAGTGAAGGTTACCCCTCATCAAAATAACATGTAGAAAAACTGAAATATTAGATTTTAAATTTAGAATATATTTTACTTACTTCACATAAGTTTGTTGACGGACACTTTGCTTTATCGTTGACCGGTTGAAAATCCGTATTATGTCTGTATGTCCAGGAAAACGAATAGGAAGGATAATATTATAATGTCGGATCATTGTACAATAAAGCACCTACAACCATAATTATTATCGAGCCTTCGAGTTGGTATGCGACAGTCACGTTTTCCTGTATAAAAGAAACAAGACTTAAAACTGTTATCAGTAGTAAGGCTGATATTGCAGTGGCCAGTGACCGCGAGTATTTTTTTAATCACTTTACCGCTGCTTACTTAGTATGTTTCATCGGGCAGTCTGTTTTTATAATATCCAATGATCTGTAGTTGTGTATCGTCTAAACAACATATGGCCATCCCGTCATCTACAAAGTGTTCATCTTCATGTTTCCCGTCGATGTTATCGTCTGCGAACACTGAGCTTATAAGTTTTTAGCAAGATGGCAAGCAAATTCTTTTTATGGCTCACTTTAATTAAAAATTCTCAAATAAACTTTAAAATTTTGCCGCTGGCCTCTACAGCAACATGTTTATCACCACATCTCGATTCATAATTAAGCTTAATAATTCCAGTTGCTCGATTACGAATTACGATATTATTTAGATGCGTACAATGCGATGTCGTAACATCATTGTCTACTACTTGTTCTGAAAGGAGTTGGTCAATCGTTTCGCAGAGAGCTCGCAGATTGCTCAGAAATTCATATTGCATTGTTTACTTCTGGCGAATATCATTGTCCTTTACAGAATAGTTCTCATTAATTCTAAATTAATCATTGTTTGTCATGGGATTATGTTGATTTTGGGCGGACTGGTTCCAAGACATGTTGATCTTTTGAGGACGGTGATGTAAGCACGGTTAGATCCAGTAGATTAAACAGAAGTTCATAGTTGAATGTACAATGAGCCAAAAAACAAGAGGTTGTTATATTTTATGAGGCAGAACAGAAACGTTTTGTCTTTGTGAAGAGTACAAGGAACTATTAATAATTTGGACAGCTAATTAATTTATTAAGGCTTTACGTAATACTTGAGGTTAGGTATGTTTTTTTTATTGACTGCCGCATCAGTTACCGCCAATGACTATATAGCCTTGGTTACCGCCAAACAAAGACACCATATGATACAAATGACTGTTGACAAATTATGTGTCATGAACAATAGGGCACCCCTAAATTAATGTGTTGTATTTTTAAGTAGTAGTGCCACGTGCGTCTTAAAATTGGCAAAGATGCGTCAATAAAAAACGGCATATTACATAAATCACCTCATCTGACATTGTTGTTAAATCGCTGTACCAAAATACATTTTAAACAAACACTGTACTAACAGAACCTGTCTTTCTTCCACAGGAGTCCCCAGAGGTCCGCATGGCGCTGCCTCTGCCTGCGCGTGCGCCGGACCCCACGGCACTGGCTGCCTACTGGGCGGAGTACGAGGACCTCTGCCGACAGATCAGCGCCGCACATGATGATGATGACAACCTCTACGAAGGTAGGCTTTTGATTTCGTTGAGGCTTTTTGTTTTTGTATTCTCCTAAGTTGCGCCAAAACACCGTATCCTCCAAATTCAGTATGCTGGTAGGAGTCCCAAGTTATGATACGCTAGCCAATTAGTGGTCTTTACTTCAGAAGATAAAGATGATGAAGAAACGATTTAATTATTTTAGCTAAAATGGTGATGGATTGTCATTGGATATCTACCGAAAAGATTATACCAAGCTAGTCATTTTAAAAATATTCAACGCTGTGAGACCGATTGTCACTTGTCAAGGCCCTCAGATTCCGTTTGGCCTTTTGACAGACATAGCTGGCCCACTACTCTGAAAGCTATGTCGGTAATTTATTTCTGTTGCCCGCAGCCATTACACCCTTTCCCTTCCGCAGTAAAAAAGGGTTTAATATTGGAAAGAAGTTGCGGTTGTTGGGCAGTGATGCATAAAATTGATGTTACGTAGAATTTCTTAATTTAAAGATTCGAGAGACTTGGCTTTATCAATAAGTGTGCGTCTTGAGAGATAAGTTTAAGACTGAATAAGACAAGCATTTGCGTATTCATGATGACTAGTAAATCATGATTTCGATCATCTGAGTGTATCTTAAACTTATCACTCGAAATTGAAATGACTATTTCTTGTCTGTGTCATGCCGATATATTCATGTCACCCTTTTGCTGTCTGTATCTATTTGAGTTAAAGTCTAGTGTCAATAAATAATATTCACTGTGTCTAGCACCAAACAGCAGTAGGTTATTTATCAATCCCTTTTGAAGAAACTCTGACACAAATATCTAGTAACCACATAATTCTGAAATCTGTCATGTTTATCGCCCACTAGCTGCATGTAGCCGTCGTAACCGATTGCCTTTAACTCCAAGTATCGGTTATTTCAATTTGTATAAAAGATAAGCACTTGGTATTGAAGTTTTTCTTTCATTACCAAAGCGTGGAATTTCATTTATGACGGACGACAGTATGCGGTTTGATACGAAATAATGTGACATAATTTAAATCAAGTTGTATTTTTTCTTTACCAGTTGAAGAATTGTTACAAAGGAGAATGAGCGTTCTGCCTTAGCTCTATACATGCTAATTATATCAATGATTAGGTTTTCTTAGGAGGAACAATAGATTTAGTTACTATTTGAGTAATCAAGCTTGTGACTTACTCAGACCAATACGGAGAAATTGGAGAGAGGGCTCGGGCACCACTAATGAAGTAGCTGCCAGTGTCCGCGATCCGTCAGTGTCAGTTTCATCATTTGTATCGTTCTTACAAGAAACCTGTAGGGAAGAAAAACAGAAAGCACGACGTTTTATTTAAAAATCGTTGGGAATAAAATGTTTCTCGGTGTCTCAACCATCAGCCATTGACAGAGATCTTCTTCTAACAAGATTGCCCGCCCGGATTCTTAGGCAATAATGCAACATCTTTAACTGCGTAAATATAGAAGCGTGAATGATATTGACATTGGTTTTGCAACACGTAGGCACTTACCTACATTAGCCATTCATCGGTTACTAATATTTACTTATATTATATCCAGAGTCAGTTTTATCGTTTCTCAACCAAGAAACGATAAGCGGTATCGTTCGCTTAGCGAACATTTGTCTTTTCACACTATAATTTGATTGTGGTCTTCAATATAAATATTTATGCTTAATGCGTTCATGCATTAATGCTTTTTCAAATAGCGATCTTTAATTGGATAATTTGAATTTATCTTAAAGTTTATTTATTAACTATTCCTTACTATGCGAAACAGGGCTAAAATAATAATGATGTAGGCATTGGCTTATATATTACTGCGTAACGACTGGGCGGACGGCATGTTAAAATGACGCCACAAACGTGGTCCCAATAAGGTCTTTCCTAAGCCGAAGTGAACTAGTCCACGATCGGCTCTCTTCGGGTGCGGTCGTAAATTTTATTATTAAAAGCTTTATTTATGTTCTTTATACCTCGAAAATGCCTCGCTGCTTATACAAGGTTACGTTAACGAGCAGACTACACCAATTCTCTGTATGGCGAACGCGTCGAGCAAATGTTCGGACGACCGTATCTTATGGATGAAGGTGTAAATATGTGTGGAAAAAATTAAAATGCCTAAAATCAAGTCTTATTTTTTTCGTTAAATCAAACACCGCACTTGTAAAGACGAATCAAACATTAATCAAATTAATGCAAATCCTACAGAGGCACAATGCAAAGAATGTCGTGGTCAAATACAAGTTTGAGATATCATTACTTACAGGTTTGACAATCTCTCAATTTGGATATTTGCTCTAGGCGTTGTTTGCGCAATTAACGTGTAATATTAAATAGACCCCAAGGTTGGGCTGCTACGCTCAGCCTTAATAGCATTCATGTGAGCGTTAATTATATTTGCAATTAAACACGGGATTTCAAGATGGACGCCAATGAGGTCACTGCTTGTTTTAACGTTCCATGTTTTTGAAAATCGAAGACAAAAAATGTTGCTTATTATGTGCTTATTAATGTTTGAGATACAAACTATCGCGTTCGTTTTATTGAATGTGAAATCTATCTAAAATCATAATAAAAATTAAAAGGATAACGCGCAAATTGGGTACAAGGAGCAACAATCTTTTTACCGCAATCTTTTTGCAAGGTTCGTGACCGCTAAATGGCCCCTGTCAATCAACGCTGATGCATCGCATTTTAATCAACGACGCCTGAAAAATCAACATTTTTTTCGTACTTGAGGTTTAAAAAGTACCATTAACCATATATATAAGTACTATCTTAGTGTGTACTCCGTAGAAGCCTTGACATGTTCTAGTTCATATGTACGGCCTTCGTCACAAAGTTGTGCATGAGGAATTTTAATTTTCCCATTCTGAACCACAATGGAAGTATTGTTCGCTTGGCAATTATTACTGGTATAAATAAAATAGACTGTTATTTTGTCCCCATTCTTATTTCAAATGAAAAACGCGCCACTTCTATGTGGCCATAAGAAAAAATAGAAATTCGGCATTGTGTTGCCATTCTTGATATTTGTTTTTTATATGTCCGATTTAGTGATATCGATTTATTTTGGGTTTGTTTTTCTTTGAATAAAAAGTTGTTTTTATGGTCCACGTTTTTTACTTAATAATCTATCGTTTTTATTGAAAACAGGTTCATTTTTTATGGGAACAAACTGATTGAAAACGACTGATCTTTGGTCGATCTTCAATTTTATTCTGCTGTACTTCTTTATTAATTGAAAATAATTGTATTAAAAACGTCTACTGTAAAACGATCTCTTTAAAATCGCTTTATTTATTTTTCACATAATATTATTTCCAAAATTACCTACCTTAAAAGGTTTATGTGAAAGTCTTTTTCGTAATTTCCTTGATCAAGTCGACCAGTAGTGTTGCAATGAGACGGTAGTTTTCGACATTTCACATAAGGTAAGCAGCCCAAAGTAAACAGAACGGGTTTGCCTTACGAACGATACGAAATTATTGCCCAAGCTCAAGGTCGTTCAAATGTCATTCGTTCAACTGCTGTGTCAATGGATCCTTTTATCGATGTTCATTCCTTCATAACTTGTTTAAATCCAGTTATTTTTGCACCATAAATCTTTTCCACCTATGAACTCCGTAAGGTGTGATCAGTGTTAAAAAAAGATTGATGTTAAAGATATCTCTTATTTATGTAAATCATTTATGTATATTTATTTTATAAATAAAAATATGACGTCGCCTTTATTATTAAAATGTGATGGAATTTTAACAAGATATTAAGTGGTCCTGGGTTTTGAATGTAGGCTTTACAAAACCTTTGTCTACCTTTTGTACCAAATGGTTTGAGTTCTTCTCCTAAAACGGTTTGCTTAGTTATGTGATGTTTCATTTCTATGGTTACTTAGTGCAATTGCAAGAACACCTGTAATAAGAGTGCAATCCCTTTGCTTACTAATTGCTTTGTAAATTATTGTAAGTACTTACGTATTTTTATTCGCGATTTTTCGCCCAGATCTTTTGACGTGTCAATCGAATATTATGAATTGTCTTATTCAACGCACCTTAGAACACAACTTCGTGACAAAGTATAAACAAGACAACACATTATGTTTATAACATAGCTGCGTCATTATGCCAGTCTAGCAGAATTGATGGCTGAACTAAAACATCGGCGCGTTGTTAAACAAATTCGCGGAATACGAACTACGCAGTTCCTTTAATGTTTTGTTTACCTCCTTGGCTGGTATTTGTTCCTGGTACTTAAGTGTCGTTTTAAGTTAATAAAAAAGTTATTGTTCTTACCAATTATATTATTATGATCCATTTTTTTTTCTTTTTTTTGGCGTGTGGCTCTTGGGCAGAGCGAAAGGGAGTGTCAGACTTCTACTGACTAAAAACCACCCTTGTTCCTTCTTAGCCCTTTATGTCGAGGCCGCGGTATCTCTTGCAAACAACCCGCAGCCCCGACTGGAATTGTATGAACCTTGGCCCGTAATTGTCCTACTATAGGGCAAAGGCCTCAACATGTAGAATTGTTAATAAATATTAATTGTTATAATTATACTCTTAGTGCGTGTTCATGCTTCTTTTTCTTGTCGTAGGTGTATATTTAAGTTAAGTTCATAGTTAATTTTCGTGAAATTGAGAAAGAACCTGGTAACTATAGAGATATTGACGATTTTGCATGCACTGCACCCACGTTTACATAAGTATTGTCACCCGTAAAATTCTATTTTAGACTAGTACCTAGGTAAATCCCTCCCCTTATTTTTTTTACCTGGAACGGCTTGTGTGCACCAAATGTATGGTTATGTATTGCCACCCGTAGAGGGTAACACCAAGTAAATCTAGACTTCCTCACGTTGATTTCCTACACTATAAGTTCATGGTGAGAGGTCAATTTATTTAAACCCGTGTTTCTCTTAATTGTAGCGGTACTGAGCTCATGAGAAATATAATTACGATTTATGAACGATTCATCGTTCATAAATCGTAATTTGTCCATCACGTTCCACGCATCATCATCGGAAAGTACATAATTACTAATTGTCGCGTTGAATGTCACGTTTCTTTTGTTTTTGCAATAATATCATGATCATTCAGCATTTCTTTGAAGCAGGTTTTTTTTTAATTTCTTCGACTCCTTTGGCCGTGAGGATCTTTACTTTGATTCTACCAGAACATCCATATCGACTCCAAAATAATCTAAGATAATAAAAGAATCTGCCCGGATAATGGTAACAGTCTCGCCTATTCCATGGGACTTCAACACAACTGGCGGAATGTGGGTGTACTTGTTAGGTACCTACTACTACACCTCTCTAAAGTAAAGAGTAACTGCGGTACTCAGAGATATTTAATGATTACTTAGGTCGTCACTTAGTAAAGATTTGACATACTTTTGTATGACTAAACTGTCAAAACCTTAGTGATGGCCTAAGTCATCATTAAAGCTCTCTGAGCGCGGCAGTTAAGTTTGACATTTCTATTATTTACGATGCCGCATGACCGGGGCATTTGTTTCAAACAACTATTGTAAGTTGTGTATATTATCACGGTTCTGTCAGTTCGCTTTTCAAATAATCTAAATATGCCAGTGCTAGCTCCGGCTTCCTAACAAGGAGACCACAGGTTTTCATCTTGCTAACTTAAATCGTTTGTCAAGTACATTATAATTTATTGATATAGAACTATGGACTGTGCTAGCTCAAAACTACATTTTATTTCGTCTATAAAATCATTTAGATGCATAACAAAAAAAGCTTTTTTCTAATAAGTAAGTGTGGTACGTTTTTAAAAAGAGCTTTTCACAGTTTAAAAAAAAAAAACAAAAAACATATACGTTTGTATTAAACGTGTATGGATATATGAATGAAAAGCGTTTTAATAACTGAGGAACTAGATCTAAAGGGCATAACATTGAATATTTCATCCAAATCACCGGTATCGGTATCAATAACCGTCTAAACCGAAACGAATCAATTTCGTTCACTTTTTCCCGTCCGTACCCGTTTCTCCGTTTTCACATGCAACCGCTACGCACAACCGTAAACTCTTTATTATTGTATTTTTGAGTGAGGAAGGTACACCACAACAATTGTATGCTTCTTTATTTTACTGTTTTTTTTTTGTGTGCTCAGTTTCTCACCTTAGGAAAATCAATGCTGCCTGCGTTTTCCTTCAGATATCTAGTAGATACTAGGTAGTTTACATCTTTGTCTAAATGTCCTGACTTTTATTATTAGTCTATTCCATTTCATTCTCTTTTTTGCCTTCACCTCCTATCTCTCTCGCGTCTCCCTTCATATCATGTAACACCTCAATCCCCATTTTGGAAATTCTCTATTTTAGGATAGATTACTTTTATGACACACAACGTGTGTAATAACCTGGTCTACTGGAGATAAGGACTACACGACAAGGCTATTACAACCATTGATGATATCTATAAATACACATATCTTTACACGGTACCACTCAACGAAATAGGGCCAAACAGTAACTAGTGAAGGAATAAATAGATGTGTTGAATGAAATACTAACGGAAGAGAGATTCATTGATGAAATTGAATATCATTTTCTTCTTTTCTTCACTTCCTGAATGACAGTGTTGAAAGATACCATCTGCAATGTTTGACCACAATTATTTATTGCCAAAGATACTCTCAGAAGCTTTAATTTCGACACTAATGTTTAAATATGAGTCGATGTTGGAATTGGTTACTCAAAGCCCAGTCGAAGCAATCTTGGGGCCATTGAACTAGTAAAGTCGTGAGCGCCAAAACTTCTATGAGGTAATGGTAATCAAGTACCAATGATCAAGGGTCGACTGATTGTGGCAATCGCTTTCGAAGTGATGTTTGTATTTGCTTGAATGGAATGGAATGAGAGAAACGACTTCATTTTATTCATTGCTTCATGTCAATTTGTATTCGTAGAAGCTGCTACTTACTTAACTTATTGTAGACTGTGAGCTCAGAGTCTGGTCTAATTGTTTGCTCTGCCTGATCTGACTTCTAATATTAGAATTTTTAGTCATCTTAGTATTAGTACCGTACAAAATCACTAAGCTAACCAGCACTCCCGGTATTGAACAAACAATGCTTTCTACAGCAAACACCCCGGTTCATATACACAGCAATATATCAAATATGTAACTCACACATGGACACAACTAACGGACGTATTATAACACATCGCGAACAGTTACACGTTCAACTGTTGACAATTATAGGATACTCACCATCGTTTACACCTCGGGCACTTTTCACGTCATCGTATTCTATCTCAGACAATATATATTTATACGCTCGTAAACATCTTCCGTTGCTCGACACGCTTCTCGTAAATAGAGATTACCCAATAAATCTGTTGTGAAATCTACAATCTCGGGGTACTCAGATAGAATCGATTAATTGGCAGTAAGAAAGCAATCGACATTACACACGGTGTTTTGTATCGGAACTTTCGTACGTCAGCGCTGGGCCCGCATTCCATATTAACAACAGGTTTTGTTGAGAAAACCGGACGCATCGAAACCAATGCTGCCATCGCAATTTCTCAACTTGCTAAAGCTCTACGTAACCTTCCTTTCCCAAGTTTAAGTTCTGCCGCACCTTTGGAATTGCAAAACAGCTTGAAGGTTATTATTATTATCTACATACGCACTTGATAGCCGCCTCATCAAGTTCTTCTTAAGAATTCGATGGCCCTCACCGCAAAATTACCTTTTACTCTCAAAACTTACTTTTACTTTTGTGATAATTATGCATGAAAACTAGATCCATTTTAAGTAACATCATTATCTCATTTTCAATTAGACGGTCTTCTTTATTTAGAGATTCAACAATTTCTTAACGAACAACGATTCTTATAAAATTAACAATGATGTAATCCTTTTGAGCGTCTCAATTGATGTAATGAATACAAGTGCATCAAAAGATAATCTGAATTAACTATTACGAGCTCCACAAAGAATGATGAGGCAGATAATGCTCTATCAAGAGGACATTGCTCTTACGATTGCTTAGAGAAACCTGCCAAAACTAACGATGGATTAAGACGAACACTAGATCCTACAAAAACTTTTGACAGCCAAGTCTAAAGATGTTCTTTGAGAGCATTTACTTTACAAAACACAAATAATCTATTTAGCTGAAGTTCCAAGAAACCTGCTGAGAAAATTGGTTTGGTCGTTTTTTTTGCATTTAGCTACTCGCTCGTTGATAAAATTTTTGACAAACCGTAAAATTCCAACGGTGCAAAAGTAGGGTTACTTTTCAGTAAAAGATTTTCAAGGTATGAAATTATCGTTTAAGTTTTCTTTCCCAGGGGTATGGCAAGTGAAAGTAAAATCAAATCAGTATGCACGAAGAAAAAAATCGATGGCAAATAGGTCAGTACGACCAAGTAGGCAGGGAAACTGGTATAGGATAGCTGCATAGCATACATAAACGATAGTATTAGTATCGCGGGGTATGTTGATAATACAGGCTTCTAGGCGTACAGTTATGGGCACAGAATACATAAAAGCAGAAGCTGCGCTTGCATTTGGTTTTAAAATTTGCGTATGTCCTTCATTGTACACTACTGCTTGCATTTTTGCACTGCTGTCAATAAGCTTGTTTTCAGTGTCTATTTCATATCTAGCTCTGTTTTCTTCATTACATTAGTCGCCTTTCTCGGCTCTCTTTATTTATTCATTGGTTAGTGTTGGAGTCGTGGGCGCCTTCATTCACAAGTGCACTCGGGCAAAACCACTTGAACTATTGGTGCCTGACAACCTATATTGGAGGATCTCGAGTGACAGTTTGCATTTGCAAATGAAGACGTATGATCGTGCAAAATGCTTTGTTTATTCGTGTAAGAAGTGTAGTGGTAATGTGGTATGTCGATTACTGTGATTATCGCTATATTATGCAGACGGTGGATTGGCATGAAAATCTTTGCTATCTATCCCATTAAAATGTGTGTAATGAATTCGTTCTTCGATAAATCGAACATCTTCTTAGGTGTCCCAAGTTTTCATTTTGTTTACATAATACTGTTCAGGCTCATTGTTAGTTCTAATCCGATTTTCCGGACGCACCGTGGAATCATCATAGCCATTCATAGCGAATGCTTTACAATTATTAACAACACTTAATTCAATCACAATTACGGTTCATTCACGGTTCATCCGATCCAGCGATACAAGCACACATCCGTGACAACCTTCTTCAATAGCAGTCAGCAGTAAAATGTTTACTCTAGCGTGCAAGTGCGCATGTCCAGTGGTAGCAGCCAATCGGGCGGCAGCACCCGTTATACCGAATGAGATTGTTGGTAACGGGACTGCGTTTGCGTCGATCCGATGATACGCTGCCCGACGGGTTTGCCTCACAAGGTCGAGATCGCGATTTGTTTGAATATCATTAGTGTTTGTAGTTGTTCTGTGGTTAATTTGTGTGGCCTGCACTGAACATGGTTCTGAACCGCTAGTCAATCGTCATGATACGCTTTATAAATAAGCATAATTAGCCTATATTATTCCCCCATGATTTTACACATGAGGTATGTATCTATGGCCTTAATCCTCCACGCAAGGCAGTTGCTGGTTGTTGTAGGGTGCTTGCTGAATATTTGGTTCTAGGACGTAACAGTTATCAGTCGGTTACAAACTCTATCTATAGAACACGTGTTTGTAATGGACGTCATTCCTACTGCTCCAAGAGAGATTTAGCTAGGTAAGGAAAGGAAGGAAAATAGGACTAGGAAGTGGTAGGAGTTAAGTGTTTTAGGTGGTAAGCCAAAAAGTGGTAATTCGCAGCAGAATTAAAGACTATCGATTCTTACATTTGTACAGTTACAACAATGAGAAATTAGCCTATTCTATCCTTGTTAAATACATTCCATTCCTTACCAACTCTCCCGGTGTTTGGCCTTCTCTGTACAATCAGTTTGTGATGTTACCGGTAAAGTTTCTTCAGCAAAACTATATTCAAGTTAGTCCAACTTTATTAAAACTAGTTTATAACCAGACCCTATCTTATCTGAAGTATGTATCTGCAATGACTAATGGCCGATATTGTGTAATCTCATTCAGTGTATTATCTGGTCTAATTAGAAACAGTATCAAGGCCTATTGGTTTACAATTATATCTTAGTAAGTAGGGATCGAGCATTCCTTAGTGACAAGGATTAAAGAGATTTAGACAAGGTGAGATTAGACAGTTATAAGCGGGGGTTTTCTTTTTGTTAAAAAGGGGGCTTTTTTCCATTTTGCTTATAAGGCTAAATATAATATAACACAACTGGCGAAATGTGGGTGTACTGATAAGTAAACCTCTACCTAACCCTTCGTTAGCCCACGTTTTGTTACGTGTTTCATCTCAATAAACGTTTGTATTGAAAGATAATAGCATAATTATACATGTTATGACGGGAAAGAGGAAGGAAGGAATAAATATAATAATTTGTCTTTCAAACAAAACGTTATGGTTATGTAATGTTTGGATTTGTTCCCCAAGACAATAATTTCGTACGTGCAGAGTAATGGACTTAGTAATGATAGATTTTATCGGCGAAATGATGTGAATTCAATCTTTATGCTTATCTTGTGCTTTTATACTGCATGCTTCAGTTACTAGGAAATGTAATATTCAATGTCTGTAAAGTGGGTCACAATTAACACTAGTAGCCTGTTTAACTGAATTTCGTTTGTTTCAATATCAGAAGTTATTTAGCCAAATAAGGTTTAAATTCTCCCTGCCTCCAAGACGTCCGCCATTCACCATTCCTTAGTATTTTGGGGAGATGAATTGGCAGGAATTGGTATCCTGCACACCTGTTTTTAGTTGTGTTTATTTATTTAGGATCTTCAATAAAGGTTCTGCGATCATGCCAAATAAATAATGCACGATAACATTATGACGTAGGTGTACCTACTCTTTTACTTATAGCATGCACAATAAATGTGTAGATGTGTTCTTATAAAAGCAACAAGAGGTCCTCCCAATGTATGGGGCATGAACTCAAATCCGAATGCAAGTTAAACTCCCCTGAAAACTGCAGTAGAAATACCTAACGCTTTAGAAGCACTAACTTGCCACTTGCCTTCTGGAAATAAATTAGCCATTGTAATTGGCAGTTAAATGAAGTACATTCTTACAGTACATTACTTGTTTAAAGGCCTTGTTCTCAGCTGTTATATTTACGAGTTTAATTTGGATGTACATTAGAGGTACTCGACCACCTTGAGTTTTATGTTTCATACATAATGTGATTCGGTAGGTACTCGTACTGTCGCTTCAATTTAACCCATTTTATTGTCTATTACGTTTTACTGTTCTGTGGTAGTTTATGATGCGTTGAGAATGGTAATGTGTCTATGGATTTGCATTGAGTTTGTCTATGCTTGTTAGTCTGTGGCTTTCAAAGAAAAGTTTGCTTCCTTTTATTTTGAATTCTTGCTAGTGGTCTTATATCCTAATTATTTGGAACTTTATGAAAAACTTTTTCTCTTTTACGGGTATATAATATGTTGAATAATGTTTTTGAATAAGCTCGTTTTGAAAACTTTTCTCAATCATCTTTTTTTATTTAATCATGTTTCCCAGTAAAATGCCTTCCTCATGAACGGAAATAATAAAAAAAACCCCGATCACAGGTATTTCTAATCAATTACGATACGATTATAAGTGAGTTATTATAAAATACAATGAACTGTAATTTTCTCGCCGCTCGTGACAAGTTCTGCCTTGGTAAAGGTCGAGGATCTTTCCGCCATTAAGCCATATACAGGAACAATGAATTGGCTTTTAATAATTCATAAGTGATACCTTTGAACATCATCGAAATTGTAACTTCCCGTACTTTGTAGCATTTTGAAGGATTTTATTAATGGTCGGCTGATAAGTAAAATATAATATGTAGATGATGTTTTATATTATTCTGATTTAATCAATAATCGACAGGCGACAGCAAAACATGTTATTGTTTACCTTGTATTGCTTCCAACTTCGTTGAATGATAAATACGTAAAAGACTGTGTTTTTTTCTATTCAGTGTCTATGCTTTTCTTGGGGCAAGTATCGCTAGAAATTGCACAAAACAGAGAGGTTTGGAGGGAGAAAGGGGAGGCCTTTGTCCAGCTGTGGGACACAATAAAGGCTAAGTTTTTCTTAGGTTAGATTCAAAACTAAAAACTCCATACTGTCACATACCACTCTGCAGTAGGATGGGAACAAAGTTGCCATTGAATGAATGACAATGAAATCGATTTATGAAAATGGTAACGTTATTGGCTACTCCTAATTAATATTTTCACCTGCTACTAATAATACGATAACAAAAAACTGTTTGGCACTTGATAACGTCTTCAAATACCACTGCATCGGTAATTCATTCTTCCATCTGTTGATCTCAATTTAAAACTAAAATAAACTATCACCTGCCTGACATTCAAGTTCGTGCCATTACAAAAAATACGCACACTTTGTCCACCTGCTTCTGTACAAGACTACTCGGTATCTTACGCAATGAAGTTACAACACTAGTAAGTGTTTTTGACGGTCACCTCACTACTACTCGAACAGTCAGTGCTCAACATAACCGGACCCCTCATCTTACTTCACTTGTCCTCTTCTTCGCTATTCGAGGGGTCAGGTAATGCTGGGCATTGACTGTAGGTACTCGCTAAGTAATGGCTGTTATTACGTGTTGTTACATGCTATTGCTATCAATTGTCAGTTTGTTAGGCCCGCTTTTGATTTACGGTTTATTGGTTGTTATTTTGTTTCATTGTTTGAATCGGTCTTTATCGGGTGTAGTTTTCTGTGATAGTTATCTCATGTTTAGAGTGTAGTATAAGTTGTACCTGATGGATTTTCCATCTGGGGGTCTAAAATGGCCACTTTAGCGGATTATAATATTATTATTGGTTCTTCTAACCAAACAGACAGATTTGTTGCTGGGGAGTTTGTTCCGCCATCCACTTCTTCTTTCCAGCAAAAAACACTAGGAAGTGTCGAAGGGTGGGCGTTTTGGGGGACTGTCACTTGTAAATGAGTAGAGTAAAGTAAATTTTGACGTTCGAAAAGTGCTGATTATCAGCCTAGTTTGAATAAATGACTTTTGATTTTGATTTTGATTATGAATTGCGTTAAAAAGCGTAAAAACAGTAACTGCGTTTGTGTCCATTTTACGACTTTTAACGCAATTCATATTATTTTCCTAGTAAGTATGATCTATTTTCCTAAATGGTCATAATCTACCTAATGATCAATTCATATGATGATCTGCTAAAGTGGCCATTTTAGACCCCATGCATAAATGTCATACTAAACCTCCCCCCACCTATTCACCACCCCACCCCTTAGGGGATAAACGTTCTTATCACCTCCGTTATGTAAAAAAATATTGTACATAATTTTTCACACCCTGCGGATTAAGTTGCATGTTGTGACGGATGCAATTTTCATTATTATGTAACTTTCTTTAGAAATTCAAGTGAGTTCAACTAACTTGTGAGATATAATAATTTATTAATTAAGTATGTAAGTAGGTATGTTTAAAATGAGGTCTCGTGTGGTAGATTATTTAAATACTGTTTGATTAATGTTTTCTGTGCCACACCACACCGTTGAAACATTTGTGACAACACGATTATGGTGATAATACATTAATGAGTGTATAGTTTTTGGAATCGTGATGGTTATTTTATATTCGTTTGATATTTTCTCAAAATATTATGAGGATAATTTTAGGAATAATTATTTATTTAAAATTCAAGAAAAAAAAATATCCAAAAATATACTTCTAACTCCGTTTTTTTATTCTTCTGTATTTTATTGATATATCAAGTCGTTAGTGTTTTTATAAGAGCTTTCGGTATAATGTTTTTATTAGAGTACGTAATAGAGAGGCACGTAGAGTATTAAATAGAAAGTCCAATAGAAATAGTAAAATCACTTGCCAACAGTGAAAGGAAAATTACAGGTTGGAGCTCATATGATTTGATTCATGTAATAAATACATATCGTTACACTTTAAATGTTTTGCATAGAAATAAGTTCCGTAACACCCATTGAATAGAGTCCATATTGCTTTAACTGTAATGGCCATTTGTATAGAGTTATTAATAGTAAATTTCTATGAATGAAATTGTAATGTCATAATTGTAACCCTTTATTTTGTTACGAAGTAGGCTTTAATGCGGATACGATCAATATTGTAGTTTTAGATTGTAAATAATGATAAATTGTTATGGCGTAACATAACATTATGCCCGTATAATAACCAAAAGGTTTGGTAGTAGTGAAGGTTGTAATTTTTACATTTCGCCGGTTATTATGAAATAGGTTGCGACCTTATTGCCATTAACATGACCGTTTTCATGCCTCCAGGGTGCTATTGAGCAATTTCTTATGTGAAAGCTCAATAACACTATTAAACTTCGCAAAGATATTTTATTAATTCAATTTTATTGTTCTTCCATAAAAACAATAATGCATCATCCTTCAAAACTCACCTGCACAAGCAGTTTATTTAAACCGACAAAAGTAAAAGACAAACAACCAAATTTTACTTAAAACTAAAAAAAAAGAAAATACTGCGTCAAAACCATATCGTCACAAGTTACGTAAAGTATTTCCTTCCTTTTGTTACATAAGAAATATCTCATTATAATTAATTTATGTAAACACACGAGTATACAATATACACGTGTTAACATGATTACTTCACAAGTTATGGTAAAAGTGAAGTAAAAAAAACCTTATGGCGAGCGTTGTAACTTGTTACTTTCTTACGTAACTTATTAAATTACTGTTTGCTTGACTTTTATAACTCTTGTGTTTTATTGGAAATGGTGGTGTGTACATTCACTATTTAATTGTGGTTTTGGTGTGAAGTATAAAACTAACTTGGTAAGTAGTGAGGAAAATGTCGAATGGAAATTTAATGGCGGTACCTAACCGTCTGACTGACTATACGGTGCTAAATCCTTTGATTTTCCATGACTTCCTATATCCATACTTAATAAAAAATAAATGCGAAAGTACCTCTGCTGTCTGCTACAGTTATACTCATAGATAGATCTATCTTGAGTTAGGTTTTTATTATCATTTGTTGTCCCACTTCAAAGCAAAGGCCTCCCCAATTCCTTTCAAGAGCTCTTTTCCTGTGACTTCTCGAACCAACCCTTGCGGCGCGCGTCCAGATCGTCTCGCTACCTCTTTCTGAACCTTCCTCGGCGGGCGCTGCCCCGGCCGTCCGTCTTATAGTATAACCATCCTGTGAAGACTTTTGCCATAGGATGCCTTTATTCCAAAATCTTATATTCCAATAGATTGCACATTTATGTAACCGTGACCTCAATGCGGGCCAAAGTCCAGGGCATTACTCAGTTTTATATGATGTTTTTACTGTTTTAAGTAAACACGAATCTATTAGGTACTTATACTACTTATCTTTATTTATTAAACACATTACTGCTATTTAAAACCCTTGATTAACTTGATCTAATTTGTGAATCACGGGCTTGTTACAAAATTTAAAAAACGTAATGACTTGGATTTTTTCATACAATTCAAATATCTAATTGGTCTTGGACCACTTATGAAATTCAATTACTTATAAAATAGTTTTAACTTGATCTTGAAATGTATTTGACCTTAATTTCACTCAAACTCAAAGCATTTATTTCAATTAAACCTTTACAGGCATTTTTGAATGTCAGAAGAACAATTCATAAAACAAAACTAAACTACGAGTGCAATACGTCATCCCGAAAGCCACCACGCCGAGCCACACGCCGCCGAATGCCCGCAACAACGAACACTGCGAGCACGAAAGCACGCAGCGACGCACACCGCAACAACGAATGCACGAGACTCCAAATCACGGAACAACGAATGCACGCCGCAACGCGCAACCGCCGCCCCGCGACCCGGAGCCCCGCGCACCCATCGCCACGGCACGCGCCGCCGCGCAACCCCGCACCCACAGCACTCGCCGCCGCAGAGATCCGGCGACGCGCAACCCGACGCAGCAACCCCCGGGACGACGCATTGCACTCCTAAGCTACAGTCACAGTCACAAGGCATAATAACTTGTGAAAGTACTGTAGTTGCCCATTCCCTAACGTAGATCACTATGGAGAAGAACGGGCAAGAAACTCCATGGACACTCTTTTAAACCAGAATATTTTTACAAAAAAATCTTGGTAAATTTTAATTAGATGCAAGATTGCCATTCGCTATTACTATGACCCACTATTCGTAATTAGACCGTAAGTGCGTAGGATGATGTGCAAATCAGTGTTGCTAGAAAAAAAACTGCTTTTTTTAGAATCCTTGCAATATTGTCCGCTGTCTAAATTGTGTCGTTTCTAAACATAACACGTTTGGTATCCACAGCCTTGATACAAAAAATCTCTGATAAATAAAATCGTTCTATATTCAGATTGAAGGCTAAGTATTTTAAACTACTTTGATATTATTAGCTCTATTTTGTTTAATTTTTTCGTCGCATTAGGTAATAAATTATTGTCAAAATAAAACATTATAAATAAATGCTAATTCATATAATCGAAATATAGAATTTACCTACATAAAAAGGAAGAAAAGAACAACACGCTTCCACATTTGAAGCATAGACACAATTCGTAAGCATAGAGATTGCTAGAGTTTATTTACGTCAAACCACCGTTATTTTTATCTTTTTATTTACGTCGTAGTTTATTTTTACACTTACTTCGTCAAAGGAACTCATTCATTAAATAAAAACTCCGAAAGTGCCAACTGGCTTGGCGCTGTCGTCAAGGCGATCATAAAGTATGTAAAACCATGTTTGTTTTCGACTGTAAACAAAATCAGTTAATTTTATATAATTTATTTGTCCGTTTGATGTAGTTGAGGTATTTACGGCATTTATTATTATTAAGAATTTACTAGCGAGGTTTTCTACTGCATGGACATGCATTTATTTAGTTATTAATTTCGTGCAAATTACTTATATTTTATAGTTTTCCTGACACATTCCGTTTCTAAATGCTTCCTACAATTTCCTTGAAAATCAATTTCTCGGGTCGTTCACCTTCGTAAATATTGTTTTTAATTAACAATAAAATGATTGCCCCCATATAAAAATCAATTCCTAATTTAATTTTCTTCCGCCAATTTTTGTTGTTTTTTTGTACGGTTCGATTGGCGAAAGAAACTAGTTTTTGCTGTATCTTGGTATATTTTTTTTCGAGCAACGGTTGTGGTCTGCAGTAACGGTGCTAGTCTTTACAATAATTATGATGTCGGTATCCCTCTTCAGATTGCTTATGGGTTCCAATATCAATCAAAATCTAATTACCTATTGTGATTGGCAACATTTTTCTTTATTGTTAAATCAAAGTTACTTATCGCCTCTACCTTTAGTTTTCTTTTTCTGTCTTTGAAAGACCAAATAAATAAATTTTACATATTTTATTTTTTAATTGTAATCATACTTAGGGTTTTCCTAATTTTCACTGACTCAGATATTCTCGGAATGAGTCCAATCACAATTGGTAATTTGATTGATAAAACCATTAGGAACATTAAATAATAAGAGGTATTCCCCAACATCAACAGTAGCATGATAACCACTATTCATTTAGTTTTCATTTTGAGACTGAATTAAATGAAATTCTTGCTTGATGGAGATTCAAATTGGTAGGCTTTTAGTTCATTGTCTTAAAATTTAAAATAAAACATTCTGATAGAACAGCTGTATTTCACAAACCAAATAAATCACTGTTTGCAACCACCTGCGTTAAAACAAAGATAGAAAATCATAATTATAGACAACTTTACAAAGTTTGTCGAGTTTAACGCTTTGAAACCAAAATTCCTTTGCAAGTTAAGCAAATAAAGTTCGTGTACCATTGCCCTCGGGTGTGGCGACAAGGCGCGAATGTGTATGCAGTGGTGACGTAATGTTTCATGATACCTACACTTCTAAAATGGATTTTGGATTTGTATTCCGTGTGAATGTGTCCTGATTTGAATTGCCGTTTGGAGTCTATCGGAGCAATTGAAGACTTAAAGAAACGTTCAACAATTCTTAGTTTCTCAGTTGTTTCGTAAAAACCAACATTCATTCGTTTGTCATTCTTTTAGTCAGCAAACTGACCACAGATCCTGTTCCAACTGATTAACATAGCTATTTTGTTTCGGCTTCGCAATTCAGCATAGCGATCGACATTCATCAACATCACGTTACTATCTTTAATCTGTGAACAAGTTCATCGCCACTTGATTTTTTATCGAGTGTTGTTCGTATTGTTTGACGGGCCATCATCTGCAAGTAAAATGAGCTCGCGTAGATACAAATCGGGACTTGGCTATGAAGGATGAAAAACGTTCGAGGTTGTTCATTGGTTTGATTCCAATTGTGATTACAACTTTGCATACGAACATGACAACCTGTTCGATTGTCTACAAAGACTAAACAATGATATGGTTGTAAGTTGTAAACCAAAATCAGCAATAATAACACAATGTTTCCAAGTGAATTGTCCACCCAAAACGTCATTTATGTCAAACCACAAAGCAAATTAGTTCGTCCATTAGCAACAGTAGCAAGTATAGCCATTTTCTACAATATTTCCTTTAAAATTCAACCTTGCTCATCAGCGATACCGCTAAGCGTCACACCACTCATTGTCACACATTAAAACATGACATCACTGACGACCGAGGCGTTGAGGTCGCCCCAAACATTATCAATAGTACGATTTGTACGAATCAGATGCAATCTACTCATGTCAATGTCCCACTTTTTTATAATGTCATTCGCATAAATTAGATCATCAACGTTTTTATCACGGTGCTCTGAATATTTATCGTTGGGTATCGCATTGAGTGGTTCTAGATAAAATTGCATAAGGTCTTGAATTTATTTGGTATTTTTAACTAATTTGCAATACGTGACCATGAAATTTGTAAAAATAAATGAAGGTAGCGTGAAGACAATAGCAAAAAGGCCAGTTGAAAAGAAACAGACGACTCCAAGAGACGCGTGAATATCTATTGGTAATGTTCTAAACGATTAAATTAGCTTCTTAGCATGTAAAAGACTTAAGCAACATGGGATAAGGACAAGAAAATGATGACGATTATGAAAGTAAGTTTCAATCCAGGTTCACTTATCAATATTTCAACAGCTAAAGCCTATACTTACGAAGTCTCAACCTCTGAATCCCAGGTCAATGCCGCCACAACCACAACTATTGTTAATTACAGTCACATGCGACCCCAACTAATTATGAATAAGGTACAAGACAATGGCGTTTATAATCAAGAGGAAAGAACACTACAATCAGATAGATAACTAGTAAATGACAGTTACCACATTCTCAAAATTCGGTATCTATCCGTTGCTAATGTTTGAAAGACTCTAAGACTCCGGAACATACCAATGCCAATTTTAAGTATAAAGCGTTTGTTTTTAGTTCAAGACCGTCTCAATTCATTACTTCTTGTTTTGTACGGTCGTTGTCTCTATTGTTGTGTCTACCTGTCTATAATTCAGTGTGTCCATTTTATTGGGCTTTACCTTTTGTACCGCTATTCTTTGAGCTTCCTGGTTTGTTTATTTTGACTGTGTGTGGTCCATTTATCTCATTCTTATTGACTTTGATTAAAATGATTGTGTGAAGTTCAACTTTGCCATCAATATCAATTTATTTCGATTCATATTTCGACTGAAATTCATTTGTTACAATCAGATAGTAGGGTATTTAACCTACTTTCCTAATTCGTGTTTATCATTGCTCATTATTTTGACAATTGCCATTACTCATGTCCTGGGTGCCTCAAGCTGACCCAGTTCATACAAATTATAGTAATTGCCTAAATTTGACTGCAAATGGTCACCACCTACATGTCCAGCCTTCATTCATATCAGTGTAGGAGGTACCTAGTCATAGTCAGAAACCATCTTTTATTTGCAGCTCCACAGTTTTATTATCCAAACATTGTCGTCTTATTTTTATCTTTTTGAATTGTATTAGATAAGTTTGTAATTAGGTTTTTCTTATGAATTCTTTTTGTGGAACAATTTTAATTAGCCATAGTAGAGTTATTGCAGGATAACGTCATCGACCGATTCGGTGGTAGTGTTAGAAGGCAGTTTTTTGTTAAATGTAATTTATGCACGAATAATTGGTTTTTTGACGCTTACGGTAGTTTTGAATGAAATAAATGAAAATAACTTAAACTAATCACATACATATTTTTTTAAGATAAGTATTGTTAGAGGTGAATGTAAGAAATAACATTTAGGAGCCTACCAATTTTGACGTCTTTTCAAACGTGGTTCATGTATTTCAAATGTGTCAATTATGAAAAACATTCATTTAAATCGTAGAAACAAAATAATAGAACCTACAACAACACAGAACAAACACACAAGTAATAACTACACGACCCAATCAGAAAATAAATGTTAACGAGAGAACTAAGTTATCGTAATAGCCACCGGCCCTCACTAGTAACTGAATTTAATAGCGAATCGAACCATGTATTATAGGTTAATAGGTACCCAGACGCAAAGGAGGCGTATAACCACAGCCCTTCACAGGATACAACGAATGACGGATAATTATAAAGTATCGTCAACTGTACTTACATTTACACTTGAGGACAAAATTAAAGGAATCATTATAAAAAATAAGTCGGTAACCCGTTCTGTACTTTTATTAGTCAGTCTATCTATAATAAGCAGTATTATTATTTTCGCGCCGTTCCGTCCACTTGATTGCTTTAAAGTTTCTAAGAAGTTATTAATCGATGTAACAACTCCATCCGTCAAGATTCAATCTGAGAATTTATTCCGTAAAATATTTGCGCAGGAGCAAATCTTAACTTGAATCACTATTGATAAGTGTATAATAAATTGGTTAAGTTAAGTCCGTCAAAACACGAATGATTTATAGTTGCTGTTTATGGATAGCAAATAGTTTCTCAGGCCGGTCTTGGAAACGGACGATGTGAGGTGACATACAAACAGACAAGCACTTTCACATGGGAGCGGGGGCGCTTGAGCATTGTCTCGGTCGCCATTGTTCCGATACACGATAATGAAAACAACGCATTACTTTCTTTGGTTTTGCTTGGGAAACTCGCGAGATGAGCATTTGACTGCAAAAAATTGTGTTCGAAAGTGTTAGCTGCTTAAGATTTGCTGTATAAACAGATGTTCATATGACGGCTGGACAGATTTCAAACCGATGAAGTTGGCGGTATGTTACTGTTTTTTTGCCGTGTGGAAAGAACTAGTGGTTTCTTTTATCTGAAAGATATCATTCGGAATCTGTAGCAAGAGGAGTAATTATCAAGGGTTAATTTAATTATTCATACGCAGTAAGGGAACGAGGATGAGATGATGAGAAGAAAGGACGACTCTTACAATACAAAAACATACATTGACAATTTAAACGTCTCTTTTATTTTACTTACTCATCAACGATGACTTTTAAGTAATGATCAACCTCAACGAGTACTTATCTAATGTCACAAAAAGAAGAAAACACCCTCATCTTTAACACAATTCCGTAAAGTTCGCCACAAATGTCACCTCATCTCCAAATACACATGAAGTCAGTGAATCTGCAGAAAACAATATATTCTCACGGCTGTTGGCAAATAGTTTTTATGCCTTGTCACCCTTCAGGAAGTAAAGGTAAGAGTCGTCACGCCTCGCGAGTCTTCACATGGGCGTGGGAAGTTATTGCTGTAGCAGTAGAAGCTAGCTATCACTACCTGCCCGGCGTTGTTTGCATATTTTGTGGAGTTTAATTAGTGAGTGCAAGCTGCAGTCCTCATGCGGCATGAACTGTGACTGATGTGGGAAATAACGAATTTGTTGTATTGCTTTGACTTCCTTTTGTTTTGGAGTAAAAGTTTTAGAGGTTTGAAGTATAGGGTGTGAAGTGCCTCATAGAAAACGGAGGGTGCTTCGATAGGCCTGTTGTTGTGTCCTATCCTGTGTGGGAAAGTCTTTTTATATTTGTGTCGAAAAAACAAGATGGCTTATTTTATGGATGATTCCAGTCGCACGCTGAAAGATACAGTACAGCTATTTATGTTTCATATAACTTTAATAACGCGATTTAGGATACAGTTTATTTTGTTTGTCACCACAATGTAACTTATATTTAACTCTATCCTGATAGAAATTAGAATCATTCTCGTTAATTCCAAAGTCGAAGCGTTGTAGGAATATTCAGTTAGTCACGCTGGAAAGTTGTTAGATATTTTCACTTAGGACTTTAGTGTTTCTGTTTACGATTCAAATTGCATTTTGCGTAATGAGAATTGTAAAGTGCAGTTGTTAGTACTTACTTATAATTATAATTAAACTTTAGAGTTGATGAGATTGTAAATAAATAAAGTAACAACTGGAAATGAAATTAAGTCTCAATTTTATAGACATGGGGTAACTATTATCTATGGTAATCAAGCTCATAATTTTTATACAACTATTAAGGAGCTACTGGATGGTAATGTAAGTTTATACGTTAAAAAATTGAACCATTTGCCGGACGGTAATGGAGTAAAACTTATAAATATTGAAAAATTCTAAAATATCAGATATCTATCGTAAAGTCGTATTAATTATGTAGATATCTTTCGTTATACATGTAGGTGTCTACTACATAATATTCAGTTTACAAAGCAAAGATATAAAGTCATACGATGTATCGTAAAATGGATTAAGTACAGGTTTATCAACAAGAGCATTTAATAGTTTTTATTACACATCGGTAGCATTAAATATCTTCACTTTTATTTCTAGTAATTATCATTATCTTGAGGTAAGGCGGCTTGATAGCGTACTCGAAGTGATTTCAATGTGGAATTGATTCTGTGATACCGGCTCGATAGCTGTTTAATTACTGATTACATTAGGGATATTGTAATTTTGACATAAGCCGGAAATTATGTCATTGTTTAATCAATTAAATTGAGGAAAACTGTTAACACATCTCCTGCGCCATTTGTCGAGTCTTTTCCCAACTTTGTTTTGGTCTACTTCGCGTCTAACTGGATGCCGCTGAATTCAGGTATTTAACATGGACTGCCTATATGCCCTCCACAACCCAGTCACTGGATCACACGATACCCTTTGATGAGATCGGTTGCTAGACTTTCGGGCTTGAATTACGTGTAGGTAACGACTGGAAGTTGCTTTACTGTAGATGTCACATCTTTTTTCATAAATAAAAAAACTTTATAAAATAACCCAAATGCTATAGAATTTGCCTAGAAAGTAGCTTTCGTCAATAATATTATGTAATCGCATGAAAATCATATTCCAGCCTGTGACATCCGTTGCCTAGCAACCGACGCGTTGGTATGCTCGCATGCGCCCGCGCCGCGGCACGCAACTAAACGTCGACGTGCATCATACTTTTTATAATAATATGCGGTGACTATTCAAGAATATCATTGTATGCGTGGAATATTAAGTGCAGCTACTCAGAGATGAAAGCAGGTAACTCGATTTTTGTAATTTTACAGAAAAAACATACCTAGTTATTTTTGCACAGACCAAAAAATGCAACATATTCGGTAACACACAAAAAAAAAGGAAAGGACGAGTATTTTTTATCGTGGGACCTGAATCCCTTGAATTTTGCTGTTATTAACAGATACTTGAAACGTCATCTTAAATATATTTCAGAAACAAAATCTTCAGGAAAAGTATTATTTTCTCAAATCTCGAGTTACTTCATTTCAACTTAGAGTAGACGTGCACGTCTCAAGAACCATAAAGCTTAGAGACAGTAAGTAGGCCTTACCAAGAAATCAAGAGCGATGTTAATCAAAACTACCACTCTGTTTGAAAAGTCGGACGAGCCGCAATGTTGACTACCTACTACTTAAGTCAATGTGTGATCTATTTAAGTACAGTGCATAGCCCTATTATTTGTTTTAATTACACAAATTCACGCGTATCACAGGACCACTTAAGTTTTTACTCCAATTAACATGCTTTTCTCATTAAAAAGGAAATAACGTCCGCCATCTTGTTTTTTCTAATTCAATTTCATAAATGTCACCAATAGCGCCCTCCTGTCAATGTCATTCAAGCGTCAAAATAATTCATTTGCTCTACTTTGGCATCCTTAATCCGAATGTCATCTCAATAAAAAGTGGATCATTTGAATCGGTAAGCGAAATCGAGTCCGCGAGCCTTAATCGTAATTGATTCTCGTCAGGTAGTGTTCATGTACTTAACATACTATCCCCGATCGGCGAGTGGGCGAATTTATTTGGCCGCATTTGTAACGGTACATCCTTATTTTATTGTGTCATTTTTTGTTTGTTTCGTTATTTTGAAAGGCACTGTGATCGTGATATACTTTTGATCGATAGTGTACCGTATTTTTGAGAGGTATGTACGTGGTTCAATGGCAAGTCTATACTCAAATATGGCTTGCCTAATTATGGGCGCCCACACTTGCGTCTGCAATAATTTTTTTTCTGAATATACTATTATTTTATATCCTACATCTGTCAGCCAATTACCAACTCAATTTTATTCTTGTATAACTGTATTCTTTTTACTGACATTCTCCACATGTCTGAATGATATAATACTGGTCTACAAGTACTTACCAAGGCATTTATTTAATATTCCTCACAGTGTATAGTGGAATGTGCTTCCTAGTTATTAAATGGTAATAAATCCTCTTAGTTAGCAGCAAGTGTCTCTGAGGCATCTACCTGTGAACTAATGTTTTGCTTCCTACATTATTAGCAGTTTACGCATAGATTATAAATTTATTAATGTCAGTCCGCCATGATGGAAATATCTCTATCTTGTCTATTGGAAGTTGTCTTGTCTCGTGATCCATATTAAATCAATTTTACAATCCAATACATACAAATAAATTATTACGTGTGGGTTTTATTTATCGACTATTATCTTGGTTAGTATCACAATTTCTTCATTAAAAAACAGAGAAACTCCTTTAGACTCTCCTTCACCTAAAAGAAAGTACTTAGGTACTTCTATTATCTTAACTAATTTCTTAGATCTGTTTGATCTAAAAATACAAAATGATAAAAAAGAGTATTTTCCAATAAAGTAGTCAATAACCGCTTCAAGGGCCTATTCTATTGCCTACGTAAATGCGCAAAAAAGATAAAATATTTCCATATACCATCGATATAGAATCTAGACGGTTACTACATAGATTATTTCTATATTTAAATCCGACACCAATGTAGTACTTATCTCTCATCCTTTATCTGCTGTAATGCGCAGAAAAATATAGATATTGAGGCAGTTCGAAAGAATATATTGTGGCTAACAGTCGTGGAAAAGTGATTGCTTTTATCAACTTTATTAATGAAATTAATGGGCACCCAATATGCAGTTGTACAACGCGTATCTTCTCCTATTAAGTGAGTCAGAATCATAATATTATCATTATTGGATTATTTAGATTATCATTATAGGATAATTGACAGAGGCTCCGTGTCTCAATTTTTCTGCACTGACGTGTAATTTTTTTCTAGGAAATTTTAGTTCTTTCTTTAGAAATAAAGATCCTACGTTTGAATTTTGAATAATATTCCTTATAATTTTATAGATTTTAAAAATGTTATCAGAATGTATAATATTTCAAGACATTATTTTACAAATTTATCTATTCGGTAGTTTTTCGCCATGAGATTAGTCTAGGATGTATTTATCTTTGAATGATGTAAGTGCGAGTTGATAGAAATAATACTGACTTAGAATAATAATATTTTGGTTTCACACCAAGAACCAAATTTTTTAAACGACGAACAAAAAACGTGGGTCTAAATTCGACGCGTGTACATTTGGTCATCATCTAACTCTGGCAATCTGTGCTATCATTAATTCAATAATCAATATTTGTATGAACATTGAATTATTTTATTTAAACAGGTTGCATATTAATGACACTCCAAATAGCAACGAGTTAAATACTATTTGTACAGCAACTGATTAAATCATTTAAACAAATCAAAATCTTCAAAGGAAATTAGAAATGGCAGCTTCACATTGTTTTTAATTTAGTAACTGTCAAAAACAAAGTGATTACCAAATCACCGGCTAAGAAATGCCGTTATTTCGCCAAAAAAACAATAATCGCTTAATTCTCAATGTTACAGGTATTTAAATAGAGAAATACTAATGTTTCTTAATCTCTGTTGTTTGGCATACAATCTCTAAATACTTTAACCTCATTAGGAATTGAGAGCCCTTTTGTCTCTTATCTATTGTAAGAGACTTCTTATTTCGAATTTTGTGTTCTTCTTTAGTTTAGTTCTTGCGTTAGTGAGGAGTGCATCGAAGTGCAGTGTCGTGTCTATTTCAGAAGTTGTTTTTTTGTATTTTTACGAAAATGGTAGTGCTTTTAAGATATCGACGTAGAACTTTCTATGATTCTGACACTGGTGGTGAGTGGGACTTCTTTTTTTTTTGGTTAAATAGGAACTTTCAGATTCGCCAAACATAATTTTTCAAGATTTAAGATTTACATAACTTTAATTCAAATTAAAAATAATGTGGTATTAGAAGGCAATGATTCTTACTTTTTTTCCAACGGGATAAATCTTTAATTGTAACTGCTGGTGTAAGTTACAATAAAAGTAGAGATATTCGCTGTCCCAGCTTCTTTAATCACCATAATTAGAGGTTTCCTATCGACGCGGAACACGAACGCCGCAACTCGATACCGCGTCGGAGATAAAGTTTTTTGTGACCGTTCTAGCCGATCCGCGTGCATAAGTGCGGTCACTTCCTACCCAAGTCCCAAACATTAGGACTGACATTATGACACTTCGGTAAATGGCGTGTGACGTGCGAGTGAATCCGAAGTAAATATAACTCGTCTAGACGATGCTAGTGCGTTGACACAAATAGTTTAGTGCCCGACTGCCTGTCCGTGACTATCTGGAGGTCGGGGAGAAGTGCATTCGGGAGAAAATGACTGTTTTTTTGATAACAAAAATATTATTGAACTCGATCAAATGTACCTAAACTGCGTCAAAAGCTGTCAGTTTTAATCTTCCTTAGCAATGATGACATTGAAATCATGAAACCACAGCTAAGTTAGTTAAAAGCTTGTAAAGCTTTTGAATAGACAATCATAGTCGTTTGTCGGAAAAAGATAAATATCTTTTGAAGAGCAAGCCATTCATTAATATTTAATTAATCACTCAATCAATTGATAAATAATTGATCATTGAGCACCACAAGCTCATCGTTCACACTGCTCATAATATTATGATATTTAGTTTCAATCAACAGCTAGGTATAGATGGATCCATTATGAAGTCCATTCATAAATAATCGATGCTTCTCGGTTTCCACCAGTGGTAGATAGTTTACACAAATTGACTCTCTGTCCATCACTTGTGGACACTGGGAAGCATGGCTTCATAATAATATTGTTATTAAGGGCTTGCTTTACCGTAAGGAGCAGCTTATCTCTCAAAGTTAGTTGTGGTGACGTACTGTGAGTCTGTGAGGCACACCGTGCACAATCTTAAACTTTATGAGCTTCCGAAAAACACGGAGAAAATGAAAGTAACTCTCGCACTCATTACGATTTCAATAACTTTACTATTCTATTTTAGATAGAATTCAAAATCTTAACTACAAAAATAACTCCTTAAAAATTCACAGTTTCGGTCCATTCACTCATCGGAAATAATTGAACTCTATCCCGTGTTTCGATGCGATCTATAAATACATGACCATAATAATCCGGGAACGTCGGCGCACGCGCAGTTAGCCGCGACGCGACGCTCGGCGCCGACGTCGACGTCACCCGTGCAACGTGTGCAATTTTTTCAACGTCACTACGTCATTTTTGACAGTTGTGACATGTGTCAAATTACGCGCGTTACGTTGCTGTGAGATTCGTTGGTAAACATGTTAGGAAGGCTAGATAAAGATTATGTCTGATTAATTAGGGGGCAGTCTATATGTAAAATTAAATAAATATTGTAGAAAATTAATAAATAATATAATATTTGAATATTCCAATGGCATAAGATAAAACTTTATTGGAATTATTAACTTTTGGGTACCTATAGTCAGGAAGGCGTGCAATTGTTTTTTTTACACAAAAAAAAGTATGTCAAACGCTTCCATTAGGTATGCGCTTGTTAAATAGTTTTTGGAAGATAGTATCTTCAACAGTCTTTTGTCTTTTTCAAAAAGGCAGGACCGGAAGAAGATTACATTTTTATTTTAAAAACTTTTTTATCTTTTGGGTCAAGTATTTAATAGATAATTTAAAAGAGATAACATTGAAAGCCATAAATATAATTATGTGATTCACCTCATTATCTTATTAACGTCGCTGAATAACCCTATCTTATTTAATTGATTAAGGCACCAACATTCTTTTTATCTCAATCCATTTAAGATTTAGTTTTAAAAAATGATGCGCTGTGCTACAGTGTTTTTCCGATTATTTTTTTTGTTGTCTTCATGAAAATGCATCTTAATGATGAATTTCAATATTTAAATAAACAAATATCTGATGTAAAATCTTTCAAAATGGTATTCCCAATGTCAAAATTAAAAAGCATACAAACCTACAGTTCTCTCTGACCAATTATTTTCTGAAATTTCATAATAATATTTCAAATTATCCCAACGCGGATATAAAAAAGTTGGTGACAATGACAATTCTTTATCCCTTCAAGAAAAACACTTGAACCAACAGATAAGCAATGACTTGTCATACACGTAACCAAAAAATAAGTTTCTCACGCAAAAATTTGATAACTTTCATAATAGGTACTCATTCATGAAATCACAAAATGACTCATTCAATCATTCACCGGTCCAGACAGTCTGACTATCGATAGGTACTTCTTGTACGTAAGACCTATAATCACCTGTGACGTCTGTACACCCACCCACACAAGTCATCACGAAAAATGTTGTGTTATCTTCGTTTTGGCAAGTATTATTGTGTGGTAGGTAGGATGTACACGAACTGCAGTTCGTTTAGTGTTGGCCCCGATTCGGTTAATGAAGAGCAATTTGTTTAATTTGTTGGTGTTCCGGTGAAATTGTGTTTAGTTTTTGTTTTTGTCATTTGAATCGTGATCAATGTGTGTAATGGGTGCATTATGTCGGTTCCAAGCCAAATATGTGATAGGTGAGTTTTCAAAATTATTAATATTAAAATATACCCTAACAGAGGGCTTAGCCAAGCTTTAATAAAAGCTTTTATATATTGTTTCGTATTTCTGCAACGACTGTTATCGGAATTGATATGCCTTTTTGGTAGTTTAATATCAATTTTTTTTTTACTTTATCACACTCGCTGAAACGTGAAATGGCACCTTTTCTAGGCCCAGGTACATTTACAGGCCTACGTTTACAAAAATGCAAGCATTTAAGCACTACTTTTAGTTTATTTTAATACAAAAACTAGTTATCTTACTAAGATATAAAACAGCATAGTGTGTGCGGTCCATTCAGCATAGCATTTAAATGAAAATGTTTATAATTAAACGTCAAGCTATAAAACAAACTGCGTGTGTTCCGTTTGCTTTCGTCTGTAATTAAATTGTAAATATATAATGAATAGCCCTAGCCATTATTTATATAAGAGGAAAAAAGGAAAACGATGTCAAATTTACGAGCTACGAGGTTTTTTACAACAACGTTAGGGTTAGCTTTTAGTTTAATCGGATGTAACTGAATTTCGGTATTTTATTTGGAGTGGCTGTCTATCTGATGTCCACAGCACGGTTATTGGGTAACACGACACTCCTTGGTAAGACAGGGTGGCGGAAACGAACCACTGGTGATTATAATTTTAATAAATAATGTGAGGTTTAGTTATTGAACCAAAAACTTGAATTCTAAACGAGATTCTATTCATCTAAACGAGAGATGATTTTTTCTCTCTGATCCTAAAAAACCTTAAAACAACCACAAAGAATAAAACACACAAACATTTAGCATTAAGCTATAAATAGCCAAATTGAGAGAGTAACTAAACAAATAACATCCTGTGATTTCCTGCTCGGTGGCTGAAATAAACCGCACACTGTATACTGATGGAAAACCTTGTGCTTTGTGCAGCCACGGTTACAAAGTTTCAGGTCACTGACACTTTAAATATTAACACTGTCTGTACCGCTGAAACACTCACATGTCGTTTTTAATCCTTCTTCAGTTGCCTTATGATCTTCACTAATTTTAGTAGTAGCAGAAAAGTCATGATAAATTGAGGACTTTTGAGGAGGCTGAGTTATAAAAACATTTTTTATAATTTTGCTAAAATAGTGTCATTACGAAGTGTGTGTAATGAATGTAATGTAATGCGGCACCATGTCAACAATAAAAGTGACTAACAATTCAAAAACATTGATTCGAAAACAAAACACTGACGATTGCTTTGTTGAGTTTTTTTATGAGCTACCTATGTCTACATAGTATCGTTTTATGCCATAGACTAGGGTCAGATATTGATGTCAGTGGAGATCAGATATAATTCATATTTCACTGTATATGCATAGCTTAAATACCATGTACCATTAGATAAATATATTTGTGTAACGACGTCTAAATGCAGTAAGCGCCAACATTCACTGCCCCCAGATGACTAATACACTTCGAATCCCTACTTTAATTCACGTAAACACTTAACACATTGCTACCTATTTTAGGTAACAAGTAGCATTCGATAAATCCTTCAAGACGACTTAGTAATCCAAACAAGTTCTGCACTCCATCCCCTTTGCAAGCTCTGCTTTTACTCCTTTAAGGTTAACGCTTCGTTCGAATAATTTTGTTCCAACCAGAAGTTTTACTTTTTATTTTGGTTCAAGTATATCGAGAACGTATTTGAAGCAAATTTTATTTATTTGGCTCTAAATAAACTTACCCGTGCTTAGCTAATAAATTATCATAATTTAAAACATAGAGTCAATTTAGCGCAATAATTTTATTGAGTCAATTTGAACGTCGCTTTTCTAATATGTAATCTAACTATTTATGACATATTATATATATAGCTTTATCTGAGAAATGACAAGCGCTACATACACAAACATTCCATCATGCATTTCTCGAGGAATAACATCCTATAAAAAATCATAATTTACTAAATTTATCCCGGTTTTCCTGTCAAATCCTTAACCATCAAAGCAGAGCCCCTTAAGCCCGCAATATTTCGCGCATAACAAATAGTACAAAAGCTCTCACTGCCATCAGCGATGGCGCTAAGCGCTGACTCAGACAGACAGACAGACGGACGTACCGACTATATTTAGGAACAGAGCGCAAATGTAAGCATCCTGTCGCAAGCAAATAACATGATAGTTATGTATTATAAACGATTTTTAACAATGACTCTCTTCGGAAGTCCCTCATTTGTGATGAGTGTCGTACTTTTTCTTGTTAGGGGTGAATTTTGTAGAACTTTCCTGATCTTTGCGTCTCGTGAGACACAAGACGGCATGAATCGCATTTAATTTCAATTGAAAATGGTTTAGTAAATTTAAATAAGTTCATTCGTTTCTACCAAAAACAAAGCTTAAGTTTGGCACTATATTTATGCACTGTGTTTACGTATCTAATGGTAGTCCATCCATCCATACATCCTCTATCCTTTTAGAAACTTTTGTGTCTTTTTAGGCGTAAACGTAGCAAGCGTCAAGGAGTCTCTATTATAAATTTTCAAGTTCGACAACTTCGATTCAGTTAATAACCTTTGTTTAATAATAAATTGAACACTTGTAAAACACGATTATGATTTCCTTGTATCCATTGATACCAATTTATTATCTATGCTTCTTCTTTCAAATCGTGCACAAACAATAGATTCATCGCTTCCTCTTTTACGTTAATACTCAATGGTCATGGTGCGTGTTACCATTGCAATAAAACCCATAAGTGGAAGCGTGCAAATAAGTTCTTTGACCTTGTGTTTTTTAACCTAGCAACCTTGTATTATGTCTTTGAAAAAATCGTGTACAGTCATCGACAGCCGTGGAACAGAAGCTTTGTGCTGATATGTAAATTTTTAATAAAACAAAGGAAATTCGGTAATGCATAGGGTTTTTCTTTTATATTCTTAGAAAAAGGTTGCCTATTATTTAGAAAATACCTATTATTATTTTTCAATCACCTGAACGTGCTTCTGAATGTACGCAAGTTAAAATTGGTATCATGTTAATGGTTCATGATTTGAGTGCTAACCAAAAAACTATGCGGAAGATTTTGGCTTGAACAAAAACTTATGATGCGATCGCAAATTGTGTCTGACTAAGCAATAAGTACGTCTTTATGAAGTTTTAGGTCATTTACATGTGACGAACAAAAAATCTTGTTAAAATGTAATTTTGAGTATTTGGAAGATCAAGATTTTGCTTTTAATGACACCTTGCATAACCAGACTTTTATTTTCCCGCTAATGGGATACACGGTTCATCTCTGCACGAGGAAAGGACAACTAGACAAGCACACGAAACCACCAAGGAAAATACCCACAGCACATAGTATAACCGTCTGGTGTCCCCAACTCCACGTCTAAAGCGCGTATTTTGCGTTGGGGTGGGAACATTATTCGATCCACCCAGCTCCCCGAGAAAGGCCAGCAACCTCTTGGTTTTACTAGCAATCTCGCGGAGAGTACCTGGGTTATAGAAGAACTTAGCCCTGTATGGGGCAATCACTCAGCACATACTTCTTTTTCACACTATTAACCATCTTCATCTCTTTGTCCAAACAGAAGGCGAATTGGAAACCGAATGGCTACAAGCGGCAGGCCTCGGATCCCTGGCGGCTCCGTTCCAAGCGGGTCTGGAGGTAACCGAGGCCCAGCTGGGTGAAGCCGTCAGGCCTCTCCCTAGAGAACAGGCTGCAGCCGTCCGCAGACGGGTCAGAAGACTTAACAGAACAGTCAGGAGGAAACGAGCGGCTTCCAGAGCGAGGAAGCCAGACATCAGAGATGTTTTTAGGGATATGGAGGTGAGTGTCTTTCACATTTCATGACTTTTATGTTCGTAATTTAGTTTCGAATACCTATTAGCTGTGGCTGAAGGGAAATTTTATACAGGTACTAAATGCGTTCCCCGATATTTATAGCTTTTCAAAAGAGAGATAATTATGTAATAAGCTAGGTTAAGATGACATGTTCAAGAATTTGAATGCTGAAAAAAGGATTTATATTTTGAAGTTATTCCACGGATAGAAATTAATTTTTCGTTACGGTTCGTAATCAGGAATTCGGGATGATGCCAATTTCTGCAAATAATTTGCAATCGCGTTGCGACAGTGTTTCACGTTAACTTCTCGAAATTCAGATATGTCTGAAGTTTTTCCCATTACTTGAATACTTTTGGCTCATTGTGTATCTGTTAATATTCTTAGCGCTGGTATAATTAGTTTCTGATAATCACAAAAGCTTTCAGTGAATTTCGAAAGCTCGTGGCGTATGGAGCTCATTAGTCGTTTCTTCGCGCAGGTTCAAAGTGACTAAATGTGTATTCCGCCATATACCTTTCTTGTAAGTTTTATATGGTTATATTAATAAAGCAGCCCATAGCAATATTTAATTGGCCTCTTCACGGTTGCATGCCATTGAGCCATGCCACACACGTGCCTTCGCGTTGGATTAAAGGCCACACAGATATAACCTGTGTCCCAGCAGTGGGAACAATATAAACCGCTAATGAGCTTGATCCTCGCGCACTCTCATTTATCCATTTTCAACAGCCGAAAGAAAGCTGTCCCACCTAACGTTTAATCAAACACTTTTGTCTTATCCAAATCTCGAACCTCTTGATACCAAGGCATACTTTCTCATTTCATTTAATAAAACTACATTTAACACAAAGCACTTTTCATTCAGAATAAAAAAAAAATTTTTTTTTTTTGGTGGGTGGGAAATCATCAAATAACCCCTCCCGCTCTTGGGCAGAGCGAAAGGGAGTGTCAGACTTCTACTGACTAAAAACCACCCATGTTCCTTCTTAGCCCTTCATGCCGAGGCCGCGGTATCTCTTGCGAACAACCCGCAGCCCCGACGGGCAGAATCAAATACCTCACTTAGCATTGTTCTGTCAGAAACCGAAAGATTGATGATGTTCGTAGTCCCATAGCGATAAATGAGGATCATTAATTGTATATCAATTACTGGCGCACGCGTCGGTAGTGTAAGCATAGTTTGATAGATGTCAGGACTTACTTTGTTAACAATTCGTTTAGTACGGTGAGCAAGATGTGGTATTGCTTATGTTAAACTATTATAACTTGAATACAAAGTCAAAAGGAGGATCAGTTGCACCTGTTTAATTAGAAAATGGTAGTTTGAGTTCACATCGGATAGACCTTCGGCTTTTCGTAAAACATACGAACTTCTATATAAACCAAATATTCTGATCAAAACAATATTGATGAGCAATCCTCAAACAAGTAAACTGCATTACAAATAACAAACAAAATAGAACATTTAAATGAATCACCCGTTCAGGTTTATTGTTATATCGAAAAAACTAAAGAACTTCTTTGAATGTAAATGAATCATTCACCAAAACATTATCGACTACCACAAGGCATCTTTGTCTATTAGTATGTAGAATGGAATTGCTAAGTAAATACTCATCACGCTATTGATTAGTTTTTGGAGTGTTTACTGCATTTTTCTGCAAAATTACTTATTGAATTTTATTGAAAATCTGTTCCGCAATAGGTACCTAAATGACAAAGAGTTCTTTTAAAATTGAGGGAGCCCAAAAGAATGTGGATTGATTGTGTAAGGAATGATATGAAGGAACAAGGTTAAATGATAGCGTAACGATTGACGAGAGAAAATGGAAGAAAAAAATGTGTTGCACTGTCCCCAAATAACATGGGACAAAGGAATATAATGACACGATTTAGAAAGCATCACAAAAATAAAATGTCCATCACCATATCCATCATCACTATCTAAATCATGACCAGTACCATTATCTTATTTTCAATTTCTAATGACCATTCCACTCCACTGAACTCAATGAAAATATCCCGAGAAAACTCGCACTTGAACGAATGAATGTAAGAAAACTGTCAATATGAAATGTTCTTATAATTCTTCTGGTACTTTCTAAGCCTATATCCACCTGATCGCTGATCGCTCGCGGTTAGCCGCAAATGATTGGCTGGTGCATGATTACATTTAGTTTCACGAGTGACGAGCAGTGGGTTAATCGGTAAAGTAAAAGCGGTGTTCAACTGTTCATTGTCAGTTGTCATCTTGTCATGCGGTTCTGTTGTTTCTGGTGGTGACTGAACTTTTGTGTTGTTAAACAGTCAGTCAGTTGGCTATCCTGTTTTGTCTTTATCTGCTTTTTAAATAGTTTTGTATGCAAATATTTTGGTAGCACGCTTGGAGGTGTTGTCTTCTTTGAAATATTTATCTCTTTCGTTATCGTGCAGCGTATTTTGGGGTTTTCAAGTGGATGATTTCACGTGTCTTTTATCTGCTTTTGACGAATTGTTTGTATTATGTAAATCACCAGTCACACCTCTCTTAGAACTAATCGCCGGAACCTTTCCAATTGCAAGGCATTAGGCCTCATAAAAATCTATCCGGTTGTCTTTAAAACAACAGGTGATTCAGACGATAAAACAACAAATGATTGCGCTACTAATCTAGCGAAATTTAATAACAACGCAATTATCAGTCTCACTCGCCATCCCAAAAATGCTTTGTGAAACTTTACACGCAAAAAAGCGAATTTCGGAATGCCAGATGATATTCGTTCCATCGAATCACGCGCTCTCGATCATGCAACTGTTAATAAGAAACCATTACCTCGGTGACGTGCATACTGAAGTATGTTTAGAACTACTTTGTACTGCATATTAGGGACAGGTGATAATGGCTAGTTAGATAAGCATGCAATTAAGGTTTTCGGGGATAGTTAGAGGTGCCTGTTTAGTTCGAAACATGGAGTTCTTTACGCATGTCGTGCGTGTTTGTGAACTATTCCGTTTAAAAAGATAATTGTGGGCTTTAAGTGCGTTGTAAATTATGTTTACTTCGTTTAAATAAATTGGGAGCTATTAGTGTGTTTTGGATGCAGTGCTTTTACTTGTGACAGTTATAATGAGAACTGTGAGTGAATTCGAAATTCTTTACCTTGAACCCAAATATTGTGACGATGATAAAGATTTTTGTGAATGCTCATTCAACAAACAATAATTAATTTGCAATGCCAACTTAAACATAATTCGCGACAACAATTTCGATACTTAGCGCAATTTCCCGTCACTCAATTTCCTTTACCAGACAGTGAAAGCATACGTAAGAACGTGTGAAAATCAAAACACGGTGCAAAATTGCGACAGTCTTGGGACAATAAAACTGTCTTAATAAATTACGCAAAATGAATATCTAGTAATACAGTAATGTTAATTACACAAGCGATAGCAGTGTTAAGTGCGGTGTGGCGGACGCGTTGCGTTGCGTCCGTTGGTTTCCAAACTGTGCGTGTAGGCTTCAGTAGTGGAGTTAGTGTGGAGAACAGTGCGCTTAACCGCTGCTCCGCAAACAGTGAACATGATCTGTGACACTATGCGAGTGAAGGTGTGCGAGAAAGTGGTGAACTGTAAGGGGCTGGCGCTAGTGCGCTCCTATATCGAGGCTCTGGTAAATATTTGTGATTTGTTCAGTGTGAGCGACCTGAGTTGTGACGTCGTTTACGAAAGTTGGGACAGGTCGGAAAAGGGTGAGATGTTTTGTTGTTATATTGGATGACTGTTGTAGATGACAGGTTGATATAGGAAAGATGTTTTGTTTTTGTTATTACTTTGTTATTGTTTGTTAATACACCGTTGTTTTCTTTAAACAGTCAAATAACATGTTTATGCAAAATCAGGGCAGATTTGTAGTTGTTGTTGTTTTTAACTTCTAAGATATCGTTTCTCTCAAGATATATGTGATAAATACGAGAGTACCTGATCACACCCACCCAAAACAAGAGATTACTGGTCTCATGTGATCGTGGATTAAAATTCCCAAAAGATAAAAATAAGTGTTTGTAGGTAGCTTATCGATAAGATTAGACTATTGGATTTGTCTGTTTGCTGGATTTGTTTATCTTAGTTTTGTTCTTCTTATTGTCTCTTTAGTTTTTTAGGATTTGCTTTGTTTTCATCTCCTTCAAGTCTATGATTATTTGCATCCTTCATTTGTGGTCTACTTTTAGTTTTATGTGTGATACTTTCTACTCATATTACGTTTTAAGTTTTATTAATCGTTTCATCAAACTCCACGACTATTGGATAGTTATCTAAGTAAATATCTATATCGATATTATCAGTTTGCTAATGCGTTACTGGCCCGAAATCACTTTTACAAATAGACATTTTAGATTTAGGGCATACGATTTTGTTTAATTTATCTATCTATGATAATCTATTTGCTTAGTCTGTCGTAACTCCATTTAAGTGTCCAATTAAAGCGTTATTCGTGGTTCGGATATTAAAAGCTTTTCTATTATTTGTAGAATATTATTTTGTGGTTTCGTACCACAAAATAATATTATATCAAGATATTGTTATGATTAATTAAATTATCAGTAGGTACCTAGGTCAGTTTGCTAGCGATAAACCGATGACGATAAATTGATTTGGTCTACTTTTACTCATTGTTTACCAACAAAGTATTAAAGTGGGGCAAATGAATGCGAATGTTGGCAGAAGGTTCGTTCGTCAACTTGATACCTACTTTGCATATTTATACCTACCTACTTTGTTTATGCTAATTTTATTTATTGATAAACTGTAACAGTTTTTTGACTCAGTTCTGAGAATAGATAGACCTACAAGATTAGGTTTGATGCCCTTGTTTTTTTTTGCTTAATAGTGGCACTTCCTACCTTTGCGTCATTTACAGCTACTAACTTTTATGCGCAGCCTTTTCTACCACTATGACTCAGTATTTATTAAATTGAAGTGCAAAATTAGTCTTCACCTCCAAAAAAATCCAATATTCCACGCTCATTAAGCTCAATTACATAAAACATCATTGAGCTCTAAATTTGGCTCGACTCAATCAAGTTTAGCGTGCAGGAAACTCCGATCGTTTATTGTTTTCTAGAGTTCTTATGCCCAAGGTAAAACTAGCAGCTAATGTTCTAATGGGCTGTAAAGATTGTATGTTTTACTGTGCTTAATGCTTCACGGATCTTGGCTCAAGCACGCACCTAATATCGGCCAAATCATGTTGCTCAATTTATTCTGTTCTGTTTTCCGGTTTTAGTACCAAGGTCTTACAGATGCTTTGGTGTTCACAATTGTTAAGATGTTTCTTTGTTTGTTTGTTTGTGTGTGTGCATAATATACCTGTATCATCTTCATGCCTTATGCCAGGTGGTTTGGTTTTGTTTTTACGTGTGTTCATCTCTACATAGACAAGTCTTGTCTGATGAGTTTATAATAGAAAACTAGAAGAAAAGGCTGGTTCAAAATAGCATCCCTCACAACTCCTGCACTTCTTGTTCTGATTGGAAGTCTAAAAGGTTCTTAGTTATTCTTGATCGATGCTTAGTTATAAAACTGTCTCCAGTAACATTTCATTTCAATCTTCAACTGCTACCACTAAACTGTAATGCTTTGCTGCAAAATAGGTCTCCTTGCCCATTGACAAATACTTTGGTGTTCCTACAAAGATATTTCTCACAACTAACAACTTAGAAAGTCCCAGTAACAATAAGCCCTTTGATATCATCAGTTGCATGCATTGCACACTGAAAAAAAAGTTTTGTTACCTGTAGGCCCTGTAGCACAAATTTTAGCTGCTAGTAGCATGAAAAGGGGGACTAACAAACTGAGTGCTACTAATAGCTAAAACGAGTTTGGTAAAATAAGTTAAGGTATTGTTTACTTAACCGTTTCAGTTAACTGAAATTAAACAAGTTTTTTACAAATAGCTAAACTTTCATATTATTGTCACACAAACAGTTTATTTAATTGTAAGAAAACAGTTTATCTAGTTGTAAGAAAACAGTTTATCTAGTTGTAAGAAAACAGTTTATCTAGTTGTAAGAAAACAGTTTAATTACTCGTAAGCAACTGATTTAGTTAATAGTTACAAAACTGTTTATCTATTTATTGTTGTTCTGTTTTGCTACCTAATCACCGCGTTCGCTGGCTGGTTTATGGGTCCCGCAGATTGTCCAACGGTATTCAGCTCAGCATATTTGCTAACACAACCATGAAATTTGAATTGGTGTTGCTCATTTTTTTTTACCAAAGACTAATAATGAATAGCTGAAATGGATACCGATCGACCCCTGCAGAAGCCCTGATGGGGTAAACAAAAAATAAAAGAATCTAGTAGGTATACATTTAGGTATATTCAGTTTAAAATTCTGAAATGAATATTATTAAGTAAGGGCACTTACTAACAGGAGCAGGACATACCTTTACAAAAATTAGGACAATCTGAAACTTTTCATAGTAATAATCGAATCAAACATTCTTAGTCCAATAACAAAAATTCCATGAATTTACTATATTAGATCCATATTCATATGCCTTAATGTGTCCTATTACTGGTATAAGCTCCTTTATATCTTCCTCCGATAGCATTTGAAGTGGTTCGCCATCAATTGCATGTTCTGGTGTAAGAAAGGTAAGAAATTATTAACAAGTCTTGTCGCAAACTTAGACACATGGAACATGACAAAAATTTACGAATATTTTGCCTATCAGTGATAGGCAAAAATCTACTACTACTCTTAATAAGAGTGATAGGCTATCACTCTTATTAAGGCTTGTATTCACGCCAATGACCTTGTGCATACAAACTACCTCTCTCGGTCGTAGATACGGACTCTAAACGGACGCGTTTTTCATTTATTATAATTAAAATAATACATGTTTTTAAAAAGTAACAAAACCAAATTATTTTCCTTTGTATTTCAAAGCAGTAGATATTTTTTTTATATTATTTTGTTAAAAAATGAAGGAGTAAAATGGTTCCATTCAACGATTTGGAGGTGATTTTGTGGATTTTTTTTCTTATTATGTGATACCGATACAAAAATTGTGGCTAAACCAAATTACGTGTCATATCATGTAGATTACTAAAAAAATTTCTCAGATGTAATTTCTCTGTAAGTGCCGGTGAAAAACCGCTTCATCTGCACGCTGTTTTTAAGCTTTTTCGAGAGAGGACCCTTAAGAGTAGTAGTAGATAGTAACTGCCTACGTAATATGTATATAATTAGCTTCGACCATCTTTTAGATATCTCAAGACTGACAGTTATCACCTCAAAATCTGATAAAATGTAGTAACTACCTACATAAACTATCTTGATCTATGTAACGGTAGGTACAGAAAATATAATACCCATGATAATTTTTTTTATTCCATTATTTTAGTTTTTATTGACAACTGGCATGAATATAATTAAGTACTTACATCAAAAATCTACATGTATTATGGACACTCAAAACTGACTGACTGACAGACAGCGTTGGTCTTTATTCTTGAATTGAAAGGCGCAAAATCAAAATTGGCCAGAACAGAATATAACCGTCAGGCTTGAAGTATATAAGTAGACACTTACGAAATCATTGTTAATTATATTTAAATTGGATAAAAATATTGCACATACCTGCAAACTTCTGGACATACATTTCGAGACCTTTAGGTAATCGGCCATGGGATCCACCGCCTTCTCCATGCCAGGTAGTTCTCGCCCTCGTCTTTTTAAATCACTTAATAGTTTTACGTATAGTACCATGCGCTACGACGAATATAATTTTGATTAATTATAGAACAATTACAACAAAGCCAACTACACTACAACAGCGCGCGTGACGACAGCATAAAACGAACAAGACCGAACACGTTTTTTTGGATTGAGTTTCGCGAAACGCGCGGGGCAAGGGACGAGGGAAGCGAGCGTTTAGTTATTACCGAGCTTGATTTGTTATTTATGGACATTATTTAATAAACAATTTCTAAACAGTTTTGTAATGAGATGTCGAATTTTATTTAGACTCATCATGTATGTGATGCTGTTACATGTAGCTTTAAATATTAATAATTAGTAGCCAAAAAAAAAATGCTACCGATAAACATAACTTACAGTAAAGATTTAACAAACACATTGAACTATTTTTAGACATTCGATTGGTAAAAAAATAATAAACATACGACTTAATAATAGTTATATAGTTTGCTTAACAGTAATCAAACATTTTATCTGTGTAGCTAAACGAGTTTAGCTGACATAATTTAGTAAGCATTAGTTCACATTTTAACTAACAGCAATTGAACTCTGAATAGCATAACTAGTTTGGGATGTGCAGCAAAAGCAGTTCAGCTATTTTACCAAAACTTTGGTTTCTACTAATTAATATTTGTCAATTTTTGAAATAGCTGAACTAGTTCAGCTATTTATTTCTTTCAGTGCATATGAATAGTTTCACGGTAAACTGATTCTTATTCCCGTCGCCTATAATATTATATTGTTATTCTAACATGCTTGTCGGCTGTTGCAACAGTTAGTTCCAAGTATGTTTAGATTATAAGGATTATGTCATTCACCTTGGGGACGGCAATTGTTTTGGATTGCACGTTCGATCTTGGTGCCCATAACAATATTTTCAAACATTAAATCATCATCAAAATCACCGTCATCTTTCGACTTTGTTCTGTTCATTGTAACACATGTCTACTCGCTTTGATGTCACTCCGTGTTCTTTGTTTGTCCTAGTGCCATGTGGCTTGAGGTCAGTGTTCCTGTTTTTCTCTTTGTCAGTCAGGCGTTACTTATTTCGCTTATTTTAATTCAAATATTGAACAATTTTGTCACATTTTGGAGAAAATGAATAAGATAGATTATTATTATTTTTATAGATTCTTAGATCTGAAGCAATACAAGACGAGCTAGGTCTAGAAGCGACACAAATAAAATTATTAGAAAACGTTTACGCGTCCGAAACCTGCGATATCACTTCCGTTTCCAAGAAATATCTACCACAGTTTTCACATTACAATCTGATATCTAAATAAACTTGCTTCAGCAAATCTCTAGATGCTTCCTAATATAGCCATAGGTTTCTTGTAGAGATTGCCTTATCAATATTTATCGCTTGCCTCCGTAAGCGGTCAGGCAGTAGCTAGACTTGATTCCGACTAGGGTTGCCCGATCTAGGATGTTTGTTGCCAGCAAAAAGACGAGACATTTGGAGAAAATAACGGACGTTTAAGTATTTCGTTTGAATTATGCAGTATAATTTTATTGAATTTATTCATTTTAATTCTGTAGAAATACAAAGTTTGTTTTTGACTGTTACTTTTCTTGTTTGTGGAAATTTCGGGCGTTTTAGAATTCCCCTCATTCCGGTTAAAATGACAAAATTGGCCGGATAAATAAATCCGGACATATGGCAGCCCTAATTCCGACCGGTTTAAGGCGCATACTGACACACATGCCCATGTCCTAAGGGACTGTCGATAGATGTCGCTTCCGCAATATCCGCTACTTGTGTATCCGTCGTGACGGGTGACCGGTTGATTGATATCTAATCACTGGTTGGCTTTAATTAAGGTTGGTTGCCCAAGGCTGTGTGGTCACAGACGTTGCGACGACCAAGTGCCCTTGTATCGAAATGCTGTTGAACTACAAAATAACAAGTAAAACGTGAAGACAGTTAGTCTGATAGTATATTATTATTAATATTATAAGCCTATATTATCCCACGGGAGAACAAAATGGCCTCCCATCTCTCTTTCCACTTTTCGCGATCAAGTGCGATTGTAGGCCAAACCTTTGAGAAAGAATCCAGCTCTTCTTGCCATCTTTTTCTAATAGTCTAATAGTAAATTTGATATATTTTTTTATGTAAAACACCAAAAAGACATTTAAAAGTCGAAACGCTATAATTCAACAGTCTACCCATCATTAAGTGTGAATGTTTTTGCCGATTTAAAATTACATTTGTCTTAAAGTTAATTGATTCATCTCTCACAATATTACCTAACGACTCAATCAGCATAACTTAACACTAATAAGATTAAAGCGATAGTATCCGATTTAAAAATTATCATATTCAAAAGAAAACATGACCTAAGCATGATACAGAATCATGATTTTTACTTTTTTAGTGTTTAAATGTCAGTGAACTTCAAATTATTACATAAATAGTCGATTATATAACGATACAGTAATCATTAATAAGTAGAAATTACATTGAAATTCTTCTAAAAAGTAGCTAGTCATTTTTATTTAGGAGCTTTCACCAACGATTGTGTAATATGTGGACAAACAATACGTAATATTAAGAGTTTCTCTTTCAAACTAAACTCTTGGTTTTAAGTAGAAGGGACAATGGCGACTTAAACATGGGAATGATTATTTTTTTTCTAGTTTTATTTCTTAAAAGTTGTGTCATTAAAAAGTGGGACAGTTTAAAATAATTTATATAATAATCTGGGAACTTTAATGTGCTTATTTACGTCGCTTAAGTAACTAACAGCGCTTATAGTTGTCACTTCAAATGTGAGTTTGCGATTTCTAAACCTTATATGGAAGAGAAAATCGTAACGTTATGACGATTACATAGTAACTGAACTTTTATGCTATGTTGGGTATTACGGCCGTCGTTCTACATTTTACCTTTACTTTCCGCTATTTGGATCCTCTAACTTCGACATTCATCATCTTCTTATGGGTTAGCAGTCTTAGTTTAGTCGATTATATTTCCCCATCGTGGGTTATTTACTGCTTTTCTCCCAAATTTTTCACTTCAACAGTTCTTGAATCTTCGTCTACGGTCTACGCCATGCAACCGTCTGTTCCTGGGCCACTTTAAAATAAATAAACTTTTTGGTGGTCTGGTCATCTTACTATGACACGTGATGTCTGCCCATCTAAGACGTTCTATGTCTTCATATGTAACGCTCTAAGCTGTACAAAATTACTAACAACTGGGAAATTAATTTTCTTTATAACTACCGTCAGTGAAATTTCTCTCGCAAAAACTGTCGTCTAATAAGTCAGCAATCAATAGCAATTGTCTTGAACAACCGGTAACAGCATAATTGTCGAACAATACAGCGTTCACACAGTTCATCTCTCCGCGCACGCATTGAGGAGACGCGGGACAAAACGGTGCAAAACCTGTGAATAACTGCTGCAAAAACTATGAAACGATGCGATAGATGGAAGTAATTGGTTGCGGGAAGTGATTTCATAATTGATTTTCATTAGGGCGAATTTGCAAAGATATTTTTTCCGGAAATATCGGTTATTATCCAAATCATGTTTTCACACAGTTCGAAACATTATCTTTACCTACTAGGTTAACTTATGCCTAGAAACCGCGAAAGAGTAAGGAGAGATACACAAAGGTGTGATCAGACTCCTTGTAAGGAGAACATCTCTCCTTACTCTACCAGCTACATGTGACAAAGCGATACGTCTGTGTAAAGACACAGGCCTATCGCTTTGTCACATTGTTTGTTTTCAGGCACAATTGAACGTAGTTCAGCGAAAAATATCCAATCCAAAACAGAGTGAAAAGGATCTAATCCACAACATAGCGGTTGCGAATCATTTTCGTTTCACTACGTTCAATTTTGGTAGCAGGTTCGGCATTGTTACTTTCATTTTTAATATTGATAGTTACGATTTCACGCTAATCATTACAATTAACATCCATTACCTACTAAGGCCCGAGTTCACCAACTACATCATAACCATTGATTACATAACCGCCCCGTTAACATTTAACAGTTGTTTAAACGAACCGCGTTTTTTTAATGTTCACCATCCATTTGTAACCAACGGTTAACTAAACAAACGTTTTTGAACGATTGGGTCGTAAATGATTGAATGGTATAACATTGTTTTGTAAAGATGGTCATGTACCTGCATAACTTTGCCTTTAGGCGACTGACATCGAAAAATGGCAGCGTAACATTATTATCCTACGAAATGAAATGCTTACTATGTCAACGCAATGTCCGTTATCGTAAACGTCTTTATTATTTAGCACCCTTTTTCTTCTCGCCCGCATCTGTTATGTCAATGTCATGTCGTGTTATTATTTTATTGTCGTCGAAGTGATTCAAGTTATTTTCGGTCCAGAATTAATTAATTAGTGATGGAAGCTATACGTAAGCGTACAACAAATTTCACCCAAGATGAGAAGTCAGTTTTAACGGAACTTGTAGCAAAGTACAAGAACCTTATATAGAAAAATCAGACGCTACAACTAATGCCGAACAAGTAAAGGGTTGGAAGCGTCTGACTCAAGAATTTAACGCTCACAGTAGGTACATCTGTGGACGTACGAAAGTTTGAAGACTTGCTGGGAGAATATTAAACGCAATTCCAAGGCACTATTATTATTATTTATTATTACATGTTTGTATTTAAATACACTATGCTTGTGTTTAAATAAACGAAATCTTGTACCGAAAGCTTTCTCGTCATATTCCTCGAAATAATTAAACGTATTTGAATTAAACGGGGTGAGCGTAAAATTCGCTCAATAGCTTCAAAATCATCTAACACATTATTTTCTTGAAAAATGTAGTGCAAAGCGTCTTGCATTTTGTTTTTATTACTTCAAAACGAATGAATAACGTTGGGGAGCAACTAACCAATGGTTAAACTATGTCCGACACTTCGTTTAAGTAAAACAGGCGTTTAACAGTCGTAATCAATGGTTAGTGCTTGGTGAACAGCAAAATATTGTTAAACGGGCGTTTAAGGTTTAAACATCGGTTAAAAATTTAAACATCTGTTGGTGAACTCGGGTCTAAATATAAACAACAACGTAACTAATCATAGATTAGCGCCCATGTTTTTACGCGGCGCTGTGCCTAATTGGTCTTTAGACTCTCCATACACACTGACCTATGAAGCTAGTGGAAGCATTGACTCATTGTTACCGAGTGCTCGCTGTAATAGTGGGTAGAAGACCCCATTATTCTCTTGCCAAATATTACAAATGAAATGACAATGTAAATAGCAACATAAAATTAGACGTGAGAAATCATTGTCATTTAAAAGTAGACTCGTATTTCTCCTGCCCCTACCAATTAGATGCAATTGAGATTATGAGCCAAATATCGAGATGCTTCGTCCCTGTGACTCTAATTGAAAAAGTTCAGAAGCGTCAGCACGAGCTTCTAATAAAGAAAACATTCTTGGGACGATGCACAGTTTAAAATAAACTGAGATTCCGCTAGCATGCATCATTATCGTTAACAATTGACACATCAAGCTTTTCCCACACACCACGTGCTTTCTACTTGTTTCCACTACCACACAAGAACCAAGCTTGTTAGTACTTAGCTGACAATGAACGTAATTTCCGCGATCAAGTGATGATTTATTGACGGTGATTATAGGGCTGATCATCACTATCATTGTATTACAAATTATGCACATGAATGGAGTCACTGAAACTTGGTGGCAAAATAGACGGTTTAAGCAGAATTCTTTGGAGTAGTTGATTATGAAGGTGTGTTCTCATCACCACGTTTTCTTTTCCATTGTTCCCTGTCAGTCATCACGCTATCATTTACTCCTTTTTCTCTTATATCGCTTTTCGAATCAGTCCTCACACAAACCATCCATCTTCTTTTGATCCCAAACTATTCTAAAGCTTGGGTGGTGCAGTAGCTACAACCGAAGGAAGAAAATATATTTAGATCTTTGATTTATCGACTCTTTTCTTTTCGTAACACACATACTGTTGTTTGTTTGTTTCCAAAACAGATAGGAATTAATCACCAGGCAGAATTAGATACCCTACCCACGGATACGTATCCCGGACGCCTACTTTGTCACCGTGCTATTTTCGTCTCAGTGGCGGTGATCGATCATTGTAGAGTAATGGGTAGGAGGAGAAGACAGTAGGCATGTCTTACGTACTGAGAATAGGAGTGACTTTTGTATGTTTAAGTCCTGACAAAGACAGGAGTTCTCTTAAGAATGCTTACTCCTTCAGACACATCGAGTTGATACTGCTTTCGATAGCTAATTTCCTCGATACTTTATTTTCGTCCGTTCCAGATGGAATGCACTTCTAGCTTGTGCATAAGGTTTAATATGTTAATTCCTTGTCCTCAGAACTCAAGTGGTAGTGAACCGCGGTCGCGCAGTGCGACTCCCGACTCATTGGATTCTCTGCCGAGCGGCGGGTCCGGCAGCCCGCCGGCTGAGTGGGCCGATGGCGCCACGCCGCCAGACTTCGTGTGAGTATCTATTAGAAGACAAAACTTCTTCCAGCATAAGTTTCTTCGGGTCAACTCCAATTTTATTCGATTGATATCAATGTGGGATAAATAAAACTGCCGAGCGCTCCCTGGCACTCATCTTTAATATATACCAAACCAGCTCTTGGCCCTCGTCGTGGATAACGGCCTACCAAGCTCCGTCTCACAGACAGGAGACCTGTGCCCCAGAAGTGGGAACGTCATAGGCCAATTATGCTATCCTGGCACTTAGGGTATTCTTCGTATCTTGGCAATACTTAAACATGAGCAAACAATTGGAATAACACGAAGGAAGAGCCTACCTTCTCTGAATCTCGCTTTACAGGACCTCTGAGGGAGAAGGAAGGTTTTGGTGGATTCCCGGAAACCAACCTGTTTTAATTTTTTGTGCTTATCAATCTTAACTAATTATTACCTTTTCACAGCGACAGCTACCCAGTGGTGGGCACCCACGCGCCGCTCGCGCGCACGCCGTCGGCTCCGTCGTCAGGCCGACGCACGCGTATGTCTCCTCCGGGCGAGCCGCACTCCCCGCCGCTGCCCATGCACGAACTCTTCAAGCCTAATGACTTGCATTGGGCCGATATTGCGAGCAATACCGGTTAGTAATCGATGGTTTCTTTTTGAGGGAAATTGGATGGGGATGAAATTGATCCTGTCATATCTGCTAGAACATGTACAACCAAAGGTTTGGTTAAACCGGCACGGACAAAAAGGAGCTGCTGCTATACTGACAGAATCTGGTTGCCACAAAACACTGCTCCGCAGCTGTTTGACTGTTTCTCAAGTTATTACCGAACCAAACCTACTCAATGTATGCTAGGAACCCTAAATCAGGTTGAAAGATGATCTTCAGTTTCACGTTAAATTTATATTTACCATCATCAGCAACGATCCAATCAACTTCGAATCCAACAGGCTTGACTAAATTGTGTTTTTGTTTCTAATTTTCAGAGGGTATCGAGCTCCTAGGTTACCAAAGATACGGCACAGTCCAAGGACCGAGGATAGGAAAAGAACGAATCAATGGATCTATACTCAAAGACAATGATCCATTCATGTGAGTACCTAATTAACTAACTATTACAGATAAAATAAAATAACAAAATTAGTGCAATCACCAATCAATCAACTATGCGCAAATTCAGATTTCCGCCATGCACTACATCACTTGACCGCTGACTGACGACCAGGCCAAAACAGAGAAATCTGAGAATCATAGTTAGCTTTACTACGAGTATATTGACTTTATTTATTTTGTTTCAATATTTATAGTTTGACCTTTGGGAACTCCCACAGTGTACTTTGCGAAATCCGTTGACGCAAGTGAATATGATTCAGTAGGTATTCGTAAAATCTTGTGGTAGGTCAAACATCTCGCCTGTTTAAGATTTTAAACTGACATAGTCACTAGCACTATTATTTATACTGAAAACGGGATATTCACCTGTTTGCCCCGAAAGGCAACATAATAAGTAACCAAGCACGAATTCAGGATCTATAAATCCGAAATATTATCCAAAATTCGAACAGTGCGCAAAAACAGGAGTACTCTCATCTCCTCGAAATGTTTACATAGTCCCATGAGACTATGAGGAAGAACCCAATAAAAATATGATAATAATGTATTTGTTATTTACAGTAACAAACACGCGGCCGTATCTCGCGCGAAGAGCGCCTCAGCAGGGCAACAGCCGCTCAGCTTCGAACACAAGTTCAATCTCGACAGACAGATGCTCGACCAAGAGGAGGTACGTAATGTTACTTTTACTAGAAGATCCTTTTAAGTATTCTAGTCATATCATCAATCAAGTCATAATAGATCCACAGAACACTAACAATAGATTATGGGAACAGACCAATAAAGCACACGCATTACACCACATTGATAACCAAAACCGTAAGAATACTGTACTGACTGAAATCCTTGTTCGAAAGAGGCTAGGAAACTGTACATTTCCGAACATGCACAACACATTATCCGATCCCATCTAAACAACATCTTCTCCTCAGGACTGGCCCGAAGAGGACAGCACAGTAGACATCGAGAGCATCGGTGAGCCGCAGCTGAAGCGTCTCCCGCCTCTCCTGTGGTTGGAGCTGACTGCGCTCTTCGACCGGTACTCACTACCCTTCCAGAAGAGGAAATCGCCCAAGAAGAAGAGGAAAGAAGGTAAGAATTGACTTTTGATTTCAATATGAGTAAGGGTGTAGGACTATTTACACATCTCGTAGGTCACTATGGTGCAAACTTTACACTTAAACCCATTTTGATAACAAAAACATAGAGGGAGATCCTCTATGTTTTTGTAGATAGATAGATATACTTACTAACAAACTACTCATTAGTTCATTACAAGACTAGTTTCATGATAAAAACAAGCCACTAGCTGATGAAATTTAAAAGTTGACCGCATTGTATCTGATGACTGCAAAAACTTCTGGAAACATTTCTTAATACTCATACCAGAATGTTTCTCCTTTCAGAAGGCTCAGTATTCGGCGTATCTCTAGAGACGCTGGTGCGCAAAGATATGATTCTGTGGGAGGAAACGTGGAGTTGTGCGCCCAGTATAGTGCGAGCCCTGGCTGCAGCACTGGCACAGCGTACTGCTGACGAGGGACTGTTGAGAGTACCCGGGAATAAGCAGAAGGTAACGCATATAGAATTTACTACTCTTCACTTTTTGTCAATTTCCTTCCCCGAGTACTTCGAAAGACACAAGTCTGTTCAGAATTTAGGCAGTCTTGGAAATCGGTAAACATGATAACAAACGAGAGAGCAGTATGAGATGTCGAACCACACGAGGATCCTGAAAGTCTTGAGGACACGCTTTTTCAAGATCTTAGCGAAAGTTTGAGTAACTTTAAGTTGATTTAACCCTTAAAAGTTTCATCAGCTCAAAAAGCATAAACCAGCAACGTTAAAGCCACACAAAGGCTCAAAACACGAAACCTTCATTAAGACCAAACTTTAAACCATATCTCTTATCCTTTCTAGATCGAAGCCCTCTGCCAGATGATAGAGCGCCAGTGGTACTCGGACCGGTCCGCTGTGGAGGCGGCACTGTCTCGCGCGAGCAGCCACGACCTCGGCGCTGTGTTCAAACGTCTGCTGCGTGCACTGCCGCAACCGCCCCTCACTCAGGAGCTCATGAGGCTGTTCTATCATACTTATGGTAAGTTTTGAGGACTTGGAAAATAAGGGACTGACCATGATCGCAAGGAATCGGTTTCGGTCGGTCAGAATGAGCTTTATGCCCGTGCGAAAGCGAAAAAAGATGTCATTCGCCTCGTTTCGGTTCAGACGACGCAACTCGACATGTTGTGATACGTGAACGGTTCCAGGCGATTCTGCTCGTAAGCGTGGGGCCTGAAAATGGACATCCTAGTTTAAAGACTTGACCTAGTCCAACCCAATTACGGTTAACGCCAACCAACCAACGATAACAAATGTTAAAACCATTTTGCAAATATTCACTTTTGTATTTATTGGTTTGCCAAAATTACATCGTTACTATCTTCAGATCGCTACGCCTCTTAAATAAACGTTATTATTAACAGAACCAAAACAAACACTCTCTTTTATCGCTTTGACTTATCAACGTGTTTATCTAATTCCAGCTCTAAGCGGCACGACACAAGGCCGAGCACTGAACCTGCTCGTGCTACTGCTGCCGGCAGAACAGCGGGCCACGTTACGTGAACTGATGAGACTCGTGAGGGAGATCGTCGCCAGGCAAGACACCAACAAGATGACGGAACACAATGTGGCCATGATTATTGCGCCTACGCTCTTCCCGCCCAGGTAAAAACAAACAAATGAAACTAAAATTGTAGAACGCAAAACAAAGTGATTAATCCAAGGCATTTGATTAAGTAGACCATTATTTGTAACGTTTGTGAATTGGGATATTAGATATATTTAGAGGGGCTTTAAATTGTTCTTCTTTTTCGAAGAGGCGGGTTTGCAGCATGTCAATAAAAATATTTGACTGAAACACCAGTAGACACTTAGCAATAACGGGAGTACCGTAAGGTTCAATACTAGGCCCCTTTAATTTCCGCAATAATATTTGAAAAGTTCTGTTTATTGTTATGTGCAATAATATTTAAAATATTCTATTTATTGTAATGTGATGTAATGTAATGCTAACAAAATGTTTGTTTCCAGTCTCTTGATCAAGCAATCAGACAGTCTCGAAACTCAGCTTGCGACGGCCGCTAACAGCTGTCACGTGACAGAAGCATTGATGCGATGGTGCGACCAACTGTGGCTGCTGCCTGCCTCGTTGCTGGCGGCCGCACAGAGGAAGCCTCCGCCTCACAGGAGGAACCACCACACCTGACTCACTCGCCCACAGTGACTGTACATAGGCAAGACAAGCGCCCGGGACGGGGTCGAACTGGCTTTCACGAACAGTGAACATTAATTTTGACCTTGACATTGAAACGGTCAAGGTCAAAGTTGATTTGGTTGCCGGTTCTAGTAGAGAATGAATGGACATTTAAGTTAAATGTGTGACCTTGGTTACCCAAGGTCAAGGTCGATTGGATTCAAGTGCGTCGCTTTCAATTCAATGGACTCTAAAACATCCATTGAATGATGCTCACAATAAGTATTATTTCGAATAAGAACAATTAAAAATATATCCAATATTATTTTCAGTCAAATTGTGCTGTGTTTATTATATTTTATTCTTGAACAATATTATAGACGAGTGATAATTATATTATTATGCTTACCTACAATAATTATACTCTTTTATGTTATTTTGTATGATAATGTGAATAAGATGCCAAATATTCAACCATTTTTCTTAATTTATAGTGATGTTATCAAATGTTATTCCAGTTTAGAGGCTGAGCCTAACTGATGTACCTTCCAAAATATTATTTGCATCAGTGCTGTTTTTAAACAATTACAATAAAATCTAGGAAAACGGATAAATTGTGGTTGCTCCCAATAAAGTCATAAATTAAGTATATTATTATTTATCACAATGATCATGTTGATAAACATAATGTATAGAAGACTGTATTGAGAACAAGCGATTTATTACGAGTTGTAAGAAAAGCTTGAAATAGCTAGGTGCCATCAGTGATTTGGATTTTTAGGTGATTTTAAATAGTATTCCTGACATTTGTGTGAATATGGTAGAAAAGAAATTGACATATTTAAGTTCCAGTGTATTTTACTTATTGAAATGGCAATACATTTGAACATCTTGGAAATTTGATACTAACTAGGTGTTGCCAGGCTAATTTATAAAAAAACATTATTAATTTTGGTATGTTACCTTTTTGGCAATAAAATAATCTAACGGTTGTAATAATGGTGCCTTGCATTGATATTAAGTTGCACAATTAATTATAAAACATGTAAATACTATATACTTCGGTTTTTGTAATATATTTTACCGATACTAAGCATGCAAAGACTGACTTGGTGTATTATTATTATGTAATATTATTTTGTAAGTGTATCTACTTTTCAGAATTTAATAAAAATGCATATTACTTATATTATTGGTTTATTATTTTAATTAACTAAGTTTTACTTAACAGAAACAAACTTAATTGGAATTGCAACAACTCACATTGTGTATTAGATGAAAAGTGTTATTTTTTCACATAAATACAATACAAAATACTCACATATTTCTCTGGAGCATTCATTACTCCTTAAGCATCTTAACACAAAATTTTCAATGTTCCAACATGAATCCTTGTATCACATACTTTACTCAAACACAACATTAATACTTAAAATTCTTAATCAAATACACAGCTTCATTTTCAGCTCCACAAAGAATCCTGCCTTTGTCACAATGAAGGCTGTTAATCGGCTTATGTAGGGTTGGTATCAAGGAGTTCACCATCATAGCTTTTTTATCCTCTAACGGCATCCACGTCACTTGATTGTCTGGGCCTTTAGAACTCTTTGTCATAGCTTCCATGTTCCAATCCCATAGTTCCCCTGATACGGAACATGTGAGTAGTTTATGCGGGTTTTCAGGATGGAACTGCATTTCTGAAACTCCTGCAGAGTGTGCGTTGACTAAAGATGTGGGGAATTGATTCATCCGTAAGTCCCAAACTGCGAGGGATCCTGATTCACTGCCTGCGAGTATAATGTGGGGTTGAGTAGGGTGGTGAATGATGCAAGTAGCGGCTAACTCGTCACCTGCTAGAAGGAATGATGCAGCTGGCTTGTTGTTTGTTGATCTAAGGTCCCATATCTTCATGTGACCTCGAATGTTGCCGGTTATAACCTGAAAATAATAAAATTGGAAGTTATTGTTATTTTGGTAATTGAAGGCAAGACCAGTCAAAGACAAAGACATTGTCACGGACTGTAGACTCTAGACTAAGCGGGAGCCAACATAGATACTATTACAACAATGGTATTCTAATGTGTTGAGTCATTAATATTCTTAATGTTTTTGGACTTAAGGCAAGTATTCTGAGATGAAGCAGAAGCTTAATATTGAGGTATGTTCAGAACTGATATTTGTAGGTTTGACCAACACATAAAGGGTGTAAAAGTACCCTTAACGCAAACGAAGGGCATTTGTTCTCCCCACCACTGCGGTCATTTTTTTGTTCTAGACCATACCTGGGAACCTCCTAGTTGCGGAGATATTGGGGGTCAAAGTTCCAAATTTTTCACAGCTGTTTTTGTAAATACTAGTATTTCAGGTGTTAACTTTACTTAAATTACCTCCATGACCCGTTTACTATTCAAACCATTCACTAGCACAATGTTTTAAGAGTGCTACTTTGAGTTTTACCGTAAAATGTGATATAAAAACTGTACTCACCTCATTATGCTTAATAAAACAGATGGAATGTAGTGAGCAGCTGTCAGCTCCTTTGATGGAGTGCATCACCTCCCCTCGTCTTCCACTCAGGATGTTCACATTGCCGTCCTCTCCAATGGTGGCTATGTCACCTTCCAGTGTGTCTAGTGATGTGCAGGAACATTGCTCTTCTCTGGAAAATTTGGGTCTGTTAGATTGTAATTTGGAGTTTCAATATTTTAGTGTGATTCTGAACATAAGTATTTCTGTACTGTTAGTTTTTTTTCTTTTTCCAATTAATGCACTTTGGAAAAACTACTTAGATCAAATGTAAGTCCAGCACATTAAGTATAGTTTGTGTTCACTCCTTCAATATTATAATGTGTAGTTCTGTTTAGACATTTTCACAGATCCTAAACATAGGTGACACACTGACCAAAGTATGTATACACTGAAATGGTCACTGGCAATAAATGGAACTGAATGGAATGGATAAACTATCGGCAATTGTGCCGAAATATTGTGAACACAAAACAAACACTAAACATGGTAAATCAACATAAAATCTGAAGGTAAATAATCATGGTCAATCGTTTCTAGCTATGTTTATGAGTATTAGTAAAGCCATGCCTTATTATTGCATCAAATTGTTTAGTTAATGTTATGTTGGCTTGCTGCATGTTTTGGTGCCAATTGTAAGTGCAGCAAGTATTTATTATTTATTTATTTTAACTTCATGCACAAACGTGCAAGTATCAGCTTTAACAAATAAATATCATGTTCTAAGTGCTAAACATCAAGTGTAGCTTACCCATAATTGTGTAACTTCTTCCAATGGAATACTTCTCTGAGAGGAGATTCTTTCTCATACACACTCACTTCAAGAACTTTCACATCACCATTAGACAACGAAACAGCGATTTTATTCTTCTCTGTAAACTTTATCTCCGTGACGTCACCATCCACGGGGTACTCCGACAACTGGCGAGGGTACTCCACCTCATCTTCTTCGTGTGGACTTTCGAAAGTCCAAACTTTAACGGAGTTTACATCGTCATCCCAACTGCCGGTAAAGAAACACTTCGTTTCGACGTAATCTTCCGCTATCCATCTTATTTTGCTGATTTTCTGCGACACGAATGTTCCTTGCACATCCAGGGGCATTTTCAAAACGGATTTAATAAAAAAATTGTCAAAATATTGTTGGCGGCTGGCGCTACTTTTGTGATGATTATGAATTGAAAATGCGAGGTTATAAACTTTCGTTACTTTACACGTAATTATTTTATTGTTCCGAAATTTTATTACACAAAAATTATCAATAATATGTGATTGATTACTATAAAATGTATACTATAATTATTCCGATGATAGTATTAAAAGAAGTATTTAGTGAATAAGAAGCAAAAACATCTGGATACGTTTTTATGTCGTGTTATCTCTGTACTTGAAAAGAAAATAATAAGTAAAACTTATAACGGAACGCCTTTAAAAAATGCGTTTAGAAACAAAGAGTCGTTCAGTCAACGAAAAAAAAAAATTTTTTCAAAACACAAGACCAATGAGCAGCATATTGATGCTTTACAGTACTTAATTTTAATTGTATTATCAGAATTTTAGGTGTAATTACGCTTAGTCGATGAGAGATAAATGATGACCAAAACCAGTGAATGCACTTTATGGGAAGATTGTTACTGAACTCATCATGGAAGTGTCACTGTCAACGTGTCAGCTGTCAAAGTCACTGCCAGACGCCTGTCTTGCAGTGTTGCCGTTTTAGTGACTTTGTCACTAGATCTAGTGAGTTTTTGAGGTTTATGGTGACTTTTTTTCACGATTTAGTGACAAAAAAAAAGTCTGGTGACTTCTAGCGACTTTTTCATGATCGACACAACATTACATAATTATTTATCCTGTTGATGCAATCCATATTTAATTAGCCAGAAAATTGTGTATACTTACTAGTACTAATACAAATATGCTGCAAGTATTACTATTAACGAGATTTAGCCATTGCAGTTTTGTCGCTGCCAGACTCGAACGCAGAAAGAGCGGACGTTCAGTATAATGAACATTGATAAATCGAAACTACGAAATAGATTAGCAACAACAACTCTGAATTCAATACTGATGATACGGAATCAGCTAAAATGTTTAAAAGAAACCTGCAAAAGTTATGTTTTACCAAGTGAAGTCTTGTCCCAAATGACGAAAACCGTTAAAAATATAAATAAGAATGTACTGTGCCATCTACTTCCATATTACTACCGCAAGCTTCGACTTCCACGGCAACTACAGAGCCGTCTACTTCCACCATGCTGGACGAAGATAATGCAGTGATAATAGATGAAGATTTAATGCAACTAAATAATTTTTAAACAGTGTTTTTGGTTAATTCAAATTATTGTTCGTTGATTTTTCAGGTTTTTTAAGTTACTTCTAATCAGTAAATTTAGTGACTTCTAGTGACTTTTTGAATTTAATTTTTCACCCAATCTAGTGACATTTTAGTAGGAGTTTGGTGACTTTATTTTTTCCTAAGCGGCAACACTGCTGTCTTGTCTTGTCTCGGCCGGCTTTGGCTTTGTTTGTTTTGCGTGCGTGCTGCATCATTGCGTGGAATTATTGTATATTCTAAAAACATAATAGTACCGGTACTACCAGTAAGTGAAAGAATTACTACTTCGTCACCAATATGGTTCGTGAAGGAGTCCTGCCGCCAGCGGAATCCGGTGAATTTATTGCCAAAAATGCGCAACACGTTAAAATTCGCGAACAAGGACTAGAAAAACTTTGTGAAGAGGTAAGATAACATTTATCTCAAGTGTTATTAAGGGGAATGTTTTTTTACCTTATCTTTCAATGAAACTGGAAAAAGTCAACATTTGTAGAATTTCTGTTTAAAGATATTGACTAATTTAAACACAAATGCCAATTTTCATTAACTTCGACCTTTAGCTAACACCTAAATGTATTAGCAACTTTTGACACTGAGCGAAAACCTTTGAAAATCCACCAACAAACTTTTTTGGCGTTTATATGTGTGAGTGTTGACGCAAATAAGCTTTTAGTACCATGCTGCACTCAAAATATATGAGATTCTGATCTGGTATTTAATAAACATTTTATATATTCCCAGATGCTACAATCAATAACCAACAAGCTTGAGATCCCGGACACTGGTGCGGACATCATACACCCGGACAAGAATCATGATAAGGCTGCTGACTGGGTGTTCGTAGCTGATGCTCTAAACTTCTGTTTCTGGTCATACACTGGAGCTGAGAAGTGGACTGTTGATGGACATTCTGGGTATTATGCGTTGGAGGCGGCTCTTGCTAGAGCTATAAAGGTAACATTTAAACTATTCTTAATCTATTAATTTATTCATATATCCTTATTAAACTCATCCAATCCAGGTTCAATTCAGATTCTGATTCAAAACATACTAGGTATTTAATAAGTTTTCATATTAAAGGTATTTGATACCGTCAGACTTTCATTCCCAAAATATTGATACAAATATCGAAGGCTAATCTAACAAGAGGATAAAGTTGATTTAAAAAAAAATGTAAAGGTATTTTACTACTGAACTAAGATTTACCTAATTGGAAATCTTATTTTTTTTTAAAATAATATATTTCTTGAACAGTCACTTAACCCTATCCCCATTTATTTCAGAATGGAATTGACATAACAAATCCAGAATACTACTCAAAGATAACAGAAGATGACCTCAAAGCAATAATGAAAGGTGACAACGAAGTAACAATACCGCTTTTCGAACGGCGCATATCAGTACTCCATGAAGTTGGTGCTATCCTTCTAGACAAGTACAATGGAACCTTTGTGACATGTATAAAAGAAGCTAACAAGTCGGCTGTAAAGTTGCTTGAGATCATTGTTAATAACTTCCCATGTTTTCGCGATGAAGCAACGTTTAAAGGGCAGAAAGTAGCCATATACAAAAGAGCACAAATCCTCGTTGGAGACTTGTGGAACTTCTTCGATGGCACGGGCTGGGGAGAGTTTACCGATATAGATAGGATGACAATGTTTGCAGATTACAGAATACCGCAAGTGCTTCTTTATTTTGGGGTTTTCAGTTACACTGATGAGCTTTTGGATAAATTGAAGAAAGGTCAGTTACTCATTTTATTTCTTTGACTTTCTTCCCTAACATTATCGCATTCATAATCAGATAGGGGGAGTGTTCCAAGTGTTACGTAACGCAATTTTATGAGAATTTTGACCATTTTTTTGTTTTTTGGCTGGTGGAACATCATTAAATAACCCCTCCCGCTATTGGGCAGAGCGAAAAGGAGTGCCAGACTTCTACTGACTAAAAACCACCCATGTTCCTTCTTAGCCCTTGTGCCGAGGCCGCGGTATCTCTTGCGAACAACCCGCAGCCCCGACGGGATTTTTGACCCCCTCATGTAGCATGTCATAACGTTTTTCTGTACCTCTCCCCCCTAGTAAAACGTTACCTACGTAACCACTATGTGACCATTATTACCTAAAGTTACAATTTTGTGGTGAAATTAAAAAAAATCAAGTGGTCATTCCATTTGAAATTTTGAGAAAAAAATACGTTTTAAAAAATTCGTGAGAGAATCTAGATAGTGACTGTTCTGAAGAGTTAAAAAAATAATATTACGTAAATCGTAGTTCAAACGCCTCCCTCGCGCCCCTGTAACGCATCGTATCCTTTTACAAGACCCCCTCCCAAATTCGTTTCATTATTACTAGAACAACAAAAAATTCTTAATTTAAAGGAACAAGAGACGTTCTGCAGTAGCATTTGTGAACTTAGTTATCCCTTCTCTTATTTGTCACACTATTTTTGAATGGATGTCCTCCATTTAATAATAGTCTGAGAGTTGTTTATTTAATAATTCAGATCACTTATCTTACACCTTTTCATGTTCATGAATGACACTATCAATACCTAAGTATGAGATAACTAGATTTTTTTTTTAAAAACCTTGCCCCATACTAGGAATTTCTCCTGTATTGTGGGTGCGTTCACAGACATTTAAAGTCACATACACAAACACCCAGACCCGGAACAACTATCTGTAGGCCATACAAATATTTGTTCCGTGCGGGAATCAAACCCGCGACACGTAGCGCAGCAGTCAACTGCTTGTGCCACTGCGCCAAAAGTGCCGTCCGTGGGTATTGAGAGTAGGTACCCTAAATTATGTAGACACCATCACATTGTGCTCCTACAATCAATAAAATTTCTTTAGCTTTTCAACTTTATTGCCAAAGCATTAGGTTCAACGTTGACTAGAAAAAAATTACAGTTACTGTCTGTACAATATAATAATATGTTGAAATCATTCAAATCACCCTTCGTAATTGACCGTAATATTTATATCTTATCATAATTTCAATCATATATCTTTAGCATCTGTGTTTCCCATCTCGTCTCTTGAATAAACGGAGATAAGTTTGTTGTGTTATGTAAATTGATGACTAAATTTCTTTTAGATTATTTTTCCTAGAAATGGTTTTCCTTGTTACCGCTTAGTGATAGTTATGTGTGACTCTGTTTTTGCAATCCATACAGGCCTCTAATTATCAGGTGGTATTGTTTGTAGCAGTATTATTTTAACCGTTTGAGCTCCAGAGCGTAAACACATTTGCGTCGCACATAACTACAAAAAATATTGATAGGAAGCCATTTATCATTGCTTTTATTCCATATTTTTGAAGTAAATATCATTGTTTTATTTGTCGGCTACAATCGGCCCTAAAAAGGGTTAGTTTTACGTAAGTGTTGGAAAATGATGGGGTTATACAAGACATAATATCCTTAGTAAATGCCCCTGTTTACAAATCTGAGTTAATAAAACCTATTTTCTTAGGCCTGTCTTGTGTCACAAATCGCCATACGCAGCATAGTAATCTCGACAATTCTCAACTCCTGCCTTAATTCTAGAGGACCACATTAAAATTTTCCCGCCTTCTTGCCTGCTGTCCGCCGCGAACTTGTGATGCTGACTTACTCAAAATATTCCTTTAACTTTTTTTCCAGATGTGCTTCTCCCAAGTGGTTCCGAAGAAGAAGTAGAGATCCGAGGCTGCTCCATCCACGCCGTAGAGCTTCTCAAGAAGAGAATAGAAGATAAACTAACAGGCCAGAAGGCAGAGGTACCCAACTCTAGTTTGATAGATTATTATCTATGGTGTTATAGGAGGAAGTATGCTGGTGAATTGGAGAGTATTCCTTTTCATAAGACTTTTGGGATCTTTTATTGATTTTTTGTTTGATGATTTAATGTATAAGAATCGAATAATTATAGTGAAAAGTTATCAGTGAAGTATTGTAAACAATGGTGCTACTTTGATAGTCAGTTGCATTTTTATTAAATTAAGCATTTTTATCCAGTGCAATAACGGACTAATTTTGTTAGTTTTGTTTTGTTTTCTGCAAATAAATAACCCGTTAATTACCTTTATCTGAGATGCCCAAGTCTCCAACTGAAAACTATCTCTATATTAGAAAGATTTAATTTTTTTAAATTAATTATTCCTATTTAAACCTTTTTGTTACAAACCTATCTACGTATTGTATGACAATTCGTATATTTAATATAACACGTAAGCAATACGTACTGATCTATTTTCCAAAAATAAATAAAAATACCATGTATATTACGTTAAGTTTTTATTCTATGCCACCCTTATCCAATATCCAATTACATTAAATATCTCGGCGTTCGAATAAGCTTCACATAACGCCTATCACAATATTACAGTGGTCCCTTATCATAACTTATTGCACATCTAAAGACATTACTACATTTATACAATATAACACAACCGCTATACAGTTTACATCTTCGACGCTTGAGAGGAAAAATTACCATTGTGATGACTGTCACTAGGTAATTTTTGTTTTTCAGGCGTCATCTTGATTTTGAAAATTTAAAATGCTGTAAAGGTACCCGCGGTATTGGATTCGCAACCTTGGGCTTATTACCAAAAGTTGAAAATCCAGCATGCTTCGTGTCCTTTACGGTATTGCAAATTTTCAACGTCGATATACCCAGTTATATTATTTATTTACAACTTTGGCATTAGCTAAATTTTTCTATGTAATCTTGGTGAAGAAATGTGATTGTATATTAAGTTTATTTGCTTAAATAAATAGAGGCACAGTTGAATTTAGTTTTCCAAAAAATGGTCTCATGTTTTAGCTTTATAATAAATTACCTAGGCACTGTGATTGTTTAACTCTCCAGGTTAAAGTTGTAAGCATGGAGATATGTCAACTTTCAATAATATAGATCAACCATTTACCTACTTAGAAATATTTAAGTTGTGCTTAATTACAATCTAAAACATGAGCACATTTCTCCCACAACAAAACATCGATTTCGAACTTAAATAAAATGGGAAATAAATGATTACAAAATGGCACTTAATATTTACACCGTAACCTACCATTTAAATTATTTTAAATAATGTGACCGTTTTTAGAGCTACCGGTAAACTTAGACGGTACCTGAGATAGCAGCGGGAAGCCGGAAGGGTGTTTGACAGCTGTCAGAATGACAGATCTAATCGACATGTCACCGCGCTCTTCCCGCCCTACGCTGTTACCTCAGGCATCGTATGAGTAAAACGGAAGGCCTGAAGTTATTATGCGCTAAAGTAAAAACTAAAAGGAATCTATCCTGCCCTCGGTTAGTGTTTTAACTACATGACTTGTTTAGTATAACGCAAAACAAGTTGTAGTTAAATTACTGCGATAGACAGCACGCAATGAACTGAAAATCATGCTAATATCTCTCTCTACGTGTCAATACGGGTTACTAAGAGACTTTGATGACTAAGTCTGACTGAGAATGACATAATACGGAAATTACGCGATGATAAAATCGGCGGGCTTACGCCTGCAATATTTCTTAATATTAGGCCCAACTTATGTCGGGCTAAGCTTGCAAACTTCCCATCGCGTAATTTCGGCACTGAAGTTTTGTTACACTGAAAAGCGATAGCAGAGTGAATCTTGATCATATTTGAACATTACCTTACAATTTGGTAGGTAAAACTATTTTTAAAATCCCTAATTAAATACTTTTGTTCTGAACAAAACTCTACACTAACTAATTTGTGTCTATGGCATCGCTTTTCAACTTAACTTTTCACTTATGATGACTGAATTTGGACTTGAGACTTTCGAAGAAGGCTAACTTAGTTTTAATGGTACCAGGTTCTGGCACGGGGCTCCCTGGCCTGCTAGATTCTTTGGAGACCTCCTCAATACCTTCGGGGATTTCCTTGGATCCCCCCGGGACTGTTAAAGGCGTGGACATGGAGAGTTTGAGTTCTTCCCGGAACTGTTTGGAGATGCTTCTCGCTGTGAGACTGTGCATGTAGATCTGCTTGTTCTTCTCTGATTTGGGTTCTGAGAGGATGTTCTCTTTGCTCTTTCGCCGTCCTACGTAGGGTTGGACTGGCTGGAATGGAAATAAGATTTTTTTGAGATGAGTTGGCTGGCTGGTGTAACTGAATTTCTCATCAGCAGCCTAGGCTAACACATTTACATTCTGGTTTACCTAGTACGTGCTGTAATATTCTAATATTTGTATAGATATGATGGAAAAGTAATAACTATGAAAAAACGATTTCCTAATATCAGTAAACTGAGATAAGAATATTATGTTAGTATTTATTTCAATAGCAGTCAGTTCGATGGCTTGGCCTATTACATAAACATATTCAAATGTGGCTGCGAATTTTGGTGTCTTTTTCTTAAAACCACACACCACAGATTACAAACCACAGTTTGGTTTACCAAGTAATTATACACTCGTCAGGCGTTCAAACCTGCCGTTATCACCGGCTCGCCTAGTTTCGGCAAATAATGACTCACACACTAAAAAACAATATTTTTATCAGTACACGTACCTTAATCGGTTCTTCTATATTCTCCATGCTAACAAATTTCTTCGCTAGCTCCTTCACTTTAGGCAGATTCTGCAGAATATCATCAGATTCAATCAACTCCAATTTAGTAACGTTAGCAACTTCTTGTACAGTAGTGTCTTCATGCACTTCATCGGTGTAACTAACACTATCAGGTTCCGAGATGCTCTTATCAACAATATCGATGTTGTCGTTCGTGTCAGTCTCATAACTTGGTGATATGTTATCAGGCTTACATTTAATAATCTCTCCTGTTTGCACGTTGTAGATTTTGATGGAGTCTTCCAAACTGCTTGTGCTTATATAAGATGTGTCCACGCTCAGGGGGGATTTGAGAGGTTCATCGATTCTTTCTTCAGATTCTTCTTCTACTATTGGGATTGATGGTGGTGGTACTGCCGGTATGTTTTTGTAAGCTGTTTCTAGGATTTCGTCGAACTGTTTATCTGTGTCGTCATCAATGTATACGGGCTGCGCGGCGAATAGCGTTGGTTCGCTGTCGTCCTCATCCTCATACTCAATCATAATCTCGTCTCTATTGTTTATATTCGTTGTCAACGATGCCATGTCCTCTTTATTTGCAAATTTTGTATAGTGTTGGTTAGTCGCTATCTGGTTGACTTGGTTTATAAGTAATCCCTGAAAATGTTGATAACATTATCATTGTGTAATTATATAGTTTTATTTTGAAATAAAGTTTGTTTATGACGAATATTTACATTTAGAAATCCCCATTGCTACATTTTGTACAATTATGATGAGATAACTAATAGTTGCTACAAGTGCAATAGATGTTAATGTTAGTAGGTAATAACTAAGTTATAGGGGTTAATATTTTGATTATACCAAGGGTGCCCTTGTAAGCATTAAAACGTGCAACGTAAGTTTGACTTAGTATAAGTTTAGAGTGTTGATTGATGATAAAATTGAAGATATTATCACATTAAATAATGCAATAGATGAAATGAACGTGTGTGAAGTGTTTGTGAATGAGTTAGTTGTCGAGAAAGTAGAAATATTATTTATTTCGTTAGTTTAAGTGGCAAGCATTCGGATGCGGTTAGTCAAAATTTCGTTTGCCAAATATCACACTCACCACTAACGTCTTTGAGGATTACTGTAGTACTGAAAATTTTAATAAGAAGAACAAAAATCTATGAGTGCAGTACTAAGTAAGTAACTTTTGTATTAATAGTGCACAGTGCTGTTAGTCAGCCTCTTCAAATCCAACAAAAACATGCCAACTTTACACACAACAGGCAATTACTGTGTGTCAAACGAAGATATTTTAGATCTATGCTCGATTTAGTAATGAGAAAGAGTTCTTTCACCATATTTTATGGAAAGTGACCGTGATGTCAGTATCCTATGCTATCGTATTGTATATGTAGGTCGGGTTCGTCCGGAAGCTATGTAGGTATCGTACACAGTAAGAGATTCACATGTTGAGAGATGATGTCAGTGGGAGTGCCATTGAGAGCGGAGGGTGTATTAGACTACGAGAGAATGTCGGAACTAGAGGATGCTGTCACCAGATATCGGTACGAAAACCTTTGTTTAACCTGAGACTGCCCCCGAACGTAAAATTGAGGTTCGGTCGTCGCTTAGCGCGGACGCACAGGTCCTCGCTGCGCAGCGTGTTGCTTCGCCTAACATGGGTGTACGTCTCGAAAAGATCTTCTGTAATCTCGGGTATTTTCGGTATTTTAAGTCTAACTATATCCTCGTTTTCCACATAACCGTCACCGTCGCACACAGTTCTACATTGTTGTCTTACGTTGGCGTTTTGACCGACATAATATTCGTCTGTCGCATGATTTTCGTCAGCGTTATCATTTTGTCTATCGGGGTTTTCGAAAATGGGGTTTATGGCGAAGTTGGGGCTTGCGTTCCTAGGGCTGAGTACGTTGCGGACGATGTTGTGATGAAGGGCGGAGGCCTCGAGGTCGCTGAACGAACTGCTGGCACTTACAGGCGACGCGAATTCTGCGTCGAAATTGTCTAAACTGGTGGATTTGTTCATCGTCATCGACACGGACGACACCGAGCTGCCTTCGTCCATGCTCGTCTTTTTACGACCGCCGCTCGAAGCTTTCGCCTCTCTTATGTAATAGTCACGTCCGTAACTGGAAACAAAATCGAATTCGATCAATTCATCTTCAAAAAACTTGTGCTTGTGTGGGTTTATGTCATAATGATTTCAAATTAATAATTTTTATTTTTGGGTATTGTTTTCTTGATTTACACTTACCGTTTATACTGTGGAATTTCCTCAGCCATCACATCTTTCAGTATCCTAGGCGATGGACTCTTAGTTGTTCTATCAATACTATTAATACTATCATTACTAATAGTTAAACTTAATTTATTGTGATGGTTATCTTTAACTGGAAGATCACTTGTTTCGCTTTCATCATCATCTGCGCCGTTTACTTCAATTTTATCATCTTCTGCGTCTTTCTTAGCTGTGAACATGTCGAACAGAGATGCGTTACTCTTGGCTGATAGCCTCTTTTGAATGGCCTCAGGAGAGTATGGGTTGTTCGGCATTTCTACGTAGTTTAGCCATTTCTTACGCTCCCTGTAGGCTATTGAACCTGCAATAAAATTTCAATTGTTGTTAGATAAATAGTGCTTTTAAACTTTATACCCAGATCAATTTTTTTTCTTGCGTGCGATTTATCTTAATTCAAAGGACCTTGGTCAGTAAGTGGCATAGATGAATCATTTATTTGAAAATCTCTTTAATATTGCAATACTTTTTTTTACTCATTTTCGCTTATTTGCATTCCTTATAAAAACAGCCAGTTATGATAATACTTCATTCGTTTTTACAATGCTATAAGGTTTCTACTACTTGCTCTAATGTTCTCACCTGGTATCAATTCACCATCTTGATCAGTATCACGAGTTGGGATCCTGAAATAAATAAAATACGAAGATCATGTTAATTTGTCTCTTGTATGATATTAGCTTAGAGAATAAGAATGACCACTGTTAATGTTCTGACTGTCTCTCTCTCGCGTATATACTATACAATGGTCTTGTATTGTACTCCTTCATCGATATGAATATTTTTTATGGATAGCAGTAAAATATGACAAAAGTTGAGGCTCTATAAACGAATGATTTTCGTTTAAAACTCTAGTTGCCTACCCGCAAAAATTACGATTTTCCATACATACTTTCATCTTCTGTAAAAAAAAACTCTTTTTTGGTATGAATTTTCTAGTCCTTCTTCATTTTAGTATTATTAGAAACTCATAATTATGTCAAAAATTTAGCTCTGCATGCCTGTCAGTGAGGTAATTTTAAAAGTTTATTAAGTATATCTTAACATGGGTGATGAGTTCTACAGTAAGTTGCACTTACTCATGAGGGCCGTCGTCGAAGTGTTTCCTGCGCAGACTGTCGGCGTACCTCTGCACTGGCAGTGTCACCGTCTCCTCATATTCACCCATACGTTCATGATGACTCAAAGTGTTCGTCGATTCTGAAAACATTAGCATTTCATAAATTAACTAAACATTTTTATTGCACTATCATCTACATTATAGCTGTCAGTAAAATTGATAATATCTTGTATGTAATGGATTATAATCAAAGTTTAGTTAATGCTTGTCAATAATCCATATTTAGCAATCCGATTAAACTTTGCACGAATGGTATATTACCTACTTCCTATTGTTATCATTTATTTTAAGAATTATTTGATACTAAAGAAGATTATGCAATCTTTACTGACCCTTGTTACTTGTGAAGCTATCAACACTGTGCAATTCATTTGAATGTCCATTGTATAATATGTCTCCATTAGTTTTAGCGCACAGTTCATCCATAAATTGTTCTGTGTTTCCGTTTAACAGTGTCCTGTGGATTTCCTCTTTCACCGCGAATTCTGCTTTCGTCAAAGGTCCACTTTCAATACCGACTAATAGCTTGCCTCCATCCACGTCGTCTGTCGCATTCACATTGATAGTTTCAACAATAGTTACGTTGTTGTCATTAATTTCGTTAATGATTGCGTCTACTGTTTCATCATCATCTACTTTTTCGACAAGCTCGTCAAATTCGTCGACTGCATCGACAATGGTGAGGCTGTCTGGTTCGAAGTCATTTTCTTCTACTTTTGGTATGCCACCAATGACGTGTTTGGAGTCTAGAACTTTCTTCATGTCACTCTTATATTCAGCTTGTTCTTCCGAGTCGCTGGCATTGTCAGATAAGTCTGTTGTATCGTCAGCGTCTCTGTCGCCAATCATAGCTCTGTACTCAGTGTTAGAGTTAGGAACTAGCATGGGAACTGGCACAGATTGAATGGTTTTGATCTTCTTTTTCTGGAACAACCAGTTCTCTTCCCAAGTACCGTCGACTGCCTGTAAGTCGCTACTGGAAACTTCGTCGAACTCTCGATCCTCATTATCTGCAATGTGGGCGGAACAATTACTGTAGGTACATGTACTTTGAAATTAATTTTTGCATAACCGCGTGTAAGCTGATAACAAAGGTTATCTAAAATGAGGTTGTTAACATCAGCCTGTTGTTTTTCTATCAGCTGATTGTGTTTGATAACTAAGCTGTTAAGTCTGGTTATTGATTTATTTATTATTTGCCAGACTGCCCAAGCTGCAGAATTGACATTGGGGATATGAAAAACTTTGACCTTTTAGGAATTTTATCGACACAGGATAAGGCAAAAGTCGTACCTTTTCGTCATCGTTGTTTTAGTGTTGCCTGCCAAAATAAACATGTTACCTGTGTTGTGCACTATGTCGCCTCCGAATTCCGGGAAGGGCACGCGGCGCGGCACCTCTAGGGCTTCGTCCGTCGCATCCCCCTCCTCCCAGTCAGACACATCGTCGTCTTCGTGGAGCTGGAAAATGATATGACGGATGAGAAAACCTTGTGTTGATCATGGTCACGGAGATGTACCTATGTATTATTAAGGATTATTTTAATCATTTTAGAAACATAGAAAATCCATTCTTAATTCTTTGTTTTTGTCTGAGTATTTCAGGAATTCTTGAGTTTGAAATTTTCTGCTAGTAACAGTTTCACACCATGCCAGTCTCAGTCAGGTGTAAAACTTCCATTGATGGGCATCACCACCATATCTGATCCTATGCCTCCCGCTTCCAGCAAATTTCCAACAGCAGGGCGGTGGTCAAACTTACGGGTAGCCTTTAGCGGTGTCACATAGGGGTCCTTGATAGGTTGAATTGCTTCAAAAATTTACAGGTACTTACAGGAGGGGTGATGTTCCTACTCCTAGTATGACGGGAGTGTAGCGAGCGAGGTGGAGTGCGTAGCGAGCGCGGGGTGGACCTCTCCGATGGCGTGGGGCTCGCGCTCGCCGAGTGGATGCCGCTGCTGCGCCCACCGGAACCATTCTCGTTCTGGTAACGCTCTATCACCTGGAGATAGAGATCAAAATAGTAAGTTACTTTGAGAGGGTACACTGGGTAGGAAAAGAAGAGGGAAGTGATGTTGCACTGCATTGCAAAGGAACTAGGAGTTTTCTATATGGATGCCTTATTAGTTCGTGGATCCTTCCTTCCTGTTGAACACACTTCTTCTCTTTACTCCAGGGACTCAACTTAGGATTAAACAATGAATCCTATCAATCATACCTAACAAAAGTTCTGTACAACAAATTCAGCTAAATCGTTAGAACAAGGAATAACATTGATGCTTTCGACCGAGATATGCAAGAGAAACTGAAATCCAAACGGTACACCAGACATGTTCTTCACTTTCAAGATTTACACAGGAAACATCTAGCACTAAATCACCTAGATGATACATTGCGATAATCTAGCTCGGAAAATTTGAACATGGCTCGCTCAGCCGTATCTGAGGCAGTGGACCAACAATACGGCTAAACGCATGAATTCATAACAACTGACAATCGGATGAAAAAACTTCACAACCTCGCTGTTCGCTTCGGGAAAGTAGCTCACAATAGAACTGAAGAAATTGTACATTTTCACGTATTGCCACACGAAATTGAACTTTATTCCGCTGTGACTTAAGATTGGGGAGAAATGGAGCGTTTTCTAAAAAAAGGTCTGGTTCACATGAGCGCTGGTTCGCACTACGCTGTCGAGACGCGAGTGGGGTCAATTGAATAGCGTAGGGTTGCACCGTTGCCTAAAGATTTCACGATATAATTGGTAGAGAAAAGTATGATTTTCATAAAAAAAAGTATAATCTCGATGAAAAGTTCATTCAAATTCAACCGTTTGTTTACATAACAATGATTAGAGATAGCCAAAACAACGACTTTACAGACCACTTAAATCTTACCGCGTTTCTAGCAATCACTTAAACAACATTTTATTTAAATAAGGCGTCGATAAAAAATCACACATTAAAAACTTTTTAACCAAAATATCCGAACGCAAGCGCAGCTTTACGTAACTCACCAGACTTATAGCCGCAAGAATGTACAGAAACACCACGAATCCTACTAAAGACAGTGTAAGCGACATTTTAGGATCGTTTGCACTTCACGTCACGACACTTTTGAACACAACCATTTCTGACAGGTGATTAACATTAAGTGTGCAAGAATTACACTCATTAATCTCATTATTTATTGATGATGACTTACCATTTCTTTGGAAAACATTGGATTGGGTGGCGAAGTATCTTTGTACTGACTACGATGAGATTATGGACGGTTATCGGTAGATAAGGCGGATAAGGTATCGACAAACTGGCCGTGTGATGGATTGTATTCATATTGCTAGATCCTTGTTTCGTTCAGCAGCGCTATTGTTTCATTTTGCTACGTTTCAGAGCAGCAGATCCTTCATCTGGTGGCTAGATGTGATGTAAAGTCATCATCATCTCAAATTCTCATCATCTACCGGAGGGTCACGGAAAATTCATCATCTGTGATTATTGAGTGTGTTCATTTTCTATTAGGTACCTACTGCATACTACCATTTAAACCAATTATTGTAACTTTAAAATCCAGTGCATTTAAGTTTTTTTCCTGACTGTCAACACATTCTAGATTGTAACATCTAAATCGTAGAAGATGACGGGACTAGTTGGACAAAACCAACGACCAGTGATCCACTTTAGCCCTGGATCGAAACAACTGGAACTCATGGAGAAAGGCGTTTGTACAGCAGTGGGGTGGCGTATCAGTAACATTTAATACTGTCTAGTCTACCTAATTGTTGTTTTTATCTTATATTTATGTCATAAAACTTTCATCATACTCAATTTCGCATTTTATGACAATAATCGTCATATTGTGTGCATAATTTTAACTTGTGGAAAAAGTCATTTTTTTTGTACTTAGGTACAAGAAAATGACCATGATAGCCATGGTAATTTCCTTATTGACCATCAATAACCATTGGGTGTTCCCATAATTATATTAGCGGCTGATAATACGATGATAAACGTAATGACTCAATGTTCACCAGATATTTATAATTATGTGATTGTGGAATGTAATCATATCCATAGGTTCAAACTTCGTGAGTGTAGTTGAAATGAGTCATGAAAATAATCTATTTTCTTAAGCGCCATAATATACAAGATGTAAAGTATCTCATGACTACAAGACTCAGCAGAGTAGGAATTATTCGCCGATTATAAAAAAAATCTGCTGCTACATAAATCTAGAAGGCCTAAGCATTTTCTTACGTGTGTATTATAGAAGTACCTAACTGAGAACTATGAAAATCTCTATATTTTGAAGGTGTGAGTGTCAGGCCAGCCCTAAATTAGCGCAAAACTAATGAAGCGTTTGTAAGGATTCGCGTGCATGAGGCTATGTTTACATCAAGTCACGCTATAGAATTGGATTTCTCTGGATTTGTGCGCTATTACATACACATACATAAACTCACGCCCTTTTCCCATGGGGGTAGGCAGAAACCACAGAACGCCACTTGCTACGATCCTTACATACTCCTTTTGCCTCGTCCACATTCATACATCTGGTCATACACGCCGGTTATGAGTACTACGCACCTGTCCTTTCAGAAGAACGGCACCAATATGATCAGTGTATGTCTTTCTAGGGCGTCCCCTCCCGGCATTACCACTCACATCTGCCTTGTAAATACCTTTTGTTAATCGCCTTTTATTAATATGTTATAATTGCCCTTTTCCTAACACCTCTTTAAACGAAGCAAACCAAAAACTACATAATGTATCTTTTCTCATTGGTACAAATTGCTGAGAATCACTTTAGCTCTATACTCAGTATGTCAAAAAATTATTGCCGTTTTTGAAAATTAAAACTTCAAAAAGGAAAGGCGGGTCAATGACCGTTATTGCCTTGTGCGAATCAATAATAATAAGGTATTTTGGAGTGGAATGCCTATAGGAAGGTAGTCATACTGTGAACGAAACCTTTTGGATATATAAATACCGAATTACGTTAAAAATAAAAACACTTGTTAAACATAATGTTGGACGAAAAAAGCAACAATACACGACAGACATGATCGATATTTCCAAATTTAAAACAAGGTCGTCTTAGGATTTGTTTATCTTTATTTAGATTATCTTCTGAAGGATTTAAAAATAGAGCTTATCAACGCGGAGCCAGGCGGTAAGGGACACACTTTGAGTAAAAGAACTCAATATAAGAGTATCATAAAGGTGATCGCATTCTGAATTATCTGACTTATTTCATCGTACATACCCTTATAATCGTCTTCAAAAGATTTTATTTGCTCTGTTGTGAAATGGTGTGCTTAGCTAGAGATCAACAATACAGAAATCCCATAAGGCAAGCAGACTGTTCAGAAATCTTAACGTCATGAAGAGTTATAGGTAAGGGCAAGCCAAGGTTGTATGAAGGTAGCGCCAATAACCACCAACTGTTTTGGGGTTTAACGATCCTGACACTCAATAAACCTTGGTATTTGAATATCAGATGTCCTGTTAGATTATCCTGGAAAACTGCACTGATCTGTTCTTTGTTCTGTTCCGTCAAGCATATTTAATTGGAAACCCTGCATTTTCTGCCACTTTCCCAAAACATTTCAAATACCAACCTTATTCAAAATAGCCGTAGCCAGCAAGTCTTCGTACGTTGAAGACTCGATGGTCGGCGTGTGTGGATCGGCAGCATATCTGGCGAGAGCTGGCAACGCCGCCGCTTCCTCCACGACCCTGGCCACCAGACGTTTGAGCTGGACATGAGCTCCGCTGGCGCTGTGCCCCGATGGAACGGGGGAGGGGGATGCGCTGCGGTGTGCAGGCAGATCTGTGGAAGGGAGAGAAGATAATTAAGAAAATGTTTTGGAGAGAACTAGAGTATACAGTGTGGAAGAGACATCGACGCGCAAACGGTTAGAATCATGTGTTCAGTATATAATCAACATAAAATGCGTAAGAAAAGAAAAAATCTGCCGTTTCCTACAAAATTGCAAAACCTTTTGTCGATGTCCCCACTCCACCTTGTATATGATTTTGTTGTAAGTCACACGTGCCGTTCAAACATGCTGCGACATTCAAGCATAGAAATAGCAATCGTTGATCAATCGACATTCACATCCAGAATGGAAATCTATCGTATAAAATGTTAAAGATTTTTCACACTTGAAAAACAGAAGATTTTTTTATTTGATTTGGTACGTGCGTAGATATATTACGGAAAGGTCAATGATCGCTATTGCCACGCTGACACAACATCTGTGCGGTTCATTCATTAACACAAGTGCAAGGGCATAACTGGGGTATCTATTGCTGAACACCCAGCGTCTACGGTGATAATGAATTATACTTTAGTGGTAAAGATTTGATAATTAGAGGACCAACGAAGACCCAGCACAAACGCAAGAAGTAATATCAATTTTATAATCATTCAAGAATCATTTATTTATTTAAGGTAAGGTTATTTGAAGTATGTACTATCACATGTACAATTAATGATGGTTAAGCCACAAACCCTATTTTGCTTTACGCCATGCAAATATAATTTTACAATAATAAATAGTGAATAGTAGAATTATTTTAATGAAAAAAAAATTACGTTACGTTGCCGAACCCGTGGGCTATCAGTTGTCACGAACGCTGATATTTTCATATCGATTGTAAAGAAGCCCCAAAATCGATCTTTGGCTTCGGTGCTAAGGGAATGATACCTATACATTTATTACTTTACTTAAATTACCTCCATGACTCGTTTACCATTCAAATCATCCACTAGCACAATGTTTTAACTGTGATACATTGAGTTTTACCGTAAAATGTGAATTTTGACCCAAAAAAAAAGTCGTTTCCCAGCAAAAAATATTGCGTAGGGGTACTTAGTTTGATGTACAGAATGCTTGGTTGACGGCTGTGTGATGGGTTGATTTACACCCTGTATATAAACAAATATCGAACTTATTATTACCTCTTCACTTATCAGCGCCGAAATATACCTATTGTATTTAATTATATCGAAATGACTTGACCCGGATTTGATAATAGATTGACATTTTGTACCTAGATTACCTACTGTGAATAATCTACTGATATAGACCGGTGCAATGTTTGTGTTCATTAAATTGATTACAGTTATTATGTAAATTCAGGTGTAGGTATCTAACATCACACCTGTAATACCTAGAGGGTTAGGCGGAGAGGTACCTACTTCATACTTAGTGCCTACATCTATTTCGCCAGTCATCATCGGCCTAGCCTTTTCCCAACTATGTTGGGGTCGGCTTCCAGTCTAACCGGATGCAGCTGAGTACCAGTATTTTACATGGAACGACTGCCTATCTGACCTCCACAACCCAGTTAATACTAGGTAATACGAAACTCTTTGGAAAGACTGGATGTCAGAATTTCAGGTCACTGACTACCTGTAACGACTGCCAAAGATCTATATATGGCAGCCGGGACCAACAGCTTAACGTGCTTTCCGAGGCACGGAGGAAACTCGGTATGTCGGGCGGTCACCCATCCACAGACCGACCTAGGCAAGCACAGCTTTACCTAAAGATCGACCCGAGTGGCAGTTCTTATTAAGCCACGAGCTCCTCATCTATTTCGCCAGTAATCCCAATTTATTTGCACAATACCTATGTTTTGTGAGCTATGATATTCTTCTAAAAGATAAAAGACTAGTAGTGGGTAGCATAATTATTATTTTCTTTACTAAAATATGCAGTGTCTGGTGGACCGATGACCTGGTGAATGTTGCGGGTACCCGCTGGATGTGAGACGCACGGGGGAGGCCTATGTCCAGCAGTGGACGTCTTTTGGCTGAAATGATGATGTTGATGATTATTAAAATATTGGGTACCTACAAAGGAAGCGCGAGGGTGGCCCCTGTAACCTGAATCCCTGGCCTTTCCACCTTTAAAGCTAATTTTGGTATATTATTATGTATTTGTTTATGATAGTTTTATGTATTTTATCTATAAGCTTCCTGATAATAAAATGATTACAAAGCTAATTAAAGCGACCAAACAACAAATATAGGTACTATATTCGGGAAATAAATCATGATTGTCTAATGAGATTTCTTCAATAAGTTCTACAATTAATGTTTGTTCAATCAAAGTGTTTTGAACAGGCTTTCATATCAGCGAGTCCATTAGCTTTGGAATGGATGAAAAAAAAAACTTAAAATCAAGACACAAAAGGTTTGTTAATTTTACAAAGTTAATATTTTTGTACGTAAGTATCTACCTATCGACCGAAGGTTTAAAGTCCATTGAACTCGTTTTTTGTCATTATTTTATTTTATAGCTAGTTAGGTGGGTAGGGAGGTACTTAAGTTTTTGAAATCACCAATTTTTTTTTGTAAATGTAGGTACAATTAGTTTTTTTTAAATAAGGACCATATAATGTTTTTAACCAGACATTTTGTCTTCATAGTCAAATAAAAATATAGGTTTTTTTTTTTTTTTTTTTCCTGATTCTTCTACCTATTTAATGAAACCCTTTTAGGCCTTTTATCACCAGCTACGATTAAAAGTTCCTGTTAACTTACTTGACAGTTAATACCAATTCTGTTCCAATTTTGAATTTATAATCAAATCGAAGTTCAGGTTTATTGCTTACATGAAGCTCTAACTCGTTTTCTCTTGACGAGTTAAATAAGTATGGTTTACCTACCAATCTTAGGAATTTTTATTTTTGGAGTTTCGTTGCCATCAGGATAAAAAAGCCAATTAACGCGGAACTTAAGATAAATACTCACGAAAATAATTATTTTAATAATTATAATTACTCCGTTAATGTCTCAACAGGTTTTAACGATCGCGTAATCTCCGCATATATTATAGTTTTTATAGATATGTATAATCCATGAGAACTTAGATCATTCTAGTCTGGCTTCTGAGAGCATAAAAAACAATAGGAATAGATGTTTTTTCCGCAAGCTTCCTGTCTGTTGAAATATTTTAGTTGGTAGCTATCTTGCTTATTAATGAGTCTTTGAATTAAGAAAAAATAAATAAAAACCTACGTGACCAGATTTTAATATGGTGTCTAGCGTCTAAGATCGCTTCCTTATCCTTTGGAATCATATCTATTCTTAACTTGTCGGAAATCTGAAGTTTTTCAGCTATCTAAATTTAGATTTGTTTTCGATCAACAACAGTAGGTAAATGTTGATTCAACGTAGATAATAATATTGATTTTAACATTAATTCCTTAAATTCGTAAGCAAACCTTTTACATTTTCAGACTTTTTTCTATTTCTACCTTTGCATACAAGGTTTCGTTGTCCATGACGATAAGAACGTAGGCATCTACTTGCTCCCTTCGGGGCTGCGGGTTGTTCGCAAGAGATACCGCGGCCTCGACATGAAGGGCTAAGAAGGAACATGGGTGGTTTTTAGTCAGTAGAAGTCTGACACTCCCTTCCGCTCTGCCCAAGAGCGGGAGGGGTTATTCGATGATTTCTCGCCCGCCAAAAAAAAAGGCATATACTTGCTTCATTTTTGTAGTGGGTACCTACATAGTTGTGATTACACAAAATAAGTGCGTCAATTCGCAATCGAGGTGACAACATGTCATGTTAGGTCACTCACCAAATATTACCAAGAGATATGTAACGACTGTTTGAGTTACACGCAATCTTCGCAGTTCTCTCATAACGCCTTTTTCGCTTTATTTACCTACCCAAGTACTTCTTAAAATACGGTAAAATTTGTAGCTTGGCTGACAAAAGCACGAATGAATTGATTTGTGACTTAATGTTTTCCTTAGGCTGCCTGTGATCTTACACTGGGACATTCGCTGTCATTTTATTATTTCGACCTGTCCAGACCAAGCTTAGGTCCTAGTTATTACGGGTATTTCATCGACCTACAAGGACTTGAAGGACAGACCTATGGTAATGAGCAGAGGGTCAACTAATTCTATCAGTGAAATGAAAAAGGCCAACGTTTAATCACGTGGGCCTCTTTCGTTCCGGGATGGAAAATCCACGTAGATTTCCTCCGCTATGGGGGGAGCGGAGAGGTCTGTCTGATTCTAACTAACCACCCAGTGTTCCCTTCCCACACCTGCATAAAGGGGATCAGCGGAACTAGTGCGCCTTCCACGATTCCCGGCTAGTGCACGCGGGCCTACTGTAAGTTACCGTGAATTATATCTTACTCTAGGATATCTGTACTCCCACAGCCAAAGTATACTAAATTCCGGTTGCGTTTGTTGTTCCAATGACCTGGTGAAGGTTGCGGGGATCCGTTGGATGCGAGATGCACGGGACCGCTCAATGTGGTGACACTTAGGGGAGACCAGGAATACCTAGACGTCTTTCGGCTGAATGATTATGATGATGATGAAATTCCGGTTATCACATTGCGTCTATTGTTATAGAAAGAAACTTTAATACCGCCGCGGTAAAAGATGTTGGGGCGTATGTAAGCGCCGCCTTTTGATAGTTATCTGCCAGTCAAACACGATGTAAAGATTAAATTAACTGCATAGGCTTTCATGTTAACTGGTTATCTTTAGTGCGAATCGTACACGCTATTCAAGGCGCGCGCTACCGAGTGTAAATAGAATAAAAGTATTTAGTTGGACATTGCTAGACGAAAATTGCTAAAGAAAATAACAATTTCATCTGAGACTTATAATAGTCTACCACGAGATCATAAGAACCGAGAATATGCTAACAATAACAGTCGCAAGGCTTGATGTTCAAGTTTAAACCGTGGTTGCAGAGGTTGATTCGAGGATGGGTCTTACATACCGAGTTTCCTCCATGCCTCGGAAACCACGTTAAACCTTGGATCTCGGCTGTCTTTTGTAGATTTTTGGCAGTCGTCGTTAGTCAGTTTCCCGAATGTCTAACAACCAGTCTTACCAAACCAGTAGCCACAACCCACAACCACCGCCCAGTACCAACTGGATTATGGAGGTCAGATGGACAGTCGCTCCATGTAAAATGTACGGGTATTTAGCTGTTGTTTTAGTTAGTTTTGCACCAACCACAAACTTTTGGTTCAGTAAGGCTTTATATTTTCATCGTGTAATCGTGTATTCAGTTTGATCTAACTCAAACAACTTATGTGCCCATAAACTTATAGGTACTTGTGGTTAACGTCTACTTGAAAATGGTCATCATAAAGACTGTTTTTAGCAATATCTCCTTTTAAGAGACAATCCTGAACAACGACCTACAATAACCAGTTGATTGATTGATTGATTGATAGAACCAACTGATACTGTTGGCACATCAATCTTTCATCCACCGAACACGTGTTACTATGCTTATCATTAAAGTGCAAAGTCTCCATATAACGAGAGGTTACCAGCCGACCTCGACATGAGCGAAATAAAAATGGCAGACAATAGCCACAAGATGGCGGATTTAATGATAAAACAACGTAATTAATGCTGGGGTCAGACAGATCTTGAGATTAATGCTAGCGGGAGGTGGCAGAAATGGTAAGGCACATGTAACAACATAATTATGTGTAATGGAGTACACTAATCACGATGGTTATAGTCGAATGTGTTAACTAAAATTGAAGTGCTGGATTAAGAAGTCTACGCGATTTTGAAATTTTTATTACTATTTTTTTATTGCAAAATGGGCCTACTCTTGATCACGTTGACGCCTGATGAAAAGTGATGGATCAGGTCTATGATGGAACGAGCGCATCCAGAAAATGTCTGTCCACTATGGCTTTGAAGGGTTAAATGTGAATTGGAGGCAATACTTATCAGTTTGTCAAACTAGTGGAATGCCGTAAGGCGTACAAATTATACAATCTCGGAATCCATGGCTATTCAATGCATCTTCCTAAAAACTGTTGGACTGCAATGTTCAAAATAAATGGCTGACATATTTTTTTTTGAGTACTTCAAAATTGTTTTTTTTCCTACAAAATGGAATAATACCACTATTATCTACGAGACATTAAACTAATGTAAATTATTCTAGCGTTCCTGGCCTAGTTGCTTAATTACATTTTTATGATCTTCCCACTTTGTTGATGCATCTGTGTCAACTGCAATTTAACATTAACGATTCCATTCCATATCTATTGTTATGACTAAAATAGAATGCTTTATTTGGAAATTATATAGATATTACTGACCAGGTTTTAAAATTCAAATGCTTTGAGAGTCCTTGTACATTCTGCTTTTTAGGCATGTGAAATTAATGTTAAAGTTACTAGAAACAAAAACGAACTAATTATAACAACTTTATTTAAACGGTTTGGTACATCAAACAGTCTATGGCTACAATTTTAATAAATAAGTAAGTAAAAAATTATGCATTTTCAAAATGTCATCTGTCATGGCTAGGACTCAAATGGCATTTTCGATTATCGTTTTATATCTTCAGCTACTAAGGTCAAGATTATATAGAAGATAATACCTATTACCTTGTAATGAGAAACTTAAAGGTTCTTGTTCACTTCCCCAGTTTAAAAGGAGTTCATCATTCAGGAGGCATCGTAATCTGCGTAGCCTGTTCCCAAGAAGCCGCACCCAACACCATATTTTACATGGAGTGACTGCCTCCCTCACCTCCACAACCCAGTTAGTATCCAGTTTAAGAAGAGCGTGAAACATGTTATAAGTACTTATACAATGTTCACAAATGGAATCACATATATTTGTAAGTGTTATATATGTGATTCCATTTCAATATGTCAACCTAACGAAATATTGCTTAATAAATATATGCCATTGGCGGCTAACTCTCCTAACTAAAATCTCTGTTATCTTCGATAATAATGAGTGTTTCGAGCGAACACGACTTGACATCATTGATCACATTCACTAGTTTCTATAGATTTTCAGAGATAGTATCAGAGTAGGCAGTAAGGCAGGTGGACCCCTCTAATGCTAAAGTGAAGTATGTAGTATAATGTTCTCATTCCATTTCTATTTCTCTAATCTAAAACACATAAGAAAAGTGTAATCGTGCGCCTCTATGTACATCAGTGTGCACTTATCCGATATCCTATTTACTATAATCTATTGTTTTGTCTCGAAATGATTGTGACTTCTCACGCACAGACAAATGCTCATCAAGTCTATGAATCTTCGCTGGACAGCAGGAATTACTTAATTGCAATGAAATATTCTTTAACGAGTTATTGGACAGTTTAAAATTAGATTTAGAATTAGAATCGAGTGGTGGCAAGCGCGACTGCTGAGCATGAGATCTTCGGTTCGATTCCCGGGACGAGCAAAGTGTTACCAGGTTTTTTCATCAGGAAGTTCCCCTTAGTAGCTGCTACGGAGTTTGAGTTTGTGTCCAGTTGATGGGAATAAGCTCGCCCCATATTACATGGGATTAAAAAAAACTATAACTGGCACAATGTGAGTGTACTGATAGATACATGTCTGCTTAACATTTTGAGGATTACAGGCGTGTTTGTATAATTATTATGTTATGTAAATTAGTTTTTTTTCGTCGCAAATTGTTGACGTGGCTCAAAAGGCTGCCAAACTTAAATGGGACTGGGCAGGACATGTAGGTCTGTCGCATGCCGAACGAGCTGTGGGCCCGCAAAGCTCATGCTTGATGCCCTGAAACAGTTACACGAAGTCGTGGCAGACCACGAAGGATATGGCGCGACGAACTGGATGTCTTCCTTGAGAATTGGAGAGACGTTGCACAGAATCGTGACCGTTGGAAGGAATGGAGGGAGGCCTCTGCTCAGCAGTGGGACAACATAGGCTGGCTATAATATATATATTTTTTATTTTTTTATTTGGAATGGGCTTGCTCTTGACCTCAATCTTACCCTAAGGGCAAAGATGAGGTCGACGATGTAACGAGCTAACCCAGAAGAAGCCTATTTACTCGCGACTTAAATAGATTGGGGTTATATGAACTCGGGAAAACCGACGCAGGCAGGGAGTTTCACTCCTTGGCTGTGCGCATAATAAAGGACTTAGCAAAGCGCTTCGTACGAATGTGTGGATAATATAATAATAATCAGGTTGTAACTTCACTAGTGTGCTACGGAATGGCTAATGAATCTGCTTCGATCACCGAGTGAGTGACTTTGGGGAGAAAAATCCTTCATTCTTCTGGACGTGCTCGGGTCGGCTTCATAATTAGAAATGCTTTTTGCGTTCCGGCATGGAGATTTTCCTTTGAACAATCGTCTCAATTTTTCACAGCAAAGCGGTTTCCAAATTCATATAATTCCCGATATCTACTTTAATAATAAAAAAGCTCTACAGTGACAGAAGGCCCTTACATTTTATGTTCTTCATTGATAGCCTCATCAAAAATATCCTTGTCCTCTAGGCTATAAAATTAATGGTGTCTCTGCCCAGTAGGCTATAATGTCAGGCAGCTGTTGTCAGTGTTGCCACTGCAGAAGGTTTTATTATCTGAAGTAAGGGTCACTATTAAAATGGCGACACACTCGTTGTTTATGTACGGACCGGTTTACGACCTCTACCTGCCGAAAATGTGTGAAATATTTTATTTTTAGATTACTTGTATTTTTTTCCGAAGGTAATAAAACGAAATGGTTATCAGAACAAAATGGTAACAACAGAATTTTCCTCTATCATCATCATCAACCTAGCCTTTTCCCAATTATGTTGGGATCGGCTTCCAATCTTACCTCATGCAGCTGAATACATGGAGCAGTCTTTTACATGGAGCGACCGCCTATCTGACCACCAGAATTTTCTTTTTTAACCAGGTGAAAAAATTGCATACTGCTAGAGACTGCATTGCCTCTTAACTTTAAGTAAATGCCTAATTGGGTAAAGTTAGATTTATGTCATTCTAATGCATTAAGGTTTACGTAGGAGCCACATGATCATGATAAATGTCTTGCTATCTGCCAATCGCATTATTTTATTCAGTAAACGGCAGCAGTGACAAAAATAAATCAAAATATTTCCGTGGGTCAGTTTAAGCAATTCCTGTTTGCGACAACCTAGCGCTCATTAAAATAATTTATTGTGTATGATCGACAAGAACGTACATTGCACTTGATAGTCATTAAGTGGTTATTACCAATACCTCAGCTGGTTGTCCTTTACGCCAACCACCAAGTGTGACCATTTTTGTATGTTTCGAGGTGAGGTGACATGATTACACGTTGATTTAATTAAGTTAAAGTAATAAATCAAGAGTAGAATTTGCAACTGTGGAAAATTTGGTAGATACCTAGACCATATGTAGCAGAAGTACACAAACAGGTGCTATCAAAAAAAAAAAAAAAAGCAAATATAAGTAAACATATAAGTGAACATTTACCGGGACATTTTTGTAAGATTGTTTACTGAATGTATTGAAATAAAAACAGAACCGACTCCTATCATGTTTCGGTTTTCACCGGGATTTACTATGGGACTAAAACCAGGTTTCGCATGTCCTAAGTCCGTAGTAACTACGTTATTTATATTTAGCAGCTCTACAAGTGTCACACTTTGAAAACACGAGTGAAATATAATTATTTCTTACCGTTTATGGAGACAGATGCTAAGATAAAAAAATCGCGGGTACGTTGCGCGCTGTAGTACAGCTCTCAGTATTTACGTATTTTAAAAATATAAAAATGGCTCAGAAGGCCCTTGAAGGTGTAGTGCGCGAGCTACATAAAGTGGTTAGTGAACTTGCGACAAAAATCACTGCTCTCGAGTGCAAAATTGATGAGCAAACCTCTATTATAATCAAGCAAGAGGAATCATTGAAGTTGTTAACTTCAGCAATTGAGGGTACACTGAAATCGGTCCCTCAGAAGCCATTGGATGCCGACGGTGGTCAAGAGAAGCCAGGGATTCCTACGACCACGCAGCGCCCTATACGTCAAGCGCGAGTTAATTCTAGCGCAAAAGCCAAAATTGAATACGCAACCGCTGCAAAAAAGTCAGCTGTTGCAAAATCAAGGACCGATGGTGACACAAATAATTTGCCGAAGACGGGTACTGCTACAAGTGTAAATCCGAATCTGCCTTCAACATCAGAATTATCATCGTTGGAGTGTCAGGCCACGAATTCAGCGGAAACACGCGCGGTTCACACAAGAGATGAGCGCCACGAAAACATTACCTCTGAGGAAGGGTGGCAACCAGCGCGCAAAGCTCGTAATTCTAAACGGCGAGTGGTCACTGGCAGCGGACAAGAGGATGATGAGCTCAAAGCGGTAGAAAAGCTTAAATATTTGCAGGTTTGGTCTTTCAAGCCGGAGACAACGGAGCAAAACGTGCTTACCTATTTAAAGAAGCTTCAGGATTGTGACCAATACATTGTGGAAAAACGAGTAATTAAGACTGATAGGCACGCAGCATTTGTAATTGCTTTTCCTGAAAGCTTAAATGAGAACATAAACACGCCGGCGGCGTGGCCCGCTGGAGTGAAGTTGTCTGACTGGTTTCCGAGGCGTCCCCGCGGGCAGCGGGGGGACGCGAGCTCCGTGCTTCTCACCGGCGACAGTGCACGCGCAGTCATTGGATGTTCCCAGTGAACAACGTACTGTACGACTAAACAGGAATGACTCACAGTGTCGGTATGCTAATACTAGTGGTTTAAATAGTTCCCAGTCGCAAGCGTTAAGACTGGTGTGCTCGAATGGTGTGAATGTGGTCCAAGCTAGTAGCAAGAAACCTAAGTGCTCGTTAGATATATTCTACCAGAACGTTAGAGGCTTACGCTCAAAGTTGAAATCGTTTTATAAGAATATTCTAGGATCTATGGTCGATTTAGTAGCAATAACCGAGACTGGAATTAATGACTCAATACATGATGGTGAACTAGCTCCAAGCGGATACACAATAATAAGATGTGACCGCACGGATGGCCGTAAACACGGAGGTGTCATGCTGATCGCCACACCGCGCGGTGATCTCGACTTACGCGTAATACCGTTACCCGATAACACTAGCTTGAGCCACCACCCGTTCGAAATCGTATGTGCGACGGTATATCGTCGAAATACTTTTATGTTTTTGTGTTGTGTTGCGTATATTCCACCCAAGACTATTGAAAGGGAATATATGTTTATGTTCCATTTACTAGAACAGTTATGTATTAACTATGACAAAGTTGTTTTAGTAGCTGATTTAAATATGTACTCAACAAACCAAGACGTACAATGTTATTATGAATACTTTGTCACTTTCTGTGGGTTTCGCCAAGTTAACAATATACCTAATTGCAACAATCGCACGCTCGACGTTGTCCTAACTACTTTGCCCGTAGATGAGATTGTCGTAAATGAAGAATGTGATGAGTATTTGTCATGTATTGACCCGCAGCATCCGCCGCTGCGAATAAGTATAAGTCGGATGCGAGTGGATTCTAGCCCTGGTTACCCTGTACCACAGGCTTCCACTTCCCTCCCACGATGGAATTATAACAAGGCGGACTTCCATTCTATGTACTTAGGACTTGCGGGGGTAGACTGGAGTGCCCTGTATGAAGCGACTAATGCCAACGAAGCATTTAGAATATTTTACGAGATATTTTATAGGATTTTGGATGATAGTACTCCAAGAAAGAGCTCCAAGGGTGTTTGCTTTCGCTATAACTACCCTGAATGGTTCACTGCAGACATAATAGCTCTTATTAAGAAAAAGGCTTTGTGGCACAAATCTTTTAAGAAGACTGGTTCAGTCAGCGACTATGTTCAATTTTCTCACTGCCGTTCTCTGGTCAAAGATAAACTGAATACCGCATACCACGATTATCAGACGCGTACAGAGCAACAATTTGTGAAGGAACCGAGGTCTTTTTGGGGTTTCATTGGAGGTAAGCGCTCGAAACGAAGTAGGCCTAAGGTAACTAGAAATGGTGACCCATTGCCAGAACATGAGTGTGCTCAGGCGTTCGCGGACTATTTTCATTCGGTCTACGGGGCGGTGGCGCCGCGGTTGGATGCAGCTGCCGCTGGGCAGGCGGTGCCCGAGCGTGGCGCACGCGTTCACGTGGGTCAGCTGTCTCTCGGCGAGGTGAGTGCCGCGCTCGCGCGCCTCAAGCCCAAGCGTTCGGTTGGGCCAGACGGGGTGCCACCCTTCGTCGTAAGGGATTGTAGGACAGTACTGGCCCGGCCGCTCATGTATTTATTTAATAGCTTTTTACGGGAATGCTCGTACCCGGATGGCTGGAAACTGACTAGGGTTACTCCGGTACCGAAGGGGGCTCCAAGCTCGGATCTTAGCGGATATAGACCAGTAGCAGTACTGTCAGCTTTTGCTAAAGTCTTCGAATCCGCGTTGTGTTCTATTATCCACTCGCAAGTAGCCTCACGCCTTAACGACGCGCAGCATGGTTTCCGTGCGGGCCGTAGCACGAATTCTAATTTAATGTGTTTTTTAAATCAGGCCACCACAGTACTGGACTCGGAGGCTGGTGCCCAACTGGACGTCGCTTATTTCGACTTCAGGAAGGCATTTGATAGTGTCGATAACGACATCCTTTTAAGTAAATTTGCGGGGGTCGGTTTTACCCCAGCTCTCCTAGAGTTCTTTGCTAGCTACTTGGGCAACCGCAAACAAATAGTAGAATACGCAGGTTGCATCTCGGACTCGTATTTCACCCTTACGGGAGTAAGTCAGGGAACAAATTTAGGACCTTTGGAATTTATAATCATGATTAATGATCTTCCAGAAGTCATTAAAGACGCTAGCTGTTTGTTATTTGCCGACGATCTCAAGCTATTCTTGCGTATCACAGATGAGTCGAGCTGCGAAATGCTCCAACGGGACATTGATCGGGTGGTAGCTTGGAGTGAAGAGAATAAACTGCTATTCAATACGACGAAGTGTAGCCTAATGACATTCACGCGGGCTGTGGTTCCCCGACGCTATGATTATTGCATGGGGGGTCAGGTCATATCACGGGTGGAGTCAGTACGAGATCTCGGGGTTACTTTCACTGGGGATCTTTCGTTTCGAGCTCATGTAGTGCAGGTGTGTAAAAAAGCATTTAAAAATCTTGGGTTTGTCATGCGTGAAACCCGTGACTTCACTAATATGACTGCAGTGAAAGCACTTTACAATGCGTTGGTGCGAAGCAACTTGGAAACTAGTGCTATCATCTGGAATCCTTATGAGGTGAAGTATTCCCAGATGCTGGAAAAAATGCAGAATAAATTTACCCGATACTTGTACTTGAGGCAGTTTGGGGTTTACCCTTTCTATCCACTTATGTATCCAACTCTCTTTGTTATAGGGATGGTTGGGTACTATAAGTTGGACGTAAGGCGAAACCTAGCTCTTGCAAAATATGTTTTTATGGTTTTTCGTGGAATGCTAAATAATCCACAAATATTGGAATCGTTGGGATTGGTCGTTCCAAACAGGAGGCTGCGGTTGGGACCGAGAGAGGTGACTTTTAAAATTCCAGCATCCCGTACCAACTTATTAAAGTTTGCGCCAGTGATTCGTGCAATGAGAACACTGAATAGTGTGTCTCGGTGTTTGGACGTATTTTCTTGTTCTTTGGCGGAATTCCAGAGGGTGACACTTAGTATGTTGTCCACTGTGTAACTTGTATTTTTACCCAGACCCGTTACTTGGGACTGGACTATTTGTAATTTATGACTACTTTTGTTAGCTTGGGTCTTACCTGTTAAAACAAATGTATGTGTTAATGAGTAAATAAATAAATAAATAAATAAATAAATAAAGATCAGACCTGAATGAATGTTATTTGTTTGGTTGAATACTGTACAAGGAAATAAAAGAACTTCAAACCGGGCTAATTTTGAACTAGACTTACCTAAGATCTCCTCGAGCCAGTAGCAGGAAATGTACAAGAATATGGCAACACCCAGCCAGAAGCCGAGTAGCAACACTGCAAGGTATTCCCACATGGTGTATGTCGCATCACTAGCACTCGTTTGTTAACACTCAGTCCTGTGGCACATCACTAGAGGATTCACTTATTTTATTGCTTTTAGGACATTTTGATATCTGTGAGGGAAAATTTTGTTATGATTTTGCGTATTTGATACCGACAAACAGTAGGTATTTCACAGATGATGATATTGACTTATTTCAGCATTAGTGGTTGGTGCTAATTTAAATCAAATAGGAAATAAATGTCACTTCTTGTGTTGAGAACAAAATTTAAAATAAGTATTTTTGAAGTGAAACTCCTATATAGAAAATTTTCAACGGAGAAGTGGAAAAACGAATCGCAACAAATTTTTAACTTGCAGTTTTACGGGCATATTGTTAATGTAGGTACGTACTTGTCCAGTTTGAAAACCTGCCCGTAAAGCTTCAAGTTAAAATTCTGTTGCGATTCGTTTTTCCAGTTGTCCGTTGCCATTCGTTTTTCCACTTGTCCACTGCGAGTCGTTTTTCCACTTGTCCGTTGAAGTTTCACTTTTATTTCAGCGAGTCTTAGTTGACTTTTCATTTGCCTGACCTTTTCCCAACTATCTGATTCCAGTTTAACAGCATGCAACTGAATTTCAGTAGTTGTGGGTACATGAAGCGACTGCGTATCTGCCCTCCATAACCCAGTAATACACGGTAAGTTTGTTGTGGTGTTTGGTGGGGAGTTTGTTCCGACACTTCTTCTTTCCAGCTAAAATACTAGGAAGTGTCGAAGGGTAGGCGTTTTGCGGGACTGTCTCTTGTAAATAGTAAATTTTGACGTTCGAAAAATGACTGATATCAGACTAGTTTGAATAAATGACTTTTGATTTTGATTTTATAAAACGATAACCAACGTGTTGTCAACTGTCTCGGAGTAAAATGACTGTGACATACGGACGGACAGACCAATTCGCAACGGAACCCTAAAAAGTTGAAAGTGCTTTACAAATTAACAAGAGTACCTTAATAGGTACTCTCAATAATAGGTAAATATTTCATAATTGAAATATTTAATGTGTTTTATGTTAAGCCTTGGTATTTTAAATAATCACTAATAATAAACGTAACAATGAATGTGATTGTCCAATCAAAATAATCGTCAAAATTAAAAGCTGATTACGCAAAGACAATAACTTGCATTGTGTTACCTTGGCTGTTGATATTTTTTGAATATTAAAAAAAGTAAAGCTCACAAAATTGAAATCAAAATATTTTAGGCCTACATACATAGGCACTTATAAAATATCGAAAAACGTTGCACGTTTCCTATGGAGAAGAACAGGCAAGAAACTTCACGGTTACTTTTTAAAATTATTGACAACGGATGTCTTTAAAAAATTAGAAAGAGAAATATGGTAAACGATGCTTTTCCGACCTCAAATAAATTAAGATAAGCACAGGACAATGCTGATGAAGAAGACATGTTTTTTTTATTGTTATAAAATATTTTTTATCATCAACATACTTAGAATTTCTCCAATTGCTTTAGCTATTGTTACATTTTCACGTTTATACTGTTTTGAAGATAAACAATACCATGATTCAATTGTTTATTAATAATGAATGCATTCACATTCAAATGTTGGTAAACAAATTATTCGATGACAATCATTTTCCATGCAATTGAATGATGAATGAAAACATTGACTCATCAATCACATCATGTTTTTATTTGTACGTACTTTTACAGTTTTAGGCAATTGTTTGTGTGGAAGTGTTTAGTAAGCAAGGTTTTGTTTGTCAATACCACTGGCGAATTTTTTAACCGACTTCAAAAAAGGAGGAGGTTCTCAATACGACTGTTTTTTTGTTATTGTTTGTTCAGATCACTAACTTTGTTATGAATTTACAGAACATAATATCACGCCTGTAATCCGCGAAGGGTTTGGCAGGCGTGTAGGTGTACCTATATAAGATTTTGCAGGGGATGTTCTGAACATGACATCACACGAGTTTTCAAGGCACTGTATCGTCTTCATTGTTTGTTTACGTGAAAAAAGAAAAAATACATGTCCAATATTTTTTGGTTGGTTATCTATCTGACGGACTAATAAGATTTTTTTTGTTAACTACCCTATTGTGTAACAAGTGCAATACAGGGGCTGATGCCCTATATTTCTATGGCTTTAAAAGTAATTCGTAAACGTCCAAATCTTTTCAAAATCCGATTGGAATCACAGTAAGTACCACACACTTGATATCAGAGCCCTCAAAACATCCAATTGACGAAGACTTGAAGTAAATTGATACGTTTGTGGTTACGGTACAGTTAATACGATAACTTTAGTATAGACCACTCATTAAAGAGCTTCTGACTTAATAGTATCAAGTTGCACTTGTTCTTAAACATTTTCACCGACATTAAGCGTCACTTAATGTCGCGAAGGAAAATAACTCCGTTGAATTTGCACGCTGGGCCCAGGACAGTGAGTTAAAATTCCACTTTCACTCTAATACCCAGCAGTAGTACTTGCTTAAATGGTTAAGTAAGTAATGGAAAATATTCTGCAATTTATGTAAAATTATATAGCATACATTGTTTTAGGCAAGTTTACTTATATTTTCATAAATATTTATGTAAAGTTATAAGTAGGTAGTTACATTCTCCGAACTCACCTTATCTATCGCTGTGGTAGAGCCATAACCTCGTACGCTGCACTTTTGTCCTTATCAGCCAGACATGGCGTATGCAGGCGCTCGCCAGCGACCACCAACTTAGCTTTAAGTTCTAAGTATGTAATAGGCTAGGTAGAATAAGCAGTCTTGCATCAAACTCTGTAAGCTCGGGTCGTTTTTAATAAACTCTTAAGTATAACGGGCCCTAACGTTTTATTTTCGTCGTCGCATCGCTCCCGAAATCTAACTGGCGCAGCCGGTAGGATTGCCGTAAACTGTTGCTTTCGCGGAAAGTAAAGTGTGAAACCCGGGAAAGTGGAAAAGAACACTAAAGAACTTATTCGCGAGTGGTAACGTAGAGTCGTCGTAACTTAAAATCAGTGAGACGTTCTTGGCAATCCTCGAACCAAATAAATAAGATAGATAAGCGTAACGATAACGTGGGTGAGCAGAGATGTTGAAAGTTTATAAAGCGGTTGGACTGTGAGTAACCTTCTACTTCCTTCCTAACTTCCCATACTAGTAATGTTAATATAAAATATATTATTGTATCGATTATTTTATCAAATCTGGAAAATCGAGTAAAAAGCTTTTATGGTAGAAATTAATAACTTAATAATTAGTGAAGTGAATATTATTTTCACGCTATTATATCGATAAGATTTTTCATAAGATTTTCTTTTCTTTTTATTTAGTTTAATAATTGTAGAATTAGAACTTTTATACTTTTAAGTATTTTTTTATTTTAAGTTTTGTGTGCTTATCTTTTGTTCGTTTTACGATTTAATTTAAAATGAGTCACGGCCAGAATCCTGTAAACGCGACAACCGGTGCAGCCCCGACGGCTCGAACCGAAACACCATTTACTATGCAACTTGCTGAATCGTTGATACCTCGGGATGTTTTAAATTTAATTCCAGAATTTAGTGGTGAAACTAATTTACTTAGTTTATTTTTAAGAAAGTGTGAATATGTTATTGAAAAGTATCAGGGGACTACGGATCGAAACGAATTTTTAATGCAGAATATTACAAGTAAATTAAAAAGTAAAGCGGCAGCCTTAATTAGTGAAAGAGGTGATTTTGAGACGTATAGCGAATTAAAATCTTTATTGATCCAACATTTTGGGGATCCCAGGAGCGAGGAATGCGTTGCTATTGAACTGGAAACCCTAAAAATCAAACAAGGCGAGTCATACTTACAGTTTTGCAGCCGAATTCAAGACATTCGTGCTATATTAATTTCCAAAGTGAATCAGAACAGCTCTACAACGTTAAAAGAAGCTAAAAAAATAATTTATAACAATACTTCTCTTAATGTTTTCTTGTATAACTTACCAGAACACATGGTGCGGATTGTTCGAATTAAAAACCCTACTACATTGGTAGAAGCTTTAAAATATGTCCTTGAAGAAGTTAACTTTCAGGAACAATATAATTTACGTAGTAAAATGTTACAACACCGACCGCAAGGTCATATGTTACCATCACCTAATCTAAAGCCTTTGCAAAATAATAATTTCAGACCTTTTACAAACCACACTCAATTCAAATTTGGCATACCTAATCAAACTTTCTTACGTCCGAATATACCGAATCAACAAATTGGTCGACCGCAAATGGCTCAATTTGGACCACCAGGCGTTGATAGGAGAAACCCCCAGCAATTAGGCTTCCGACCTCAAGTAGGATTATTTGGCTACAGACCCCCAACAACACCACCTGGTTATAGACCCCAAGTTGGACAATTTGGCTATAGACCCGTTCAAGCTTCGGCCTATCGTCCAACTAATAATTTCCACGATAGTGACGTGACAATGAGAACTGCTCCAGCAGCGCTTAAACCACAACAAGGTTTTCCTATAAATGAACTTTATACGGATGGCGAACAATACTACTACGACGTCACTCATGACGATTATATGCAGAATATGACGACACACTGTGACTACGACTATACAAATATGAATACTGAAGATGTTTGCGTAGATGAGAGGCCTAGTGTAGAAATTACCAAAACTGCTAAAAATTTACATTCAACTGAAAATAACAGTGATCCGGAAACTGTCCAAAATTTTCAAATACATTCAATACAAACCCGCCGGAAATGATAGAACTTAATTTTAAAGCCAATCTAAAACATCCATACATATACATCCCTGAGATAAACGGTAAATTTATGTTGGACACAGGAAGCACACGGTCATTTATAAGTCCCAGAAAAGCTGATGAGTATTTTCCTAAATTAAAATTCTATGAACCATTTACAGTTACAAGCATACATGCGACTAGCGAACATCATGAAGTAGCTGAAATTCCCCTATTTTCCATTTTTAATAACGAAGGGTATCAAAAATTTTATGTTTATGATGTGGACAACAGATATGACGGGTTAATTGGAATGGATCTTATAACTCGGCTTAATGCTGATTTATCGTTTAAGGAAAAGATGTTAAAGACTAACGGTGTCAACATTCCTATAATCTACTCCACTGACCCTGAATTTAGACTAGAACCCCGGACCGAACATCGAGTTAAATTACCTGTTACTCAAAAGGATGGCTATGGCATATTAGGTTACAAAGAGTTTCATGAAGGCATTCGAATGCCCGCTGCAATTGTTAAATGTGAAAATTATTTAGCTTCTACTGTTATACAGAACGCAACTAGCCTTGAAATGACTTTAATTATAACTTCTCCGTTCAAGGTTACTTATTTTTCTAACGAGTGTATAGTAAATAACTTAACTGATTTAACTGACGTAGAGATGGACTCATTACTGACAGAAAATTTAAAAAAATTGCGACTTGACCACCTTAATCAAGAGGAATGTGACCTTATTAGTGAATTATGTCACGAGTACAAAGATATATTTTACTGTGAAGAGCTACCTTTGACCTTTACAAATCAAGTTAAACATCATATAAGAACCACTAATGAAGATCCCATTTATATCAAACCATATCGACAGGGTCCAGCGCAAGCTGAAGAAATCAAAAGACAGGTTGAAAAACTTCTCAAAGACAATGTGATCCGCGAATCACACTCACCCTGGAGTGCACCTGTGCATTTGGTTCCCAAAAAGGCAGATGCTTCCGGTCAAGTAAAATATAGAATGGTTGTAGACTATCGCCGACTCAATGACATAACAATAGATGACAAATATCCACTTCCCAATATATTCGATTTACTTGACAAACTTGGCAAAAGCAATTATTTTACAACCCTAGATTTAGCTTCCGGTTACCATCAAATAGAAATTTCCGACACCGAAAAAACAGCTTTTTCAACACAAAATGGGCACTACGAATTTCTTCGTATGCCATTTGGTCTCAAAACCGCTCCAGCGACCTTTCAAAGGACAATGGACAATGTCTTAAGAGGGTTGCAGGGTATACATTGCATGGTCTATTTAGATGATATTCTAATTTACTCAAGTGGTATTTTAGAACATATTCAAAGATTACGATCTGTCTTTGATAGATTACGTCAGACCAATCTTAAGGTTCAATTAGATAAGTCTGAATTTTTACGCAAAGAAGTACAGTACTTAGGACATACACTGACTAAAGACGGACTTCGACCAAATAACGACAAAATACAGGCAGTTCTTAACTATCCATTACCACGGACACAGACCGAAATCAAACGATTCCTAGGGTTCGTGGGATATTACAGACGGTTTATTAAAGACTTTTCCAAAATTACACAACCTTTGACAGCTTGTTTAAAAAAGGGTAAGAAAGTTCTGACGGATCAAAAATTTATTGAGGCTTTTGAAAAATGCAAGGAACTTTTAATTAATGCACCTATATTGCAATATCCTGACATGAATAAACCATTTGTATTAACCACTGACGCTTCAGAAGTCGCTATTGGTGCTGTTTTATCACAGGGCCCTATAGGCGGCGACAAACCCATAGCTTATGCTAGTCGGACGTTGTCAGACACTGAAACGAGATATAGTACTATTGAACGTGAGTTATTGGCAATTGTCTGGGCCACAAAACACTTTAGACCCTATTTGTACGGACACAAATTCGACATCTACACAGACCACAGGCCTCTTGTTTGGTTATATCAACATAAGGAACCAAATAGCAAGTTAACACGTTGGCGTTTGCGTTTACAAGAATACGATTTTAACGTTATATATAAAAATGGTAAACAAAACGTAAACGCAGATGCGCTATCTCGCATCCGCCTAAATGCCCTAAAAGATGACGATTTAGACAACAGTTCAATGATTGTTAATATAGACGAACAAAAAGACATGATCAGACAAAGTACAGACGGTTCTACAACCATTTCCATATCTGACTCTGAAAGAACCGCTACAGCTAGTCCAATAAGTATACCAGAAACTGAGGCAGTTCTTGACGAATCGCCTCACTATCCCATACCGTCTGAGTCTTCTTCCATACAGACAGTTCATTCGGCCAAAGATCTCGAATCCAATGGAATACCGATCTTGAACGAAGCAATAGATACCAAGCCTAATCAAATACTTGTCTTTAGCTGGTTCCGTAATGAGATTCAAGTAAAAGATTTATCTAGAGACAAACAAAAGGTATTAGAAGTATTTCTGCCTCTTCACAACTATAATCTCATCACAGGATTTTTGAAAGACTACATAAAACCAAAAATTAAGTATTTCATTTATTTCGAAAATCAAGAACTTAGAAAAGATTTCAGTAATATCATAATTTCTCTGTTTAAGAAAGATGTGGTTAAGTTTTACGAATGTACCGAACGTGTCGTTTACGTCGAAGATGAGCAGGAACAAAGAGCTATAGTAATTAAATTACACGAAGGCAAGACATCTCATCGTGGGATCAGCGAAACCATGAAACGAATTCGTCGTAATTATTATTGGGCAAATTTAATTGAAACTGTTTCCGCCATTATTAACTCATGTGAGCGTTGTAAAACTTCTAAATATGATAGGAAACCCATTAAACCTTTATTGCAACTTACACAAACTCAACATGCACCTTTTCAGGAAATATTTATAGACCTGTTTAGCATAGAATCAAAATACTATTTAACTTTAATTGATGCCTTTAGTAAGTTAGGCCAAGCCATAGAAATTCCATCTCGTTCGTCACCTGAAGTGGTTAGAGCGTTGATGAAATATTTTTCATTTTACGGCATACCACAGAAAATAAGTTCTGACCCTGGAACTGAATTCAACAGTGAATTACTAAGAGAACTAACAGAATTACATAAAATTAAATTACACATAGGGACCCCAAACAATCCAAACTCTATGGGTCTCATAGAACGTTTTCATTCCACAATTATAGAAATTTACAGATTGGCAAAATATGAAAAGAAGTTTACGGACGCAGCCTCCGTAATGACTTATGCCATTATGGCCTATAATAGCACTATTCATAGCACCACAGATTTAACACCGTTTGAAGCTGCATTCGGTCATACCGAATTAAACTCTACATTTAACTCTGAATTTGATAAAGCTTACAAACAACAATTGATTAGGGATCATAAGAAGAGAACTCAGGCACTCTATAAGTATATTTCGGAGAAATTAAAAGGTCACAAAGAAAAAATTTTAACGAAACGAGGAGGGGAATTAGAACCAGTTTTAGAAATAGGTAATCCTGTTTTCGCTAAGGCCGTTAATAAGAGACAAGCAAAAGATAAGCCTAGGTACCAAAAAGCCGTTGTCACAGGCCATATAGTACGCAATGTTATACCAATTAAATTAAAAAATAGGGATACCAAAGTACCTCTAAAAAACATAAAACGTCCTCCACAGGTGGAGTTTGATCCTGGTGATATGGACAACAACCAATTGGACTCTCCCAAGCCAGGCCCTTCAAGCAGTAAAGATTAGTCAAAACCCTGGTATTCTTCCGGTGAAGATAGGCCAAGCGTTTATTCAATATGATAAGTGGTCTATTGTTAAAATAATTAATCTTCAAGGCATAAGCACAGACCTTTCCTTTAATATTCAAAAATATTCGGAATTCAGCCAAATATTACACATAAATAAATTCCATACAGATGAGTTTATGGCACTTAAAACACAAGTCGAGTATATTCAAAATCAGACCGAAGAGAAATTACAGCAATTAATTCCATCCAAAAGATTTAAACGTGGTATTGTAAATCCTTTAGGCTCTATAATTAAAATTATAACTGGTAACCTTGATCATGAAGATGCGGTTAGATATGATAACGTAATTTATAATATTCAGACTAAAGAACAGGCAATAGCCAATAAATTCTCTGTGGTTTCTGAAATGTTGGATCACTTTCTGAACACTACTGAAATAATTAATGAAAATACAGACAAAATAAACAAGCGCATTAAATTACTTGAAGGCCTTGTAGCTAATCTTAACACAAAAGATAAGCATTCAATTTATATTACCCATGTATTTGGATTACTCAATCAATTTATTGTAAACTTTAGGACTATCTATGTCAAACTTAGCGAATTAGAAACCGCTGTTGCATTTAGTAAAGTATCTGTTTTGCACAAAGCCGTATTAAACTCTGATGAATTGTTAAGTTTATTAAAACATATTAATGCACATGACAACATAATGTATCCTGTAAATGATAAAAATTTAATTAATATAGAAGAGTCATTGTCTGTAAAAGCTTACCTTAAAAATGAAGAAATAACCTTTATTATTGAAGTTCCGTTAATTTTAAATGTCACTTATAATTATTATAAATTGTATTCCCTTCCTATGGATTCCATGAACCAAACCTTTGTTGTTTTTCCCGAATTCCCTTACCTTTTAGTAGAAGGGTCCAAATATCGTCCGATTGATCAACCATGCCAAGAGATAACAGTCAAGGAATACCTCTGCTCTGAAAATAACCTCATTCAATTTGTAGAAGAAACCTGTATCGAACAACTAATGAAATACCAACATAATCTGTCGCGATGTATTCCCCGTCAGATAAAGTCTGAACACCTGAAACTACAGAAGATTAGTCCAAATAGTTGGATAATGTATACCAGACACCAACAAATTATTTCGCAAATTTGTGGTAATGACGACACCAAGGAACGCATACAAGGAACATACATTATAACTATAGAACCGCAATGTGATGTTTCTATAGATAATATCCAACTCCATGGACAGCGTTCTTACTTCCTGCAGACAGAATATAAACCCGTTCCTGTGATAAACTTACCCGATCTACGAGAACTTACCTCAAACGCCGTGAAAATGGAACCTGTAAACTTGAAAGGAGTTAACCTGGATGATATACGTCAACTAAATTACCTTCTGATGAATAGTGCGAATAGTGAAACCAGTGAAATTAACGGTGATAGTGTCAGTGCCGCTCTTTACTCTCTGTACGCGATCGTCTTTTTATTGTTAATAGCTATAGTTATTTATAAGTATATTTTAAGGAAAATTTGTAAAGGGCAGGATCGTCGTTTGAATGGTGTTGAAAACAATCCTACTCAACAGGAGGAAAATAGAGTAATTCAGAGACCTGTATTATTAGTGTCTTAACTCTATGACGATTACTCCTCATAAATTAGTTTTAAATATGTGAATATTATCTTCACGTTATCCTATAATCGTTTTAACTACTTAAGTTTTGTCATTTAATAGTTTCTTATTTTTGTGAAGTTCTTGGAAAATCTCTGTTTTTCCGATAACTTCAGTCCAAGGGGGGAGGAGTTACATTCTCCGAACTCACCTTATCTATCGCTGTGGTAGAGCCATAACCTCGTACGCTGCACTTTTGTCCTTATCAGCCAGACATGGCGTATGCAGGCGCTCGCCAGCGACCACCAACTTAGCTTTAAGTTCTAAGTATGTAATAGGCTAGGTAGAATAAGCAGTCTTGCATCAAACTCTGTAAGCTCGGGTCGTTTTTAATAAACTCTTAAGTATAACGGGCCCTAACGTTTTATTTTCGTCGTCGCATCGCTCCCGAAATCTAACTAGGTACCCGATAATAAGTTTTCAAGGTTGATAAATAGTCAGTGGGCGGTTATAATAAGCAATTTCTTATTAAAATATGTATAAACAAACGACAAAATCTTGAATAAATATGTATCGACGACACGGTTGGCGCAGTGGCTGAGTAATTGGACTGCTGCGCTGTGTGTCGCGGGTTCGATCCCCGCACGGAACATATATTTGTATGATCTACAGATAATTGTTTCGGGTCTGGGTGTTTGGTTGTGTATGTGAGTTTAAATGTTTGTGAACGCACCCACGATACAGGAGAAATTCCTAGTGTGGGGCAACGTTTTTTTAAAAAGACAAAAAAAAAGAAAGATTGTAGAGTTTTTCATTTTCTGCTACGAAAAGGAGGTTCCCGCATATTTCATCAAGGTAACAAGATTATTAAATCATTATAAATATTACCGAGGCTATAATAACGAATCGTTTGACACCTCATTCATTAAAATCGATTCAGTAGTTTACGAGCTACAATCTACACTAATAATATTATAAAGAGGAAAGATTTGTTTGTTTGTTTGTAACGAATAGGCTCCGAAACTACTGGACCGATTTCAAAAATTCTTTCACCGTTGGGAAGCTACACTATCCGCGGGTGACATAGGCTACTTTTTATCTCTGTATTCCCACGGGAACGGGAACTACGCGGGTGAAACCGCGTGACGTCCGCTAGTGGAATATAATAATGTTACAAACTTTAATGTATGTACTGCTAAAATCATAACCCTTCCTTTTTCTGGCTTTGCCGCAATCGGGCAAAATAGTGGAAATTATGTTTTTCGTACTCTTCCGCTATTATTTTCTGATTAATTTCGGTGCAGGATTCAAGATAGTTAAATTGTTTCTCTGGGGCTTAATCGAGCTTCATTGTCTCAGCGATTTTATAGTGGTCGCCACTGTTGATTCTGGTTTTCAGGAGTTGCAGTGGTTTGGAATTAGTGTGGTGTTTAAAAAATAGTTGGTTAAATAAAGGGCTGTGTGTGTCATATTTTTTTCGTAGTGTCTCAAAGTGTCGAGCTGTTCTAAAGTCCTACTGACCTAAAAATAACCGCATAGAACAATAAACACGTGTATTAAAATACTGTTTCACCTACTAGAATTAACTGTTACCGAATTTACGACTTTGTAATGAGATAATTTCCATTCATGAGGAATAACATCCGACCTTGTTACTATAGATTTAGGTAAACAACACACGTTTCAATGACTTCTCCTATAGTACTTGTATGTACGTTACAAAGTATATTTTTTTTTTTTGGGAAAATCATCAAATAACCCCTCCCGCTCTTGGGTAGAGCGGAAGGGAGTGCCAGACTTCTACTGACTAAAAACCACACATGTTCCTTCTTAGCCCTTGCGCCGAGGCCGCGGTATCTCTTTCGAACAACCCGCAGCCCCGACGGGACGTTATAAAGTACCTTAGGTGGATAATATAAAGAGAATATACTTTATTGTAAACCAAAATTGTTTCACAGCTCTTTGATTTTAGGTTTGGCTTATTATAATGGATGTAAAATAGTCTTAGGCCATTTTATATGGGAACCTCTAAAGTACTAACTTTTTCAGAAAGGCCCGGTATCCACCAAAACGGAGACGAGCAGAGCGAAGGGGAGATGTTCCAAATTCGACCAATCACAGGAAGAGCGAAAGACCAGATGTAAATAACTATTGGCCATATTCCACACATCTCCTCTTGTCTCCGCTCCTCTTCGCTATAGGGAAACTGTACCACACGGTCCCGTACTGTTTAATGCATTCGTCAGCACAGTGTTTGATTGTGTTACATTGTGCGCTATTCTAAAAAGTGATTTTTCACCCCCAAAATAAAAGTCGTTTCCCAGAAAATCTTTTGCGTACTGTTAGTTTGTTGTATGTACATAATGCCTAGTTACCAGTTTTGTTAAGGGTACGTTTGCTACAAAATATGGGTTTGATACGGAAGACAAAAATGTGTTTCACGAGATGTCTAGCATAGTTAAATACTCAAGGTTCTGTCTGCCTTGAAAATGAGATAAAAATTGATAAAATGAGAAGATTTATAATAATTTACGTCATTGTTCCGACAAGATGTTGAGCCACAGTCATCATCATTTAGTTGAAATACTTACAATGACAGACAAATTTTGTATTACGTTGATGTTAAACAATCAGAACACAACAATACCAACGATGCAAATTGAACTATATGCATTATACAGTTTGTTTAAAACTAATACAGTAAGTAATTTTATAATACACTTGACATTTCTGTGAGAAAAACCTACTCGACCAGAAACAAACAAAATAATAACAAATAAAATCAACAAAATATAAACAACACTAACTCGTGATAATTTAGTTCGACCTTCACCTAATGTGAGCACCTAATAATAATCTCGTTTACATAATAAATACGGATACAGACATACAAAAACAACAGCAAAATCTATATGAATCGTGTCACACTACATACTTAAAAGGTGTTTTATTTATCCTAACTTTTAATGGAGTCATTAAATTCAAGTCATTAAATTCATTATAAAGACAAGTATTTATAGGTGCTGGCATATTTTAAACTGCGTAATAAATAACATAATCACGCCTGTAATACCCGAAAGGTTAAGTAGAGGTGAAGCTCATAGTACACTTGAACAACATTTCGCCAGTTAGGTATATTATTTTATGCCCCATGTAATAGGGGGCAAGCCTATTGCCATCAACCAGACTCTGTAGTTGCTACTGAAAAATTCCTGATAGAAATACCTAATAACACAGCGCGATCTGGGTAAATAACATTAAAACAAAATTAGTTCAAGTGTTACCATTCAAGTGCGATAGTGCCTCTGTCTAATGCGATTAAAACATGGCAACCGATTTTGAAGAACTTTGATATAAAAATTGGACACAGCTTGATATCTGCGGAACAAATTGAAAAGGCATTTTTTGTTTAGATGATCCATAGTGGGAAAGTTATATAGCAAAAGTAACCACTTTTCCATATTTTCATATTAAACAAAGGGGAAAATCAGAAATCCGCACGTTCAAAGTCGCAAGAAAATCGGCCTAGTGCATACTTTCCGTGTACTTGCGTACTTATGAATATTAATGCGAAAGTGAGTACATGTCTGTATGTTACGGATTTTGATGATATTTCTGATACACTGGAAGACTTATCTGGGTTCGGACACAGATTTTTATCCCAATAGTACCAAAGTTCCCGAAGGAAGAACCAAAAATTCACACGCGCGAACACGAGGGCAAACGCTTGTATAATATAAACAGGTATGTATGTAAATGATACATGTTCTACATAACTACGACTATGCCTAGTTATCTATGACATTGCGCGAAGGCCGTCAGTAAGCCAAGAGGTGGCTGATAACGTAAACGTAACGGTTCACGTTATGGTAAACTGTCACGTATACACAAGCCTTGTGTTGTAAGGAAATTCTTTATTCCGGTTAGCTAGAATTTGTAAGGTAACAAACGGTTGTACTAAACATATCAGTAGGCGCAGTATAACAAACGCTGACCCCAAATGAATGGGGTCGTCAGATAGATTTCCAAAAAAATATTGGACACGTATTTTTTCTTTTTTCACGTAAACAAACAATGAAGACGATCAGTGTTTTAAAACTCGTGTGACATCATATTCTAAGACATTACTAAGACATTTTTTACCGATGAGTGACGTCACAACCCCCCACTCAAATCTTTGACACGTTTTATCTTCGTCAATTTTTATTGATTTGATAAAACAAAAAATATGTAACCAATATTTTTCGATAATCTAACAGACGGACTAATTAGAATCATATTTTTAGTCAGTAAACATCCCTATTGGGATAAGGGCAAGACAATGAGTCAGCGCCTGCGTGGCAAGGTAGGATTCCCCTAATTCTGAGCCTAAAGGGCTATTTTCGAATCTTACGTTCATTTATAAGATTGATTCTTGACCAATCAATCTTAGTTGTCATAACAGGCAGTGTGAGATGTGATACCTATCTTTGATCAATTGATCGAGATCATAGTTTTTAGTTAAAAGAGTAGTGCAGCAGATTTCGTCATCATCATTCACTTGCCCTTATCCCAATTCATTTGGAACGGCTCAGCATGTATCAGTGCCTTAAATAGAAGGTTGCTAAAATTAAATGCACGTCTCATAGCAATTAGCATTAGAACTAGAATCTAGGTCTATTGCTCGACGAAGTGCAGGTAGATTACCAACGTAGAGAAAGACCGAAGTGTCTAGAAAAATGTAATTAAAGTTGTCAATGATAAAGATTATATGTATTTTTGTATGCAAATGCAAGTCAATGATAACTGGTTCGTAACATTAGCTTATCTTATCACTCAAAATAATATTGACTACAAGTGATGAAACAGCACTACAGATATCGATCTTGTACCTTTTATTTTTTTATGGGGGGTGGGAAATCATGGAATTTCTCCTCCCGCTCTGGGTAGAGCGGTAGGGAGTGACAGACTTCTACTGACTAAAAACCACCCATGTTCCTTCTTAGCCCTTGTGCCGAGGCTGCGGTATCTCTTTCGAACAACCCGCAGCCCCCACGGGAATAACCCGGAGCCCCGAGGGGATCGATCTTGTACCTTTGTTGTGATTATGCATTTGTTACATTATATTTTGACAGTGTGTATGGAGTGTGTAATGGATGGTATGGCCAGAAAGGAGGTGTTTGATGAGATGACGAGTAATGCTGCACCGACCCCAAATTAATTGGTATTTAACGGCAGGAGAGTGATGATGGTGATCACTATTTAATCTCATAAGTTTCATATCCATAAGGTGTAAAAGTACCCTTAACGCAAACAAAGGGCATTGGTTCTCCCCACCACTGCGATCATTTTTTTGTTCTAGACCATACCTGGGAACCTCCTAGTTACGGAGATATTGGGGGTCAAAGTTCCAAATTTTTCACAGCTGTTTTTGTAAATACTAGTATTTCAGGTTTTAACTTTACTTAAATTACCTCCATGACCCGTTTACTATTCAAAGCATCCACTAGCACAATGTTTTAAGAGTGCTACTTTGAGTTTTACCGTAAAATGTGATTTTTTGACCCCAAAAAAAAAAGTAATTTCCCAGCAAACATTTTTGCGTAGGGGTACTTAGTTTGATGTACAGAATGCTTGGTTGACGGATGCGTGAAGGGTTCGTTTACACCCTGTATAATTAGGGGGGTACCTACTTACTAATCTTTCCTCCACCAGAACATACCGGTATACAAATAATATCTTATGTAAGTCCTAAACCAGGTAATGTTGTTTCTGAAACAACGTAAAACTGTAACTGACGGACGTATTTTCAATATCATTCAGAACTTGAACAACGAAAAGGCATAATGTCAGCAGTAACTCCTCGACTTCACGTCATCGCGGAAGCACCTTTAAGCACATAACTACACACAAACAAACAAAAACACAAACAAAACGAGTCGTGATCACTCTCGGGTCTCATCGGTTCCTCTTCCTATGTCCGTAGTCCACACTTTCATCTGACATAGCTCACCTCATGCATAATACCTTCATATTCCCTTGTATGTTGAACGTGTCTGGTTAGGTATTTGCTACGTGTGGTACAAGATGAAAGCGGGTAGTGTTTTAGCGAGTGGTTGAAAATGATAAATAGAACGGATAAAATCACAAGATATCATTTCTTTAGTACGTAGGATACACGCAAATAGTAGTTATGATAAGGTTATCTAATAGCTTATACTTTGAATTGATATTGAGTATTTTGTACAGATTTGATTAAATTATCTTCAGCTATTTTTTCATTTCTGACAATTTTTTCTGAAACGCTAAGTTAATCATTGCTTAATATAGTTTTTACTTACACATTAGCGTTATGTAAAACATATTGACCCATATAAAAAACATACATACATTTTATCTAACAGGTTTATATACAAGTCTGGTACAAGTCCGTTTTTTGATGCTTGTTTTTATGTCAAAACAAGAACAAAAAGTAATAATTTTTGTATCGTAATTATGTTTTGTTGATCGGGTTTATAAAGGTCTTCATTGAATCTAAATGAAGCCGTCAAACAGCTTTAACTCATGCGCATAAACTCATGTAACATCGGACATGCAATTACTAAGACTAATCATACGTTACGAAGAAACTTTGGATCAAGATACGATGTATGTATCAACGCATGCAATCTTTACGTGAAATTATAATAATGGCTCATAAAGTATAATAATAATGGAAGCATCTTATTATGAAACTGCAAGCAGTAGCTTAATGGTAATTACTTACATCATTGTTAATTTAAATTTATTTGATAAAAAATACGCATCGTACTATTAATAATGTGATTAGCGTCATATATTGCGCTATCGCTGAACAAAGATTGAGCTTCTGCTAATTAATTGACAAGTTATATCTATTTTAGATGCACAATGAGATAATACCCTCAGATTGTTTTTGTGATATTTAAAAAAAACCACAAAGAATACAACATCACTACCACTACGACTATATTGTTTGGATTATTTATATATTTGACACTTCAAGCACAAGAAACGGATAAGTCCGTTTCTTGTGCTTGAAGTGTCGTATGCCGTAGGTATTTTGTACCAATCAACTTTTGGGTGATGCAAAGATAAACAGAAGTTGCATGCATTGAATTGTAAGTCATTTACTCATGATTTTAGAACTAGTACCTAATAAGTACTAAAAAAATGTGAGCCGTCACGGGACGCCTGGCAGATGTGAAACATCGACATTATTTTGTAAAAGTAATATGCAGAAAAGAACAGATTGTGATAGGAACTAAATATGTCATAATGAAGAGAATCGCATAGTCGATTGAGCATGGCGACGCGTCGCCACACCGTACACACTACTGCATATAGACTGTATATATATACCATCATAATTATAGCGTGGCTACGCGTCGCCACGGCATGCGTCGCCACGCCAGAAATCGGTTTTACGTGCGGCTATAGATGTTTCACATCAATAATTATTGCCAGTACAATAGATCAACAAAACAAAATCGATAAATCAAACATCGAATCAATCGCTCTCGTCTATATCTTGGACCACACAGCACCTGCGCAGGCGCCCGTCACTACGCTAAAAAGGAAAACTATTTCCGTTCAACCACATCCAATAGGGACGTACCTTTTCACTTTCTATAGTGCTGCGACTTTACCTTTAACGAACGTAGTTTTAAATAGCTGAGACTTAAACGGCTAATGAATTTCAGCTTGGGTTGGTGAAGCCGTTTTGTTGGGTTGAGTGACTTTGAAACGTGCATGAGCATAATTAGCTTATTATGGGACCATAGCTGGGACATATGCTTCCTCAGTAAGTGAGGGACACAATCATGCTAGTTGGTGTATGTCACATGTTCTCGATTGCATGGTTCCAGGATAAGAAGTTTCCTTCACCATTTTGAGAGTAGTGGTGATGAAACATCTAGTACCTACAACAGCTCACCTACTTTTAGTTTGGATCCCTGGTTGCTTGGTTGGTGATTAGCTAGTAGGTTTATGGTATTGTGATCGCTAACCCTTATATTTGTTATTTTTACGAACGTAGATTTTGTGACACTCATCAACATGTTATTTAAATTAAGTTTCTCAGTAAGTGAATGGTAAGGCCTGGGTAATTTACTCATATTTGGGCCATTTGTGTTGAATTGCCATTAAATAGGGGGCAAACCATAAACCCGGTACAAAAATGCACTACAAGTTGCTTCGGAAAAATACCAACAGAAAAAACCCAAAAGCACTTTACCCGACGAACGTGGGAGTTGAATCCATGACGTCATCATGCTCAGCAGCGATTCTGACCAATAGACCAACTGCTGACCAACAACAACAACTGATTTGCTTCGACTTGCTTCAACTGCTGCTTCGTCGCTTAATTTATAAAATTAAGTACAAACTGAATTACAACACAACCTAGGTAAAATGCTAATTTCCCATGACTACTCATTTGCAAGTATCGTAAACAGTAAAATTTCAAGATAATGCACGTCCTCTAACAAAACTAGGATGCAATTTCCTTGTAAATATTTCACAAGTTTTCCCAATATTTTAACACTAAGTAAACATGTCCCACATATATCTAATGCAACCTACATACCGGTGGCCATGTTGTAATTCATCATGGAACACAGACAAATTAGATAAACACTTTAATGTTATATTTTATCTAGAAGGGCCCGTAATTCTGTCGTAATCTGACTAATTATAAACTAATTATATGTGGTTAAAAGCCGTGGAAAATGTGGTGGATTAACGATTATTTTAATGCAATTTGTATTTTTATTGATTGGGTTAATCTGTTTTAAATTTAATGTTTTCGGAATAAGGTATTGAATGTTGGCGGTTGATTTCCGTTCTTACATCCTAACTGTTTGCCTGTATTGCATAAATACAGATATACTGGCAGTTGTTCAAGTATGGTTATAATTATTTCATTTATCTATACCTACTGTTTAAATTTTAATGACTACACTATTGTCTTCAAAAGGTAAAAGATCATTTACTCTGATTGATCTTGCCCTTTATTCTGAAAACTGAATGTATGAATTCGTTTGCCATTCTTGACCACAACATTTTTATAGTCTGTGGTTCGCAACCACATCACCTGTCATTGGCGCATGGAAATAATAAGTACCATTGCCGTTACTCGTTGCTGTATGATTACTTCGTCGATCATGTGATTGATTTCTCAACCACTTTGCGCTTTATAATATGATGATGGGCATTGCATCACAGATCAGTAATTGAACGGTGTGGAATCACCTCTGACCCCACGTTACATGAAATTACTCCATACTTAATATCGCAACCATTTTGAAATTTGAAGTAACCCTTGCGTTACTGAGTAGTGAGTAGACTTGCCTAATGTTAGAAACATTTTTGTAATAAATAGAATGAAATGTAAATACCTGGGATTCAGTGTAGATACTTAATGGCTAGTACTCGTACATACGAGTTATTTTAACATAATATTTATAGGTTTGCTGCAGTTAACTAAACTTCATTCATGTCTATGGACGACAAAATTATCAGTTTCCTGATAATTATGAATCATAATGTATTGACGTTTGACCAAACGTATGATGTCACGAAAATAATATGCTATTGAACAAAGAACTCCATTACTAAACCTCCAAGCAGAAAGAGCTTGCCAAGCTTTTTGGTCTAAGGATATCCTCAAGGATTCTCTCTGTCTGGTCTGGGTTCAAAATTTCTATCAAACCCAATCGAATTCCTCTATTTCCATGAATGTTGCTACAGCCGTTTCTGCAACTAATCCATTCAAAATATCTCAGAACACTTAACACTTCTTCAATGACTCACACATTCCTCATCTTCATCACGTCAGCATGTAAGCATGTATGATAATGCGATAATACGCGACTGCTCAACCGAAACGATGGCTACTAACTTAATTGCCTGCGCATAAACGAGTTACAACTGTATCAGCATCACCATATCGCGTGACTTACAAGTTGCAACCGTTTTTGTGTCAGCTCTGACGTAAGGACAGTAATGGCCGATCACTGGGTCAGACGGGAGGTGTCTTCTAATTCAATTTTGTAAATTATAGGTGATGCTGATGGTAAATAATTGGCAAAACAGGTAAATGTTTTTGATATAATACAATCACTAAATTATTTATCAAGTTATAAATCATTATCGTGGTTGCGTGTGGTCGTATTTAAAGATATCATCATCATTTTGATGGCACTTTTCCATCATCGCACAATGTCGTCGGCAAACAGCATGCACCAGGGAGCTTCTTCCTGAATGTCCAACGTCCATTATCATAGAGGTAAGGGCTTACAGCCGACCCTTGGTGCAAGCCAACTACCACATTGAAGCTGGTATTTAATGATATGGGGAACAATAATAACCGAAACACAAATAACCGAAGTTAGCCGTATCAATGTAGCTAAAAAACATGAAGAGATAGCACGATCACGAGAGCGTAAAATCTCATACGGTGTGCCACAAGGGACCGTTATGGGCCCGTTTTTGTTTATATTATATGTTAACGACATGCCCAAGTCCCTTGAACAACCTATGACAATGTTTGCAGACGATAGCACAGTGACGATCCCTTGTAAAAGCGCAATAACATATGAAAATGACATTAATAATTCTCTTGACTCACTAATTAAATGGCTTGACATGAATAATTTAAATATAAATTTAGGTAAGACAAAGATAATGCACTTTAGACAGCGTACTCCCGGCGTAACTAATCTTCATATTCATTACAAAAATGACGATATTAAGGAAGCGGGAGACACCAAATTTTTGGGTTTACAAATAGATTCCAGCTTAAATTGGAAAGCACACATAGAGATAATGTGTAAAAAACTGAGTTCATCTGCATATGTTTTATATAGATTATCCTCCATAGTAGATACCAAAACACGTCTTACAGCTTACTACGGCATTGTGGAATCTCACCTACGCTACGGCATCATTTTTTGGGGGAACTCAACTGATAGAGACATAGCATTTAAGGCCCAAAAAAGATGTCTCCGATCTTTATTTAAACTTAAAACTACAGACAGTTGCAGGCCCTATTTTAAGAAATACAATGTCTTGACACTTCCGTGTATTTATATTTTCGAAGTAGCTATGTTTGTAAAGCAAAATCCAAACCGTTTTGAACGCCTAGCTGATGTATTCCCAAGGAATAGGCGTGACAATAGCAAACTCTGTCAAGTATCATGCCAAACCGCATTGATGCGCAAGAGTGTTTATTGCATGGCCCCAACTATTTTCAATAAATTACCAAGAAGTTGGAAAGATTTAAATACGGTGCAATTTAAGAGTAGACTACGTAATTTTTTAATAGATAAAACGTATTACACTATAACTGAATTTCTAACAGAAAAAAAAATTGATTAATTTCAATGATAAGTATATTATAATATATTACTGACATTTTATTATACATTTATGACGTTGAATCACTGAATGCTTTATTTTTTTTTTAATTTCTTATGTAATTTTATTTTATTGTATGATTTGAACTTATTTGAATTTTAATATTTTGCTGTTTAATTAATTTATTGTTATTTTTATTATGAGTTGGACATTTTTAATTTATTTTATTTTATAATTTTTAATATAGTTAGTAATTTTGAATGTTTGACTATTTTTACCAATAATTATTATGACTCTATAATTAGAATATTTGTACGCCGTCTATCGGCAGGACATAGCGTTCATTAATAATATTTACATCTGTACTTTAGTTTTACCTATGTTCTACAAATAAAAATATTTGAATTTGAATTTGAATTTGAATAATATCAGTCAAGCTTTGTTTAGCATCTTTCTGTTAAAACTAAAACTTCCTTGAGTAATTCTCTTATCTTTGAAGTAACTTCCGAAGTCTACTGAAATGTCTGTATCCGGTTTTGTTAATTCAATTCAATTCATTTATTTGATTCAGACATAAACAAAACTAATAATGCACAAGATCAGACAACTTGGCGCTTTTAACGAAACATTGTAATTTCAAGTTTTATACTATGTGAACTGGAAGTTAAATAAAAATGTAGGTTTGAAATCTACATCATCATTCATTATTCTTCTGTTCTTATCTTTATTTGGGGTCAGTACAACATATCTTCTTCTTCCATACTTCTCTATTACTCGTCATCTCAGCAGTCACCTTCTTTCTTGCCATAATATCATCCTTCACACAGTTTATCCATCGTCCTTTTTTTCTTCCTCTGCTGTTATAACCTTCTACATACTGAGGATCATCTGCATTTGAATGCAATGAATTTGTGAATGAATCGTAAACCCGTAATCTTTCCTTTTTCTTACAATTCACAGACCACTCAGATAATTTGAATAAATTAGCAATACAAGTAGTTAAGTCAGTTTCCAATTAATGATTAACATGAGAATTTTTGATCCACGATCTACGATTAATGATCACGGACACGAAACCCACGATGATCTCATGAACACATGAATGATGGCTTACGTACGTAAATACGATGCGTGTGAGTGCCTTTGCGTGATTTTAGAAAAAAACTTGAGTCTCACAGAGAGACCACACCTTAAGGCTTACACAATCACGTAATGAAAGTGTGGTTGCTAAATATTTTTGTGGTCACTCTAAAGTTGATGTACTTTTTCATAACCAAGGACTTATTGGGCTTTACTAAATTAAATATAATTAAAAACAAGTTAAGTTGTGATTAAAAACTATTTAAATACACACAATAATATACCTAGTTGAAGTTTAAACGTCACTCATATCACACTGAGGGCGGGACGAGCTGAACAAAAGCAACGACCAGTAGTCCACATTGACCCTGGAGATAGATTTGAAGGTTATGGGGAGAGGCCATCCCAGCAGTGGGATGACACTGGCTAACAGTAACGTCTCTTAAGTTTAACCAGCGTTTACGAGTTAACCTCAATATTGATTGCCAAAGGATAGACATAAATAAAACTTAAAAATAAGTACTATAGTTATAATAATAAGTAAATACTCTGTCAAAGTGCCTGTAGATATAATAAAATGGTCATCTGTATAATTATGTATTACTGTTGTCATTTAAGCTCATTATAATCTTCTTGGTCTGACCGCATTGGATCACTCGATACAATAATGTGTGTTAATCGTACCACATTATGGAGTAACCACAAATCGTTAATGACGTTCTTGTGTGGTCATCATTTAGGTCAATGGACTGTTTTATTAACGGAGGGTTTACAGAAGAACTCATAATTTGAAGTATATTACCTATACAACTTTATTCATAACATAGACATAGGGGGTCGAGTCTATTGCGATCGACCGGGCACAAATTCAATATTTATTCAATCTTAGCTGTTAAAGCGCTTTCTTATTCATTTCCATAAGTTGTTTTTACTTGTTTCTTCTCAAAGTTTCAGGTTCATACAAAAACATTTTAAGGGTCACATATGAGGACCATGTCTGACGTGGTCTTTTACGGAAAGAAATTAGGGTTTGAGTTAACCTGTCTAGAACTGTACTTACTCGTAATTGTCAGTTTATTGCGTAGCTCTACTCAGAACCTAAAGAAAACAACGATCTGGTAAACAATGCCGAAGTAGGGAATTAGTTGCTTTACTAGGATGTAGCAAGCATTTAACAGCAATGGGGTAGGATTTCATGAACTAAAGTAACGATTACGATATTATCAATAAAAGGCCAGAAGCAAAAATAAGATTTTCTTGCAAAGATCGCTTTTAGTGATAGGACCGCCTATTGAGACACCATATTTATAAGTGCTACTTTGTAAAAGTTTACTTAAAAAAACGTATTTCACAGAATCGTCAAAGAGCAAATAATCATTGATATAAAAACTAAAGATACGGTCGTCCGAACATTTGCTCGACGCGTTCGCCATACAGAGAATCAGTGTAGTCTGCTCGTTAACGTAACCTTGTATAAGCGGCGTGGTATTTTCGAGGTATAAAGAACATAAATAAAGCTTTTAATAAAATTTACGACCGCACCCGAAGAGTGCCGATCGTGAACTAGTTCACTTCGGCTTAGGAAAGACCGTTTTAGGACCAAGTTTGAGGCGTCATTGTAACATGCAGTCCGCCCAGTCCTTACGCAGTAATATATAAGTCAATGCAAATAAAAGTTTTTATGTGCGTAGAAATATTTTTTTTCTAGCTGTGAACGACGACGTATAAAACGGTTTTTCAAGTGTTAAAGAATGTGTATCGTCACTCAGGCGTCGTTGATTCACTTAGTGATTTTGTGGAAATCAGCGAGCTACGTGTGGACTGTTATAGTTTCAGTTCTGTTACTTACAGTTAAATAACTGGGACAGTTTTTGGTATTAGATTTTTTATGTTACTAATTTTCTTTTTAATTTTGGTCTTTTATAAAAAGGTTATTAACCCCCCTTTTCTTTCATTGGAAAGCGTACCCACGGCATTTGATAACGGAAAAAATTAAATTGGTGCCTACCTTTTTTTTTGGGGGGGGGGGGGGGGGTGTCAAATCAGCTCTGGGCAGAGCAGAAGGGAGTGTCAGACTTCTACTGAGTAAAAACCACCTATGTTCCTTCTTAGCCCTTTGTGTCGAGGCGGCGGTATTTCTTTCGAACAACCCGCAGTCCCGACGGGGAAATTAGGTTAATTTCTTGGTCTATATTTGTAAACTAAATGGCACTTTCCATACGATAAGATAAAAAACTTGACCAATCTCTGAGAAGGCAAGCATACATAAAATCGAGTATATAATTACGAGTATATGACCAAACCCAGACTTCGTTACACAAAACCAAAAACCACTATAAAACCACATTTTAATGTTGCTGCGAGTAAGCATTAAACATTACATCACAATCAATCATCCACACATCTCCAACTACATAATGAGAGCAGAAAACATCTTCGTAATAAATAAAAAGCGATTCTCAGATAACACAATGTGTGGAAAAAACTCGAATGTCTAGCAATTCTAGATTAAACGGCGCAACGTGGGAACTGCACACAACAATTATATATGAGCGAAAATCTAGCGTATGCGCTTTCCCAAACATTACACTTGGCTGGGAATGTGTGGTAGGATAAGCTAAGCTATATAATATATAGTATCTAAACTACAGAAGTAAAGGAAGACCAAAGAAATGCTGGATGCACTGTGTAAAGTATGATATTTAGCCAGAAAGGAGGTGAGTGATGAGACATGCTGCACCGGCCCCAAATGGATTGGCATAAGGGCAAGAAAATTATCATGATGTGTAGCTAAAACTGCAGTGATGCTTTGAAAAATCGCGAGATACGTTGAGGTACTTTAAACTTTTGAAAAATCTACCTATTCAGAATAGAGGTCGCTTGCAATCACGTCTCTATGATAATCTACATAAAATCATTCAGAAGATATCCCAACTATGTATTTCCAGTTTTGTTGTAGTTAATGTTCTAACTAGATCAGAAAACCTTGTGGTATTGCGTTATTATTGGTTTCTATGAAATAACAACAACTTGAGGCTTTTGTCTAGGGTTGGTGTTATTTAATTCATTTTCTCCAAGTTGTTGTTATTTTATTGTTTTTATTCAGTTTAGTTCTCTTCTAGATCAGATTTTTTCATAAAGGTTCAACGTACGTTTTTATTACCTAATATAACGACATTAAGATTTTATAACATAGCATAAACATCGCATTCATCTTTCTTTGGTCCACAAGCCTACTATTACGAGATGTGACACTAGTCACACCAGCGTTCCACATTGTTACATATTTTAATACAAGAAACACTTCCTGTTAGATTTAGTCACAAACGGACACACCCATTACTTTCCATTGGGTAACGTTGCTTATGATTTTGACAGGTGTCTATGGTCGCCGCTCTGTCTGTCTATGGCTATTGACGTAATGTCATTAAAGAAGTGGGACTTGAATGAATTTGTGTGAATTTGTTTATTTATCATTTTGATTACGTGGATGATGAAATTTATGGAATTCTGAATAGGTGATAGAGTGACGATAGCGAATCAATGAATTTCAAGTTATCAATTATATCATAATATCTTTGATCAAAACAAATTAGCGAATAATCATGAGTAGCCTATGTTCCAGCTGTTGGGACGTAGGCTGTCATCTGGCTGGGTTTAACAAACTTATTTCATCATCATCATCTGCCTAGATTTTTCCCAAATAATTGAGGTTGGCTTCCATTCTTGCCGTATATAGCTGAATACCAGTATTTACAAATAACAAAATAATTTATAATTATTGGTGAAATAGCGTAGTTTGTTCATGCTTATTTTGTTTGTTTAATTTTAATAACCGTGTAGAATTATCTCGCGGCAAAATGACTTGATGTAAATTGATGCAAAACTTCGCTCTCGTAACCGAAAAACAAAGTTGTAAAAAACGGACGCAAATCGTTGGGTTGTTACTTATTAAGTAATTAAATTAATTTTACTTTGACGTAAGGATACTAACCGGTCTTCTGTGCTCAAAGTACAAGGCAAACTATTTAAAGCAATACTTATACATGAACATGAAATCCATTTATTATTTAAATTAATGGCACATGTTTTTCAACTGTAGCTAAAAAACGGCCAGTTAGGTAAGTACTTCTTTTTTAAGAATTTATTCGAATAAAAGGAACGCAAAGAAGTTTTAAGTCGCTATTAAAATATTTTGCTAATTGTTTTTTTTTTGCTGGCAACGATTTGGTGCTGTTTTACGTCGAGAGAATTTATTAAGTTTTTGTGAGTAACCATTTGCATAAAAGTGTAATAATACGAGCATCTTATAAGTACATTTTGCGTGTAATTATCTCCCATTAGTGTATTATATTGTAATCTTATCTGTTGCCTAGTTAATTTTGCTTCAATTGTTGTAATGTTGCTTTGATTGCTCAATATGTAAGACTCATTATTTAGAAATTATAAGTACTTAGTATCAAAAATAATGGAGTAAATTGGTCCAAAAAGTATATTTTCTAACTCATAGGTAATTTGTTATTAGTTGGAAGTCCAATCTTAGGTTATAATATATCCCGACAATGTTCTAATCTGAAAATGCTTTTATCTGACAAGCCCGCCACGCTGTTCCCAAACCACTGTAACTGCTGAAAGCTAGAGTCAACAGTGGTGACCACCAGAAAAGCGACGAGACAAGAAAGTTCGACGAAGTCCTACAGAAACGTTTAAACTGTCTTGAATTCAGCAACGAAATTAATCAGAAAAGAATAGCGGAGAAGTAAGAACTTTTGTCCAATAGGCGACAGAACGTAATGTTGATTTTGACAGACCGTAACTGTGATAGCAGTTGTGGCCCAGTGGTGGCGGGCACTCACGACTTACGTCAGTGAGTCGTGGGTTCGAACCCAGGCAGGCGCATTACTTTGTGTAATTTATTTCATCACCACTGCTCTCAAAACGGAGATGGAAAACATCGTGAGGAAACCGGCATGTCTTAGAAACAAAAAATTCGAAGACTTGTGACATCTACGTCTACCAACCCGCACTGGGCCCGCGTGGTGGATTATATAACCCATCCCTCTCCTAGAGAGGAGGACTGAGTCCCTGCAGTGGGAACATTATAGGCTGATGATGATCAACCAATACAGGTATGTTTTTTCATAAACCTACCTAATTTATCAAAAGCCGCTAATACCGTCTGTGTTTATCTAAGGCTATGTTTGTTTTGCTGATGTCACATGCACTGAGCTCTAACCTTGAACGATAAAAAACATAACCTGCTACAACTAGTTGAGTTGCTGGTTTTTGCATTGCGAGTTGAAATAATTAACATTTTAAGTTGCATCATTAAATTTATATTTAGTGATTATCCGACCTGTATTTACTGGGTTGTGGAGGTCAGATAGGCAGTCGCTCCATGTAAAATACTGACATTTAGTTGCATCCGGTAAGACTGGAGCCGACTCCAATATATTTAGTAAAAGGCTAGGCAGATGATGATGATTATCCGCACTATAGCTTCGTTAGCGATGAGTTTTGATAAAGATTTTCAAGCCCTATTTCACAGGGGATGAATTTGAAATTGAATTGTTTTATAGGACATATGATTTGGGATTTATTTTGACGTTGAGTTAATGTGGTGAGGTGAGTGTAGGGTGAGTGGGAGAGTGAGTGAGTGTTAATGAGTGTGTAGACGTGTTTGTGGTATGTGTGAGCTGAAAGACAATGAGTTTCTAAACGTTGAATTATCAAGTAAAAGGCTTCAAAAAATAACTTTATTTTATTTAAAATAACTTGAAAGCCACATTACTTACCGCAATACTGTCAGTAAAGACTGACTTGTTCAGCAATGTTGCAACAATCATAAAAACTGGCACTCAATAATACATAATTGGAAAGCAAACATTATGACTTTACGTGTAGTGCGTCTGCCGTTTTACTCTGTTACAAGAATAAAGGTCGATTAACAATAATTTATTGACAATTTTACATTTAACTAATTTACTTTTTTTTTTTTTTTTTATTACTTGTCTATAATTATTAATTATATTGTACAAGCAAGCAACTGGATCCAATCCCAACTTTCTAGTTGGAACCACCCATACATCTGAATTATACGAGTGTCCATAGAGTTTCTTGCCCGTTCTTCTCCATAGACTAAATAGGGACTGGGACTGTAACTTCTTTTTATTGTTGCATTTGTTTCGAAAAACTTGGCTTTATTGCGTCGAGAAATCTCTCACAAGCAGGCTGGATTCCTCACGATATTTCTCTTTACCGTAGCAAGTGATGCAAAATATAAATGACTCCGAAAAATCAGAGGTGCGTATCTTGGGTCCGAACTCGAGACTCGAACATGGCAACACTTATTTACACTAGGTTATTAATTCTCTTAACTGGTATAAAAAAAGGTAATATCCACGTTATCAGTTTACACACGTGGAAAGAAAAATGACTCAGAGCAAAATGAAAAATTGAATTGAATCTATGATTCATGGTCGGGTGAAATAAACAGTTTTCAGATAACGATATGCTAAGTAGATTGGTTGAACTTGATTTATTTACCTATGTACTTTGTGTTTTACGATTTGCTATGATTTTCTTTGACATTAGCCTTTTATAGGTTTCATATGGGAAACTATACACCTGTACGTAGTTTGCCACCTCCACGTTCATACATCTGGTTACAAGTACCACAGCTGTTTTTATGGTCTTGAATATAATTACGAGCACGTATTTTGCAAGCCATTTCTTTGACCTCTACTTTGTACACTACTCTCTCTGAGAGAGAGTAACAGGGAAAATAGAACCTTATAGCAAGCAAAAAAAGCTTAAAGTACATTGACCCCGTCTCCGTGGACCGACCTTCACCTAGAACTGATATTAGATCACTGTACCACGAGTCCACGACCAACACGACGCGATGCAATTTTAGTGGATATTGCGTGACCAATATTGGTGACAAATGTTGGTGCAACTTTGATTGCCTGCGATGAGTAACGATCTTAACCATAGATAACTAAACTAAGCCTAAATAACTGCTGTTTTTGCTAACAAGAAAAGCATTGTTGAGTAATCAAGCTCATTTTCATGATTTTCGCGGATATTTTAACATACATAACATACATAAACTCACGCCCTTTTCCCATGGGGGTAGGCAGAAACCACAGAACGCCACTTGCTACGATCCTTACATACTCCTTTTGCCTCGTCCACATTCATACATCTGGTCATACACGCACGCCGGTTACGAGTACTACGCACCTGTCCTTTCAGAAGAACGGCACCAATAAGATCAGTGTATGTCTTTCTAGTGTATGGATATTTTAACCTCTTTTAGATATTGGTAGTCGATGACATCCGGTAAGTCTAAACGCCAACCCCAACACGGTTGGAAAAAGGCTAGGCTGATTATGATGTCACTATAGGCAGGCAGAACGCATTTCCTTGCATTTCAATGCGATATGCTGCGGCCCGATGCGGCTGCAGTCATCGCGTAAAAGCGACAAGCGTGTCATTGCATCAGGACACATAACATTTATTATCAAACAATGATTTAATAATTATATCATCATCATCATCATATAATATATAATAGTAATAAAAAACCTTTTTCGTTAGTAGGTCGAATCTGAAAACACTTTTAATTGATCGTAATGAATGTAACTGCGGTGCTCAGAGATATTTAATGATTACCTAAGCCGTCACTTAGTAAAGATATCACGTACTTTTGTATGAAAAAAAAGTCACAACCTTTACTAAGTTAGTGATGGCCTAAGTAATCATTAAAGCTCTCTGAGTGCGGCAGTAAAAGGCGGAATTTGTTCTTGATTGTAACGGAAGCGCGTTTTTCCAAAGATTAACGTGTCATTGGACGAACTGGATGTTTTCCTTAAGAATTATAAGAAGTTGTACAGAATCGTGACCGTTGGATGGAATGGAGGGAGGCCTTTGCCCAGCTGTGGGACATTATGGACTAGTTATAACATAATAAACGTGTCATATATTTTGTGTAGGTACTAAATTACTATGCATAACGTAATTAATATGAAATGGAAACATTCATGTTCTAACTGCCGCACTCAGAGATGTTTAATGATTACTTAAACCGTCACTTAGTAAAAGTTAAAAACGATATATTAATAAAAAAAATAACCGTTACAGATCTAATATTAACTTAAAAGAGTAAATTTTTTGTTTGGGTTGGTTTTTGGGTAGGTTGATACGTGTTTATCAATAACAATTTCAGATCCGCAACCACACAATAAAACTAACATTTTGTAAGCTTTTTAGGATCCGACACATCGCATAACTTTAAAAACTTATATGTGTTTATTTACGTTGCAGTTTTATCAATGTTACTAACCTCTCATGTCCTTGATCAAAGTGGAACATTAAACATGAAATCAATTCATTATTTAAACTTGATCGTAAATCAATTAGGTACTTTGCTCTGTGAGGATACAGTCAATCACAGTCAGTTAACAACTATATTATGTGTTTCTAGGGAAACGAGCAATAATAATTAAATAACAAATCATTATTATATCTTGTTACAGTCTCAATTATTTCCTATTACGGCGAGATCATAATTATGGCAGCAATATACTTAATTTGCTAGTTTTATTTATTATTGAGAAACTAATAGGTGTTTTCCTCTATTTTTCTTCGTCTGATGATAATAATTATTGAGGAGCTCGTGGCTAAAAATACTGGTATTCAGCTGCATCCAGTGAGACTGGAAGCCGATCCCAACATAGTTGGGAAAAGGCTAGGCAGATGATGATGATGATTTTTTTTTCTTATTAATTTTTATGTACTAAAGGGGACAAAAGTGGTGGGTTTACGGTGGTCAAAATTACTTGACAAACAGACTACCACACTACGTTGATGACAAAATATTTTTGTAATAATTGTCAAGCATGCTTAAACATTGAGATGCATGCCTGTCATGCAACACATTTAATAAGCGGTCATCCTGTGGTGACTAAAATGAAACTGAGTGCGGATGCTTGACAAGCATGCCTGACGCTGCGTCACGACTCGTCAAGCACATAGACGCTAGTCAAGCCATTTTGAGCATGTAGGACCCCTTAACGATTATTAATTTCCGGTTTTTGTTAAGTTAATAAGTGTTTTTTAATGATTGCATTTAATTGATTTTAGATTTTGTTTTCGACTTTTAAATTAATAATAATAATAAAAATATGTTTATTTCTCACCACAAGCCAAAAAATACAAAGTTGATTCAAGGACGCCTTATGTTTTGTTAGTTTTGTTTGTTTTTTTCCATACACAATATTTTTCAACAGTTTTTCTGAGACTATAATTATTTTCTTTGGTTTCTGTTTAATAAAACTAAACATGTTTAGCTAAGTAAGGTCGTTGGTTTTTTGGATTTGTTTTTCCGTTGCATCTGTTTCCTTTTTTGCTTTAATTTCGAAAAAGTTTTCCTGTTTACCGACTTCGCGTAACTTAAATGTTGAGGTCAACTTAAAGTTATGTTATTTGAATTTGGGCTGGAGTAAAACTTTCTTTTACTATAAGTATACAAAAATAATCACCAGTTTTGATTGATCATAAACACTATCTATTTTTTAATTACTCAAATGTAGGCAGCAAATGTAAAAGGCTTTTAGTTTCTTCTGTAAAAGGTAGATCAATGTGTTTTTAATGTAAATACCTAGTATCTACTTCAATATACTTTCTTTCTATCTATCCGCACTTAAAACTGACTTAGCCTAGTTAATAGAGAAGCCATTAAGTTGAATATGATACAAGCACTTGACTGCCAGGTGGTCGCTAGCGTGGTTGCTGAATATAAGATTCTGTGTACTATTCCCAGGTGGCGCAAATGTTACTGGATTTTTCCTTATGGAATTGCTTAGTCAGCGGACACAGAGTCTGGATCTGTACCCGGTTGATGGCAATAGGCTAGCTCCCTATTACCTGGGACTTAAAATAGTCCTGGCTGGGTGTACCATCAGGTCTGCCTAACCCTTCGGAGATTGCAAGTGTTGGTGATGTTTCTGATACAGTTATAAATTGCTCATGTTTTCCTTGTAGTAATATAAGTAGATTAAAAATGCAGTTAGCTATATTCGGTTACCAATTTTATTAGTAAGACAAGACGTGAGGGTTACAAAGGTTAAGCTAGAATAAGAAATAGGGGAGGTACTTGATTCGCAGCTGTCGATAACGGTCTAACTTTCATTAAAATGGAAAATTTAAGACGGATATAAAATTTTCTGCATATCGTTTGAATATGGTTAAAGAAGACTTAATCTTTGGGAAAAGAAGCTCACCGTGCCATGTAAAAAATCTTGTCGATTTACCCAACAGAGACTGCTGAAATCATTATCATTATCACCATGTTTGTTTATTGGCAAAAAAACGTTGAAGTTTAAACACCATTTAAGTTTTTTTTACAGGTTTGAGTGATGCCTTTTTCGACTGACTTATAAAATTATATAATACCCAGGTATAATTTATTATTATTATATAATTTATTATTTATTATGCAGTTCTGTCTGTCTCCTGTAAAGCTGTTTTTATGGCTTACTAAAATAACTTCTGATGAAGATCACCAGCATATAACCAATATAATTAATTTATTAAAAAGTTAACATTAGTACAACAAAATTAGTAGTAACAATCAGAGCTTGTGTGACAGAGCCACTTCTTTTCCATAGATATTCTAGATGAGCACTTGATAGATATCTATGTTGTACCTCACTTGTTACACGTTATCAATAAATATGATAACAAGTTGAACTCGTGGTTAATTAAAGTTTGATATTGTTTGTGAATGGAATTGTTTTGAGTAAATGCTGATAAAAATAACGATGAAAAACAAATTAGTTTCGGTTAAATTCGATTATGCGGTGACGATGTATTTTTGTGTGAAGTGGTGTATGTAACCATGGAGATTCTTGCCGGTTCTTCTCCATACGAAACGACTAACCCGAACCGTGCACAGTATTCTCGACGTTTTATAAGTGCCAGTGCCCATGTGAAATGAAGATATTTTGGTAACAGGAAAATATTATGGATGAATGTTATGTTTTAAACTTTTGCCAAAGTTTATGTGGGTGCAGGAGGAAAGGCAACGAAGTATTGACGCATCACTCACGGATTTCCCTTAAAACCAGAAAGTATTTTGTAATGGTAAAACTGATCGAATCATTAAACCATAATATCTTCTTATTTATCGTGTGGTTAATACCTATTAACGTGGTGTCAGAGTTTTTTATGCTGGCCATGGGCAGATACGGCATATAAAGCCAATTCAGAGGACTTGGCTTTATATGTCGTCGAGATATATCTCATAATAAACCGTATTGAAAATATTGATATAACACAGTAACCGCGTGTTGTTCATCAGGATTTTAAACTTGTTCAGAAAGCCTTCCAAAAATATCTGCATACAATGTTTGTATAAGAAAATCTGTGAAAACTCTCAATAGGCAGGTACATAGAGGACGAGATAAAACTACTTTGTTTAACTTTGTACTGATAAGAGAGTGATAAACAATGTTATCAGTGAACTCTACACAAGATTTGGCAGTTATTATGTAAAATATTTAAATATTAGGAAAAAATTACAAGGAGAAAATGCTTGAATCATTTTAGTGCTGTTCTAGTGTTAAACCATTGCAAAGTTTTCCTTTCTTTGGTATTAAATACAGTGAAAACATAATGTCTCATAAAGTTTACTATTGTTATACGGTATTATTGTAATTAATTATTCTTACTATTTCTAGTTAGTAAAAGCAACAAAAACCTAGCTTATTTTCCATCACAACTTAAACTGCGATCACAATAAATCTATGACGTGCCATCAAAACATTATCAGCCACAACAGAAATACAGCCTTTATCATCACCTGTTCAAATACGCAGACTCATACACGGGCTTAGTTATAAAAACTCACTTTTTATACACTTTTACAATTTCACATCACTACACAAAATTGGCGGTAAAAGTATGACAGCTACTTTTTTAATTCAGACTTAAAAAAAGAGCGCGGTGAAAAGAGGTTTGTAATCGGAAAACGGATTTCGCGGTGGCGCGAAAAATTCGGAGCGCGCAGACGATGGATGCGAGCGTCGCGTGCAAAGACGGCTAACTTAATGCGTGCGCGCTAACTATAGAAACCAACGCGGTGACACCACTGTGTTAACCTGAAGATTAAAACTAATAATAATTACCGGTAACGTAATCACGGCAATTAGACGTGTTTTGTCTTACGATGTTCGATTGTTCATAACTTAGGCAATTATTAGATTAGACGCTTCATTAGTATTGACCCATTTTGAAATAGGAACTCTCTATATTTTGTAATAATCACGATAAAATAATTAAAAAATTCTTTAGTTACAAAACGCAAGTTTACAAACAATTAAAGGAAATTCTCGTTTTGACACTAACATGACAGCCAGAAATGTGTAATAAGACATAAATGAAACAATCTGTGTGTTTTGACGTCATAGACTAACAATAGACAATATCTACGTAAATGGTCATCAAAGAGAAACACTTCGAACATTTCTGTGATAACAGCTATTTTGCATTTATCAGCAATTTTCTTCAATGACATGTTACATCATTTCGTGTAGCTCGTGTTTGGAAAAGGTGTGTGTTGTGGTGACAGATGTATTTACCAGGGTAGATACTACACAGATAGTGAACACACCTTACTTTTCATACAATATCCTGACATACTGCATACTTGTCTAGTGTATACTGATAAGAAATATTGCAAAATAGTTAAGGCATTATGTCAGCAATTGTGCAAACAGGTGGTATCATACATATGTCATTGTCACCCAAAAGCGATCTAAGCCATTAAAGTGTGTTAATTCAAAGAGGTCTACAAAAGGGGATATTAAAACCTTTTTGGAACCTAACTGTCAACAAACTTAGCAAACGAAAACAAAAACGCATGGCCAGTTTTGTAAGTCACCCGTCAATATGAATCCAAGTTTAATCCCCGTTCAGGTTAATCCGCGATCGATGAAACCGGTCCGTGCGGTTTTCACGTAAGACGCGTGTCAGAAAATTAATAACAGCATTAATCGCGATGCTCTTCAAAGTTAATTAGATTATTTTGTACTGGACATTACGTTCGTTTCTTAATCCTTTAAAGCTATATCCGTTAGCAGATACTTTACAAGAATTTTATGAATAATAATTTACAATGTAAGTAGGAGGTAATAAGTATTTAACTGAATATGTTATGATTAACTACTCCAATTTTGGAGACGGTGTCAGTGATAGATTAGGATCAGGACCATGGTTCAGACATCTTTTTTTGTATAACATTGTGTATATTTTATGTGAAACAGCACCTCTTATTCCTATTGTAGAGATAAATAAAGATTTATGATTGCTGCTACTGAAAAAACAAACGACTCGCAAATACATCATTGTCATGTTTTTTTAATGTCTTTACTTCCACATTGATCCTAAGTTCTATTGAGTAGGAGTTATTCTAGGTCCAGGTGATAGGTAAGTATACATATGAAACTGATTGTACACAAGTTTTAGCTGCCCTAGATATCTTTATAAGTAGATTTATCACACGAGTTGATTCATTGTCTAAGAGGCAAGACCTCAAAGCTCCAAGTTACGATCCTTGTGATTACTATTTTTTTTTACAAATTATTAACGAGAAACGCTGAATCAGACACATTTATCACCTGGAAAAGGTAGATCCCCGTGAAGAGCTTCAAGATTGTCAGGTGCTCACACTGGGTGGTCCTAAAGACCTTCATACAATACTTAGTATGAAAGTCTTGTATCGCAAGTGACGTCTAACCTCCACCATTTTCCTGCAGTCCTGGTCATTTTACTAACAAATATTCTTGGCAATACTATGTCTTGTGTGGTAATAAAGCCTTGAATAAAAGTTTATGCGTCATTATGAATTAATAGGTTACAGCAATCTATTTCCTCCCAAAGTAGTAGAACCTTAGAACTCAGGTTAACACATGCCATTTTCCTTTATGAGTACTTAGAACTATAGACCTGTGTTACGATCCTAACCCAACTGATTTCGCTTACTCAACTTCCAAACTTTACTTCTTCTTTACTAATAAGAGAGGATAAATGTGTTAGTTCATTTGTATATGTACCCATCTCCCGAACGAATAAACCAATTAAAAAAATACTTCTTGAAAGATACATTATTCGTGGGTGCTATACCTACACTATATTTACGTCATGCATACTAGCCGAGCTATCACAATTTTTGCGGAAGAAGTCGCGTGTGAAGTGCTTGTCTCTATCATCATCTGCCTAGCCTTTTCCCAACTATGTTAGGGTCGGCTTCCAGTCTAACCGGATGCAGCTGAATACCAGTATTTTACATGGAGCGACTGTCTATCTGACCTCCACAACCCAGTTAATACTAGTTAATACGATACTCTTTGGTAAGACTGGATGTCAGAATTTCAGCAACGACTGCCAAAGATTTATATATGGCAGACGGGACCAACAGCTTTACGTGCTTTCCGAGGCACGGAGGAAACTTGGTATGTCGGGCGGTCACCCATCCACAGACCGACTTAGGCAAGCACAGCTTTACCTAAAGATCGACCCGAGTGGCAGTTCTTATTAAGCCACGAGCTCCTCAAGTGCTTGTCTCTATAAAATATGAAATAGTTCACTCTATTTATATTCTAATACTAGCTGTTCCCGGCATGCGTTGCAATGCCCTTTTTCCTACCTACTACCTGCCTGTGTACCAACTACCTACCTACCTACTACCTCCTACCCTACCTACCTACTACCCTACCTACCTACTACCCTACCTACCTACTACCCTACCTACCTACCTACTACCCTACCTACCTACCTACCTACTACCCTACCTACTACCCTACCTACCTACCTACTACCCGACCTACCTACTACTCTACCGACTACCCTACCTACTCTACTATCCTACTTACTACCCTACCTACTACTCTACCTACTACTCTACCTACTACCCTGCCTACCTACCTACCACTTTCTCACCTTTAAAACCTTTCCTGGACTTCCACGAATAATTCAACACTATAATTAGCCAAATCGGTCCAGCCGTTCTCGAGTTTTATCGAGACTAACGAACAGCAATTAATTTTTATATTATACGCAAACACCATTTGAAAAATCGTTTTTCTATTGGGAAAGAAACAGTAATTATTTGTGATTATTGTGATAATGTCGTATGGTCTGTTTGAAGTTGTCATTCGTTGACTGAACAACTGAACGTCACTCAATTGTTTTGCCTTCCCGGAACCTCTCCACTAACACTTGAACTTTATGGGTACGGTACTAAAGCTCAAATTGATTTTACGTTTTAGTTAGAAAACGTTTGTATGGGAAAAAGAAAAGGGCTGTTTTTAGGGCTTTTCCGGCCATTATTCGAATTTTTCTCGCCGTAAGAACCATCCTTGAACTTCAACGAACATTTAAAAAAAAAAATCAGCCAAATCGGTCAAGCCGTTTTCATGCCAAGTCGTGACAACGGAAAACGGGTTTCATTTTTATATATATAGACAACAGCTCAAGCTTAGTAGAAAAATATTAACCAGACATGAGATTGGTTGGTGCCCAAGAGAAGAGGCACCTTGCCCAAACTCTACGGGTATTGGTCTCCAACCAATAAAAAGGTTGCGAGGTTAACTGCGCAGTGTCCGGCTTACCCAGATACCAGACGGATGTCATAGACTTGCTAACGAAGTTCATGAAACATGCTATCAACTATATTTTCAATTTCCTCAGTACACCGTGTATATACATAAAACATTACTTATTCGCTGACCTTGTACCAGCATACACTTCCACAGTCAAAGATCGCGCGTCTTACGCGAACGGTCGAGTGCTCGGCTGTGTTCGCACGTGATGAAGTACCTTTAGCGAAATTATCGCTTCAAGAATAGGTAGGTATAGTTTTTATGAGTTTACGTACGTCAATTTTAGTTTTATGTTTATGAGCAGAAAAACATCTTGTGTGAACCGGCGGCAAGTTCTAGAATCAAACATTCGGAAATATTTTAGACATCTCCTCCAACAAGTTTAGCACTAAACTCGAACTCGAACTCGAAAATCCTCTTCATTTTAAAGTAAAAATAAAAACAACCCTAAAAATAAGCCAAGCTTGACGCAAATTTTCTTAGCAGAATAATATTATAAAGCCTGTAATGTATTACCTTCTACAGATGCAACACAGGCCTATAGAAGCGTATCTGTGGAAAGGGAGTGAGCTGAAACCCATCACATGGACCAGTGCGGGTTGGCGAATTTTTAGAGGCTGTCAAAAATCACCTTAGCAGCAGTCTTTAATTGTTGTTTAGCTTACATACACCCTTTGTTCCTTTGTTCACATCTTTAATAGGGTATTTCACCAAAAAAATTTAATAGTCCGTCTGTTAGGTTATCGAAAAATATTGGATACGTGTTTTTTGTTTTATCAAATTAATAAAAATTGACGAAAATAAAACGTGTCAAAGATCATGAGTAGGGGCCTGTGACGTCACTTTCTGGGTAAAAACGTACTAATCTGTGACGTCACACGAATTTTCGATGTACTGTATCGTCTTCATCTTATGTTTACGTGAAAAAAGGAAAAATATGTGTCCATTATTTTTGGGAAATCTATCAGACGGACATTTTTTTTTTTTGTTGAAATACCCTATTGTAATAAATGGAAAGAAAGGAGGAGCTAAACTTCAATTTCCCAATAGTGGTTCCACTCATTCATTAATGTGTTTTGCTAAGATAGTGATTGAGGAAGAGAAAGGGATATTTCTACATATACGGTCTGTTGAACTCTCTCTCGATCTGTTGCATACGTAGGTAGTCTTAGGAAATGGCTAAATACGTAAAAGATTATGGATGATAGTGTAACTATATAAAATGAAGGTAAAAAGAGTGGTAACTACTAGGAAATCATAAGCCATGGGTTAATATTGCCAGTTGATGTCATCGAAGTGCGTCAGATGGTGAATATCATTCCAATTGCGTAACGTCACTTTCTATCACAATCCAAAGATTATGACAGCGATTCTTAATTCATTGTTTGAGATATTTAAAAATCTGTCTTCTAAACAACACGTTAACAATACAATGGATGTTGTTGAATTGCCAAAATGAATGGCATTGTAAATGTTATCATCACGCCTGTAATTCCAGAAGGGTTAAGCAGAGGTGTATCTAATAGTACACCAACATTCAGCCAGTTATGTTTAAGTCACATGTAATAAGAGGCGAGTCTATAGTCAGTTAGGCAGCCGGGCACAAATCCAGACTCCGTGGCTGGTATTAAGAAATTCTTGATGGAAAACACATAAGCACTTAGCCCGACCTGGGAAACTAACCCATGCTCGGACGTGGACATTTACCATCCCAGTTTGATACTTTATCATAATTAGTTGTTGTGTTTTTAATACATTAAACAGGGATACAGATTAATAGAAGAGCTAGGTACATCCATACTTGAAGGGATAAATAACGGGTCACAAAGAAAAATACAAAACAACTGCTCGGACATCAAGAGAAAATGACCATTTCACAAATAAAAGAAAATCATAAATTTTTCTTCAACATTGGAAAGCCAACATAGCTTTTACGATATCAATCGATTACCGATGCAATGGATAAGGCCGGCCACGTGCATCGATACCGAAACGAATCCATTCGAAACATTCGGAATCGAATCGCGATCCTTTGAATTTTCATGGTTACGTAAACTAGGTATGATGAGGTGGCGGAACGTGAGAGGGAGAGAACCTCTCGTCCCAGCTGCCGCGAGAGGCCACCGTAGACGCGGGCCTGTGGACGGTGTGTGATGGGTAAGCTCGCCGTCCGTCCGTCTTATGACGACCACAGGCCGTGTCGACGGCGCGTTCGTGTTCCACGCGCGCCTCAAAGTGATGTCAGCAACATGGAAGGGGCCCGCAAGGCCGACGCCCGTCGGGGCTGCGGGTTGTTCGCAAGAGATACCGCGGCCTCGACATGAAGGGCTAAGAAGAAACATGGGTGGTTTTTAGTCAGTAGAAGTCTGACACTCCCTTTCGCTCTGCCCAAGAGCGGAAGGGGTTATTTGATGATTTTCCACCCACCATAAAAAAGGGGTGCTACGCAATTCTTCGGGTTTTATTTGACAGTGTTTCTTGAACATTAAAACTGACCTGAAGAACGGTATTGATTTAGATCGTGGTAATCGGCTAACTCTATTCCCCATCTACCAAAGTTTTATCATTTTCGGGTTAACTAAACACTATTAGAGCTAACCCTGAACGTCTCAAAGTAGATATTTTCTTTTGTTTCGTATATCACTGCCAAATCATGCCTGTCAAAAATGCGTAGCACCCCTGAATGTTGCCAAAAGCATGCGGGTACTTACATTTTTCCATTACTTTATATGGTTTACTAAACGATCGGAAGGTGATTCGGTTGGTTACGGTAATTACATGACTCAGGTATTGCGAAGTACAAGTACAGATGTTTGGCTAACCGCATGGAGTTGAGACCTATTCAATTTGTTTTCTGCATTAAGTATTTCCGACATTTTTTCGCGGAGCTTTGGATAATTCTAATACTGTAAGCTCATTGTTTAAAAGAGGATACTGTGAAAACTGAAACGATCAAATAATTTAGTTGGAAGCGCCAGTCTAGCCCTCGAAATTCAAATTTCATTTGTATGCTGATTAAAATACGTTTACGTAACAAATGTGGTTTTTGCAGAGATATTACCATTAAAATAACCAATACAACCCTCCAAGTTCATTAATACCCTGGGTATAGAGTGTTAATGGGTGTAAGATGCGTCTTCAAAATATCCTCTATATATGTAATTTTTTCCAAACTTAAGTTTACAAATATTTAAGATGCGAACACACTATCGTTAGGACATTGCTAATCCAATAAGTCGGTGTGACCGATAAAAACGTTGCAGTGTATCGAATCAAATAACAAACATTCACAACTCAGTGGTTTACAGTTTCTTCAGCAATTTTATTTGTTTCACTGTGCCAATAGTGTGGAGTAAGCTTTTTTGAGATGATTGGCTAAAAAGTTGTTACTTCTCAATTAGGCTTGTTTGTAAAAGAAAGGAAATAAGTTTTTTGTAGTTTGAACAATATTTCACCTGCTGCAAAACGGTGAAACGGTTAGTGTGATAGTTCTCGTTTGACTTAATTCTACACAAACACCAGCCTTCTAGGCTATAGCTTTTGACACCGATGTGGCCGATTTTTTCGACGCCCTGTAATTCTTCCCTTTTTGATACTTGTATATATTTTATTATAATTTTAGTTACAACAACAAAAAAACACAAACGCCTCACTTCTAGACGTACCTAGTTACGAGTATGTTGAGTAGTTTAGTGGATCCAGATTTATGCTAAAAGAAGTACACTACAGAATCCACTTTTCATCTAATCGTTTAATTGGTAATTTTACACTCCCATTCTAAGATCGATGGGCAGACGACATAGTTGCCATCGGGGGCAAAACCTGCATGAGGCTTGCACAGGACCGTGGAGATTGGCACAAGAAAAGAGAGGCCTATACCCAGCAGTGGGTGAGTTCGGGCTGTGGATGATGATGATGATGATGATGATTCTGAGATCTGAGTCAGAGGACAAACCGTATACTTATTTCATTACCAGCTTTAAACTAGGTGTATTTAAATGGACTTATTTAATTACTCGAACTTCTAAACTAACTGCCGCACTCAGAGAGCTTTAATGATTACTTAGGCCATCACTTAGTAAAGGTTTTGACAATTTTGTCATATAAAAGTATGTCAAATCTTTACTAAGTGACGGCTTAAGTAATCATTAAATATCTCTGAGTACCGCAGTAAGAGTCTTACGTGTTCAGTTATTTTATGTCTTTAACCGACTGCGGCGAAGCCATGGTCGTTTTTATATTATTTTTGCCAAGAAGACAGCAGGTACTCCCTATCGTCTAATTGAATTCAAATGGCAGCCGTTCTTACATCATTCACACATTTTATTTATTCAAAATATTTTCTCTAACTGCGTGATAACGTGATAAGTATCTCTTTGAAGATGATCAATCAGCCATGTCATTACTTATTGTTTTATCTGATTGTTAGGTGATGCAACTGATTGCGTGTTGCGTAATGTTACAATCATACAATAAACGTAAATATTTATTAACTGTGATTGTGTGATGATTGTTTCAGAATTGGAAAGTTAGATTTTGGATTGACTTTTGATGGTAAAGTTAGCGTGGCTAACAATAGGCTTCTCTAAGCCTATTTCTGTTTTATACTTAAGTTTAATTGTCGAGGTTGTAAAATCGATCAAATGGCATTATATTGACGGCACGGTTGGCGCAGTGGCTGAGCGATCGGACTGCTGCGCCGCGTGTCGCGGGTTCGATCCCCGCACGGAACAAGTATTTGTATGACCTACAGATAGTTATTCCGGGTCTGGGTATTTGTGTATGTGAGTTTAAATGTTTGTGAACGCACCCACGATACATGAGGAATTCCTAGTGTGGGGCAACGTTATATAAAAAAATATATATATATATATTTATTTTATTAGGTATTTACATTACAAGAAGTGACTATTCAGGAACATAATAGTATAACTGTACTCAATACTGCAGGAGTATGTAAGGATCGCGTTCTGTGGTTTCTGCCTACCCCCACGAGTGTGTACGAGTGTACTGGAAACGTGCTGTTAATTAATTAAGACAGTGATAGAACATTCAACAACAATCTCGAATGATATGGTAGATAAAAGTATGAACAGTTTTTTTAGGCTTCCTTTAGGAAAAAGCAAATACTAACTGCCGCACTCAGAGAGCTTTAATGATTACTCAGGCCATCACTTAGTAAAGGTTTTGACAGTTTTGCCATACAAAAGTATGTCAAATCTTTACTAAGCGACGGCTTAAGTAATCATTAAATATCTCTGAGTACCGCAGTTAGCTGATTATATCATGTGATCAGCAGTTCCACTAATGAAGAAAAAGAAATAACTTGAACGTAGTCAGATAGAAAGTATTCAAATTGCGATGTTAAAATTAACTGTTTTTTGGTGCCATAAGTGTAACCAGTACAAGTATGTAACCAATACATAAGATACATTACCGGTTATGCAAGATAATTATATTTGCTCAAATCTACGAACTGGGCAGCCTCAAAAAGTTAATACATAACCGATGGGTTGTGTGGATGACTGTCACACCGAAGTATTGATTAAGACGACGGTTTTTTACTAGTGCGTAGTACGACAGTGTACGAAGGTAAAGGAACATAGCATTTGGCGATCTAAAGATCACCCACGAATAATGAATCTTTTTATCAGTGAACTTTTTTTAGAATAGTGTCATTACTAACGCGATTACTATTATACGATTGTTATTAAACAAACTGTACCTCCTTTAATATTAGTATAGATTGTGCATATTTCAGAAACGGAGTTTAACATATTTACGGACCAATGCCCAAGGACGTCAAGAACTACAAAGTTCAGTTGAAACATGTAGTCTAAAATGTTATTTCTTTATTTTATCACTTGTTTATTTTCAAACCTTAGACTTGTAATAAAAAAAGGTGACATGTTTTTTTTCAACTTGATATTTGTATTTTAAGATAACCTCTTGACCGTCACAGATGCGATAATTATGTGATGTAAAATCATGAATCGTTATTCTAGTAGGTATGCATAATTTGAAGATTAGAATTGAGATGTTGTATAATATAAGTGCGTCATAGGCATTTCTTTCTTTAAGCTTACGATGTTTAAAACTACGAAAATATGTGTAGCAAAAGTCGAGAAGTAAGCCTAGTCTTATTATGTAAACTAGGTTACGCAGGTAGGTTTCTTTCTCGACGTTTTTGCATCTTTATTCCGAAAATCATAAAGAGGTTTATTATTTTATTATTAGATATAAAAAAACTAAATGACCGACTTACTGAAATTAAACTATTTCATTATCAAACAGTTTATCTTGTTACGTTTATTAGACTATTGGTGCAAAAAGTTTATCCTGTTACGTATCGGTGTGACAGGTAGCCGGCACCTGTACCAGTTTACCGTGAGTGATTATCGGGCAACCTTACACACTTGTGCAAGGACGGCGGTGGTGTAGTGTTACCAATCCGCTGGGACAGGTGACGACGTTTTACTGGGGTCGAGTTGAGTCATCATTACATGAGTGTATAGGTAACTGGCGTATTTACCCTTTACGTTGTGGAGTACTTTCAATGGCTTGTGTTTAAACTTCTAGGTTGTGTTTGATAAAGCTACAATATCGTTTATTTCATGCAATTTATAAACATACAGACGTTTAGACAGAAGTGGAAAAAAGCGTACCTACATACGTGTTTTTATGAAAGTATCTATTTCGGAATATACCTAAAATTCTGGGTTAAAATCTTGCTCTTCTTACCTATCAGACAGATGCGTGGCTTACTTACTTTTAGTTAGCTTAACAAACTCTCAGAAGTTAATTTCTCAATAATAACAATGGTTAAAGGTTTAATGGTCGTTGCTTACTTACTCTTGGCTGATACTTACAAACAGTATCAGCCAGTATGTAGGTCTAAAGAACATTGCAATTTTCTGCCCGAAAATATTATTTACTTCTAAAATTAACCCAATTACAAAATGACTACAGAATTGATTGATATATTACCCTAACAGCAGTACAGCTAACATCTATCATACTCGTGTTAGCTTGGACTATAAAATTCAGTAACCACACTAATATTTATAGCTTTACATCGGTTAAAAACGTTAAATGGCTTGAAAGGAGCTATGTTTCTAATAAAAGTAATGTTGCCTGATATATAAAGGTTAATTTAAATTGTTACAACCTAGTTGCAAACTTCTTTGATGTTTTGAGTAACTGTTGCTTGTTGTTAAGGTTTGGGCCTCGAAATTAGCGGAGTTAGAGCGGAGCGGGAAGTGTGTCTAGCAGACTTGGGAAATTGAAAATTAAGGCTCCTCTCTCGAAAAAGCTTAAAAACAGCGTGCAGATGAAGCAGTTTTTCACCCGCACTTACAGAGAAATTACATCTGAGAAAAATTGTTAGTAATCTACATGATATGACACGTAATTTGGTTTAGCCATAATTTTTGTATGGGTATCACATAATAAGAAAAAAAATCCACAAAATCACCTCCAAATCGTTGAATGGAACCATTTTACTCCTTCATTTTTTAACAAAATAATATAAAAAAAATATCTACTGCTTTGAAATACAAAGGAAAATAATTTGGTTTTGTTACTTTTTAAAAACATGTATTATTTTAATTATAATAAATGAAAAATGCGTCCGTTTAAAGTCCGTATCTACGACCGAGAGGGGTAGTTTGTATGCACAAGGTCATTGGCGTGAATACAAGCCTTAATGTTTAAAGATGGATATTCGACTTTTGTGGAAGTCTTTGTTATTGTATAGTGATTGTTGTTTCTACCCATCCGCTATTATTTTCTGATTAATTTCGTTGCGGGATCCACGACAGTTGAATTGTTTCTCTGGGACTGGTGATTACCTGGTGGTCGTTGTCACTGTTGATTCTGGCTTTCAGAAGTTGCAGCGAGAATAGTGTGGCGGGCTTTTTATATTGTAACGTTTAATGTGTAAAGTAAAGAATAGAAGTAGTGAAAGCTAATTAATGAGGAACATAAAACCATCTTCAGCCAATAAAACTTTGCTGGGAAAGAAGTTTAAAGATTAACGACCTCAAAGTAAGTATGAAGTAGAAAAAAGCTCTACTCAAGTGTATTATTTACTTACAAGTAGTGTGCTGTTATATTAAGTTAAGTGTCAATCATAATGATGAATGGGGAAACGTGTATCAAATTCTAGCATATCAGCCAATAACTGGAACGGCAAATAAAGAGGATTCTTGTTCTTGTTGGTTGTTGTTCTTGTTGCGTTTAGAATTGTTCTCAACGGATTTTCCTAGTAAATACATTCAACTATATCAGCCTTTAACGTTTCCACTGTTGGGAGACAGAACTCCGCCCGTGTGATGGATTGGTTCGTAATTAAGTGGGATTTTCATCAAATCAAGTCTCAGACGTTTTTTGGTTCTGTGGCATGCCGATGTCTAAAGGCAAATACATTAAATCTGTGGTCTGGTGTAGTCATTTTGAGTTCTTTGTTTTATTGGAACTTAGCTTGTGAGCTTGTAGTGCTCACCAGCTTCGTGGCCTCAATCTTGTGCATAATATTTCAATTTTGACACATTAAACAATCTGTTAGTATGTGCTATGCGTGGAACGAAACGTTAATTGCTTTAATCTGGTACATCTATTGATGATGTTCACTCATTTCATTTGCATTTAGTTCAAAGAGAGTGAACTATGTGTATGGTCTATAGGTACTTTTGTTTAGAAACTGTTGAACTAAGAAATATCAAGAAAAAAAAAATGTCCTACAAAATGCAGTCAATTATATGTAATAGAGATGTAGTGAATTAAGAAAATAATGATTCTCTTATTTCAAGAATTTCCCACGAAGTGTTCATTTTATATTTCTTTTGATTGAAATCAAGTAATTAGTAAGGAATCTCATTCTTTGCTGACCAACAATTGAACAATAATGACTGAATTATAGTTTTATAGATTCCACAAATATGCAATATTATTGAATCCGGGAGCGAAAACTAGGAGTAGGTACTATTAGGTATATGTCTGCCTAACTCTTTTTTTTTTTTTCAGAGCGAAAGGGAGTGTCAGACTTCTACTGACTAAAAACCACCCATGTTCCTTCTTAGCCCTTCATGTCGAGGCCGCGGTATCTCTTACGAACAACCCGCAGCCCCGACGGGTGTGAAAATCGCCTTAGACTTGAATTGTAAAACTACAAAACTGAAAGAAAAATATCCAACTTAGTTGCTATAAACCATCAAATGACTACTTCAAACTAAAATTAACGTAGATTACCTCGTGATTTGGCGACCTTTACAAGATTACTGTTATAGAAACTTGTTACATCTGTAATGACAGGTATCAAAGTAACACAAGTTGTTAACTTACTTGCAGCTTCAATTGTTTGTAACAGATGCAATTTGACATGTCATGTATGTGTGCCTATTATTGTTGAAGCTATATTTTGTTTACTTACCGTCACGAGAGCTACTTTGTTAGCATGTGCCAAAGTATAAAGAAGATAGATATTGCTCCTTTCGCGTCAATAAACACAGGCCGTAATACATGATAGAGCAGATCTGAAACCGTTGTACTTAACACATTTTCGTCATCATCTGCCTATACTTTTCCCACTGCAGGGACTCAGACCTTCTCTCTAGGAGAGGGATGGGCTATAACTATAATCCACCACGCGGTCCAAGTGCGGGTTAGTAAATGTCACAAATGTTTTCGAATATTTTGGCTCTAAGACATGCTGGTTTCCTCACGATGTTTTGCTTCACCACTTTACTATTAGGTAGTATGTGCCAAAGTATAAAATAGTTACATATTTGCTCCTTTCGCATCATACAAATAAAGGGCAATATGAAACCGTTTAATAGAGTAGATATGAAACCGTTGTAGTTAAACAATTTACTTTTAACAATTTTTTTTTATTTTTTTTTTTATTTAATGTCTAAAAAACTTATTACGTTACAATTTTTGTGTAAGCCACACATCGAAAGCCTCTCAGGGCTTATCTGTGTGCTGGCGAGCCGTTCGTATAAACTTTAACATAACAAAATTTAACTTACTATACTAAATAACCTATTTTAAACTTTAACCAAATTTAACTCACTATATTAAATTATCTACATCACATAACTTATTTTTTGATGATGGTGCAATTCATAGGTAGTACATACATACATTTTTTAGGAGAAGTTTTGTGTAAAAAAAAGTTTTGATTTATACTTATAACTTTTCGAACTTGTTTTATATAACGTTTGCAATTCCTCTGGAAGTTTATTGAGAAAAACAGGTACTAAGTATTCTGAAACCCTCATCCCGTACACATTATTGAACGTAGGTAAGATGTATTTATTTTTATGTGCTAGCTTTCTTAGAAAGTCAGGTCTTGTGCTTTCGGTTAGCAGCTCCGGTTTATTGACTTCCGCAAGAGTAAAGAATACAACTTTATTGAACACATTCACAACTTGACAATATTTAAAGAGGTCGCTGTCTTTGTTTTTATATTTCTTCCTGATATGTTTTGGCGTAAATTACTTTAAGTATTCTAAGTTGTAACTTGTAAATATCTGTAAGGTATGTATGATACGTTCTCCCGTAACTGCTTAGACCGTAGTTGATAACCGAGTCAGCTAGGGCCATAATTATATAACATTCTAAGCGTTTTGTAAGGCAATTTATATGCCGAAGTAAGTTTTGTGCAATATTTTGCATACAATGACTTTTGGGAATATCCTATGAGGCTGATACAAGAACGCGGAGCTCGGCGGCACAAGCAAAGAGAAGCCAACAGCCGGTAAATGAGGACCACTTAAAATGTTTTTTTTTTGTATAAAATTCTACTTCAACAACGACAAATACGTAAGAAACATGAAATGTTTAAGGCAATAACTTAGATTTCTTACGATTATTAACTCCGCTTGTGCAAAGACCTGAATTAGTCTTTGTCTAATTAAAACAAATGATTTCATTACATGCTTTTAGACTACGGAAAAATAAAAGAATGCTTCCAGTCGGTTGAGACGAATCAGACATGGAATAACTAAGAAGATGAATGAGAAATCCGTAATATTGATTGGAGGAGCTAGTAAGTCCCGTCAGGGCTGCGGGTTGTCTCGTCGGGGCTGCGGGTTGTTCGCAAGAAATACCGCGGCCTCGACATGAAGGGCTAAGAAGGAACATTGGTGGTTTTTAGTCAGTAGAAGTCTGACACTCCCTTTCGCTCTGCCCAAGAGCGGGAGGGGTTATAAAAAAAAAGGAGCTAGTATGTGATAAGCTGCTTTCCGAGGGATAGAGGAAACTTGGTATGTAAATGAGTAGTCACCCAGCCATGGCCTAATCTAGGCAAGTACTGCTTACCCTAAAGATCGACCCGAGCGGCATTTATTAAGCCACGTCCTCCAAATTAGAGGACAAACCGTAACTTAGTTCAGTTAGGATATTGGAACGAAGTTCCTTATCGCGCGTTGTGAAAGGGGGCTAGTCGGAAAAAAATCTTACGAAAAGTTGTCACGACACTTTTTGCTATAGTAAGCTATTGTAAGCTGTGCGGCGTCGCATGTTTCTCTGTCTGTCTCTCTCTCTCTTATAGAAAGCAAGCCAGATATTTTCATTTCTACATTTCTTTTTTTTTTTTTTACATAATAAAAAATAATAACAATAACTTCGTTCCATCCGGGTGTTCCTTGACACCTCTCAAGTTTTTTTTATCCCAATAGTACGGCTCCGGAGGATAATTTTTGACATTTGATTTTACTTTGGCTATCGCATTTAGGTACTAATATTGTTTTTACAGTATTTGCGGTGTAATTAAACTTTTAACAGAAAACATAAGTATCTAGTTTCACACTTCCGCTCTTCATCATCATCATCTGCCTAGCCTTTTCCCAACTATGTTGGGGTCGGCTTCCAGTCTAACCGGATGCAGCTGAGTACCAGTATTTTACATGGAGCGACTGCCTATCTGACCTCCACAACCCAGTTAATACTAGGTAATACGATACTCTTTGGTAAGACTGGATGTCAGAATTTCAGGTCACTGACTACCTGTAACGACTGCCAAAGATCTTTAAATGGCAGCCGGGACCAACCGCTTAACGTGCTTTCCGAGGCACGGAGGAAACTCGGTATGTCGGGCGGACACCCATCCACAGACCGACCTAGGCAAGCACAGCTTTACCTAAAGATCGACCCGAGTGGCAGTTCTTATTAAGCCACGAGCTCCTTCACACTTCCGCTCTTCATAGATTAATATTCACTGTAGAATGTCGATCGCCAGCTTCTCTGATTGCTAAGCGACTCAAACTGATCTGGAAGATGTAAGACATGAAAAGTCCCACATTACTCATTGTTTTCATATTCCCATTATTAACAGTAACGATGTCTATTGTGAAAGTGGATATAATAGTTAATTGTTCCTGTTAATCTTTACACTACATGATCCGCATACTATAAATCTTTGTTTTGAAGTAAGAGTGGTTAGTTTTTTGCAGTCTTGAGAGTTCGTAGCTTGCTCGAAATAACGATGGTTTAATAGGTGTGAATGGGCTTTTAGATGCATGCTTGCATGCATGGTGATACTTCCTTGATTTGGTTGACAATGTTTCTTAATTGAGTGCACTTTTCTAAAGTAGGTTATGACATTGTGAAAGCTGCCTTATAAACCACAAACAAGTATCATATTTATATGAGAATTTTTAAGAAACGAGAATGGTTCCTTACAGCATAGGGATATGCTAAAGTAAATTTAGACTAGACACGAAGGTGTTATGCTTGACATTAGTTAAAACAGGCATTTCTGTCTTATCAAATAAACCGCCTTAATGCTCTGAAAATCTCTTCTTTTCATTGTCAAAGTTTTATTCACGTAAATAAAATAATCACAAGAAAAAGTAACTTCAGGTTTCAGGTATTATTCACTGTTTTAGAACGTTTGATTTTACAGACCTACGTTGGCAGGAATTGATTTCAGTGTTGAGATCGTCCCGAAAAAATTGCTTTATTTTTTTAATTCCTACAGCACAAGGCTTTTTTTACCTATAACCAAAGCATTTTACTTAACCGAAGCTCAATGAAATAGACGAGAGCCTACGCATACAGGCAACAATAAGTGCACAGACCAGGCAACTTTTTTTTCGTTTTCCTTTCGCGCTCCCACGGTCGGGTGGACGCAATAAAAAGCCTGAATATTAAACCATGGCCTAGCCCGGTGTCGGGAATTGTACCCCATTTTATGGCCGATTGGGTACACTGGAGTGCAAGAAAATGAGGGAAGAATGTGTAGAATGTGTGCGCATATTTTTCTAAGAATTTATTATGATCTTGAGGGAATGATTTGAAAGAATAACAAGTAAATGATACCGTGACATGGGAGTGTGGAAGTAAACAACGTGTAGCGCCGACCCCCAGTAACATTGGATGAGGGCATGAAGGTATTACCAAAGAACTGTAGGTAAAACACTGGCGGACACAATAAATAGAGTGGTATTGACAACTAGTGGGTGACACTTAGTATGTTGTCCACTATGTAACATGTATTTCTACCCAGACCCGTTACTTGGGACTGGACCATTAGTAATTTTTGACTACTTTTGTTATAGCTTGGGTCTTACCTTTTAAAACAAATGTATGTGTTAATGAGTAAATAAATAAATAAATAAACTTATACGAGTCGGAAAACTATACCTAATATTTTTACTTTATATCTAAACTCACTTTCTCTAAGTTAATTGTCTTTAAGCAGTTTTGACCTTTCTAGACCCAGTGTTGGCGTCCATTATTGCAAACCTTTTACAAAATACTCACACGCACGTTCACCTTAAGTAGTGTTGTAGTTTTAAGAAAGTTAGGGAGGACAATATTTATGTAGATACCTATACCTAAGTACCTCACTGAGTACTATCGGTAATTAACAGCAAACATTTAACGAAAGTGAACATTTTCTTTGGAGAAATTTTACGAGAAACCTTTGTCGTTTTATAAACAGGCTAGTGGCCAACCTTTAGTTAAAAATCACACATTATCTGACGCGGGATCAAAGAACCTACGACTTTTCAGTAATGATAGGAAATAACAGAAGCAATATTTTGCATTATGTTTAGGAAACGTTTAATTTTAAAAGATCATACAAAACAGCAGTAGCTGCCTTGGATTTACCTCATTTTCCGATTTTAGAGAGTGCAAAACTCATTTACGTAACAATTCAATCAGAATACCACATTAGCATTGCGTCTCAAAACCATAACCATAACAAAACCCAATAGTCGTAATATACATTAAAACCTAGTAGTACTTACGAGTATTTACCAATTTTACTTTTTCCACACACTGTAAAATATCCACACTGTGCAATTATTCCACACTGTGCAATTTTTCTCGGCCTGACGCGCAACCGTAGTGCTATTAAAGATTTTATTGGTAGATGTAATGATGAGTACCTCGATAGCCACAGCATTATTCAATAGCCGATCGCAGACCGCCATTACACCGTCAAAATATATGTATATGTCCTACATTGCTCTTTTATGGGGCTATGGCAGTAAAGATTCGCAACAAAAAATGACATGGATCGTGAAATATGGTAATGGTTGCTGCGATGTAGACGGGAGATGTGGTTCGAAATTGTTTTAGTGTCGATCACGTATTAATAAAATATTGGACGCCTGGTGTGCGTATTGTGTAACTTTATTATTTTATAGCCATCAGTAGCATAAATATTTAAAAAAATATAGTTTTCGGTTATGTTATAAAGTCTTGTTTTCGGTTTTATTCAGCACACGTATTCGTGCCGATCGGAATGTAGAAATAATATAGATAGAATGTTAAAAACGCCTTTTCTTATATACGATAGGTAATTGTTGCTTTCAGAAAACACTCCTAACTCAGAATGGCAACAAGTTCAAGTAGCCAACATAACAAAAACACCAAGCAAGTCAAGTCTATTCTAAGCAATAAGACAATAAAAAATGTAGAAAATAAAATAATGCGCAGACGCGGCTATGCCTGCATCAGATACTGGACCCCCGACCTCTGGCCCTGCAGAGGTCGTCTATGCGCACTTTCTTATTTTATTCAAAACGACATAAAAGGGATATAGTAGAGGAGGCGGTGATGATTGACCTTCACCGCCCTGATAACCAGATGAGACGTATTTCTTATCAAATATAATTTATAAACAAATATGCCTTTGATAACTTGCCTATCAAAAAGTGCTCACCGCTATTTTTAATTTAATAAATTTTAATCAAATTTCTTTCATCACCTTCACTCTTTTGATAACCGAATGAATTTTATCTCAACTAATTGTTTTTCACACACAGAATATATTCATTGCTGTGTATGGCTACCTGGCAAGCTGTGAACAGGTACGTCAATATAGGTAACTACACCGATCTGCTAACCAATCGAAACTGATATCAAAGGTTAGATATTTTAATTACAAAACCAATCATATAGGCTTGAGCACTTTTTGATAGGCAAGTTATCATAGGCATATTTGTTTATAAATTATATTTGAAAAGAAATACGTCTCGTCTGCGGTGAAGGTCCATCTTCACCGGCTCTTAGACTAATAGTGGATATTGATTTCTTTGATAAGATGTTTCATATTTCCTGAGGTACCTTGAAAGTTTTATGCAAATAACAAAGTAGTTACCTATACATTTCCCATTGTAAAGTATAACTATCTGTATTTCGGTTTTATAGGTTTTGTGGTCTATTTTAATGAAAGCGTTAGAGCCAGACCAGATTTGTAACACTTCATCTGCAAATTTATTTACCGAAACAGCTGAATACCAGTTTTACATAGAGCGACTGCCTACCAACCTGACCTCCACAACCCAGTTATTACTGGATAAAACGATACCCCTTATTAAGACTCGTTTTCAGACTTACCGGCCAGAGCAAAGAGAGGCCTATACCTAGCAGTGGGTGAAGTAGGGCTGTCAATGATGATGATGGTTAAGGGCAGATTAATGATGATATAATTAAATCGAAACAGGTGACTCTAAAAAAGTTTATGATAACTACAAAGTATTTTATAATAACTACAATAGTAATTATTTTGTAGTTCTAGGATGTTAAATGAACTTTGATACTACAAATTATTACGGATTTGTTTCATGTCGTAAATGTTTTAATGACCCATCATCACACACACATGATTATGAGAGATATGATTTTTTATGGGCATTTGTCGATTATACCACTGCCAGTACAGCTACCTAAACTGCTTTTTTCAATGACTTGCCAGAAGTGTGGGAAAACCAGATGCAGAAAATAATATTACAATCGGACAAGTTAATAGGTACTGGTATAGAATATTGTGTACTAAGGATGCTGACAAATAGTAATCGTTTCGTATTTCTGCAACAATCTGAATTAGGATTGTCCGAAACTTTTTGGTGACATAAGTCAATGTCGGATTAGTACTTTTTCCCGTCGGGGCTGCGGGTTGTTCGAAAGAGATACCGCGGCCTCGGCGCAAGGGCTAAGAAGAAACATGAGTGGTTTTTAGTCAGTAGAAGTCTGACACTCCCTTTCGCTCTGCGCAGAGCTGGAGGGGTTATTTGATGATTTCCCACCACCCCAAAAAAAAAAAACATTAAGAAACATGATTGAATCCTTTTTGACCCCTATTGGGGCCTATTGCCATCAACCGTGTACGAACCCAGACTCCGTAGCTGCTCCTGGGGAGTTGTTGACGGAAAAACTCAATAACACTTCGCCCGACCCGGGAATCGAACCTTATGCTCAGCAGTCGTGCTTGCCAACAAGGTAGAAGTTTTTTTATGATAAGAATACACAAATCGTAAAATAGCGTTATAATTACAAGTTGTCACGCTTAAGTCCCTCGACTAACAATAACATGACAATGATACGTGAAAAAATAATAGCTCTTCAGAACTACGATTACTGGAAATTATGTACGATTGCAGCTTAATAGTAATTATTGTATACTTGGCACAATTACACACACTGTGTACATAACTGTGGGCCTACATCGTTACATACCAGTTTCACTATTTACGGGCATGCGATTCTTAGATACAAACTGAGGTGCGAAGAGGCTTAGGTATAATCATTGAATAGGGACGTTGTCTGAATAAACACAAATATGATGCTGTTTAGTCAGTTAGATTATCGAAAAATATTGGATACGTGTTTTTTGTTTTATCAAATTAATAGAAATTGACGAAGATAAAACGCGTCAAAGATCATGAGGGGGGATATGACGTCACTTTCCGGTAAAAAATGTACTGTAATGACGTCACACGAGTTTTTGAAGAACTGTATCGTTTTCATTTTTTGTTAACGCTAAAAAAGAAAAAATATGTATTCAATATTTTTTGGAAATCTGACGGGCTAATTAAACCAAGATAATTTTGGATATTTAGTGGCACAGAATCGTGACCATTGGAAGGAATGAGAGAAGCCTTCGCCCAGCAGTGGGAAAGCTAGCTATAATAATAATAATTTAGTAAAGGTAGCGTAGCCGGTGGCGTTATGACACTTCTGCCGGTACAATGTGAATATTTTCAGCTATGGAACTAGCGAACATTGAAAAAGCTACACTAAAATGTATCTTATTTCCTTTCATGAAAAGAGGTTTTCGAATAAAAATTCCGTACCGATTCTATGTCGTTACAATATTTATTACGTACCCCATGATCTCAGTCAAATTATATAGCCGTCAATTGCCAAATTCTCGTCGGTTTTTCCGCATTTTCTGCGGTCTAAATTATCGTTCATATTTGATGAATACCAATTATACCAAACTATTCAAATGACAATAATAGTCATTGTTTTTCAATTCCATTGTTCGTCTATGACATACGGTATTTCTTTGTCTTATTTAATTTAAAGATAATGAAGAAACAATGTTATATGTCTTAAGTTTTTGTTCGATAAAATAATACTTCTGGAAATACATAGTTAGCGGTTGATTCATGTTTAAGAAATATTGATCAAAGTTATAAGTGTATACTCGTACGTCTCAGTTTTTAACCAAGCACGGAATCCTAGTCCGCATTTAACTTTTGATTAAATCAGTGGTGATTTGTAATTATTAATATTTTTGTGCTTTCGTTTTATTTTAACATTGGTAAATCCATAACTAGTTCCAATTTTAATTTTCCACGACATTGTGTACATAGCAGCTTCACTTATGTAAAAGCTATTAAAGGATTTCGGAATATTGAGCAAATATTTAGATACGCCAAAAAAGTGTGAAAGCTCAGGTCTTTTTAGAAAAAAAATATTTTCCTAACTCACAGTTATGTACACAGCTGTACACTGGAGAAATATTGCTAATACTTCTAAAACTAGACAAATATTACATTTATGAATGTACACGTAATGTTTTTAAGTTTGTCTACTCTAGAACTGTATATTTCAAGTCCATAGAAAACGCCCGCTCATAAGCTTGAACTCAGACAAACACTTTACGTTGTGTAAATCATTTCATCACCACTATTCATGAACGATGAAAGAAATTGTGAAAATTATATATGAAAAACATTTAAAATATAAAAAATAGGAGCCCACCGGTATCGGAAACAAGTTTCGGGCTACCGGTGGTGGTCAGGGCTCTTGAGAGAGGAACATTAACATTACGTGTCCAGAAATACTGCTCTCTGAGACAAGCTCTTAAACCAGCGGCCAAGCGAGAGCCTCCTCACGACCCGACTATCGGCACAGAGACTGCTGTACTGCTCTTGTTATTATAATACTTTTTCAACCTACTTGCTATCTGTTACCCGTAATTACGTCTCCTCCTGTTATGAATTTCCAAAATCGATAATGCCTACGTCACAGCAACTTATAACATAACCGATAGATAGCTAGACTTACCAGAGGACACATAACATAACATCACGCCTGTAATCCCCAAAGGGTTAGGCAGAGGTGTACCTAATAGTACACTCACATTTCGCCGGTTATGTTTAAGTCCCATGTAATAGGGGGCAAGCCTATTGCCATAAACCGGGCACGAATCCAGACTCCGTAGCTGTTACTGATAAATTCGGAAAAAGCCAATAACACTTTGCCCGGCCCGGGAATCAAACCCAGGACCTCATGCTCAGCAGTCGCCCTTGCGACCACTAGACCAACGAGGCAGAGCAATACCAATAGCAACTAGAGGACCAGCAAGCTACACATATATCTGTTTATTGCCATGTTTATAGTTCGGTATATAAACCTCGGTTGTTTGCAGATGACCAATTAATGGTAATTCGTTTTTATGTTCCTTCGTTAGAAGTAATTGCTTATACTTGGAAATTATATATACTTATCTAAATTACAAGAAACACGTCATCACGGTCATATAATAAACTAGCTGATGAAAAAAAGAAAGAAAAAGTATTTATTGGTTTCACACAGGACAAAAAATTAAAGATTAAAAAAGTAATAAATGAGAAACACTGAAAATTAGGACATACAATATGCATTTTTAAATTAGTCCCGTACAAAGCCAAAAGACCACTACGACCATACGCTGTAAGATTTATGACAAATGTCACAGCGCTGGTATTCTGATAGGGCCCAAAGGTGACGCCACGTTCACGGAAAAAATAAATAAAATTACAATAAGATGCCCGCGGTTTGGCCACGAGGATGTCGGTTATCGCGACCAAAATTAATCTTTGCATCACCCCCTTTCAACCCCTATTTTCGCATTAAAAAGTAGCCTATGACCTTTCTCAGGCTCTAGACTATCTGTCTACCAAATTTCATTTAAATCGGTTCAGTTTTGGCATGAAAGCGCCACAGAAAGACAGAGTTACTTTTGCATTTTGTATTAATTAAATAGTAAGGATTTTAATAATGATTACAGGCTGGTATACCTCTCTCGAGTTTTCATAAATTAAGATAGTAAGTCCAGGTTTTCTCAAGATTTTTTCCTTTACCGATATCCGAGATAACATAATATATCATCACGCCTATAATCCCCGAAGTGTTAAGCTGAACTGTAGCTAGTAGTGCACCCACATTTCGCCAGTTATGCTTAAGTCCCATGTAATAGGGGGCGAAGCTATTTCTAGACTCCGCGACGCTATCAAAAAGTTCTTAATTGAAAAAGAAAAACCTAATAACAATTTTCTCGACCTGGGAATCAAACCTGGGACCTCCTGCTCATCAGTAATACTGGTGACAACTAGACCAACATTTATATTAGATATCTCTGATGTGACACATGCATGAGACGCGAGGTCTTTCTTTACCATTAAGCTATCATGAAAATTGAACCACATGCTTCTTTTTAGAAAGTCGATATTTAAATGCAAATTAAAAGAGTCACGTCCATGTAATTACTAAGAAAATATACTTAAAATCCCAGGACGTGAGTTGCAATTCGATCGCGGAGTTTATCGTCATTGTCATACAAAGTGTGCCTTCGTCTTCATTTGTGAGCATATGTATGCATCTTATGAGCAGGTAATAATCGTAATGAGCCAGAGCTATGCAATGGGCATGCTCATTATGAATGAAGCGTGTCGGAAGCGTTCGGGCGAAGTCGGGCGGCCCAGGATAGGTGTTGCCCCGTCGGGGCTGCGGGTCCCGTCGGGACTGCGGCATGTCCCGTCGGGGCTGCGGGTTATCCCGTCGGGGCTACCGCTCTGCCCAAAGCGGGAGGAGTCCTTTGATGATTCCCAAAAAAAAGAAAAGGGTAGGTGGTGCGAGATTTTACTCTTGGTGCTGGAATTTGTTGGGTTGAAAATCTAAAGATACTGCTTACGTAACACAGTCGGTTTTTCGGGGCTAACCCTCGTTCGAGTACACAATATTACATAAGTACTTGGTCTCTTTGTGCCTCTTGGCCTTGTTCTATTATGTGTCCTGGTGATATGAAGGGAAGTGGAAATTATGTTTTTCCTGCTCCTCCTCTATTCTCTCTGATTAATTTCTTTGTGTCGTCGAGCTTCATGGTCTCGGCGCTTTTCAGGTGGTCGCCACTGTTGATTTTGGCTTTCTGGACTTGCAGCGGTTTGAAAATAGGGGGACGGGCTTGTCCCAAAAATAAAACTTGTTTAAAACATTCGTGAGGGGTGTGTACGAAATTATAAGTTTTGACACTTTTTCTTACTGAGTGAATGCAAGCTAGATAGTGTCGAGTATCTATTTTCTTTCTTCATTCCCAACAATAGCTTGAGGCTATTATCACGGAGCTTCACTCAACCAGCTCTGGCAACACTGCATGTGCAGTCGCATGGAACGATATCAATTAATTATAATAATTGCACTGGCTACATTATAATTCACGTCAGTTCACTGTGGGTCAGACGCGGAAGACATTGCATCTTGTTTTTCTTAGAAAACATAGTAGCTACGGCAAGTTTTTCATTGAAACTTTGTGTGCCAATTATTCCATATTTGTTTGAGGGATCCATTTTTTAGAAACGCTTCATAATTTAATATTTTTAGTTTAGTCTGTGGCATCTTACTGCTGGGCAAAGGTCTCCCTTCAAGACTTCAAAATCTTTAGTAGTAAGACCCAGATCGTCCTAGCCCCTTCTCTCTGAAATATTTTTGGATGGGCTACAATTTTCCGTAGGTCACTCAGGTATGTAAGTTATCTTAAAATAGCAATAAATAGGCATCTACGCATATAATTTCTTGTATTGGCCTTTAATACCTGTTATTTCGTAGCAAATGATTTTTCATTTTCTGAGAAAGTTTAACATTGCAATGTACATATATTTGTTTCACACCATCAGAAAGTAGAGATTTCAACGAACAAAAAGCCCACCAACTTTTAAAAAAAAGCATATACTTTGACGGGGAATTTTTAGATTCAAAATATGGCTGCTTTTTCAATATTAAGTCAATAATAAGGTGAAAAAATTAATATTTTAAATCAAAAAAGTTACAGTGTGTTTGGGATATAATGTTTTCACCACGTGAAAAAGAAAATATTTTGAAAACGATAAAAATAAAAAACCAGAAACTTAGTTATTTGAATTTTTCAATTACCTACATTTTGAGGTTATGTGAAAAAAGTGTAAATCCAAAGTTGTAGATCTTTTTATTATCTATAACTTTGCCGATTAACTTTTTTCCATAGGACTTGTAGTTTTGCCGGAAACCCCCACTTTCCGACCTCAGATCGACCGTAAATTATTTTTCTTTTAATTTTTGTTTGTGCTCTTCCTTTTCCGTTGGGTCTCATCCTAATCCTACTATAATTTTGTTTTACTTTTTACCATTTTTGAAGGCTTCAGCCCTGGTCTATGTGGAGAAGAACGGGCAAGAAACTCCATGGACATTTACAATTACGTTTATCAACTTGTAAGTATTGAAGGCACTGTACATCGAACAAATCAAGAGACATTTGTTTTTTTTCTCCGACCTTATAGTGGTGGTTATCAAGACATAAATAACAAGTTTTTATTTTACACCGAACGTTTGAACTGCGTACATACTGTTTTTGTTAAGGTACAAGGAGTTGAGCTCAAAGTTGAGACAGTAAAAAAGACGTCACATTGACGTCATGGCAAAACTTGAAGCGACGTGTTATATAATTATGTTTAGTTAGATATCCTTTGAAAAAAGAAGAGAATACAGGACGGTTGGCAGAATCAACAGTTTACAATAAGTTAGTGATGGGCTTTTCGTGCTAATCTAGTGTGATTGTTTATGTACGCGTGGAGTTCGATAATTGTTCCACGGGATCATGCTACCGGGATAAGAATCCAGGTATACTAAATAGTATAAACTATCTGTGTTCTAAATTTCATCCACATCCGTTCAGTAGTTTTTGCGTGAAAGACTAGCAAACATCCATCCATCCATACATCCTCACAAACTTTCGCATTTATAATATTAGTAGGATGTGTTTAGTTTTTAGAGAGATTTATGACAAGACTAGGACAACATGACAACTGATTTCATTTAAAGTGGTTTCCGTAGTAGTGGTAGTTCTCAACTGATATTTTTCATATTTAGGTTGAGTAAGTAGCTCACATATATTTTGCCAAAAGAGACGTTTTTCAATTATTTTGCTTACTCTACTATTGAATATATCCTTCGTATCACACCGAAGGTGAACGACACTGTAGTCCCAAAAAAGTTGTTTACCCATTCGTCGAACAGAAATCAAACATCCTATGTTATTGTATATATAATAAGCATTTGAGCTATGATTGGTTTAATAATTTGCTGAGATGGTTAACGTTACTATTTCGTTACAACCACAGAAATATAAAATTATAACTATGGTTACAACCCACATTTTTTATTAGATTTCCTAGATGCAAAAATAATGAATTTCCATACATCTTACATATTATACATTTATATACGAGAAGATTTTTTAGTCACCGTCCAATTTTTTTCTAGGCATTAGGTATCATTCACTAACACCAATTTTTGAACAAAAAATCGATACGTAAAATTTTCATATTAAATCATTTTCTCGAAAGAATTATCCGTTCTCCGTGAAACGTTAAAACTTTGTGATGTGATATCTCAATATTTTTGTATTGAGTGATACTAAAAGAAAAAACACGTATTTAATCATTTTCGCCAAAGATTAATATATCGGAATTTGGACGGTGACTAAAAAATCATCTTGTATGCCTTCCTTTGTCCTCATACCCAACTGTGTGGGTTGTGCGATATGCTTAAGAGTCAACTTAAAGTTTCATCAAGTTTTAACATTTTTGGAGAAATTGGTAACGCGTTGATGTCTTTTTCAGGGTCAACGTCCCGAATTATACGAGTCCTTTAAAAAATACTTGGACAACAGAATATTTTCTTCCTATTGAATGGAAGAAAAAACCAAGTTGCCCCGAACCAAAATAACTCAGTACAAGGGTAGGGAAACGATGATATTTCCTTTATTTTGGCACATTCAACGCATGGTATAACTTGTAGAAATAAAACAGGATGCTATTTTATCCTTACTATTTTACAGGGCCAAAGGCTGACTCCGGATATGGACCGAAATCAATTCGTAAAATAGTGAGAATAAGTACCTAGTTGGCTCACCCGGCAAAAACGATTTGAAGATTAAGCGCCTAGAAGTTTATTTTGGTAACGTAAAACGTAACAAAAAGTTGAAACGATAATATTTTACGCAGGCGTTCTGATGCAGCTAAGAGACGTTTTTGAATTATAAATTGTTGTGAATTGTTTAATAATGAAATATTTCGAAACGATTAAGACTTAAAAAATCAATTCCAAACAGTATGAGAATACTATTTATCTATAAAATAGTAATTCTTTAAAACACCTCGTACACGAACTAAATCTCCAGTATAATTGCGCAGATATTTTTTTTAGGCGTTGTTAATACAAATTACAAAACTTACGCATGCAAGTGTAATACAAAAAAGTGCATGCTTAAATAATATTAATAACAGATGTGCATTGTACATCGAAATTATGTACCTATGAGTATATTTATCAGTGACACATCGTTTATAAAATCCCATCACAAACCTACATGCAACATACTCCAAAGATGGCTTTTTAGATTATTTGAAAGAAGGTATGGGTTTTTAGTTTTACAGACTCCCGAAATGGTTACACCTAGAAAGAAGTAAAAAGGTATTGAAGAGGAAGTGTGACAAAACAAGTTGCTTAAGAAGATTCAGATAAATTTTCACACAGAAAAGTAGTTTAAAACGCAAGAAGAAAGTATATAAGTAGTATGTGCATCTTATTTGTGCAGTAAAAAGATTATTCTCTAATTTTTCTCAAAATTTATGTCACAGTGCATGCTATACTTTATCGCTAGCTTACGTGTGAGCGCGTCTCGTAGCGCGATCGCAAGCGATGTCAGGGCGGTGCGCAGCCCCGGGTGGAATCGCTCGAACATGCGAATATCTACGCAGGGTTATAGCAATACTAGATATAAGTACTAAACATGCACAAAAAAATTCGAGTAGGTAAGCTAAATTATAACACTTAAAATTTGAAATAATGGTGCATTAAATAATTACATGTACTTAGCACTAATTGCAATAATTTAAATTGAAAACATGATATTTACAATGTAACTAATAGGGCCAGTCCATAATTAGGCATGCTAAATAATATGTTGATGTACCTACATAATGACTTGATTATCACGCAAACAAATTTACGCTCTAATTACTCGCAGCATCATAATTTAAAATGATTTGAAGTATTCACATCGATTTTATCTACGCAAACTCGTCGTAATAATATTGGGATATTTTAAATGTACATCTGTATATTTTTTCAGCGCACTAGGTAACTCCACTAATTAACTGAATGCATATCAGAAAAATGAATGCTGTGCAAAAAAACCAATTGATCAACTAAACATGTTCAACAAAAAAGCACACAAAACGAGATGACCTTTTTATCGAATTCACACCAAAAATGTGGTTCGTACATCGGAAAAATACGAATTGTTTATCAAAAATACTAACTTGCACTCTAAATCGTTCAGGTTATGTTAGGTTTATTTTTGCTTTTTTTTGCTTTTCGTGAGTACATTTCCGCAGACATGTGAGTCCATTTATCCTTATATTATATATTATATTGAATTTGATTTATTTAGTGTGCATAATTTGTGTGGAAGTCAGTATTTTTGATTTGACTTTGTAATATTTGTTCGAAAAAAGGGAATATTCGGATATCGATTTAAATACATGTCAATAATATTCACCTATAAAATGAAACACGTAACGCCATCTAAGAAACAACGCCATCTATGATTTAAAGTAAGAACTACTTACAGGCTGGATGGTCGTACAACGGTGCGACTCGGGTGCCCTCTAGCGGACCACCGGCTAACTTCGCAGATATGGTCTCCAGGAATTCTCTGATCTTCTTGAGCTCCCCACGGGTGGCATCACTGGGACCTGGGACGTCGAAGCCATCGTCGCATTCCTCCTCTGAAAGCGTAAGGAGGCAAAAGTTCAGAATTAGGGTAAACAGTAAAACCAGGATAAAAATTGAGACTATTACAGATATGCATAATTTCACCCACATTTCGCTAGTTTTATGTCTCATTAATATGGGGGCGACTCTATTACTAGCAACCGGACACAAATCCCGACTCCACTAAAGACTTTATAGTATTTATTTAGATTTATACTTACACTTTTACTAATCATCCTCATCTTTCATAAAATGTCCTTTTTACGTCTCATTTCGCGCCTTGGCGACAACTATTTTTGTTGGCAGTCTTATAATCGATCTTATTCGATTTATTTTTACGTTGTTTTTACTGTTTTAAAATATTAAATCTTATAATTTTTCATTGTTTACTTTTCGTGTGACATAACGTCAGTTGTCAATATGTCATTTACTTTTTCTTTTAATTTGTGTCATAGTTTTTCTTAGTGGTTAGAACTATGAAGGTTACATTTGATTTATATAATTTAATTTATTTTTATTAATATATTAGGTCAAATAATGTAATTTATTGATAATTTCTATTTACTGTAACTTATCTCACGCTTATAAAATTAATTAACACGCTCACAGAAATTCTTTGAGGAAGTTTTTGACTGAATAATACAGGCCGTTTTAAATACAGGCAACTCACAATTTTTGATTTCAAGAACTTAAATTCTGGAAAGAATTAAAAGACAATTGGGTGGAAAAAACGGAGAGATGGTTTTATAAAAAGGGATTTCTGACGGATGCCCTCCAGTTGAGATCTGGTTTCTGAAGAGGAATCATCACGTCTACAAGTTATTATCTGAGTTCTTAAGAAGAACCATCGCGAAGTACCTCCAAAGTATCCTCCGGGCCTCCCTAAAGGAGTCGCCCGTGATCCTCGCGACGCGAAGTACCTCCAACGTATCCTCCGGGCCTCCCTAAAGGAGTCGCCCGTGATCCTCGCGACGCGAAGTACCTCCAACGTATTCTCCGGGCCTCCCTAAAGGACTTGCCCGTAATCTGCTGGCCAGCCTTCGAGATTTACCTACCCTGGAGCTGTTTTATTCTGTGCAAAGCGTGAGTTAGGAAGGTTCGTGTTTTTATAGATTTATTTGTATTTTTTACCTCTTACCTCTAAATTAAATTCAATTGTTAAATTACTTACCCTCTTTTACTTGTTAGGGGTAAGTAACCAGTGAACGAAAATAAACATGGAAGCAGTACTTCAAGGAAACTAAGCGCGCATCTTGACACAAAATCCCAAACAAACTCACACATCGAAACCCTGTCTCTGATTCGCGAAATCACACAAACAATATTATTACTACTCTGGATGCACAGTTAAAAATGGACCTTATTTTCTGACTGTTTGGGTTACATACAATTATCGTGTAACGTATGGGCCGCTAAAGACATTTCTACGACGCCACTGCGTCCACCATTCGTCGCCCGGGATGTTTTATGTAATAAGGTGCAACGCAAATAATTAATCGTGACATTGATGGTATTTAACTATAGAATTATGATAAAACATGATTATGTTGAATGAACTGTATGGCAACAATTGATATAAGATTTGTAAATAGATCAGTATTTAGGCAGTAATAGGTAGGGTAAAATTATAAGGTAAATAGAAAAATGTGTGTTCTATTTTTTATTTATTATTATTGACAATTTAGGTATCTTTAAATTAAAATCAGTTTTTTACGTATTATTTCGTATTAAATTGCGAAATAACATAAAAAAATTTTTTTTAAAAGATTTGTGTGTTTATGTGCATACAAACATATTTTACATTTTGACATTTGACTATTACCTACGTTACGTGGCTCGGAAATCCTTTTCTGGTCACATAAAAATCGTCATTTCTAAAATGAACCGAGGATCCTTGTCTTTTTACTTGGGATCCATTCACAGGCTAGGATGGAGGATTCCATGCTATTAAAAAAACTTTTATGTACCTTCAGTAGGTTAGAATGTTTTGCATAATGCCGTCCCCATAGTAAAAAAAGTTACAGTACTTATTGTCTATTAGATTGTAAACAAAATACTTAATAAAATAAAATTTGTCATTAATGTCAGGTAGAAAAGTAAATTGTTTGTTGGCATAACATCATCCCCATAGACTCCGCGTGACATAATTCAAACAGACTTCATTTTTAAAATAATAGAAATATAATAAATAGCGGTGTACTTACACGTGAAAACTAATTCCAGCATTATTTTTATGCAAATCTGATTTATTTATACACCACTTCACTGCACAGGAAGGCATTTTAAAATATTTAACACGCAAAAACCGTTAAATAAGTCGACCGCCGCTGTTGCTTACTGCGGACGAACTAAAAGCGTGAGCGGCGCAATCGGTAAGCCCCGCCTACCGCGGCGCAATCTACGTTGGGGCATTTTTGTGAACTAGGAATGCTTCCATGTTTATTTTCGTTCACTGTAAGTAACACGACAACTTCCACAATTCCTATTAGGAACTTTAACTCACCCGGAAATCGAAACTGACACCTTTTACAGGCAGAGGCCCTTGCAACCACTAGATCAACGACGTAATAAAAATAATAGTTTTAAAAAAACAGTAATGAATGTAGGCCAAGAAATGGTGCTTACTAGCTAGTAAATTTCTACTGGATTGCAGCAAGTATAATTCACTCGTAATAATATATGGACATAAGTGACGACATGTGGCCGGCCACAGGTAGGAAGTACGCAATAAGTCTAAGAAATTGTAGAAAGACAAGTTGTATTTCCACATGCAGCACCTAAGCCTACGTTATGTGCATCTGGATTGAGCAATTTCTTGCCAAACGAAATAAGACTCATAGGGAAATTACTTAAAAATAGTTAAAACTTAAAGCATAGGGCCACGAATTTCTTAAACGTGAATTAAAAATGTTATGATTAAATAACTTGGGCCCTCAATCCAGACGCGTGCATAAAGTGGCATAGCCTAAATCTCAGTAAGTCCTATCTTTGGGTTCATAATTTTTATTCAGGAATTTAGTTAAGAATTTCTTAAAGATTTTAAGAAATTCCCAAATCTGTAGAATGTGACATTACAGATTTATGGCGGTATTTCTAGGGCCCTCAGTTCAAATATGTCTGTACTGAGGAATATGCAAAACATGGATTTATCTGAAGAAATACATAAATGCGACTTTAACATGTTTTACTTAGATACTTAGGTGAATTAGTTAAAAAGAAATAATGACAGAAAAGTTAATTGTTACGTAGTAAATGAAAGTCAAATTTTACTAAAATGTCTGAACTGAGAGCCCAACATTTTCGGCTTTATTGACTAGGCTCAACCTCAAAGATTAACGCAAATTAGAATAAGATTTTTAACTATTTTTTAATTAAATTTTAACATATCGTCCGTTCTTCTAAATATCATACTTTAAGAGAAAATTGATTTTCTTCTTTTATGTAAGAGAAAAATTTGTAGGGTGACCATAATGATCATAGTTAGTGCCGGTACATTTTCAAGATTGATCTAGAAAAGATCTGACAGTTTAAAATAAAACAATTAAATTTACCTAAGCATTATTTAATGATTTTTGTGATTTCGGAAATTGTATCTTAGTATTTAAAAAACTTTTTTGCAAAAAAAAAAACGACTACAAAAACATAAAAAAATGAGAAACACAAAATCAAAAAAAAAAATAAGTGAAAAATTAACTTCTTTAAGAAAAATCATATTTTGTTTGTTTGATAAAAAATTTTTGCCACCGACTTCAGACGCTGATTTTTCTTCTGAAGTTTATTTTTTACTTTTTTGTTTTTCACTTTTTGTGTTCTTCAATTTTGTGTTTTTTTACTTTTTTATGTTTTTGAAGTCGGTTTTTTTGTCCTTTTTTAGTTGTAATATCCTATACAAACGTTTACTATTCATTTAACATTCAAACTAGAAACTTAACCCTTAACCTTCAAGATTTCCTTATTATTGCTTTCAACTCCTAATCGTTGAGGAGAGTACCTTCCATAATCAGCTCACCTAGATAACCTAAAAGAATACAACCATTTATACGTTCCCATTATATTTTGTTAAAGAATTATCCTCCAACTCCTAACCGTTGAGGAGTTATACCTTCATCAACATGAAGTAATGACTGCTATGTGCGAATACTTGAAAAACTTTAGAAAAAGCACTAAACACGTAATAAGTGCCCATACAATTTGAGGGTTGTCCTCGATTTCTCTGGGGTGCAATCATCAGATCCTGATTTTCTTATCATGGTCAAATTCTTTTTTTGTTGAAAAGGAGATATCCCAAGGGTGGTCCTTGGGATATCTCCTTTTCAACCAAAAAATAATTTTCTATATCGGTTCAGGGGTATTCGAGTAATCGGTGAATATATGTTCATATAAAAGATTTTTTTTTCTTCTTTCATTTTATGCAAACACTGGTAAAGCTGAATAAATGTTATTTTTTTATTTGCTTTAGGCAACTAGGCCCATAAGAGTACCTTAAGGACAATAAGGACTAACATCACATTATAAAAAATAGTAATAAAAATAAAGAAAACAAAATTGTAAACTGTAGGTACATATATAATACGTTTAGCTGCAAATATTACGACTTTTCGACTGCGCTTGACAAAATGTACTGGTACTAACTATGATCATTATGGTCACCCTGCAAATTTTTCCCTTATAAAAAGTAGAAAATCAATTTTCTCTTAAAGTATGATATTTAGAAGAACGGACGATTTGTTAAAATTTAATTAAAAAATAGTTAAAAATCTTATTCTAATTTGCGTTAATCTATGAGGTTGAGCCTAGTCAATAAAGCCGAAAATGTTGGGCTCTCAGTTCAGACGTTTTAGTAAAATTTGACTTTCATTTACTACGTAACAATTAACTTTTCTGTCATTATTTCTTTTTAACTAATTCACCTAAGTATCTAAGTAAAACATGTTAAAGTCGCATTTATGTATTTCTTCAGATAAATCCATGTTTTGTAGATTCCTCAGTACAGACACATTTGAACTGAGGGCCCTAGAAATACCGCCATAAATCTGTAATGTCACATTCTACAGATTTGGGAATTTCTTAAAATCTTTAAGAAATTCTTAACTGAATTCCTGAATAAAAATTATGAACCCAAAGATAGGACTTACTGAGATTTAGGCTATGCCACTTTATGCACGCGTCTGGATTGAGGGCCCAAGTTATTTAATCATAACATTTTTAATTCACGTTTAAGAAATTCGTGGCCCTATGCTTTAAGTTTTAACTATTTTTAAGTAATTTCCCTATGAGTCTTATTTCGTTTGGCAAGGTTTAAAAAAATGGGCCCTCAATCCAGATGCACATGCCTACGTTTAGTAACGTTTTCTTTACGAGAAGTAATGTAGTTGGGAAACCTAAGCCTTATAGCGCTGTAGAGTTTAAAGATCAATTTTGTGCGTAAACAAGTTTTTATGCCAAATGCCTAAGTACTTACGTGCAAATGTAGCGCAAATCTATTAATGGCAGATTGCATATGTTAGGAAATTATAATAATATCAATTTTGTGTTAAATATTTTTACACAAAATTGACTGCTCTAAAAACCGTTGAAGAGAAACATCGTGAATAAAAAAAAAACAAAAATTCAAAGACGTGTGCTATTTTTGAATTTTTTGTTTCGAGGACAATTAAGCTGGTCCACGATGTTTTTCTTCAACGGTTCATACTGCATATGCTCGATAATGGCTTGCCTCGTCTAGCAGAAAGGAGATCTGGCCCAAGCACGGTAGGAACCTCATGGATCCATTACGATAAAGTTACGGTTCAAAAGAGAAAACCGAAGAAGAAAACTTCCTATTACGCCACCTCAAGTAACACAGGAAAAGGCCGGGACGGTGATGATGGATACTAACCTATTTGCTCTAGTTTGTCGGTGGAGACACTCCAAGGCATGATGCTGATGGCTCGCTGTACCTGATGCAGGAACCACGCGCCTGACTCGAACTTAACCGGCCTGGAATAACACAAAATAATAGTTAAAACACGGTTATTCAGTCGTGTAATTTAGGTGTGATGGCTAAAAGTGTAAAGGTGTTACGGCACGGTTGGCGCAGTGACTGACCGATTGGACTGCTGCGCCGCGTGTCGCAGGTTCGATCCCCGCACAGAACAAATATTTGTATGGCCTACAGATTGTTTTTTCGGGTCTGGGTATTTGTGTATGTGAGTTTAAATGTTTGTGAACGCACCCACAATATAGTAGAAATTCCTAGTGTAGAGAAGAGTTTAAAAAAAAATGTCATAATACTATGGTGGGGTCGGCTCCCAGTCCAACCGGATACAGATGGATATAATAACAAATGGTTATGTCGAAGAAATATTTGGGAATCTGGAATAAGCTGGCATTATTTACATGCCGTAAGTATTTATGAGCAGTAACAATCGTGTTAGTATCTCTAGGAATACAGGTTACAAGTTTGGTTGCAAATAGGAACAGACAACGAAGAACTACAATCTCTGGAAGTAGACCTAAGTTTAGAAGTTTAGTTTAGTTAAAAGTTTAATTAAATGTGACGAATTACAGCATCCCCAATAAAGAACATTGACCCTTACAAATAAGCAGATAAAAATGAGGTATTCTGTGAAAATCTCTATGAAGGTTATTTATTACACGTTACATCGAACACACGCAAATAATAACTATTATGATAAACGATGTTCAATGATTAATAGATGCAGCTACAAACGAGTTCATGATGATCATCTTAATCACTGACCTGATTGCTTAAACACGAGGAGATCAGAATAATCAACAATATATTTTTTTTAACGACACGTCTAGGAGCAGTGGCTAAGCGATTGGCAGCTGCGCTGCGTGTCGCAGTTCCGATTCCCGCATGGGGCACAAATATTTGTAGGTCCTACACTTGTTAGTAGTCAGTTATAATTAGTGGTTCTGGTTCCGGGTCTGGTTTTGTGTATGTGAGTTTAAATGTTTGTAAATGTACCCCCGATACAGGTGAATATCAGATCCATCTTTCACTGAAAATTAATTGACTAGCATGAGCAACAAACAGCTTTGAGCGAATGTCTTCCATTAAACAAAAACCAGGAGCATCTATCAGAGTTCATTCCTGGATAGATGCCTCGCGAATTGGCGAGAAGAAGCACAATAGGATAGTTGACAAAAAAATCTAATTAGTCCGTCAGATAGATTTCCAAAAAATATTGAACACGTATTTTTTCTGCTTTCATGTAAACAATAAATGAAGACGATACATAATGCTTCAAAAAGTCGCGCGACGTCATAGTTTTGGTACATTTTTTACCAGAAAGTGGCGTCACAGCCCCCACTCACGATCTTTGACACGTTTTATTTTCGGATTTTTTTATTAATTTGATAAAACAAAAAACACGTATCCAATATTCTTCGATATACTAACAGACGGACTAAACAGAATCATATTTTTTTTAGTCAGTCAACTATCCTATTCCAATTAGAAGACGGTTATTCATATTGATTGGTTATTCCTTCATATTAAAACAAGTGTAAGGGAAGATGTAAGGTCATTGCCTAGAGGTGAGTCAAACAAATTCAGGCTAACAAGCAAAATATGGTGATAGTACTTACTCGTGCGGGTAACAGATGCAGGGCAGAGATCCACCGTGCTTGTCCCCCCCGCAGCTACGACACACGCCGTCGTCCTGAGATGACGTGATACATCTTCTGGCTCGTTTGACTGGCTCGTTTCTGGAAACAAGAGAACATTGAGTTTAGTATCATCATAAATGAAGACAAACCCTTGTCTGTACACCTTCATTTCGGCAGTTATATTTAAATACGTAAATAAATAATTAGGAGCCAATCCATTTATGTTAACTGGGCACAAATTTAGATCTCCGGCTGCAACACTACAGTACACAGTCAATAAAATAGGCAGATAATGAGAAACTCTCTTTGGGGCGTAAGGACTACGAATTTTCCTCTTTCCATAGCCCAGAGGTGAGACCAGTATCTAACGGAATATCGATACCTCTGGGCTCAAAGGGCGTAAAGCACACTTTAGGTAATATCTCTGTTTCTTGAGATCTATCTAATTGGTCTTAATGAGGATCATTCATTAGTCCATAAAATTGAATCGATTAGAATTCATTTGAATCCATTAGATTTATAATAAATCTGTAATCATTGATGCAGTAAGGAAGTCGATCATTAAAATCGACGTTAATAGCGGTTATGGTTCCCTGCATAGACATATTTATAATAAGCCTACTGTTCCCACAGCTGGGACACAGATTACCTTTCTGCGAGAGAGAGTAGACAGTATTTCACCTCGTGGGCTGTGTGCTAGTTCTGAGTCCCTAACAACGGACTATTTAGTCAGAAACTTTTGAAAACCGGGTAACACACATTTTGATAATCATGAAGGATTAGAAAACAACAAAACAACGCAACCTTTAAATAAAAGTACCTAAACTGTGTGAAATTTTCTTAGCATTGTATACAAAGGTGTTTTGTGTCAATAAACTTATTTTATTTTTTTATTTATTAGGATTATCGCATAACCTAGTACTAACTGGGTTGTGGAGGCCAGATAGGCAGTAGCTCCATGCAAAATACTGGTATTTATTTGCATCAAATTTAACTGGCAGCCGACCCCAACATAGTTAGGAAAAGGTTAGGCAGATGATGATAAGATGCATCCGGTTTTGAGTGGAAGCCGATCCCAACATAAAATACTAGAGGGATAAGGTATAATACCTCCAACATTTAATAAGTGCAGAAGTGTACTAATTAGGTACACTACAAACAACAATAAAATTTAAATTACTCGAGAAATAAAGAATGCAGGTTTGACATTATGATACTCGTATGATATGACCCTACATTATGATAATTTGAGTTCCAAAATATTCATTTGGATACGTAACATGAAAATTTTAATGACATCAATACAGTTAAGGTTGCCATTTCAAAATTTTGGAAACTAGGATAAGACGCGTGAATACCCCGGATTTTAGAGCCCTAAACCGGACATGTCAACAAGTTTTTTTAAACATAGAGTAAAAAAACAGTTGAAAATGTCAAAATCACCTTTTTTATTTTCAGACTTTAAAATTAAATTTAGTCATCTATTATTATCATTTTAAATATACTTAGTAAAACAGAATCTTATTAACAAACTAGCTGTGCCCGCGACTTCGTTCACGTGCTTGTCGGAAACTAAAATGCGTCGCTTAGATAAAAGTACGTTAAATCATTGCCCTGCGTTAACTTACTGCCGCTGTAGAAAATAAGAAGAGGGTAATGCAAAGTACTGACTATGTCTAATACTAAAGTTTAGATGGATGGGTGTTTGTTAATCAACCACGTCTGAACGGCCGAACGGATCTTGAAGAAATTTGAAACACATACACATTATAGTCGACAGGTACTGTCGTTGGCGCGTTCGTGTTCCACGCGCGCCTCAAAGATATGTCAGCAACAATTAAGGGGTCCTTTGGGGCCCCTTAATTGTTGCTGCCGTCGTCTGCCGGGGCTGACGGTTGTCCGCAAGAGATACCACGGCCCCGAAACACAAAGAGCTAAGAAGAAACGTGGGTGGTTTTTAGTCAGTAGAAGTCTGACACTTTCTTCCGCTCCGCCCAGAGCGGGATGAGTCATTTGATAATTTACGAACCACAAAAAAGGGGGGATTAGAGGCTGTTTCGAGAGGTACCTGTACCGAGTCTGGGACATCGAATCTGAAATGGAACGCCGTCACCTCCTTCTGCGAAGCAGTAATGCTAGCGAAAGAGGTGAACGTAAGAGGGACACAACCCCTCTTCCCAGCCGCCGCGGGAGACGCTCCGGGCATCGGGGGCCACGTAATGGCTTCCGGCCACCGTAGGCGCGGGCCTGTGAACGGTGAGTAACGGGCTAGTTAATCGTTCGTCAGTCCTATGACGATGGAGGCGCGTTCGTGTTCCACGCGCGTCTCAAATGGATATCAGCAACATTGAAGGGGCTCCCAAGGACCGACGCCCGTCGGGGCTGCGAGTTGTTCGAAAGAAATACCGCGGCCTCGACACATAGGGCTAACAACACACCACATCTATATAAAGACAAATGTTTGGTGCAGTGGCTGGACGATTAACAGTAGCACTGCGTGTCGCAGGTTCGATTCCCACACGGTACAAACAAAATATGCCGTGGGTTTTATCCAATTTTAATTTAGTTTAAAAAAAATTGTATTTTTATACTGTGTAATTGGTAAATCTTTATTTGTTGACTATTCATGAAACATATGTTTATCGGTTTAGAAAATGACATCAAATGAATAACGCCATCTGTCGAAGACGAAGATAAACTTCTAAAAAAGAGCGATCAAACACACTATAGGGTTTAGGCTATGTAGATTTTGAAAACAGCGTCATTCAACAAAAAAATAATTTATGAGCCCGGCCGTACGGCGCGCGTTTTTTGCGCGTTTTTTGTCGAGGGTCGAACGTTTTGGCGTAATCGCGAGCCGCACGCGAAACGCTCAAGTGGATAATGATAAGTTCTTCTTGAAAACTATAAATGCATATATCTTTTGATAGAGAGCACCGATTACGATGAAACAAAGACTAAGTAATAGCCCAAGTTACGCACAATATTTATGTATAAAAGTTATCTACATACGTTTAGTAAATTTGACGTGATGCTTAGTCATCGAAACAGACAAACAGACAAACAGATAAACAGATAAACAGACAAACAGACAAACAGACAAACAGACAAACAGACAAACAGACAAAAATTCCAAAAATGCTGGAAATGTGTTCTGTTGGTTATACTTTAATACCCTGACAATTTTTTTTTTAAATATTTTCGATGTACAAAAAAGATTTTTCTACAGATTTATTATATGTATAGATTGTTTTCATAATCAGTTAAAAATTTTTAGCGAGTCGGTTTATCGGTTGATTGCATACCAAGTGCGTGTGTCGCGGGTGACTAAAGACTTCAATTTTTGAAAATCCGGACTACTAATGAAACCTCGTCCGGACGCTCCCCGGACGCCCTCTAAACTAGGACAAATCCGGGGAAACCCGGACGGATGGCAACCCTAAATACAGACAATACAGTAGCCGACAATTGCTTCTAAATGTGCTTCTAAATGTGGTTCTAAATGTGCTTCTAAATGTGCTTCTAAATGTGCTTCTAAATGTGCAACTAAAAGTGCCAGTGAAGAGTAGCGGTGGCCAAGTGGTGGCGGCCCCGACTTACGAAGATTTAGTCGTGCGATCGAACCCAAGCAGGCGCATTACTTCGTGTAATTTATTTCATCACCGCTGCTCTCAAAACGGTGAAGGATAATATCATGTCTTACAACCAAAAAAACGAAAAGACATGTGACATCTACCAATCCGCACTGGGCCCGCGTGGTTGATTATAGCCCATCCTTCTCCTAGAGAGGAGGCCTGAGTCCCTGCAGTGGGAATATAGGCTGATGATGATGTTGCTAAGTGTATATTAATATATAGGTGCACCTCTGTCTAATCCTTCCGGGGCTACAAGCAGGCGTGATGTTACATTATGAAGATACATTCTAATGTTAGTTAGTACCATAAAACACCGGTGCCTAGGTACACAATAATATAATAGACACAATTGTTACAAAATTAAACACGTGTGTTATGTGTAACTTTAGCTGCTCATTCTCTGCTGTTGCTCAAATAAGGTAATTATGTTGCTACATCCCGGCTCTACAACAAAAAGTATTTTTTTTTTCGATTTTTATTATTCAAGTACATGAATAATTTGTGAGGATTTGCATATAATAATGATATTGCAATCCTGTGTTTGCCTATTTTGCGAAAGGTGGATTTAAAAAAAAATAGGTAAGTAATTTGTGTTTTTTTTTCGAAGAATTAGGAAATGTTGAGTAGGGAGGAGCTCGTGGTTTAATAATAACCGCCACTCGAATCGATCTTTAGGTTAAGCCGCACTTGCCTAGGTTGGTCTGTGGATGGGTGACCGCCAAACCAAGTTTATACTAGGTAATACGATACTCTTTGGTAAGACTGGATATCAGATCAGGTCACTGACTACCTGTAACGACTGCCAAAGATCTAAATATGGCAGCCGGGACAGCTTAACGTGCTTTCCGAGGCACGTAGGAAACTCGGTATGTCGGGCGGTCACCCATCCACAGACCGACGTAGGCAAGCACAGCTGTACCTAAAGATCGACCCGAGTGGCAGTTCTTATTAAGCCACGAGCTCCTCAGTATATTTATCTTATTAATAGTGTCAAGACCAATTACCACTCCCTCACGAGATTTCGCACGCACAATATGTGCAATAGACAAATAAATCTTTCATTACTATTTTTACTTGCAAATGATCGTCGGTACTTAATTGGGAAATGTGTTGAGTCATAGACAAGGCTCCTCCCGGCTACGGAAAACTACTAATGCATTCCGGGCTAACCTTAACCGTAGAGTTACGAAAATCTTGCCACATTCGCACGGTAACTTTGAAATTGCGGGTAAAATTCATGAATTTATGTTATTATTAAGTAGAAAGAAATATCTATAGGCTAAACCGTGCCGTATATCTACCTCCTTATTAAATACATATACCATAAAATTGTATTATAAAGTATATAATCTATAATTATTCTATTCTTTGTTCAGACGAACATAGAATAGAATATAGATTATACTTTATTATTCAAAAATGCACAAATAAATAATAGCCTTCCTACTTAAAATGGATGCGGTAAGACCATACGAATTTTTTCTTGGTTTGTAAGTAGGTACCTAATATTTTTAAAAAGGATGAGGTTATTCAGGTTTTATGTGTGCGAAGGACGTCCTTTATCATTGTCACCAGCAAAATTTCTTTCGTAGCATCCCGATTCATAAATTCCCTTTAACACAAACATTCCAATACACTCAACACAAACCATTGTAATTTAGCATGTTTTCTTTAGTTAAGTAACTTTAAATATTGTTTAGACTAAGTAACCAATGTATTACTGAACTATCCACTAGCGCACTTATAATGTGTCATTAACTCAGATATAACTAGATTCCACGACACAGGCTATCCTAGTGTGGGGTCTAGCGCTACTTAATTGCACTATATCTTGACTTTTTATGTTTTATCCTACTATCTTTATTTGTTGTGCTTAACGTGTCATCAAAATGTGTCTAAATAAATTATTATTATTCCCTTTATTTATTTGTAAACAAACTTTATAAAGATGCTACGGGACACAATAGTTGGGGATTGAACTTACAACCTCTCCAACGCCAGCCCGATGTCCTAACTGCTGATATTATATCGTCGAGATAGTACTTTCGGTTGCACGAACTCGCGAATTACTTAACAAAATAGGTACAGACAAGGTCACTTACGAAATCTAACTTACACTGACTACCTACACAGAGAGCAAAAGTAGAATAAAATTATCGAAACGTTTGTTTCACTTCACTAAACAATTATCCAGTCTTCACCTTCTTATCGTGTGGGCAGTAAGGTTTAACGATACACCCTAGTCATCATCATTCTCTTGCCCTTATCCCAATTCATTTGGGGTCGGCGCAGCATGTCTTCCTCTTCCATACTTCTCTGTTTCTCGTCATCTCATGAGACACCTCCTTTTTTACCATATCATTTTTAACACAGTCCATCCATCGTTTCTTTGGTCTTCCTCTACTCGTATATCCTTCCACATTCATATTTAAAACCTTCCTTACAACATTTTCCTCATTCCTCCGCATCACATGCCCATACCACGACAACCGATTTCCACACAACTTTTCAGTCACCGGCGCCACTTTCAGACTTCCTCTTATGTACTCATTCCTTATTTTATCCATTCGCGTAACACCGCACATCCCCCTAAGCATTCTCATCTCAGCCACATGCAAATGCCTTTCATTCATCCCTTTTGTGGCCCAACATTCTGATCCATACAAGACAGCAGGTCTAACCATTGTTTTATAAATCTTCCCCTTTAGTTTAAGGGGAAAGCGGGAGTCGCAGATTGTTCCCGTGACCTGCCGCCATTTCATCCATCCCGTATTAATTCTGTGCTTAACACTACGGTCTATTTCGCCGTCGCTTTGCACGAGTGAACCGAGATACCGAAAGTCGGAGCAGACCGGAAGAAACGCGCCATCTAGCGCTATGAGTTCAGGGCTGGAGAGACCGCCGAAATCGCAGAACATGTATTCGGTTTTAGTTCTACTGATTTTCAAGCCTACATTCTCCAGCCTCTGTTGCCACTTCTCCAATCTACTCTGGATCTCAGGTCCATCTTCACCGACAAGAACAATGTCGTCGGCAAAAAGCATGCACCAGGGTGCCTCTTCCTGCATGTCCGATGTCAAAGCATCCATAATCAACAGGAAGAGGTACGGACTCAAAGCCGACCCTTGGTGCAAGCCTACAGCCACATTGAACTCGTCGGTGTTGCCAACAGCTGACCGGACGTAGGTACAAGATTGTCTGTACATCGCACGAATTAACTCTACATACTTCCCAGGTATACCTTTCTCTTTCAAAGCCCACCACAACACATCCCGAGGTACCCTATCATACGCTTTCTCCAGATCAATAAACACCATGTGCAAGTTCTTGTGTGCACGTCTGTACTTCTCGCACAATTGGCGGAGTGCAAAAGTGGCGTCCATTGTTCCTCGACCTGGCATAAACCCTAACTGATTTTGAGTTATCTCACTTTCCTCTCGCATTCTTTTCTCTTTTACTTTCTCCCATACTTTCATACTATGTGACATGAGCTTTATTCCCCGATAGTTGTTGCAGTCCTGCACATCCCCAACGATACACCCTAGTCAGAGTTTCTAAACCGCCTCATGGGCGTCTGACATGGTTTGGCGACAGTCATTTGGCAGCCGGGACCACCGGCTTATACGCGTGCCTTCCGAAGCACGGAATCATCTTTTTATCAGACAACCAGTAGGGCTAGCCAAGTTACAACCGCTTCGTATCTATTCTCTTTCTAGAATAGTTAACGCTTCAGCGCAAGCGATTGTAGAAAGCGCTAAGTTGGTAGCCAACTTCACACAGGAATAAATTGTATTAAGTGTTAAAAAAAGTAAGCGAATTAATGTACAAGTCCTTCTTACAATTGGTTTATTATAATATCACAGTGCGGAATGTAATTTGAAACATTACTGTGTCCTGAAATAATATGATATTGTGCATTTCGATGAAAGATACTTATATGAAGTGATAACTTTTATAATATTAAATCGAGATCTCGACCAGACCCAGAACAGTTCGCAGCTAGATTGGAATTAATGGGAAGGTACGTAAATTATTACTTATTTTGTGACCTTCCTTTGTTCAAATCTAATATACTTAGGCACTTGAAAGTTTACAACATAAACAATGACGTGACTTCTTATGAAACAAAGAAAATAATTATTGTGTTTGACCCTTAGCGTACCGCAATATATTTAAAGTATGCATTTTAAATGCTAAATAGGCACATAGAATCCAAAATTATGATAAATAAACAAAACACTTCTCGGTCTCAAGACAGCTGTATCATATACTAGCTGACCCACACAACTTCGTCTGCGTCACATAATATAGCTTATAACCTTTCTCGATAAATCAACTATCTAACATATTAAATTGAGTTAAATCGTACTCGTAACAAACAAAAAATCTTACCTTTCCTCTTTATAATACCTATTAGTTTAGATTGGCTTCGATTATAATATTAAAGTAACAATTACTATAGGCATCTCTTACTGTTTAATATACAGTAACACCTTGAACTTGTAAACATTACGGTGCAGTAAATATTTTGAATTTGAATTTCTCCGGAGCCCCCAGAGGCCAGAATCCCCACGTGCCTACCGCACCGGACCGAATGACTGCCACGCGCTTAATTATTTTGTCGCCCGTATATTTTTACATTGCGATATCTTCTAAGATATTTGTTTAAACTGTATAGAGTAAAGGGCACAAATATTTTATATTAAATTTCTGTGCTAACAAACACATTTATTTAGATATAGATTAATACCATATGGGTTAAATAAGCTTCGCAAAATATCATTCTTTTAAACCTAACATTTTAATATAAAAAAATGGTTACAGTGAGTCAATCTTAAAAGATAAACATATGCTATCGCGGACTTTTTTTTAGAACTTTTAAAGAGGAACAATTCCGTCATACATGATATTTACGTAACTTAAACCGTTTTCGCAGCGCACGCAACGGAAGCTCTCAAAAAGGAATATCTTTTCCCGTTTTTGCAACATTTTTCATTTATGCTCAGCTCCTATTGATCGTAGCGTGATGTTATGTAGCCTAAAGCCTTCCTCGATAAATGGACTATCCAGCACTAAATGATTTTTTCAATTCCAACCAGTAGTCCCTGAGTTTACCGCGTTCAAACAAACAATCAAACAAACAAACAAACTCTTCAGCTTTATAATATTAGTATAGATATAGATAGACGCCATTTTTAAGCGTTATCTCCAGGGTCTCGGCAAACGCTACATATCGTTCAAATACTTCACCAACGTTTCGTTTGTGCTTGTCTAAAGTGTGACATGGCTAGCATTTATATGGGATGTAGCGATCAACGTTGTAGAAAGGATCACATTTCGTTCTATCATTTTGAACGATTCGATAAGTTGTAAACATGGCTACGAATTTTCTATTCGTTTGTTCTGACCACGTGACTTAGCGTTGAGATGACGTCATCCCCAGGTGATTCAAGCCTGCAATGTCCGAGCCAAACTGTAAACCACTTTACAAAGTATGCTTCCCGTGGGCATCGAGCCCACGGGCACCGGGTCACAAGGCAAACGCCCTAACCACTCGACCACGGAGGCTTTTAATTATCCAGTTATAATTCAAATAGTTCAAAAGGTTGAAAATCAACTGGGATAACTCACAGGAAAAGGAAAAGAAAGGGAGGGAAACAAATAATCCGCAGCCCCATACATCTGGATCGAAAATGGATTAATATTTTGAATGGGCTGCTATATTTTCGCGACTACCATCTTGATCGCATGGAGAAGATTGTTCAGTTTACAAGGTCTTTTTTTTTTTTTTTTGGCGGGTGGAAAATCATCAAATAATCCCTCCCGCTCTTGGGCAGAGCGAAAGGGAGTGTCAGACTTCTACTGACTAAAAACCACCCATGTTCCTTCTTAGCCCTTCATGTCGAGGCCACAGTATCTCTTGCGAACAACCCGCAGCCCCGACGGGGGTGTACAAGGTCTGTAGCATACTTTAAAGCGTGACATAACCCTTTCTGATACACGCTGTATACCATGATGATGATCATGATATTGGATGATGATGTGTGATGGCTAATAATTGTCGATGACGACATTATCCAATAGTGCTTGAATTGATAACTACAACGAAAGTAATACTGCTAACATGCTAACACACGAATTTTGGGGTGTCACCAATAGTTAGTACCTACAGGAATTGGATAGTTTTCTGACTGAAAAAAATATTATTCTGTTTAGTCCGTCAGTAAGATCATCGAAAATGATTGGATACGTGTTTTTTGTTTTATCAAATGAATAAAAATTGACGAAGATAAAACGCGTCAAATATCATGAGTGGGGGCTTGTGACGTCACTTTCCGGTAAAAATGTACTGAAATGTGACGTCGCACGAGTTTTCGAAGCACTATCGTTTTTATTTTTTTGTTTACGTGTAAAAAAATATGTGTCCAATATTTTTAGGAAATCTATCTGATGGACTAATCAGATTTTGTTTGCCATTGGAACAGATAAGAGACTTGGGAGTTCTGTTCGATAGGCAGTTCACATTACTATCATATAGGGTGTAAAAGTACCCTTAACGCAAACGAAGGCCATTTGTTCTTCCCACCACTGCGGTCATTTTTTTATTCTAGACCATACCTGGGAACCTCCTAGTTACGGTGATATTGGGGGTCAAAGTTCCAAATTTGTCACAGCTGTTTTTTGTAAATACTAGTATTTCAGGTTTTCACTTTACTTAAATTACCTCACTGACCCGTTTACTATTTAAAGCATCCACTAGCACAATGTTTTAAGTACTTTGAGTTTTACCGTAAAATGTGATTTTTGACCCCAAAAAAAAAGTCATTTCCCAGCAAAAATTTTTGCGTAGGGGTACTTAGTTTGATGTACAGAATGCTTGGTTGACGGATGCGTGAAGGGTTCGTTTACAACCTGTATAAAGAAAGGTTTTCGCATTTTAATATGCTATCCCTAGAAGAAGAGGACAGATCTACTGGATTCAGTATTTTTATTAATTTTTTTGGGAAATAAAATTGACTGTCCCCAAATATTGAGCAGGTTAAAATTCCGTGTACCCACGAAAAGCCCACGAGTTCCTTTAACCCCCCTGCGTCCTCCTCTTCGTAGAACCGTACTTGGTGGTAATTCGCCTATCCCCCGTCTATGTAAATTATTAAACAGCTGCAGTGATCTTATAGATGTGCACTCTGACTCACTTAGTAAATTCAAAAGTATTAGATAAAATAATTTAAGTGAGGATTGTATGTAAATTAGGTTTTGTATGTAATTTTTTTTAGGTTTAGATTTTAGATTTCTGGGAGGTCATAGTTTTATGTTTGGTGAGTATGATGTTCTTACAGAAAAGGATGATACATTTTTTTGATAGTGTTAAATCATGAAATGACTCCTCAGAAGGGAGTGGCAGACTTCTACTGACTAAAAACCACCCATGTTTCTTCTTAGCCCTTTGTGTTCCGGGGCCGCGGTATTTCTTTCGAACAATCCGCAGTAGGTTACTCTTATGTATGCATCTCTTTTATTTGATTCGGTGTATTCAATTGTTGAAGAGCCAAATAAAATAATTATATGGTGCCCCAGTTCGTGGCTTACAGATTACAGATTCCGTCGACTACCTCACGATGTTCCTTCATTTTCGAGAGCAGAATTTTATTAAACATAACACTTGGATGCTTTTCATTAGGAATTTCTCAGTCTGGATTTAGTGCCCGGTTGATGGCAATAGGCTTGCCTTTACATGAGACTTACGAGTAAATATAACTGGCGAAATATGGGTGTACTATTAGAGAAACCGTGCTAGGCGTGATGTTGTTGTTATGTATACGAATACAATTATGCAAAATACCAATTTTCCTACATTAATATGCAGTCTGAGGAAAGTAGAAACAGTACTGAAAACTTGTTTCTTTCCTACGCAATGTCTACAATCCCTTTCACATCGTGTCGGGTATGCAGATTTCACACAAGAACTGCAACTGGTTGCTAGATGTGACCACCAGTTGCAGCGACCAGTTGCCTCACAGTTGCTCAACGGTCGCAGATCAACTTAGCTCAGGTTTTGACATACTGGGCGCCAAGCTTGGCTAATCCCCCTTCAGATGGCAAGCGAGCTATTCATTTCACTCGGGCAATTTGTAACACTCTGGCCTTTCATATGTTGTTTATTTTTTACGAACTTTTAACTGCGTATTGAGGTACGCACATGCACGCACATTTATTGTTTCTGCATGGGTACCTACTGAATTGTCTTGGCTTATTTATATATTATTACTATTATTTATACTGAAAACGGGATATTTACCATGTTTACGTGTTTTTTTGTGTGTTGTTTTGTTTGTTTTTTTGTGTTTGTTTTTGTGTTTTGTTTGTTTTTTTTGTTGTTGTTTTGTGTTTTTATTTATAATTAGGTTTTACTCGCGGCCTCGCCCATGAGTATGATGATTTTCCATACAAACTCCCTTAGTGGTTGAATTATGAAAAATTCTTCCTTATTCCTTCTCTTGCAAAATTTCGGTTATCTAGGTCCAAGGGTTTCGGCTGGGTGTTGATGAGTCAGTCAGTCCAGACAGGACTTCTCTTTATATTTAGGATACAGATAGATGGTTAAATAGCTTATCCCAATCCGATGTGATTCCGTAAAGATGCTTCTCAGTGCAGTCGAAGATTTCATAGACAGAACCCCGGAACGCTTAAGTTGAGGCATGCAGATACCATGCAATACTTATTATGTTACTATCGCGACTTCGTTCGAGTGGATTTTTTTTACCTTTTTTTCATAAAAAGTATCCTATGTTACTCCACATACTCCAAGAATATGTGTACAAAGTTTCATGATGATTGGTTAAATAGTTTTCACGTGAAAGCGTAACAAACAAGCTTACATTCACATTTATAATATTAAGTAGTAGGCACACGAATATGTGTACAAAGTTTTATGATGATCGGTTAAGTAGTTTTCGCGTGAAAGCGTAACAAACAAGCTTACATTCTCATTTGTAATATTAGTAGGGATATACCTTTTTAATATTTTAAACGAACGGGTTAAGGTTAATTATTTATGAAGTGTGGAAACGGAAATATTTGCTATTCAAAAAAGGGGTAATGTAATTATGAAGTCGAATATTTGGTTAGTGGAACAAAGGATTAGGTCTGGAAACAATTAAGACAATGGGTAGTATTTAAACGAGTGACTGTTAATTAAAGTTTTAAGTGACAAAAATAATTAATTAATTTAGGTCATAGTATTACTAAGTGAGCGACTGACTGCGAGTGACGAGAAATCAACAGAACAGCAACTTACAAACATTAATTTAAGTTACTTAGAATACAAAAATGAGTAGCTTCATAATATTTGAGTGACCTAATATTTTTTTGAGTGTCAACGTTACGTCCTGCATATTTTTCAATATTTGGCAAATGATTTTTTTATACTAAGCGGCATTTTATCTTAAATGAAGTGTTTCGAATAGAAAAACTACTTAACCCCCTGGCCCAGTCGACGGCTCCTACTTCTGCGGTTTAAAAAAAACCCAAAACATGGATGGGTTTTAGTCAGTACAAGTCTGACACTCCCTTCCGCTCCGCCCAGAGTGGGAGAGGTCATTTAATGATTTCCCATCCGTAAAAAAGGAAGCTATAACCTAGATTAAGATATAAAGACACGTTTGATGGAGGGCCAGTACGTTCCCATGAGTTAACTTCCAACAACCACGCGGGCAAAGCCGACGCCAAAGCTAGTGACCGGTGTAAAAAGATAGCGATTCAACAAAAATTCAGGTAGTGAATTAATATAACACTTTTATGAATATTATAAATAACTGGTTTCATCTCGAAATCAAGGTCGAGCCAAGGTCGACAATATTGCTTCACGATGTAATTTTTTTATTGTCGCGGAAAAGTCCTAGGTCATTGTGAGACGAGATGACTGCAGAGATGGCACTGATAACAACATTGTTATAAGTAATCAGTAAGTATAATTAAATATATACGTCAGAAGAAATGTTATTGCAGTACTATTTCTCATAATGCTGAAATACTTACTTGGTTTCTGTGGTTGGTTTTGAAGAGAAAATTAATTAATATTGTTAAAATAAAATAGGTCAATGTACGATTAGCGCCTCATCGTACCACTTGTGTACTGTTAGGTACACCTCTGCCTAACCCTTCGGGGACTACAGGCGTGATGTTATGTCATGTATGATTTTTAAGTTAAAGTGTGTTATTGACTTGCTGCACGCGTTGGTGCAAACTGTAAGTGTGGCAAGTACCTGCTTATATAAATAAATAAATTGTGCCCAGAGAAGTTCGGTGGATATTAGATTTTTGCAAAATATTTGGGTTTAAGATATATATTTGCTGGTTGTTTTCATTCACCTTTTTAACCGACTACGGCGAAGCCAAAAGGAAGGGTAATGATTTTGGCAGTCTATGTATGTATGTTTTTGACAGCAGGGATAATGAAATTACACGGCGCGCGGTTGGAATAGAGATGAAGCTGTATGTATTAAATAATGTATGCAAAATATCAACCACTGTTGGCCGAAATAATTCAATTCTAATTTGGGAACTTCATGGGCCAGTAATTTTAGTGTTTCTTGCTTAATAAATAAATTAGTTATACCACTTCAAGACCTTTTGTCTGATCAATGAGATGCGTCTTAATATTCAACGATTACATCTGCGTGAACGTTTATGTAATATCGAACAAGGATTTTTGAATATTATATCGGCATCCGCTAGCGTGTTGGACCTAATATTGTTAAATGTAAAATTTCCGATTACATTAGTATTTCACATGAATTTGCTCGGGCAATGTGTTGCCATGTTGCGCTATGCATTACGGAAGAAGCTGTTTCAAAATAATAAAACGAAGTCTGTTCAGCTAAAGCTAAATGAGTTACAAATGCGAATATAATTAGCTTTTTACACAGCAAAACTTCACACCAGTAATCCCCGAAGGGTTAGGCAGATGTGTACCTAGCCATTAGTAGGTACAACCACGTTTCACCAATGCTTAAGTTACATATAATAGGGGCCAAACTTATTGTCATCAACCGGACAAAGATCCAAACTCCGTGGCTGCTACTGAGAAACCCAAATTGATGGAAAAACCCAATAAGACGTCGTTCGAGAGTCGAACCTTTTTTTTTTTTTTTTTGGGTGGAAAATCGTCAAATAATCCCTCCCGCTCTTGGGCAGAGCGAAAGGGAGTGTCAGACTTCTACTGACTAAAAACCACCCATGTTCCTTCTTAGCCTTTCATGTCGAGGCCGCGGTATCTCTTGCGAAGACCCGCAGCCCCGACGGGCGGCCCGGGAGTCGAACCTAAGACCCCATGCTCAGCAGTCACGCTTGCAACCACTACACCAACGTCGCAGTACTACCAATATGTTACGTTGAGTTTGTGTGTCTTCGTCGCGATGTTGTTTTTGCTGTATCAGTCTCATTGTTATCTTGAACTGATTTTGTTTGTCTTGAAATATCCCAGTGTTTTGTGTTTTGCCATCGTTCGCGTTCGAGGCCCAGGTCAAGCAGCGGAAGTCGCATTAGATTATTTCTAGTGGTTTAGTGGCAGCAAGCGACTACGGAGGATGATGTCGAGAGGTTCAACTCCCTGTTTCTCAGTAGCAGCCACGGAGTCCAGCTCTATCCTGGCAAAATGTGGGTGTACTATTAAGAACACCACTGCCTAACCCTCCGGGGATTACGGGCGTAATGTTATGTTTATGTAACAGTAAGGTCATACTGAGTTAATAAATCAAATTAACTTAAATGTCATTGCCACATAAAGTTCAGTGGAACTTGCAAATCTAGCTCGCAAAATGTCTCTCGATGTTTTTAGGGTTCCTTCCGTTTCCGAATTACAGAAAATGGTTTTAAGCTACCCCTCCCTCAACTCCCAACATTTATTTTCGTTTTTGAAAATATTAAATAGGTCTAGATTCGATTGAATGAAAAAAAAACATCCTCGAGAACCATTGAATTTGAAAAAGAGCATGAAAATCGGTGCAGTAGTTTTTGAGTTTATCGCGAACAGACAGACAGACAGACAGACGCGGCGGGGGACTTTATTTTATTATAATTATGTAGTGATATCATATATGAGTATAGTATATTAATGTTAATAATTTGTATATTAATGTATAAATAGTTAATTCAAAATGTAAATCAAACACGTCATGTAGCAGTCGAGGTGAGAGGTCATTGTTGTTGATATAATTGTGCACGTGGGGATGTGCACTTATTAGTGCACTCTTGTTTACAATATAATGCATGTTATTAATTTTATGAATTACCAGCGAGAGAAGTAGTTGGTCCCGACTGTCACTTGCAGATCTCTGACAGTTTTCTCTTTTTTTTAAACGTTGTCCCACTCTAGGAATTACTCCTGTATCGTGGTTGCGTTTACAAACATTTAAACTCACATACACAAATACCCAGACCCGGAACAACTATCTGTAGGCCATACAAATATTTGTTCCGTGTGGGATTCGAACCTGCGACACGCAGCGCAGCAGTCCAATCGCTCAGCTACAGCGCCAACCGTGCCGGCAAACACACAGTCGTTACGTGTAGTCAGAATGTGTGTGAGATCCACTCTTACCAAGGGGTATCGTATTATCCAGTTAGTGGGTTGTGAAGGTCAGCTAGGCAGCCGCTTCATGTAAAACACTGGTACTCAGCTGCATCAGGTTAGACTGGAAGCCGACCCCAACATAATTTGGGAAAAAGGCCAGGCAGATGATGACACTTGGGGATAATGCAAGCTGAAGAAAGAATTGTCGAAATCAGATCAGTACCTTTGAACATTCCCATTACGAATAAACTTATAACGCTACAACAAACAAATTAGTTTAGCTTGCTCAATTTTCTAGGAAACAATTAAATTTTCCTCATGCACCTGGAAAATTACTCAGGTTTTAATAAACAAGGCTATTAAAAGATAAACTCTATTTTAATTATTATTATTTACTAATGAATTTAATTGGAGTTAGTTTTATAAAAGAAAAAAAACATAGTGGATGAATTGAATTTGAATAAACCCTTCTAACATGACAATAATATTATGACTAATGAGAAATTCAATAACTTTCAAAACTTTGGAAGTCATAAGTTTATAACGAAACGATAAGGATAACAGAAGATTAAAAGTTTTTGCAACAACCGGTACAAATCATTTAAATAAAAGCGAAATAAATTAACAGTCCACTAAAAGGTTTTCAGTAAAAATCAGTCCAAATTTTCAGTCAATTAATATCTTTTTAATATTTCTCCGAGTTCATTGGTTAAGTTATTTTAGATAAACAAACAAACGCACTTTAGATTTTAATTTTATTTTAGCATTATTAAAAACTAGTCGATGTTGGCACAGGAATTCTGCTTTGCTGTATCACAAAATACATTTTAACATACAGATACGCAAAGAGGCACATAACTAATAACAGAGCTAATATTCTACTAGAAACTTGGTCGATTATAACACACAAAACTATTCTATTTCAGCCTAGAAAAATAACTAGAGATATTGTACAACAATCTTAATTTTAACCCGTACGAAGAATAAACTAGAATACTGTAGTCACTTCACTATTTGTCAACATTTTTGGCCTTTCACTTCACTCGTCGTCCAAGTCAAACCACATGGAAGTGACACTCCTAGATCCTTGCTCCCTCGCGTGTTCCTCGGTTATGATCCTGAGGACTACGACCTCCATCATGCAGAGAGCGAAGAGTATGAGGAAGAAAGCAAAGTTCGACCCTTGGTGGTGGAACTGGAAGGGGGCCGGTAATGGCCCAGGTGGTGGCCACGCTGCCACCCCAAAACTCACTAAACTGGACACACTTGATAAACTCATGCTCCCTTTTCACATCACTATCGACGTAATTTTTTTCTTCGTTATTCGAATTTGACAGTTCCTATTTTGGAGTTTGAATTTTCGAATTTGACAGTTCTATTGTCACGGCTTTATTTTTGAAATATCGAATCGATTTCGTATTCGCGTCTCGATTCCGCGTTGTTTGTTTACAAAAGCGTGCAAATGTACCGCGTGCCGGAACGAGTGTGGTCGTTATCGTCGCGGGCCGCGAATGCATCGGCCGCGGCGCCTCCAGCGGCTGTTGCAACTCTCTTATGAAATATGAATCGCTTTAGTTAGATTCTTAGTTGAGAAACGGTTGAAATGCGAGTGAGCGCAACTGTTTTGCGGTCAAGGCTGCGGGTCCAGTGTCCGATGACCTTTAGTGTGACGTAGACTATTGTAATGGGCTAGTGTACGCTGGTCCTACGATGTAGGGCGGGCTAGTTGCGATACACCTGTTAATTTGTATTGTTTGGGCCTTCGTTTTCTTAGACTTAATTAGACTACCGAAACAGGTCATGAGTAAGTAATTTAGTTAACGTTGTATTTGTAAACTCTTGTGTTTTGGATGGATACGTTTCATGGTTGGTATGGGCTAGATTTAAATACTCACCAGTCTTTTCGTGATCAATGACTTGCAACAGTTTCGAAATATCGGAAATTCGAAACAAATCGTAAACATGGTAAATAACCCTTTTTTTTGTTGGGGCTGGAAAATCATCAAATAACCCCCTCCCGCTTTTGGGCAGAGCGAAAGGGAGTGTCAGACTTCTACTGACTAAAAACCACCCATGTTCTTTCTATTCGCAAGTAAAAAACTTCCTGGTTAGAATTTCTGTCTGTAATGATAATCTGGGGCGCGGCAGTATCTATCCCGATAAACATAAGTACTTTCACACAAATACGATATAACTTTATCGGTCAAACGTTTGCGATGCCGCCCACATTCCGACCGATATATCTACGTACCTGTACCCTGGATGCGGTCTATCTATTGAGGTCACGCTTTGTGTACATATTGATAACGGAACGCATGATATATGAAAATGACGTCAGATATTTTTTTTTCAAAAAAGACATTTTTCTTTTTCTTTTTGTAGTAGCCTGCACTGTCCCACTGCTGGGCAAAGGCCTCCCCCAATTCCATCCAAGAGCTCTTTTCCTGTGCCGCTTCCAACCAGCCCTCGTGGTAATAATTATACTAGTCCGCTCAGAGGGAAACTGAATATAAAACCACTTTTGTATCACTTTTGTGTGTGCGCGAGTGCTGGTCATCAGGTCCTGGGTTTGATACAAGAGTCGGGCAAAGTGTTATTGGGTTTTTCAGCAGGAATTTTTCAGTAGCAGCCACGGAGTCTGGATTTGTGCCCGGTTGATGGCAATAGGCTCGCCCCCTATTACATGGGACTTAAACATAACTGGCAAAATGTGGGTCGTTTACTATTAGATAATACCTCTGTCTAACCTGATGATATGTAATGTTTTGTTTCTAATAGGCCAAAAATAAAATAAAATGGATGTTTGAAGTTGACACGTAATATTTTTATGCCGCCTACTGTACCTACCAATAATTATAGATAACTAGCAAATTTTAACCAAACCAGACATAACATGGAGATTTTCCTGTTTTTTTTTTTTTTTTTAAAAACGTTGCCTCACTAGGAATTTCTTCTGTATCGTGGGTGCGTTCACAAACATTTAAACTCACATGCACAAATACCCAGACCCGAAACAACTATCTGTAGGTCATACAAAAATTTGTTCCGTGCGGGGATCGAACCCGCGACACGCAGTGTAGCAGTCCAATCGCTCAGTCACTGCGCCAACCGTGCCGTCTAAAATCATATTAACATTTGTTATTAAATAGTTGACGATAAAATATCGGTGCAGAACAGAAGAGCAGGGAGAGTAGCGGTGGCCCAGTGGTGGCGGCTACGACTTACGAGCAGTCAGCCATGGGTTCGCACCCAGGAGGGCGCATTACTTTGTGTATTTATTTATTTCATGGCCACTGTTCTCATAACGGTAGAGGAAAACATCGTGAGAAAATCGGTATGTCCTAGATTTAAAAATCTCAAGACATGTGACATGATCTACCAAGCCGCACTTGGCCCGCGTGGTGGATGGTACCCCATTCACTGTCATAGAGAGGAGGCCTGTGCTCTAGCAGTAGGAGCATTTTAGGCTGATGATGCTTGCACATAACAGAATAATTTTGCTGATTATGTTCAGCATACTTTGCGGAATGTTTACTATGCTTAGGCTGCTCACACATCTGCCTATCCCATGACGAAATACGTGATAATATTATGGTATAATGTTTTGACTTAAAATCAGATAACTAACGCTGTTGAAACTGATTCAACGTGTCATGCGGTATGTGATTATGTTAAGAAATGATTGACTCGTGCAAGAAGGTAACAAATTATGAGCCAATACCTATTAAATTCCGTCACATTCGTGATGGCCCATCTATTTACTTACAGTTACCGACTGATACAAATTATGATTGATACCTGCCTTATACGTATGTAATAGGGTAGTTTAAAAAAATCTAATTAGTCTGTCAAATAGATTTCCAAAAAATATAGGACACATATTTTTTCTTTTATCACGTAAACAAATGAAGACGATGCAGTGCTTTGAAAACTCGTGTGACGTCATATTCTAGTTTGGTTTAGTTTATTAATTAATAATTATAAAAAATTACATGTCAGGTTTTGAATAAAAAATAAGAACACAAATCATTATCCATTTCAATAAGCATAAGTACACAAAATAATCATACATTTAAGAAAAATAATAATAATAATAAAATTACCCAGGTCATAATAATAATTCAGAATACAAAAATAAATAATATGAAAATAGAAATAAGACAGTAACAAGTCTAAGATTAGTATGACATTTTTTACCGGTGAGTGACGTCATAGACCCCCACTCAAATCTTTGACGCGTTTTATCTTCGTCATTTTTTATTGATATGATAAAACAAAAAATACGTACCTATCCAATATTTTTCGATAATCTAACAGACGGACTAATTACAATCATATTTTTTTAGTCTGGAAACATCCCTTTATTAAACAATACAGATCATGGTAGTGGCGTGGGTAGTGGCTAAATAATACTCGTAACAGACGCCCGTATCAATCTTCAGGTTATGCTGTATTTCGCTAGGTTGGTCTGTAGATGGGTGACCAGTGTGACCACCCATTAAATACCGAGTTTCCTCCGTGCTTTGTAAAGCACGTGAAACCGGTCAGTGGGTCGTCTTAGGGGCGGATTAACAGTCATTTCGTAATAGGTAGTCATGTGATCCGAAAGTCTGATAGGGTCTTAATTACAAATCGTATTACCCAGTAGGATTACTAATTGTGTTGCTCTATGCTCTGCATTCTATGTAAAATAAAATTCTGGTATTCAACTTACTGCATCCCGTTTAACTGGAAGCCGACCCCAATATGGTTGGGAAAAGGCAAGGCTGATGATGAAAGGTCTACTTTCTCAAAACTTCACGTCATACACCAACCTTTTTTCAATTAAAAAAAAAAAATCTCCGCCTCACTTTTCAACTGTCAACTAATCTTTACTGTCAACTTTATTGTCATATTTCCCCGTGAATTCGAAACAGTGCCCAAACCCAAATAATGTTCATTTACGTTACTTATAAGGACGTCCCCGAACTATCAACGCGACCTTCTTCATTAGAATTAGTCGATACTTCCGTGGAGAAGTCTCTGCTGGTGAATCCAGACTGCCCAGTTCGTATCATGCTGGAGTATATTAGAAAGAAGTGCCGCCTGGGTACCTTCACCCAGTTTGATTTGTGTGATGAGACCGGACAACTGATGGGATTGTTCTCTTTGAACACTTATGCGTACGCTACTAAACAGTTTGAGCATAAGAAGAATTATTATTTGATTGTTATAAAGGCGGTAAGGATCATTTTTTGGATATTAGTGGAGTGAATGAGCGCGTAGGGTTGACAATATCGTAAAAATCGAGGGTGGACGCACAGACAGAACAGAGAAGAGTGTCAGAAGAAAGGAGAGGCCTTTACCCAATAGTGGGTGATTCCAGGCTGAAGTGATGATGATGTGGGGAGTGAAAGAACTTATCGACACGGAACTGCCGTGAGTCGATCTGAAGGAGCTTATGTCCGTGGAGTAAAAGTTAAAATAGGCCTACGTGAATCGAATTAGTTCAGGCAGTTAAATTGTTATAGGTAATACAACAAATGAACGGCACGGTTGGTGCACTGGTTAAGTGATTAGACTGCTGTGCTGCGTGTCGGGTTCGATCCCCGCACGGAACAAATATTTGTATGGCCTACAACAAATAGTTGTTCCGGCTCTGGGTGTTTGTGTGTATGTGAGTTTAAATGTTTGTAAACGCACCCACGATACAGGATAAATTCCTAGTGTGGGGCAAAGTTTTTTTTTTTAATAAGTCTATTGTGACATTGAGTCGCATCATCGGCTCCAATAAGAGGCAAAGGTTTCTGTAAAGGAGGACGTTCTCAATTCGATTGCATTTTTTAAATAACTTCCGGGGGTTGGTGGCAAAAAAGTCAATGACGCAAACATAAGACACTGTCTTCTGGAAATAAAGTTATTGTTTTTTTTTGGAGACTGCGACTGGACTGCGACGTGACGTGTCATTTGGTCGCATGACTACTACCTAACGCACCTTTCTATAATGTTTTATCTTTAACAAAGAAGAGGTCGTTTACACCCTGTATGTATCTCCTTTCCCTGTTTTAGGAAAAGGACAAACCATTAACAATCTTTCCTCAACTGAACCAAGAGAACAAGCTGTACCTCGAGTTGCAACAAAAGGTCATGACCTTCTTGACAGTGGGGGAAGGCAGCAACGGGAATTTCCCGTCAAGGAAGTCACCGGTCAGCCTTCAATCCAAGAAGATTCTATCGACTCTGATGAAGGAGGACGGAGTAAAAGCGGGCAAGAAGAAGAAAGACAAGAAATCAAACTCAGTGCTTACATACTAATGGAGGGCTTTTTTATCGACATTAATGTAGTTTTGCCAAGTGAAGGTGGAATTTGGCGTTAATACATCATCTGTCTCAGTCTTCCCAGTATTACCAAAGGGTTATTATCTAGATCTCAAAGGTCGTTTATAGATCAAACACAGATCGGGCCCCAAAATACTTCCTTGGGGAACACCAAAAAATTTGTTTTTTTTAATATTGGGAGTCGTTACAGGTAGTCATCAGTGGCCTTAAAGTCTGACAATCAGTCTTACTAAAAGTTATCGTATTACCCAGTATTATCTGGGTTGTGGAGGTCGGATAGGCACTCGCTACATGTAAAATACTGGTATTCAGTTCTGGTTGGGCTGGAAGCCGACCCCAACACATTTGAGAAAAGGTTAGGCAGGTGACTATCTGCCTCATTCTTCCCCAATGTTGTGGTCGGGTTCCAGTTGAAAACCAGTATATTGAATGGAGCGACTGCCAAATAACCTCCACAACCAAGTACTTATAATTATTGTTATAGCTAGCCTATGTTGTCCCACTGCTGAGCAAAGGCCTCCCTCCATTCCTTCCAACGGTCACGATTCTGTGCAACGTCTCTCCAATTCTCAAGGAAGACGTACAGTAGTTATAATACTATGTATTAATATTAATATGTTAAATACTTAATTTAAACTAATGAAATTCTTAAACTAGGGCCAATTTAATAGGTCATATTTGACACTTCATCAAAATTCAACAACGTTACCTAGGCGGCCAAAAATGTTTATTTATTTATTTATTTTACTATTTATGTACACACAGTAGACAACACATGAAAAATATCATAATATAACATATGAGTACAAAGGTACTGCTTATTTCTCAAGAAATTTCTGCCAGCAGACCTGCAAAGGAGAAATGAAAAAAACACAAAAAAGTAAAAAATAACTTTAGCTTCTGAAGTCGGTGACTTTTGTTTGTTTTATTCAGTTTTTTTGTCACCGACTTCAGAAGCTAAAGTTATTTTTTACTTTTTTGTGTTTTTGAAGTCGGTTTTATTTTTTGCAAAAAAGTTTTTTTATTTTTCCATTTTTAGTTGTAATATCCTTTACAAATATTCATTAATTTTACGTTGTTAACAATACATGTCACGGTAATAGGCTTATCCGCAATAAATTGGAACTTAACATACCTAACTCTCGAAATCTGGGCGTCCTGTACACATCTGCGTACCCCGTCAGAGCATACAGGCGTGATGGTAAGTTAAGATGTTGCGTAAACAATAAACATCCAAGCGATTGCAGCAATCACGACAGATTTGCCGTCTATTTTTGAAGAGTTCTATTGTATATCTCCGATGATCAGGATCAGATCTTCACCAAATTTAAATGGGACCACCTCAGGAGTATACTCTTTCAAATAAAAAAAGAATTTTGAGAATCGGTTCACAAATGGAGGAGAAATCAGGTAACATACATGAAATAAAAAAAATAAAAAAAAAATACATACACACGAACATATAACCTCCTCCTTTTTTGAAGTCGGTTAAAAAAGAAATGTAGACGACGACGACGGCGACGTGTGTTGTATGTTTATTTATTTTTTCTAAGTTAGAACTGCACAGTTGCTTAACTTTTTTCAATTATGATTACAAATCTAGTGTAATAATGACAAAAATGGTAATTTTACGATTTACTTTCACTTATAAACCATTTAAACATAAACAATTTCTGTTCTAAAGAGAACTGAACGTCGTTACCTACAACTCCTATAATGTAGCGTCAGAGAACCCTTTTTAAGGTCCCGTAGTCAACAAGGAACTTTTAAAGCTTCGCCATGTCCGTCTGTCTGTCTGTCCGTCTATCCGCCCTAAAGCTCAGCCTCTTAGTAATAGAAAGGTGTAATTTGGCACGAATCTACAAATGAGTTACGCCTTTTCATCAAATAGTCACTCAAGAGACTTATATGAACTGAGACGGTTGTAATGGCGATTTTAATCATTATTACTCAGTAAAGCCACATTTGTTACGGTCGCGAATTTTATTTAACATACAACCTGACACTTCGGTAAATTGCAAATAAACGTAAGAAAAATCAAATTTCGCAGGCTACTTTGTCGCATTCAATGTACTATTACAGCGATACACCTATGCCTATATCTCCGAGGATTACAGGCGTGATGTTATGCTATGTTAATTGAGTTTCTTTAGTTATTCGGTGTTGTAACGATTTCAAACTTAGAACGCCTACATAGAAAAAAAACCTATATTCATTTTGAATGTTTTTGCTATAACTAACTTAACAGGCGACAAACTTAATTGAAATCTTAACAGCTTGTAATGTAAGTGCTGTTTCACACCACATTGATTGGATATAAAAGTTTTTTAATAACATTACTATATTTTAGATAAAGATTAACATATGGTTTTGTTAGAGTTTATGGGCTTTTACATGGGAGGTATCCCATGTAAAAGAGAGCGAGCCTATTGCTATCAGCCGGACGTAAATCCAAACTCCGTGGCTGCTGCTGAGAAATTCCTGATGAGAAATCATCATCATCATCAGCCTATAATGTTCCCAATGCAGGGACTCAGGCCCGCTCTAGGAGAGGGAAGGCACCACGCGGGCCCAGTGTGTATTGGTAGATAAGTCACATGTCTTCAAATGTTTTTGGTTTTAAGAGTTGCCGGTTTCCTCACGATGTTTTCCTTAACTGTTTTGAGAGCAGTGATGATGAAATAAATTACACAAAGTAATGCGCCTGACTGGGTTCGAACACACGACTCTATGTTCGTAAGTCGGGGCCCTCACCATTGGGCTACCACTGCTCTTTGATGGGACCCTAATAACAATTTGCCCGACCCGGTAATTGAACCCGGGACCTCATGCTCAGCAGTTGCGATTGCGACCACTGGATCAACGAAGCAGTACTCGGAATAAAAATACAATATTAATATTAAATAGTATTTTTGCTCAATTTCAAATAATGACTAATAGTATCGAGTACCTACACAATAATAATGAGCTGTCCTCAATAAAAAGTAATGGCAGACACACAAACACGCACACACATAAATACGAATCACATCACAGTGTTATAGTTTGTCCACCTTCCGGTATACGCAGTACTGTGGTGAGTCGGTTGCTCGTGACCGAATATGGTACGACAGGTGACATGTGGCGGGAATTAATTTATTAATAACTAGCTGTTCCCGGCATGCGTTGCAATGCCCTTTTTCCTACCTACTACCTGCCTGTGTACCAACTACCTACCTACCTACTACCTCCTACCCTACCTACCTACTACCCTACCTACCTACTACCCTACCTACCTACTATCCTACCTACCTACCTACTACTCTACCGACTACCCTACCTACTCTACTATCCTACTTACTACCCTACCTACTACTCTACCTACTACCCTGCCTACCTACCTAAAACTTTCTCACCTTTTAAACCTTCCCTGGACTTCCACGAATAATTCAACACTATAATTAGCCAAATCGGTCCAGCCGTTCTCGAGTTTTAGCGAGACTAACGAACAGCTATTCATTTTTATATAATATATAGCTGTACCCCGCGTGCGTTGCAATGCCCTTTTACCTGGCTACGTACCAACTACCTACCACCTACCTATTACCTACCTACCTACATACTACTAATTTCTCACCTTCTCTGGACTGCCACAAATGTTTCAAAACCAAAATTAGACAAATCGGTCTACCCGTTCTCTAGTTCTAGCGCGACTAACTAACAGCAATTAATTTTTATATTATACGCAAACACCATTTGAAAAATCGTTATTCTATTGGGAAAGAAACAGTAATTATTTGTGATTATTGTGATAATGTCGTATGGTCTGTTTGAAGTTGTCATTCGTTGACTGAACAACTGAACGTCACTCAATTGTTTTGCCTTCCCGGAACCTCTCCACTAACACTTGAACTTTATGGGTACGGTATTAAAGTTCAAATTGATTTTACGTTTTAGTTAGAAAACGTTTGTATGGGAAAAAGAAAAGGGCTGTTTTTAGGCCTTTTCCGGCCATTATTCGAATTTTTCTCGCCGTAAGAACCATCCTTGAACTTCAACGAACATTTAAAAAAAAAAATCAGCCAAATCGGTCAAGCCGTTTTCATGCCAAGTCGTGACAACGGAAAACGGGTTTCATTTTTATATATATAGATTAATTGGTAGACGTGTAGGGTTAGGGTAGACCCAACCCTTTAGCTTTCGCGTCTTATAGTCGGCCTATATGTATATTATGGAATGGATTGAGAGGGAGAGGAAGACCAAAGTAACGATGGATGGATTGTGTGAGGAATGATAATAATTATTATGATCATTGACTTAAGTATTTAATACTGCGTAAGGACTGGGCGGACGGCATGTTAAAATGATGCCTCAAACGTGGTCCCAATATGGTCTTTCCTAAGCCGAAGTGAACTAGTCCACGATCGGCTCTCTTCGGGTTTGGTCGTAAATTTTATTGAAAGCTTTATTTATGTTTTTTATACCTCGAAAATACCACGCCGCTTATACAAGGTTACAAACGAGCAGACTACACCGATTTTCTGTATGGCGAACGCGTCGAACAAATGTTCGGACGACCGTATGTTTAGTTTTTATATCAATGATTATGATAGATAAAAGAATAAATGATGGCGAAAAAAACGTGCTGCGCCGACCTTAAGTAACGTTGGATAAAGGTAGGAAGATGATGATGATGATGATGAATAACTGCCCATTGGTAAAACCTAGCAACCCAAATTTCAAACCCCCAACGGATTTAGCTGAAATTTTGCATACACCTTTGGTTTTGGTGACAATATGTTTCTACGCTAGTCGTGACTTGATCCTGCAGCCTGGATCGCCTCTTCACGAGAGGAATCCTCAACGTTGAATAGGAGGTTGGTCACGATACTTTATTTATAGGTACGCGTTCATTCGTTCTATGTTGATTGATTGCCTTGTAGGTACGACTTTACTTATTTAAAAACTTTTCTAAAGTTACTTTTTATTTAACTTTGTATAATTGTAAATTTTAATATTTTTCTAGTCCTGTGCGAGGTAAATAAATACATTACCCAGAACCTAATCCTCCTCTTTTGATTTGAATAAAAGTTTGGTTAAAAAAATAAGTTTGAATTATTTTATTTTAATGCTTGAAACCCGCAACACAAACTTGAATTATGACTATTGTCTATTGTTTTCTGACTTTACGGAAGTTCGTGGCGCGTGCGCAGGAAATTCAACAAACACCACACGAATAACAAGTAGGATTATTTAATAATAATTCTTATGGGCCTATTCTTTTTATCGTCTGTATTCACCATTGATATAACACAATGATCCTGTTCTTAGTTTGGTTCCTACGTCGGCAAAGTGATACTAGTTTTTTCATCTGGAAGTTCTCAGTCATCATCAGCCCATTGCAGTCCACTGCTGGACATAATTATATAGGCTTCCAGCGCACGCCACTCAATTCGATTCTCAGCAACTCTCATTCAGATACTACTAGCTCTCAATTACAATCCGGAATCGGAATTTAATATATTATAATATAATAATATATAGGGTGTAAAAGAACCCTTAACGCAAACGAAAGGCACTTGTTCTCCCCACCACTGCGATCATTTTTTGTTCTAGACCATACCTGGGAACCCCCTAGTTACGGAGATATTGGGGGTCAAAGTTCCAAATTTTTCGCAGCTGGTTTTGTAAATACTAGTTTTTCAGGTTTTAATTTTACTTAAATTACCTCCATGACCCGTTTACTATTCAAAGCATCCACTAGCACAGTGTTTTAACAGTGCTACATTGAGTTTTACCGTAAAAATATGTGATTTTTGACCCAAAAAAAAAGTCGTTTCCCAGCAAACATTTTTGCGCAGGACTATTTAGTTTGATGTACAGAATGCTTGGTTGACGGCTGTGTGATGGGTTGATTTACACCCTGTTTAGGTACTATACCGTCTCATCCTTCGGGGGTTATACTATGTAGTTTGTATTAGGTATAGGTAACTCAACGATGCCAATGTCGTCTTCGAAACGGCTAACAGAACAGTTCAAGAATATTAACTAATATTGTACCTAGCCCTTTGAAAGTTTTCTGTGATAATATAACCAACTATGTATGCAATATCTAGCACACCACTCTTATTTATTCCAATTTCTCCAACCTCAAACTTCCAAACAGTAGAAACATTTACTTTGACTCTCTCACCAAAAAACCGCGGCATTCCATAAAACCATAGAGGAACAAAATAAATTCCAATTTCGAACAACGGACTGTGCGTGCAACGAACCGTGTCGGTGCGCTTTTGGCGCGTCAAAACAGTTGACAACCGGCCAAATTCAAACGTCACCGGCACTCTCAAATTACAATAATTGGGCACCTACGTCACAAATTAGCAGGCTTAGCGAAGATAACTGTTTTCTACTGTGACACAGTGTTTTAATTCTTACTTAAGTTTTCTTTATTTTGATTACGGTGTTTTTCTGTGTTACAAGTTAGAAGCATGAACGTTGCCAAACTTGCGGTTGACATCGATTACGTATTAATTACATGGCTTTTTATGTTTTATTTGGGCTAACCATTGTCTGTTAGGCTATTGTTACAAAATTTCGTTGAACTGTGTTCAGAGTCTCCTTGTAATAACGATACGCCGCTATTAAAATGAGATTAACCGCCATTTTTGAATAGGAAGGTTCCATTTCGTAACATCTGTTAGATTGATATATAACATACATCTGTTAGATATAGATTAATAGTGGGGTCTTGTTAGGTTTACTGTAATCGATTCTGTGCATGGCAAGGGCTTGTGACACTACATATTACAGTCTTTCGACAAATTAAATATAAGACTGCTTAGACGGGCTGTCAGCTGAAGAAAGTGCTGAAATTATGTCAGACGCCTTCACTTACTGTGCTGACATCGCCATTGGTCGCGGATCTATGACCAATGTCCGTAGATGTGATTGGTGGTGTGACTACTTAAACGAACAACGTAAAAGTTATCGCCGTGCGCGTAGAAATTTAAATAAGCTTAAAAAACGAAAGGTCACCGGAGACCCACTTACCTCTGCTTTAAATGCGTTTAGAGTTGCCAAGTCCCGCTACAGAGCATCGGTAGAAAAATCTAAAGGTAATTTACTGCGGAAAATAGTAGAAAAATTAGATAAAGAAGGTCCGTGGTCTCCTTTGTATCACGAGTTCAAAGCAAATCAATCAGTTGATCTTGCGTTCGTCGAAAACATTAAAGTAAACAACAAACACACCACCGGTATTGAGGAGACAACCGAAGTTCTATTAAATACTTTGATACCTGATGATTTGCCTGATAATGACAATGCCTACCATCAGCAGATCAGGGCGTGGGCGGCTGCTCCACCTGAATCACCAGCGTCAGACCTTCCATCCATTGACGAATTCATTAAAGTTGTCAGGAAACTTCCACTTAACAAATCGTCAGGTGAAGATAAAATATCTAATCGGATGATAATAGAAGCATGTAAAACAGCGGCCGACGCAATTTTAAGTGTTTACAACCGTTGTATTGCTGAAGGCGTTTTTCCTCGTATATGGCGACGCGGCTTTATACGAATAATTCCGAAAAGTGGCGACAAGCCACCGGACGACCCTAAGTCTTACCGCCCTATAACACTACTACCATCTTTGGGGAAACTCCTGGAGCGTCTTATCGTTCCACGTTTACTACCAGACGGACCGAAATTTCACAACAACCAATTCGGTTTTACCGTGGGAAAATCTACCGTAGATGCGGCACTATCTGTCAGGAAAATTGTCAATACATCCGAACATAAGTATGTAGTTGGGATATTTCTAGATATTTCTGGGGCTTTTGATAACGCATGGTGGCCGATGCTACTCCTTAAACTGAAAATTCGTGGTTGCCCTAAAAACATATACAATCTTGTTTACTCGTATTTCTTAAATGGTTCCGCGAAACTAAAACTCGGACATCATTCTATGTCAAAGTCCCTTACCATGGGATGTCCTCAGGGTTCGGTTATGGGTCCGTATGTATGGAACGTAGGCTTCGATGACTTCCTCGCGATTCCACTTCCATGCGGGTGTTCATTAACCGGTTACGCGGACGACGGCCTGCTGCTCATTCAGTCAAGTACTCGGGCTGGACTCGAAAATTTGGCAGATACTTGCCTAAAATTAATATCCCAGTGGGGCGATCGTAACCGTCTGACCTTTGCACCACACAAAACTTATCAACTTCTTTTAAAAGGTAATCTTAAATCATGGCCTAGTATTAAATTTAATAACGTCCCCGTGAAAAAGAAGGAGTCCGTGTGCTACCTTGGGTTTGTCTTAGAGAGGAATTTTTCATTTATTGAACACATAAAAACCGTCGGTGAAAAAGCTAAAAAAAACTTTTATGCCTTAACGAGAATATCCAAATCTACGTGGGGTTTGTCATTTTTAACTCTAAAGACGATCTATGGGGCTACTTACTTGGGGTGTATGTGCTACGGGGCACCAGTTTGGGCCGATAGGGCCTCCATAGGAGCGGTACGACGTAAATTGCTTCAAAGCCAGCGGTTGGCCTTAATTTTCTTGTGTAAAGCGTATAGGACGGTTAGTACTGAAGCCTTACCGGTTCTGGCAGGGGTACTTCCAGTCGATCTTGAAGTGCAGCGTCGTGCTTCAATGTACTACTGCGCACGAGAGACCGCAGACGCAGACTTTTTAACGCAACGCGACCGTGCTAAAATAGCTAGATTACTTAAGCCACAGGCTGACGTCTGGGAGGAACTTTTGTCCGAATGGCAATGTAGGTGGGATAATTCCATCAAAGGCCGACACCTCCATCAGTTCTTTTCATCCGTTCGTGAGCGGCTGGCCAGGACATGGCTGGAGGTGGATCACTGTGTTGCCCAATTTCTCACAGGTCATGGTAACTTTAAGAGTAAATTATTTTCCTTCAAGCTTGTTGACTCGCCTTTTTGTCAATGTTCTACATCTGACTGCGAATTTGAACAATCTGCACATCACATTTTATGGGAGTGTAGTCTTTGGCAGAATGAACGTAATATTATGTTAAATAGTGTACGGGTTACATCCGGAGTTATTTACTATACGGACCTTGTAGAAACTAGAACAAATTTCCGTGCGTTCAAGCATTTTTGTCATACCTATTATTGGAATCAAATATAACAGCTCACAACTTAGGACCCAGTAATATTAATGACAATCCGTGGTGCTAGGCAACTGGGCCTATCCCAGTTGTATACGTCCCTGTATGCCTATTGGCCTTGTTCTGTTCTGTCTCCTGCTGATATGGAGGGAAGTGGAAATTATGTTTTTCCTACTCCTCCGCTATTCTTTTCTGATTAATTTCGTTGCGGGATCCAAGACAGTTAAATCGTTTCCCTGGGACTTCGTCGAGCTTCATTGTCTCGGCGCTTTTCTTGTGGTCGCCACTGTTGATTCTGGCTAACAGGAGTTACAGTGGTTTGGGAATAGTGTGGCGGGCTTGTCCCAATTTAAAAAAAAAAAAAAAAAAAAAGACTGCTTAGATGGATTACCTAATGGTTCTAAATACTTACTACTACAACTATAACATAATATCTGTCGAATAGTCGGCAGGACTATACGATAAATACGTTTCTGCTCTTCCTAAGGCCTCATTTACGGACACGCGGAGCGTCGCGCGGCGGGTTGTTCGTTTTTAATTCAAATACATGGCGATGTATGATAACGTTAACGATTTGAATCGTCGATTTAACGAGAAGCGATTTATCGTTCGTTAGTTTAAAATGCAACGTTCGTTGCGGTGGACGCGCCTCTCAGTAAATAAATAAAAAAGCTCGAGACGAGCCATCTGCACGCGCCGCGCGACGCCCCGCGTCTCCGTAAACGAGCCCTAACCCTTCGAAAATTACAGGCATGTTATGATCTTATATCTTACACCAAGCAATATTGATCACTGATTTCAGGTCTAAGCTTTTTAAATCTCACAAACCAAGAGTCATCGACATCTGCCTAGCCATTTCCCATGTTAGGTTCGCCTTCCAGGTTAACCAAATGCAGCTGAATACCAATATTTTACATAGAGCAACTGCCTATCTGACCTCCACAACCCAGTTAGTACTGAGTACCCTGATACCCTAAGGCCTTGAGTCGTTGACTGATAATAGAAAAAGTCATTGAATCCTAATTTTATTTCATGAAAATTATCTAATCACGACGTCGACGGAATCACGACTGTTTTGTTAATCAATATGACCTCCATGAAGTGGACAATGGCTGACGTTTTGGCAAGTTTCAAGGGTTTTGTTATGTTCAATTGAGGGAAACATTATCCATTGGCATCGTAAAGGTCGACTCAGAGGTTGTAATACTTTAGGCACTAATGAATTTCAGTACTTACTTAATCAATTTGTTTGTGCCATTTCAAATGGTTTTTTGCCATGTGAACTTGGACTTTTTTGATTTTGATTTCGATTTTTGATTCCTGGCAAGAAATATTGATTTTTAAATAATTTCTACCTCGACTATTATATTTCTATATTGACTTTTATCAAAATCGGCCTCGAGAATCGTTTAGTATTTTTCGGATTTCTTCCTTGCTTCGGATTTGGCCGCGAAAATTTATTTTTGGTATTTGGGAAATTCTTTCTGTGTAGACAACATGGGTGTAATCTAGATGGGACTGGCTGGTGAAATCTGCAAAAACCGGGTAGGCTCTTGTCCAACAGTATGTGATATGGTATACGGTACTTCGGTATTTAAATGTAATACAGTCGAAGTCCGTGTGCAGGATGGTGCAATTGAGGCAAAACCTTTGACATCTACCTCCATAACATTGTCTATGCTTTCACACAGATTTGGGCATAGACTGCGCACGAGTATTGCGTTGTGCGTGACAATTGATTGGCTCGCTGTTTCTGCAGTTTACGTACGTGATAGGTTATCAAACTCACAGAGCTTTCACTCTTACCATTATGTTATTAATGCCCTTACCTAAAAAATTAAGGTACAGACGCATACACATCAAGCCATCCGATACTGTTAAATTTTCATAATCAACCTTGAACCTAATACTTTCGCGATAAAGATGAAAATCGATTAAAGAAATTTGAAAGATTGTAGTAATTTCATGTACTGTCGTCTATATTCTAACTTATAAGTTAATTGAAAGAAACTTTTTCTGAAGTTTACACAAGTTTTAGCTCTATGACGAAGCTTGCAATCGTACTTCTATTATAAATGCAAACGTATTCAGGGATGGATGTTTGTAACTTAATTACGCCGAACGGAAGAACGGATCAGAATGAAATTTTGTACAGAGATAGATTATAGTCTGGAATAGCACATAGGCTCCCAAGAACATTCCACGCCGGCAAAGCCGCGTTTATATTCGTAAACAGAAATAGGTGATGCTTTTCCCATTATATAATAAGATCTACTGTCGTACTCAGAGATATTTAATGACTACTTTAGCCGTCACTTAGTAAAGATTTAACATACAAAACCTTCACTAAAGTATCAAAAATAATTACTTACTGGCGGTACTCAGAGATATTTAATGATTACTTAGACCTTTTGTATGACAAAACTGTCAAAACCTTTACTAAGTGACGGCCTAAGTAATCATTAAAGCTCTCTGAGTGCGGCAGTAAGTGATGGTTTATATATAATCATTAAACGTCTCTGAGTGCGGCAATAAGACCTATTCTAGTAAATTTTAAAGCCAATTGCAGAACTGTGTATCTTACCTACTTGTACTTATAAGATGGTGCACCCATGCACTATAGGGCTTCTTTAGGCTTTGGAGTTCAGCAATTGGGTATTGTTTTTACAGTTGATCGGCGATCACCCTCAATATCTAATTACTTGTGACATGCGTTACTCTACAGGGTATCTCTGGCGTGACCGTTGTGGCATTATGTTTTGTTTAGAGTTCGATATGACTCACACTTTTTAACGAAATACTACACCTACTAAAATATACTACTATAATAGAGATTACTTGTGTTCTCCGAGTGTAATTACCACGAAAAAGTAACAATTAAAAGTACGCAGAGAAAGTCTTTGCAATACCTAGATTTATGCATTGATACACTAATTATCTCTTCGTGAAAGACTGTTCCTACGTCTGTGTATTTTTGGACCTTTTCATCATTCATCACAATTATTGTTAATATTATGTCATTTCTAATTTAGATTGTTAGTAGTAGAACACAATTTAAAATAACTACCCACCTTTAAAAATAGTTCCAATGATCCACAATAATTCACTATGACACAGACACACACACAACACAACACTAATTCACAAAACTCGAAATTCAAATGTGACGGAAGCATCCGATCGTTTCCGAGCTTCCGTTCGAAGGCATCAGCGCGGAGTGAACGAGTGAACGGAGAGAATGAATGGAGTGAACTGAATGTGACGTATGGCGCGGGCGGCGATATGCTCAACGCGCTGTTGATGTTTTGAACTCGAAGTTTTGGAGTTGAATGGTTTCATTGAGAAATGGTGTGACATGGTGCATAATGTAGGATTACACTCCGCTAGTTAAGTATGATACCATGCTTCAGGTAGTCGCTTAGTCATGACAATAATAATATTAGTCGCCTAGTAATACAATCTGATGTTGGTTGCCAAGGTTTGCGATTTCAGAACCTTAAATCTCGATTGTCCAATAATTCAGTTTTTTATTCTTTTGTAAAACTCGAGGTTTTCAAGTTAACCTAAATTTCAAGAGGTCTAGATAAGATTGCTATGGTTATGTAGTGTGTAGCCGCAGTACGAACTTCGCGCCAGAATTTAGGGCTACGCAAGCCAAATTCCTTAGAATTGCATTCAATTGTGTAACGTAAATACGATTTACTTGAAAACTGGAGTAAGCAGATAAGCATTTCTCCGGATGATAAATAACTTGAGGTGACAGCAGATCAAGGACATATTCTTGTGGTCACTTTGACTCAATTTTGTTGCAACATCGACAGATGTGGCCTGCCAAATTCCGTTCCAAACAACAGAACAAGGCAACCCGGTAAGTCTAGAAGAAGATGGCGTAACGAGTTGGACTCTCATGAAAAGGATTGGGTCCAAACTGTCAAAGACAGACATAAATTGAAAGTGGGAAGGGAGGCTTTTGCTCTTCAGTAGGACACATCGGGCTCATATTACTAATAAACAGTATAACAACACGTCCAAATATATTATACAGAACCCCCCGCGTGTCAAACACAGTTTGACCCAAACGGGTATTCATTGTACCGTGAAATGTAATATGGTCAATAGGTGCTCGACTACTGACGCGTCCCATAACGGCGACAGCTGGCGAATTGACTTGATAAAAACGTTAACTACTTTTTTACAAGCATAGTGAAAAATGAACACTTACTGATACGTACAACTTTGGTGCAATAGTTCGCTAGGGCTCATCTTCTAGATTAAAGATGATGTACAACAACTATCGAGGCATAAAGCTCATTTGTCATAGCGTTAAAGTACGGGAAAAACTGATAGAGAAAAGATTGCGGAGAGTGAAAAGAAAAAAAAACTAATCTAAACAAAAAAATGTACCACATTTTTTTTTGTTTTTTAGAAAGAAAACAAGAGAAAAAAAAGAAAGCCCATTTCAGTATCTTCAGTGACCTTGTAAGTGAAAAGCTATCTCATTCTTATAATAACAGTTTTATCAAGATCACAACTCGAAGGAACACGGTTGTCAGTTTCTTCTACTTTTTCCTTAGTAGGTAAATGGTAAACTATTTCTAGAAGATCGAGTTACGTGACTGAACTCCACAACCCAGCTAGTATTGTGTACTATGATATCCTTTGGTAAGGCTAGTTGTCAGAGTTCCAGGCCATTGACTATTTGTTACGACAGCCAAAGATCTACAAATGGCAGTCGGTACAGATGCACGGAAAAAACTCGGTATGTAATGATGAGTGGTCACCCATCCACAGCCCAAAGGGGTTAGGGGCTTAACTATTGACTTATATATTACTGCGTAAGGACTGGGCGACATAGTTGCCATCGGGGGCAAAACCTGGATGAGGCTTGCACAGGACCGTGGAGATTGGCACAAGAAAAGAGAGGCCTAAACCCAGCAGTGGGTTAGTTCGGGCTATGGATGATGATGATGAAGGACTGGGCGGACCGCATGTTACAATGACGCCTCGAACTTGGTCCTAAAACGGTCTTTCCTAAGCCGAAGTGAACTAGTCCACGATTGGCTCTCTTCGGGTTCGGTCGTAAATTTTATTATAAGCTTTATTTATGTTCTTTATACCTCGAAAATACCACGCCGCTTATACAAGGTTACGTTAACGAGCAGACTACACCGATTCTCTGTATGGCGAACGCGTCGAGCAAATGTTCGGACGACCGTATCTTTAGTTTTTATATCAATGGGATTAACCCGAATATTAATCCGAGCAGCTGTCGCTACGAGCTCCACGTGACATAACAAACCATACGCAGGGCATTATTGTCCAGTTTGCAGTTCAATCACGATTCTATATTTACTTTCCTGGATTGCTTAACGATGGCAGTTGATCTGTACTTATTTCATTTTTTACTTGATTAACTTCGTTTACTTAATCTATCTATATATATATATAAAAGGCAAAGCTGACTGACTGAGGATCAACGTATAGGCCAAACCCAAGATAGGGCTAGAAACTTAAAGTGTGGCACACGTATTCCTCTTATGACGTAGGCATCCACTAAGAAAGGATTCAACCTCTAACGGGGTGAAAAAGGGGGGCAAAGCTTGTGTGGAAAATCGACATTTTGACGCAGGAGAAGCCGCTGGCAAAAGCTAGTTAATGATTTATTGTTATAAATCATTAACTAGCTAGGTGTTCCCAGCGGCTTCGCCCGCTACAACTCGAAAATTATCCCACGGGATGATAAAATTGGGATAAAAACTATCCTATGTGTTAATCCAGGTTATAAACTATCTGTGTACAAAATTTTACCCAAATCCGTTCAGTAGTTTTTGCGTGAAAGAGTTACAAACATACACACTCACACAAATTTTCGCCTTTATAATATTAGTGTGATGTAAATTCAGTCACTATTTTGAAAGAATTTGCAAAACAAACCACAGTTTAAGTTACGAAATAGAAATGGCGTTTATAAACAATTACCCACGTGTCGGATGTTGCGTTAAAATGTTAATAATTTTACGATCTACCACGCTAAACGCTTTTCACTCTCATGGCCACACACGAAGGCTGTCGATGACCTAAGTATTTCACATGTCGGTTCCTTTACCTACTCACCATAGACACTACTCTATTACAGGTACGGCCAGGCACCTCCTGTGGTCCACTTACCTATGACCACACGAGGTGCCTCACCGTGCCGTGGTTTTAATAATATCAGTTATCTTAATGTTATGATTTGCAACTTTTTTAAGGAGGGAAAAAAGTCTTTGGGAGTAAGATCGGGGAGCGTGGGATTTACTCTGTACCTCACTAAACCACCCCGGTGGTCAGAGCCCATCTGTCACACACCCACATCCCACATCCCTTGGGGGGGATATTGTATAGTGATGCAAAGTCGTGCATGGCAGCACGTGACCACTGTGCAGCCGTCTTTTCTGAGGCCACTAAAAAAAGCCCGCGACCCCAATTGACTTGTATCTACTGCCCCAAAAATCCGCATTTGCCATCAATATTTTGTTGGGGTAAGCCTGCTTGAGCTTTACTTAGACTTTAGGGATGGCTCAAGTCGCTTTGTCACGTTTTTTTATTCCCAGATAGATATTTGGTTTGGAAATTTGTGTGGTTTCAGAAAATGACTATCAGGGACCTAGTGAGTTTGTAGGTTCATGACCTATCTAAAATCTAAAGTTTAAAAGTTTAGACCAAAACTGATGACAATATTTTACCTATTCATTAGCACTAACAAACCGAGCCAGCCACCAAGCTTCAGCTTATAGTTGGAACTTTGACCTTCAATATCTTCGTAGCCAGAAGGTTCAGTCCTATTTAATGGCACAGGTCAAAAAACAAATTATGCCGGGAAAGACAAGTGTATATCTCGGTTTCGTAAAAGGTATTTTTACAATACTTTTAAATAACTGATGACTTCATGGGTGTTTTTAAAAATAAACTAGAACGCGCAAACCCTATTCCTAACGGTCCCGAACGTGACTGACGTGACATTTCGGTTTCGAAAACGCAAAACGTAAAAAATAAAAACGCGAACGTCGCGTCTCTTTGGTTACGGTTTGCGCGCAACATCGCACCTTTTGTGAGTCGCATGGCTAGTCGCGGACTGTGCTTGTGACGAAATTAACGCGGGACCCGATGTTATCTCACTTTTGAAATGCATAATTGAATAAATTTTGAATAAAATAGGCGTTTCTGAAGGTCGTTAACCTAACAAACAATGATTAATTTCGTAATATTTTATTTGGACTGAATATTTAAATATTGTGCTATTTTTGTTTCTGTATTTCGTTTTTATCTGGTTAATAGGCAAGCAGCCAAAACAATTTAAAAAATAAATGAAAAATAAAATCAAGATTTAATTTAATTGTGCAGCGCCATCTATGCTTATGATCGCCAACTACCAGCCTTGTAGAATGAAGACGTTGATGAATCGCTAAAACGTCAACAGATGCCGCTGTCGTACGAAAACTTTCATGAGTTTCCCGCGCTTTTCCACTCGGTCCAATAAAGCCTCGGTGGTGGTATGTGTGCTGCCATCTAGAAGTGCAAGATTGAACTATGAAAATATACTTTCTGCAGTACTTTTATAAAATAAACAGGAATATAGGCAATTGCTTCCTTTCGCAGAATTTTTGGTAAGTGTTATTTATTATATCAAGTAGATAATTTTGAACGCATATGCGACCAAGGTTAGTTTAGTAGGCAGTCGTAGGTCAGGGCAAAAGTGTCGCAAACAATAGCTGCAAAAAGCTGATAGGTAGGTATTCAAGTTATTAATTAATACCATAATGTGTGATGTTGTTTGCCTTTACCAGCCTTTCACAAATTCCAAAACTTAAGAGCTTAATCAGCGGCAGCCTTAAATACTTATGTCCCACTATGGTCCCACTGCTGATGTACAGTAAGTAGTCAGGTAGCATATCACTCCACCTGGTGCCCTAATATGACATTTTTTGTGTGTAAATGTGACAGAACTATACAGGGTGTCTAGCGCTATCTCTTTTCCACACTGGATTAAGAATAAGTTAGGACTATTTTAAGACGTCTTATTAGGGCCACTGGTATAGCCATGCTGTCGCCCTTGACTTATTTTATGCATTGTTTTCTTCCGGTTTCGACCCCAAGTAGAAAGGGATAGGGTCAAGGAGATAATGTTTATTTTTCGTTTTTCTATTTTCAAGGTGTTTTTGTTCTGTTTCATTGTCGACAAACGCGTTTTTTCATATCTTCATCACTCTTACGGTGCGGATCATAGACGACACTCATTACTCTCCAACTGTGTGGTTAACAGTGTCGGAGTAAAATTACTGTGACATACGGACGGACAAGCAGACAGGCGTACAGGACGAATCTAAAAGGGTTTCGTTTACGCCATTTGGCAACGAAACTCTACCTAATAAATAATCGTGCTAATTAAATGCTACTTACTTCGGCCATGACATCCCATTGGCGACGAGGTAACATACTCCTGACACGATCCCAGCCAGCAGTCCAAAGCTGACCCCGGCTGATAATGAAAAGGTGTCCGGCATTCTGTCTCTTTCTAACCTTCACTGACCAATATGTGCTGTCACTGTCACTCTTGTCACGATCAACACTTGGGTTTAAGTCCTTCCATGGTTTTGGTGTTGGTTTGTACCTGTAAAAAGATGGATATAATAAGTACAAATTCTGCTTACATCTACATATTTTTGCAAGCAAACGAGTGTTGCCGCAATTTACATTCAAACTTGTACTAAATTACTAAAATTGTATAAAACACTGTTTTCTTTAGATTTTTTCAAAGTAAGGATCGATTCCACCCCGTTAGGGCTGCGGGTTTTTCTAAAGAGATACCGCGGCCGCGACACAAAGGGCTAAGAAGGAACACAGGTGGTGCTTAGTCAGTAGAAGTCTGACATTTGATGATTTCTCAACCTCCAAAAAAAAAAAGATCGATTCCATGACTTATATTTTTATCAGAAAACCTTAAAAACCATTAAATGATGCATTTTGCTTATTTATTTTAGCTGGTTCATAAAAACATTGACGATCCATTTATTCGGTTTTAATAATCATCATCATCATTATCATCATTTTAGCCAAAAGACGTCCACTGCTGGACATAGGCCTCCCCCAGGTGTCGCCACATTGACCGGTCTTGTGCGTCTCCCATCCAGCGGGTCCCCGCAACCTTCACCAAGTCATCGGTTACTCAGTTTTAGGTAGTTTATAATCGAATCCGCCAGACCAACTTTAAAGTTTGAACAAACTCTCTTTGGTAAGGCAACTCATTCCGTGGTGGACCTATAAAGGGTCGGAATTCCCTACAAAGAGCCCGTCATGATGATTGTTTTAATACAAAAGGGTTGCTCCCACTAAATTCTTTAGATTCCTAGATGTGGAAGAGCTTTGTCAGCAATTTTGGGGTCTAAAGAATTCGTACAATGTAACGTAACGTAGAACATTGTAAATATATTGTAGAAGATATTTATACTTTAACCGAGCGTAAAATGCTTCCATGGTCTTTTGGGTATCAGAAATTCATTGATGTCTTAGTATTATCGCTTCAATCCAAGACAACGTAAGTTTAACACCTGATTGAACTATAATTTCCAAAATATAAACCACAACATCAAGACAAAAAGATCCTAGCGAAAATCATCAACATACAAAAATAAGTCACCGACTTTCCACCTTACCTTAGAGAAAATATTAACAAGAAAACAAAGAACAACAATCGTAAAGAAAATCTTAAAAGCACAGATCTAGAAAAGCACAACAATTATAACAGTAACGATGCACTTATCACTGCACTCACAACACACTAACCTAGCAAAATAGACCCCAAAGACACAAACAATACTAATGAACTCCATTAAACCACAGTTAGCCAACCCAATAAGATCAGGCTAAGCTTCACACACTATCAGATGGAGCCAGTGATGTGGCAACAATGAAGTTCCCAGAGTAACAACGGGATGGCACAATGCGAGTCAAAAGTCATGAGAGCTTCCCAACACTGCCGCAGCGCGGGAACACTTTCTGGAAACTTCGAAAGTGTTTCAATATGCTGGTTTTGATGACGGAAGAACAGGTGCAGAAAGGTTTCTGTGAGCATTGGTGGCCCAGTTCAAATCCAGACTGGCAATTTCATCATCATCATCAGCCTATAGTGTTCCCACTGCAGGGACTCAGGCCTCCTCTCTAGGAAAGGGATGGGCTATAATCCACCACGCGGGCCCAGTGTGGATTAGCAGATGTCACATGTTCGAATTTTTTGGTTCTAAGACATGCCGGTTTCTTCACGATGTTTTCCTTCACCGTTTTGAGAGCAGTGTTGATGTGATAAATTACACAAAGTAATGCGCCTGACTGGGTTCGAACCCACGACTCACTGTTCGTAAGTCGGGGCCGCCACCACTGGGCCACCACTGCTCTCTACTACTGTAGACTGGCAATTTTCTCTGGCAAAATTATGTAGGGTGGAGAGGACTCTTTTGTAGAAGACAACAGTTTTTTTAAGTGCCTTAAAAAATCTACTTAAACGTAAGTACAAATTTTTCTACGGTAACTTAACTAATGATATACTGAATACGTGGTAAGCGTTTGTGCGTCCGTGTCACTTTCACCCTGCTGCGCTCAAAAATGGTAATAAGCAATGGAGATCCACCAGCCCACACTGAGTCCTCGTGGTGGCTAACAGACTCTCATCATCATCATCATCATTCTCTTGCCTTTATCCCAAATCATTTGTGGTCGGTGCAGCATGTCGTCCTCTTCCATGCCTCTCTGTTTTTCGCCATTTCAAACACCTTTTTTTTTTTTTTGGCGGTTGGAAAATCATCAAATAACTCCTCCCGCTCTTGAGCAGAGCGAAAGGGAGTGTCAGACTTGTACTGACTAAAAACCACCCATGTTCCTTCTTAGCCCTTCATGTCGAGGCCGCGGTATCTCTTGCGAACAACCCGCAGTATCTCATGAAACACCTCCTTTCTTGCCATATCATTCTTAACACAGCCCATCCATCGTTTCTTTGGTCTGGCTCTACTCTTATATCCATCCACATTCATATTCAAAACTTTCCTCACGACATTTTCCTTATTCATCCGCATCATATGCCCATACCGCGACAACCGATTTCCACACAACTTTTCAGTCACCGGCTAACAGACTCTCTCTCTACAATAAAAGGCTTTCTATTGAACTACGTAAAAAGCTGAAAGATTTCAAAGTTCACCAGCTTTGCCGAATCCTACACAAACAAAAAACAAAACCGTACCAAGTACACTTTTGCCGGACCCTTAGGGTATTGCAGGCATTGTGTAATGTAAAAATTATTGGTATCTACACGAGCAACGCCAGAGTATCCGTCACTGACTATAGTAATTATTACCAGTAAACCTTATTAAACGATATGGAGTTATTGTTACTAATAAAATTATTAATAGAGTAATAAAAATAATAAAGTCGTTGACGTAGAGTAGAAATTATGCACTTATAATATTATTATTACCACATCTACTTGCAAGACTTATTGTTATTTGTTTGGTTAATTGCAAACTGCACAATAATTATGTGTTTCACATATAATCGTTCACGATTAATGTTTCCTTCTGCTTTTATTCTTATTTATTTGAAGTCGTTTTACTTATTCCTATTTCTTTTTTTTGTGGATGGGAATTCATCAAATGACCCCTCCCGCTCTAGGTGAAGCGTATGGGAGTGTCAGACTTCCACTGACTAAAATCCACCCATGTTCCTTCTTAGCCCTTTGTGTTTCGAAGCCGCGGTATCTCTTTCAAACAGTCCCGCAGCCCCGGTAGGCGTCGGCCCTTGTGGACCCTTTCCGTCTTGCCGACATCGCTTCCAGGTGCGCGTGGAACACGAATGCGCCGTCGACACGGCATCCACAGAACAACCTAAGCTAAAGATTGATCAAGATTGGTCCAAGCGGTTGATATTATCTAGCCACGAGCTCTTTCTAATCTTCCTTCACAATAGCAGAAAAAATTTGGCATAGGCTTTTCGTACAGTGACTCCCACATATCTACAAAGCTTAACAATTTAATTAAGCACTTTATCTCAAAAGCAATCAACACCCAATTCTCATTCACACGTTTGTTTAGTGTCATTCGAGTTATGCAAGCAATTAGTGTTGATGTGGGACTGCAATGTGTACGGTGTTAAAATTGACACGTCTTTCAGTGAGGTAACTGCGAATGTTTCTCAAGATATGTCGGAGATAGCGGTCACAGGTATGTGTGAAGTGGAGACGGGGTAGGCTCACGTTCGATCTAGTAAGTATCGAGTTATCGTAGAGGAAAGCAAATGTGTGGTTAAGGTTTTCTTAGTGCAAAAATCTGTTGACTTTTTAATTCCTTACAGAAAAAGTTGAAATAGCTAGAGAAAAGAATAAAGAAACAAGAGACGGACTGTGTACAAGATGATAATCAAGACTAGAAGAGGCTGACTATAAGATGATAAATAAATAAATAGTTAAGTAAAAATTATGAAAGAAGAAAACCATGTTGTGCCAATATCAAATAAATTGTGAGGGAAGATTAAATCCTGTCGGGGCTGCGGGTTGTTCGCGGGCTCGACATAAAGGGCTGAGAAAGGAACATGGGTGGTTTTTAGTCGGTAGAAGTCGGACACTCCCTCTCGCTCTGCCCAAGAGCGGGAGTTATTTGATGATTCCCCCCCCCCCCCCCAAAAAAGGAAGATTAAATGATTTTTTCTCGTCATCATTAATTCTATAAACATTGATAATATAGTTTTATTGGTCTTTACCATTATGATGATGAGGATAAAATATTGAAGTACGAATCGGTAAAGGCTATTAAAGTTGCAAAACTCGAGGTCAGTATGCTAAATCCCTTATTAAGGCTTGTATTCACGCCAATGACCTTGTGCATACAAACTACCCCTCTCGGTCGTAGATACGGACTTTAAACGGACGCATTTTTCATTTATTATAATTAAAATAATACATGTTTTTAAAAAGTAACAAAACCAAATTATTTTCCTTTGTATTTCAAAGCAGTAGATATTTTTTTTATATTATTTTGTTAAAAAATGAAGGAGTAAAATGGTTCCATTCAACGATTTGGAGTTGATTTTGTGGATTTTTTTTCTTATTATGTGATACCGATAGAAAAATTATGGCTAAACCAAATTACGTGTCATATCATGTAGATTACTAACAATTTTTCTCAGATGTAATTTCTCTGTAAGTGCCGGTGAAAAACTGCTTCATCTGCACGCTGTTTTTAAGCTTTTTCGAGAGAGGAGCCTTAAGAGAAGTGATAATACTCGGGTCACGATGGATTAACAGTTTCCCGTGGATCCTTGAAACGTTAAGTGTTTCTTTTCGTCTAAGTTGTACACAAATCAAAAATAGGTTGTGAGGAGCAAATAAACTTTAGTTTGCATAAACTTGGGAAATCTTAACGCAAAGTGCCAACTTTACTTAAACTGCAATATGTTTTATTCGGATATTGCAAGATCGTAAAAATATCTAAGTAGTATTGTTCATTATGAAAATTTATATATATTATATAAATTTTCATGCAATTTTCACCAATGGACGGAGTGGTTCTCGAGGTAGGTTTTAGTATATAACTTGACCGACATCAAATAATGAAATCAAATATTTTTGCAGTATTGAAACATAACTACGGCTGAATATAATGTACTTATATCTGAAAAACGCATCCTTTTAGATGTCGTCAAATAGAAGTGAAATTCGGAAATAAAGTAAAATAAAAACAGTTCAGACGCCAGTGTACATCGAGCTACTACAATATTTAATAGATTAAAATTTTCAACTTCATCTTTACAGCTTTAGGTTTAAAGTTGATTGAGAAAATTTTAGGATACCTTGATGAGCATTTAGGCACCGATGCATCTTTATTTTATTTTAAGCATAAAAAGGCACTTGAAGCGCCTTAATGAAACTATCGTCTTTGGGATAGCTACTGTTGTGAAGAATTCAATTTGAACATAGCAGTTTGACAAATTCTTTCATCTGAGGTTAAGACAATGAATTATGATGGTGCTATGCAGGAAGGTACAGTTGCATTCCTATCGATGCCGCAGAGCAATAACGGGCTGGCATCTCGGCTTAAGCCTATCTGTAGATCAGATTGCTGGATTACGGTATAATGATTTTTATTGACCATAATCTCAAGTCGTATTTTATAATTTATCTGATGAGTTTTCCACTTTTGTTAGGCTAAACTAAGACCCATTGAAGCTTGCACTTGGAGTTAATTCAATGAATGCCTACATGCATTCTGTTGGATTTATTATGCCTTTTTTATGGTGGGTGGAAAATCATCAAATAACCCCTCCCGCTCTTGGGCAGAGCGAAAGGGAGTGTCAGACTTCTACTGACTAAAAACCACCCATGTTCCTTCTTAGCCCTTCATGTCGAGGCCGCGGTATCTCTTGCGAACAACCCGCAGCCCCGACGGGGATTTATTATGCCTGGATTTGAAAATATAAGGTATGAAAACTTTTGAATTGTTTTTAGGTTTTCACGAAGTTCACTTCTTCTTAGCATTTCTAACTATTACATTTAAAGCTTCTAATCAGAAATTCTATAGTGAACTGAAAAAAAAAAAACGGTATGTGTACTTCAGAAAGGACAGGTGCGTATTACTCGCAACCAGCGTACGTATGATCACATGAATAGTTAGGTATTAAGCGGTCCTCCGACATGACAAAGTTTTAATTAAAATAATTATATTGTCTTGTATGTTGTCATTATTATTTATTACTCTCTAAAGTTTTAATAAATGGTGTTTTATTTTGTACCCATTCAGAATTTTATTTTGTTTATTTTTTTGGGTCGGGGGTTTTCACCAATAAATAGTTCTCGAGGAAAGTTTTTCTCGTAGTATCTACTTTGACCGACATTCACGTGGGCGAAGCCGCGGGCATCAGCCAGTAATTATATAAAGCAAATATTATCTGCTTGAACACAAAAGTCTAGATATCTGTGTCCTCGTCTATATTGTCAATATTTACTCTAACAGATATACGTCAATGTCAACGTGATTTTCAAGATTATTTTTATACAAATGTTATTTTTGATATTTTTTATAGTTCTTGTTCAAATCATTACTGTTTGCAGCTCAATATTATGTCTAATTCGGCTCTTTACTTCCAATGTCTAGTGGGCATGCAATGTAAGGATTTTGCCATAATAGCTGCAGATCAGACAAATACTCAGAGCATTATCGTCATGAAACATGGTACTTTACATAGTCTTATTTACTTGTTTTGTTATGTTTTAGATTATGGTACTTTGTACTGTACTCGTGTATTTTCTTAGGTATTGTTTTCTTTAGTAGGAATGGAAATAATTATGTGTTGCTGGTTGGTACTATCGGTGGATTCTATAGATCTTCGTTTGGTACGATATAATCGTATTTCTCGATCCTGAAATTCATGAATTTCTACGACGACGAGATTTATCATCTAAACGAAGAAAAGAAAAACTGTTTAGCTTTATACGTATTTTCTATCACTATCAAATTGCCCGCGACTGCGTTCACGTGGAAACTTTACGAAAAAAAAGGAATTGATGTGTTATTCCCAATTATAATCTATCCCTATGTCGAATTTCATTCAGATCGTTTTAACCATTCTGGCGTGATTGAGTAACAAACATCCATCCACCTATGGTGGTGGTGGTAGGTGATATGGTAGTGGTTGAAGTGGTGCATAGTGGGAACATTAGACAACTTGCTAAGACCTAAACTGAAAATATATGTTGCATATGGCAAACTTACATTATTGCAACGATATACACACTGGGCTGGTGCTGACAGGGGCTGGGGGAAATGATGGGATGGGGATTTATACAGGGAGTTTACAAAATAAAAGCTTTAAACATGATGACAACATGGAATGTCATGTTTTAACCTCGACACAGTCTTCATTTTATAAACTAGATTCTTACAAATTCTAGTGAACATTTCCATTGTCTTCTATTCATAACTTTTGAAATAAAAACAAAGACGATTACAGTAAGGTTAGTAGTTTTTCATTGTAAACTATTAATTTTCCAATTGTCAACTTTTGGTATTGGTGGAAACGGGGCACGTGTAAAATATGTTCAAAGTGGAATAACAAGAAGTGATTATTGTTTTACTGAAAGACCAATTGTTAAAGATTGTTAAACACAACGTCAATTTTAAAATATGTTTTCGTAATTTCATTGGCCCATTGTTTGCACTAGACTGCACAGAATAGACACTATTACGTTTCAAATAAAAGACACAATGGTGAGCTTCTCCAGTAATTAAGTAATCCCCGAAGAGTTAGACAGAGGTGTACCTACCTATTAGTACACCCATATATCACCAGTTATGTTTAAGGCCTCATTTACGGACACGCGGGGCGTCGCGCGGCGCGTTGTGCGTTTTTAATTCAAACACATGGCGATGTATGATAACGTTAACGATTTCAAATGTCGATTTTACGAGAAACGATTTTCCGCTCATAAGTTTAAAATGCAGTGTTTGTTGCGGTGGACACGCCTCTCAGTAAATGAATAAAAAGCTCGATACGAGCCTTCTGCACGCGCCGCGCGACACCCCGCGTCTCCGTAAACGAGCCCTAAGTCCCATGTAATAGGAGGTAAGCTATTAACCGGGCACAAATTCAGACTTCGTAACTGCTACTGAGAAATTCCCGATGGAAAAACCCAATAACACTTTGCCCGACCCGGGAATCGAATGCAGGACCCTCATACCCAGCAGTCGCGTTTGCAACTACTAGACTACCGAGGTAGTCAATGAAAAGCAAAGAGTTAATGATGTTATCAGTACCTAATCAAAAACATACCCATGATACATTGCATGGTTACATTTTTAACTAATTCATTAATGTGTTCTGCTCTTGTAACCTTGACCACGATAAGTTATACGGGCTTTTTCAATTATATACCCACTTACCTACGTGTTAGAGTAGAGTAACGACAAGCCATTGAATTCGTATGGTCCACAGGTAAGTGGTATTATTACATAAAAAACTAATTTTATGAGGTACTTGCTTATCTGTCTAATGAGGTGGAAAGTCACTTCATGGTCTATTGTAAATAGTCTTTATTGACAGGGTAAAAACCTAAGGAATCAATTAACAACTTGAATAGAATGGTAACTATGTACATTATTTAAAAACGACTAAATAAACTAACAAGAAACTATAAAAAGGCATCAAAATACTGCTCCTCAACGCTGTCAGCCGGTAATGTGCCCAAAAGACTGGCGGCATTTCCACGTTGTATGGCAACACTTAGCCTCTGGCCAAGATAAAAGCCAGCCCTTGGGTCACGAGAAGCGTCAACTAAGCGTTTTAAAATTTCCTTAACCCAAAGACTAGCGTTGCCATATGGCAACGTGAGTGGTCGATTTGATTTATAGATTATATATCAAAAACTAACAACCTCAGCTATCTTTTGTAATGACAAGTATAAAGTTAGATATACAAGTCAAAGGTAAGAAACGATTTGTGATCATTTCCTTTTCAAGTTTGTGGGTAATGGTTGATTCATTTGTTGGCTGTCAGAAATTTCGCAGAAATAGAGCACAAAAAAGCGTAAGTTTCACTTATTTCTATTTCGCGTAGATTTTTATTGTTTCTTTGTCGAATATATGTTCAGACACATCTCTAGTTTAGAATAATACCATTTGATATATAATTTTTTATGCAGATTTGACGTCACGGAAGTTTTTTGTATGTTGCCATATGGCAACGCTAGGTCGTTATAGGTACATTTTTCCTATAAGTGTTTATTTATCTTTTTAGATTGAAGTTACATGAAATTGCAGATTTATAAGAACAAGAACTTGATGATGATTTTCAAAATATATATATTGAGCCTCCTGAAGTGGCTGAAAATATTGATGAGGGTTCTGCTGATGAAGATTCAGGTGACTTGATAGAAAATTTGACAGGCAGATAACTTTTGGCGGGTGCAGAAGTTATGTCTCAAGGCGATGTTGTTGTAGTACGGTGGATGGATAATTCAGTTTTGACTGTCGCTGCTACCGATCACAAAGTATATCCAGTGAGATTGGCGGATCGGTATTCCAAAGCCAGCCAACAAAAACTAAAAGTACCGAAACCCCATCATAGCGGTATATAATCAGTACACGGGAGGGACAGACCTCATGGACGCTCATGTGAATAATTACAGGATTGGAATTCGAGGCAAAAAATGGTGGTTTCCTATTTTTACGTGGCTTGTAGATGTTACAATAAACAATGCCTGGATCCTGGTGCGCAATTCAGGAAAGGATATTTTGCAGCTGAATTTTCGTCGCGATATAGTCCAAACATACTCTTGAAAAAGTATGGAATCCCTCCTAAATCTGGTGGTCGACCATCTACCTCGTGATGTGGGTCTAGGGTTTTGGAAGGGGTTTGATATGACGGAGCAAATCACTTTCCAAAATCAGTAGAAAAGAAACGCAGATGAGCTGACTGTAAAACTATTGGAATAGTTATAATTATGTTCAAAATATCACTGTGTGTCTGTGTGCGTGTGTGTGAATGTGTGTGCCTGTGTGTGGTTTACGTATTAAATGTTTTGAACATTATCATTCCATGTAATTATCTGTGTATTTTTATGAATATATACTAAATAAATAAAATAAATATTCAAGAGCTTATTTTCTTGAAACCTCAAAATATTGTACCTCGTTTGACCTAGCGTTGCCATATGGCAACAGTCTAAAACTCAAAATTGGGAGATTATGATTTTTTTTTTTAGTTATTTTAGTATTGTCTGGTCATCATTTAACTCAAATATAAACATAAAACAACAAAATTTGAGTTTCGAAAACTCAGTCCCTAATGGGTTAAACAGGCTATGAGCACTCGGATAGAATTGCTTGGTAGAGGCTAGGGGTTCCTAAAACATTGGATGAAATTAATGACTGTACAAAATTTCTAACAGGGTGTAGCTAGAATTTACATCTTCTTTATTATATATAACTAGCTGATGCCCGCGACTTCGTTCCCGGTAACTTTGATGGGTGACTAAAAAAATGTTTGGTGTGGACAACCCTTAATACTTAGGGGTATGAAAAATAGATGTTGGCCGATTCTCATAGATACCGGATAAGCACAAAAAATTTCATCAAAATCGGTCAAGCCGTTTCGGAGGAGTATGGCAACGAAAACTGTGACACGAGATTTTTATATATTAGATTCTACTGTACGTGTGTATGCCACTGAACTCCTTCTAAAAGGCGGGACGGATTTTGATGATTTTTTTTGTGTGTGTTCAAGTGGATTCGAGAATGGTTTAGATTCACAATTGGACCCGGTAGGTGGCGCTGCTGTCCGGGCAGGACGACGTCCGCCAGGTCCCCTTATTATAAATATCCCAAAAGTTATATATCCCAAGAGTCTTCGCTTCGAAATCGAAATCATCCCATTAAAATATATATTTTAGGCCAGGCGGCCTAAAATTACTACTAATCACTACATAGTATAAAACAAAGTCGCTTTCTCTGTTCCTATATCCCTATGTATGCTTACTCGTAAATCTTTAAATTTACGCAACGGATTTTGATGTGGTTTTTTTTAATAGATAGAGTGATTCAAGAGGATGGTTTTAGTATATGATTTGACCGACATACACGCGGGTGAAGCCGCGGGCATCAGCTAGTATAGAAATAAAAAAAAGTACCTAAACTAAAAAATAAAAAACAAGTCAAACGAATTCAGCGATGAATGGGAGCAAGGTCCCGTAAATGTATTCGAAAATGGAAAACTGAAAACTAAAACTTTTATTGCAGTCGGGGGACAGTTCGGTGGAACAATTCTTTACAGGTCCCCCGACTGCAATAAAAGTTTTAGTTTTCAGTTTTCCATTTTCGAATACATTTACGGGACCTTGCTCCCATTCATCGCTGAATTCGTTTGACTTGTTTTTTATTTTTTAGTTTAGGTACTTTTTGTCATGGCAGGCGTGTTTTTTAAATTTTTTAATTATTTATTTTTTATTTCATATCTTTTAGTGATATATCGGTATTTTGACCTATAACCAATCATTTAAGCCATAAGACGCCATAAATTGATTCACGCCATACTGACTTTTCATACAAACTTAAAAACCATTTAGGTGCCGTCGTAGATGGATTTGGGAGTTGTAACCTAGCCAGTTTTATTTCTTTCATTACAGAGAATCTATTGATATGTAGCTTATTCGTATCGGATCCCGGGTTTAAAATGTCACTATATCATTTGTTGAGTAGTATTACTAGTAAACAATAGATATTGAATACTACTGTGGTATATTTTTGTAATCTACTTAATAAGTTCTAGACGATGATTATATTTTTCATTGAAATTTCATTAAATAAAATTAAAAGTTCTTTTTTTTTCTAAACCATGGCCACCCTATTATGTTTTTTGATATTTTATCTAGCCTATGTTACCCGGGGTGACGCAATGAATCTAACGATACCACATACATCAAAATCGGTTCAGGCGTTTAGAAGTTATGGTGGAATAAAGAAACTCACAAACAAACATACATACATACATACATACATACATACATGAACGTTAAAAACATAACACTCTTTTTTTTGGGGCAGTCGTGTAAAAACATAACACTCTTTTTTTGGGGCAGTCGTGTAATTAAAAGTTTAGATTTAAACTTTTAATTTTTTTCTCGTTTGGAAATTGTTCGATGCCCTCCGTGGGGCCACCGAAGACGTCTGTTAGAGAGCTACTGAATAAAACCACACGCTCCTCAACGCTTTTGGCTAGGGTGCGGGGACAGGATTGCATTCTCCATTACCGCTCCATCAAGTACCATCATGTTTTTGTTCGGGGGTGGAAAATCCTCATGGATGTCGTACGCCTTGGAGCGAGCGGAGAGGTCTGTAAGACTTCCATTCACACCCTTCGCACACTAACACCGGAGGTCATGGGAACTAATGCGCCTTCCATGATCTTCGGCTAGACAAGCAAAAGTCATCCTAACCTAACCCGGGTCACAGAAATCTATTCAGACGTGAGAACGGTTCCGTATGGTGTCGGACGTAAAGAATAGCACCATCCCATACAGAGAATGGGCAGCAGCGTTCTCTGTGCCTTTGCAACCATACTGCGATCACCAACCCGCCTGCCAAGCGTGGCGATTATGGCAAATCCCCACCTTCTAATCCTCCCCTACGTCCAGCAGTGGACGTCTTATGGCTGAAATGATGATGATGAACGGTTACAAAGAGCGGCGGCGATTACCTTCGCGCTAATCGCAATGAACAGCATATAAATATAAATCGACTTACACTAGAACACGCCCAATTAGGTACTCCTTTCCAACTCCTCATTCATCACACTAACACTCCACTTTCCAGACGAGAACAAGCTATACGAGATGCAGAACGGGCTGGTGATGGCAGCTATCGGAGATCCAGCAGACAGGGTGCAGTTCGCGCAGTTCGTCGACAAGAACGTCCAGCTGTACAAGATGAAGAACGGCTACCAGCTCAACACTGCCGCCACTGTGCATTTCACTAGGAAGACCATGGTGGAGTCCTTGAAGGGTGGGGTAGGTATTCGTGCACCTACTGTTAGTATAGATCATCAGAGCACAGCTAGGCAAAAGCCTCTCACCATGGCATAGGGTACAATTGGACCCGAAAAGTCTCTACTTTTAATGATTACTTAAACCATCACTTAGTAAAGATTAACTACCGCACTCAGAGAGCTTTAATGATTACTTAGGCTATCACTTAGTGAAGGTTTTGGCAGTTTTGTCATACAAAAGTATGTCAAGCCTTTACTAAGTGACGGCTTAAGTAATCATTATACTTCTCTGAATGCGGCAGTTAGTGAAGGTTTTGTATGTCAAACCTTTACTAAGTGACGCCTTAAGTACGGCACAATGAGCTCGTGGCTAAATAATAACTACCTTGAGTCGGTCTTCAGGTTAAGCAGCGCTAGCCTGAGTCAATTTGTGGATGGGTGACCACCCATAACATACCGAGTTACCTCCGTGCCTCGGAAAGTACGTTAACCCGTTGATCCCGGCTGACAATATGCAGTTGTTACAGGTACTCAGTGGTCCGAAAGTCTGATATGGGTTGTGGAGGTCAGATAGGCAGTCGCTCCATGTAAAATACTGATATCCAGCTGCATCTGGTTAAACTGGAAGCCGACCCCAACATAGCTGGAAAAAGACTAGGCAGATGATGATGCATGTGGAATCTCAAAAATAATCATACAGAATCGACACATATTCAAGAAATTACATAAAATGACAATGATAAGTTCTTATCGTCCTAGATTTTCCTATCTATTCCGTAATCAGTGGTCTAATGATATTACAATTACAGCTGGAGTTTCCTAAATGCTTTAACTAATGAGTTTATCTAATTTCATGGAATTTGATAAGACTAGTCGCTGCATCTAGCGCACTTGCTTGATGAAGCGCCTCAGCGGCTGCATTATCAAATACCACCGCGACGCTAAAATTCTTTCGTATCTAACCACACGTCGTCGTTTCGTTCTGCCATTATCAATAATTATAACAATTTAATTTACTATAGCTAATGAGTTTTGTAATTGTTAGATAATTAACTTTTGGTTTTATCTTGCCGCTCAGTTTATTGCCACTTACTGACTGCGTGACGGTAAAGACAGGGTTTTGTTGAAGTAGACACGATATTTCAAGAAATTTATTTATGACCTTTTGCGCTGAAGGTACGGCTGCCATAGCATCATCATCGTCATAAGCTAAATTGGACGCCCATGCGACGTGCTAAACGTAAAAGCGGTATCTCGAGGAAAGCTTGTTAGGAGAAAATTGAGTAAATGTAGTTTGGCATTCACTATTCGGATTGTATTTTTCGCTTATTATGTTCTTTTTTCTTATATTTTAAATTAGATATTGCTATTTTTTTAGTTAATTAGTATACCTAGCATTTTCCCAACTATGTTGGGGTCTAGTCTAACCGAATGCAGCTGAATACTTACATGGAGCGACTGCCTATCTGACCTCCACAACCCAGTTAATACTAGGTAATACGATACTCTTTGGTAAGACTGGATGTCAGAATTTCAGGTCACTGACTACCTGTAACGACTGCCAAAGATCTATATATGGCAGCTGGGACCAACTTACAGCTTAACGTGCTTTCCGAGGCACGGAGGAAACTCGGTATGTCGGGCGGTCACCCATCCACAGACCGACCTAGGCAAGCACAGCTTTACCTAAAGATCGACCTGAGTGGCAATTCTTATTAAGCCACGAGCTCTCCACGAGTTTCGAATCGTATCCGATGTCATTAAATTAAGTACCATTTTTTTAGGTATCTACTGCCTTTGACCTTAGCACTGCAACAGGGGCGGCATAAAAACTGACGCCAGGTTTGGCACTGACTACACGAAGAAGGAAGATCATCATCATCTTCGTAGACATTTTCCCAACCATAGGCCCTGTTATTATTAAGAGTCTCTCCACTATGTAGTAGAATCCACAATTGGGTAGTAAACAAAAAAAATCTAATTAGTCCGTCAGAAAGATTTCCAAAAAATGTTGGACACGTATTTTTTCTTTTTTCACGTAAACAAATAATGAAGACGATACAGTGCTTTGAAAACTCGTGTGACGTCATATTCTAAGACATTCGTATGACATTTTTTACCAGTGAGTGACGTCACAACCCCCCACTCAAATCTTTGACGCATTTTATCTTCGTCAATTTTTATTGATTTGATAAAACAATAAATACGTATCCAATATTTTTCGATAATCTAACAGACGGACTAATTAGAATCATATTTTTTTTAGTCAGTAAACATCCCTGTTCCACAACTACAGAAAAACGCATTGTGGCTAAATGAACATGCAAAGCACTTTCGTTCATGCATAGTAATGACGTTTTGAGTAACACTTTCGTTCAAACGAATGTTAATGTCAGCGCTAATTACTTTGGAGCTATCTAATTATCTTTTCAAGAAATAATCACATTTATATTTTAATTAAATTATTGTGCCAGCCTTGTGTCTGTGTGTGTCTTGTAATAGTTTTAAAGTAGTAATGATTTTCGTATGGTCTGGTTGCTTTGAAGTTTGATGGATGGTATTAATATTTTGTGTTTTATACCGACAGCTACGCTATTGTAATAGGATAACGACTGGATATTATTAAAACCTAACAATCAGATGATGCAAAATCAAAAAGGAAAATATTAATAAGTAAATTATAATATTATGGTGATAAAATATTATAATATGCGTCTTGTAACCGGCACTTGTATATGACTTGAGGTATATAATGTGGTCGAGACGAAAAGAGCATGTAAGGATCGTAGCAGGTCTTTAGTCAGTAGAAATCTGACACTCCCTTTCGGGGAGGGGTTATTTGATGATTTCCCACCCCCCAAAAAAAAAAAAAGGATCGTAGCAGGTCCGTCGGGGCTGCGGGCTTTTCGAAAAAGATACCGCGGCCTCTACACAAAGAGCTAAGAAGGAACATGGGTGGTTTTTAGTCCGTAGAAGTCTGACACTCCCCACCGCTCTGCCCAGAGCCGAAGGAGTCGTTTGATGATTTCCCACCCCACAAAAAAAATAAAAAGGGATCGTAGCAGGTGGCGTTCTGGAGTTTTTGCTTACCCCCATGGGAAAAAAATATTTTAAATAAGTAACAGTAATATTACTCTCCTCCAGAACCCATCAATGGTGAACATGCTGGTTGCAGGGTACGACGAAGTGAATGGGGGACAGCTGTACACCATCGACTTCCTGGGATCTTCGCTGAGGGTGCCATTCGGGGTTCACGGCTTTGGAGGTCTCCTCAGTTTGGGTATACTGGATAGATTTCATAAGGCCGGTAAGATTTTAGCACTCCGTGACATTGTCACTAACATCATGACCTTTCTTGGGGAAATGTAGTTGATATGATCCAACTTTCCCCTGCATGTGTAAAATATAAATTTTGAACGTGGAGTTGTGGGCACCACCCCAAAGTATATACATTCACGAAGAGCTAAGATGAGATGAGATTGATGTAAAGCAAAGGCGATTGACCCACGTCAGTTTGAATACCTTCATTACAAGCTAGCACAACCGAGTCGAGGAAATATTATACCACTTCCCGTTCTACCAACTTTAATTTTCTCAAAATGACTTTTAGAAACATTTTTGATTAATATGTTACATCCATTAAATTTTTAACCATTTCTTCTTCGTGTCGCTGGCATGTCATTTTTTTTATTTTGTCAGCTCAGAACTTCGCCATTTCCTCCGCGTCATCGTAGCAGCGTAAAGATTACTTTGGCTCTTTGATTTCACCACTATTATCCCGTGATATTTTCCTTTATTCCTGTTATTTAATTCTTGTGCTTTCACATGCGTGAACTAGCACCATCTGTAGGCAACATGTGTTCTAAAATACTCGATGTTCATCTAATCTTTCCTCTCTTTCTTAGAGCTAACAGAAAACGAAGCTTACGAGGTTATAAAGCGATGTGTCCACGAGGTTCACGAGAGGTTGTTCATCAGCCTGCCCAACTTCATGGTCAAGGTGGTCAACAAGCATGGCATCAAGGAGATGCCAGTCATCACTCCAGCAACGTACTTACTGGAACACCAGAAATAATAGAATATTTTTGGCGGAAAGGACCTACATAGTAAATCCTTTTCCTTTTCCACGAGTAGGAACTTAGAACGTACAGAAAGCTGTACATTCTAAGTTCCTACTCGTTGAAAAAGGTAGGCTTTTTTTTAACAGAACAGCAAGACATAGGTACCACAGTGGTGACAAAACTATTCTAAACAAACTGGACTAGTCTATCGATGCTTGTTACTATGCTAGGCCAGCTCATGATCAAAGTGCTTCGTATTTCCTAATTATATGCCTTGAGGTAGATCGTGGTTTATCAATTTGGATTTGATGTGGACGTCAGACACTTTTTAATTTTTTAGAATAAATTGTTTTTTTTCTGTCTTGTATTCCGTTTTATTAATTTTAGATGAGGATTAAAATTGGTTCTAAAAGTTTTCGTTCCTTGTTAATTTCTATTTATGACAGAAAATCTCAAAACAATTTATACTTTTTCGAGGAACAGTATGCAGCCAGGTGTCTCAACATCAGATAAGTCACGACAATTGGACCGTGGCGTTACTTCTCAGACTTACGTCACATCACAGATTGACTCATCTCTAATGAGCCGTGGGATTTCCAATAACATAACTACTGCGATACAGCACCCGGGTTATCTACCGGTTATCTATAGTCTAGTGCTGTGGTCGTTGGACTGCCAAGACATGGTCTCATGTTCGGACCCAAGACTCACACCTCTCCTGCCGGGGCTGCGGGTTGTTCCCGTCGGGGCTGTGGGTTCGAAAGAGATACCGCGGCCTCGGTAAAAAGGGCTAAGAAGGAACATGGGTAGTTCTTAGTCAGTAGAAGTCTGACACTCCCTCCGGAGAGCTCATTTGATGATTTATCCCGGCCTCCAAAAAAAAAAGGCACCTCTGATTTTTCGCATTCATGAGCGTATTGTATAGTTATCACTTGCTCTGGTGAATGAAAACATCATGAGGAATGTAGCATACCTTTTATTATTATTATTTTTTTGGGTGGGTGGAAAATCATCAAATAACCCTTCCCGCTCTTGGGCAGAGCGAAAGGGAGTGTCTTCTACAGACTAAAAACCACCCCTGTTCCTTCTTAGCCCTTCATGTCCAGGCCGCGGTATCTCTTGCTAACGACCCGCAGCCCCGACGGAATCTAGCATACCTGATGGATATTTTTCGACGGCATATAAAGCTTAATCAGAGGCATAAAAACTCTGACACTTCAGGTTATTTTTAGTAAATAACCTGAAGTGTTTCTATAAAGAAACTTACGATAAAGAAACAATATGTTACATCGAGGTTGAGATCTCTCGGCCTCCTAATTTATTATAGCAAACGGTAGCAGCGGTGGTCCAGTGGTGGTGACCCCGACTTTCGAACTGTAAGTCGTGGGTTTGAACCCATTACTTTGTGTAATTTATTTCATCATCGCTGCTATCAAAACGGCGAAGGAAAACGTCGTAAACAAAAACAAAAAACTTCGAAGACATGTGACATCTACCAACCCGCACTTCGCACGCGTGGTGGATTATAACCCATCCCTCTCATAGAGAGGACGCCCGAGTCCATTTTTTTTTGCGGGTGGAAAATCATCAAATAACCCCTCCCGCTCTTGGGCAGAGCGAAAGGGAGTGTCAGACTTCTACTGACTAAAAACCACCCATGTCCCTTCTTAGCCCTTAATGTCGAGGCCGCGGTATCTCTTGCGAACAACCCGCAGCCCCGACGGACCTGCTACGATCCTTACATGATATTTTTGCTTCACCACATTTATGCAGTACCTGCAGTAGGAACAGTATAGCCTGATGATGATGAGTCGCCGGTACGAAATTGTTCAGAAAACCGATTCACAAAGTTTGACTCGCTGAACATCACGTCTGCTTTATTTAGGAAGCAGCAGACTCTCATACAAGTATCAGTTACAGACACAAAACTCTACAAAATTGACGATTTCTTAAAACTCGCCACAGCGCGCCAGATTCATACGACTGTTGTGTTATTGCAATAACAGTGAATAAGTATTAAACAAATCTTTGTGAAAGTTGTTTATTATCATGAGGTCAATCACTACTTTAAGTATCGTTCACTAATTACTAGCCACCCTACATACGAGCACTCAAGCAGGTCTGGTTAAAATTTTCACAGTCCCAGTGGAATAATTACGACACATTTTTAGGGTTCCGTACCTCAAAAGGTAAAAACGGAACCCTTATAGGATCACTTTGTTGTCCGTCTGTCTGTCTGTCTGTCTGTCTGTCAAGACCTTTTTTCTCAGGAACGCGTGGAGGTATCAAGCTGAAATTCATATCAAATACTCAAGTCTATGGTCTCTTGGAGCTGTGAAAAAATCAAACTTCTAAGTCAACGCGATCAAAAGATACTCCCGTTTATGCCGCAAATTTTCGACACTCGCAAGGGAATCAAAACCTACAGGGTACTTCCCGTGAACTCAGAATCTTGAAATTTGGTATGAAGCAACGTCTTATAGCAGAGATATAGGAAAAATTGCGAAAAGTATACATTTTTAGTTATATCATATAATAAAAATATTTTTAATAATTTTAAACTTACTACCCCTTTCCTCATGAACGCGTAGTGGTATTATATTGAAATTCATATCAAATACTCAAATCTATAATACCTTTAAGCTGTAACAAAATCAAACTTCTATGTCAACGCAATCAAAAGAAACAGGAATTAAAACCGCATATTTTGAAACTCGCCACTACTCGCAAGGGAATCAAAACCTACAGGGTACTTCCCGTGAACTCAGAATCTTGAAATTTGGTACGAAGCAACGTCTTATAACACAGATAAAGGAAAAATTGCGAAAAGCATAAATTTTTAGTTACATCATATAATAAAAATATTTTTAATAATTTTAAACTTATTACCCCTTTACTCATGAACGCGTAGTGGTATTATATTGAAATTCTTAACAAATACTCAAGTCTATAATATCTTTAAGCTGTAACAAAATCAAACTTCTACGTCAACGCAATCAAAAGATACAGCAATTAAAGCCGCATATTTTGAAACTCGCAACTACTCGCAAGGGAATCAAAACCTAAAGGATACTTCCAGACGACCTGGAATCTTGAAATTTGGCATGAAGCAACGTTATAAAGTACACATATAGGAAAAATTCCGAAAATCTTAAATTTTTAGTTACATCACATAGTATATTTTTTTTAATAATCATAAACTTACTAGCTGACCCAGCAAACGTTGTTCAGCGATTAAAAAAAAAAACAGATGTTGGCCGATTCTCAGACCTACCCGATATGCACACAAAATTTCATGCAAATCGGTTCAGCCGTTTCGGAGGAGTTTGGAAACAAATATGTATTGACAAGGTACCGTCAGCTTTCCACATTGTTATGTTATGGATTTCATTTAGCAATAAAAATACCATAACTTTTACTTATATACCTACAGGTTTGTACGGAACCCTCGGTGCGCGAGTCTGACTCGCACTTGGCCGGTTTTTTTTTTTTCATATGAATATGGCCTCTCTTGCCCTTAGGGCAGAGATAAAGTTGACGATGGAACGAGCTTACCCAGAAGAATCCTATTTACTCGCGATTTAAAAAAATTGGGTTTTATGAACTCGGGAAACCCGACGTAGGCAGGACACAATCGCAAAGATTTCATTTTTACATTCCAACAATATTCATTGATGTTGGACTACCTAGAGGATTCCCGATAAATTACCAGCCAGGAAGAGAACCTAAAACCTTATGCTCTGCAGTCGCTATTGCCACCACTAAACCAACGAGGCATTCAAGCAGCAAAAAATTTAGACATACCGAAACAATATTGCTCAGAACAGAATCAAAACAACTATTTACTAAGCAACGTTCTGAAAACTAAACGATGGGGAAACATGTTTATAGCCCCCATTAGTTCCCACTTTAGCGAAGGAAATTGAAAGCCTCTGTTCTCAGCAAAAAATCAGGTCACATATAACGTGGAAGGTAATATTGTATCTCTCGATCTGCCTCGTTGGTCTAGTGGTCGCAAGCGCGACTGCTGAGCATGAGGTCCTGAGTTCGATTCCCGGGTCGGACGAAGTGTTATTGGCTTTTTCCATCAGGTATTTATTAGTAACAACCACGGAGTCTGGATTTGTGCCAGGTTGATGGCAATAGGCTCGCCCCCTTTTACATGGGACTTAAACATAACTGGCGAAATTTGGGTGTACTATTAGGTACACCTCTGCCTAACCCTTCGGGGATTACAGGCGTGATGATGTTATGTGATTTTTTTTTTCGTCGCACCAATTTTATTATTTTCGTGAGGAAGAAAACTGCTTAGAAGTGGTTAGACATGTTAATTTATATTCCTTCCCTTTTGATTGAATAGTCTAAAAGCTGCCGAATAATCCTAAACAAGTTTTCCACAAAGCTAGATTTTGTTGTAATATTTTTTTAACATTATCCCTTTTTTAAATGTCAAAAACCTTGTGTTTTATCCAATCCCACAATGCTACATTTTTAATGTGTTGTAATTACTATATATTATAATACAAAGTCCTCAGCCTGTCTGTTCGCGATAAACTCAAAAACTACTGCTCCGATTTTCGTTTTGTTTTCACCAATGGATAGAGTGGTTGTCGAGGAAGGTTTTAGTAATTGAAAAAATCAAAATTCAGCCTCTAAAGGAGTTAAATAGGGGATAAAAGTATGTTAAGATATTTTTACATTCACGCGGGTGAAGCCGCTGGCAAAAGCTAGTTTGTTTATTAGTGTATAAAAAATTTACAACGTATTTTCAGGTTTACATTTGCCAGACAATAGAAAAGTTAAATTTTCGGGTGTGAAAGTGTGGTGGAACTTTCCGCTACCATTTTCCACACCCGAAAATTCCGATGTCGAAATCGGGAACCACAGCTTAATAGATAAGTGAGCTGCATCCCGTAAGATTTCATCATCAAACCTTTGTCCCACATTCATCAGATTAACTACAGCTTACCCAAAATCTCAACAGCACTGATAACACTATCACCTTATTACATAACATAACATCACGCCTGTAATCCCCGAATGGTTAGGCGGAGATGTACCTTTTTTATTTTTTTGGCGGCTCGAAAATCATCGAATAACCCCTCCCGCACTTGGCAGAGCGAAAGGGAGTGTCAGACTTCTACTGACTAAAAACCACCCATGTTCCTTCTTAGCCCTTCATGTCGAGGCCGCGGTATCTCTTGCGAACAACCCGCAGCCCCGACGGGGCAGAGATGTACCTAATTCTACACCCACATGTTGCCAGTTATATTTAAGTCCCATGTAATAGGGCTATAGGAAGCTAGCCTATTGCCATCAACCGGGCACAAATCCGGACTCCGTGGCTGCTACTGAGAAATTCCTAATGGAAAAACCCTATAACACTTTGCTCGTCCTGGGAATCAAACCTAGGACCCTATGCTCAGCAGTCGCGCTTGTAACCGAGGTATACCTAATTACATAACGCCATCATTCACGTTAGAACTCCCTTAATTAGGACGGCCGCAACAATCTAAGGCCACTGTGTACACAGCTCAGAGAGACGTGGGCCATGTGTAAACATGTCGCTCTATTGTTGATAATGTAGAACACACGACGTGGTTATTATCGCCTGTTGTGACGTATTTATATCATGGAAGTTGTTCAAAATGCAGATGTTTCGATGTATGGTGATAAGACGGCGGTTAAGAATCAAGGTTTTTTTGTGTTGGTAACCTCCTTGTTGCAGTTTAGCAGATACATACAATTTGCATGTATGATCAGCCTATATTGCAGGGTAGAAGGGACTCATACGCGTATACGGTTATCACGTATACAGTGCATCTTTCTGAACCTGGGATGTTACTACTGGTGAACTCTGGTAAACTCTGGACTGGTGAAGTTTTGATTGCAATGTTTTCTTTCACTGTGATTATGAAATGATTTATATTTATGAATATAATATCTAAAACTAGCAACTAACAAGTATGAATATTCGGAATCGGATAAGCAGTTCAAAAGATTATCCCTACGTATACAAACTGACAAACAAACATTCTCAAAATATTTCTGTTTCGGTTTAAACCTTAAAATATTTAATTTATAAGAAAAGGACAAAGGTCTCCTAAATACCAACTATGAAGACATCATTGCCAGTAATACTTACAAGAAAATTAGTCGCTTTAATTACAATTTAGCTGACCTTTCGAATCACGCAATAAATCAACTGAAATACAATAATTACACGGTAATGTCAAATTATCTCCCAAATCGCATGAGAATCTGGCATTTACGTTAATAACTTTGTATGTGCTTTGACCTATAAACAAGTTGCCTAATTTAATTTTAATCGCTAATTAAATTGCTATGTTGAATCAATTTTCAAATGTTAATAAACCAATTCGATCAGTTTACACGGTAGAGCACAATTCTCAGCATTCAAAACACCCGTATAGATTTCATCACCATTTCGACACAGTTTAATAAGATTCGGAGCATCTTTGTCTTCTTCTTTCATACTTTAGAACTCATACAAGTTGTCGCCCCCTTTTTAGTCATAACTATCATCTTTCGCATATTCCATTCAGATTTTTTTAATATGACGGGTACTTTTACTATTTCAATCTTGTTTCAAAAGCATTACACCATCATTATACATAAATTTTCTCCGAAACGAGTATAAGTTTATAATATAGAGGTCCTTAACCTAAGATGGTGTTAAAGTACATACTTGTTAGAGTAACGTCTAAAGCATTAACATGAAGTTTAGGCTCTAAACCAGAGACCACGACCGGGTTCACCATAATCCTTCATGTTATCACATACACTTGGGAGCAAATAAATCGAGCCACTTCCTTTTTCACGCATTATGGTAATTATTTTTGGTATTATGGAACGCATCGATTCGAAACATATATCGCCTAAAAGGGTATTTAATAACCTTTACAAAGAGGGTAGTTAGTTGTCAAAATTTCATTTTTTTTTTATTTAAATTAAAGTTTAAAGGGTAGAATAAAATTATCGCATTTAATTTGCTTATGACATTTTTATTGTACTCTGTTAAGAAAAGATTAAATTTGAGGTTTTTGTTAATCATACCCATATTACTTGTTATTGTTGTCTTTATCTGTGTCTGTGTAATCAAAATAACCTGATAAAATGGATACTACACCGACGGAAGCTGCCCAAGTTGTAGCTTTACTTGAGGTTGGACACGGACAACGTGAAGTGGCACGCAGACTTCATTTGAGTCGTTCAAAGGTACAGCGGGTATACCGCAGGTATCTGGAGACTGGTGCTTTTGTTCGGCGACCTGGAACTGGCCGACCACGGGCAACAACAGAACGTGACGACCGCTTTATTGCAACCAATTCGTTGCGCGACCGTGGACTTAATGCTGTTCAGCTACAGCAAGCGTTACGTGACGTTCGAGGAGTCTCAATCAGTAGGTGGACAGTGAGACGAAGACTAAAAGAACGAAATTTAACATCACACAAACCAGCAACTGGCCCAAAATTGACTGTAGCTCATCGCCGATCTCGCTTGGAGTTTGCTCGAGAACACATTAATTGGACGTTAGAAGACTGGAGGTCAGTTTTGTTTTCTGACGAGTCAAGAATCTGTCTTTTTAGCAATGACGGGAGAAACCGAGTGTATAGACGTCCTGGTGAAAGATTTGCCCAATGTTGCATTCGAGAAACTGTGAGTTTTGGTGGTGGTTCTTGTATGGTGTGGGGAGGAATTTCTCTAGACGGAAAAACGGAACTTGTCTTCGTCGACCCCGCCAACGATGGCAGTGGTAGACGTGGATTAACAGCTGACCGATACATAACTGACATTCTTGAAAACCACGTAATGCCGTATGCTGGTTTTGTCGGAGAAAATTTCTTGTTTATGCATGACAATGCGAGACCTCATACCGCGCAGATCGTTACGGAATACTTGTCTGCGATCGGGATTCAACAAATGGTATGGCCAGCACGAAGTCCCGATTTGAACCCGATCGAACATCTATGGGACGAGCTAAAACGGAGAGTCCGAGCCAGGGTTCCCGCTGTTTCATCCATTCCCGAGCTTAAAGTCGCTGTGCTTGAAGAGTGGGAGAACATACCACAATATGTCATCGTAACGCTGATCAGATCGATGACTAATAGGCTACAAGAATGTATCAGGGCACGGGGGGGTAATACCAGTTATTAAGAATATTTTTTTTGCAATAATTTTGTTTTTTATTGTTTTTATGGACTGTTTTAGCCCTACTAAATTTTCTATCAAAATTACCATTTTTCTTGCAGAGCCAATAATTTATCATTCAATAAGGTTATTATTCAATAATTTACCCTCATTGTAAAGGTTATTAACTAAACTTTTAGGCGATATATAGTTCGAATTGATACGTTCCATATTACCAAAAATATTTACCATTTTACGTGAAAAAAGGTAGTGGCTCGATTTATTTGCTCCCAAGTGTATTTACCTTACTTCTTAGTGCCTTAGCAGACATGCTACTTTTCGTATAGGGTACGACAATTTGAGCAGTGCTAGTCTAGCCGATAAGGCCCTGAGAAAGCGTATGCATTGCATGAGATTTGCGATTTTGTGACTTCAATGTTGCATCGTATCGCGTTTTGAGGTCCCTATATCTGGTGACTATAGTAAAGTCGCACGAATTTGCGATTGTATCGATGATGTATCACAAGTCTGACGGTTCTTCGGTGAGATTGGCAGATGATATTGTTGCCATCGCGGTCCTAAACTATAAAAGACTGAGGATATTGGCACTAGCAAAGAAACATCGAAGCCCAGCGGTGGGCGAAGTCGGGATCCGGATAATACTGATGCATCGATTGTCATCGTGTTATGCAGCGAGCTTCTGTATGAGTTTGTATAAAACTCGTGTTTTTCTTCTCGAGAGTAAATCCAACCGAGATTTTTATGACGAGACTGATTGGATAACATGTTCGACAAATTATCCTGCAGTTTGGCAGGAGTTTTGCGTTGTTGTATTTGTAAAGTTCCTATGAATAAATTAACTAAAATAAATAAAAAACATTACCCTTTCCTTGCAGTCGGGTAAAAACATATGTGGTGGGTGTTGCAAGAATAAAAAATATAATCAGACACAAAACAAAATGTTGGGGATGCCAACAACCGCTGGCCCATTCAATCGGTGGTTAAAAGTAGCTTGTCTGCCTAAGCCCTCAGTACTAAATTTGCGTGAGAACCAAGTGTGCTTAGGACAAACTTAATTTTCTTATTGTGGACACGACGGGTCATACAAAGTACATATTATAATTTACGACACATTGCGTGTCTCCTTGGCACACAAAACAAAATGCATACATTTGCAGTAACCAAGCTATTGCTTTACGCGGTTTGTGGTATATGCAAAACAATACTTAAGAAAATTTTCAGTTATGTTTTGTGTATTAAATACAATCGCCTGTTTCGAGGTCGAGAATTAATCTACAGGATTTGTACTACTTGGAAATAAAGTCTTGTGTCCTAAAAAGTAAGGATGTACTGAATGGGCTGCGGGTTGTTCGAAAGAGATGTCGCGGCCTCGACACGAAGGGCTAGGAAGGAACATGGGTGGTTTTTAGTCAGTAGAAGTCTGACACTTCCTAGGGCGCTCTGCGCAGAATGAGAGGAGAAATATGATGAAAAAAATCGATGTACCGAATCTACACAGTACAATAATTATTTTGACCTTTCGCATTTCCCGTTTTTGGAATCGAGTTTTCAAAGCCGAATCCCTTTTTATTTCGCATTGTTTTACGTTTGACATCTGCGACCCAATTACTGACGGTTCTGAAAGGTTCAGATAAATGTCAGACTTTCTGGATTTAGCCCTGAAATAGAATAAAAAGGGTTTAAATAATGGACAGCTGAGTATATTTGGACATCACACTAATATCAAAAATCCAAGGCCTACTTACCTGCTTGTTATGATACTTTTGCAAACACAGGTAATGAGGTAATCCCGTCGGAGTTGCGGGTTGTTCAAAAGAGATACCGTGGCCTCGACACAAAGGGCTAAGAAGGAACATGGTTGGTTTTTAGTCAGTAGAAGTCTGACACTCCCTACCGCTCTGCCCAGAGCGGGAGGAGTCATTTGAAGATTTCTCACCCTCCCAAAAAAAAAAGTTAATGAGGTTAAGGTTAAAGGTGAGGAGGCTATTATTTATTTTAGTAACTGCGTCGTAGGTCTAATGGTCGCAAGTGTGACTGCTGAGGATGAGATTGTAGGTTCCATTCACGGAGTAAATAGTAAAATAGATTTTAAATAAAAGATACAACCAACAGCGTTAACACTCAACCATCCCCTTTTTACCCAAACCCAAAAAACTGCCTAAACGAACCCCTAAATAAAAGTAAACTGTCGAATTTTCAATTGTCGCCTTATCGGGCTAAAGTTTAAATTCCAACAAGTCATTTGCTTAGGGGCCTCTAAGCGTTATCGTAAACAAGCTTGAATGTTTTAAATTCATGTCCGTATTAGTATTGAGAGATTGTTAACTCATTATCTCAATGATTACAGATAATTCGCAGCTTCCTTCCACATGATAGGTACCTCTTACTACCGTGCGTGGAATTGTATCTACTTACCTGTTAAAATATAAGCTGTTATGTTCCTATTGATCACATAATCTCTATCAAAATCACTTTCTTTTATATATTGACAACGTCGTTTGCATAATTTAATGATATGCCTGGTTAGAGCGTAATAGATTTGGGATATAATTCTATGAGAAGTTCAAAGATACTAGGCGAGCGGTGAAGCGGATCTTATGTCGCATTGACTTGTAAGAAATATTTTGATGCCTAACATATCCGCGCGCATCCCCGCGCGGATGAGCGGTATCGAGTGAAGATACTCTGACATATATATCACTATGCTTACCTTTGGTTAAAGAAAGGGCTGCTTGAGACGCCTCGAGGTAAGACTAACATCACAATGTAAAGAGAATGATTCCAGCAGCGGATTATCAATGATAACACCACAAAACGGCACGTCTGTGTCCCCGGATGGTTCGGCAGAGGTTTCTAATCATCCTGAGTTAGCAAGTTATGTGTAAGTATTATGTATGAAGCAAGCCTTTTGATATCAACCGGGTAGAAATTCAGACTCTATAGGTCTCTACTGAAGAGTCCCAATAACATCTTGCCCCATCTATGACTGCACGCTCACTTACGTTGCTAACAGCCAAGATTAACAATACAGTCAGAATATCAAAAAATAACTACTCTGCAATTGCCCTAAGCTGCAGGAAAAATCTTAAAGAAAACAACGTAACCTTGTTCAAACCTGGCAATAAATCGAAGATTATAAGAATAATGAGCTATGAATAGCGCATTAAATTCAAAATCATTGTTGATATCGCTTTCTAGCACAATAATATTAGAAGCCACTAAAACGGCAACGTCATCTTGGAAGAAACTTACACAAAATAAATAAAATATGCATAAAACGAGCGATGACTGAGCATTATCTTATAGATCTTATGACTTTAAAATAAAGATCATAATTATAAAATAACTAGCTGACGTCACGCGGTTTCACCCGCGTAGTTCCCGTTCCCGTGGGGATACAGGGATAAAAAGTAGCCTATGTCACCCGCGGATAGTGTAGCTTCCCAACGTTGAAAGAATTTTTGAAATCGGTCCAGTAGTTTCGGAGCCTATTCGTTACAAACAAATCTTTCCTCTTTATAATATTATTATAGTGTAGCTTTATTACAAAACGAATTGCATAAACTTTGCAACAATGAAGAATGAATCACTTGCACTTTGAAATAGAAACATTCAAGAAATAAATGGAAAAATGGTGGCTCGTACGAGTGGAAAATCAGATTGTTTCTCATAGTTTCTCATTAATTGGGGATCATATACCTATCAAAACATGTGCAGGTGTTAACCAGAAATAGTTGAAGAATCAATGATGTATCGTAATAAATATGATACACAACGGCATGGTTTGCGCAGTGGCTGAGCGATTAACAACAATTAATAGAGAATACACTCAAAAGAAAACAGCAGAAAAAACAAGAAACTTTAAACTTTAATTGACTTTAAAAAAAGGACGAGGTTCTAAATTCGACTGTATGTTTTTATAATTCTGCTATGATTTTTTGACGGCACGGTTGGCGCAGTGGCTGAGAGATTGGTCTGCTGCGCTGCGTGTCGCGGGTTCGATCCCCGCACGGGACAAATATTTGTATTGCCTACAGATAGTTGTTTCGGGTCTGAGTGTGTTTGTGTATGTGAGTTTAAATGTTTGTAAACGCACCCACGACACAGGAGAAATTCCTAGTGTGGGGCAACGTTTCTTCAAAAAAGAAAGAAAGAAAGATTATAGTTTTGAGATCTTTAAAACACAACCATCATCTTTCTGCTCTTGTCCTATTCTATTTGGCCGCGGATACAAAATTACTACGCTAAACTATCATACATGCATAGATATACAATATTTGAACAACATACAACAATAAGAGGAAATACAAATTTGTGGTTAACCAACTGCATGCATTTCGATTACCGTAGTCTCTCAAATAAGTTCCTGGTTCAGCATTAACTAATAACTGTATGCAAGATTTACCTAACTGCATTTTCAGTCTAGAATTTCGATATTGGAAAACTATTTGAAGCGAAACGAAGTACGTAATTTACTTGCGTTAATTTGTAATGTTCAATTGATTTGATATGCTAGCAAAACTCCTGCGTATCTAAATTGTGCTCAGCTTGTAGTCCAAATTACAGTTATTTAGAATAGGTAGATAATTATCACAATCATCACATTGAGCCGTTGGTCAAGTTTTCAAGAATCGTAAAAAGAAAATTCTTAGGTTTAGGATAATAAGTATGAAATATAAATCAATCAATCATTTATTATGTTCAACATAATAATATGTAAGGTTACAGTTAGCCTTTGTTTTTTTTTTTGGGGGGGGGGGGGGGGGTGGGAAATCATCAAATAACCTCTCCCGCTCTGGGCAGAGCGAAAGGGAATGTCAGACTTCTACTGTCTAAAAACCACCCATGTTCCTTCTTAGCCCTTGCGCCGAGGCCGCGAAAAAAAAAAAGAGATACTCTTTCGAACAACCCGCAGCCCCGACGGGGTTACAGTTAGCCTTATTTAGCAGTTAGCATATTGTCTAAAATATGTGTATTAAATAGCTTTGCGAAGAGATAAAAATTCATTTCGCGTCCATAGTTACAGCTCATCTTTCTGCCCTTGTTCTATTCTATTTGGGGTCGTCGCAACACGTTTTCTTCTTCCATTCGCCTCTGTCAGACGTCACAGCATCATTTATTTCTTTCTCCTTCGTATCATTCCTCACACAATCCATCCATCTTTTCTTTGGTCTAGTAACAGCATTGCAGCTATTGTAGTTAATATTCTAAATGATTGGACCTCCAAAGATTGCGTTTTCTAAATTGTCAATGAAGTCTGCAGGTTGTCTGTTCCATTAATTGCTTCCTAACAGATCTTGCAATCAACATGGAAGGCAATCAAAAGAAAGTAGAATTCAAGAAGTAGGAACATCTGGGGATAAAAGTAAGACACTCCAGAAGATTTTTATTTTATTATAAGTATCAAAACGTGACTTACAGAGCACGCTATCCATTGATAAAAAACTAAAGATACGGTCGTCCGAACATTTGCTCGACGCGTTCGCCATACAGAGAATTGGTGTAGTCTGCTCGTTAACGTACCTTGTATAAGCGGTGTGGCATTTTCGAGGTATAAAGAACATAAATAAAGCTTTTAATCAAATTTACGACCGCACCCGAAGAGAGCCGGTCGTGGACTAGTTCACTTCGGCTTAGGAAAGACCTTATTGGGACCACGTTTGTGGCGTCATTTTAACATGCCGTCCGCCCAGTCCTTACGCAGTAATATATATATAGGTAAGTCAATGACGCTATCACAATATTATAAATATATAATATACGGTATCATGCATAGGTACTATAGCTACTACACCGAGAATTAAGTGTCTCAATCGATTCGCCACAAACAATTTTATCACTGCGTACGTTCTTGAGAAGTATGCCACTTCAGTAGTGCAGTTCAGATCCTACTGAAACAATGACCAACTATCACACATTCTCGAGCATTCGATATAAATTGAGGAAAAGATATCAGATTAATAAATCGATGTTTATTAAGGAAAACTAAATTATTTGCCCGATGCTAACACCAAATGTAATAACAGGATACTGAGTAAGATTTCCTAACATGGATTATAATTAGCCACACAACATTTTAAGGAACTGGAATATGAACACACACACACAAATGATAAAGGGTGTAAAAGTACCCATAGCGAAGCCGAAAGGCACTTGTTGTCCCCATCACTGTGATATTTTTTTTGTTCTAGACCAAATTATTATCTGGGGGACCAAATGGACCCCCATGTGGTCCCCCAGATAATAATTTGCCAAAGTGCCAAATTATTCACATCTTTTTTATACTACATAGTTGTTCAGGTTATAACTATTCAAATTACCGCCATGACCCGTTTACTATTCAAAGCATGCACTAGCACAATGTTTTAAGACTGCGAGTACATTGAATTTTATACTAAAATGTGATTTTTTACCCCAAAAATAGAAGTCGTTTCCCAGCAATAATTTTTGCAGTACCCTGCAAAAATTATTGCTTGATGTACAGACAGAATGTTTGGATGATGGCTGCGTGAAGGGCCGGTTAAGTCTGTGTAGATAAATAAATACTTTTCTTTGCTAAAAAGCTGTTAAATCATAAAACTAACTCGCATTTTCTTAGCAAAACAAGCACTCTGCTATTTCGTCAGTCACGTCTTAGATTATGTTCAGTTCAGGCATATTTTAATAAACAACGTAGAGCCTAATTGATGTCCTAATGAAGTTTGCAAAAACAAAATAACCACAGACAACAAACGCGCTAGACCATAACGGCAAGAAACGGAGATGATCGGCAAAAACAATTGTTTCAATAGTAAAACAACTGGGGGAGGGCTTGTATTTATGCTTTCGCGGTTTGCACAACGACACGCTATGCTTATGCTTTGCTTGGTAGCATGGATGCAGGCCTACCTTACTGCCTCCCTCAGAGGCGGTAGGGTGGCGGGGTCTTGAGGGGGAGCGCTACGGTCGCGTAGATCCTCAAGGCAAGTCTGGGGGATTCACCTTCCCGAGGTTGCCACCCTGTTCTTGGTCTAATTCCTTAAGAAATAGACGCAACAAAAACCCCCGGGCGCTCGTACTTTCCCCGAAAGCCAAATACCAGGCCTAGGGTAACCCCACACCCCACTCCCATGATCCTACGCCCAGTCCCTCCCTCCTTTTTCCCTTTTCTCCTTTCGGTCCATGAGGACGGGCAACCTCAATTCCAAAAAAGCCCACACAGCCTACAACCATGTCGCAGAAAGGAAAAAATAATATTCCCCAGGTGGGTCCCGGCAATGCCGGGGAATCCCACACCGACTCGTCGGTCTGCCTCCACCGTAATCTGGGGGGGGGCACCAATCTGCATCCTAGCGCTGCGCCTTCTGCGCAGCTGGCTGCTTCGGCGCCAACAGCATCGGCTGCGGCTCACGCGCCACACGACACGACTATGGCTGCGACTTCTGCGCCTACTGACCCTAAGACGGCTGCGACTCCTGCGCCAATTACCCTGACGACTGCTACACCTTCCACGAGGGCCTGGCAACAGAGCATCGTTCGGAACAGTGTAACAAACAACCCTGACAACGACTACGACAAAGCCCGACTCTCCAGTCTTAGCAGCGAACTCCGCGCGCTGGCACTCCAGCGCGAGAAGATCGAGGCAAGGCTGAGAGACATGAACTCTCTCGGGACGGGAAAGGAAGCAGAATCTGGTGGTTCTGGTTTTATCTCTGTGGACGAAGTACGCGCTTTGAGAACAAAGCGCGGAAAGATCCGGAACAGAGAAAGAGAACTCAACAACCGTTTGCGCAAACTCCGCGAGGGCAATAGCCAGCGCGAAGCACAAACGGTTAGTTGTAAGGGAGTACGCGACCGGCTACAGACACGCGAGGGGGAAACCCAGCGCGAAAAGCAGTCGGACGCGGAAACGAGCGGGCAAGGAACAGTTCGCGAAGGGGAAACCCAGCGCGAGAAGTCACTGCCCGCGCCAGGACCATCCGGAGGAAGCGACCGGAACCGCAACGAGACGACCGTAGACCGACACCGACAGAGGAAGCGTGGCAAGCGGTCTGGTTTCCTACGCCGGGTATCCCTGGCACAGAGTATTGTGCCAAGCGCCTCAGAACCGCAACCGGGTCCAAGTGGACAGGGAGCGGCGAAGAGGGAGCGCCCGGACGACACGGCCTCGCCAAGTGCGCTCCAGGGGGATGCCAAGCGTGTCAGAACCCAGGCCGCGCAAGGGGAGCAGAGAACCTACGCGCGGGCCACAAAGGATATCCCTGCGCGACTCGCCGTAGCGATCTGCCTCTCGCCTCCATCCCGAGACCTGACAACCGACGAAGGTAAGCACATCAAGCTCAGCCTTGAGGACCACATCGTGGAAACGTGTCGAACCGACCCCTCCAAAGTCCCGGCAATCGAATACTAAGAAAACTTGGTTTTATTGGTTTACTTGGATTTAATTCTTGAAAAAGTGATTGATATCTTTGGTTTTGCAACAAACATTACTTATTCTTAACATTAAGGTGAGGTTCTATCAATAATCTATGGATACTTCACCTGAAGTCGCCGCCCAAGCTGTGGCACTTATTCAGGCCGGACACAGCCAAAGAAACGTGAGTGCTCAACTTAATTTAAGTCGATCTGCGGTCCGAAATGTTTATCGGAGGTACCTAGAGACTGGCGGCTTTGTTCGTCGCCAAGGAAGGCCACGATCTCGGGTCACAACTGAAAGGCAGGATCGATTCATCGTGACGACCAGCTTGAGAAATCGTCACCTTACCTCCATTGAGATACAAAACCAACTTCGCGACTTCCACGGAGTATCTGTGAGCGCTCGAACTGTTCGGAGAAGGTTAAAAGAACGCGATATGGTACCACACAAGCCAGCTAATGGGCCCAAACTAACGCGAGCCCACCGAACAGCGCGCCTTCATTTCGCACGCAGTCATTTAAATTGGACACAGCAAGATTGGAGCCGTGTACTCTTTTCTGATGAGTCTAAAATTGTGTTAGATGGCAATGATGGAAGGAAGAAGGTCTACCGACGTAAGGGAGAGCGTTTCGCACAATGCTGCTTTGAAGAGAGGGTTGCTTATGGCGGTGGCTCATGGACTGTCTGGGGCGCTATATATAATATCCGCGAGCGGCAAAACTCAACTTGAGGTTGTTACAGGACCACGGCTGCCAACATTAAATGCTGAAAGGTACATTCGTGAGTGCTTAGAACCTCACATGATACCATACGCGGACTATGTGGGCCCAAATTTCCTTTTTATGCATGATAATGCAAGAGCCCATGCAGCCGGCATCGTCAGGGAATATCTTCGGGATGTGAACATCACAGTTATGGACTGGCCAGCCAGAAGCCCAGACATGAACCCCATTGAGCACATGTGGGACGAGCTAAAAAGACGTGTTAGGGCTCGTCAGCCAGTTGTCCAGACGATGCAGGAGTTGAAAACTGCCATAGAAGAGGAATGGGAGATGATCCCTCAAAATTTCATAGAGCGGTTGATAAACTCTATGCCTAATCGTATGAGAGCTGTGGTAGATGCCCATGGAGGCAACACGCGTTATTAAATTAAACCTTTATTTGATAATACATGTTTTTTATTCAAAAATCAATTGCCTTTAACAAGGCGCATATCCGACTTGTTCGGCGTAGCTCCATGTCGTATGGTATTCTGAATTCAAATTTAAAACAATACGATCGAAAAAGATGGTAAAATGTATCAGGTTTAAAACTGCATTAACAGTTTTGGTTCAATCTAGCAATCATATTTCGGTAGGGGCCATCGAAACCTAAACTCTAAGGTGGGCCAATAGATGTGTCCAGAAGTGTATATGTGCACCCTATATTTTTATAACACTTGTCTACAGTAGGCTGTAGACAAGTGTTATAAAAACTTGACGCCAAGAAATCGTAAATTATGTGTGTGAAGTATTTTAATTAATTAAAATATTCTATAATTTATAAAGTCTTACACAAGAAGTAGATGGTTATGTAACCACATAATACAATAAAATAAAATAAATTGCGTATTCACAGAATTATTCATGCAATTGTTTCGAACATAACAACTTAATAATTTACAAAATCGTCGTAGATAATAATTTCCGTGGTTTTCAATTTTCAAACAAGAATTTACGTAACCTCGCAAACAAACTACAATAATTTTTACAGACAAACAATACATAATTATAAAGTGATTAAAGAAAGCTTACCAGTTGTTCAAAAAAGTCGAAAAAACTGCGAACTCACAGCACAAATTTCACAAAACCAAATTATTTTTGTTCACTCACTGACACTACACACTTTAGATTTTTTCCTTATCACTTTGTGTTGTTATTCTAATTTCATCTTTATCGTGTGGGTGGGTAGGGTGTGGTATTGTTTGAGGTGGCGCAGTAGCGGTAAGACGCGGGTACGCAAGGCCGGTGCGCTTGCGCGGATGACTTAGTTCTTATCACGAGGTTCTGCGCCCGCGCACTGTGTGAGGTGACCACACTCAAGGTAATGGGACATTACACATTACCTTTACATGTAATGACGTTTTGGTTACTGAATAGATTTTGTAATGACGATTTTAATTTATGTTAATAGAGCAATTAAAGATGGGTTCTGTTGGGTGTTTTGTGTTCATTATTTACGAAGTTGTTTTTCTTGGAGAAGTTATATCACATGTATTTTTAGAGCTGATTACCTACATTCATAACATCACGAATGTATTTTTTAACCGACTTCAAAAAAGGAGGAGTTTTTTTTTTTTTTTTTATGTATGTTACCTGATTTCTCCTCCATTTGTGAACCGATTCTCAAAATTCTTTTTTTATTTGAAAGAGTATACTCCTGAGGTGGTCCCATTTAAATTTGGTAAAGATCTGATCCTGATCTTCGGAGATATACAATAGAACTCTTCAAAAATAGACGGCAAATCTGTCGTGATTGCTGCAATCGCTTGGATGTTTATTGTTTATACAACATCATGACGTAACATCACGCCTGTATGATCTGAGGGGGTACGCAGATTTGGACAGTAAGATATTATGTAATGTTACATTTATTGGGGATAAGCCTATTACCGTGACATGTATTGTTAACAACGTAAAATTAATGAATATCAAATATTTATAAAGGATATTACAACTAAAAATGGAAAAATAAAAAAACTTTTTTGCAAAAAATAAAACCGACTTCAAAAACACAAAAAAGTGAAAAATAACTTTAGCTTCTGAAGTCGGTGACAAAAAAACTGAATAAAACAAACAAAAGTCACCGACTTCAGAAGCTAAAGTTATTTTTCACTTTTTTGTGTTTTTGAAGTCGGTTTTATTTTTTGTTCCACTTAGAATAGTCACATTTCTAGTTATTTATATCCCGTGTAATAAATAGGGTGAGCCTTTTGTCATCAACTGGGCACAAATCAAGACTCCGAGCTACTGATTCATGCTCCGGTACCAACTAAAAACAAAAATCTAAAACTTTACTTACATACTTTTGTTTTATTTTCTACTACCTACCCGCGCCCGCGAACTTCTTCCGCCTGAAATGATAAAATAAAAGATACTTCATTATTTCAATCTGAATGTGTTAAAAAGGGTTTTTTTTTATACGGAACCTATTTTTTTTAAATTAACACTTATAACTTGTTGACAGTTAAAGTGTGTGTGTTATTATTAGCACTACCGTTTATATTTTAAAATTCATTCAGTAAAAAGCTGTTATTTTGAAATTGACTTACACTCACTCACGTTAATTGTATTTATTTGTTTAAAAACTTTAAAATCGTCCCCCGTCAGCCGAATGAAAAAAAAATATAATTTGTCCGTTAGTGGCGTGGTCACCGTAGTAGAAAGATGAATGAAAGTACATTCTAATATGTGAACAACGCCTGCGCCGCCACCTGTCGGCCGAGGCAGAAAACAATTATACACACATTCACGTGCACATGTATAATTATGTGTATTAACGTAGTTTTTATAATCATTACCTCTAGTCGGATGTTGAGGCATAGTTTATACGCTTATGAATTTACTTTTTTTTGCCACCGACTTCAGAAGCTGATTTTTCTTGTGAAGTTTATTTTTCACTTTTTTGTGTTTTTGTTTTTGTGTTTTTCACTTTTTTGTGTTTTTGAAGTCGGTTTTTTTTTGAAAAAATTTTGTTGTATTTTTTTTAATTTATTTTACAATTTTTAATGGTAAAGAAGATCTGTGACATAGATAAGAGATAGAATCATTCCTATTCCATGTTAAGTTATTGGGGTTGACGTAATATTTTATTTTTCGTACTTCCTATAAAGTTCCTAGTCAGTAGTCATTGAGAAGTATGGAAGAAGAAGGCACCTGCGCCGACCACAAATAAATTGAGATAAGGGCATGAGAATGGGGATGATTTTCCTAGTCAGTTGTCATTTTATTCGATTCTTTGTCTTTCATATCATTCCCTACACAGTCCTTCCATCTATACTATGGTCAGCATCTCTCTCTTCATCTATCAACATTTAAATTCATGACTCCGTTTGTTACATTCTTTTCATCCTTACTCATCAGCCTCACATTTGGGGATGTGCCAAGAATTCTCTTTAAACTTTTCTGTAACTGGTAGGTACTATTTCCGAACATAGAACCAATATTATTAATTAGCTAAATCAATAAGGTCGCTGTGTGGAAGCATATTATGATACCGTGCGCATCTTTTAGTACTGGGTATTGTATAGTCAACAAAACACAACATTGAAAATTACAATTATATAAATGTTTTTTTTTGCAAGAAAAAAATACGACATAAAAAGTTTGTAAATACTGAGCTGCAGACATGGCACATTATATATTCAGAAACGTAACATGCTATGCTATTTAAATGGATGACAAAAAGGCTATTAGAAAATAAAATGACGAAGCAAGTAAAAACAAGGGCTTGGCACTTGTTAGCTTATGATAGGAGAAAAGCAGGTTGAAATGACGCGTCGTCATTACATTCTATTAGTATATGAAAACATAATTACATAGGCGTCACCGGTAAATAAAGTTATTGCTATACATGATTACACAAACACAATTTTGTACTATACAAGTTGGAAGGGAGAGCGACTCGTAAACGATTACATCCACGTATTGACACCTCCACAGCTAGACATAAGGGTTCGTTTACGGAGACGCGGGGCGTCGCGCGGCGCGTGCAGGAGGCTCGTCTCGAGCTTTTTTATTTATTTACTGAGAGGCGCCCCCACCGCAACGAACGCTGCATTTTAAACTAATGAGCGAAAAATCGCTTCTCGTTAAATCGACGATTGAAATCGTTAACGTTTTCATACATCGCCATGTGTTTGAATTAAAAACGCACAACGAGCCGCACGACTCCCCGCGTTGCCCCGCGTGTCCGTAAATGAGGCCTAAGCCCTGCCCGTCGGGGCTGCGGGTTGTTCGCAAGAGATACCGCGGCCTCGACATGAAGGGCTAAGAAGGAACATGGGTGGTTATTAGTCATGTAGAAGTCTGACACTCCCTTTCGCTCTGCCCAAGAGCGGGACCCCTTATTTGATGATTTTCCACACGCCCTTAAAAAAAAAAAAGGCCTAAGCCCTACAAGCCTTCTAGGCCTTCTCTACGTAATTGAGTATCTGGAGACAGCATACCTGAGCACATGCACAGAAGAAAGCATAGTCTTCAGTTTTACAGCTTGCTACATAAATCCGGCAAGCTAACTAATATAGCTAATGGTGTTTATGTCCCATGTAAGGCGAGCCTTTTGCCGTCAACTGGGCACAAATCCAACCTCCGCGGCTGCTATTGAGAAATTCCTGATAGAAAAAGGCAATAACACTATCCGAACCGGGTATCGAATCGCTCAGGGGCCGTATTTTTGAATCAATAGAATTCCAAATCGTGTACGAAATCGCAGAATTCGTATGAGAATCCCTAAAATCGCTATTTTTGAATATTCATACCCGTGAATTTTGCAACGAGTGGTCCGACCCACTCGTTTCCGATATTCTACCAGTAGAATGAGAATGACACTGACAAGTGAAGATTTGTTGACAGATACGTTACGTTGACTATAACTAACCTATAAATCAGTGTTTTCTTTCGCCTTTCGCGATGGTTAGCCTCGAGGAGTATATCCTGATGAATTACATCAGCGACAGAAAAAAATGTGTAAATACTAGAGAAAAAAATATCGAAATCCCAATGACAGACGTCAGACAATGACATTATAACTTTTTAATTTACGTTCCGTTCCACCGTAACTCATTACCGGTTTTTAAAATCAACGGGTTATGGCTTTACGGTTTTTATTTTTCTGCGTGAAATGAAAAATGTCATAAGATTCGAGTTTTAGGGCAACACTAATTTCTATTACTTCAAAAATACGTAAAATTTGGAGCAATCGAAATTCAATTCGTATACGTTTTGCTTTCGTGCATGAATTTAAGATTCACTTCGAGTGATTCAAAAATACGGCCCCTGACCTCACTAGAGACTAACGAGGCACTCAGAAAAGCAAAATTTCTGAAGCGAAATTATGGATTTTAAATTAAAATGTCTTACATAAACATTTACATTTATAATTTTATATTTTCTATTCCACATAATACCATTCCGAAGCCCTTTTCTCTTGCACAAATATTATGTGCCTACGCATCTACACAGTCATGTATCGGTAACGTGATACCTACGCGTAGTATTGTGCATTCGAGTGACTATGCTGTTACGACATTCACTAGAAACATGATAGGCAAATCATGTAATGTCATGATGTTGGTACTTCCGGGCACTCAGATGTGATTAGGTAGTCTTTGTTTTATTATTGGTTTTCGTTGTTGAATTTGTAAAGAAAGGTTCGTAAGTGCAGAGGCCTGGGGGCCTACTATCACTTCTGATAGCAGTATTACTTTTATTTTCTAACCAGTGAAGCCGTTAATGGCGAGTTTCGTAAAACAGCTGCTCGGATCAACTTTCAGGTTCAACCGCGTTAGCCTAAGTTGGTCTGCAGATGAAGGACCACCCATACACACCCACGGACATACCGAGTTTCCTCCGTGTCTTTTTTATTCAAATTCAAATTCAAATTCATTTATTTGCAAAAACACGTGTAGATAATTTACATGTTATTAATATGCTCATTATAGGTGTTAAGATAATGTCTTTGGCTCTACATGTTTGACCATGACTGGTGTACAAATTAGGTCGAAAGACCACAACATTTCATTACAATTAAAATACAAAGAATAAAATACAAATAAATCAACAATTAAAATCAAAATAAAAAATAAATAAAATTAGTAAATAGTCAAGCGATTCAAAATTAATGGAATAAACTTAATTTGTATTCTCAGAGCGATTTGTCATTTAAAAATTCATTAATATTATAATATGTTTTTTCCGTCAGTATTTTTTTTAATGTTTTCTTAAACTGGTCTGTGTTTAGAAGTTTTAAGCATTTAGGGATATTATTATAAATTATCGGCGCTCTGCATACAACACTTTTATAAAGTAGCGCTGTCTTAGATGGCTGAACACGAAGTTTACTGTTATCCCGGCGATTCCGTACTGGATACGTTAAGCTGTTGGTCCTGGCCGTCATGTCATGGTCATGGCCCGAAAGATTTTTTTTTCAAATATAATTGTACTAGGAATTTCTCCCGTATCGTGAGTGCGTTTACAAATATTTATACTCACATACACAAACACCCAGACCCTGAAAAACTATCTGTAGGCCATTCTGATATTTGTTCCGTGCGGGGATCGAACGTCCGACACGTAGCGCAGCAGTCATCTGCTTGACCCACTGCGCCAACCGTGCCATCCATAGTTTGACAACCAGTCTTACGAAGGGGTATCGTAATGCCCAATACTAACGAGAATACTGGCAAAGCCGGTAACATACTGTTGAGTAAAGTATTTCCAGCAATAAAAATTGTTAGACTTTAATATCGTTATTGTTTGAAGTATTTAGCTTAGATAATTTTATCCAGCTTCTATCCTTTGTCTATTTCATAAGCTTCCTTTTTTCACGAGAGGAAAATAATGTTAGTAGTGTCTTTATGTCTTACCTACTAACATAAACTATTTAATGATCTTTCAAAGGATGAAGCGAATATCCTTTGATGTCGGTTACCTAAAATACCTAAGTACTTGTAATCATTCAAATAGGTGCTCAGCACCACTGAAATCATTACCCTTTACAAATGTAAACAAAAGCCTGAACACAGACAATAAAAGACGATAAACAAGCAAGATTTACATTCGACTGTAACTGACAGCCGTGACGATGTCACTGTGGGGTTACTGCTCTATTTATATCAATGTCTTCATGAACCACTGGAGGGGAATGGAAGGCTGTGTCTGTAAAATAAATGTTATTGTGAAAGTTGCGAGAAACTAGGATCACCGCACCGAGAAGTATGATAGAGCAGTGGGGGATTCCAGTATGATGATTCCAGGATGATTTCTTAACGGCGAAGTCAGGGGGATTTCAACAGCACCTCTGAAATGACAAACGTTTGTTTTGAAACTTAACCAGCAGAACAAGGTGGTAGGTACTGTGTAGATACAATAAGAATAAAAGCATTTGAGTAAGTAGTACTTTTATATTTGTCAAATCCAGAAATCCCCTCTACGGCGGAATATTTCAATACACCGTTCCAAAAACTTTTAAACATGGGGTTTTTGACAGTCAAATCTGAGACATCTAAAACAGCAAAAAGCTATGAACCGATTTACTAAATGTTTTACAATTTCCCCATTGTCTCAATAAGGCAGTAATATCTATTTTTACTCGCCTATCCACTTTGAAGATGCTTTGAAAAAGTAATTCTCTTGAAGAAGCTGATAACATAGATAACGAAATCTGAAAGATAGACCTATTGTTTGGTTAATACCTTTTAATGGAAATATATAATATTAACTCGACTTTTTGTACCTGCAACGATGAGATACTAAAAATTATCATTTTAATTATGTTGCCGATTCATTGGTGAACTGAGTATCTGCATGTATTCCTAATTCAGAAGTACATAGGGAATAAAATATAGTTAATAATAAAGCTAATATAGTTGTAAGGTTTTATTTACTAACTAGCTGACCCATGCAACTTCGTCTGCGTCACATAATATAGCTTATAACAAATAATGTCAACATAAATTGAGTTAAATCGTAACAAACAAAAAATCGTATCTTTCCTCTTTATAATATTAGTTTAGATTATATTAAAGTGTGAATTACTATTGGTATCTCTTACTGTTAAATATACAGTAACACCTTGTAAACATTATGGTGCAGTAAATATTTTGAATATGAATTTCTCTGGAGTCCCCGGAGGCCAGAATCCCCACTAACCTACCGCACCGGACCGAATGACTGCCGCGCGCTTAATTATTTTGTCGCGCGGATATTTTTACATTGCGATATCTTCTAAGATATTTGTTTAAACTGTATAGAGTAAAGGGCACAAATATTCTATATTAAATTTCTGTGCTAACAAACACATTTATTTAGATATAGATTAATACCATATGGGTTAAATAAGCTTCGCAAAATATCATTCTTTTTAACCTAACATTTTAATAGTAAAAAATGGTTACAGTGAGTCAATCTTTTAGGATAGACGTATGCTGTCGCGGACTTTTTTTTAGAACTTTTAAAGAGAAACAATTCTTTTATACATGGTATTTGCGTAACTTAAACTGTTTTCGCAGCGCACGCAACGGAAGCTCTCAAAAAGGAATTTCTTTTCCCGTTTTTGCAACATTTTTCATTTATGCTCCGCTCCTATTGATCGTAGCGTGATGTTATATAGCCTAAAGCCTTCCTCGATAAATGGACTATCCGACACAAAAAGAGTTTTTCTATTCCAACCAGTAGTCCCAGAGTTTACCGCGTTCAAACAAACAAACAAACTCTTCAGCTTTATAATATTAGTATAGATAGATACAAGCTGTATTGTATCATATGTATGTTAGTCTGTAAGGTATTGTATCTATGAGGCAAAGTAGCCCGAAAATAAATAAATGTTATGTTATGTTAAGTTTATTATAAGGCTGTGCCCTAATACAAGCGATCATCGTCACGCGAATAGGCTATTTATTGCCCAACACAACGACGCATTCGGGTTCATCGAAAAATTTATCGCAATGATTGCGTATAAAAACTATTCTTATAGAACACGGGTTAAAGCAGCCTAAATACGTAATCTAATAGAAAGTACTCGATATCCACGAAATTACTGGCATAGGTTCATCTTTTTTTGAAGTAACGTTAAAAAAACCATTAAAATCGTTAATGGTGGTCCCATTAACCATTAAAAAAAACATTGCAAAGCCTACCGTTAGACGGAAAAGCTGTATGTTGATAATGATTGCCACCTGTGGTCTAATGACACATATCAATCATTGAATCCGTCTGCTAATGTAGTCATTATAACTTAACCATCCAGAGAGCGTGGTGGTTAATAGAGCGGGTCCGTGGCAGTGGGTGTGTGAAGAATGACGTCCGTACCTTTGGTGATTATAGAGTAAGAATAATTAATTTAAAAAAGTATTACAACAGGTATAATTAGCGCTCCCGTCGGGGCTGCGGGTTGTTCGAAAGAGAGACCGCGGCCTCGGTACAGGAGCTAAGAAGGAACATGGGTGGTTTTTAGTCAGTAGAAGTCTGATACTCCCTACCGCTCTGCCCAGGAGCGGGAGGAGTCATTTGATGATTTCCCACCCAAAAAAAAAAGGGTATAAATAGCGCTTATGTGTAGATATGAATGATGTAAAATGCAAGCTTTTAAGTGCAGTCACAAATGATGTGCCTAAATAATTCATAATTTTATTGTCAAAGCATTTTAGTACAAATACCATTAATTGGTTAGAAAATCACGCTGCAAAACTAAACTTGCATGCCATTCGTTTTTTAAGATTGAAAATTGTATCCTCTCTGCTGCGGATTAATGACGATATCAATCGACATTAATCCCACGTGTGATCATGATCAAAAATCAAATCAACTAAACATCCCTAATTTCTCGTTCAAGTTTCCGCACGGAATACAGATATTACATACCCTACAACACCAAATTAGACCGGAATATTCAGAACATGCCGCAAGACGGATGCACGTCCGTCATCGTCGTGTCGGTCGCTTCGCTCGTACCGCTCATATCGCTTACGTGTCGCTCATATCGCTTGCTTCGCTTATGTCGTATGGACAACCGCAAACACGTGGGTATCCAATACTCCCGGACTTGGCTGATCTCCATATTTACGGTTGATAGATTCACTATGTATGTTGGTAGTGCATCGATGGTTTAGTTATGATTTGAGAGTTAAGTAGGTAATTATCATCGACCATCACAATCGCCTGATGATGATGATTTAGTAAGCAGTATCTATGAAGGGTAAGCTGATGATGATCATGGTATGATTAGCTTTTTCCAACACAGGTACTGGTTGAGCTCGCAATATTGAATTTAATTGAAATGCTACGTAAAATTTCAGCAGTTACTTTGAATTGTATATCGAACTGGTCCAGTATCTAGAACTCCACAACCAATGCGTATATTTTGCGTACGAGACAACAAATCGTTCTTGTTTCAATTTACGGCCAAGATTTTTATTATATTTGATGGACTTGAACATGACAAGCACTCAGAAAATCGGGACGCTGAATTAATGCCTTTTCACAGATTTTTTGTGCTATCCATCAGGCATTACTAATAGGCACTGAAAGTATACAAAAGTGCTCATTTAAAGTAAGAAAAGCGAAAAGCCAAAGTAAACTTAGAAGGAGGTTTAGGGATACGAAACTTCAAAGATTGGACAAGAAAGATAGATCGATTCTCGATTAGTTTTCCGATTAAATGAACTCGGTAAAAGCTCTTTCCGATTCATTTGCAATTCTGTAGCCAGTCTCGATCGAGTGGTGAATTGTGGAATCGATTCTGTAGTGGTTTTGTTTTGTTAGCACTGTAAAGAAAATCGAATGTAGATAATATTAGAAATATACTTAGGTACTTAGTAAAGTAATTATGTAGAAACCTATTTTGATTTAGTTAGACAGGTAAAAACGGGGCGTTAGGAACATTGCATTAGGCCCGGTTTCCACCAAAGCCGAGAGGAGCGGAGACGAGAGGAGATGCGCGGAAATCGGCCAATCACATTAGTTAGGGATGCGAGTAAAGTTGGCGTCGTCGCCGCGTTGCCGTCGTTTTGAAGTTGCGCGGCCAGTAATGAAACTTGTATATTTTGAAAGAACAGAATAAAGCGATCAGAAGTTTTTATGGAACCATTCCTCTAAACGTAATCGGAACGGAGATATTCGGTTCTCTACTGCTCATTAAAATCAATGTCATCACCTACTTATTATGTCAATTACACTGTTTTAGGTTCCTACCGTATTTTTTTGCAAATTCTAAATAAAATAAAATGAAGTAGATGCATCGCCCGATGTCTATCATCTATGGGCCGATGCATATTGGCATTTTCTTGGACATTGTGATCGTTTGTGTACTGTGACTGACCCAGCATACCTCTTTGGACTCTTGGCTTCCAGTCCAACCGGATGCCTGTCTGACCTCCACAACCCAAATCATCATCAGCCTATAATGTTGCCACTGCAGGGACTCAGGCCTCCTGGGATGGGCTGTAATCCACCACGCGGGCCCAGTACGGGTTGGTGGATGTCACATGTCTTCGAATTTGTTGGTTCAAAGACATGCGGTTTCCACACAATGTTTTCCTTCACCCTTTTGAAAGCAGTGGTGATTAAATAAATTCATCAATGAATACCTTTTTCAATAAGTATTTTCATCCTGACCTTATTGCCTTAGTAATGCTACGAAGCAAAGTGTTATTGCAGCAATATTGCATAAATCAGAACCATAATTTTGAATAAAGGCACTTTTCAGAGGTACCGACTACAGATATAAATTCACGCGCTGAAAAAGTTTGACCTAGTTTCAGCTATTCCATTCGTTCTATCTCTGTGGTTAACGTAAATTATGAATTCGCTGATAGTTTTGCAATTAGCTATAATATCTATCTGTGTGCTTTGAAGTGGAATACTGCTAAGTTTTTTTTTGTAGGCGCTCTGTAGTGTAGGACTGTTGGTTAAGGGTAGGCAGGATAACATAATTATCCTACCTATAACCTTCAAGTTTGTTCAGGTCAGCAAAATATTTTCATACATTACTAAAGATAATAAGGTAACATATTTGTTATCGCGAACGATATTATTATGTCGTGTTCTTTCTAGCCATAACATCAAACGTGTCAGTGCCTTATTGTTCAAAGTTTACAACATAACATTCAGATTGGTAATCCAATTTGAGACGAGCATTTAGTTACTAGAACAAATAAAACAGGTAAAGTCAACTTGGTTTTCTTACTCCCGAAACTTATTTGGCACTTTGGCACAATTAATTTATTATTGAAGAAATACCACTAACTTTAGTTTCGTTAGAGAATAAACTTCTCCAAGTTTAGTTTGCTCGCACAGGTCCCGTGTGATCGATTGGGGCTCATTCCCTTAAGGGGGGAGGTATGTGACCCAATAGAGTGAAAATTATAGGTTTATTATACTGGCAGGGCCTATCGCAACCCGTCGGGGATGCGGGTTGTTCGCAAGAGATACCGCAGCCTCGACATGAAGGGCTATGAAGGAACATGGGTGGTTTTTAGTCAGTATAAGTCTGACACTCCCTTTCGCTCTGCCCAAGAGCGGGAGGGGATATTTGATGATTTTCCACCCGTCCAAAAAAAGGCCTATAGCTACTTGGTTACTTTAAAACATTATTATTTTATTGACCTGGCTCGTTGCTCTAGTGGTCGCAAGCGCAACTGCTAAGCATTAGGTCCTGGGTTCAATTCCAGCGAGCACCCACGGAGTCAATAGACTCACACCTTATTACATGGGACTTAAACCTAACTGGTGAAATGTGGGTGTACTATTAGGTGCACGACTACCTAACCTTTTGGGGGTTACAGGCGTGATTATTCAACAGCGATATAGATTTGAAAAACTCTTTCAAAACTCATCTCTTATATTTCCTGCCGCCATAGTTTATATTTCCAACATTAATTTACATATTCGTTGAACCGAATCTGAAAAAGGTGGAGAGCGAGCGTCCTTGAGTTTTGAAAGAGCGCGGCTCGAACGTTCTGGCTGTTATTTAATTTCGTTAAAAGCGGTGCTTTTGAAGCTGAATTAAAAGCTATTGGGAAAAGTAAAGCGTTGTTTTTGTCACAACACTTTTAAACGTTCAAGATTTATGCCACTAGTTGGTATGTAGGAAATAAAGTGTTTTATTTTGATTATGTCACTTAATTAGTTTAAGTGCGGGAGGTGACACATCTAGAACTTACCAATATTTTATGATTCACGTAATACAGAACGGAACCCTTCTTTAGTACAGTCTCGAGAACTAATAATTATGTAAACACTTAGCAAAATTCAAAAGCGATTTTCTCGTGAAAACGGTGTTTAGGTACTTTGTGATAAGGCCTATTTCGTAATGGTACTCGTAGATCTGATTTCCAAAATATCATGATCGTGAAAACGTAAAACGCTAATCAGTAAAGCAGCTTTTGCTTTATTTAAAAAAGAAAGAAAACGAGAAGAGAGAGAGAAGAAATACACTAATAAAAGTTGCTGCGTGCATAGGTATTTGTGCTGGTGACCGTACAAAAATGAAACGCACGAATACATCAACAATAACAGATTTGTCAAAGCAATCGTAACGACATGGCGGAAGATGGATCGCGAATATAATAATAAAGACCAGTCTGAAGCAGAATCTATCAATGGCAAACCGGTTTTTTCCCCACGTTGACCTTCAAGGATTGAAGGACAAAAGGAACCGGTTTAGAATGACCCAAATCGCTTCTGGTTCTGGCCGAACTTTTCTGTAAGTTTTATTTCTTAGCTGAGGATTGCTGTTTTTGCGCAAAAGCAGCATGCACCTTGCTATATTGCTTGGCTTGGTTGTGTGGTTACCAAGGTTTCATATTACCGCTCCATTATTTATACTGAAAACGGGATATTTACCATGTTTACTGATTGTTTCGAGTTCCCGATATTTCGGCGCTGTTACAAGCACCATGATCACGGATAAACTGAAGTCATTGCGACTGTCGAGAGCCTGGAATCCAGTGGTTCAACTGTGCAAAAACCGAAAAAGTGTGGAAAAAAGCTCGCGAGTGGACACAGTGAGTTTTGTGTGTCGGGAACAGAATCGTGTAGTGAGTGACAATGGTAGTGGTACCGAACGCAAAAAACGAACAAGAAAGAGGGTAGACCGATTTGTCTGCTCATAAACATCCGCAATGACTTCAGTTTATCCGTGATCATGGTGCTTGTAACAGCGCCGAAATATCGGGAACTCGAAACAATCAGTAAACATGGTAAATATCCCGTTTTCAGTATAAATAATAGTGCTAGTGACCATGTCAGTTTAAAATCTTTTACCGCTCCATGTAAACTACTGGTATTCAGCTGCATTCGGTTAGACTGGAAGCCGACCCCATAACTGGGAAAAGGCTGGGCAGATGATGATTCCTGTAAAAGTAAAAAAATGCTAAACAAGGGCAGTCTCCTCGGGCCTGTGGACGGTGAGTAATGGACTAGCTCACCGTCCGTCCGTCTTATGACGACGACAAGCCGTGTCGCCGGCGCGTTCGTGTTCCACGCGCGCCTCAAAGAGATGTCAGCAACATGGAAGGGAAGGGGCCCGCAAGGGCCAACGCCCGTCGGGGCTGCGGGTTGTTCGAAAGAGATACCGCGGCCTCGGTACAAAGGCTAAGAAGGAACATGGGTGGTTTTTAGTCAGTAGAAGTCTGACACTCCCGTCCGCTCTGCCCAAGTGCGGGAGGGGTTATTTGATGATTTCACAACCCCAAAAAAAAGGCCAGTCTCCTACTGTTGGAGCTGCGGATTATTTGAAAGAGATACTGCGGCCCTGAAACACAAAGGACTGAGAAGGAATATGAGGTTTTGGTTTTAGTCAGTAGAAGTCTCACACCGCTCGGCTCAGAGCGGGAGGAGTCATTTGATGATTTCCAATTCACCAAAAAAAAGGCGTCTCCTAGATACTTCGATCAACAACACAGAAGCATAGACACTATTGTGTCCTGATACATTGTATCAGACTCGAGTGGACTCGGTTTATAAATAAATTCGCTGTAATCAATAATGGACGACAAATTGATTGATTTTCATCAACACCACGGACTATACTCATGCTTGTCCAGTTAATAACGTCCTGGGTTATTAAACTTGCATTTTGGACCGTAATAAATTGAAATAAGGTATGTTTTGTAGAAAGGGTTCGTTCGGGTATCAATTAGTTGATATCGATTGTGTCTGTGTGATGGCGCTCCGTGTAAAGGCTACAGGATAATTATTTCAAATGAGTTTCATTTATAACAATCATGTTTTTTATTGTAGAACTTGAAAATGTATCCCTAATAAAACTGTGTAGGTAATGTAACATTTACGACTAGCAGGAAGAATTCACAAAAATCATCATCATCATCTTCCAACGCATATAATTCTATGTTTATTGGGGTCGCAGCAACTTCCTTTCACGTCCTTTTTTCATTATGTTTTAAGTACTTACTAAATCCATCCCTGCTATTCCTCGTTTCTATTCTTCGTTCCAAAACAATCCCACCAATTACGAGTATAAATAAATTAAACGCAAATTGCCAACGTCGACCATACCATAATGATAGGCCTCCCCATAAAATGCCATGGCAAAATAAATGGTAATTGCCACCCCACCTGGCACTCAGATATTGATGCCCACAATCCACCCTACTTCAGTATGATGTCACTCACCATGGCATTACGACATATCAAGACGATTCTGTTAGAAAAAAAATATTTTTAAAAACATTTACCCAATGAAAGATAGACAATTTTCTATTCTTATCGCGGAAAACGCGCCAAAAATACTCCAAGGTCGCGCCACAGATTAAAAAGCAATTCTTTATCAAAACTTTTTCTTTCGACCTTATTTATTTTTAACGCCGGGTAGACGTGAAATACGCATGCGCGGGCATTTCACCCTGTCACCTCACATAACCTCAAAGGGGATCAATTCGTAAACATTATTTTGTGTAGTGTAATTTTTAAATGGACTGGCGTGTGTGTGTCGGCTTTCCTATTGGCTGTCCGACATCGTACCATTTGCCTCAAATGAAGAACAGTCAATGAATAAGACGACTCGCGAATCAGTGATCGTTTGTTGATGAATGAAGAACATTATAGTGTTTATACAGTGATAATTGTGATAAAAACTAAGTGCAACTATACAAACAGTGTTTTGAAAGTGATTTTGTGTATGATATTAAAGTTTTAGAGTGAGAAGTTTTAACAATATTGCGGCATATTTTTAGGTTATGTTTGCCGCTTTCACGCTGTTTATGACGGTCAGCAACATTAGCAAAACAAATTGGCATTTTTTTTGCTGATATTAAAATATATTATAGTGAATTAGGTAGGTATCTACGTTGATGTTAGTTTCGTAGGACACGATTATTATGGGTAAGTTCAACTGCTCAGATTCACAAAAAAATATAATTTTCGTAACAATTTCCGTAACTTTTTAATTTATCGATGCTGCTATACTTTTGCCAAACGTAGTCATCTCACATTTGCTTGCCCCTTCTAACACAATGTAGGTACACGATAATTATGAAGATTCCAACTGAATTTTTCAACCAAAACTTATAATAGTTATAATATTATTATTATAAATACGAAAGTAACTATGTTTGTTTGTTTGTGATCAGCCGTTTATTCGTGAAAGGTAGTCACGAATAAACGGCTGATGAAATCGATATGAAATTTTGCAAGGAGATAGATTATGTCTTGGGAAAGGACATAGGCCATCAATTTTCTTCTTACACGTACACATAACCACGAGAACGAAGTCGCGGGCAACAGCTATTTAAGTACAGTAGAATCCCAATTACGAACCTCGATTATCCGAAATCCGATTTTAAGGACTCATTTTTCATGGCTTTAATTATCGTATTTTATATCCTATTGTCAAAATTACGATGTGAAACACTATTTATAATAAAAATATATTAATATTGTTTGATTTTACTTAGAAATCGATTATCCGAATTTTCGAATAAAATACGGAATAGGTACCTACCCCTGGTTTTAATTGATCCGGATAATCGGGATTCTACTGTATAAAGCTGTTTTGTTGTAGTAGGTTTCCTTTATCATCATCCTGCTAACATTCAATCATAAGCAGTCATTGACTCACACCTCCGGACTCATTTGTATGCTTCGTAAGACAGTTACGGTACTTCCGTTTTTTGTGATAACTCTTCAATGTTTTTTGTAACGTAACAGTCTAAAAAATTAGCGAGTAGCTAATTTTTGTTTGAGTTATACCATTATTTACAAACTATAAGTAGACTTAATATAATAATAACATGTTCAAAAAAGGGGAACAGAAATTCATTCAAGTAAAAAATAAGTTATAATTTTCTCGTGCAAATCGGAAAATCATTTTTTTTATAGTTGCTGCGTGTTTACGTATTGGTGCTCATGACTAACCTCTGCCTAACCTTTCGGGGATAACTTTTTTTTATTTTTTATTATCATAAATAATTGTAAAAACACAACATAACAGGCGTTATGTTATGTTAGTTTATTCGAGCGTGAATACGAACCCAGACATTCCGTAATTTATTTAAACACTAGTTACTGCTCTCAGAACGGCGAAGAAAACCACATAATTAACATCCATAGATTAAAAGATTTCCACCACTACCCCCTGCAGTGGGTCCGCGTGATATATTACGGACCCCCCTTTCATTGGGAGGAGGCCAATCATCATCATCATCAGTCTATAATGTTCCCACTGCAGGGACTCAGGCCTGTCCCAGCCGCCGCGAGAGGCGCTCCGGGCGTCGGGGGCCACGTGATGGCTTCCGGCCACCGTAGACGCGGGCCTGTGGACGGTGAGTGATGGGTAAGCTCGCCGTCCGTCCGTCTTATGACGACGACAGGCCGTGTCGACGGCGCGTTCGTGTTCCACGCGCGCCTCAAAGAGATGTCAGCAACATGGAAGGGACCCGCAAGGGCCGACGCCTGTCGAGGCTGTGGGTTGTTCGCAAGGGATACCGCGGCCTCGACATGAAGGGCGAAGAAGGAACATGGGTGGTTTTTAGTCAGTAGAAGTCTGACACTCCCTTTCGCTCTGCCCAAGAGCGGGAGGGGTTATTTGATGATTTCCCACCCCCCAAAAAAAAAACAAAAAGGACTCAGGCCTCCTCTCTAGGAGAGGGCTGGGCTATAATCCACCACCCGGGCCCAATGCGGGTTGGTAGATGTCACATGTCTTCGAATTTTTTGGTTCTAGACATACCGTTTTCCTCACGATGCGATGTTTTCCTTCACCGTTGTGAGAGCAGCGGTGATGAATTAAATAAAACAAAGTAATGCGCCTGCCTGGGTTCGAACCGACGACTTACTGTTCGTAAGTCGGGGTCGCCGCCACTGGGCCACTGCTCTGCGCTGTTCTAATAAGGAGAAGAGAATTTTAAAGTATGCTAATCACAAAATCAAACATATTTTATTTCACAAATGTCTACAGCCCTCGCCAAACTTTGTGACCGCCTTGAATATAGTCGCGAGTCCGAACTTGCGCATGGTACAGTCGAGTGGACAATACGTAATCAACCAAACAATTTTCGTTTTCTAACATTTTTAATACTTATATTATTATGTCAATTTATTTTTCTTGTGCGTCCCGCTAATACCCTGATTTTGTGTTCTGCGCCTGCGCAATGCAATGAGCCTAGTTTCGGGGCGGTCACAAAGTTTGGCGCGGGCTGTACGTAGGCACTTATAAAACGTTGAGAAGATGTGCAAGGTTCAGGATGATCGTTTTCTATGGAGAAGAACCGGCAAGAAACCCCATGGTTATTCTTTTAAAAGTCTGGTAGGTTCACTTAATCTAGACCTATCGACCTGTAGTGTACACATTGAGTCATCGCAACATTATCCTAGTTTCTGAGCTAAGAATGCTAAATCAACAATGTCTACGTTTGTAGTGTGTGACGTCAATGATCTGTAATGATGATTAAGTGGTTATGTAGGTAGGTATTTAGTTCTATGGTAATTAAATAATGCTCACCAGTTGAATATGGTTTGGGGTTTAAATCAGTGTTTATTTGAAGTCAACTACGATACAATTTTCAAAACATATATATGTGACTTGGGTGATTGTAACAAACGTGTCCAATTAAAGAGAACAATATTTCTTTGCAGTTTATACGTTGCAATAATTGCTAATAGCTATAAAGAAATATTACTAGTAACTATTCAGTGTAAAAACTAAATTTTTATTTTATTTCACGAGTTATGTTCACCATCGTCAGCTATTTTGCGCCAAACTACATACTATAGTATGTAGTTTGATATAACAAATATCACGCCATTTATCCCCGAAAAAATAGACAGAGGATTACCTAATAGTACACCCATTTTGCCAGTTATGTTTTTTGTCGCTAACTATACAACTTAGATAATTACATTATTTATTTGTATAAGTGCGTAGTGCTGGATTATTTAAAGCGAAAAATTCAAGTACTATTTTAAATTTAATTTAGTAACATCGATGAATATTAATCAAAACAGCAAAATATTTGTCTCCTATAAATTGCGACGTTGACAACTTACTAGTCAATAATGAAGTTAAATTCAAACTTCAAGGTACCAACTGAAACTTTTCTAATTTAGATTGAAATCTATTTAAACAATTGTTCTAATTTACGTAATTTTGGCCAGAAATATTTACTTGATGGGTAGATAAATTAACGTCAACAAATAACAAATGGATATTCATGGCTGCCTATAAACTAAATGACTGATCGATGAATTTGTCACGCTAGCCTGAAAACATTAGGTCTGTACGTTATTACGTTTCATTGTTCATTTAAAATTTTAAACCAACATCACATATAAGATTTCTTTTTTTTTAAAAACATTGCCCCACACTAGGAATTTCTTCTGTATCGTGGGTGCGTTACAAGCATTTAAACTCACATACACAGAACACCGAGACCGGAAACAACTATCTGTAGGCCATACAAATATTTGTTTCGGGCGGGGATCGAACGATCAATCGCTCAGCCACTGCGCCATCCGTGCCGTCTTTTTACATCGTTGGTCTATTCTTGGTTTGGTTACCCAGGTCAAATAAAGTGTGGATTTCCCATCAGGAACTTCGCATTATTAACCACGGAGACTGGATAAGTGCCCAGTTGATGGCAATAGAGACAACCTCTAGTGTACTATTCGATATATACCTTTGATATTGTCGTGATGCTATCTTATGTTTATTTGATGGGGAGTTTGTTCCACCACTTCTTCTTCCCAGCTAAAACACTCAGAAGTGTTGAAGGGTGGGGGCGTTTTGGGGGACTGTCTCTTGTAAATAGATTTTGACGTTCGAAAAGTGCTGATTATAAGTCTAGTTTGAATATATGATTTGTCGTTTTTCGCGAATTAACATATTTCTATAAACTCATTTTAACCACGAGTCTATAATATCTATTTCTACGTAAAATAATGAATAGGTACAAGAAATAAAACTTGTAGCCCATGACCATTAACGGTAGCTAAGACCACGTCTGTCACGCGTTGTTGCTTCAGAGGCTTCATAGGTACCTACCAGAAATTATTATTGTAATTCAAATCAAATGAGATAATGTTTTGGTACATAAAATATTCTTTTGTTTTTGGAGGCTGGGAATTTTCATCAAATCTCCTCCTTCTCAGAGGACTGTCTTCTACTGTCTAAAAACCACCCATGTTCTTAGCTCTTTGTGTCGAGGCCGCGGTATCTCTTTCGAACAACCCGCAGCCCCGACGGGTTGGTAATATTCTGAGGCAGGATGTGCACGCTTTAGTTTTAAACAAAACAAGTTTGATCTAATATCTTTTAATAACACTTTGTATACCATGTTTTATGCAAATAAAAATATCTTATCTTAAAATAACTTGAGTTGACAGGTACACTATAGTTTTCAACCATCAGAAGTTAAAATCCCTAGGTTTATTGATGTGTTCCTATTGGTTTCCAATATTTCATCCTCAACTGCTATGATTAGCACCTTACCAAGTAAACTTACAAGATAATTAGTTTTTTCAGTTATTTTTTTCAATCTTTATGTAACCATTAACTTAGTACTCGTACTGCGGTACTCAGAGATATTTAATGATTACTTAAGCCGTCACTTTGTAAAGATTTGACATACTTTAGTATGACAAAACTGTCAAAACCTCTACTAAGTGATGGCAAAAGTAATCATTAAAGCTCTCTCTGAGTACCGCAATAAGTCTTGGAGACTATGAATCAAATATACTATGACCAAGTTCCCACCTCATTATTGCGTTACTCACCACATCGATAAAATGTAATATCTAAACTTTCCGGCATTAAAAGTCGATTATAAATCAAGATATTTCCAAAACGATATCAGACAACTTCTTTAGCTAATGAAGCGAGACTAATGCTTATTATCTTTCTATTCTACTTGCTAATATTTGTGGGCGCTTTTCCGAAAGGATTGTTATTATTGGAATACATGTATTTTCTTCGTTTGACTGGCTCGTTGCTCCATTGAGTACAACTGGTGAGATTTTGATACTGCAGGGATCGATGTGAGTTCGGGTGTTTTGATTTGAGTTTTTCTGTTATGGATTTAAGGTTTGCTATTATAAAATAGCTCGTAGGCATCTGGATCTCTCTCAGATCGTATCCGATTGTATTAAGAGAGACGTGGTGACATCTACAACGTCAGATAGGAACTACGCACCATCCTGACGTCACATAAATTCTGCAACGAGTTCTAACATTTTCACTCATTTTTAAACTAATACAAGTTTTACATGTTATCGCTAGTTTCCCATTACTGTTTTCGGCATCCTGCGCAATTTTTTTGTTGGGAAACTTCTTTCTTTTTTGGGGTGAAAATCACTTTTTATGATAAAACTTAATTGATGTAGCACTCTTCAAACATTGTGCTAGTTGATCCTTTGAATAGTAAACGGGTCATGTAGGTAATTTAAGTAAAGTTATAACCTGAAAAACTGGTCATTAAAAAACAGCTGTAAAAAATTTGGAACTTTGTCCCCCAATATCTTATCCCGTAAATAGGGGGTTCCCAGGTATGGTCTAGAATAAAATAATGATCGCAGTGACGGGGAGCACAAGTGCCTTTCAGCTTCGTTAAGGGTACTTTTACACCCTTTATAGATCTCCGGAGTACATGACTAGTTACCGTTGAGATTGGTCACCATGGCTGAATACTCCATGGAAGATATTATTATTGCTACAGGTACATTTGCATCAGGGCACGCCACGATAGTGGCGGTAAGTCCCCTCTTTGAGGAGTGGCTGGAGAGGCGCCACGGCGCCCTCACCTTCCGTCTGAAGCAGGTACTCACCGGACACGGTTGTTTCGGGAGGTACCTGCACCGAATCAGGCGGGAGGAAACGCCCGGATGCCACCATTGTGAGGATCGGCCGGAGGACACGGTGGAGCACACTGTGGAAGTGTGTCCCGCTTGGGCGGAGCCCCGCCGTGTTCTCGTAGCGGCGATCGGCGGCGGCAACCTCTCGCGCCCGACCATGGTCCGGGGCGAGGAGGAATGGGACGCCGTCGCCACCTTCTGCGAAGCAGTTATGCTAGCGAAGGAGGTGGCGGAACGTGAGAGGGAGAAAACCTCTCGTCCCAGCCGCCGCGGGAGGCGTTCCGGTCGTCGGGGGCCACGTGATGGCTTCCGGCCACCGTAGACGCGGGCCTGTGGACGGTGAGTGAGGGGTAAGCTCGCCGTCCGTCCGTCTTATGACGACGACAGGCCGTGTCGACGGCGCGTTCGTGTTCCACGCGCGCCTCAAAAAGATGTCAGGAACATGGAAGAGGCCCGCAAGGGCCGACGCCCGTCGGGGCTGCGGGTTGTTCGCAGATACCGCGGCCTCGACATAAAGGGCTAAGAAGGAACATGGGTGGTTTTTAGTCAGTAGAAGTCTGACACTCTCTTTCGCTCTGCCCAAGAGCGGGAGGGCTTATTTGATGATTTCCCAACCCCAAAAAAAAAAAAAGGTATATTTGCTTCGTTTGTAAATGCTATGTCTACGTTGAAGATAAGGGGTGACGTAACCAAGATAGTTCCATATACGTCAGTATTACAATGAGTATACTTTGTGTCACGGTCATCTATTCAGGTTTTGTCATGGCTGGGACAAACTAGAAATTCAACAAGAAATTGACTTGGTTTCATAGTATTTTAGCCACTTGAACATCCCGGTCCCTCCGGCGACGTTTTACACTTAGATTGCTGTCTTTGGGTCATCTCATCATATGCGTATGCTGTTCCAAAACTATTTAACAAACTCGTAGATTTATTAAATTTATCACAAGTGCGGAACTAAATACTGTATAAGTATTTACATATTTACAAGAAAAAGCAGCTTCTGAAGTCGGTGGCAAAAAAAAACGAAATCAAACAAACAAAATGTCACCGACTTCAGAAGCTGCTTTTTCTTGTGAAGTTTTATTTTTCACTTCGTTGTGTTTTTCACTTTTTTCGTGTTTTTGAAGTCGGTTTTTTTTTGCAAAAAAGTTTTTTTTATATCTTCGAAAGTGTATTAAGAAACGTCGTTTGATACACGTGGGCGTATTTTACTGCAGTTCTCGGCTCGGGTGTGAACTCCGCCTCGAATGCAATAACTAAATTTCTCCACTTGTACCAGTACCAGTTTCTTTAAATTATAAATTCCGGTATAAAGGTATCCAAATTATTAGCAAAGCACTCGATTTGAAGTGAGACAGGCACTACGTTCTCTGATCCATTTGTGTAAATTTTCATTTTTCATAAAACACATTTGGTAAAGAGTGAAGTCATAACCTATGAACGATGGTTTATTCACAGTTGCTAACCAAACAATTCTATTTCCAATTTCAGGAAAGTAACGAACTTTTCCAGTTTTAATTATGTGGTATTTCCTTGATTTCCTTTAACAAAACTGCCTATTTTACCTACGAAAATTCCCATTAGATCCATTTTATTAATGCTTTTTTTTAAATGGATCTAATGAGAAAACAAATTCTCACTAGATCCATCCATTTATCATGGATCTGGGCAATGGATCTTCTGAGAAAAAATATTCTCAGTAGATCCACTTATTTCGATCATGGATCTACTGAGAAAACAAATTCCCAGTAGATCCATCATGGATCTAACCAATGGATCTACTGAGAATGATCCCTTAGTTTGATGTACAGAACGCTTGGTTGACGGCTGTGTGATGGGTTAATTTACACCCTGTATACTCACGGAGATGTTTACAATATCAATGTCATTGCTACGATATGACTTGTTTACACTGCTACAGCTGCTGCAACTCTTATCATTTTTATCGGCGCAATGCTAACGAACCAGGTTTAACCGTATTTTGTTCGGCTTGAACATAATTAAGTCATGTGTTTTTCTTATTTCAGTTTATATTAGCTACTGGTTAAAGTATGACGTGATTTTATTGTTATGGACAAGGTAATAAATGTGAGATTTGTGAGTGGTTGCTATTTGTTAAGAGTGTAATTTACAGTGTTTAAAGAGGAGTTTATATGGGATGGTAGTAATTCAGAAATATATTCATATTGATACGTGAAGATAACCTAGGACCCTAGGTAAACACAGGTATAACTACGAATACTTTAAAAGTATTCAATCGTCTATGAAGAATATTCTGTAACTAAGCCATGTATTCGAACCTGGTCGCAATCTGTAGATATCAAGTCAATTGCTGTTAATGTATGACCTGATCATATTATATAACATACCTGTTGCTATCAAAATGAATTAAACATGAGTAGAGGTATTTACCGAATTATCTTGACATGTGTATTGGTTACTAATCCTCTTAGCAATCCCTATTTATGTTACCGTTTTATTCCACATACAATCATAGTTTAAATCCAATCGCAAAGAATGCAAAATTAATCCAATTTGAGTCGCTGATAATTAGAAAATGCAGTCGATAAATTCTTAATTTTATGTTATTTCCTGAAACAATACATAGGTACTTACATAAATTCACGCCTTTTTAACGCGGAGAACTTACAGAACCACCTGCTACGATCCTTACATACTATTATCGTTTCAAACTACGTTTGGCAAAAGTATGGTTTTGTGGTACATAGTTCATTAGTTCAAGAATTTTGTAAATTTAAATAAGTAAATTGTAAATCATAAACATGAAGTAGTGGTTGAAATTGCAGTTATTCCTACTTCCTTGTATTGATTCATCTGGTACAGTTTTCTTTTCCTCAATCAGTCTCCAATTCATTGATAAGTAAGTATTAATACGTAATTGAAAAAAATAAGCAGTCAAATAAATTGATCACCTCAGGTTCTTAACTTTTCAATTGCCATCGTCGATTAAAACAATAAAATTTAACTGTTTATCCGAAAAAACTGACTTATCATCTTCGATTATTATCTAACCAGGTAGTAACACAGCGGTATCATAAAAGACTGATAACACTAATCTAGCTTAAGATGAACTAAATAGAAAGTTATATCACGTTGTCAACGAACTTGGGACCAACAGATGTGATAAGCATCATCTTAACAACGAAAGTGTCTTATATTGATAAGGAGAGAATAATATACTGAAGATGCCTAAGAAAAGTTTGTCACAAGCGGCTGGCTTGCTACAAGTCGATGATCCCGAAGTTCCAAAGACTATTTTCAACAATGAAGGATCAAGAAGAAGTTCTATAACCGGCAGTATCATGGATGACCTTCCGAGTGCTTCTCAGAAAGAGTACCGCGTGGTTAGAGGCAGATGGTTTATCCTCGCGATATTTGTGATATACTCGGCCTCCAACTCCATGCAGTGGGTGCAGTACTCCATCATCCAGGATATTGTGATGAAGTATTATGGCGTGTCCGGGAACTTGGTGTCTTGGACTTCCATGATCTACATGATCACTTATATTCCTTTGATACTTGTGGAGAGCTGGTTCCTGGATAAAACGGTGAGTGAATTTGTATTCGTTTTACGTTGTATTCTTGTTTGGAATATGACTCTGTCAAAGTATCGATACTGGATATGAAATAACGTAAGGGACATTGAACGCGCTGTACAATTTTTGACTTTCGGCGCTGATGAGAGTGGTGCAAATCCAACAGAAAGCTCATGTCCCTTACGTTATTTAAAATTTCCACGATCGGTGTGTTGATAGAGATCTAACTTGTCATGTTTGTGTGAACACAGGTTGTAATCTTTACGTAAATGTCACAATTTTAACTAAATGCCGTAGTATAATAACAAACTAAGTTTCTGTCAAATAGTTGTTTACAGTAATGTGTCCTTTGTGTCTTTTAACCAAAGACATTCAAATATTGTAGATTTTTTTTTTTGGGCAGGTGGAAAATCATCAAATAAGTCCTCCCGCTCTTGGGCAGAGCGAAAGGGAGTGTCAGACTTCTACTGACTAAAAACCACCCATGTTCCTTCTTAGCCCTTCATGTTGAGGCCGCGGTATCTCTTGCGAACAACCCGCAGCCCCGACGGGTCAAATATTATAGGTACCTAAGTCTTTAAAAACTCTTTGCATTTACTACATTTGAGAAGTCAACAACGCTAGAAGTTTCTATGTGCTCTAGTAGGCTCTCAAGTATACATTGAAAATTCTTTCTGGAATCTTGACCATTTTAAAGGCTTGGTCTATTTATCAAATGATGGAGCTCGTGGCTTAATAAGAACTGCCACTCGGGTCGATCTTTAGGTAAAGCCGTGCTTGCCTAGGTCGGTCTGTGGATGGGTGACCGCCCGACATACCGAGATTCCTCCGTGCCTCGGAAAGCACTTTAAGCTGTTGGTCCCGGCTGCCATATATAGATCTTTGGCAGTCGTTACAGGTAGTCAGTGACCTGAAATTCTGCCATCGAGTCTTACCAAAGAGTATCGTATTACCTGGTATTAACTGTGTTGTGGAGGTCAGATAGGCAGTCGCTCCATGTAAAATACTGGTATTCAGCTGTATCTGGTTAGACTGGAAGCCGACCCCAACATAGTTGGGAAAAGGCTAGGCAGATGATGATGGTCTATTTATCAAATAAATTGGGGCCTCCTCAACCCTTTTCTTAACTTTCATGCCGTCTGCTGATAATAAGTATTTTATATGGATCGACTGCATATCTGACTTTCACGACACAGTTATTAGCTTACAGAATTTCGAGTTTCTGACTACCAAATTGCAGCATGATCTACCGTAAAACAACCTTGTCTCTATCAAATATACCTATATTAAGTCAGTTTATTGGCAATATTGACGTGTTTTAGTGCCAAAATCACAATAACTTGCTGCAAACATACTTGTTGCTTTTATATGCTTATAAACGACAGCTTACATTCGATTACGTTCCGTTCCACGCAACGTTAAAATGCTCATGGTTGTTTAACGAGCACATTGAAAAGCTTTTATCATGTAAAAGGTTTTGTTATTGAGTTGTTGGTGATAATTAATTATGTCAGAAATTGATACTTTGTTGAGTATTAATAAGATACCATGTCTTCGTTTATTGCCTTCCGTGCGTGTACTTTCGTTTGGTCGTTATTTACCATGGCTGCCAAATAAACATAATAGCAAAATAATGGGTGTAAAAAGCATTGCGGTGCTGCATTTAATAAGTACATACCTATATTTATGTAGCATAACATACAGCTTAACTATGTATTTGTAATTATTTATTTCGATTTGACCAAAATTTCCGTTCTGTCCACTATCGGCCCCTTTTTTTTTTTTTGACGGGTGGATAATCATCAAATAACCCCTCCCGCTCTTGGGCAGAGCGAAAGGGAGTGTCAGACTTCTACTGACTAAAAACCACCCATGTTCCTTCTTAGCCCTTCATGTCGAGGCCGCGGTATCTCTTGCGAACAACCCGCAGCCCCGACGCGACCCCTAAAAAATATTTGTTCAGTTCCTGTAGTTTGGCAGCTAACATTTTAATTAATTTAAATTCTGTGGACTATAAAGCATTATTTATTTATAAATAACTTCCCGTAATCAAGCATTTAAGACTGACAATTGCATTGTATCTTTCCCTCATAAATATTGTTTAGCTATTAACTCTTTTTACGCGACTGTCAACGAAGAGTTATGTTTTTTAATGTAGGTCATGTTATAGTCATTTGCCTACGCACGGCCACACGTAAATCTATACATTTTTAATACAACATAGCCTCGCTTTATATAGATTTACCGTTCATTGAGATATCTACACAAACTGGTTTTCTATAGCTTGATTGGTCGTTGTGTCTACATGTCTAATCCTACAACAAATCGGCTTACAGCTAATGGAGTGGGTGGCTTAATATCGGCTAGATAAAGACTCCACTCTTTATCTAGCTAATATCCTATTTCCAATTATAGGGGACTTATAAGCACTTTCATTCCAATACATGAAGTAATCCTATCCGTGCAAGATAATGGACACGTTATTTTTTACTAGCTGATGCTCGCGGCTTCGCCCGCGTCAAATTACATACTACGACCTTGCTCGAGACCACTCTATCCATTGGTGAACGGCATGAAAATCGGTGCAGTAGTTTTTGAGTTTATCGCAAACAGACAGACAGACAGACGCGGCGGAGGACTTTGTTTTATAATATGTAGTGATGATTACCAGATAATTTGTCGGCCTTGATCCTTACAAGTCTCAATTAATCAATGAACAGTAGTGGTAGTTATAATTTACGATGACTGATTATCATTATATGCGTAATACTGTGCGGTGGATTTGTTATCAACAAGCTTTTACATCGTAAAGATTTAAGAAATGTGTGTACTTAGTAGTAGGTACTGTGAATTATTGTAGAACTAAAAAAATATGCAGAAACGGTAAATTAATTGTAAAATTAAATTGACTGGTCAAATTAATTGTGGGAACATGTTGCCCTCACCCAATTATTTAAGGGAGGCACCCAGTGAAAATGAATTGTTAAAAAATAAGTTTTTATTTTTAATTTCAAGTTTCAGTCATATAGGGTGTAAAAGTACCCTTAACGCAAACGAAGGGCACTTGTTCTCCCCACCACTGCGATATTTTTTTTGTTCTAGACCATACCTGGGAACCTCCAAGTTACGGAGATATTGGGGGTCAAAGTTTAAAATTTTTCACAGCTGTTTTTGTAAATACTAGTTTTTCAGGTTTTAACTTTACTTAAATTACCTCCATGACCCGTTTACTATTCAAAGCATCCACTAGCACAATGTTTTAACAGTGCTACATTGAGTTTTACCGTAAAATGTGATTTTCGACCTAAAAAAAAGTCGTTTCCCAGCAAAAATTATATACCCCATACCTACCTAAATAGCATCAAGTCTTCCCCACAAAAATATTAAAATTCCGTGTACATACCACAACGGAAAACTTTGGTCATGTATCAAACGCGACATATCGCATTCACACAGTCGTGTCGCTTAGCAATGCACGCTATTCATCATTCGGTTTTTATTTCACGGGAAAATTTATGAAAACGTGAACTATCACGCACGAGTAAACACCAGCTCAGCTTGCAATTTTTCGACTGAAATTCGAGAGCATATCTCTAAAAATAAAAAATATAAATTAATATTCAGTATTATATTTTCCGTCCGGGCTTTGTTGGTTTTGGTATCAGATGCAGCTGAAGAGCTTAGGTACCAGTACTTTACATGGAACGACTGGCTATCTGACTTTCAAAACCCAGTTAGTGGTTAACACGGCTTCGGCCGTCTACGAAACCGTAGTTTCGTAACTGGTTTCGATGAAGGAATGATTTGTCCTTGTACGTACTTAACTAGTTTCGATGGAGGAATTATTTGTCTTTGTACGAAATCACGGTTACGTTCAAGGAATTTTTACAAAAATTTGAAATTTTACTAGTTACGAACAAGGAATAATAATTCTTTTCTCGAAACTAGCGATTTATATCATAATTGGTCCAAGATCAAGAATGACAATCTGCAAAAGAGAATGACCAAAAATTTATGGGCTCTGGTCCAAAACAAAATCTGCTGCCCCCAGGGTTGACTCTAATGTGGGTTGACTTCTACTGTCAGAGTGACTGGTTGTCTGACTTTTCCGAGGCTTCTAATAAATGGTCATCAGATCGCCGACGCGACGCAGAGATCGCGCTGGTCCAGTGGCGGCTCCGACTTACGAGCAGTAAGTAATGGTTCGAACCCAGACAAGCGCATTACTTCGAGTAATTTATTTCATCTCCACTACTCTCAAAACGGTGGAGTGAGGAAAAAGGCATGTCCTAGAACCAATAGGTAATTCGAAGACATGTGACATCTATCAACCCGAACTGAGCCCGTGTTTTGGATTATAACCTATTCCGACTTATAGTGAGTAAACCTATGTCCCAGCAGTTCGAACATTAGATGCTAATAATGCACCAGGTCGCCCACCCAATGACCGACCTCAGTAAGCGTTGAAGATCAACCCAAATGGCTTTTTTTTATTAAGCCACAACCTTCATGTTTCCCTGAAACACGAATTGGTATCAGAATATTCTTCCAACATGTAATATTAATAAATAAGGATATTAAATGGAAATTCCATATTATTTGGAGCTGACCAAAGCTGGCCGAGGGAGATTATGTAAAGTATTGGTTACTGTTATTATAAGTGTTCGAAAATTTCAGTTTGTATGAACAGGCGTCGTTTAGCGAACACTAATGCATGTATTTTGTTGGAATTAAAGTTCTAATCGCAAAATTATCTTATAACTACTACTAAATGGGCAATATTTGTAAATGTATTTGAAATAGCGTTTAGCTGTTTTCGGTGAAACTTCCAATAGCCAGGCCGGTCACATCGGACTCAAAACATCATAGATCATGAAATATTTTTTCTTTCTTTCTAAATATGGGTGTACTGTTCGAGAACCATAACCATTTTACAGATAATCGATGGACACTATGATAGCCACTGACATTTAAAAAGACACGCAATAGCCCTGCTGATCTCCACAACCCAGCTAGTACTGTGTAATACGGTACGCCAGTAAGACTGGTTGTCAGGCTTTTGGACTTGTGACTACATGTAACGACTGTCAGAGATCAACATATGAAAGCCGGGACCAAAAGAATAACGTGCTTTCCGAGTCACGATCCAAAATACAGTTCCGTACATCTGACGCCAAAATTGACAAATCTTTAGCTTTAGCGGTACAAACACACATTTCACGTCAACCCTTCCGCTGCTGTCATCTCATTAAACACCCGGATTAGGTCTGTGAGAGGGTTAACAAAATTAAATGTAAATTCATTACGCTCTCGTCTGTCTGTCCTAAAATGCACATAATTTCGTTAGAACAGGGCGCATCTGCGTTGTTTATGTGTGGAATATACGACATGATAAACCTGACTGAAGTGATGCTTATTTATTTGTACAGTGATTTATGAGCTGTATTAACTGGGACTCTGTCTAATAGTTACCCTACCTTATTATTATCCTACTGCTCCGTTATGATTTTCTGATTAATTTCGTTTCTCGATCCAAGACAGTTAAATCATTTTTCTGGGGCTTCGTCGAGCTTCAATGTTTCGGCGCTTTTTTAGCGGTCGCCGCTGTTGATTCTGGCTTTCAGGAGTTGCAGTGGTTTGGGAATTGTTGGGAATCAAACCCAACAGTCACACGCAGGACACGCGCAAGCGGCGTGATCAACCTGCGCGGCAACCGAGCTGAGGTGCGGGGCGCCTGCGCGACCGCCGACGACTCGCTTCCTCGGAGCCTACCGCGACGGGCGACACTCTAAAACGCTATTTAATTTATTATATGTTTTGTCCGGGCTATTCTTATTGTAATTTAATCGGTATTATACCAAGCCTTTTTAATACAGTCCACTATACTTTTGTTTCACACCACGAGCAAGTCGAACAGGAATAGTGCGGCGAACTTGTATTGTACTCACTAGTTATGGAATTCCTCTGCTGCTTCCGTAGTCATCAACAATGAAACCTTGTTCATCGCTCATTTATGGTAGGCTTCGTTGCTGCTGTCGTCCTGGTCGGTGCTAATTAAAATCTTGTCTTTTCGAAAGAACCGGCTTTTGATGATTTCCTAATTTTTTGAATAAGGAAGACGATGATCGAAGGACCAGTTGTCTCGCATTTTATTTGACCTCGGCTGTTTGAAAGCGATGGTCGACTGCAATCGGGGACTATTCATCTTACCACGGGTCATAGTCCTGAAGTGATTATGATGACAAGTTTGAGGCAGTTCCTGAGCAAATAGGCGTAGAGAAAAACACCTGCCCCGTTTGTCTAGTGGTCGCAAGCGCGACTGCTGATCATGAGGGTCTGGGTTCGATTCCTGGGTCGAGGTAAATTTTATTAGGTTTTTCCGGTTTTTCAGTAGCAACCACGGAGTCTTGTTAAAATGTGTGATCGATTGATGGGAATAGGCTTGTCTTCTACTACATGGGACTTAAACATAAGTGTCGAAATGACAGTGTAGTATGAGATAAGCCTCTGCCTAACCCTTCGGAGATTACAGGTGTAATGTTATGTTATGTGTTTCCTTATTTGGTTTTATTTTCAGAAAATTCCATTTGATTCTATTTAAACGTGGACAAAGCAACACAATACTCTACAAATAAATCATTCACCGCCAAGATGTGGTCCACTTTAAAACATACATTATCGATGTCATCTAACCGGACACCGACCGTTGGCTACATTTCACCCTTTGTTGATTCTAGCCTTCATCCATCTTGCCTCACCACTTTAAGATGACCCTGATATCGCGCCGCTCTGTTAACAAACACAAGAGTTACAAAGAGCGATAGTTCACCAGAGAGCTCAAGTTATACTAGACGCATTAGTACGCTCATGTAATTAAGTTTTCCCAGAACTGTTTGTGTTGCAAAGTTAAGTAAGTTAAGTAAACATGAATTTTCTTGAGAATGTGTCAACGAATTTGATGTTGGTTTTCTCGAGGGATGGAACTGCAAGATAAGTTTGTTTGAAAAATTCCAGCGTAAAAGTTTGCTTGACTTGGTTGTTTTGGGCGTAGCACTCTGTGGTACTCGTGCCTAGTTTTTTTTTTTATTGAACTTGAAGAAGTTTTTATTATTAAAAAAAATATTTGTTATGAAAAAAATGAAATCGAAAACTGAAAAAAAGGAATCGAAATGAAAAGATGATCTCGAAGAAAACTTTCTTGAAATTCAATTATTGCATTTTTTATAATAATGAGCATTTAATATTAAAACTAATAATTAAATTCAATTAAGCTAATGAATGAAATGCTCAAGGCTAGGAAATAATAAAATTATTGAAGTATCATAATTTTATCCCCATTTGTTCCCACCATGTTTCCCCGTTAAATTATGGTCATTAACATTAAAAATCTATGGAATTGTGCAACACAGGTTTCAACTATTTTCGTAATAAGTATCACTAGCCAGTTAACTACGACTTACTACACCACACTCTCTTTCAAAACACTGAAACACACTGACACACACTGTCACACTGTATGCTCGTCATGTTTCTGGGACAAATAAATATATTTTTCTTTCTTTCTTTCTTTCTAGAAAGAAAACTTATCATCTTCGTTGGCAAAGTTTTTTTAATAAACACTGTTTTTATTTAACAACTTGCTTATTTATTGTTTACGTCAGAATCTTTCACAAAAAATGTTCAATACATTTCTCTTGACCTAGATGCATTAAGCATGCTTGGAATAAATCATTAGTGTTCGCAGAGGCTATTAACTGTCGGTGATGATAAACGCTGAATCAGGGTCCGCTCATTAAACAATGGAACTACCCCAGATGTGGGAACGATGGAAGAGGCTTTAAGATCTTAAAAAGAGACGCTAGGAAGTCAGTTAGAGTAGAGGTGGCTTTTACGACTTAAATAGAGTACGTACCTAAAGACTAAGAATTAAAACAGTGAAAACTACAAGCAACAAATGACGTCATAAACACCGCATCTGATTTTTTAAATTGTATTATAAGTAGAAAGAAAGAAAGTCATAAATGATTCACTCATTTATGACTTTCTGAAATCGTAACTGAAAATAATTATAAAGTACCAAAATTAAAATAAAAGCTACAGTTTTTAAAATTCACACCTTCCAAAAGCAAAAGCATACCAGTAAATGAACACTCTTCCACTCCTCACCTCTGAGACATTCCCCCTCTATATGACAAGTAGTGGGCCGTAGTGTACTTCATAGCTTGTCGATGACAATGTGCATTGTCATCGAGTCACCTACGAATCTCGTCCTGAACAGGTTTTCCTTGCTTGGCTAACCTGTGTGTGGAGTCTAATTAAAGACTTTCAGGTCAGCTATAGCAACTCATGTGAGAACAGGTGGGAGATTTTTAGCTAGTCGCACAAATAAGCTGGGTAGGAAACCACTTTATGGCCACAGCATCAGCCTTTCCTTAGAGCATTCGCCAATGCGCGGCGAACTTATTGTCGGGCGCGAAAATAGACGTGCCAAATAATACCAAAGTCTGTGGTACATCCGATCTATCCCACATTAGTTCAATCAAAAAGGAAGTTCCAATTCGACCCGCAGACCCGCGCCACTTCTAGATTTTAACCGCGCATCAAGTATCAAGGGTGCAAGTGACCTAATTCCAGCATAAGTGCGCTCTAAGATAAATGGCGGTCACATCATACCATCGAGCATCGCGCCAGAACTCTCAGATATATAGGAATACGGGATGTTGCCTTTTAGTATTGACTGTTGATATATCGTTTGTTTCAGAAGAGATTGTTGTGTTTATTCAACTTTGTCTTGTATGGATGGCGGAATTTTTCTTTGGAAAAGCGTACTTATCTTTTCATTAAAGTTTTGTTGTGAAATGTTTTGTGAACGTGTGAGTTTTTAGTCAGTGTTTAAAGATTGGTAACGTGGGCCGTCATTTTGTAAACTTTGTATTTGGTTGTATGATCAAGTCATGTGGGGCTGTGGGGGCCAACGTTCTTGTGTGGAGCAGGCCGTCGGTCACTTATACCTAACTATATTGGCAACCCGCACTTTTTCAGACATAATTGGTATAACATATTATGTAGGTATTTTTCTTTAAAAAGTAGAACTCGGTGAATTGATATCCGGGTCCAAAACTTTGGAAACTACCAAAAAACGTGAATAACATGAAAAACCTAGTCAGTACTTTCAAGGATACTAGTATAAACAAGATTGTTCACAACAATGTTATTTATTTTCGTAAATATTACAAAAAAATATCAAATTATTTATTCTATGATTTATGAACCGTACCATACATCTATCATTTTTCTTACAAACGTAGTAAATATGCACAAAAAATATTTATTGAAATCCACTGAACCAAATCCAAACATGTAATAACGTGAATACGTAAAATATTGTTACATTTGAAAATAACTCAATAATAAAAAGTTACAAAGATTTTTTGTAACACACACAAGGGCTCTTGTTAAAACTTAATAGTATATTCTTATTATAATTATGCAGAATTCATTTAAAGCATTCAAATTGATAGTTTACCTACTTAGTAGGTTTACTAAAGCTAGGTCTGTTGCACTAACTGGTGGTGTCCTTGTTGCCTAGACTCTTACAGCCTAGTGACTGAATTTACGTCTGGTTCCTGGCTTACAATAGTTTCAGAACGTTCGTTCCATTTCACTACTTGCTAAGCTCTAGGCAAGCCTGTTAACGTAGGTACGTAGTGTTACTGAATTTAGCAGAGTCTAGAAACAGTGTGCAAATACATACAAATAGGCCCCGTTTACACCAAAGCGGAGAGGAGCAGCAACGACAGGAGATGTGCGGGAATTGTCCAATCACATTAGTTAAAATTTACATCTGGTCTTTACCCTTTCTGTGATTGGTCGAATTTGGCACATCTCCTCTCCGCTCTACTCGTCTCTGCTTTGGTGGAAACCGGGCCATATCCTCCACTCCTCAACCTCCATTGGTCCTGCCCTGGTCCTTCCACCCCAAGTGGCCATCTTACAGAATAACACTGGAAATGGTTCTGTGAGATAGATTTTGTTCATAGTCATTTCGGTTCATTCGCTGGCCTCAACATAAAAATACAAACAATAAAACTAACAAGTTTAGTGTCAAGTTCAAATGCCACTAAACTAGTCCAAATAAAGGCTATAATACCTTGGCAGTGACACTACAGTACTGGCAGGCCAATGCCGTATCAATAATACACGCATTACAAATGTTTATTTCATGATAGTGATAACAATCGATATAATACTTATTATCTACACACGTGTATCATCGATTAGTAGCACGATTGGCGGCATTGATAAGTAAAAGGTGTTTATCCTAATAGAGGCATTCAGTTTACAATCTTTAAATTCTGACAGATATTCATTGACTTATATATTACTGCGTAAGGACTGGGCGGACCGCATGTCAAAATGACGCCTCGAACGTGGTCCTAAAATGGTATTTCTTAAGCCGAAGTGAACTAGTCCACGATCGGCTCTCTTCGGGTGCGGTCGTAAATTTTATTAAAAGCTTTATTTATGTTCTTTGTACCTCGAAAATGCCACACTGCTTATACAAGGTTACGTTAACGAGCAGACTACACCGATTCTCTGTATGGCGAACGCGTCGAGCAAATGTTCGGACGACCGTATCTTTAGTTTTTATATCAATGCAGATATTATTACTTAAGGTTAATGCTCCAACTAGCCCGCAAAATTCAATTTTTTTTACGTTTTTTGCAATTTGCAGGTCAGTGTTAGTTTGTATGTTGATTAGAATATTAATTGCGGCTGTAAGACGTATGTAGTTACAGAAATATAATCATCAAAATCATCAATACAAGCCTCCAAGTTCATAAAGGTGCAGGAACTTGAAAAAGTCATTTTTGCACCTTTATGAACTTGGAAGCTTGTATTGATGATTTTGATGATTATAATTCTGTAAGTACATACGTCTTACAGCCGCAATTAATATTCTAATCAACATACAAACTAACACTGACCTGCAAATTACAAAAAACGTAAGAAAATTTGAATTTCGCGGGGTGGTTGGAGCATTCACCTTAAATTAACGGATCGTGTTCGAAACACAATACTGCGTTCCAAAACAAAAATAGATGACGTGGCTCAAAAGGCTGCACAATTCAAATGTTACTGGGCATTACATGTCTGCCACTGTGTCAGGTGCCTGGTGCCCTGACACAGTGAGACGGGGTCGCGGCAGGCCACGAGGAGATGTTGGGATGAACTAAATAGGTTCCGTCAAAACCTGAAGGAGGACGCGCGGGTTTTCATTGATCTAGTGGCGCGACTGCTGTGCACACAGAACAGATAAAATAAAGTCCATTTCACGAAAGAAGTCCCGCGGACAATTGTGGAACTAAATTTAACAGATCGGCCATGTTGTCGTTTGTCGATGTTATCTAGGTGCGTTTGTTGTGGTAGATATTTTGTGAGTTTATTATTGGATTAGTGCGTTATAAGGTTTATTTACGATGCCAAAAGTTGTGAAACAACATTATGTCGCGCGACATACAGCGCTGTGTCTGCGGGACTTCTTTCGTGAAATGGACTTTATCTGTTCTGTGGCTGTGCATGAGGTTCTGGGGTCGATTCCCTGGCCGGGCAAAGGGCTATATTTTTTTTTTAAACGTTGCCCCACACTAGGAATTTCCACCAAACCAAACACCCATTGAATTTTTCTGCCTGAAATTTCTCAGTAGCAGCTATGGAGGCTGGATTTCTGCCCGGTTGATGACAATAGGCTCGCCCCTTCCCATTACATGGGACTTATCAATAACTGGCGAAATATGGGTTTACTTTACTACTGGGTACACTGGTACACCTCTGCCTAACCCATCTGGGATTCAGGCGCGAGGCTTGATGGTATTATGTTATGCTTACTGAAACCACTGGGTTGCCTTTGGTAGAGAACCTTAAATAAGTTTTTAGTAGATATACTTACGTAATTAGGTGTATTCATACTTGCCAGTATCATTCAAGATATCAAATCTTCAACTATAATAATTGACGCGATATAGACCACGCATGATTTTTTATGGCTTCAGATTCAAGTGTTTTATCTTTTGTAGATACTTTTTGTTTGATCGCACCACCGTATTACTACTACGTGAAGGTACTACAAACAAAGAAGGTTATCGGGTTTTTCGAGCAGTTTTATTCATCTAAATAAGCCACACCACATGGAAGTCTCGTGTTGTGCTTGCGTGTTTTAACCGTGTGCACTTGTAACGAATTTGTCTTTTAGAGGATTTAATAGTGTTATGTAGAGCAGTGGTGGGGCGGCTCCGACTTACGAACAGTAAGTCGTGGGTTCGAACAGCCGCATTACTTTGTTTTCACAAAAATTCGAAAACATGTGACATCTACCAACACGCATCGCATTGAGCCCTCGTGGTGGATACCCATCCCTGGAGGAGGCTTGAGTCCTTGCAGTGAAAACATTATAGGCTGATGATGAATAATGCTATACTTTTTGGTAACATATTTCAATATCCAAATAAGTAACTTGTTCACGGAAGCCCAGAATAAACTTGAAAAAAAGAAGTAAACTCGAACCCAGCGCAAAATGTTTATATAACCGATTCTAGAAACGTATGCCCAGTAGTGGTACAATCTATGGTTACAATCTAGGTTAAAAAGCTGCATTCAAGTCGGGCTCTTTTGAATATCAAGGAGTTGATCATTCAAAGGTCATTCCAGACAAAACAAAACTCCATAGACAATCATAGATTTTATGTTCTTCTTCTTAGCGTGTCGATGACGATTTAAATTAAGTCGGCCCAAAATTTGGCGACGAGATGCCACTTTCAGTAGCCTCCATCAGCTCTGGTGATGTGCAAGTAACAGGACAGGCTGGACACGATGTCAAGAGCCCCATAGCTTGTGGGGCATTATTAGATTAAAATTTTATGTTACTACATAGGTACCTTTGACCCTGCTAAAGGCTAAAAAGTCTACTCTTCATACTAGTGTAGATGAAGTACTGCTCCTCCCACCATTGTCAGAAACCTAAGGACAAAAACTGCCATAAAATACTAAAGTAGTTTTCCCAAAGTCCCATTCAATTGCAAGTCACGTCGTATCTCCCGTAGTGAAAACTTTTTGCGCACAAATCGCTCACAAACTATTGTCAGCCATTTTTTATTCCCGCCTGTTTGAATTTAGATACACAAACTTTTTTTTTTTATAAATCAGCGACGAGTACATTGAACGAAGGCGATGCGTGCTGAATTCGTGTGAAATGAACTGTGAAGATTAATGACCAGTAACATCCTCGCAGAGAGAATGTATTATGCAAAAATGTAGCTAATATATTTACATGTGTCGTTCAAGGACGTTGAATATGATTAAAAATATTGCCTTTGATTGTTTGCGCTGGTCTCAAAATGGTTAAGAAAATAAGAACATCGGGACGTTCTAGGACGAAAAAGTTGCAAACATGTGACATTACCACCCTACACGGGGCTTGCGCAGTGTATTGTATATAGCCCTACCTCCCTCTTACAGGCAGTACTGGTTTGTGACTTATCACTTTAAAAAGTAGGCTAACTGCCTATTTGATTTTTGCGCATCGAATCAAACGAGGTTCCTACAAAAAACACATAGCAATATTTACATCTTTGCTACTTAACACATGACACACAATATTAATTCCTAGATTGTTTAATGAGATCATAATCCTAAATCCTTATTGCTACTATTAAGCTATATTATATCTCCCGTCGGGGCTGCGGGTTGTTCGCAAGAGATACCGCGGCCTCGACATGAAGGGCTAAGAAGGAACATGGGTGGTTTTTAGTCAGTAGAAGTCTGACACTCCCTTTCGCTCTGCCCAAGAGCGGGAGGGTTATTTGATGATTTTCAACCCACCAAAAAAAAAAAAGGGGGGTGGGTACTTCATTGAAAGCCATCCAAATTTTACTTTCCAGCAGAATAAACAAATACCTTCTCATTCCTGGAACCTGTTTATAGAGCAAGATATAGTTCACATTGACAGAGTCTTCCTCATAAGTTGTCCCTACTCAACATCTCAGAAACAATTAATAGTATTATGCCAATAAATCTACAGTTCCGTACCGAAAGACCACATATTAGTACCTTAACGATAACTAGATGGCGTTAGCAGTGACTACACTTATGGGAGTTACGAAGTTCCAACGGAGGTTGGCTATAAAGGAATTGATGGTCATAGTGAATGCAATGGACGTCGGGTGGATCTAAACAGTCCCATCCAATTAGGACCGAGGAAGTTATGGTCAAGTTTACCCTGGGAGGCAATCGATTTGCGGTTCGGCCGCTATAACATTAATCACGGCACGTTTAGAATAAAGGGTCAGGTACAATGTTTGGAATGCTAAGCGGGTGCTGGTTTCCGTAATGCGGGATCGAAATATCAGGGTGTTTGTTTTAGGGAATTCTTTGTGTAGTTAGGGAGGTTGCTCGCTTTGGGCGTCTTTTTAAAGGAAACCCGGATGATTATAACTTGCATTTTCACCAGTTTTCTTTACTTAAGAAGAGTTTAGTGAAACAAAACTTTCATGAATGATGCTTATACAATAAGATCTTATACACAAGCAGCTATTGAATGCGGAAAATACCTGATAGGTACCTACATTCCAAAGTTCTATCTCTCTTAAGGTGATCTAGATTTTGGTTTCCAAAAGCTTTACTTCTATCATTTGGCTAGACAATCAGTCTGTCTAATCGTTTCCACGCATTTATTCCAGCTGGTCATCTTGAGCTAGTCTTTGTGATCTAGGCTAGATGTGTGCTTGAGTAATGTATGATTGTAAAGCTTTTGTTTGCATGATTGATTACTATTTATATTGTTCAGAAATGGAGTTATGTACTTGTTTTCTAACACTTTTTTCAATTTCCATCAGGCTACGTTGACCAAAGTATTCGGGACCTAACAAATAAAGTGAATGTTTTAATTATCTCAATAGACTATTACATACTTAGGTACTTTCTTTTTTGCCGTTAATTGTCAGAATTTCGTGAAGTAGTTAAAGCTATTCAATCTTTAACTGCCGTAGGTACTCAGAAATATTTAATGATTAAAATAAGCCCTACCGCACTCGAGACGTTTAATGATGGGTATAATTTAGACGGCCACCAAATAATTTTTAAGACTCTAAGCCTAAACACCAAATAAAATTTTTGGTTCCTAAAATGGATCAACGGTCACCAAATTCTATCCAACTCAAAGATTAATATTACTACCAATTTTTAGGGGCGGCATGGGCACCGGGCCGTAGGCCGACGAAGGAGGCCGGCGGAGGCCCGGCACTTCGGGGACAGAAGATATTAGTGTTATTTAATATGCGAGCGAAGCGAGCGCGCGTTGAAAAAGCTTTTGCTTTAGGCGACGTACGTTCGACGTATTTGGTGACCATTAATCCATTTTGGTAACCGTTTAGAATTTTTTTGGTTGCGAAATAGGTACTTTTTTGGGCGGTGTTTAAACACAAGCCTTTAATGATTACTTAAGCCGTCACAGTGAAGATTTTGACACTTTATTGAAGGTTTTGTACGTCAAATCGTTACTAAGTGACGGCTTAAGTAATCTTTAAATATCTTTGAGTACGGCAGTTTGAGTTGTTTATAATGTCGTTTATAACTTGAAACGATTCATGAAATCATTCGAAAATGTATGTTTAAATAACTGCATACTTTTACTATGTTCAAGTTTCAGTCTAAAACGGGTTATACAAAACAAGATAATTTACACCTAACAAATAATACAAAAACTGTATTCATATTCAAAAGGGTTAGTTGTCCAGCGTCCAGCGGTAATTCTCAAATTAATCATATTGTCCTCCAAACAAATTTGTGTCAGAGGACCGTAAATGTCCGGAGTTTTTGATGAAAACAAAACAAAGAGAACTTTGGTTATTAATGGCGAAAGCTTCTGACAAAGGGTGCGACGATATTTTAATATTATATTTTCAATTCATTTAATACCGTTCTGTGTAGTGGATGGATACAGGCCACACAGTTCGAAGCGTTCGGCTCTTCCACAGTATATGTAGTCAGTAAACAAACTAGCTACCACTAACGCTATAACGGTCACAGTATAAGTTAGTAAAAGTGGGTTAATTATAGTTTGGATATATTCATCTTCCTGAGTGGAGACCGCGAATCGGCAAACGTAAGCTGGAAAGCCTTTTTTATTTTTGGGAGGGTGGGAAATGATCAAATAACCCCTCCCGCTCTTGGGCAGAGCGAAAGGGAGTGTCAGACTTCTACTGACTAAAAACCACCCATGTTCCTTCTTAGCCCTTCATGTCGAGGCCGTAGTATCTCTTGCGAACAACCCGCAGCCCCGACGGGCGTCGGCCCTTGCGGGCCCCTTCCTTGTTGCTGACATCTCTTTGAGGCGCGCCGTCGACACGGCCTGTCGTCGTCATAAGATGGATGGATGGCGAGCTAGCCCATCACTCACCGTCCACAGGCCCGCGTCTACGGTGGCCGGAAGCCATCACGTGGCCCCCGACGCCCGGAGCGCCTCTCTGGAAAGCCTTTCATATGTGGCTTGGTTGAACAATGATCATACGCCCTGTCCCGTAGATGCCGAGAATCGAGTTTGTGTAAAGGGTGTAATAGTAGGTACCTTTAACGAAGCTGAAAGACACTTGTTCTCCCCTTTTTTATTTTTTTCTTCTAGCTGGACCATACCTGGGAACCTCTTAGTTACGGAGATTAGAGGTCAAAGTTCCAAATGTTTCACAGCTGTTTTTTTAACATTACTTTTTCAGCTTACAACTTTACTTAAATTACATCTATGACCTGTTCACTATTCAAAGCATCCATTAGCACAATGTTTTAAGAGTGGTACATTGAGTTTTACCGTAAAATGTGATTTTTCACCCCAAAAAAAAAATCCCATTGCAGCAAAAATATTTTCGAAGGGTACTTAGTTTGATGTGCATAATGCTTGACGGCTTCGTGGAGTGTTCGTTTACAATGGTGTGATGAAACTAACGTTAAGTCAACTGAAGTTTTTGGTAGGTATGGGGTAGGCGAAAGCCCTTTGCATCAGTGTGCGAAAAGACTTAAACCAAGCAGTTGTTCTCACTTGAAATACTGAGTAAATAACTAGTAGGATGTCTACTGTGGTTGCTTACACTCGAACTAGGTAGTTGTTTCCAGTTGAAATACTGATTTTAGTGTGTTTACTGTGTCTCTTGTTACCAGTATGTGCGTTTATCAAGCGTTTTTAAAATCATTCAATAGCTGTCGGGTTTTGTGCGGATGGAATGAACGCTATTGTCTGATATTACAATACCACATATTGACGTGTTGTCAGTGGCTCATCAGTAACTCTATTCCTTTTTTTTATGTGGTTACTTTGTTATCTAAAAAGTGCTTTCTGTTAAAAAGTGTCGGCAGTTAGCTCTGTCTGAAAAACCGATCATTGTAAACACCGCTCAATGCTTCTACTCATATTCTACCCACCTTGGAAGTTAGATTGGCATTTTAATGCAGCCTGTGACAATAATTTGGTTTGCAACTCTGTGTTTGCTTTGTAACTTTGCTATTAAAATAAAACCTCGACGTTCTACTGAAGCGTTTCTCCTTATATCCGAAAAAAATCATGAACTAATTACAAAAAGAAATACATGAACCTCTTTAACCGACCTGGGTGTCGAACCCAAGTCCCTACGCTCTACAGTCGCAGTTTCAGTAGCAGCCTCGAGTTTGTCAGTTAGTTGTATGAGACCCCCGTATCTCGGAAAACACATTAAGTAAGCCGTTTCGCTTGATGGATGACGGATTGTTGTCCAATTTGCTTAAGAGAGTGAGGATGCAGTGCACCAGTTTTTGCGCATATTTGTGCGCTATAATATTTCTTGAATGGACTGCCTCGTGGGCCTCGGTGAGCATGAGGTCCTGATTTCAATTCCCGGGTCGGGCAAAGTGTTATTAGGTTTTTCCATAAGGAATTTCTCAGCAGCAGCCACGGAGTATGGATTTGGGCGCGGTTGATGTCAATATCCTCGCACCTTATTACATGGGACTTAAACATAACTATCGAAATGTGGGTGCGCTATTAGGTTCACCTCTGCTTAACCCTTCGGGGGACAGGCGTGATATTTCCTGAGTCGATGTCCAGTTTCCGTTGTTTTCGTACGACGTGACCGTAAACGGTCAAGAGGGCTATTAATATCCGAAACACAACCGCCAAGTACTAAATCTGCCACTCAAAGTACCGTAGAGCCACTTTGATCCCACGAATCAAGCAAACTAAGGGTCCCTCAAAATACGAGTACCTCTGTATTCATAACCTAATATCGTCGTACAAAGGTCGGAGGTCAAGGTTGGTATGCGGTTGAGGCCAGTCCCTTTTACTCAAGGGACCTAGAGTTTACATAAATAAACATAGTGGTGTTTGTAAACGAAATTGGATGCAGAAATTGTGATGAAAAGTGGTTTACGTGTTTATTTATATGTTGAGGGTTTTTCATGCACTTTAGTAATTACTGTTACGGTCAGAATTAGTCCTGTCGTCGGGGTCGCGTGTTGTTCGAAAGAGATACGGCGGCCTTGGACACAAAGGGCTTCGAAGGGACATGGGTGGTTTTTAGTCAGTAGAAGTCAGAATTGGTAGAATTTAAACTGTTACCATAATTTCTTTAAGCAGTCGGCCCCGCTGTCATCTTTAACTGACCTTATGGTCAGTTAGAATTTTAGAAACCTTAGGGTCTGACTACCAATCTCAGCAAGGGATCCTATTTTGTTGCCCAAGAAGCGGGTTATAGAGGTCACATAGGCCGTCGTTCCATGTAAACCGACCACCGACTTCCTAATGTAAGGTTAGTTTTAGGTCCCGTCGGGGCTGCGGGTTGTTCGCTAGAGATACCGCGGCCTCGGCATGAAGGGCTAAGAAGGAACATGGGTGGTTTTTAGTCAGTAGAAGTCTGACACTCCCTTTCGCTCTGCCCAAGAGCGGGAGGGGTTATTTGATGATTTCCCACCCCCCCAGAAAAAAAAGGTTAGTTTTAGGTACTGTACCTTTTATTAGTGTTTTATTTTGAAAGTCATTTATTTATATTTTATGCAAAATAAACTTAAGAATAAGAAAAAAAACTTGCACAGAATAATCCAATTTCAATCTTTTGTTATCTTATCTTATTCCTTGACTTTTCTCATTCTTACCCCAAAGGCCATTTTTCCATACAAAGGGGCCGATTCATCCGGATTTATAGCCGGGTCAACGCCATAGATTTCCGTGAGCTGTTCCAAATCAAGTTCGTGTAACGCATGTTAATGTGCGGAATCCCCTAATTTAACTTGAATCACTTCGGAATTTTCTTATTGCCTCCTTGGTCTAGTTGTTGCAAGAGCTACGGCTGAGTGTGATACGAGTATCTTGGGTTTGATTCCTGAGTTATTAAATTGACTTAATAAAATTTGTTGAGCCAATCTACACTTAATATTATAAAGAGGAAAGATTTGTATTTTTGTATTATTGTGTGTATGTTTGTAATGAATTAACTTAAAAACTACTGAACCGATTTGATTGTTTGTATTGGGTTGTTCGCAAGAGATACCGTGGCCTCGACATAAAAGGCTAAGAAGGAACATGGGTGGTTTTTAGTCAGTAGAAGTCTGTCACTCCCTTTCGCTCTGCCCAAGGGTATCGTATTACCCAGTACTAACTGGGTTGTGAAAGTTGAATAGGCAGTCGCTCTCAACAAAATACTGGTATTCAGCTGCATCCGACCCCAACATAGTTGAGAAAAGGCTAGGCAGATGCAGATGATAATGTACCTTTATCATGTAAACATACAAAACTATCGAACCGATACTAATTTAAATAGCACCACAGTGTACCAGTTACGTTATTTTGTAAAGACCACCATCTTTTGTTGTTTATTACTGTTTAGTTTGGTACAGTCAATGTCAATCGTATTGATGTTCTCGGTTTATTTCTTGTTCTGATGTAGGAAATGCAAATCTGTCGTGACAAACAAAAACATTTGAAACAGATCTATATTTACATTTATTTGTATTTTTTTACAAGCGCAGTAAAAACTGCTCAATGTTATTCTGGAACTTAGCAACCATCATTTAAATATAATTGCCATGAAGGCTTTATTTGCTACTGGAAATTTAGATAAAACCTAATATCATATTAATCATAATATCACGACTGTAATCTGAATGGTTGGGCAGAGACTGGTACCCACCAGTACCTACACTTACTCACCTACATTTTGATAGAAAAGTTCCATGTTTTAAAGGCGAGCCTGTTGCCTTAAACCGGACACAAGTTTTGGTTGTACTGACGAATTCCTGACGGAAAAACCTAATATCACTTTTCTCGACCTGGAAAATCAGGATCCAGGACGTCATGATCAGCAGTGGCGCTTACGACCATTAGACCAATGAGACAGCCTAAATAAAAATATTTCTATTCAATGTAACAAACGTTAGTTGACAAACAATCTCATGAAAGGTAGACAAATGATAATTTTGCCTTCTTTACTCAAATTAATTCTCTGACAGACGTCACAAAGTCTGAATTGCTGAATGTGGGAAAATAAATTATTTCTGTTTTCTAGGAACGTGTTTGCATAAAACTTTGTCATTTAAAAAAGTAACAGTAAGCGGGAGATTTTTTTAAATTGTATTCTGCCCCCAGAATACAATATTCTGAAAAATTTTCGGGGGGGGGGGATTACATGGAGAATAAGAAAGAATAAGAAACTTTTATTTGTGGAGAAATAGAGGAAAAGGAATACGGATGAAGGAAAATAGGAGATAAGCACAACCCTCGTTAAATTAGATAACACTGAAACACAATTCGGAGCACAGTTCAAATCCAAATTCATCTAACACAGATACGATTTAAAACAAGGAACTGGTGCCAAACCTGATCTACATAAGTAAAATTAGGCAAACGAAGGTAATATCATTCAATTCCTTTTCGCCCCTTTCACAAATATCTTCTAACAGCGTTTTCCATTCTCACGCCCCGGGGTTGTGCCTCTTAAATATGCAAAGTGCCTGCCAATGGCACAGAGCACAAAGCTAAGCGACGAAGAGCGTGAGGAATTAGGAATCTGTTAACAAGGACCAGATTCCTGACCCACAAGATACAGTAAACTTGAATTCCGAAGTTACATGACATCATGCGTGTAAGCAGGTTAGACAGAGGTGTGTATCTTGACCTAGTACACCCAAATTTTCGTCAGTTATTTTTAAATCAAATTTATTAGAAGACGAGCTGATTGTCCTTTGCCATGACCAGGTATAAATTAAAACTCTGATTACTGAGAAAATATTGGTGGAAAATCTGAACAAAATTACAACACACGCACACAACGACTCGGGAAGTCGAGAATCAAACCCACGACCTAACGCTCAGTAGGCGCTTGCGACCACTAGGCCAACAGTCTAGAATCCCGAAGTGATTCAATTTAAAGGGATTTGGTACATTAACATGCGTTTAACGAACTTGATTCGGGCCTGTTCAAGGAATCTATGGCATTAGCCCGGCTGTAAATCCTGAATAGTGTCCTTTGTATGGAAGAATTTTACTTCATAAAGTCATTCATTTATTCTTCTTGCTGATTAACGTTGCATGGTCCTAATGCTTCTTGGACGTTTTCAAAAAAAAAAGCTTTTATAGCGGATATGAAGACACTAGGGAAGACTATTTAAACATCCCTAAAGAAGTTAGAAAAGTAAAGCAAAGCAAGGTTCGAACCCACGACTTACTGTTCGAAATAAATGCTTTGAGTGAATTTGTCCTTATTTTTTGCCTACAGCCAGAGTACAAAAGTAAGATCTACCCACCTACATAATAAGTATTTGTTAGGAATCGTTCGAGTTCAGGATCAAACATCAAAAGTCTTTCTCATTTGTATCGAAAAGTCACAAAGCCAACTTCTCCAGAACTTTTATAACAAATCAACATAGAAATGAGAATGAAAGTACCTTTCAGATCAGACTTTCGCTCCTTACAAATTCAGAGTCAACGTTCATTAGTACCCTAAGTAATAAATCTTAAGCTCCGCGCAAACGGGCCACCGACCACAACCACCGATGACATGTCGCGCACCACGTCATTTTGGGTGGCCGTGACTCGTAGTCGGTGACCGCCCCTAATAGTCGGTGGCCGCCACTAGTAGTCGTTAGCCGCCACTAGTAGACGGTGACCGCCACTAGTAGTCGGTGACCGCCACTAGTAGTCGGTGACTGCCACTAGTAGTCGGTGACCGCCACTAGTAGTCGGTGACCGCCACTAGTAGTCGTTGGCGGCCACTAGTAGTCGGTGACCGCCACTAGTAGTCAGTGACCGCCAGTGGTAGTCTGTGACCACCACTGGTAGTCGGTGGCCGCCACTGGTAGTCGGTGGCCGCCACTGGTAGTCGGTGGCCGCCACTGGTAGTCGGTGGCCGCCACTAGTAGTCGGTGGCCACCACTAGTGGGTAGGCGGGAGGTGAAGGGGGTGCAGCAGGACATTTACTCAACCGCCGCTGCTGGCGTATCATGTCGGGTCGGCGTTTTTAAGTAGCGAGTGGCCGCCACCGGTGGTGTGTCGCGGACACTAAGTCGCAAGTGGACGCCGTGCGGTGATACAAAACGTTTTAAAAATCATTTAAACAGCTTGTCGCTTGAAAAGTGGTCCGTTTGCGGGGAGCCTTACCTACGTTCATTAGATTAACATAATTAACTATAGCACCGACTCATCTTCTATTATAGTCCTTAATTACAAAAGAGACAAAGAAGGCTTGTCTCATTTTATTCTACATTGCTGTTCCGGTAATTCACCTGACTAACGATGTTAAAGGAATTACGCAATGTAATACGAATTTAAACTTGTTTAGTCAAATGGCAACAGGCTGTGTAGTAGGGTTACCATCAATAAATGTTATTAGAAACTTGGTAGTCATTAAAGTGGAATTGTGTTTAACAAACCTTCAATTCAATTCATTTATTCACTTACAATTTTTACATTGTGTCTGAATTTCTATAACTAAAATACACTAAAAATCATACATGCAACCCGTATTTAAATCATCACAATTTACCAAATATATGTACCAAATTGAATGTCGACTCATATCATTATCCAAATTAAATTAAAATCAGAAAAATACAAAAAACAACAAAAAACAAATAAAATATAAAAGCTATAAAATTAATGTCAAGAATAAATTCATTAAATACAATAAAATGTCCATTTCTATTATGTTATAATTCATCGGCAGAATATAGACACTTGTCTAACAAGAACAGTTTAAGTTTACTCTGAAACTCACTTTTATATACTAAACTTTTTATTTCTGTGGGCAGTTTATTGAAAATTTTAATTGCCTTGTGGTGGGCACTTTGCTTTACAACTTTCAGATGAGTCACCTGTTTCAACTGGAGATCTTTTCTTCTTGTATTCTCCCTTTTTTGTCTTTCATCTTCAGTCTCATATTCAAAGATGTACTTTGCTAAGTGACTAAGTAGGACCATAATGTACAAGCTTGGAACTGTCAATATATTTAAGTCAATAAAGTGAGGCTTGCATGATTCTTGCTGTTGAATTCTAGTTATGGTTCTGATAGCTCTTTTCTGAATTACAAAAGCTTTCTGAGTATTGTAGTCATAACTTCCTCCCCAGAAAAGTATGCTGTATCTCAGTTTTGATTCAACTAATGCGTAATAGACCATTTTCAAATGTTTTATGGTTACCTCGTTCCTTAGACTTCTTAGTACGTAACAGGCAGAGCTGATTGCTTTTTCCAGGTGAGCTAGCTCTTGCTTCCACTTTAACTGGCTATCGATATGAACTCCCAGAAACTTCACTACCTGAACCACGTTCACTGCTTCTCCATTTATGACGCAGTTAATATTATCTTTATTATTGGGAGTGGAACGAAAAAGCATTACATTAGTTGTAACCTCACTTGGGTTGAGAGCTTTAAAAGCTAAATAGCACATAACATACTCCTGTACTCTAACTTATATTTTAACTGAAAAGTAACATTATTTCAACTTAATATGATCTAAAAACTCGATGACTCAATCTATGTCTTACGACAAGGGCAATGTAAAAAGTTTCGACATAAATTCAAAAGAAAGACATTTCTAATATCACATTAAAAAAGACACGCAATAGCCCAGCTGAACGTTGATCCTGTAATATTTACAAAGAACTGTATGAAAGTGTCTTCATTCAATCGTAAATCACGCATTTAATAACATATGCAAAAAAATATATTCATGTCACTATTTAAAAAACCTTCCTCGTTAACCAAACAAACCCCCAAAACGTTCCACTCCGACCCTCGACGGTTGACCCTACAAATCATCTACATTAGAAGAATCGTTTCCGCGAAAAAGTCCAGCAGGACCCAAAATCATTGGTAACCGATCACAACAGTTTCAATAGGCTCCGTCGCTAACGAGCGCCAATCTCAGCAGATTGCCGACTACTCATTAACGGCACGGTTATAATCACTTATCTATTATACCTTCCTTTCACTTGGGCCATTAGCCGAGGGTCCTGAGGAAGTGGGTGACTTAGGAAGTAAGCGGTAATGCGGGAGCAGCTTTAGGGAATGCTACCTTTTAATAGGTGTTTAATGTTGATGATTCCTAAGTTAGGAAGTGGGTTGTCTTTTGTGTAGCTTAGTAAGGTTAAAATGGGTTTAATTCCCAGGTCGAGCAAATGGTTTGTTGGGCTTTTTCAGTAGGAATTCCTCAGTAGCAGAATGGAGTATGATTCGGAAAACACGTACTTAACTTCTCTGTAAATACATAATATTATAGTTTTTAACCGACTTCCCAAGAAGGCAGAGGTTTTTTTTTCTAAATTCGGTTGTATTTTATTTTTGTGTAATTCCTGGCATTTATGAACCGATTAATAAAAATCTAGCTCATAGGAAAGGAAATGCCTCCCGATTGGTCCCATAAAATTTTACGGAGTCACTGAAAATGTTACAGAAGCAAAAACACGTGCATAGGAGTAGTACAAAGCGTTCAAATTCGGTCAAGATGTGATGGAAGATTTGCCTCGCTCTGGTAGGTCATCAACGTCTGCAACTGAAGTTAACATCGCAAAAGTGTGTAACTATCGCGGTGTTGTGCACTCGGAATTCTTGCCGGGAGGTCATACGGTAAATAAAGAACATTATTTGAGCGTTATGCGGCATTTAAGAGAGCAAACTCGACGAAAAAAGCCTGATTTGTGGAAAGAAAATTCTTGGATTTTGCACCACGATAATGCGCCTTTGCACAAGGCCATCATTGTGAACGATTTTTTAACCAAACACTCAACAAATACCATCGAGCAACCACTATATTCACCAGATATGGCTCCAGCCGACTTCTTTTTTTTTCCTAAACTCAAATGACCACTTCGTGGCACCCGTTTTCAATCGGTACAAGACATAAACACCCTTAGCTCCACCTCTTCGCCGTACAGTGTTTGGAGCTAATTCACCTATACCCCGCATGTGCAAACTCGTAAACGAGCGTAGCGACCTGGTTGACGTCCACACAGATTCAATATTGACGTTTGTCAAATGTAATTAGTATTATAGTATCTAATATAATTATCTAGAATTTAAGTACATTAAGTTTTTAGTCTCTATTCTTTCTTTTTTGGTTTTGTTTTTTTTTCGATTGTATCCCTTACAAGACAAGTGTTAGTAATAGTATTATGTCTTTAAATTAAGTCTAAAATTACAAATAACATTGAGCATGTGGTGTTTGCCTATAATTGGTTGTGCAGTTAGATTTAAGACACTATTTTGTAAGTATTCCTAAGTTTAAAATATCTGTAACAACTGTTGGTGAACCTTAAATAAATAAATAAATAAATAAAGAAGATTTCGCGGCGAGAACTGAACTCAATTTCGAAAACAACGTTTAAAAAATGTTTTGATGATTATATAAAAGAAACCTAATTGATGTGATTTCGACAACGTTTCCGTCCACTATTCCATTGTATTACATTGTGTCCTCTATAGGACCGATCTTTGACGTCAATAAAATCGTAACGTTAGGTTCTTGTCAAGTGTTTGATGTCGATGTAAGTGAAACCTGTCGATCTTGCCAATTTAGTATATTTTCTTCTTCATCTTAAAGAAAAGAAAGAACATATTCATTTAAGATTTTATACTGACATGGTCACTAGCACTATTATTTATACTGAAAACGGGATATTTACCATGTTTATCATGTTTACCATGTTTGTAAATATCCCGTTTTCAGTATAAATAATAGTACATATTCATTTGCTACATGGCATAAGTGCATAAAAAATAAACAGAAAAAAGAGATAGTATTGTGTCTCACAAGTCACAGCTGCATCAAATAGACCCAGTTCAGCAAACTGCCGAGAAAATAGTGGGCCCAACGTTCGTTTTCATCTGGCGATAGAGCTATACAGGGTGTCTAGCGCATCTCTTATCCACTGCGATAAGACGTCCTGCAGGCTATTGCGTATCTTTTTAAATGTCAGTGGCTATCATAGTGTCCATCGATTATCTGTCAGTTTGGTACAAAATGGAACCATTTGACAGTTAATCGATGGACACTATGATAGCCACTGACATTTAAAAAGATACGCAATAGCCCTGCTGGTAGACCATCTGGACCTTGAATCTTTTGTTCTTCAGCCTCTCTATGATCTTAAGTCTCTTACTGCGGTACTCAGAGATATTTAATGATTACTTTTGTATGACAAAACTGCCAACACCTTTACCAAGTGATGGCCTAAGTAATCATTAAAGCTCTCTGAGTGCGGCAGTTTGGTGCATACTGCTTATTTATAATTTATACCTACGCTATTTACCTATGTAGACTACAATATTTGCACATTACGTAACAACCATTGTCGATCCCGGACATGACGGGTTATATTTTATCATCAACATGCGAGCTGCCTCGTGATCCTCATTCAACTTTGTATTTTGGCTGTTGAATATTATTGTCATAGAGCAAGAGCCCGTGAACCTCAGACCTTCGTTATTTTATAAAGGCTAAAAAATTGTCAGCGCATGCTCCCAACACAGGTAAGAACGAGGGACCATTATAAAGTTTGGGTTACCCTGGCTTTGGCAGGTAAACGGTACTAAAGGTGTGTAAAATACCGATCTAAATTCATCAAATAATAAAGTGTGGGTTTTTGGTATTACCTTCAGAATATTATTAAAAATCACGTCATTATTTGCCAGACACTTAACATCGTGGCAACCCCTTGCCAGACACCCTTAATGTTCATGAAATTATAATTCTAGGCTATCATAAATTACCTGTGATCTGATACTTGGCTCTAGCATTGTCAGGAAATGTTTTTTTTTTATAACGAGTACCTAATTAATTTAATTAGATTCATGAATAATTTATGCTTGCAATAGTGAAGACCCGCACCATTGTTTCATTGTTTAAAGTTAAAGAAATAATCTCAGAAAGAATAATAATATAGGTACACGTGTCCCCGGTGTGGGTAAATAGCCTGATTTTGAAAGTCGAAACTCCCCGAGAAAAATGTTTTTGAAAAATCACTTTACCTTCCGAAGTCTTGATTTAATTTATTTTTTTACCACCCACTTCCAAAAGTAAAGTTATTTTCCGCTTTTTAGGGTTGTTTTGGAAGTCAGTAGTTTTTTTTTTGGAACCAGATTTTGTTAGATTGTTTATTCTTCTTTATAATTTTTAGTTGATATTCCACACAATTTCTTGTGACGTGTTTTTTATATTGGGTACGTGCATTTCATAAATCGGTCCATAATTGACGGAAATACCAATGAATATGCATAAAAAATACATAAAGCTGAACTTAGAACCTCCTCCTTTTTTGAAGTCGGTTAAAAATGTGTCGATTGTTTGCATTGTTCAATAAATTAAAGACAGATGATAGGTGTCTGTGAACCTGTTTGCTCTGACATTCATTACTAATAAGAATATAATTCATTTGGTGATTAAATAATTTTGATTAATGACCTACTAATTACGTATCACTAGAAGTCATTTGTAAGAGTTATAAACATAGTTATAAGATTTTAAACTGACATGGTCACTAGATCTATTGTTTATACTGAAAACGGGATATTTACCATGTTTACTGATTGTTGTTGTTGCTGTTGTTGTTGTTGTTGTGTACTGTTGTTGTGTTGTCAGTAAACATGGTAAATATGCCGTTTTCAGTATAAATAATAGTAAACATAGTTGTTATCATAGAAAAACACTTCAGAGCGCCTTGACCTATAATTTTCAATGTTCCGAAAATGCTAAAACTAAATAAATACGTTCTTCTTCTTTCGTGTCGATGGTAGGACTTGATTAAATTTCTTGGGCCTAGTATCTATGTGACTACGGTGATTGCGGTATCTGTGGCGTATTTTAAGTTGAACACGCGTGATGTTATGATTTTATCAATATCATCATCTGCATTTAATGTTCCCACTGCTGGGAAGCAGGTCTTTGTCCCTGTTTTAAGACCAGTGGTGCTGAAAAAATAACACAAAGTAATGTATCTGTTGGCACAAGAAAAAGGTGGATCAATTCCAGCTTTGGAAATTAAAAAAAATAAAATAAAAACTATTAATTACATCATGCATCATCATAGATTAAAAAATACAGCAACAATCTTTGTCAAATAAGGTTATGTGCGCTATCGAATAAATATAAATGAACTAGCTGACCCACGCAACTTCGTCTGCAACACATAATATAGCTTATAACCTTTCGAAATAAATCGACTATCCAACTTATTAAATTGAGCTATATCGTACTCGTAACAAACAAAAAATCTTACCTTTCCTCTATAAAATACCGATTAGTTTAGATTGACTTCGACTATATTATTAAAGTAACAATTACTATAGGTATCTCTTACTGTTTAATATACAGTAACACCTTGTACTTGTAAACATTATGGTGCAGTAAATATTTTGAATTTGATTTTCTCCGGAGCCCCCAGAGGCCAGAATCCCCACGTACTCGTACCTACCGCACCGGACCGAATGACTGCCACGCGCTAATTATTTTGTCGCCCGTATATTTTTATATTGCGATATCTTCTAAGATATTTGTTTAAACTGTATAGAGTAAAGGGCACAAATATTCTATATTAAATTTTCGTGCTAGCAAACACATTTATTTAGATATAGATTAATACCATATGGGTTAAATAAGCTTCGCAAAATATAATTCTTCTTAACCTAACATTTTAATATAAAAAAATGGTTACAGTGAGTCAATCGTAAAAGATAAACATATGCTGTCGCGGACTTTTTTTTAGAACTTTTAAAGAGAAACAATTCTTTCATACACGATATTTACGTAACTTAAACCGTTTTCGCAGCGCACGCAACGGAAGCTCTCAAAAAGGAATATCTTTTCCCGTTTTTGCAACATTTTTCATTTATGCTCCGCTCCTATTGATTGTGGCGTGATGTTATATAGCCTAAAGCCTTCCTCGATAAATGGACTATCCAACACTAAAAGAATTTTTCAATTCCAACCAGTAGTCCTTGAGTTTACCCCGTTCAAACAAACAAATAAACAAACAAACAAACTCTTCAGCTTTATAATATTAGTATAGATTACTCGCTAACAGTCTTTGTCAGGAAGTAGGTCCACACGTGTGCCCTTCCCCTGTTTTTAGTGTGCCTGCCGGGGTTCAAACCCACGACCGGTCACTAGGCCACCACGGCTCTGTTATGTAATGCTGTCTTTTAAATATTAGTAAATAGTATTATGGCAGGATGACCAACATCCCAACTATGTTGATACAAGCGTGGGAAGCGAGGTCATTCCACCGCACCATGTTTTGGGTTCGAATTCGTGTTTTAACTAAACATTCACATTATTGAAGTTACTGTCATGTTTTGATCGAATATTATCTGCGTGAGTAAGTACTACACATGCATACATAAACTCACGCCCTTTTCCCATGGGGGTAGGCAGAAACCACAGAACGCCACTTGCTACGATCCTTACATACTCCTTTTGGCTCGCCCACATTCATACATCTGGTCATACACGCACGCCGTTTACGAGTACTACGCACCTGTCCTTTCAGAAGAACGGCACCAATAAGATCAGTGTATGTCTTTCTAGGGCGTCCCCTCCCGGCGTTTCCACTCACATCTGTTTTGTAAATACCTTTTGTTAATCGACTTTCATTCATCCTCTCCACATGACCGAACCATTTACAAGAAGCCACCACCACCACCATCTCCACCACCATTACCACCACCACCACCACCATTGCCACCATTTTTAATTTGTTTCATGTCTTGATGTGCTCTTTCACTTCTTTCACACTGCAATTTTGTTAAAACTGTATACCAACCATAGAAACATATACCATACTTTACCTATACATTTTAATAACAAAAATATCTGGTCCCCACCAGATATTGTGGAGCTAGTCGTTCATTAATTAAAATATTTTAGCAGCTACGCAGTGCAACCAATCATGCTACACTAAACCAGTTTATGCGGATATCTAATTTTACAGGAAATCTATACAAAACGAGGCCAAGTAATACTGGAAATATATAGTTTGATCTCATTGAAATATACATCTGTTTAGATAATAAGTCTTTTATGTAAATGTTCACTTAAACAAATGCCACACTTTAATATACTTTAAAGATTACATACATACATATTAATATTATCAAAATATTTCGATATCAGTTATTAAAGTGTTTTATTATTATATTACACATCTAAACAGTCACCCGTTAGGCATATTATCCATAAATATCTTACGCGTTAAGATAACAAACAACACGCATCTACAGACTTTAGAAGTAAAAATATTCAAATTGTTAGATTCGCTCTGCCGCGTCAAAAAAAAGTCGCGTTTCCGTTTGGTTGACTTTTGAATAGTATCCTCTTTGTCACTCACACTGAACATCGTAGGTATCCTTTAATATGTCATGTGCAACTTCACTTTTATTTTGTTTTAACCAACTTCAAAAAAGGAGGTTGTTCTCAACTCGGTTGTATTTTTTCATGTTTGTTACTTCATAACTAAGAACAGATTTTTAAAGAATTCTTTCCGATTGGTCCCATAGAAATTTCATCAAAATCGGTTCAGTAGTTTGGTTTTTGTTCATCTTGGCCTATGATAACACGATACAATGTAGAATTGATTCATGACAACAATTTGTGAGGCATACCACGACTTATAAAGGGAAAAATTAAAAACGTTACTTTCAGAAGTCGGTGACAAAAAAGTATTTTTCTTTTTTTTTACTATAGTAGACAACCCGAAAATACAACACATAATTTTCGAGTTGAAAAGTGATGCTTATTTCTATCACCAGACCTACGAACGGAGAAATGAAAAAGAAATGTATACTTCTTTTTCATTTCTCCGTTCGTTGTGGCTATTGAGGGTGAAAAAAACAAGAGAAAACGCGTTAAGTATTTCTTCAGCGTGGACGGAAACATTTTAACATTTTACGATTATTTCACACACTCAGTACCTACGGCACATCTACTGATATAAATCTTTATATCACAACCAAAGTTCATACAATAAAAACTGTTTCTGCCTATACTTATCTATATCCTATTTACAATGGCAATCATTTGATTATACTGTTGACAGACAGCTGGTCTAGTCGGCGTCTTTGTGATCGTCACGCTACGGGCGGAGGGTGCACGGGAAGCAGCCATTCAGCTTCTGATTGCAGGAAAATGGAAAACAGTCGACGGCCGGCAGCCGCGCGAGTAACACGTGTACGACTCGCACGAACAAAAAAACGCGCGCGGGAAAACTGACAATAAATAAAATAATAAATTATTTCTATTTTAAACGTTATTTAATGTAGATTTAGTGTAAATCAGATGCCAAAATAACGACGACAATAAATAAATAAAAAGATTCTATTTTATAATAATATATTCAGAAACATATAAAATATGACTGACCAGAAGAATATGGAAGTTTGCGGAAGTGTTATGGACGGGATCGCGGAAAAAGGAGGAGTTTTGGAATCCCCTACTAAGAAAGGGACGACGGAATACACCGTGTACCCTATACGATGGCTGGTTTTGTTCGTGTTTGTCTTCACCTCGGCCTCTAACTCGATGCAATGGATACAGTACACTATCATTCAGGATGCTATCGTGGCGTATTATGGAGTGTCGAGCATTCAAGTCTATTGGACCTCGATGATCTTCATGATTACGTACATCCCTCTCATATTTCCGGCTAGCTGGCTCTTGGATAAAACGGTAAGGACATTGTTGCTTTTGTTTGTTAATTATAATACTGAAATACAATTCATGAAGCCTGGATTTCCTCGGTTTATGGTTAATTAAGCGTTACGGGCAAAATGTGAATTAAATATAGACACGAGGTGTGTCTGTATTATTGTCGATCCCTTCGTGCACGTACAAGCGTGATGTTAAGTTATGAGATCGTGCGTTTTGTTTTCCTCAAGTCAAACACCTTAACCTAAAAACGTAAAAGGAAAGATTTGCAAACCAAAACTTTACCGGTGTAAACGCATACGTAATCCAAACACGTTGCCAAACTGTACTGCAGATAATATATGACCTTTACACGAAAAAGGAGCAAAAAACTATCGCAACAGGATATCATTTTTTTTTGTTTTAAAAAATAATATATTATAAAGTTGTAAACACAGCCAAGACTAAAACGGACAATTTCAAAATAATCCTATTAGACCAAAAGAGAAACATTTTTGGAGGTATGATTGTGCAAGCAATGATTAATTAATCATTATAATAATAATAATAAATAATAATAATCGTTTATTTATAAGAAAGGGCACATTTACAGTAAAATAATAACAGTTACAATATAGAGCACAGTTGCTTTTTTGCCTGAACTAGGTTGAACCTGTGTTTCAGGCTACAAGGTATATAAATATCTACTTAAACAAATAAATTAACATTTAGTGTATGGTAAAAAACTAAAATTAAAACTTATTACACTAGATACAAAAACAATGACAAAAACATTGCTTGCACAATCATACCTCCTAATGAACAGTTACCGTAATATTATTTGTATTCATTCTTAGATTTCATGAAGTTAAATGTTACTGTCTTATTCCTATTTTCATATTATTTATTTTTGTATTCTGAATTATTATTATGACCTGGGTAATTTTATTATTTATATTTCTTTAATGTATGATTATTTTGTATATGCTTGTTGAAATGGATTATGATTTGTGTTCTTATTTTTAATCAAAACCTGACATGTAATTTGTTATAATTATTAATAAATAAACTAAACTAAACTAAATTACTGTGTTAGAACTGTGTTTCACGACTGAAATGGCTGATCAAATCGTTATGAAATTTGACAAGGAGATAGATTCTAATAATATTCTGGGACAGGACGACATAGGCTACCTTTATTTCTTGCACGGGTTGCAAATCAAAATTTCAATTTCGCGGGTAACAGCTAGTATTTAATATTTAATTAACGGATAAACTACAAACTATATGGGGATAAAACTATTTTGAAATAAATTACCTGATACATAAACTCACGGTTTTCCCATAGGTATAGGCAGTAACTACAGGACAACAACTGCTCAATCACAGATTCAATTGCGTTTAAAAGAGTCATAACATCGTACATTCTAATTACAGTCACGGTTTTGTCCACGGGGGTAGGCAGAAACTACAGGACAGCAACTGCTACAGCCCTTACAATCATGCTTCTTTAGCATCGTTAACGTTCCTACAAATATTAAGGACATCACAAGAAAGTAGCTTAATAGAATTCACTGTTACCTAAGCATTTCATCATCTGCCTAGCCTCGTGATGAAAAGTTCCAACCCGGGTTATGATCCACCTGTAGGCTAAATATTATCGAAAGGCCTTTCAGGCGTCAACGTGTGAATTAATAAGATAACAGAAACATAGAGTATCGCTCGCATTTCTACTATTTACTAGTTGTAATCCGCGACCTTCGCACTTTAATATTTCCACACGAGGAATTATTATAAAAAAATATTACCTACTTTGCTATCAATATTACAGATTTTTTTCCACGGAACCCTAACAATCATATTATCAGCTTTAAGCCTAATATCAGCTTTGTTGCTCCTTATAATATCAACTATCTGCCAGTAAAAGTCCAGTCAAAATCGGTCCAACCGTTCTGGAGATTAACCGGAACAAACAAACAGACCGACAGACTGACAACATTTAAAAAAAATGTACTTACCTTATAAACTTTCTATCTGAATTCAGTAAAAACTGTTGTTTTGATAATACAAACAGATACATCAATTTTATTTATTCGTAGGTATAGATGTATAGATATGGAATGTGTGCGTAACAGCCCCATTACTCTGAAGTAAATTATTAGCAAAACAACACGACAGGTGAAGTCCCTACCTGCGCTTATTGAATTGCACAATTTATGGAAACGTTTTTCCTCTTATTCTTTTTATCCACCTCCGGATTTAGTTTATGTTTTTTTATGCAAAAATATTTGTTTGGCGCAGGTACAAAACCTGCATACAATTATAGCAATAAACGTACAACGCATAACAAATAATCACTACATAGTATAAAACAAAGTCGCTTTCTCTGTCCCTATATCCCTATGTACGAGTATGCTTAAATCTTTAAAACTACGCAACGGATTTTGATGCGGTTTTTTTTAATAGATAGAATGATTCAAGATGAAGGTTTTAGTAAATAATTTGACCTACATCCACGCGGGTGAAGCCGCGGGCGTCAACTAGTTATTTATAAAAGCCAAAACGGACTAAATATTTGATTCGATACGTGTACATGAATAAGAAAAGATGATTATGATGGAAAGATGAAGATGAAAGATGATTCGCGATTTCTCATTATGAGTACCCTATAATATAACAAGTTGCATTATATGCTGATGTACGATTACCTACGAGTACGGGTACGGGATCCGTGGATACAATGTTTTTTAAGCTATTGCATAGCTTCTATCGCGGGCCTTGAGCGTGGGGACCGAATCCAGAAATTCCGTAACGAAAATAAAAACCTAACAAATTGACACTTGACAATGACTTTTTGAAATATCACGCTTGTCTCTTTAGTTCAGCAACCCGCCTTTAGGTGGCATTGGTTGTATTGGAAAACTACCGTAATCAGCTGTTTGTGAGAAAGTATATAGGTGTATAGGTATTTATCATCTATGTACAACAGTGAATATCTGTACTCGTATAATTTGTGTACAAAGTGTTTTAAATATGAATAAACAAAGTGCATTTATTAATGAAGAAAGTCACGAAAAAATAGTGAAAGAAAATGAGTTAGTACTCTATATACATTCATTTTATTATTATTATAACAAATGCAGTATTATTTTTTGTTTTGTTAATTTATATAAAATACTGCTATAAAGATAACCAAAATGTTGGGGAAATATAGTATTTATACTTACACTTTTACTAATCATCCTCATCTTTTATAAAATATTAAATCTTATAATTTTTCAATGTTTCATTTTCATCTGACATTACGTCAGTTGTCAAGATGTCATTTACTTTTTCTTTTAATTTGTGTCATAGTTTTTCTTAGTGGTTAGAACTACGAAGGTTACATTTGATTTATATAATTTAATTAATTTTTAGGGTTCCGTACCTCAAAAGGTAAAAACGGAACCCTTATAGGATCACTTTGTTGTCCGTCTGTCTGTCTGTCTGTCTGTCTGTCAAGACCTTTTTTCTCAGGAACGCGTGGAGGTATCAAGCTGAAATTCATATCAAATACTCAAGTCTATGGTCTCTTGGAGCTGTGAAAAAATCAAACTTCTAAGTCAACGCGATCAAAAGATACTCCCGTTTATGCCGCAAATTTTCGACACTCGCAAGGGAATCAAAACCTACAGGGTACTTCCCGTGAACTCAGAATCTTGAAATTTGGTATGAAGCAACGTCTTATAGCAGAGATATAGGAAAAATTGCGAAAAGTATACATTTTTAGTTATATCATATAATAAAAATATTTTTAATAATTTTAAACTTACTACCCCTTTCCTCATGAACGCGTAGTGGTATTATATTGAAATTCATATCAAATACTCAAATCTATAATACCTTTAAGCTGTAACAAAATCAAACTTCTATGTCAACGCAATCAAAAGAAACAGGAATTAAAACCGCATTTACTTATATACCTACAGGTTTGTACGGAACCCTCGGTGCGCGAGTCTGACTCGCACTTGGCCGGTTTTTAATAATATGTTAGCTCAAATAATGTAATTTATTGATAATTTCTATTAATAGTATCTTATCTTACGCTTATAAAATTAACTAACAAAAAAATGCTATGCAATAGCTTTACTGCGGCAGTCTCCGAGTGCCGAACGTCTTTTGTTTTTGTGTTAGGAACCGATCTCGGTATCCGTGGATGCAACTAGCCGGGATCCGTGGCTAATCCAATCGGATCCCGGGATCGGTGGAGACAATCCCCTCCTGAATATACCTTCTCGTAGGTTGCCATCTTCCTTAACCGAGTGAGGTTTCTGTTGTCCGTTGTCGATCCTAATGTTTCTACGATTTTATCCTTTGAGGTTTTTTGTTCAGCCCTGACCAAAAACACGTAGGTAGATAATACTGGGACTCAGCATCGTCTAGTACTAGAATCCGACTACAATATAGTTGGAAAGAGATTAGGCAGTTTACGATAACGAGAGAGATAAGATGCCAACACTAATCGTGTCTAAATTTTCATACAGTAAAAAAAAACTCTAGCTTAATAAGTACTATACAAACATCAAGGATTAATGCGGCGGTAAATTCTTGAACATTCTTTAGTCTAGTCAGATATTAATTAGCAAATACAAAGGACCACTGTAAATAATATAAAGGAAACAAGTAAATTGTAATTACTTACTCGTGTAGCAGTGGCTTTCTAGTCTGAATCCCACTGTCATGTAATATCTCTTTAATCTGATTTTCATTGTTAAACTCACTTGCAAATTCACGGAATCCCTGTTCATTTGAATTGGAGATTATGGGCCTTGTACTACATTGTCTATGTTTAGGTTTCAAGCTAGTCCTAACATGATTCTGGGTAGCCTTGTTGTACATCCAATCATTCGTTGAATGGGGTTTGTGCGTAAATCCCTCTGCATCGTCAATTTGTATTAGGTTTTGGCTCAATATTGTTGCATGTATTTATCGTTACTCATGTATTTGCATACATTATTGCTGTTATGTTTATTGTACTATCTTAATCCTAGTCAAAGTAGACATAGTACCGTGTTAATGTCACACTTCGTTAGATTGTAATACTGTTGCATATTTTTCTCGTTATGCATATTAGTGAATACAATTATGTTAGCTTAATAATTGTACAGTCCTAGTCCTAATCGAAGGGGACGCAGTACATTTTGAAAGTCACGTTAGATAACTTTGAGTAGGTATACCACCATCATTATTTAGTTAGACGAACAAAATAATGGGACAAAACCAATGACCTAATAGCTCTAAATCAAAATACCTAGAAGTTTTGGTCTTGTCGCGATGGTCGGATTGTGTAAGCTTGAAGAAATATAATTTTATTTCTACAAGCTAGGCGAGAAGTTACGCAATCAAGATCATTAAAAGAACCCAAAAAATCAATTAATAAGAAAACATAGAAGTTTTTTTTTCAATTAAAAAACTTATTTTCAACAATGACCCTTCCGAACCCTTACTTTTTCCAATGATGAGTTTGTTTTCAACTCTTCTGGATAAGAAAGATTGTGTTTTTCTTACGTAATTTTTAACTAACTACTCGTTATCTAATTCATTAGTAGGATTTTAAAGGTTATCTGTGTCCAATTTGTACCTACTTTCATTTATTCAAGAGAATTATTTTCTATTTCAAAGAATCCTCATAGGTAATCACACTTAGCCCCTTCGCACATGGCGTCGTATCGTAAGCGTATCGTAAAACGCGCGTAGTACGAGAGCAATACGAGCAGGAACATGTTCAAACAATTCCGCACACGAGGCGGTGTTGCAGCGTATCGTATGAGGTGTTCATTGTCATTACGATAGTCGTAGCGTACTGGCGTAAAAAAAGAAGCGACAAAAAAAAAATATAATGAATACTGCAAAAGTTATAGAATTCGTGAGCCTAATCGAAACATTTCCTTGCCTATATAATCATTCATTAAGTGATTACTCGTTCGTACTAGTTCACGTGCAACAACAAACAATATTTTCTTGTAATTATTTGCGATGTATGGATCCAATGAGCACGTCGCTTTCTACTTCTAACGAAATCAAATAACAAGAAATCCTCTTCGTCTGAAGAGAAGGTAAGGTCATCAATAAATTCCCCAAACACATCTGGTACGCTTGACGCTACGATTTCAACTGATATATTACAAAACGATACGTCTACGCGACGATTCGTTTGTAGAACACTTCGCGTCTCGTGCGCGTAGCGTAATTACGATACGCGCACGAGACAACTACGCCTACGACCCATGTGCGAAAAGCCTTAACATTCAAGTGATACGACTCGTCAATGACTAAAAATATCTTTGTCGTCATCATTAATATCCAGAGGTCGTACCTTACACTCTTTAGGCTTTCACGATTTTATAAACCGTGAAAGCCTAAAACAGATTTTGAACTATGGTGAAGTCTCGATATTTCGACACTGTTGCAAGCGCTATGATCGCAGGATGACTCGTCTCGGAGGATATTCAGTAAGTGACAGTGATAGTCCAGAGGTCGTATTGTGGATATTCATCCAAAGCTCAAATCTTTTTCTGGGAGCAAACTTTTTTCTGCGCCGCCAATTTATTATCTTCATTGACTGTTTACGCTCTATGTTCAGTGTCCTCATAACATTTGTTTCTTCACTCCCTAAGAGACAAAAACATCTGTTAAGAATAAAAAATGACGTAGATTTTAGTATTTAATTTACCTTTGTGTGGGAAGATTCTTAAATCACTAAGAATATTAGGTATTATGTATCCGTTATGTACTTACATCTTTCATATAGGTATAAAAATAGCGACATTGTAAGAATTTTCGTTATGAATAAGTTTATGCTATTGGTATGCTTTATGGCCAATATATTTTGCAGATAATTTTCCCAATATAATGACAAAGCATGATAAAATTTTATCATGATAATTTATGAACAATTTTTCTGATTAGGATATTTGCACTTACAAAAATCAAGATTCATATCAAGTTCCATAAAGCTAGTTAGCTAAATGCCGTGTAAAAATAGACATAAAAAGATCTGATCTAGACGGAATAAAATCCTTGCCACTTAATTAATTCAAATAAAAACAGCCATAAACGTAATCTACATTTAGTATGAAGTTTATCCTCCTTTAAATACTTACCGTGAGGAGAGTCAGCGATATAAAGGACAAAGGAATCATCACAATTTTCGACGTGGCAGAAATCTTTCTTCAGGAAACAGTATTTTTGAGACGTTCTGAAGAAATATCTTTTTATATCAGAACTGGTAATGACGGATTTTATAACGGAATGTCTGTTATTTTTTAACATTGCCTCACACTAGGATTTTTTTTCTATTTTATGGGTACGTTTACAGACATCTACAACTACCTGTAGGCCATATAAATATTTAATCCGTGTGGGAATCGAACCGCGACACGCAGCGCAGCAGGCAATGGCTTAATCACTGCATCAATCGTGCCTTCGCCGTGTCGATATAGTCAAATATCTTTTCTGTTGTTCGGTGATTATTTTGTAGTGAACTGACAAAATAGGTATTTCATTAACCCAACTGTCTTAATGTCCTTTTTCACATTTAAATCATCACATCTAAATGTACTTACTATAAAAAAAAATACAAAAAATAATTAAAAATAAACTATCCAGTAACATGGAGCTTATTACTATTAAATTAGTGATAGATATTTGGACTAAATCCCACACATTTTTGCCCAATATCCTTTGTTTTGTTTAGAAATCATTTACTTCTAATAGAAGTAAACGTATTATGTAGTAAAATATTATACAACTGATTATTATTCCAAAATCGGTCTTCAAAAAATTAAAAAGGTATGCAGAAATTATTCACATTGGAAAAATTATGCATAGCGAAAATGAGAATCTGGTTCTTATTGAAAAAATAATTTAAAAATTAATCTGTGTCAACAAGTAAATTAAAATAGATTTCTATCCAAGCTGTCAAAGAATGCAAATAAAAGCAATACTTTATCGATTTTCCTTAATCTATTTCGCCTCAATAAGTATGTATAATCAAAAAATGAGGATAAACGAGACAAATAATAGTTCCCACATACCTATTTTATACATTTTTAACCCCGCATGAAAATTTTTCATCGGTAATTGAAGGAAAAAATATCTGTCCATACATACACGGTCAAAATATAATGACACCGTACCTGAGGCATATTTCGCAACGTCATGTAAAGCCAAGTAAAAGGCCTAGGGCGGCATAAACAATCTGACACTAGGTTAGGCACAACCACACAATAAAGAAAGAAGAATAGAATAGAATTTATTTATTTGCATTGAATGTAGGTATATCAATTTAAAGTGTTACAGTAGTAGTTTTGTTCCTGGTACATTCTACCATTTGGCATGCAAAAGAATTATACTTACACACATCAACACTGTCTAGGGATATTTTGGATTTACTCAATTTACTCAAAATGTATTAAAAATAGCATACAACATGTATATATTTTTATAAAGCCCATTTATCAGACTACACTCCAGAATAAAAGTAAACAATGTTTTTTTGCGTAAACAAATTTTTATTCAAATAAAGAAAAAACATGAAATAATGGTAAAACTAACAACGAATGTTTCTCAAGAAAAATTTACAAATAAGGATTAAATAATTTGTTTTTAACAGTTCTGTGAAAAATCAGTAGTCAGTAAAACCACCCATGACGTTAATAACGGTCCTGCAACGGTTTTTCATGCTTTGGATTAAGTTATCCAAGTCTTGCTGCGGTATATTGTCCCAGGTCCGGCTAAGATGCAAAAAAAGTTGCTCTTCCGTCGCAACGTTTGCAGGGAAATTCCTCAAAGCCCTTCTTTGGAGCATGTCCCACGCGTGTTCTATGGGGTTTAGGTCAGGCGATTGAGCGGACCAGCCTAAGACCGATACGTCGTGCTCCTGCAACCAGCTCGTCACCACTCTCGCTGTGTGCGGACGGGCGTTATCGTGCATGAGCGTGAATTCTTGGCCCATTTGTAGTCGATGGGGGTAGATTATTGGTACTAGCACCTCGTTACGGTATTTTTCAGCCGTCATGGTGTTTCTGATCCAAACGAGGTCTGTTCTTCCACCAACACGAACTCCCGCCCAAACCATAATTGTCCCGCCGTGGTATGAATGGACTTCCTGAGGATGTTGCAGACGGCTCTCACGACCAGGAACTCGCCAAACACGCACTCTACGTGTATCGGGATGGAAACCGAACCGGGACTCATCGGTAAACAGCACTACAGACCACTGGTTTTCTTCCCAGAGCAAATGTTCACGAGCCCACTCTAGTCGTCGTCCACGATTTCCTCGGCGTAATGCTGGAGTACGAAGCGGTCTGCGAGCATGAAGGTTAGCTTCATGCAGCCTTCTCCTCACAGTTTGGTCACTTACAAGCAACTGGTGCGCTGACTGGAGCCTCTGAACCAACTGCATGGCCGTAACATTTGGTTGTCTTCTCGCGGCAATTTGCAAAAATCGGTCTTGTCGTTGAGTCGTTATGCGCTTCCCGCCTGGGTGTCTTTCAGGCACTTCACCAGTAGCACGATAACGTGACCATAACCTCGATATCACGTTTTGTCTTGTTCCAAACTCCTCAGCAATACTCCGTTGAGTAGCCCCAGCTTGGAGCATGTCTACTGCCCTTAACATTTCTTCTCTAGTTAAATGGCGCCGCTGCATGATGCACACAATAACATTAATTCGGAATTAACCGATAACTTGTTATAGAACTTAAATTGGACACAACAAAATAGCCACAAACTACTGTAGGTAAATGAAACCTTCGGACTTCGCTACCATTATGCCGCGTAAATCTTTTGTTTTTAATGTATTTTTTCAAATTCAAATTTAGAATCGTTCAAAAAGGCTTACAAAATAAACTTTTTTCAAAAGAATTTAAAAGCGGCCAGTATTTTTTGAGTTTAAGAACTTTATACAAAATATCCCTAGACGGTGTTGATGTGTGTATAAACAAATACACAAATTCGTGCTTATATTTATAAAATTTTGTTATACGAATTTATACTTTTAAAAAATAATATAAATTCGTGCTTACAATTATTATACAAATTTATAGTTTTAAACAAAACAATTTTAATTTAAAAACTTTTAATTCAAAACAAAACTAAATTAATATAACATAATATGGCTATATTTTATCTTTAAGGAAATCTGATAGGTACAGAATAATAGCATTTAAGAGAAGAGAACATAAGAACAAAATATAAGACTCTAGAATGTGGGGTTTCTACTAAACTATCAATGTTGGCGAATATTTCATGCCAATCTTAGTACATTCATACATTGTACTACAGTTCTGCACATTTAACAACGAGCATGGCCTTCACTCATATCACAATCGTTTTGTCTCATAATTATGTCTTGAGGAAATTCTGTATAAAATGTGTTGGGTTTTTTAACAATACCTACATTTTTGCATACCAAATTACACGTGGTAAACAAACAATTACAAATGACATAGTTAGTTTTACACGTGCATTCTCTAGAAAAAGCAAGCTACGAACGTTAAGTTTATGAGGTACTTACCAGCGAGAGTTTTCATTTCGTCATGACATCGTCAATGTTCGTGTCGGCTCTCAGTCTCACCGAATGCAGCTGAATAACAGTATTTCACTTGCAGCATTTAATGACACTGAAATTCAGTCAATCACTTCTGTGGCGAATGGATAAAATAAGAAATGAGTACTTACGAGGAAGTGTGAAAGTGGCGCCGGTTACTAAAAAGTAGAGGAAGACCAAAGAAACGATGGATGGACTGTACGCATAATGATATGGTAAGAATGAAGGTGTCTCATGAGATGACGAGAAACAGAGAAGTATAGAAGAAGAAGATATACTACGCTGACCCCAAATGAATTGGGCTAAGGGCAAGAGAATGATGACTGCTCTGGCCGCCACGACCCAGATACTGGGTAATACCGACTAGATGTAGATGTCTATAAGAGTACAGGAATACCAAATAAACAGTGGATGGTCTAATGAAATGTCGAGTAATAGAGAAGTATGGAAGAAGAGGACATGCTGCACAGACCTCAAATAAATTTAGACAAGGGCAGGCGAATAATAATGATGAAGATGATGTTCGTCCTATAGGACAAATAGCCGTTATAATTCTTTTTCGTGTAGTTAGTGCCTATTTCGCTGTCAGGTTTTTTATGCCACCCGCATGAATCCGATTAAAATCAGAAGTACGTGTCTTCCGCCGCGGGAGGCGCTCCGGGCGTCGGGGGCCACGTTATAGCTTCCGGCCACCGTAGACGCGGGCCTGTGGACGGTGAGTGATGGGCTAGCTCGCCGTCCGTCCGTCTTATGACGACAACAGGCCGTGTCGACGGCGTGTTCGTGTTCCACGCGCGCCTCAAAGAGATGTCAGCAATGCATGCAGCATGCAAGGGTCGACGCCCGTCGGGGCTGCGGGTTGTTCGCAAGAGATACCGCGGCCTCGACATGAAGGGCTAAGAAGGAACATGGGTGGTTTTTAGTCAGTAGAAGTCTGACACTCCCTTTCGCTCTGCCCAAGAGCGGGAGGGGTTATTTGATGATTTTCCACCTACCCAAAAAAAAAAAAAAGTACGTGTCTTAGGTTCAAACTCCGGACCTATGACAAGTTCGATGATCACACCATTGTGCTATCACTGCTTATCTATTACAAATATTGCTGCCAAAACACAACATCTGTAGATAAAAGGTCGGACGATTGGATTAAAAGATTCTTTTTCCGATAGTTGGTGTTTGTTTAATTATCATTGCTATAATTATCATCAAGATCTGCATTAATTGTGCGTTGATTACTGATTATGAAAAAAATTATGTTTTGTCATTGGCTTAGCGCTTGTTTGGATTATATTTTCCAGTATTTGATTTAACATAATTGTTATTGGGGTTTTTCCATTAAGAATTTGTCAGTAGCATCCACGGAGTCTAGACTTGTGCCCAGTTGATGGCAATAGGCTCGCCCCCTACTAAATGGTCCTTTTTTTTTGGCGGGTGGAAAATCATCAAATCCCACTCTTGGGCAGAGCGAAAGGGAGTGTCAGACTTCTACTGACTAAAAACCAGCCATGTTCCTTCTTAGCCCTTGCGCCGAGACCGCGGTCTCTCTTTCGAACAACCCGCAGCCCCGACGGGACCCGCAGCCCAAATGGTCCTTAAACATAACTGGCGAAACACCTCTGCCCAACACTTCGGGGATTACAGGTTATGTTTCATAATTATGTAACTACATAATATGTAATACAACATATTATTATTTATTATGTAGTTACATAATTATGAAACCAATACGCATGTACCTACATAGTATATAAGTACCTACACGTTTATTTGGGAATTTAATCATGCATTTTCACATTTCCATCCTTTCATGAAACCGATTGAATGAAACTGAAATTCTGTGAAATGCATTCAATATATTTCAATGAATAATATTGAAACTGTCGGCTTTATATTATTATTATTTATGGAGTCTCACTGGTACAATATGTTATTTTAAGTTCAAAGTTTTTATCTGTGACAAAATAACGTGATAACCTTTACTTTTTTAAATACTTATTCTTATTTAATTGTTAATGATCATGAATTTCATTAGGAAGCAAGTTTTTCCCACTCTGCTTTTGAAAAAGTGTTTTCCGAAAGCTTCTTACATTCCGCCACTTGTATATTTCTGTATCGGGTTTTATGCCAGTTTTAATTAATACTGTCTGTGGCACCTAAATATGATGCGTAAAATTATGTTTGTAATGTGGCACAGTACAATAACAGCTCCATTATGATTCTAAAAACGGTTATTCCTAACATAAGATCATGCCTGTAATACCCAAAGAGGGTGAGGCAGAGGTGCTCCTAATAGTACACTCACATTTCGCCAGTTATGTTTAAGTCCCGTGTACAAGAGGGCGTGCCTATTGCTATCAACCAGACACGTACCCAGATTCTGTGGAGAAATTCCATTATACCTAACATTTTGCCCAACTCGGGAATCAAACTCAAGATCAAAATGTTCAGTAGTCGCTACTTAGACCATGTTAGACTCATTATTAGTCCATTCGTAGTGTTTGTCATTTTGACTTAAACAGTGAGTTATTATAACAATCGGTTAATAAACTACCTGTTTTAACTAATTAATCGGTTAATAAAGTACCTGTTTTAACTAATTAATCGGTTAATAAAGTACCTGTTTTAACTAATTAATCGGTTAATAAACTAACTGTTTTAACTAATTAATCGGTTAATAAACTACCTGTTTTCACTAATTAATCGGTTAATAAACTAACTGTTTTAACTAATTAATCAGTCGATAGAGTACAACAGGTTCATTAAAACATTATAATGGTGCGTTCACACAGTGCGGCGCGGAGAGGAGAGCCGATTTTTTTTTATTATTGAGAAATCTTGAGAGCAAACCTAACGCGTAGTAGTGACATTTAAAAATAAATCTTACTACAAAATATTCAAAACGCTTTTTTAAACGTGATCAAAAATCTGGCCTCCTATCCGCGCCGCCGCGCCGTTCTGTGTGTACGGACCCTAATGTGAAGCCGTTACGATCTGATTAATTTATGATGCTATCAATAGCGTCGCTGTTATGATTATTAACGAATGACATGCTATAAATTGCGGATAATTGTCATTTTTTGATAATTGCATTATAATTTTTTCTTTAGTGTTTGTAACTTTTGACATTTCTTGATTAATTTGTTAGATGTGGTAATGCTGGAATCTTCACTATTTGCAATGATTTGGTACATTTTTGATAAGGTTCTTCAGAAAGATCGGGTGCTTAGTAGGTACTTGGAGCCGGCGTTCCTTCCTGCCCCCATGGGAAGAAGGCGTGAGTTTCTGTCTGTGTGAAAGTACTTTCCCTATTGTTCATGGATAGCATTAAGAATTTTACTGAAAGACAATGGATAACTATTTCTCAGTAATTTGATAAGAATTCAATTACTAATAAAACCTTTCATATTTCTAAGTAGGTACTATTTTTCTCAGAAAATGTCCCACAGAAAGATTGATCAAAACACAAACTGAACAACTTTCCAACATTTCAGGGAACTCCTAGAGTGGGTGGGTGCTCGTTAGAATTTCTCTGAAATGATACTTATCTTACTATTTTTCCATCTTAAAAAAAGTAAGAGAAACTTCTTAATACCTAATTAACTTGAAGGACAATCGTTACTAACTGCCGTCACTTAGTACAGATTTGACATACAAAACCTTCACTAAAGTGTCAAAATCTTAACTAACTGACGGCTTAAGTAATCATTAAATATCTCTGAGTACGGCAGTAAGAAAGTAAGAATAAGCTAATAATTAAAGTCTCTTTAGCGAAACTTCTTTATTCTTCGCAAATGACTGTGCAGGCTGTGGTCTATCTTCGTAATTTGCATAGTAAATTAATAATAAAGTACCTACATTCAAGGAGAATTTTAAATTCTGCGGCTTGTTCGGAAAGAGATACTGCGGCCCCGGGACACAAAGGAGTAAGAAGGCACATAGGTGGTTTTTAGTCAGTAGAAGTCCGACACTCCCTTCCGCTCCGCCCGGAGCAGGACGAGTCATTAGCTGATTTTCCACCATCCAAAAAAGTCTATTTTTAAATTGGTTTCTATGTTTAAAATTATTATTTAAACAGTCTACTTTTTTTTTTTTGGTGGGTGTAAAATCATCAAATAACCACCGCTCTTGGGCAGAGCGAAAGGGAGTGTCAGACTTCTACTGACTAAAAACCACCCATGTTCCTTCTTAGCCCTTCATGTCGAGGCCGCGGTATCTCTTGCGAACAACCCGCAGCCCAGACGGGACTTTTCTTTTACTTAAGAGTAGTTTAGAGCATCCGCTAGAACTCGGGCGAAAAATTCTTATGCGTTCCGTCGGGGAAAACACCACTGTTTATACTATAACCATGAATCTGTAGATATTCGGCCTTTCAAGCTACCGACTTATATTATGCCGCCATGTCTATGGGGCCCCATTACTAAATGCGGGGTCGATACCACGACACGTACTTCCATATGGACGCACACAGAACTACCTCCTTGGACCATCCCAAAGTCCCTCTTTCAGTCGTCAACTCAGTAATCAGCCCTTTCTAGCAACAATAAGAATTCATAACCCAACTTAGAATATTGATAGAATAGAATAGAATATTCGTTTATTTCCTTAGAATATAGGCATTTACAATAAGGTGGTTACATTATATTAAAGAATCCTTGTACACTCTACCATTTTGTCATGCAAATATTAATGCTGTTCATCATCAGCCATGAAACAGCTACAACTTATCGGCTAGAAAATCCGATTTGGAGTTATAACATTTATTCAATAGTAAATCAGCTTCTTTTTGAAAATTGTTATTGTCTTAGGAATATTCTTATCATCATTATCTCTGCCTAAAGTCGTCTATAAGAAACCGGCATCCCCAAGCTCAAATAATCAAATCAAAATGACTGTCTCATTCCCGACCTTTCACCCCGTTTAAGGAAGGAGAATGTAATGTGTTCTCCTCTGCATGTCCTTGTGAACGCACCTGTCAAGGAAATGCCTCGTAAGATTTATACGTGTGAACACCATTGTGCTCTACACGCGTTGCTTGTTAGACACACCCTGGAGATATGCGTAATTGAGTGTAAATCCGACGTAGGATGTGCGATCAGATGGAGGATTTAATTATTTTTCTTACTTTATCTTTAAAAAATATACATATAACTAGCTTTAGATAGCGACTTCGCGTGAAATTAGTACTTACTAGCTGATGACCGCGGCTTCGTCCACGTGGATGTCGTTTATCGTGACCGATGTCGGTTTATTTATTAATTTAGGTTCACCAACAGCTTCTGTGTACAACATATCATAAAGTACATCGGTTTTGTAGTCTCAAACTTACACAGTCGCCAATAACTGGTTAACCAAATCGGTTAACACGATCATAAGTAATCTTTCATCCCCCCCTTTCAAACCCTTACAGTAACCCTTTTTTCCTATTAAAAAGTCCTTAGTATGTCCTTTTTTAGACTCTAGACTATCTGTGTACCAAATTTCATTTAAATCGGTTCAGTAGTTATGGTGTGAAAGCGCGACAGACAGACATAGTTACTTTCGCATTTATAAGATAAGTAAGGATAATACTTTCCTTTTTGAATCGAATTTTGTTACCTAGTCTTATTCTAAAATAAAAATAAGTAAGTTGCTGCTTATAAAATCAGCTATCTGTCAGTAAAGGTCAAAAGCGGTTCAGCTGTTTCGGATATGTGACCAAAAAGACCAGCATAATTTAACAGCATAATTGGTGCTTTTGGCATGAGGTGTAAATAACTGTAGCTAGAGTAACAGTTATCATAAGAGGCTTTCAAAACCAGTTGAACTATCACAGTAAATAATCTATTTTTCAACCGACTTCCGAAAAGGAGGAGGTTATCAATTCGTCTGTATGTTTTTTTTTTTTGCATGTTTGTTATTGCATATCTCCGTCATTAATGAACCGATTTTCAAAATTATTTTTGTGTTCGAATAGGTATACTTCCGAGGTGATCCCATTGTCAAATTCCAAATCAGGAATCATGTCATTGCCAAATCAGGATCTGATAATGGGATCCCAGGGAAATCGAGGGCAACCCTCAAATTTTATAGGCACATATGATGTTTTTCATATATTTTCTAAAGCAATTCAATTTTACGTGTTAAAGCCCAAACTGTCAAACAATAACAGATCATACTTGCATGTAAGATAAGGACTATTTTGCTAGTTTAACAATAACTCCATCTACATATAGATGTGACAGCTAACTCTTACTGTTTATAGCTACTTAGCTGAAACACGTTCTCATTTCCTATCCGGATATTCTATAACATCCATTATAACATTCTCACAAAGAGGATAGTAAAACAATATTCACTTACAACTTTCACTAAGTTCCCTAGTCAATTTATAGCTTTTAAACAACAATCAACATCTGCTGGTGACATTAGTGTTAAGTGTGTTTATGTTACTTGGAGTATGTGTACGTTAAATGTTTTAGCGACATCTTACAAATTCAGTCGCGTGTTTAGTGAAGAGAATTGTTCGAAATTGTTTTAGTTTGTAATTTAGTAACACCGCATTTGGGTATGTACTACACTTGCGAACAACGATTCGACTCAACTCATAAACGCGCATTCACATTGTATTATGTGTTTTCGCGATATGTCCATTTGGTATCGGCCGTCTACGAAACCGTAGTTTGGTAACTGGTTTCGATGAAGGAATGATTTGTTCTTGTATGTAACTAATAAAATTTCATATTTTTGCTAAAAAAAACCACTGTAACTCCTGTTAGCTAGAATCAACAGTGGCGACCACAAGAAAACGCCGAGACAATGAAGCTCGACGAAGTCCCAGAGAAACGATTTAACTGTCTTGGATCCCGCAACGAAATTAATCAGATAAGAATAGCGGAGTAGTAAGAAAAACATGATTTCCACTTCCCTCCATATCAGCAGAATTGGCCTGTACACCTTTGCGCAATTTGTTTTGTCGTTGCCCCACACTAGGAATTTCTCCTGTATTGTGGGTGCGTTTAAAAACATTAAAAATCACATACACAAACACACCCAGACCCGAAACAACTATTTGTAGGCCATACAAATATTTGTTCTGTGCGGGAATCGAACCCGCGACACCCAGCGCAGCAGTCCAATCGCTCAGCCACTGCGCCAACCGTGCCGCCGAAATATAATAATAAAATTGCACTCAATGTTTAGAAAAACTATGGACACTACAGCTAAAGAAACTGCTCAAGTTCTTGCTCTGTTGCAACAAGGACACAGTCATCGAACAGTCGCTGCCTAACTGTGACACCCACCGACCGTTTGGGTTAGCGTATAGCCTGCTTCCTCTCACGGAGAATTGCGACGCTCTTAGTTTAGCAATGAAATCCAGAAACCTATTCATATCTAACCTGATTGTAAGGACCAGAATCTTATGCGGAAGTGGCCCTTCCGTCATAAAACCGCAGATTACTGAATGACCGCCATAAAATGGTCCAAATCACACCATCCTTAGCCCCAAGGTCCCATAACTCGTTAGAACAATCTCTGATATTTTGTGTAACTTCCCTCAGCATGTCGGCCATAAACTTACACGTATTATGTGTAACATTGTGCCTATCGTAAGACAAATAGCGGTATCTCAAAAAGTTGAAAAATCTTGTTTGTTTTGTCACTAACAATTTGAAATATGTGCTTAACAAATTAATTAGATATACCTTTGATTTGATAAAGATATTTATTTGATCATAACAAAAAAGCACATACAACTAAAGATAACACACATAGTTTCTTGATTGAATTGAATATGTATGTCTAACAAACATACTTACTCGGCCTATAATGCTCCCACTGTTAAAAAACATATAGGCCCTCTCTATGCGAGGTTGATAGATCTCACGTTTCGTCTTCATATTTAGATTTTAGGATATGCCACTTACCTCACGATGTTTTCCTTTACCTTTTGGTTGTTCACCTTCAGTGGTTATATATTTATTTGTGACTAGCCGGCGCCCGCGACTTCACCCGCGTGGATGTCGGTCAAATTATCCTTCCTCGAGAACCACTCTAACCATTGGTGAAAACAGCATGAAAATCGGTACAGTAGTTTTTGGATTAATCGCGAACAGACGGACAGACGCAGCGGAGGACTTTGTTTTGTAATAATTATGTAGTGATATCACATACTTACTGCGCCAACAGCTTTCATCAACACGTACAGCAAGACAACATTTATGTTACCAAAACGAACATTACTATTACTACGAGAGACTACTAATTCTACTTATTGTGAGAGATACAGTTTCGGTTTTCCCGAAAAACACATTTGTGGAGTTACCGCGTTTTAGCTAACGGGAGCAGTATTGCGGCTCAAAGGAACAAAAAGTAATAAGCGCTTCCTACTCCACTATATCCTTATAAACACACAAGACGTACCTTCCTACCGATTTTTCTCCATTTTCCTGCGGAAAGTATTCCCGAGATTGCTGCGTTGTATCGTTTCTATAAATATTGATGGCGGCAGAAGACACTATCAGTATTGAGGCGCGCTAAACAGCTGAGTTTATGGGCTGAGATTAAGAAAGAAACTGATACTCGTACAACATAGCTCGGATATGGGATAGGGAAGTTGCATTCGTTTAGTGTGCTCCCAGAAGGATACGATTAAAATGAATTCATAGTGAAAAGCTTTTTTTTTACTCGTACAAATCATGAGTCAGCTGATATATTGTCCTGTGTGCATTGAGCGCCAACTGCTGACATATGAGTTGTAAATTTTGAGTTCGATACTTCGAACCAAGCCAGCTGTGTTGCTTTGTTTTATTTATTTCAACACAACTGCTCCCTAAACAAAGCTGCTGATAAGGGGCAAAGTGGGCGGGAGAAGGCCCAGAGGCAGGCCTCAATGCGCTGGTCAGACCAGTTCCAGTCTACTCTAAACAATTCGGTCTACGATGCCATTAACACTGCCGAAGATAAGCTAGCGCAGCACAATCCGGGAAAAAGTGATTCGAAGGGGCCACACCACTCAGCATTGAGGAAAAATGACGCGAGGAGTCTCCGAAACACGACCAATAACAGTTCTTAGTTGTAGACCCAAAAACTCCCAAGATATTGGCTTGCTCTACCTCACACAAAAGAGGCCTGTCTGTGCCTCACTTTAGTTCACTAGAACACACTAGTACTATAACTTGTAATAAACTTATTGTATACAGTTATGATTATCCTTCAATGAAATTAGATAACGTTAAGAGCTCTTGAAGATAAGTTTAAAATGCTCGGCTAGATAGTATAGCTTTTCCTAGCATGGGTGGAATGCACTTAATGGCGAGAGGGAAGCCCTAAAACAATCCAAAATGGACCAAGAAATTCCGTAGCGAAGGTATTGGCTTCGGTATTTCTCTAATACGTCAAACAGTAGCCCTTAATACCGGTCGGACAGATTCAGCCTATTTACAACTAACTTCTGCAAAAAGAGGAGATTATTTATTTTATTGAAAGATTCTTAAAAAGATCTTTATTTTCTCCGGGATTCATCATCATCATCATCCACAGCCCGACTTCACCAACTGCTGGCCGCAGGGCTCTTGTGCCAGCCTCATTTGTGATGACAGTGCCGAAGTACGTGATTCATTTTACGTCTAGTACCTACAGGAAGCCCACGCTGTGGTCCCACATAATTTTTTATGTTACAATTATTGTAATTGTATAATATTTATCGATTATAAAAACTAATAATAAAATAGTTTATTGTCACAAAGAAACATAAGTACATTTGCATATACTGTTTAACAAAATTTGTATTTACTTTGGGTACTAAAGGAGTTAACTCATAAGTTAGCTCCTTTAATACGCATTTTTTCTTGATGAAATTTTTTTTTCGGGATTTATATTCTGTCTTCGTACAGCTTTAGTTGACAAGATAATTTGATTGAGGCAGATTTAGACGGGTAGACGGAAGTTGACTGAGTACACAAAAAATTGCTCAAGCGAAATAAGTAAGCCAAAATATAATCCCGATTTGTCCAAGCATCCTTTGCCAGAAATAAGATATTTTACTCACACAAACAGACAATATTTGTGTATCATATTTCTGCGTTTTTTCCGGGTTCATTCCGGAATTTTCTCAAGGTTAGATTTGGTTTTCTTTACCCACACTTTCCTGCACCCACGCTTTCATCTTATTTGTGACAGCTTGTGACACTTTGCGCATCTGTATCCACCCTACTGTGAACATGATAATGGAAAGGGAATGTTTCAGGGACAAGTCTTTTTGTCACAAAATCTGATTATTTACTCAGGAAATCTGTCAAATAAAGATCGCACTCATCCGTGTGTTTGGTTGCATAAAATACCTCAAGGAAGTTGTGGACTCATTAAAATAAACAGTTTTTACTATGAGACCTGTTGTTCCCTAAGACCCTAAGCAAGCTAAAGCTGTGCAATATAGCTATTTCATAACCTTAGCTTTAAGTTATATGATCAAAATGTAAAATCACTTAATATTTGCCATATTTCAGAGTTGGTTCCATCGTGAAAGTAGTTTACGTGAAAGTAGGTCCGTCGTTAACATTCCCCATGTAGCTGAATTCATATTGTTTCAATATATTTCAAAAATGTATTCATGCCATTAATGACGTTCTGTCTGGCATCTGCATAATCCGGAATCTAACTACGTGTGACATTACAGAGGAATGCTTTCATACAATTCAAACTATCTCGCGCTCACATACAGTCTTGTTGTATAGAGGCTGTGTGTGATGCATAAAGCTGGTAAAAGCCTCACTCCTTGGCCACAACTTTCACACCCAAGCGTGTTGCGAGAGCGACTGCGGCGGAAACAACTGAAGGAAGTTGCTTACTAGACGCGACGCGAAGTAATCAAATTGAGATAACAATAATTGTAGGTTTTATTTTTTTTTTGGTTTTTCCCACTGTACGTGTTTTTCCTGTATTGTGGGCGCGTTAACAAACATTTAAACTCCAATACACAAACATTTAAACCCGGAATAGTTACCTAGGTAGGTTGTGTGGTACTCGTAGTTATGTACAGTGTAGGGCATGCAAAAATATTTGTACCGTGTGAGGAATGAACCTGCGACATACAGCGTAACGGCCACTGCGACTACTGTACCGTTGAAATAATACACGCGCGTGCTCGACACAGTCGCATCACCTGAGGACGTGAGAAGGGCGTCATAGTTTACCACACTCTCTTCGAATGCTCGAACGGATATCCTCAGACGCTTTGTGTGTCTCAGGAAATGCATCTCATGTGTAGCTTTCAGCTGACGGCCTTTCTGTTTCTTTCAAACTGTTTCCGTGGATCGGTCAGGTAAGAATGGATTTGCTTTAAATATTTTATATACAAACATCAAACAATAGCTCTGTTGTTTGTCATATAAGTTTTTAAACTGACTGACTGTGTTTATCTGTGATCATGGTGCTTGCATCACCAGTCTGCCTAGCCATTTCCCAACTATGTTGGGGTCGGCTTCCAGTCTAACCGGATGCAGCTGAGTACCAGTATTTTACATGGAGCGACTGCCTATCTGACCTCCACAACCCAGTTAATACTAGGTAATACGATACTCTTTGGTAAGACTGGATGTCAGAATTTCAGGTCACTGACGACTACCTGTAACGACTGCCAAAGCTCTATTATGGCAGCCGGGACCAACAGCTTAACGTGCTTTCCGAGGCACGGAGGAAACTCGGTATGTCGGGCGGTCACCCATCCACAGACCGACCTAGGCAAGCACAGCTTTACCTAAAGATCGACCCGAGTGGCAGTTCTTATTAAACCACGAGCTCCTCATGGTGCTTGCAACAGCTCTAAATTATCGGGAACTCAATACAAATAGTAAATATCCCGTTTTCAGTATTAATGATAATCGTTAGTCATTTCATTTGGGCTTGATTTGAAAACATGACTGAGCGGCAGTAGTAGGTATAAGATTAAAATGGTTTTGCTCAATTAAAGTATCTTAATTGAGTCAATGACCTATACATTTAGATGACTTTAATAGCGTCTATACACCAGTGTAGGTAGGAGTTTTTATATCTGCTACACAGTGTACTAGTAGACAGTGTTTAAAGGACAAAAACGTATAAGCGGAGGTGAACTTTGCGCGTATACGACTTAATACACTTCCCTGTCTATACTATCCACAATTAATGAAAAAAAAATCGCTCACTTGTATTTAATGCAAGGTTCAAATCTAAAAGCCCCGGACTATTGGTAGATGAGATAAAGAGAAGTAGATAGAACTCTTCCTAATATTTCGAGGAAAAGTGGCGTGATGGTATGGCGTGGTGCTTAACCCCGATTATTTTTGTGCGAGATCAAAAAATCGCCAGCCCGTAAAATTCTCTTTGTTAAAACCACAAATTCTTTTGGCCATTCTTAGCCAAATTCTTTTCCAAACTTCTAAAATCATGCAAAAGCAATCTGGGACAAAAGTTAGTCTCTCGCATAATGTGGATCAGGGTCCGTTCACACAGACCAGCTCAGAGAGGAGAGCAGATTTTTATCACGTTTAAAAGAGAGTTTTAAATCATTGTAATAAGATTTATTTTTACGTGTCACTACGCGTTATATAGGTTTGCTGTCAAGAATTCTGAATAACAAAAGAAGTGACATGTAAAAAAATAAAAAAACAGTCGATGACAGTTGTAGTCCTATACAAATATTTACTATGCATTTAACATTCAACCAAGAAACCTAACCCTTAACATTCAAGATTCCCTTATTATTGCTTTCAACTCCTAACCGTTAAGGAGTAGTACCTTCCATCATCAGCTCATCAACATGAAGTGATGAGCTATATGCGAATACATGAACAGCGTCAGAAAAACCACAAAACAAGTAATACGTGCCTGGCACGAAACAAGTAATTTGAGGGTTGCCCTCGATTTCTCTGGGATCCCATCGCCAGGTCCCGGTTTCTATATCATGGTGCCACCCTTGAAATATCTCCTTTATAATAAAAAAAGAATCATCAAAATTGGTTCTTAGACGACGAAGTTATTAGCGGACAAACATAAAATGAAAAGTACTGGATCAAACAATGTCAAATTTTTATGGGACCAAATGGCAACTATTCCGCATCAAACTTAAAAAGAATCACGTAAATCGGATCATAAATCTCGGCGTAATCGGTGTACATACATAGAAAAAAAAAACGTACCGATCGAATTGAGAACCTCCTCCTTTTTGGGAAGTCGGTTAAAAATAAATCTTATTACAATGATTCAAAACTCTGTTTTAAACGTTATAAAACATCTGCCCTCCTCTCCGATTCAGTCCGGTCTGTGTGAACGGACCCTTGTGAATTTGACGAGGTCGTGTCAGCTTCTTTCATACACGTAACTGTGAACTTACAGATTGTGAGTTTCAATGGGACAAAATATGAATGCAAATCTTCAGCGCTGCTATCCCGCCGAATGGATTTTTGCTGTATTATGTTTGAAATAAGTGGGTTTAAATGTCACTTCTCAAGTGACTTCCGTTGTTCTTTTAAACTGCTCAACTGATTTTGATGTGTGTCATTCAGATATTCATTCCGGCAAGTTTCGTGGACCGTGGTGGTAATAGTAAATTTACATTAAACTTACAATGGGCTCGCACCCTGTTTTTTTTTTTTTTTTTTTTGGGGTGGTGGGAAATCATCAAATAACCCCTCCTTCTCTTGGGCAGAGCGAAAGGGAGTGTCAGACTTCTACTGACTAAAAACCACCCATGTTCCTTCTTCGCCCTTCATGTCGAGGCAGCGGTATCCCTTGCGAACAACCCGCAGCCGTGGGCTCGCCCCCTAGCTATTACATGGGACTTAAACATAACTGGCGAAATGTGTGTGTAATTGTGTATACTATCCCAAGGTATACCCTTGCCTAACCCTTTGGTTATTACAGGCGTGATGTTATATAAATCTACATGATTTGTCAAATTGTAAGAACCAAGATGACGGCCTTGTTTCAAATAATAATACGATGCTAAGTGGCTTGCTTATGAATGAATAATTTCGTAATAACTATTTTTTCATATTCAACTATGTTAATAATAGCACAAAAACTAGTTAAATAGTTCAAATCTTAGCATGCATAATCAGTTAGTAACAAGGACAATTATTGTTCCTTAACCGACTGTGACGTAAGTCCTTTAGCACAATTTAGAGAAACGCCGACATATTTTTCGATGTTAACAACAAAGAGTTCAAAACAAAAACATCAGGTCAAAAGTAAATTAATGTTTGCTTCTATGATTAAATAACACAAACATATTAGATACAGTTAAAGAAAAGAAAGAGAAAGGAGTAAATTATGTCATGACGACTAAGGGTGGGTTGCACCATATTACTATAACGATAACCAAACCGTAACAAGCCATAAAAAAGCATAATTTGACGGCTTGTTACGGTTTGGTATCGTTATAGTAATATGGTGCAACCCACCCTAACAGGGGGGAATGGTTAAAGAAAACGTGAAGCACGGGTCCGAGGGAATATTTAATATTTTTGGAGATATGATTTATCATCGTAACTGTACTTTGGGGGTCGAGTGGAAACTTAAAAATGATAAACTTTTATAAAATCCACTCTTGGCCCCCAGGGGCCGAGTGTGGACTATAGTTAATGGTCGAGTGGACACTTTAATTATTGGACTTGAGAGTGGACTAAATCGTTTCAAACAGGTTTAACTGCCTACCTAAATAAGGTCTTGAATAACTGCAGTAACTGTGTTAGTCATCAATCATCATAGATATATCATAGTTTTACTCATGTTTTTACAATCATTGTCGTTTTTAAAATGACCACGAGGCACGACCATAGTTTTGAGTATGAATGTGGATGGGTAAAGAGTAGAGGCAGACCAAAAAAACGCGACGGGGCTGCGGGTTGTACGAAAGAGATACCGCGGCCTCGGCGCAAGGGCTGAGAAGGAACATGGGTGGTTTTTAGCCAGTAGAAGTCTGACACTCCCTTTCGCTCTGCCTAAGAGCGGGAGGGGGGTTATTTGATGATTTCCCAACCCCAAAAAAAAAAAAAAGGTGCGGAGCCCGAGCAACGATGGATGAACTGTGTAAATGATTATATGGCAAGAAAGTAGGTGTTTTATGAGATGATGAGTAACAGTGAAGCATAGAAGACGAGGACGTACTGTGCCGACCCAAAATTAATTGGGATAAAGACAAGAGAATGATGATATCGTTTGTATCTCCTCCTAAGGTATGATTATTAACGAATTATCGGCTGTTGTGGATTGTTTTCCGGTAATTAAAATATTATGAAAGTCCGAAGGTTGGTTGTTTGTAACTCGTCTTATATTAAGTTTCCCAGAACATTTCTTACCAAGTTTACCTACATAATATATTATGTAGGTAGTATGTAGGTAACATATTTGCGAACATGACTTCCATTATGATTAACAGTTATAATACTTAGTTGTTTTTTATAGCTTCTCGTTTACTTTTTTTTTTCCTACTGTGAAACGTGTTGTGTTGTTTTCCTTTTTATTATTTCTTTATTTCGTGCTGTATTTAGATGACTTAAGATTGTATGGAACCCTGTAGTTATTGTTTGCCGTTTTTCCTTATCGGCAGCTTTGTACGCTGGTTTGTCTTGTTTTTAATATCTATAGTAGTAATTAAATTCTGTACCTATTGGGGTTTTTCTACTACGCACAAACGTTCATATGTTTTTGTGTTCGTTCCATCCATTCGCTAAATATTTAGACAAATATTATCTCAAAAATTTGTCGCCATGAATATAATTTCAAATAACATTGCAATAATTTATCAACGGACAGATTTATTTTTCTTACAATCTAAAATAAAAATCATAATATTCTTTACTAAGCCAAGTTTCTTTCATATTATCACAGAGATAATAAGGATCGTGAGAAGATAATCATCTCAAAATATGAAGCCACAAAAACTCATGAAATTGTTCTTGAGTTTTTGTGGCTTTATATTTTTATTTGTATCCGCATTGTGCATTTCGGATTGCCCATTTACGTGTTATAGTCACCGTAATGAGACATAATAACGGGTAACACATACATAGACATTCAATGATAATGTTGGGCCTTGCAAATAAATCGATACAAAAACAACAGTGACTTGGGCAAAGTGAGCAATTTGTGAAAACAAAACAATCCCCAAATAAGTAGGTACTACTAATAACTGTAGGGTCTTTTGCTACTCAAATGACGCTAATACGGGCAATTATTTCTGAATTTATAAGGAAAAAACAATACTGGAACGTTGATTTCGATTTTGGCCACGCGCCGAAAGATCCCTAAAGAATACAAGAGTTGTAGGGGTTTGCAACTTTGCATGCAGGTGTGAAGGACAAAGACTACGCCCAAAACGTATAATTAGTACGATCACGATGGTACTGCAATATCAATATAAGCTTCGTCACGTTCATTAAAATCTTTCAGGACCCAGTGTCCTACTTTCTGGATCACTTACCCACCACACTAATCATCCCGCAAACCGTAATGCACGTCCGATAGATCCGATCAAATCAAATCCGGGTCGAATTCGACCTCAGTACGAGCTCGTATTAGTACCAGACAATTAACTCCGGAACGCCGGGATTCGTGCGATCCGTGACCCGGAACAACTTTAATCTATTAGCAACTATTGCTTTTATCAGAGAAGCCAATCGTCTTGTGGGCGTTAAGAAAAATTGCTTCTATCTTAAAAGATTGCTCTTCGATTCAACTGTATTTGATTTTAAAGTCTACAGTTTTACTGCCAGAATTAAAGGTCCTAGTTACTGCCGACAAACTGTTTTGCAACTGCCGACAAACTGTTTTGCACTGCCGACAAACTGTTTTGCAACTGCCGACAAACTGTTTTGCAACTGCCGAAAAACTGTTTTGCAACTGCCGACAAACTGTTTTGCAGTTTGGCAGACTTTTTATATTTTATTGTTTAACAGATTTTGAATAAATAAATTAAAAAAAAAAAAAGTTCGATTTCAAGTGTCCTAGTATTTTTGGGTTTTTGCAACAAGAATTTAGCAGCCTAGATTTGTGGCTTTCAGACTCATTGAAAAGCCTTGTATTTTCAACAAGGTTCGTGATCTCAATGTTGTGATCCCATATCATCAAAACATTGAGATCACGAACCTTGTTGAAGTTTAAATAAATAATAATGTAGACATTTCTTAGTATGTAGAGGGTAGAACGGTAAAAACACACAAATTATGTGAATTCAAAGTTAAATTACGAAAATTCACTAGGCACCTAACAGAAAACACGATGCATTTTTAAATATTTAAATTCTAACAAACGTGTAGGAACACCCTACATAAGTGAATTCTCAGAGGCTATTAGGACGCTACGACGCTTCTCGGAAAATACGAGGATTCTTCGTCTCTAGAGCTGCGATGTTATTAATTTCTTGAAAAATGCTTTCATCGTACTTTGCAGGGATTCTAAAGGAAATGTGAAAGTGCGAAATGAAATAGTCCAGTTGAATCTGAGCTTTTGAAATATCGCGGGAGTTTACTGACTTTAATTTATTCTTAACCGACTTTAAGAAAGGAGGATGTTCTCAATTCAACTGTGTTGTTTTTGTATGTTTGTACAACAAAACTCCGTAATCTAAGAACCGATATGAAAAAAAAAGTGTTTTATATGATAGGATACCCATACTTTCCGATTTGTCCCACAGAAATTTAATCAAAATCAGATAAGTACTTTAGTTTTTTTTTCCTCCTGGCCATGACATGATGTCCTTGGTTAAATTGATTCGTGATGACAAAACTTTTTGTAAAAAAAAGGACCGACTTTCAAAAAAACACAAATCTAATCGCTTAAAATTAGAATCGATAATATTTTAAAAGACTAATTTCGCGTCATCTTCATAATATATTCATTATATCAGTCATTCATCACACTCGCCTCTACTCCTACAATATAATAATATATGTTTTCAACATAATATATTTTAATAGCATTAATGCTAATGTGGATACTCCAGCCCCAAATTGACTAATCACTTGCCATATTGAACAGGCTCGCTTCCTACATAACATAACGCCTGTAATCTCCGGACGGTTAGGCAGAGGTGTACTAATAGTACACCCACATTGCGCCAGTTATATTTAAATCCCATGTAATCGGGGTAGAGCCTTTTACCGTCTACCGGGCACAAATCCAAACCCTGTGGGTGCTACTGAGAAATTACTGATGGCAAAACTTTTCAACATTTCTCTCGACCTGGAAATCGAATCTAATTCCTTATACTCAACAATCGCGATTATGACCATTAGATCAATGAGGCTGCTATAGATTGATTATCATGATATTTGAAAACTGAGTCTTTCATGAGCTATATTCAGACAGGTCATGCGCCCATTGGCTAACCTATCGCCTAAAATGACTTCCATACAGACTTTTATCCTCTCAAGGTCCCATTGCAAAAATATCTTGTTTTTAGACCCAGCGGTTTAAGTTGTCAGTAGATTTTTGTTCAACAAAACCACTGTTCTAACAGAATTCAATTTCCGATAAATCCTTCACTAGGATGACGTATGACTTGTACATCCTCTCCGCAATGTGTCCCTCAACCATAAATCTACATGTTACACCGATTTGCGGATACCAGAGGATATGCATCTATTCTGATATTATTTGCCCTTCAGTTTTTCTTTTGGCAATGTATGATAAACAAAACATCACGCCTGTAAATAATCCAACGACGGGTTTAAAGATGACACCTACTACATTTCTCCAGTTATCTTAAAATCCCATGTACAATGGAGTGAGATTTTTGCCATCAACAATCAAATCTAAAATTCTTGCTAGAAAACCAAATTACACTTTACTCGACCAGGGAATTAAACGTAACGTTTACGACCACAAAACTACTTCCATCTATTGTTAAGACACATCTAAAATAATTTGCCCAGGAGTTTTGTATTGCGTAGTAGTTTAAACTAGATCAGTTCACGGAAGGCTTTAAATCAAGCTGCCGGAACTGCCGTTCATAAAATCCAGTATTCAAATGAAATGAATTCTCTCATCGCGTCGGGTCGAGTACCGGAAGCTTAGTTCATTTTCATAAAACAAGGAAAGCTTAGTACAAGAGACCATTCACTGGGATATTTAGGAGCTCACTTAAATTATGTTCGCAATATTACAGAACCCACGGCTCACGGTGAACTCACGGTTCGGCTTTATTTCATAAAGCTTCAGGATAAAGTGAAAATTCTATACACAATCATTTATAACAGTTTTTTTCTGGTCGCCTGCTTGAAGGCGGAATGCGTGTTGAATACTTTATTAGCCACGCTTTCCCTGAACAACAATTTATTATTTAGACCTCTGCTTTACGAAAGTATCCAATGGCGTATTGTAAAGGTCTGATATACGATTGATTCAAAAGAAAATACGTTGATTTACTTAAACTTTATGTATTTATGTCGTAGGATAATTTGATACTTCGAATCTTCGCGGAAATCCTAGGGGTTCTGCGAAAACGCGGATAATTAGACATAGGCGAAAAATTATCAAATCTTACTGGACGAAGTCAGGATTTTTGCGAAAATACTCGTTAAAAGCAAGAGCTTTATAAACGCGCGCTCGCTTCGCTCGCATATTAAATAACACTAATATCTTCTGTCCCCGAAGTGCCGGGCCTCCGCCGGCCTCCTTCGTCGGCCTACGGCCCGGTGCCCATGCCGCCCCTCCTATGTCTAATTATCCGCGTTTTCGCAAAACCCCTAGGATTTCTGCGAAGATTCGAAGTATCAAATTATCCTACGACATATATACCGAGGCAGACTTAAAGCAACAAGGCATTATCTGGCAGACAACCTTGGTTGAATACATACATAGACATAATATAGAAATAAACAAACCAATATAGATTTTGTCGTAATTCGTTTCTAGACATTCAGCTTGCTTTTGCATATTATACCGACATCTACTCAGTATAACACTAACTGCGGTACTCAGAGATGTTTAATGAGTACTTAAGCCATCACTTAGTAAAGATTTTGACAGTCTATTGGAGGTTTTGTATGTCAAACCATTACTAAGTAACGGTTTAAGTAATCATTAAATATCTCTGAGTACGGCAGTATGTATCAATTACGTAAAGCCTGATTTATACCTCGCTGTTGTCGTCTAAGCAGTTAACTCCGTATTCCATGTAAACTATCAAACTCACTTGCATAATTATTTACCTCGAACATGTGTTAGTAATCTCCGTACAATTAAGTCCGACATGACATCATAATATGGGCCACTGAACATCCGTCTAGATACAAACGTATCTCACGTTTAATCCCAAGGATTGATGTATTGGTTTGCTGATTTGACAAGCAATAGATTCTGGATTGACAACGAGTTTGTCCTTTTGGTATATATGGATTGTATCAATCTTGGTTAGAGGAAAATGTTATTTTTACTATCAAAAGAAATATTTATCATTCATCATCATTACAGCCAAAAGACGTCCACTGCTGGACATAGGCCTCCCCCAGGCTCCCAGGTGTCGTCACATTGACCGGTCTCGTGCGTCTCGCATCCAGCGGGTACCCGCAACCTTCACCAGGTTATCGGTCCACCTAGTGGGAGGCCTTCCAAAGCAACGTCTTCCGGTTCGCGGTCGCCACTCCAGAACTTTCCGGCCCCATCGGCCATCCGTTCTGCGAGCAATGTGCCCTGCCCACTGCCACTTAAGTTTGGCAATTCTTCGGGCTATGTCGGTAACCTTGGTTCTCATGCGGATGTCCTCATTTCTGATTCGTTCACGCAAGGAAACTCCGAACATAGTCCTCTCCATTGCCCTTTGGGTGACTTTGAGCTTTCTGATGAGGCCCATTGTGAGCGATCACGTTTCGGTCCCGTATGTAGTCACTGGCAACACACACTGGTCATAGACTTTCGTCTTGAGACACTGTGGTAAATTGTGTGTGTGGTAAATATTTATGATTACCCCAAAAAGAAAGACAGACTCAAAATAGACACCATAAGCTTTGAAACCCAATTAATCTAGCCAATATGACTCGTCTCGAGCCTCGTAGAAGCAACGACAGAAAAAGGCAACAAAAGTATATCCATTAGATAGGCACGTGTGCTAACTAGGTACATCAACAAGCTGCTCATACATACGTACATTGCCTAATCTTTTTACACTTCCCATTAAGGATTTGCAGATTTTCGCGATAGCAGCTATATAGTCGTAAAAATATAAACGAAACCTTGGATTATGAGCTCTTTACGTAGTTATAATTAAATAGTTTATTGCCGAGCAAACTATGTAAAGTCCAAGTAATGATCCTTCGTGACACAGATTACTTCATGATATCCGAGATTATTGTGATTCTTTTGTTCGAATATAATTTGTGACGTCCGCGTCCGCTTGTTTTTCAGTCGGTAGGATTGGACCTTCATTAAAATGAAACGTGATCGGATTAAATTAGAATCATAAATCTGTAAAATAAAACAGCTGGCTATTATCAACTCAACAACGATGTTTGTCTGATATAATTAAGAATCTCATCGTAAAAGCGCATAATACGTACACGTGATTTAATAACCCTTTTATTTTTGGCGGGTGTAAAATCATCAAGTAACCCCTCCCACTCTTGGGCAGAGCGAAAGGGAGTGTCAGACTTCTACTGAATAAAAACCACCCATGTTCCTTCTTAGCCCTTGCGCCGAGGTCACGGTATCTTTTTTGAACAACCCGCAGCCCCGACGGGCGTCGGCCCTTGCCCCCTTCCATGTTGCTAACATCTCTGTGAGGTGCGCGTGGAACACGAGCGCGCCGTCGACACGGCCTGTCGTCGTCATAAGACGGACGGACGGCGAGCTAGCCCATTACTCACCGTCCACAGGCCCGCGTCTACGGTGACCGGAAGCCGTCACGTGGCTCCCGACGCCCGGAGCGTCTCCCGTGGCGTCTGGGACGAGAGGTTCTCTCCTTCTCACGTTCCGCCACCTCCTTCGACAGCATCACTGCTTCGCAGAAGGAGGCGACGGTATCCCATTCCATCTCGCCCCGGACCATGGCTTGCACCAGGGCCGGGCTGCGAGTGGTCGCCGCCGCCGATCGCCGCTACGAGAACACGGCGGGGCTCCACCCAAGCGGGGCAGACCTCCACGGTGTGCTCCACCGTGTCCTCCGGCCGATCCTCACAATGGTGACATCCGGGCGTTTCCTCCCGCCTGATTCGGTGCAGGTACCTCTCGAAACAACCGTATCCGGTGAGGACCTGCGTCAGACGGAAGGTGGGGGCGCCGTAGCGCCTTTCAAGCCACTCCTCAAAAAGGAACTTACCGCCACTATCGTGGCGTGCTCTTACTTAGGTACCCATAAGTACTATTAAAATATTGGGTGAAAACAAATTGGTAATAACTTAGTGCGAATAGTGTAGTAAACTGCTGGTTAGTACTGTGAGTACTTTGTGATGGACATTCACTCCTCCCTAAAGATGGCTACGCTACGTAGCGACGACTATACAGTGTAGCTGCTACTACGCAGCGTAAGTTATATACAGCTACACAGCTACGAAGTTGTACAACCCACATGGTAAGAGGATTATTCAGGAAACTGTTCAGTTTCACTGAATACGAAATCATTAAATTAGTTCCGACATGGAAACTTCACATTGGGAATACCGTCATTTTCGCGTTTTCGACTAACACATCCTATTTCTGTTTAAATTGTGCCCTGGGGCTGCAGTCTGTACAAAGATAGCGATCGCTTTACGACAAAATTCGGTCGCAAAGCTATAACGATGCGGATTTAAGGTGGACGTGAGCCGGACGCGACCCGCCGGTATTAGCTACCAGACTGCAGGCCCTGCACATCTAAACTCCGTTCGAGAGCTATTCGTGTCAATACTGTCAATAGGCAGCTATCGATTAATATAAGTTTTTTGCGTGGCTACAACTTTGAAACGAAAGGCCTTTTAATTTAAAGTATTCAAAGCATTTAATATTAGAATTTTATCATTATTATATATCACTTCACTATCACTACATAGTATAAAACAAAGTCGCTTTCTCTGTCCCTATATCCCTATGTATGCTTAAATCTTTAAAACTACGCAACGGATTTTGATGCGGTTTTTTTAATAGATAGAGTGATTCAAGAGGGAGGTTTTAGTATATAATTTGACCGACATCCACGCGGCTGAAGCCTCAGGCATCAGCTAGTTTTGATATATTTTAGAATTCAACAAAGGATCAATTATGTAATATTATTGACCACGATGTAATCTTGGCACTACACCTGGCGTGTTTTTTCCAAAAACGATACGAGTACGTATGTACATCGATAATGTGAACAAGCAAACAGATTTGAGTGACTATATCATTACGTACCTATGTTACTGCTGATCATGACCAAGCATTCGTGTCTTGCCGAGTTCTTTTATCTCTATGGTTATGCCTTCTTCTCTTTTACTCTTCATACTATAACATCCAAATTCCTTGTTCCACAGTTGGGTGTGGCGGTGGGCTTCGTGCTTCCTCCGATGCTGGTCCGTGCTGCGGTCACCACTGAGGAGACAGCAGCCGACCTGCGACTCATGTTCTATCTCATCGCTGGCTTCACTAGTGTACTGTTCGTCTTCATCCTGTTGTGTAAGTATTTATTTATTATGAAACGATATCACTAGAACTGAAGAAGTTACCTGGTCTTCTTCTTACCGTATCGATGTTACCTTTATGTTATACGATTTTGGGCCCAGTAGGTGGTTACGTTTATTGCAGCGGTAGATGCGCTATTGAGGTCATCAAGGGTCTATATCCTTGTCGACCTGTCTGAAGGGCACCTGGGACGCTCCAGCAAGTAGGGCATTGATTGATCCAGAAGCGCTGCGTTCTTGGAGGAACCTATAATACCCCACTTTTCCAGGTTATATTTGCAGCGGCCATCGACTTAGGAGTGATTCAGTTACCTGTTATCTTGAATGTATTGGACAAAATTACATTAATCAAACGAGTTAAAGCAGAAAGTTCTGTTCGTTCACGGGTGTTCTCTACACTATGTATCTCAATTAGATTTAATTTATGGATAGTTCCCAAGGGATGTCCCGGGAACGGTAAATCAGATTAGGTAGGTATTGAAGATAGAAGCTTCTCCAATAATTCGATAATGAAAACAAAAGCTTTCGACAGCACGGTTGGAGCAATGGCGAGTGTCCACGCCACCTAGTAATGTCGTGTCGTCCTTTGATGTAATGATAACATTAACAAGGTGTACTGGGCCCACTACGCTTAAACTGAACATCGTTTAATAACACCAAAGTTCGTCTATTACAAAGTTCTTAAAGCCGTAGCTCGCATTTAAAGTTGGTTATAAACTAACAAGAAGTCATAAATGCGACAGTTTTCAACAACTACCTACTACAAGCTACCTACTGCATCGTATGAGCAACTCACCTAACTAAACCAATTTCCCGTGTCAACTACGACTACGGTGGAAAACTGGGACTTCGTGTTATAAACTGCTTGACACCAAGTTCCTTAATCAGCAACGCTATCATTTCTTCTGTAACTTTTAATTAATAGTTTCGCGGGTCTTTTTGATGCCATTGCGTAAAGAGTAGACCGCACGAAAGTAGTAACGAAACCCAGTCTGAGCTGACTTTGCTTTCTATTAAAATTTCGTATCTACTAGGCTAGCTGCGGTACTCAGAGATATTTAATGATTACTTAAGCCGTCACTTAGTAAAGATTTGATATACTTTTGTATGACAAAACTGTCAAAACCTTTACTAAGTGATGGCCTAAGTAATCATTAAAACTCTCCGAGTGCGGCAGTTAGTCTGCGAAAGGTCAAATTTTTACCACCGACTTGCAGTCCTTTACCTTCCTCAATACTCTCTTTCTTTTAAGGTTTTAGTTCTTTTGGTTTTTACCACCTAAGTATGTGTCCTTTGTGGGGAAAACCCTTATCTAACGACTCATCATCAAGAAGTGTAATTCAAGAAAACCTGAGTGCTAGAGTTTTTTAATAGCCTTGTGGTTTCTTGGGTTTCTCCTGTCTACGCCACGGTAGCATTCAGAGTGACTTTTAGCAACCGATCGATCTGTTTCGAACCTCGTATCGTTATTGTTTACTCAAACATCTTTAGCCAACAATAGTTTTCACAATAGGAATGTATCCTGATTAAAAAAATATGATTCTAATTAGACCGTCTGTTAGTGTATCGAAAAATATTGGATAAGTATTTTTTGTTTTTATCAAATCAATAAAAATTGACGAAGATAAAATGTGTCAAAGATTTGAGTAGGAGCTTGTGACTTACTAACTGTTAAAAAATGTCATACTAATGTCTTAGAATATAACGTCACACGAGTTTTCAAAGCACTGTATCGTCTTCATTGTTTGTTTACGTGAAAAAAGAAAAAACATATTGTATCCAATATTTTTTGGAAATCTATCTGGCGGACAAATTTTTTTTTTTTTTGTGAACTACCCTACTACTCCACCATAAGATCTAACAATTTACCATCACACCTATAAATCCCCAAAGGGTTAGGCTGAGGTATACCCATTAGCACACCCACATTTCGCCAGGTAAATTTAAGTTGGTGTAACTGAGAAATTCCTGATGGCAAACACAATAACAACTAGCCCGACCTGGGAATCGATCCCAAGACTTCATGCACAGAAGTCGCGCTTGCAACCACTACACCAACGGGGTCGTCACCAGACTATCGAGGCAGTCCACACTAACAGCAACTAACAGTTAACTTTTTTTCCAGTCTTCAAAGCCGCTCCCCCCACGCCTCCGTCAGCCGCCGCCGACCTGGGCAACAGCTTGGACTCCAACTTCCTGCTGTCTCTGAAGAAGCTGATGACCAACCGCAACTACGTGCTGCTGCTCATCTCCTACGGCATCAACGTCGGCACCTTCTACGCTATCTCCACTCTGCTCAACCAAGTCATTCTCACTTACTATCCGGTAAGAGATGTTACTTAATGGAGACAAATACCTACTTATTTTCCCTGCAAATTGATTTTCAAAAATAACTCTAGCCTCCACACGTAAGGTTTAGTTCCGTCGGAGCTGCGGGTTATTCGAAAGAGATACCGCGGCCTCGGCACAAGGTCTAAGAAGGAACATGGGTGGTTTTTAGTCACTAGAAGTCTGACACTCCCTACCGCTCTGCCCAGCGGGAGGAGTCATTTGATGATTTCCCACAATCCAAAAAAAAAGGTTTAGTTTGCGCTTTTACTGTTAGTATTATAATGGCATTTCAAGACTTTCATCATTTGTCACTAACTATTTATCATCAACCAGCTCTTGAAAATACTTAATGTACAGTCACCGCCCAATGCATGATTCAGATTCCAGTTCAAAAGATAGGTGGGTACCCAAAAATCTTTAAGATAGCAACTGTGATCGCGCTTCAATCGGTCAATCCTTTCGCGAGATTTCCCATGCGGGCATTCCAAATATTGAAGTTTCTCAAATACAAAACTTGACGTGTTGTACATCACACCCACTAGTACCTATTCATGTATCTGTCTGGCTATACCTTTGAGTTTCTAGGTTATAATAAATAATGATTTGCATTTCTCTACTGTAACATGACATCATGTGTCTTCATGTGTTATGGGACTCAAACATAACTGGCGAAATGTGGGTGTACTATTAGGTACACCTCTGCCTACCCTTCGGGGATTATAGGCGTGATGTTATGTTATGTGTGTTCTCTACTGTAATACATTTAATTAAATTAGCTGATTACCTTAATCATTCTAGCATCTTGGTTTACTAATTATTCCTGTATCTTTCCTTTCAGGGTGCTAACATAGACGCGGGTCGCATCGGGCTGGTGATCGTGGTAGCAGGCATGGCGGGTTCCGTGGTCTGTGGCCTCATCCTCGACAAGACACACCGCTTCAAGGAGACCACCCTTTCTGTCTATGCCGCTTCCGTAGTGGGCATGCTGATCTTTACCTTCACCCTGGACTGTGGATACATTGCCGTTGTTTACATGAGCAGCATTTTACTTGGGTATGTAACTTTTGTTTCATCAAAACACGTTTTAAGGAGGTCTCGTCCCCTGTCGAGGCTGCGGGCCCTGTCGAGGCTGCGGGTTGTCCGCAAGGGATACCGAGGCCTCGACATGAAGGGCGAAGAAGGAACATGGGTGGTTTTTAGTCAGTAGAAGTCTGACACTCCCTTTCGCTCTGCCCAAGAGCGGGAGGGGTTATTTGATGATTTCCCACCCCCCAAAAAAAAAAAAAAAAAAAAAAAAAAGGAGGTCTCGTCCCCCTGCCGTGGTTTGGGGACTGTTCGAAAGAGATACACAGGCTTGAAACACAAAGGGCTAAGAAGGAACATGGGTGGTTTTTAGTCAGTACCTAGAAGTCTGACACTCCCTTCCGCTCCGCCCAGAGCGGGAGGAGTCATTTGATGATTTCCGACCGGTTAATAAAAAATAAAATGAGGTTTCGTCCACCTGCCGGGGCTTCGGGACTGTTCGAAAGAGATACTACTGCGGCCCTGGAATACAAAGGGCTAGGGAGGAACATGGGGGTACGAACCCGTGCTTCACTAAGGTTCTCCACCTGGGTGAAGCACGGGGACTAAGACTGGGTGGGTGGTTTTAAGTCAGTATAAGTCTGAGAGTCTCTGCCCGTCCGCCCAGGGCGGCATTGTCATTTGATGATTTCCCATCGGCATGAAAAAGGAGGTCTCGTCTATTTAGACCACAATGTTTGGCTAGTCCAAGAAAGTACCGGTAATAAGAGCTATGTATTAAACTATTACTCTTGACATTTGCAGGTTCTTCATGACAGGATATTTGCCGGTGGGCTTCGAGTTCGCTTCAGAGGTGACTTACCCAGAACCAGAGGGCACCACGTCTGGAATACTGAACGCTGTTGTTCAGGTAAGAATGGATTCCCCTAGCCAACGCTCTACTCTTTTTCAAACGATTTTAATTTAGTCCAGCAGCCTCCCTTTTAAGGATGTTGATACAGCCAGGACCTGCATTACCTGACTCCACTTTCACTCCAATTTTTAATAGGGTATTTCACCAAAAATTCTAATTAGTCCGTCAGATAGATTTTCAAAAAATAATGGGCTCGTATTTTTTCTTTTTTCACGTAAACAAAACATAAAAACAAAAGCTTCTAAAAGTCGTGTCAAGTCGACCCACAAAGTGACGTCACAAGAACTCATGATCTTTGACACGTTTTATTTTCGTCAATTTTTATTAATTTGATAAAACAAAAACCATTCCAATATTTTTCGATAATCTAACAGACGGACTAATTAGACCCTATTGTAAGAGTTCACATAATAAAGAGCACGGTATTAAGTAGGTAAGTACGTCTACCATCCACAGAAGTAGCTTAACATTCTGAAATTTCATTTATTTGATGTACAGGACTCCAGTTATAATTTTAATGTTTCAGAAGATTATTCTTTAAAATATTCCTTACTCTTCAATAATTTGTTACGACGACTAATATCTATCAAGTTTTTAATGAAAAAATCCTACTTTGATACTGACTGTACATATTCAGCAAACTATCTTTCTCGCCTGACGAAGTCCACGGCTGGGCATTGGACTCTCCTAAACTAGGTACATTAAAATATCCTGCCCTGCCTGCTTTCGACATCCAGTCTCTCCCAGCTATATTTCTAAGAGGGTAAATACCTATCTATTAATTAGGGATTTTTAACCAAATTATTAATCCAGCCCAATCTTCATTCCAGATCTTCGGCATCACAACCACGCTCCTGTACGAATGGATGCTGGGTAGCGTCGGTGACCGCTGGGCGAACCTCACCCTCTGCGCGTTCCTAGCCTTCGGAACAGCCATCACTGCCGCCATACGATCTGATCTCCGGCGACAGGCAGCACAGAACAATTCCAAAGAATAAGCTGATAACGTTATTTACGTTCTGTTCAAGTTAAAATAATACAGAGGCAATTTTAATTACCTACCTTCTACCTAGAGAAACTCTGTAGTCGTGACGAGTATCAATATCTAAGTTAGTCTGGCTCCACACCATGTAACTTAACATGCTGTAAAACATGGTTCTTTAAACATATAATTCAGTGGAAAATTTCATATAGGTAACCTGAACGCACCGAGCGCAAAAACAAATAAGAGAGATGGTAGACCAGCAATAACCTGGCGGCAAACTGGCCACTGCTCAAAAATTAAATAAAACGGCGGACGTTAGGCACAGGCCGAATAATTCAAAGCCCTTTAAACGGGTGCGTTCAAATTTAGTAGGTAACACATAAAATGTTATAAAAAAAAAGATTTTAAGTTCTTTAGGGTCAATACACATGACTGCTGTATTTCCAGAATCTCGCTAGGTAATTAACTTGACTTTGTATAATACTTACAAAGGTGTGAAGAGCTCCTGTGAACGTGAGCTCGTGACGTCATAAGTACCTAGCAAAGTTCAACATGTTGTAGATATTATTAAGATTACTTCTCGGTCCACAGTCTTGTGTTATAAATAATTATTATAGGTAATCTTGATATGAGTTTACGTTATAGAACTTCAAGTTGTAGGCAAGCAAGCGATCTAATTGACTTGTGACGTCAAAACTTAGTAATTTACAATCGATTCGGCGATGATAATTTATTACACCAGCTATTTCATTATAATGGATAAGTTGTTTTGTTCGAGGCTGTGAATAAAACGAGCGGTCGAAGCCAAAGATAAAGATCATGAACCTATTGGAATAATTTCGAGGCGTTGACTTTTCGACTCATATCGAGGCACAAGCTTATGTCATTGTGAGACCGGTCTCGGTAATGATACAATTTGTAGGCAGAAAATTTTTGCAGGTAAACTGTGCAGTTCAGCAATTATTCCTGAAGTGCACAGTTTTTCTGGTGGATCTTTATCTATTGACATAAACTAAGGACACCTCACCTAAAGGTCGACAATTCTATTAAATCGACTACGGGTAAGTCGGCAGTTAGACCTACTATCAACAGTGGTATAAACATTTCTTCGTAAGCAATAGTTAAATAGCGAATTGAAAAAGTTCCCAGTATATACGAATATGTAAACGATTATGACTTTTACATTTATTTTTTTGTTTAAATATTGAGTTAAGCCTTTCTTTTACTAAATATATTTGATTGAATATAACTGACACTTGATTTTCTGTGTCAGGTGTAACAGTGTCTCGACTTCAGTAAAAGCGACGTTTTAATCGTCGAGTTAGTTCAATTTTGTTAACGATTGAGAATGCATCTTAATGACTTTTTCCAAACACCTTCTTGAAATCCCAACGGTCTGAAGTTCGAAGGTCCTTCCTAGGATTATAATATAGAGCTAGAAACTTGGAAATCACGACAATAAATGTGTGACTGTAACTATACGGTAGTTTTTGCCACAAATTAGAGTAGATTGAGATGTATCTTACGGAATGATAATATATTGATGTTAGAGATTGATGGAATATTTAGGAAAAAAAACTTTTGGAAGGACATTGTGAATGAATATTTTAAATACATACATTATACTTGTAACGTAGCTAAATGTTACCTAGTTAACGAATTCTATAATGTAGAAACATCGTTGTCTTTAGGATACATGACCTCTATTTTGCAAAATTACATATTTATGATGGCGAATTGGCTTGTTTACTCTTTACGTATGAACAGATGAATTCTGTGTTAGGAAATAATATTTGGAAATTTTCTTGAAAACTGACAATATTCATATTGTACTAAATATGTATATACAATCTTAAATTTCTGGTATTAACACAGCTAATTACTTAATTGCAATAAATGCCTATTTATATAATTATGCAGGTTAGTCAAAAAAACTTATATAAGATCTCCACTATAAAATAACGATTGCTTATAAGTTGCAACTGCTCTAAACGAGGCAGCAATAATCTAATTGCATTCGCGTTTTGAATTAAAAAAACATGTGCCCAAAGAAATACCTAAAATTTTCGGCCTAAAAGATCGAATGAAAAACAAAGCTAATTGTGCATTTAGATTAGTAGATGGTAATATTATTCCATTACACATAAATATTTCTTAAGTTTAACAGTCAACCGGACGCCATTGCCATTGTAACAATTGAACTACGAAAACGGCTTCTTACTGCTAGGAAGTAAATACACTGTGCTGTCAAAATCAAAATGTCAAAGTTACAATGGGCGTGCGGTCAACTGTACCTACGTATTATATTTTAGGACAGACACAATGGGTAGTTGCGATAAAGTCCGAGACCGGACTCTAAAAATATACCTACCTACTCATTACTCTGCCTGCAGATATTAATTTAAATAAAAACAATTCCTAGTACACCTAATTTATTTGGGATTTTGAATCCTATTTGTGATCTAGTAAGGATTTATTTTCGGCTTTTATTGTGTAATCTCTTCGTGTTATTAGTAAATTAGTACCTAATCGTATAGATGATAAATCGAAAAAAAAAAAAAAGAAAAGTGTGAATCGAAAAGTGTGTAGAGATTGGTTTTGTAGTGCAAGTAAACTTATAATTTACAAAAAAAAATCTTATTCACTTTTTGGACTATTTTTGATTGACCGTTAATCATCGTTTTAAATGATGATGATAATGTTTTGTATCTTGCAATTATCGTGGTATAAAATATTGATAATAATTGACTACGCCTCAGCTCGAGGCACACGCAAGTCACTAATGCCTCGATATGAGTTTACTTGCATTTCAAAACATTATAAATGTGTAACCTATGTTATGTATGCGTGCCAATTCATGTGGAATGTAGTTTTACGTGATAATTATCTATGTGATTATGTTGTGAGTTACGCAGTATTAATTATTTAGATTGACTTGTAATATTATTGCAAAAGATCCTTTTACTTATAAATTATTTTAGATTATAAGATGTAGGTACGAAAAAGTATGTACCTACGTTCATTTTATAGTGAAGTTATGGCATTTGTTTATATTTTAAGTAAAAACCTGAAGTGAAATACCAAGCTTTTGTTGTAGGCAACCTAGTTGAGTATTCTATTGAAAGCTGAAACAGTTAGTTTCGAAAACCCTGTGATTTTGAGTTACCTACCTACCTATACAGGGTGTAAACTAACCCTTCACGCATCCGTCAACCAAGCATTCTGTACCAAACTAAGTACCCCTACGCAAAAATGTTTGCTGGGAAATGACTTTTTTTTTTGGGGTCAAAAATCACATTTTACGGTAAAACTCAAAGTAGCACTCTTAAAACATTGTGCTAGTGGATGCTTTGAATAGTAAACGGGTCATGGAGGTAATTTAAGTAAAGTTAAAACCTGAAATACACCTTTTACACCCTATATAGGGTGTAAAAGTACCCTTAATGCAAACGAAGGGCGTTTGTTCTCCCCACCACTGCGATTATTTTTTTGTTCTAGACCATACCTGGGAACCTCCTAGTTACGGAGATATTGGGGGTCAAAGTTCCAAATTTTTCACAGCTGTTTTTGTAAATACTAATATTTCAGGTTTTAGGAGTACTTAGTTTGATGTACAGAATGCTTGGTTGACGGATGCGTGAAGGGTTCGTTTACATTGTATAGGTAGGTAGGTGCCTACTAGTTAGAGTACAAACACCAGCCAGCACATGAAGATACCCGAAACTGATAATTTTACCAATCAAACTTGAACCTAATGCCTTAGTGATAAAATTGAAAATCTATTAAAGAACTTTGACAGATTGTATTAGTTCGATGTGCGCCTCTGTACCTACCAAAAAGCTACAGTGCTACAAGGATCTTGTTAGTTCCAATTTTGCCCACAGGCTAGAAACACGTTGAACAGAGACATCTACATAGTATACAAGACTTACTGCCGCACTCAGAGAGCCTTAATGTTTACTTAGGCCATCACTTAGTAAAGGTTTTGACAGTTTTGTCATACAAAAGTATGTCAAACCTTTACTAAGTGACAGCTTAGTTAATCATTAAAATTAAATATCTCTGAGTACCGCAGTTACAGTGCTGCCCGTTGTCACTATGAAGTTCGGTCATGAATCCATCGTCAAGATTTATTTGCCTACTTACTTTTTCTTGAAAAACGTGAATCTTGTAGAAACAAATGGGCCTAAACATACCTAATCTTGGTTCCTTACTCAATATTTTACTGTCATTCCATGATTTCGATAGGTTTATTTAAGTATTATTTTCTAAGTAGCATGTGTAAACAATAATTGATGTGTTAAAAGTAAAATCATACCTAATGTTAGGTTATTTGTTCAATAAAATCTGTTGATGTATAAGTAAGTTCATTTTATTTTACACTACCCATTCCCAACTAAATCAACATCATAGATCTCTAAACACACGCACTTACTGATACTGTTAGCCTGCATTATCCCACAGCTGGGCAATGGCTTCCCCCATGACTTCCAGTTGTTTCGATCTAAAGCCAATGTGGACCACTGGTCGTTAGTCCTGTCCAGATCGTCCCACCATCTTCTACGAGGTCTCAGGTATCAGGGCTCCAGAAAGTAGCTATTTTACACCTGTGTTTTTCGTTCTCTAACCTTGTAATGGGAATATTAATTCAAAAATATCTACAATGATTTGTGATGTAGGTACATAATTATTCCAATCTCTGCGAGTTCAGAAGACCTTTTTTTCTTATAGTATGATTTCATTTACATTGCACGGTTTGGGCCCAGTAGTTCGGTTATACCACAGGATAAACCGACACCTGGGACACTAAAGCAGGTCCCCCACTGTTTGATCTGAAGCGTCGCACTCGTAACTACCTATTGAATGTTGGAGGACCTATACCACAATTTACCAGATTATGTTTGAAGCGGCTTACTTGGGTGCGCAAATAGACCACTGTAATTCATATAGCAGTAATATTAGACACCACACCACCACCATGACCATAGTACAGAGTATAGTATCTTAGTCTGGATTCCTGACTCCCACAAACCTATGTAGCGCCCGCGCCCTTATTATTATTTTTGTAACATCAGTTTATTATCTTCTTCCAAGCGTGTCGATGGCAATCTAAATTGTGTCGGCCGAGAATTGGGCTACCTACTAGTTTGGCGCTTTCGGTAGCGTCCATCAGTTCCTGTAGTGAACAACCAGCAGGACACGCAGGGCACGATATTAAGTGGCCCATTGTTAATTATTTTAAATATTCAATAATTATTAGTTCAAGTTTATTAATATTTCCATTATTTATTTTCAAACAAACTCAAATACATTTTTAAATATTATTTACAAAAACATAGACACATTAATTTTAAAATATAAAAAATTGTAGCCCACCCGTATCGGGAACAGGGCTCAAGCTACCGCGGGTCAGGGCTCCAGAGAAACGAACCTCCTAACAATACGAGCCGTGTCCAGGAGTACCGCTTTCTGCATCAAGCCCCTGATCCAGCTGCCCCACGAGAGCCTCCTCTGGTGTTCATCGAGGCTCTTGGCAATTAAACCTTTGGCTGTAACGACTATCGGCAGAATGACCGCTGAGTCCACATCCCACATGTCGGCAACCTCGCGAGCCAAGTCAAGATACTTGATTTTGCTTAGCTTTCCCGGCTTTCACAAGGTTCTCGTCATGCGGGATGGTTAGGTTAACAATCATTGCACGCTGCTCTGATCGATCCACCACCACTATATTAGGCGTATTAGCTACCTTTAATAGTCCTGTCAGTGATGATGGATTGATCCCAGTACAGTGTTGTGATATTGTCATTTTCGAGAACTGGGTCGAGCATATTTGTAGTACCTACGGCATTTCCGATTCCACAAGGTTGTATTTTATAGCAACTTGCTGATGGATAGTCCTGGCTACAAGGTTGTATATATATTTATGCAAGTATTCTCCGTTAACCAGACGAGAACACCCTGAGTTAATGTGACGGATTGATTCGTCCGGACGGTGGCATGCCCGACATAATTAAGTCAACCGTACCGTCCTTCACAATAAATCTCCGGAGTTATTCGTCATCACAGGGTTCGTCATCTTATCTTCGTCCTTAATGCACAGACAAAACCTTCGGGTTTTTCCGAAGAGTTCCCCGGAACGTAACCAGGCTACGGACGCTCCCGTCGGAGCTGAGGGTTGTTCGAAAGAGATACCGTGGCCTCGGGGCAAGGGCTAAGAAGGAACATGGGTGGTTTTTAGTCAGTAGAAGTCTGACACTCCCTTTCGCTCTGTCCAAGAGTGGGAGGGGTTACCTATTTGATGATTTTCCACCAGCGCAAAAACAAAAAGGCTACAGACGCTAGTCAAGTCTACATGGCCGTCCGCCCGTGTAGGGCCCGGAAATAGCGTTATTATAATTATAGGCAGACAAATACTGTTATTACCTATTTATGACGTCATTAAAAAAACAAAATTTGGTTGTCTATTATAGTTTGAACTTGTTTCGGTAGAGAGCGCTGTTCACAACACAAACAACAAAATTAAACTTTAATGTGTGGGAAAGAAAACATATTTTCACAAAATCTAAGTATTGCCAACTGACAGTTGCCATGTTGACATTGCGGCAACAGTTGCTATGGCGGTCTTTTCATTTTATCGGTGAAGAATTTTACATTGAAGTGAAATTTAATCATTATCCATGATATTATCGGTCCAAAATTATGTGGCGTAAATATATTTTGTGTGGAGATGTAATCGTGGGCGGCTGTTTTATAACTTTACCTCCGATGTTCCGATAAACCAGCCTAGAAAACCGAATAAGTTAATTTTGATAGTGAATATTTGCAAGTGCAAGTAAAGTCATGAGTTGTTACAGTAAAGAAAAAATGGACCGAAATGATTGCGTTAACAGTATCAAGAGTCAATTAAATAAATCAGAACGAGGTAAGAAATGCTTTGCTTACTGTTCCTAGGTTCATATATTACTACCACAGATACGACCCTGTGAAAACTAGTCACTCAGTGACATCAGTGTCTCACAAAGATACGGTAAAAGTAACCATTACCTACTGCATTTCACCGCTATATGATAGGTCTAGGAACCTGATAACCACGCAGTCGAGAGTCACATTAGAAATGAAACGACCTATTTAATAAAAACTATCAGCATACATAAGTATAAGAAATTCAATAAAATTATTCTTTTGAATTTTGAGTAAGTACTGTTATAGTCTTATTTTAATTGAATTATTCAACAATTAAAAGGAATGGACAATAATCCCCCTGATGGGCTTAGTGCGGGTTGGTAGATGTAACATGTTTTCAAAGTTTTGGTTCTAGAAAATTTCTTAAATTAAAAATGAATTTCTTCACTGTTTTGAGAGCAGTATTCAAGAAATAAATTACAGTAGTAATGTACCTGCTTAAGTTTTACTCACAACTCACTGCTTGTAAGTCAGGGCTGCCACCAATGGGCCACCGCTGCTCATTTTTCTGAAACCAAATAATGAAAGAGTAACGATAGAGTTTCTTGCCATTTCATCTCCATTGGAAACAACCAACCAACCTCAACATTTAAAAATAAAAAAAATATTTGTATTTCCAGAGGCGTACCGAATATGTCCATCAAAATTAAGTAAGCGGGAATTAGAAGATCTATATTTTACTCTTCTGGAAAGTAACTTGGAACTCAAGAAGACTGTCCATAAGCAGCAGGATAGCATCCGAGTGCTGTCCACGCAGGTGCAGCGGATGACCAGCAATCAGGAGAAGCTTGTGAATAAAGAGATGAATAAAGAATGCTGCATTGGAACTAAAACTTTTGTTAATGATCAGAAAGCTTGGTAAGTATTTTACTTTTCTGTCGGGGCTGCGGGTTGTTTGAAAGGGATTCCGCGACTCCGGACACAAAGAGCTAAGAAGGAACATTGGTGGTTTTTAGTCAGTAGAAATCTGTCTCTTCCACTTCGCCCGGAGCGGGAGAAGTTATTTGATGATTTCCAACACATAAAAAAAAAATATTACTTACTATACTTTTAATTGGCCACCTCTTATTTATGACTAGAACTAACCTCTCATTTTCTTGTTGCTGGCATGACATACCACTGATTTCGTTGGATCTTGTAACGTAAGTAAAGTGTTATTGGGCTTTTCCATCAGGGCTTTCTCATTAGCGGCCATGAATTTGTGCCTGGTTGACAGCAACAGGCTCGCTCCCTATAAAACATAACTGGAGAAATGTGGGTGTACTAATGGCTACACCTCTGCCTTACCCTTCGGGGATTATAGGCGTGATGTTATGTTATTTGACTTATTAAAAATGCAGATTAGAGTTACAAATAGTATGAACTGCAAATTGACCTTACAAAACTTCACTCCATGTTTATTCATAAAAATACTAGTGTTTCTAGGGCAACTACTGAGTATAGAAAGAATTTTGACATAATAGTAGGTCTAATCTAAACGTATTAACTAAAAACAAAATAAATAATGCCTAAGTGCACACAGCATTAAACAAAAATGACAAGAAAACCTGCTGTATTAATTCCTGAGTAGCCACTGTGCTTACCCATATCTCACGGCAATTTTAATAATGAGAGCTATAATACACCTGAGACACAAGTTGCTCTAATATTTAAACTAGGCGTAGGTATGTTTAGATAAGTTAATAGTCATCTTACTTTACTATTACAAATGCAAAAGCTTGTGTGAATATTTGTTACTCTTTCATGCAAAAACTATTAAACAGATTTGAATGAATTGGCACATAGATAGCTTATAACCTAGTTTATCCGAGTTTTTCCGAGCCACAAGATACAAACTATGCTTAGTTTGAGGCTCACTGATATTGTATCAACTGTATTCTTTCTTTACTTAATAAACTTATTATTATAAACTTCATCATCATCATATCAGCCCGGAATCACCCACTGCTGGGTATAGGCCTCCCCTTTCTTCCGCCACATGTCTCGATCCTGTGCGTCTCTCATCCAGGTGTTTCCCGCGACTTTGACGATGTCGTCAACCCAACGAGCTTTAGGACGGCCCTGGTTCCTATGGCCTAACCTTGGCCACCACTCGGTCATATAAACTTATTATTATTAAACTTATTATTATTATCTCATAGGATACTTGCCTATCATACGAGATCATACTACCGGGGTAGTATGATCTCGTGTACACTTACCGACTACACGCGGCGAAGCCACGGCTATTATATAGCTCTTCTGTCGTTTTCGGTCACGGCGACCAATCTCTGTACCTTTTTCTCTCAGTACGACACGACCGGAGAGAGATCAGGCGCCCTGCCAACAGCTTAACGTGCTTTCCGAGGCACGGGGGTATTATACCGCTAACTTCCAAACTCCGGGCTACTACCGGGAAATTTTCTAATGAAAAACCCAATAGCACTTTTTACCCGACCCGGAAATCGAATCCAGGACCTCAGCAATCGCAGTCGTTGTTCGCAAGAGATACCGCGGCGTCGACATGAAGGGCTAAGAAGGAACATGTGTGGTTTTTAGTCAGTAGAAGTCTGACACTCCCTTTCGCTCTGCCCAAGAGCGGGAGGGGTTATTTGATGATATTCCAAAAGAACCTCAGCAGTCGCGCTTGCGACCATGAGACCAACGGCTATTAACTGGTTGATAATTCAATGTGTAAAACTTGCAGCATAACGGAACTGAAGGAAGCCAACCAGCGCATGTCTGAGCGGATCGAGCAACTGACGAGGAGACTGAGCTCGGCTAAGCAGTTCCAGAAGACAACTCCACCGCAGCCAGCGACGGCACGACAGAATCCTTTCCGGGTGACCAGTGCGCCACCAAAGAAGTAAATATACTTACATATACTTGTATTATTTTGCTACTGCTATAAATTCAAAAGCAGAGGTTTACACACCTCTGCTTGTCGTATTACGTTAGTTAATTACCAATATTAAATCAGCTCATATTGTCCTAGTGTAGGGCAAAAGCCTATAGATAATTTGCCATCTTAACTTTTTAGCCTAGACAAAAAACAAGTGAAAAAGGCTATTGCAAATAAATATCTTCCAGGCACGATTGTCTCTCGACGGTACAAGAATCTCCTCAACAGACCACTCCCAATACACCGCTCAAATTGTCCACTCCCAGCCAGTGGGAAGATAAGTATGTCACTACATATTATAACACAAAGTCCTCCGCCACGTCTGTCTGTTCGCGATAAACTTAAAAACTACTGCACCGATTTTCACGCTGTTTTCACCAATGGATAGAATGGTTCTCCAGGAAGGTTATAGTATATAATTTGACGCGGGCGAAGCCGCGGGCATTAGCTAGTGTTGAATAAAATTAATGATTTTATGGCCTCTCACACCGCCGACGTCGTACAGGCCAATAGCCTTGTTCAAGTCGCCATCTTCACTTTTTTCATATTGTTTTGGCTGGACATAAAACAAGTAAAAAATGCTATTGCAATAAAATATCTTCCAGGCACGATAGTCTCTCGAATGGCCAAGAAACCCCTCAACCGACCACTCCCCATGCATCGCTCAAATTGTCTACCTACAGCCAATGCGAAGATAAGTATGTGTTCATTAAAATAAAATAAATCATGATTTTATGTCCTCCAGTAAAATACTGGTATTCGGCTACATTCGGTAAGACTGGAAGCCGATCCCAAGCCAAAATTATTGGGAAATGGCTAGGCAGATGAAGATGATTTTATGTCCTCTCACAGCACTGGCAGATGAGGAACCTGCAGTGACTTGCGTTCGATTATTTTCTCCTATTATACATATTTGTATTTTAATTTTTGCAACTTCTGAAATAAAAAAAACGAATGTTAGTTACCGGTAACCTCATCAGAAACTAGTATAATATTGTTTATCTAAACATTTCTGTAACCAGACCCTTAAATTTAATAGGACCATACGTTTTTGAGACATTGTAGATAGATAGGTACCGACTGGCCCGTTGGTCTAGTGGTCACAGCGCAACTGCTGAACATGAGGTCCTGGCTTCGATACCCCTGTCGGGCAAAGTGTTATTGGGTTTTTCCATCAGGAATTACTCAGTGGCAGCCACGGAGCCTCAATATATATATATATATATATTTAAAACGTTGCCCCACACAACATACCTTTAAATTCACATACACAAATACCCAGACCCGGAACAACTACCTGTAGGTCGTAAAAATATTTGTTTCGTGCGGAGATCGAACCCGCGACACGCAGCACAGCAGTCCAATCGCTCAGCCACTGCGCCAACCGTGCCGTCAATTTGTGCCCGGTTGATGGCAATAAGCTCGCCCCCTATTACATGTGACGTAAACGAAATGTGGGTCTATTAGGTATACCTCTGCCTAACCGTTCGATGATCACAGGCGTGTTGTTATGTATGTTTATGTTATGTTATAATTTACAGATCTCCAAAGAAATCGACTCAAACCCAGATCACCGTGCCAATTGAAAGGTAAGTTTTTTTTTTAAACTCACAAAACAAACAACTTTCATTGGCATTTATTGAACTATCTACTTTACGTTTATGTATTCATAGTTAATTTTTGCGTGACCGTTTGTTAGTAAAAATGTTCTGTTTTTGTTCTTTTTGGCCTCGCTTTCCCTAACAATGGGAGATCCACATAAACTGGTTTGGTTCGTCGAGCACACAACCTATAGATGAATTTTAAATTATTTTTGAACATTTCAGGTCTCCCAAATCAGACGAAACATGTGACGCCAATAAATGTAGATCTCTCATAGATGAATTGAAACTTAAAACTGTCACTTTGCAAGAGGTAAGATTATTTCGTAGTAACAAAATTAACAAAAAATATTTGCTCATCAAGAAATGTGCAAAGCTCCTGTTGGTATCGTTACTGCAAAACTTTATCTGTAGTGCCCGAACACATGAACTAATTTTGATTTTGTTTTTTTTGAGTCGAGGGATTTTTCATTTTTTTTAGGAGCTATCTATGGTACACTTTGAGTACTCAACGCGCATCGGTCGGCTTGAGACCGAGGTGGCGGAGGTTCGCAAGGAGAACGGTCGCGTCAGCAGCGAACGTACGGCGAGCCAACACGACCTGCAGAACACTTTGAAGCGGAACAGCGATATACTGGCAGAGTTTAGGAAGAGTGAAGCTAAATGTGGTAAGTGAAATTGTACTAGCCGGGCCCGGTTACTATCCTACTGCAGGGCCTCCCTGCCGCGGCTGCGGGACTGTCAGAAAGAGATACTGCCGTCTCGGAATATAAAATACTAAGAAGTACCATGGGTGGGTTTTAGTCAATAGAAGTCTGTTACACCCTTCCGTTCCGCCTGGAGCGGGAGGGGAAAAAAGGCATAGGCCGCTTCTCTCATAAAGAAAATTTAGCAATCAGCACGCTGGCTCAAGCCTTGGAGATTTCAGAATTAGATTAATTATTAAAAGTCGAAGTCACGACGTCTTTTTATCATCGGTGTCAGAGATATCTCAGCACATGACTGGTCAACGTGACGACACTTGGAAGAGGCCTATGTTGACCAGTGAATGTCTTTAGGCTGTTGTGATGCTGATGAGTTGTTTAATTCCGTCATACTCGAGGGGAAAACGCCACAGGCTTGGTGCAGGGGTGTGGTGGTGCTCTTCTTCAAAAAAGGTGACAATGCCCGGTTGAAGAACTATAGGCCCATCTCACTTCTTAGCCATGTCTACAAGTTGTTTTCAAGAGTCATCACGAATCGTCTCGCACGCAGGTTTGGCGATTTCCAGCCCCCCGAACAAGCCGGATTCCGAAAAGGCTTTAGTACGTAGACCACGTACATACGCTGCGCAAGGTTGTACAGAAGACCGAAGAGTATAACCTACCTCTCTGTTTAGTGTTTGTGGACTACGAGAAAGCCTTCGATTCGATCGAGGCTTGGGCTGTACTGCAGTCTCTCCAACGGTGCCAAATCGACTACCGGTACATCGTGGTGTTGAAGTGTTTGTACAAAAACGCCACTATGTCAGTCCGACTTCAGGTCCAGACCTCAGAACCTATCCTTCTGTAGCGTGGTGTGAGACAGGGAGACGTCATATCTCCGAAACTGTTCACCGCTGTACTGGTGGATGTCTTCAAGGTTCTGGATTGGAGAGGACTTGGCATTAATGTCAACGGCGAGTACATCACCCACTCATTGACTACTGCGCTGCGTGTCGCGGGTTCGATCCCCGCACGGAACAAATATTTGTGTGGCTTACCGATAGTTGTTCCGGGTCTGGGTATTTGTGTATGTGAGTTTAAATGTTTGTGACGTTATTCTTTATTCCTTTTCATTGCAGCTGAACTGGCTGCTGAACTATCAATAGAAAAGAGGAAGGTGGCTGAACTTGATACTCTGCTGAAAGCTGCCAGCTTGTCGGACAGAGTCAGCAAGACCATGGAGGAGCATTTGATAGCCCAAACGGTGAGTATTATCAATATTGTGCTATTTCCTATATATTATACGAGTATAACAGATGAATTTAAATATTTATATTCGTGAAAACCGTTTATTACGTTGTTTTATGTTATAAAACTTGTAAACAGTAAGTTACGCCTGCGCGAATCGTGTGTACGTGCAGTGCGTGTCGCACTTTGCCATTCCATAAGGGCTAGGCGCGCCGTAAGAATTCAACAAATTATTATGACTTATTTTTCCACCTACATTTTTTTACTTCTGTGTCTAAAACTATTATCGTCGCGACAACCTTCCGCTCCGCATATTTAATTGTAAAAATACAGTTACTGAATTAAATCTCCATACCTCGATACGGGAGTTTCAGTGAATACACTAAAGCCCCAACAGCTACTTATAAAATAAAATCGTCGACTGACTTAATTTCTTGGTCGTACAAAAACTATCCAGTGTTCTTTTTTCATTGGAATCAATGAAAAAGAACACTGGATATATCAAATTATGTCACACTAGGGACACCATAAACCTTCCGGTATAAAACATTATCATAAATATCAATATTCTATTCAAATATGGAATTTGACTAACGTAGAAGAGTTAATAGTACATTGTTAACCTAGGGGTAAAAGCAACTTATTCACCACCGAGACGGGGTGTGGCGCCCGAGCGTAGCGAGGGCGCTTATAGTTCGAGGGCCTAAATAAGTCTTAAACCCGAGGTAAACACTGTGCTTTTCATTACGAATACAAGGAAAGTAAAATTCAAAACATGAATTACAGGGCTAGAAATACCTATTTATTATTCTATCTATTGACATAAGGTTGAAATTTTCCTATTTTTCTAACGTATTTACTTATATATAAACCTAGATGGCTGTGCTTCTCAACAATATAAATAACACCGTCTTCCTTCAGGAGACAAAAGGCACAGCCGTAGCACCACAGGAAACAGATGAAAATCCCCTGATAACTAGCTGCTGCGGTGGTCCTCTTCCTTCGAAGGATACTGACAGAATGGCTGCTAATCAAGTATGATCATTTTATTTATGATCTTAGTGGAGTTTTGATGATAATTGAGCTATATAAGTACTGGCCTTTCACAGTTTGTTTTATCATCATCATTCTCCTGCCCGTATCCCAATCTATTTGGAGTCGACGCAACATGTCTGCTTCTTTCATACTTCTCTATTACTCGTCATCTCAGCAATCACCTCCTTTCTATCCATATCAATCCATATCATCCTTCACACAGTTCATCCATTGATTATTTGGTCTTCCTCTACTCTTATATTATATCATATAATAATTAACATTCATACTTAACATTTTCCTCATTCCTTCGCATCACATGTCCTTACCACACAACTTTTCATATACCGTCGCCACTTTCAGACTGTACTCATTCCTTATTTTATCCATTCGCGTCACACCACAAATCTCCCTTAGCATTCTCATCACAGCCACATGCAATTGTCTTTTATTTATCGCTTTTGTGGCCCAACATTTTTAATACAATAAATTTTATAATTTTCTCAACTTGAGGTTTAAACTAAATCAAATTAACCGCCTGCCTGGTTTGTGAAATCCCGTCTAAAACACCCGTCTGCTCGGAAGATTACCCCTTTCAACGGGAGATGTGGAACTTGAAAAAACTGTTTCTCATATCCCTCCTTAGTTATTGAACTCTTCTTCGTAGTCTTCTTAAAGTATCTAATTACAGAACTCGGAAATCTCAATACAGAAAGACGTAGAAGATCGTTCCAGAAGAATTTCCCCAACTAAATATATTCCGAGCAATACGAGTATTTTCTCGACTGCTGATAAAGCCATTAATGTCGAACTCGACCCCTCAACTAATACAACAACTAAATATGTAAGAATCTTTTTTATTATTATTAATCTAGCATGGGAAAAAGAAAAAAATGAAAAAGGGGAGGCCTTTGCTCAGCAGTGGGACACAACGTAGGCTTAGGTAAAAAAAAAAAAGTCTAGGTTCTTTTAACTCTACAATGACATTGACAGGAGAGCGTTGTTGGAACAAAAAATAGAATTTGTTGTTTAAAAATTCTCGTTCAACTAAATTAAGTCGCTAATTAAGTTACTAGTTAAGTCGCGACTTCATACGGTCCTGGGGTTTGATTTCCACGTTGGGCAATGTTATTGGGTTTTCCACCAGAAACTACGCATTTTCCCCTGCCTGGGCCAGACCAGCTCTGAATTCATGAAGATAGTGTCTGTGAAGTAGACAAACATCATCATCTGCCTAGCCTTTTCCCAACTATGTTGGGGTCGGCTTCCAGTCTAACCGGATGCAGCTGAGTACCAGTATTTTACATGGAGCGACTGCCTATCTGACCTCCACAACCTAGTTAATACTAGGTAATATGATACTCTTTTGTAAGACTGGATGTCAGAATTTCAGGTCACTGACTACCTGTAACGACTGCCAAAGCTCTATATATGGCAGCCTACCAACAGCTTAACGTGCTTTCCGAGGCACGGAGGAAACTCAGTATGTCGGGCGGTCACCCATCCACAGACCGACCTAGGCAAGCACATCTTTACCTAAAGATCGACCCGAGTGGCAGTTCTTATTAAGCCACGAGCTCCTCGCTGTCTACTGTGAAGTAGACAAACATTGTGTTATTATTTATACTGAAAAGGGGAAAAAAAACAAAACGAAACGGGAACGGGATATTTACCATGTTTACTTATTGTTTCGAGTTCCCGATATTTCGGCGCTGTTACAAGCACCATGATCACAGCTGAACTGAAGTAATTGCGGGTGGATGTTACATGGTAAATATCCCGTTTTCAGTATAGATAATAGTGTTAGTGACCATGTCAGTTTAAAATCTTAATCATTGTGTTTCCAAAAAACAGAAAATACTTACAGGAAAACCAAGAAATCGTACCAAATATTCAAACAAGTATTTCATTACAGGAATTAAGTGCCAAACCATGTGAGTGTAAATCCCATAGAATGAGTAATGCTACGGCCCCTTCCACTGCTGAAGCTGTTGCAGCGGCTGAAGTAACAGTATGATAAAACATCTATTTTATACCGAATAAGTTTAACATCCAGGGATTATTCACCCCCCTGTCGAGGCTGCGGGTTGTCCACAAGGGATACCGAGGCCTCGACATGAAGGGCGAAGAAGGAACATGGGTGGTTTTTAGTCAGTAGAAGTCTGACACTCCCTTTCGCTCTGCCCAAGAGCGGGAGGGGTTATTTGATGATTTCCCACCCCCCAAAAAAAAAAAAAAAGGGATTATTCACCCTGTCGGGGCTGCGGCTTGTTTGAAAGAGATACCGCGACCTCGGACACAAAGGGCTAAGAAGGAACATGGGTGGTTTTTAGTCACTTGAAGTCTGACACGCCCTACCGCTCCGCCCAGAGCGGGAGGAGTCATTTGATGATTTCCCATCCTCCAAAAAAAGGGGTTTATTCATTAACACTGGATTTAAGTGAAGTCAGAGAAGACTAATCATCATAATCATTGCGCGTCTGCTCGCACCTTTTGTCACCCGCGGAGCTCTCGTACACGCGCCCGAGATCCGCTTTATCCAAGTTATTTTTCCATCGCCAAAAATAGGATACTTCCATGAAATAACTACTTGGCTAAAAGCGTCTTCGTCTTAGGCGAGATTGAATCCCTCACTCCTCACAGTTCGGCTGCAGAAACTCAAGAGTGAAGTGAGGGAGTTAACGCTCACTCTCTGCACTTGGGAGCCCAGTCTTGTTTGCGTTCGGTTTTCAATGCTGCGCACATGACAAAATACACAACTCTCCCTTGGTGAAAAATATGCTATTATTTATTTAGCCTGTGTTTTTCCAGGATCGCAAAAACCCGCCCGATAAAGTTTTATCTCCGCGGACTGAAGTATGTATCTTATACATACCTACTTCTTTATATATTTTTTATTTGTTTAGCTTGTGAACCTGTGATATGTTTTCAGGATCGCCACCAACAATATCCCAGTCCTCGATACTCGAATGATGTGAGTTCGCGATTTGAAGTATTTTATTATCATTATCATTTTAAGTCATTCGTCATTAGATGCAGGTTGTGGCCATTCTGTGTAAAAGTAGAATGGAATGTGCATATTTGTCTTGCCATTCTCCATTTCTCGATACTCTGTGGCGGTAATGGCGACATGCCATCGCGATAGTTGATCGGATGCTGTACAGTGTTTTACGTACCCCGGTAGAATATTGGTGTTGGGCGCCATTATATATTGTGGTGATTGCAAATGAGCCTCCAAACCCAGCCAGAAGTGACAAAGGGAACAGCGTGTAGTTTTAGTCGGTAGTTGAACTCACGTCACCCATAGCCGCAGCTAATAGCTCTGCGCTAAACTAGTCATTTTTATAGGTCCACACTTCCCGATGTATGACTTTCTATTCATTCCTACTTATCTTCCGTTTTTAAGTTTGTTAGCATTTATAATAGTAATATGTTTTCAGAATCGCTTAAGCCTTGGAAACCCTCCCACTCCGCCGCCTAGAGATTTGTCCACGCAGCCCGAAGTACGACTTTTTATTCATACCTACTTATCTTACTTTATATTTTTTACGTTTTAAGCATTTAATAATACTTATATGTTTTAGGATCGCACAAACCTTGCCCTGCCCCCCCAATTCGCCTCCTAAAGATATATCTACACGGCTCGACGTACCTACGTGTTTTTTATTATTCTCACTTTATTAGGTGAAGGCTGTGGCCAACCAAATTCTATTCCATTCTGGTCCCTTTGATTGTTAATAATGAGTATGATTCGATTTATATTGTAGTCACTAAAAAGTCACAAATTATACGAATAACTCGTGCACAAAATCGTATCGTTGGACTAATTATAAGAATTCGTTTCTCCAAAATAATAAAATTTGTTTTAACGCCATGTTTTTAAACCTAGCCATAAAATTAAAAATAAATATTACTAAAATATCAATCCACACCCATTCCAAATTTAAATATAGATCACCATTTTAAAAACGTCTCGATACTTTTTAGACAATATTTTTTTTAGTGACCTGTTTTAGTCCTGTAAAATTTGCTTAAATAGACTTACGGAATTGGGTACTTTACTGACATAAAAATTATTTCTGTTTAGCCCGTCAGTTACTTAGATTATCGAAAATTTGGATACGTGTTTTTTGTTTTATCAAATATAATAGTTTACGAAGATAAAACGCGCCAAAGATCATGAGTCCCCACTCATGATCTTTGGTTTAAATTGTTTATAGTGAGCAACAAAAACATGCAACATACCCCTATCCGCCTCCTAAAGATTCGTCGACACTGCCTGAAGTATGACATTTTGTCCATCTACTTATGTTCTTTAATTGTTTGCTATTTATTTATTTAGTATAATTATGTTTTCAGGATAGCAAAATCCAGGGGTATCCCTATCCACCTCCTAAAGACTTTTTGACACGACCCGAAGTACGAATTTTATCTATAAGTACCCACTTTTATCTTCTATTATTCTTTGTAATTTATTTATTTTAAAGAGTAGTCATCACGGCCTGAACTATGACTTTATAATATTCTTACTTTATATCATTAGGTAAAGGTTGCGGCTATTCAATGATTTTCTCATACCTTTGATTATTAATAATTATTGTTCGTGGATTTATATTGTACCATGAGCCACTAAAAGCTCACGAAATATGTAAGGAACTCGTGCGCAAAATAGTATGCTTCCAGAGACAATGGTTTATACTGTAAACCGTCATCAGTGGGTGAATAAGACATGCACTTTTTCTTCAAGTGGGACAAAATTCGACCCGGTTAATAATAAGACATCGTAGGGAAGCTTCTAAAATCGCAAAGCACGACGGCTTTGTAGTTTTTTTTTTATTGGAAAACGAACACTAGCAATTTCTCCTGTATCATGGGTGCGTTGAGAAACACATAAACTCACTTACACAAACACCAAGACCCGGGACCCTAACCGGTAGGTCTTCACTGCGCCAACCGTGCCGCTAAAATGAATTGGACCCGTAGTTCGCATTATAGCTACTCCTACCATTATTTTTTACATTTTTTGCTCGTATCATTTGTTTTCAGTGTCGCATGTGTCGCCCATGTGAAACTGCGTCTACAGTAAGACTTTTTTTGTTTACACTATAAGTTCTTCGTGATAAGTGTTTATTTACTCACGACACTGACGTCTGACAAATTTATCTGTTCCGTGCGGGGATCGAACCCACGGCACGCAGCGCAGTAGCCAATCACTCAGCCACTGCGCCAACCGTGCCGCTAAAATTAATTGGACGGGTAGTTCGCATTATAGCTGCTTAGTAGTCCAATGGTAGTCCATTCCTTTTTATTTATTTTGCTCGTATCATTTGTTTTCAGAGTCGCACAAAGCAGTGTTGCCCAAGTGAAGCTGCGTCTACAGTAAGACTTTTTTTTTTGTTTTCGGTATCTCTTTTAGCTTAGATATCACATTTGATTGTGCATGCCGTGGTCTCCTGTAAGTGAAGGAGTACACTTACGTGATACTTTTGTCGTCCACTATATATTTCGCATGATCTTTGTATATTCTTTGTCGATTAGGTGATTAGTTCTTCTTCTTAGCGTGTCGGTGGCAAACTAAATAGGGATGTTTCCTATCTAAAAAAATATGATTTTGTTTAGTCCGTCTGTTAGATTATCGAAAAATATTGGATACGCGTTTTTTGTTTTATCAAATTAATAAAGACTAACCAAAATAAAACGTGTCAAAGATCATTAGTGGGTTCTTGTGATGTGGCGTCACTTTCTGGTAAAAAATGTACCAAACTGTGACGTCACTCGACTTTTCGAAGCCTACATTTTTTGTTTACGTAAAAAAAATAAAAAAATACGTGTCCAATATTTTTTAAAAATCTATCTGACGGGCTAATTAGATCTATTTTGTCAACTACCATATTGTGTCAGCCCTGAAATGAGCTACTAGTTTGTCGCTTTCGGTAGCGTCCATCAGTTCCCGTGTTGTTCAGAGTAATGCTAAAAGGATTTTGACAAGTTTTCAACTATAAAATTCGCAAATTGGAAATCGGGTCTTTATTTATTTTAAGATTGAATTATTTATTTATTTCAGACTGAACCAGCTGAATGCGGCTGTCATCTTTCCCACGTATGATCTCATACTCTTACTTTTACTCGTTTCTAGTATATACAAATAAATAGGAGTGTCTGCTTGTAATTTCAAAATAACAGCTTTTTACTGAATACCTACGTATGAAAGTAGGTACGGTAATTGATAACAAAAACCTTTTTCCATTGTTTTTCTGCCTATCTGTTTGTTTTGGCTTATCTCCGAAACGGCTGAATCGATTTTTCCGGATTTTTTATTGGCAGATAGCTGATGTTATACGGAGTAGGCTTACTACTTTTATTTTAGAACAAGTTCCGAACAAAAAAGTAGATGTTACCAGTGTTTCAGATCTATTTAGTAGACAGCGAGCCTAATAGCCAGATTCTGGAAATAGTACTTACGGTGGGAATACAATAAGACTTTTCAACCTGTACATCATCATCTTCGTCTTCCTGCCCTTATCCCATGTCATTTAGGGTCGGCAACACGTTTTTTCTTCCATTCTGCCCTGTCAGTCGTCACACTATCATGTATTCCTTTTTCCCTCATATCACTCCTCACACACTCCATCAATCTTTTCGTTGGTCTTCCTCTCCCTCTCCATCCATCCACATTTATATTCATCACTTTTTTTTTTAGTCACGTGATGTCTGTACATTGAACATTCATAATTACCAACACACATCTTACGAAACTAAAAAATACTCCTAGGAAATTAGGATAACTTTCACAGAAAACCTCACATATAATTAAATTAATTTCAGGCTAAAAAGAAAGAAGTTATCTGCCGTTGTCCCGCCTGGGTGCTATTGCCTCAACCTCTACCTCAAGTATGATCACTGTTCCCTTAATTTAACCCCTGAGGGATCCGGGGACTGTTTATAAGGGGCCTTTTTTTGGGTGGTGGGAAATCATCAAATGACTCCTCCCACTCTGGGCATTGCGGTATGGGAGTGTCAGACTACTACTGACTAAAAACCACCCGTGTTCCTTCTTAGCCCTTTGTGTCGAGGCCGCGGTATCTCTTTCGAATAACCCGCAGCCCCGACGAGTTTATAGGTGGCCTTCATGTCTATAATCTAACGAAAACTAATGCGTTAAATTTTAAGCAGTATGTTACGGTATGTACGGTTAACAATCTTTCAACAGTTTACAATTTCGCGAGATAGATTATAATATAACGGTATAAAATTTACAGTTTTACGGTGACAAATATAAATCGAGAAGCAGATTAACTCGACTTTGATGTTGTAGAAAGACGACGACATAGATTTTCCATCCTTTTTTTTTGGAGGGTCGGAAATCATCAAATAACGCCTTCCTGGGTAGAGAGGTAGGGAGTGTCAGACTTCTACTGACTAAAAACCAGCCAAGGATCCTTTCGAACAACCCGCAGCCCCGACGACGGGCAGATTTTCCATCCTCACTGTAGCATTCAGTGATAGATCACGGAATATTACTGTCTATACTAAACCATTGAAGATACCTGTATCGCTTTATTAAAAAAAAAATGTAGAAGTCGAAAAAGTAGATTAATATGTCTTTTCCACCGCACTCGGCTGCTTGCAGCGTATTGAGCGACGAAATGCATGGATTCGTGATAGTGCGTTTAGAAGTTGAAACTGGTTTAAGAATAAGTGCGCCCGTTCCATTTATTTGGATGTCTTCGTTATATGTTTTGTTCTGTATCACAATTTTTATCATATTTTTTATTTATTTATTTTCATTACTAAGTATTCTGATATGTATTACTTATAAATTATTATGCACCCATTTTCTTATATACCTAAGTACTTACTCATACACATAAACGCAGAGTACAAAACTGTTTTACGTTCGTCACATCACCATCGCAGGGCCAGTTGAACACCAGCGTTCGGCATTTTGCTGAACTGGTCCTATTTGGCGCAGCCGTGAGATGCACACACTGTTTCAGTTTAGTTTTTTAGTTTATTTTTATATATTTTTTATTGTTTATTGTGTGCACTTGTGGCATGTGCTAAATAAATATGTTTTCTTTCTTTTCATTCTTTTAATTATTACTACAGTCTCTTCTTAGCGTTTCGATGGCCAAAGGAATTGCTGACACAGTTTGCACTCAATATAACCTTATTGGATATTTAATGGCATTATTTTGTTTCAGTGCTGTCACTTCGAGCCTCCTGTGGGTGACGTAAGATTATTTCGCTAATAACTATCAATATGCATAAATTGTGCCTATTGGCCTTGTTCTGTTCTGTCTCCTGCTGATATGGAGGGAAGTGGAAATTATGTTTTTCCTACTCCTCCGCTATTATTTTCTGATAAATTTCGTTGCGGGATCCAAGACAGTTTAATCGTTTCTCTGGGACTTCGTCGGGCTTCATTGTCTCGGCGCTTTTCTTGTGGTCGCCTCTGTTGATTCTGGCTTACAGGAGTTACAGTGGTTTGGGAATAGTGTGGCGGACTTGTCCCAATTAAAAAATGTATGAATGAGAAAGGAGTAAATGCCACTTTGACGTGTAACAGGGAAGAATGGAAGAAGAAAAAGTGTTGCGCCGACCCCAAATAGAATGGGATAAGGGCAGGAAGATGATGAACTATCAATATGCAAATGAGTGTAACAAAAAAAATAAGTGACAGGCGAATGGGCAGGCCAAAATAATAAAACCTTTTTGTAGGTTTGGGGTTTTGTAGTTTGATCATATAAAATGCTCATGCTATCCTATTGTTCCTGACAACTCACTAGCCCGTAGGGACGCGATGTGGATTTCAACGAATGTGATTGGTCGATTCCATCACATGTCCTCTACGCTTCGCTTGTCTCCTCTTTACAGCCCGTTCTCTTTCACAGAGATTAGCGTCACAGATGTCGGAAAAAAAATAAAGATATTGCAGGAGCATAAGTGAAACAGAAGTATTTTCCAGAACGACAAAAATAATTCGCCGAGGGGAGCCCGGACCAGATCTTCACCGACAAAGGAAATAGAGGACATTAAATTGAAATTACAAAGTAAAACCGCTGATGATACCGCTCGAACAAGTTGCGATTCCGATGAAATGGTCAGTATTATTATCTTAATTTTTTAAGTATTATTATTTTGTAAGGTCTAACGACCCCCACACCCTATTGTTAGATTTGTTAGACTGCCTCAAGCGCCTCATGGTTTGACGACCGCCATTTGGCGGCCGGCACAACCAGCTTATTCTAAAAATACAATAAAAAAAAAAAATAATTAAAAAAATTAAAAAACACGCCTGCCATGACAAAAAGTACCTACCTAAACTAAAAAATAAAAAAACAAGTCAAACGAATTCAGCGATGAATGGGAGCAAGGTCCCGTAAATGTATTCGAAAATGGAAAACTGAAAACTAAAACTTTTATTGCAGTCGGGGGACAGTTCGGTGGAACAATTCTTTACAGGTCCCCCGACTGCAATAAAAGTTTTAGTTTTCAGTTTTCCATTTTCGAATACATTTACGGGACCTTGCTCCCATTCATCGCTGAATTCGTTTGACTTGTTTTTTTATTTTTTAGTTTAGGTAGGTACTTTTTGTCATGGCAGGCGTGTTTTTTAATTTTTTTAATTATTTATTTTTTATTTCATATCTTTTAGTGATATATCGGTATTTTGACCTATAACCAATCATTTAAGCCATAAGACGTCCACTGCTGGACATAGGCCTCCCCCAGAAGGGGGAAAATGTGTTTTTTTTCATTTCTCAGGATTCCGGTCGGCAAAATCGGAACCCTAATAATATGTACATTTTGTTTTCCGTCTGTCTGTCCGTATGCCTATCCGTCAATCAAGACCCTGTTCCTCAGGAACGTGTGAAATGATCTGAATGACTTAATTGCGTAATTTATACCTACAAACATTTTTCATTTCATGTAGGTATCTATTTGTAAACAATTTACGCTGAATTTAATATATACATGCAATTTACATACAATGATAAGAACTTTGAATATTTTGTTAACATTCTAAGAAATTCAAGTGTAGTGCCAAACAGTTTTAAGTATAGTAGGTACCAAAAAACTTTTACAGATCCCTTGGTGCGTGGGTTCAACTCGCACGGTTTTTTTAAACTATTGTTTTATAACACACGTCATGATTTATTCATTTGTGTTAGTAATGAATTTCAAGTTGAATCTCGCAGTCAGATTTGCCCATACCAAAATCTACCCTGATCTTCTTTTTCTACCCTTTAAGGGGTGATTTTGAAAATTCTATTATTGCAAATATTATTATTTCTTTAAATTAATATTTTTGCCATGTTTCAAGTAAATTGATTCACGCATACTGACTTTTCATACAAACTTAAAAACCATTTAGGTGCCGTCGTAGATGGATTTGGGAGTTGTAACCTAGCCAGTTTTATTTCTTTCATTACAGAGAATCTATTGATATGTAGCTTATTCGTATCGGATCCCGGGTTTAAAATGTCACTATATCATTTGTTGAGTAGTATTACTAGTAAACAATAGATATTGAATACTACTGTGGTATATTTTTGTAATCTACTTAATAAGTTCTAGACGATGATTATATTTTTCATTGAAATTTCAATAAAAAAAAATTAAAAGTTCTTTTTATTTCTAAACCATGGCCACCCTATTATGTTTTTTGATATTTTATCTAGCCTATGTTACCCGGAGTGACGCAATGAATCTAACGATACCACATACATCAAAATCGGTTCAGGCGTTTAGAAGTTATGGTGGAATAAAGAAACTCACAAACATACATACCGCACACCTAGTTAAAGACTCGCGCAACTCAAAATAAGTCCAAAACAACTTATTATTACTACCGGAATCTGTGTTCAAAACTACGTAATCTCCAAAGACACCTGTAGAAATAGTTCCATAAATGAAATGAAGATGGCTCCATAACATAGTATTGCGGACTAGCTAGATCCACAACCCCGCCAACAATACTAACGCATCACCAATTGCGACATGTTGGTCAAAGGGATAGGTGCTGTTAGTACACGTTAAGACTGTATTATTTCGAGTTGGGCGTGTATTCGTGACTAACCGCGTTTGAATTCGGTAATTATTTTTAGTTAGGCTGGTCTTCGTGGTCGAACTATTGATGAACTAAGACGAATTCTTTGACTATTTTGACTTAGTGGAGTCTTTGTTTACAAATGTAAGTATTTTTTTTTTTACCAACTAAAAATGGTTTATTATTGTTGAAATTATTTTATAATATTTGAGTTAGTCGAGTATTGCTGGTTAAATGAAAATCGCCCTTATTTTTGTAATAATAGCTGCTACAGTTTGTTTGAATATAGGAATATTTTGTGTTGTAGTTGTATTTGTCCCAGCAATTAAAAAAAATCTCATTAAGATGTGTCACTTCAAGTTATGAGTGTTTTTTGAGTTAGTGTAGTCTTCCTGACTAAATCATTTTAAGTATTTATTTTTCAGGTCATGGTCTACCTTTGCTAAAAAAGGCTATTGCAGCTCGTTAAAATGAATCTGAGTGCAATGATGTAGAATTGGAGTCTCAAGAATGCACACCATCGCCTTCAACGAGCACCTAAGTGACAAAAAAAAGCCATAGCAAATGAAGTAGTGGGCAATGATAACGAGCTGGAGCTACACGAGAACACGCCGAGTACACCGACACCTTCAACTAGCCCCTCGATCATGAGAGAGATTTTACCAAATGAACCAGAGGGCACTGATATGGAAATGGAACCGCAACAGTGCACAGCAACCCTTCAACAAACACTAAAATAATTGAAGAAATCTTAGCGAATCACAATGGGGGGTTAGGAGAGAACTCAAAATCGCCACAATCAACGTCAACCAGGAAGGCTATTGCGTATCTTTTTAAATGTCAGTGGCTATTATAGTGTCCATCGATTAACTGTCAAATGGTTCCATTTTGTACCAAACCATAACCATTTGACAGTTAATCGATGGATACTATGATAGCCGCTGATATTTAAAAAGATACGCAATAGCCCTGCTGATCTCAGATGAGACCATCATACTTTATTTTACAAGTTAACAGCGAGGGTAGCAATTTGGATGACTCGGTTAAGGATTCGTATTACCTATATTTTATCTACCGAGAAGGGAACTCACTTCAAGAAAAAGATCTCGCTCTTCTACTTCTTCTAGCTCGTCAAGTACTAGCTCATCATCGGATAGTTCTAGCAGCTCAAATGGCAGTAACAAAGAAACGGGTAATAACTCTGTGCCTTCTGCGGGATCGAATACTAACTACCTTTCACGTAACGATGATCTTGAAGCTTCCACATCTCAGCCTATTATTAATCCGCCACCTGCTGCAACGTAGTAAGAAACCCTGCAGCAGCTTGGGCCACAGATGTTAAGGAAGCTTTACGAAATACGGGTGAAGCTTACGAAAGTTCAACCAAAAAGAAAGTAGCTGAAAGAGCGATCAAGCCTCCATGTAACGCTAAATGCAAGGATAACATAACTGAATAATTTACGCACAACCTTTTTCGAAATTTTTTGGAAATTTGGTGACCTTCAAAAGCAGAGAATTTATCGTACGACGACTAATTTAAAAGATAATGAGCAAAAATAGTAGTTGAATTTTGTATCAAAGCAAAGTCTATAATTTAAATTATCTTTGACCACAGACATTTCTTAAATATGTTGTTGAAACGAATCCTGTATTTTTTTTTAAATATCTATTTTGATAAGTACAATAAAATGTAGGTACTCGTATGTTAAATGTATGTCAATGTTTTAACAAACCTATTCGTAGGTTTATAGGATTTTTTTTTGAGATTTTTAAAAGTTTTATCTCTAATTTTCTTTATTTCTTTGAGACCTAAATAAAGGTAATTTCTTTATTAAGATAATATTTGTTTTATTATGATAATCGTACAAAAAATAAATTAAATATAATGTAGATACACTACTATTTCTGATTTATACTTGACAAATAAATACAGATTAATGGTACACTAAGTAAAAAAAAACCATTAATATGAGTTCAATTCGATTTAGTAAAAATATTAAACAATGATTTTGTCATAAATACCAACCTAACTCTAAAAACTGAAATTATGAAGTGTTACTGTTATTTGATGGAAGACCATTATCACAATAAATATTTACGTAAAATTATATACAAGAACATATAAGAAAGTTTTTTATACTAAATAGAAATGAAGTAAAACGTTTTTTTCGATTCCTGAAAAAAGTGATATTTAGAGTTGAGCTAGTCTTCAACTAGGTGTGCGATACATACATACATACATACATACATGAACGCTAAAAACATAACACTCTTTTTTTTGGGGCAGTCGTGTAAAAATACTTTGTGTGAAAGGAATGTTATGATTTTTTCAGGCTTTACTCAAACAAAATAAACATTTGTTAGGAAAGATATTGGAACTCCAAAACAAACTCGACAATATGAAGAAAGGGGTATGTAATAAGATTTACTTTTTTAGTTAGCACTTTTTTCAACGACATAAAAATCTATTTTGATTTACCAAATCCACTGTATTTGGTTTTAGATGAGCCTTTCCGAAGCTAGACTTAACTAACTTAACGAATTCGTGATAAGCCCACAATGTACAGTTGTACACGGATAATCGGATATGTAACTACTGCGCTACCTAAGTCCCCCTAAAGGGCTATGAAGAACACGGTCTACAGATCTCCATCCCCATTGAATAGAGAGGATCCACCCCCTTACCTCTTACAGGGGAATACAATATGTTCATCATTGTTTCATTCTTATGGATACCACCAATTTTTAAATGTTCGGATGCGACTGTCATACGAAAAGATTACCTGTACTTTTTATCTCTGTTCCAAAAACATCGTGTTACTGATTTTGAAAAATAATATTCCGCTTTTTCTTTTGCTGGAATCCTATACCATAATTTGAATGTGTTCTATCATAACCGTCTGTTGTTTTAGGTCAGTGAATCTCCAAAAGATAAACTATCCAGTCCTACTTCTGTGGATTCTCCGCCTTTACTCGAACAATTTGCAGAGGTAAGTTCGCGGGATTTAACCAGTTTTTGCGTCAATAAGAGTACTTCGGTGTACCAATCCTTCTACATTCAATCTGATTTTTATTCCAACAGGTAACTTAAATAATATAAAGTCATTCAGTTAGACTTATCTTTGGCTTAGAGATTGCATCATCATAATTATCTAGTGGGGACCATAGAAATGCCTGCTTGCTTCGGTCAGTTCGAAGCTTACAACCAGACCACAGCCTAGTCGCTGGAGTGTCTAAGGTTCACACTTACGATAATGAAGCTGCGATTAACCTACCGCCTACTGGGCCTAAGTAATTAGATAAGACAAGCAAGTAATACCAAGGAACTTAAATACAAACTGGAATGGTGACATACTACTCAAAAGCGTACCGAGCGAGAGAACTTCAAGAGTGGATGTCTCTTTTTCCAATAGGGTGTCTGTCCAATATTTACTGTAATAACTTGTATTCGGGACCACTATTATTGTGTTATAACTAAATACTAGCAACCCTCCACCCGCTTTGCATGAGCAGCAGCTTATTGGTGTCGATCCAAGGTCACGCGCCGCCAACGGTTAGCGGAATATTCCGCTGTTTATGTTATTGTTTTAAGTGAAGAACATTGCAAAATGTGACTTTTTAGTGAACAATGAGTGCATTAAACTACTAATTTAGACAATAGTAAATGTGAAAGCGACTCTTCAATAATGGAGACGGACTTATTAGTTAATAGTGAAATAGTACAATTAGATCATCAAGTAACTTACGAAATAGTGAGAGAACTGTCAACAAACGATGACGGAACTTTTACCGTGCAGTGCAACCAGTGTAACCACAAGAATTTCATCAAAAATTTTTTAGAATGGACAAATGGACAATCTAAAATAAAATCAATGAAGTGCAAAAAGTGCAACAGAACCAGTGTAATAAAGATTTGTATGTTCGTGAACCATCGTCACATGAACGGCAAGTTTATACCAGACCTTTACTATAAAATCTACGCGTGTATAAATACAGTAGCAAGAAGCGTGACCCATAACTGTGAGGAATGCAAAAAACAAAGATATATTAAAGCAATACCGCAAACTGAGTTCACATCTCAAGAGGAATACGTATGTAACTGTTTAAAAATAAATAAAGTTCAAATCAAACCTAACGAACTGAGCCTAACAACTAAGGAAAATACTACACGGAAACAAATCAAAGTTCCTATAACACCTAAGGCGATACCTAATGCAATACTTACTCAAAATCGGTTTGCTGCGCTTCAAACCACCTCGAACCAAGGTAATAGTGACGGGATCGTGCTATCTCGCTCACACTCAGCTTCATCAGTAAGCGACCATCCACCGAGATCACGAAGCCAGTCATTGAAGCGCCCTCACCCGTACGAAGGAGAAGGCGTATCCCAAGCAAAAAAAGTTACAAGGCGAAAAGAAACACACCATAGGTCACCTAAACAATCTGTATCAACCTTGCAAAATAAACCAACCAGGAATGGTACACATGTACCACCAATTTTAATCACAGACGTGACATACAAATACAAAGACAACAGGGACACGAAAAAGATGCTGAGTGACCAACTTGTGAGGGACTTAACAAAGATAATAGACAAGTACCATGGCCGTATTATCAGAAATGAGAGAAGTAAAAATATTCTCATCACACTCACCGACTTAGAGAAGAGAGCAAAAGCAATAGAAGACATCAAGAGCTACAAACCAGACCTCGTGTTCATAGCGCCAAAACCTAAGGCTGAACAAATAAAAACAACAAAAATTATAATCAGAAATATGGGACATGACTATCCAGTCGAAGAACAAAAAGACGAGATGGAAAAGTGCATAGGCATTCGCCCTCTCAACATGAAAAAGATAACGAGCGATGTACAACTGTGTATATTCAGTGGCGACTTCTCATACAACGAGATAGCTGAACGAATGAAAAATACGACAGAATCGTTTTACTGTGCACACAAGCTAAGACCAGAAAGATACAAAGCAGGGTCGGATAGAGTGCTCCAATGCAAAAATTGCTTTAAATTCAATCACGCAACAAGTGCATGCCACGCACCTAAAAGAGAACCAACCATACTGATTAAAAACAACCAGAATGAATCGGTGAGTGTCTGCTCAAACTGTAAAGATGTACAGCCGGAGCAACACACCGCAACTCAGAGAAAATGCCCATTTTTTAAAAAGGCAATTGAGAGACAAATGAAAAATGCTGAAAAAGCGGAAGAGAAACACATCAATGTTTCATCTGCACCTAAGCCGACACTTCACATAACAAATAGGAAATCGAGATCTCCAGCACGCAGATCGACTGTTGAAAAGGGTACATCGTATGCACAGGTAACGAAAAGTTTAAGAGACAATAGCGAAAGTGAACAGAGCCAACCATGTAAAAAATTAAGTAAAGAAGAAAAAATTACTATATTCGATAAAACTATGGAAAAGTTTATAAAACTAATGAAAGAACTCAGAGATATTCTACTCGACTAAAGGCAGTAAGAAACATATAAAGATCCTGCACATCAATGCGCAGGGGGTCAGAAAAAAGTTCACCGAAATAAAACAGTTAATTCAGAAATACCATATAGACATTGCCATCATAAACGAAGCAAAAATTAACCTGGATAACCAAAAATTCAACATCCTCAATTACGACAAGATATATGAACAGAAAGCCAACCATCTAGGTACTATTATATACATCAAAAGTGGCATGAGGTGGGCTCAAACCAGACTTATCAACTCCTTCAATGATGACGAGAGAAACATCGAAGGGTGCAGCATTCGAGTGTTTACCAATTACATAACTGGAGAATACATCACAATTAAAGGCATCTATGTTCCAATACCGAATCAAAACGAATTATCTGATGAATTCGAGCAACTGCTTAGAGAAGAGGGTGCTATAATTATTGGAGACATGAACCTTAGAATGAAACTACTCGGCCACCCAAATGATGGAGGTCTTGGAGTTCTAGTACGAGATATACATATCAACGGAGACTGCAAAATCATACACTCTGGTCAGCCATCAAGACCCACTAGCATGGGCAACAATCATATACTAGATATAGCAATCACAACATATGACCACTCAGACTTGGACATAAAATCATGCAAACAAGTAGAATCCATAGCCTCTGACCATATGCCTTGGGTAACCACAATAAACTTGGAAAACGACTACGACATACCACTCAGTCGTAACCTGAAGGATATTAAATCAAACCTGAAAAAACGAGATGAATTTGAACAATTTCTAGCAACTAAAATAGACCCATACGCTAAAATAGAAACAGACGCAGACTGCGACGAAATTATCGTTAAGTTGGAAACAGCTATAGTACAAACGCTGGATGAATTCGCACCGCTCAAACAAACAAACTTCAGAAACAATCTTCCCGAATACATTCAAAAGTTGATAGAAAGCAGAAACAAGGCGAAAAATATAGCATGGTGTTTAAGATTCACAAACAGATATAGCGAACTAAAGAGAGAACATAACAGATTAAAACGTTATCTAGCTAAGAAAATTGTAGAAAATAGAGAAGAAACTTGGAATAAAGTTTTAGAAAATAAGACAGACAACAGAAGAAAAATGTGGAGTATACAAAGAGCCATGAAAAGACCACCTCAAAGGCTCCCCCGTATAGAAAATTGCAACACAGAATTGGAAATTATAGATAGTCTAGTAAACACAGCAATCATTCACGAGTCCGATATTGCAAATGAAGACGAAAATACGGAAAAATACACACCATTCCATCCACTGGAAGCAACATCACATGCAGAGTTAAAAACAGCCCTTCGAAAGTTCAAAAATCAGAAAGCACCGGGCCCTGATGGAATAAGAGCGGACGTTCTAAAGTTGGGAGGCGATACGATAATAGCCATTTTCAAGCGAATTATGGATTATATTATTAACACGGGATACTTCCCCAAGAGATGGAAAGAAAGCATCTGCATTTTCTTGCATAAACCAGGAAAAGACTACACACAACTCAAGTCCTACAGACCCATAAGCCTGCTTAATATCATGGGTAAATGGGCAGAACGCATTATTCTCTCGAGAATAAACACGGAAGTCAATGAACTGATTCCTGAACACCAACATGGATTCGTTCGTCAAAGAGGCACAGGGACACAAATATTGAGGACTGGCAAATACATCTCCGACGCCCTAGAGAAAGGACACAGTGTGTCCATGATTTCAACTGACCTCAGCAAGGCATTTGACTCCATAAATCACAAAGGCCTTATAAAGAAAATGTACGAAGCAGGAGCACGTAACAACATTATAAAGTTAGTGGAAAATTACTTATCAAAAAGAACCACCAAAGGCAGATTTAGAACAACAACAGGAACAGAAAAAGACGTGCCACACGGCGTCCCACAGGGCTCCATTCTAGGACCCGTACTTTTCAATTTATATGTTGCTGACATACCAAAACCACGAATTGCTGGTCAGATGCTCTCTCAATACGCAGATGACCTATGTATTCTAAACGCAGCGGAGAAGCCAGATCATGCCACAAGGCGTGCAGAATGGGCTGCGGAGGAAGTTATTGATTATTACAAGAGATGGGGCCTCCAATGTAACGTGGATAAAACGGAATGTATCATGTTTTCTCACAAACGACCTAGGCGAGGGAACATAAACAGTGGATACAGAAATTACATCCAATTAAAAAATGAACGGATTGAATATAAGAACCAAGTAAAATACCTTGGTGTCGTATTTGATAAAAGACTATCAATGAATAAACACACAAAAGAAAGAGTAGAAAAGTTAAAACGAGTAAGAGGCGCCCTGAACTCCATCATAGGGTACCGATCCAAAGTGAACACTGAAACAAAATTGCTCATCATACAGACATGCCTCCTGCCGGTACTCGATTATGGAGTCATCCAACTTCTACCAAGATACAGCAAGAGCAATCTGACGAAACTGGAACGACAATACAGAATGGCACTGAAAGCTGCAGGTGACTTCCCACGTCGTACTGAAACCAAAACACTCTGGGAAATGCTTGGACAAGACCCGTGGCATCTCAGAGCACACGACCTCCATCACGATATGATCGAAAAACTAACCTCACTGACGATCAGCGGCCTAGAAGATCCCGGTCCCGCTTACACGAAATATGGACAATTCAACCCGTTCCTTTTCTCAAATAGAATAGGCGACATAGAATATATAAACAAAACCGAGAGAGGCAAACCGCTCCACAAAAGAACGGCCCTCCCCCGTCAGCATAGGCTTTGACTCGCAGAGTCACTCCTAGTTTATAAGTAACTTCAGGTCTATGACCTCATGGGATGCTAAATCCAAAACTTCTCACACTTGCTTTATATAATTCAACTGTGTGTGAAAAGAATTACACAGTAGGTTGCAAAAGATCCCCTCCCGGACAAACTGCGCCGAATAAAATACACCGAATGCACTTGTAAAATTATGATTTGTAAGTGACATGTAACCTTTTTTTTTTCTAACCAATGTAATAAATAAATATTCTATTCTATTCTATTCTATTCTATTCTATTCAGCTTATTAAAAAAATACGGGGTATAAAAAGATTTGACAAAGTGAAACTTACGCATACTATTCTTCATAATGGAAACTACCTAAGTACTTTATTTTTAGGCATAATATATTAAAAAAACTTCTTTGGTTGCTACCGGCAATATAGCGGTGGTAAGTTATATCCACAGCCCGACGTTCTCCGTACGTTACAACCTCCGTTTTTCCAAAAAAATTAAAGCAAACGGGGTTGCTTTTTTTTACAACGATGAAGTATGAGCAATTGAGCATGTAGCATATTCATAAAACTTATTAGTATTTAAAATATTTATTAATCACACTACACGTTATTAAACATCTGTTTTATGTAATTGTTGGCTTTTTGTAGGAGTCACTACTATTCAATTTAAGTAGGGAGATGGTGATGATGGAAGAATGCAAACGTACATGCTTTAAATGCAGAAATAAAGGGATATGCCACCATTGCTGAAGATTCTCATTGTTAGGGTACCTGCATGGAAACGAAACAATATTTTTAATATTTTACACAAACAACTACAGAGATCACAAGCGAGATCTACGAACATTTTCTATTCATTTATGAAAAAATCCCTTGTAATATTTTGATTACTACGTACGACTACGAAGTACAAGGTTAGACATTTTATTATACTTATTAAAAGTGATTTTTATTTCTATGATTCTCGTTTATAATTAATAGCATTGTCACCTTAGTCGTAATTTGTAAAGATAGTTAACCTGAAAAATTGAATTCACATCCACCAAAAACTTTTAAAGGGGGTTCGACTATTGTTTATAAGAGAGTCGTATGACGTTACCATTCAGATATAACATAATGTATTAATATTTAATAATATTTAGTACCTCTTACGAATTATGAGCTAGTCTATTAACGTGTTTTTTTATAGCAATTGCAAGATAGTGGCACACTTCACCCTTTTAACTATCTCGCTCTGAAGCTTATCCCTTTGTATGATTTAAAGTAATACGAACACAATGTGTTTGTCATAAAGCTCATTTTTAAACGGCTTTTTTGATATTGAAATATTGTTTGTTATCATTCCAGTTAGTATACCTTAGTAAGTTCCTTGCGTAAAGAAGTAGAATTTTACCTAATTGGATATTTAATAATGTTGTTCGGTTTCAGGACCGGCTAAAATGTATTAACTGTTGTTTCAAAGATGAGCCTGGAGGAACAGATTCTCCTCCATCCAAAGTAGGATTATTTTATTGGTACTAGGTACTAGCTTATTCCCGCAGTTTTGCTCACGTGGTAGTCAGAAAGATGTAAGGTTTTCAACGGTCGACTAAGCGTCGTGTTTTGACTTCGACAGTTCCATTATATTTAGGCATTCATTTAGTGTTATTTAGTATTAGCATTAGCGAAGATAAAAATTAATTTACCTGATGAGACCCTTTTCAGCATTTAGTAATGAAACAGGATTATATTCCAGATCGACAAACGTCTGTCCTCGAAGTCCGCCCGGACTAGATTTTCACCGTCCACGGACAAGTACGACACTAAAACCGCCGATGATTCTGGATATCAGGATTCCGATGAAACGGTCAGCATGATTACATTTATTTATTTCTACGTAAATCCCAAAAAAAAACATACTTTTTGTGGTTTCATAAGCCAGGTTAGGGTGGTGAGACTCTAGAAATCATACCCCCTGTAACTACAGCGGTGATCATAACCATAACGGTCATATGATCTGGCGAAATTGGAAAGTGCGTTATTTTAGAAAAAAAATGAGTTTTTTTTCAGGCTTTACAAACAATGAACAGAGAATTGTTATTAAAGATATCGGAACTCCAAAACCAGATCGACTGGATGAAAATAGGGGTATGTAATATGATTAAATCTAATTGTTATTCTAATTTTTTTTTTTTGGACATTGATAAATCATCAAATGACTCCTCCCGCTCTGGGCGGACCGGTAAGGAGTGTCAGACTTCTACTGTCTAAAAACCATCCATGTTCCTTCTTAGCCCTTTGTGTCTGAGGCAGTGATATCTCTTTCGAACAACCCGCAGCCCCGACAGGTTACTATTCTACCCTTGTAATTAGTAAGTGGTAGTCACTGTATTGTTTCTTTAAATATTCCAAATGTACAATTTCGATGACGACCGCACTATTCTTTGCTACTAGCTGCTACGCTCTCTATTGTACATTAAATATTTTATTATCTACCAATCTATGTGTAAGAACTAGCGTTTGTTATAGGTGTCTCAAATGTTCGAAGCTCAATCAGGCAAACTTAGAGCATGTGAAGAAACACAGACAAAATCTACGGACGCTACTGTCGCTACTGTGCAAAATATATCCCCATCGTTGCTCGCAGAGTTGACAAAGGTAGGCACGTTCTTACATACATAGACTTGTGGGTTCTTCTCATGTGGTAGGCAGAGACTGCCGAACGCCAACTGCTACAATCAAAAAAAAAGTACAGTCGAAACCGTTTTAAAGACACTGCTAAACTCTCGTGCAGATTTCAAGTGACGTACGCCTTAACAAAGCCACCAAAACCCTCATTGTTACAACTTTTCAAACACGATTTAACTATAAATATTTATAGTGGCACATTTGACTTTAATATTGCAAAAATACGAATTCAGCGCGCATGTGAGCTATATTGTTTATGGGAGTGTCATCTATGTTGTCATTCAGAAAAAATATAATTTATTAAGGACGCGTTTACGAATTAACGCGTTTAAATTTTTTTTTTTTGAGTCTTACTATGTTCGTAGTATCGTCTTTTTCAACAGGAGATCCAGCTAAAAAGCGACAAACGTCTGTCCACGAGGTCCGCCCGGACAAGATTCTCACCGACCACGGACAAAGACGACACTAAATCAACGAATACCGCCGATGATTCTGGATACCAGGAGTCCGATGAAATGGTCAGTTTAGTTACCTTTATTTATTTTTACGCTAAATCCCAAAAAAGCATATTTCTTGTGGTTTCACAAGCTAACTCAGGGTGAGACTCTCGAAATTGGGACCCCCGTATCTACAGCGGTGATCATACTTATCATCATCAGCCTATTGCAATCCACTGCTGGATATAGGCCTCTTTAATCTTGCGCCAGTCAACTCGATTTTCGGCAACTCTCATCCAGTTGTTACCAGCCACTCTGCGAAGATCATCGCTCCACCGAGCCTGAGGGCGTCCCACCTTACGCTTGCCGTTTCGCGGTCTCCACTCAAGAACACGTCTACTCCAACGGTCATCGGTTCTGCGGCTAATGTGGCCGGCCCACTGCCACTTCAGCTGAGTTATTTTGCGAGCTATGTCGACAACTCTGGTCCTCTGTCGGATCACCTCATTTCGAACGTGATCCCTGAGAGAGACTCCTGATTAGCTCGCTCCATAGCTCGCTGAGCGACCTTAAATTTATGGACCAACCGTACCGTGAGTGTCCACGTTTCAGCCCCGTATGTCATAACAGGCAGGACGCACTGGTTGTAGACCTTAGTCTTTAGGCTCTGCGGAATATGTGACGAGAATACCCGACGAAGCTTCCCAAAAACTGCCCAGCCTAGCTGGATTCTTCTATTGGCCTCTCTCTCAAAGTTGTTCTTACCAAACTGCAAAGTTTGCCCTAGGTAAATATATTCTCGAACAACCTCGAGAGGACCGCCATTGACAACAATAGGTCCTAGGGTGACGTGTTCGTTGAACATAACCTGGGTTTTGTCCAAGTTCACCCTGAGGCCAATGCGCACTGAAGAAACCACTAGGCCATCCAGCATCTGTTGTAAGTCGTGGCACGACTCAGCCAGTATGACGATGTCATCTGCAAATCTCAAGTGTGAGATATACTCGCCGTTGATGTTAATGCCCCGTCCTTCCCAGTTCAGCGTCTTAAAAACATCCTCCAGTGCGTTTGAGAACAGTTTCGGGGAAATTACGTCCCCTTGTCTCACCCCCCTACGCAATGGAATATGCTTTGTCTGCTGGTTCTGAGTTTGGACGGTCATTGTGGCGTCTTCGTATAAGCTCCTCAGCACTTGGATGTATCGCCAGTCTACTTGGCATCGCTGCAATGACTCCAGAACAGACCAGGTCTCAATAGAGTCAAAAGCCTTCTCATAGTCCACAAATGCAAGACACAGAGGCCGATTATACTCCTCGGACTTCTGTATAATCTGTCGCACTGTGTGGATGTGGTCTATGGTGCTATACCCTCCTCGAAACCCGGCCTGCTCCGGTGGTTGGAAGTCGTCGAGTCTTCGCGCTAGACGATTCGTGACGACTCTTGAGAACAGCTTATATACGTGGCTAAGGAGCGAGATGGGTCTATAATTCTTTAGTAGAGTCTTGTTCCCTTTTTTAAAGAAGAGAACGACCACGCTCCTTTTCCACGCTTCTGGAGTTCTCCCAGAGAACAGGACCGAGTTGAAAATCTCCCGAAGCTCTCTTAATAGAGGACTTCCTCCCGCTTTCAGAAGTTCAGTCGTTATCCCATCCTCACCAGGGGCTTTTCCATTTTTAAGCTGTCTAAGAGCCGCCTCGATTTCATCTTGGCTGACTTCTGGCAGGTCTTCTGTGAAATGGCGGGTTAAGGTGGCTCTGGGATCCTCATTTTCGGGATCAGGTCGAGATGTATGCGATGCGTATAGCTGGCCGTAGAAGTTTTCAACTTCCGAAAGAATCTCCGGCTTCGAAACGACGATATCCCCACTAGAAATGGTCAACTTCGACAGGTGGCTCCTCCCAAGTGATTGGACGAACACTTTAGACCCCCGATTTTGCTCAATCATACTTATAACGGTCATAATTTATGAAATGGAAAATGCATTATTTTAGAAAAAAAAATATTCTGTGTTTTTTCAGGTTTTACAAACAATGAACAGAGAATTGTTATTAAAGATATCGGAACTCCAAAACCAGATCGACTATATGAAAATAGGGGTATGTAATATAATTAAATCTAATTGCTATTTTGGCCTTATTATTAGTAAGTCATGGTAGTTTCTAATTTGTATTTTTTTGGGGTGAGAAATCATGTTTTATGGTAAAACTTAATGTAGTACACTAAAAACCTTGTGCTAATGGATGCTTTAAATACGAAACGGATCATGGAGGCAGTTAAAGTAAAATTATTTAATTTACAATTCGGATCTTTGACTTCCAATATCTCCGTAACTAAAAGGTTCCCAGGTATGAACTAGAACAAAAATAAAGAAAAAAAGAATCGCAATCACGGGGAGACCTTTCGACTTCGTAAAGGGTATAAAAAACACCCTTTTTACCTCCGTGATGTGGACGCCAAACATAAGCCCCGATTGAGATTCGCTTGTTGCTCGTGTTTTTTAATCTTAGTGTATTTTTATTGCTATAATTAATTTCCTGCTCTGCAATAATGCCTTCGTTTGCTTTAGGCCAGTGAATCGTCGGAAACCAAACTAGTAAAATCTGGTTCGGTGAATTGTTCAGCAGCTCTCATCGACTCTCCCCCTACGGCACAATTTCAGTTAGAGGTACATCGCGAAATTATAACTAACATTATGTAATCATCATCATCCTTTGTCCTATGTTACTAGGGATCGGTACAAGATGTGATTTTTTAATTGTCCTCTTGTCGTCGTCACAGTGTGACAACGTATATTTTGCCATGATTTTTTTCTTTTGTCTTCCTCTCCTTCATCCATTACCACTTGTTCCGTAATAATTAAATCATGACTGATGCAAATAATATACCATCTCGGTCTAGAAAAGAATATTTGAACTTAGCGAGCAAGCTACTAACTATAAATAATTCCGTTTCCTAGGATACTACTCTGCCGTTTCAATCCCGGCCGTCTGACGAGAGACTAAATCGCCAAAAACTAAGAATAGAAGTCTTAGGCAACCCTACAGAGTCGGACCAGAAAGTTGCACAGCATATTCCGTCCAACGAAACGAGAGCGAAGACTGTACAGCGCCGTAATGGTGCGCTGGAGCTCTCAGACGAACGTTCCACGAGCACCTCCGATGAGTACAATATAGTCAATTTCGATAGTACCATAGATTACAAGAATCGCAAGCTTACAATCACAGAAAAAAAGCTTGAAGTTGCTGATAGTAACCAACCGGATACAGTTGCTTTCAAGTTCCCGATAGAAACAGGACTTGTATTAAACCCGGAAAAGTTAAAATATTTAGATAATGAACGGATCATAACGAAGGCGGATTTAGAAAATAACCCGTCAAAGTTGAAAGTAGATGTCGTATCCATCGCTGAAAGTGTACCGAGTAATCCAGAGTTAGGATTTAGTATTCCTAGGTTAGCTAATAAGGAGAAAAAAGGTAAAATAGATTCTGGACGGGCAAAGACATCATTGGCTGCAGATTTAAGTCCGCAGAGAGTTCGGAATAGCAATTTGGAGGTTTTGCCCGGCACGTTGAAATTAGCCATGAATGAAACCTTGGCAGGTAACTATTCTACGGCAATGATACAAACAGATGAGAACAAGAAGAAGAAAGAGGATTGCGAGTATCGTGCCGCGTGAGTTTTTACCTTTTTCATCAATCATAAACGTCAAGTCTTTTGCAACTTTTTATAAAAATCACGGAATAAAGCCTCTAACAGATGCCGCAAACATGTTTGAGTCAATTAAATGGACGGCGGTAAAATGTTTACGGATTAGGTCCGGCTTTTCGCGTATGGTTCAACGATAGTAGATGCCGAACGGGGCTCGCCTATCCGCACAAATCGAACAAAAGCCGAATATCGTAGTAATTATATTGGGAGGGTTTTGTTTTTCACAAATACTATCGAATCGAATTCACCGACCGGCGACCTGAAGAAGAAGTGTAATCAAAATACTTTATCTAAGTATTCACTTAATATTTCCTTGTTATTTTAAGGTGACAGCGCTAGGGTAACCAACGAAAAACAAATTTTCTTGCGTTTCTTACATTTAGCAGGATTAGGTTGTATGTTAAATAAAATAGAATTCGCGACCGTAACAAAATGTGACTCTCAGTTCATTTAACCTGCTTGAATGCCTTTTTCATCAAATAGTTACTCAATGAAGTTAAATCAACTCAAGAAAATTTGATTAATATTAGATCCCTATAAATACATAACGGATTACGTGCGCGAATCATAATATATTTTAATCGTCATAAAATCTGACACTGACCTACAAATTGCAAAACACGTTAAAGAAATGAATTTCGCGGGTTACCCTAGCACTTTCACCTTAATATAAATAAGCCACCACTTTTCAGATGCTCTTTTGATAAAGAGTGCGAATTAAAACATGAAAATGTACTCAACCCGACAACGAATACACTTACACATGGGGTGCAAAAGGACCAAATTGAGAACCGCGATCTACTAAATACTTTACAAGTACCAGATGCCACACCTACGTCACACTATAACAAAAAAGACAAGAAGAAAAACTTGTTTTGCCACTTTATGAAAGATATGAATCGTAAACAAAAGACTAGACACCTATCCAAAGACGAAATGCTCGCAAAAAGTCAAAAGGAGGCACAAAAAACAATCAATACGGCAAGTCAGCCTGACAATGTGGCCGACGTGCCTCTCCTTGACCAAAGAGAAAACGGCACAACCAATAACTTCTTACAGCCAGGATACATACAGGATTCTAGACTAGTCACAAAAATAAAAAAAAATAAGTCTGCCCAAAAACAAAAGAAGGAAGACGATTTAGTTGAAGGTTCTACCTCATACGTAAAACATACATGCAGTTCAGGAGTTGGACCGAATATTCTGTCCGACGTGCCACTTGGAAATAAAAAGCTTAGCAATGATTCGATCGGTGTCGAGAAAAATGATAACCTGCAGATTCCGATGGTTGAAATTAAAATGCCCACTGAAGAAGCCAGGCTATTTGAGAGCACGGCAGATGTGACTCAGAACCCAGAGCTTAAACTTCCCGAGAAGGCAAGTCAAGCTATAACCACGACTAATAAAGGTAAGTTTTAATTTTACTGATCCGACACTCAGGACTTACAGAACGAAACTCGAACACAGATCTCGCCCTAAGCATAGATTTAAAACGATTCGATAGGTCAAGCTTTAAGCAGAATTTAAACGTGAGAATGTATGCATGTGCGTCCAAAAATGCTCGGTCTACGTTAAGTACTTTTAAAGAGTATACAAGTTTATAACACCCACACTAGGAATTTCTCCTGTATCGTGGGTGCGTTTACAAACACTTAAACTCACATACACAAACACACCCAGACCCGAAACAACTATCTGCAGGCTATACAAATATTTGTTCCGTGCGGGGATCGAACCCGCGACACGCAGCGCAGCGGTCCAATCGCTCAGCCACTGCGCCAACCGTGCCGTCGCACGCATTTACTTTTTATTTCGAGTTCCCGATATTTCGGCGCTGTTACAAGCGCCATGATCACGGATAAACTGAAGTCATTGCGGGTGGATGTTTATGAGCAGACAAATCGGTCTACACTCTGTCTTGTTCGTTTTTTGCGTTTGGTACCACTACACGACACGATTATGTTCCCGTTTTCAGTATTAATAAGAGTATACAATATTAACTCGTAGCATGATGTGTTTTGGAGCTTCTGCCTCCCATACGTGTGTATGGGGAAAATTGGCGTAATTTTCTGAAAATGTTGTTTTATAGCAGATGCACCCAGCATCTGAACCAGAGAGCTCACTCACCTGCGGAACCGCTACTGCCATTCCTATGCACGTTCCCATCCACGGCCCCACTAATAGTAGTGAACATCTACACTGACAATCAAACAGTTACTCTAAACAGAACCCGCTTTCTATACGCTGACAACCTTACACTTGCTAAAATACCAATTTTGAGGATATTAGGCCCCTCGTCCACGACGACTTTTTACTTTTCATCAGGTGTTCAAATAGACGGTGATGAAGCGAAGCAGCTCGCATCGCCGAGAGATCGGCGCCGGCAATCATCGATCATACAGCGCGATACATACACCCTGGACTCGCATCGGGCTGACAGTCCTGACACCGACCGTGAGATGACTTACCTCCCAGATCTACCGTTGGAGAATGAAAGTACGTTTACTCGTTCATAACACCAGTCATGTAGTTGGGTGAAATGTGATCGGTTTTGGAATTGAAACGTGTAACGCGAATGACGCCGTTTCCGCTTAGGTTGCATTGGGCTTTGTGTCCAACTTAAGTCGATTCCCCCAACTGCTGGTTGTTCGAAAGAAGGCTAAGAAGGAATATGAGTGGTTTTTAGTCAGTAGAAGTCTGACACTCCCTACCGCTCTGTCCAGAGCGGGAGGAGTTATTTGATGATTTCCCATCCTCAAAAAAAAAAAAAAAATTCAATTCTGCATAGATAAGTCTAACTTGTTGAAACGTAGTACGTTTACACTGTAGACTTTTCCAATAGTCCATATCAGCTCATTGTTTAAAGCAATAGCATACGGATATACCCAATGAAAGCATAACATAACATACAAATAAAAAAAACATAATGTCTGAAAGGTGAGACAGAGATACCCACATTTTGTCAAAAGGCAAAAAAAAATATACGGCCGTAGCGGGCGCCCAAGAAAGTTGGAAGGAGAATGATTTCGCCTCGACATCATCATCAGCCTATAATGTTCCCACTGCAGAGACTCAAGCCTCCTCTCTAGGAGAGGGATGGGCTATAATCTATCACGCGGGCCCAGTGCGGGTTGGTAGATGTCACATGTCTTCGAATTATTTGGTTCTAAGAAATACCGGTTTCGTCACGATGTTTTCCTGCGCCGTTTTGAGAGCAGCGGCAATGAAATAAATTACACCAAGTTGAAATGGACTCGATCCCACGACTTACTGTTCGTAAGTCGGGGCCACCACTGCTACCTATGATATGTTAAAAAAAAGCTATAAAACCGGACTATTACAGAAAGAAGTCCGGGCAAGTTGCGGCCGTTGTCACCGGGTGAAGACAGGATAACAACGCAGACCAGCAGTTCGCAATCCGATTACTCGCGTCACACTACTGCTAGATCTTCGCTTAGCGAAGGCGAGATGCCCCCTTGTACTAGTAAAAGTAAAGTATTAGATCTCCTTAGTCGATACCAGACTTTCGTTTTTATATGTTTATAATTAAATTTTATGTCTATTGCAGGACGGTCCTCTATTGCCGTAGACAAGCTATATTTGAATCCGTAAGTGTAGTTACCTATCCTTTTACTAGACCTACCTAAGTATAAATATGCTGGGTGTAAGAAGACCTCTTTACTAAGATTACTGAGACATTTAAGCATTCTCATTCAATTAACATTATTGCTGGGAAACGATTAATTTCGGTGTGAACACATGTTCATGGGTGTATACAATGATAGAGGGGTCGTGGGGCTATTTAAATCCTGTTATACGAGTAACATGTTGTTGAAAAAAAAAGGGGATACAAATTGTAGTTTTGCCCTTCAATATTTTCGTAACCAAAGTTAGTAGTCCCTAGGTTATTAGTAGGAAAAAATATATTGTAATGACTGAAGGAAAAGTTAGTTTCAACTTGGTTGAGTCTTTCACTGTCTGCAAAAATATGAATAAGTAGACGGTGCAAAATTATAATGCAACCCAAACCTTTACTCGAGATGTCATGGTCATGCTTACGTGGCATTCTAAGGAGATGACTCCTCGTCGAGCGCCTTTAATCCTCTCTAACGAGTCTACCACACGCACAGGCTTCACCACGTTTCTGCCTGCGCAAGCTGGTTTGTACGCGGAACACCGTGCGTGCGGTTGGTAAAATTGTATTACGCACCAACCCTACAGCGCGGCTGGCGCATTTTTCAACTTCCTTGAAATTTTGCCTGTGCAAGACTTTTGCGTTGTCTTTTTTTTTCACTGGAAAAAATAGTTCTTCACTGGGAAATATTGTTTCCACGCTGACAATTTCGTCAAGAATTGTAATACTATCCGTGTACAGTTTTTTCATTCGAAAAACTTGCGCAGGCCGAACTGTGGTGAAGCTTGTGCGTGCGGTAGGCCTATAACAAGGTGTACAATTTCCAGCGCGCTATCACACAAGCAGGAGACAACTCCGGTGCATCAGATGGAGACGGCGATGAATGCCATCACGGCGGAGCTGCAGCGCTGCAAGCACTTGCTGCACGCCAACCGATCTGACGAGGTGACGCGACTCTCCACTGTCATACTGTAGTCGGCCTTCTTACTTCTTATTTATTTTATTAGCTTATCGTGTCCCACTGCTAGGCAAAGACTTCTGCCATTCCTTTCCAATTCTCCCGGTGTTTGGCCTTCCCTGGCCAAACATTTAGGAACGAGTCCAAATCGTTACGCCAGCGTTTCTTGAGTCTGTCTTTTAGCACCCTAATATTCTATACCATGTTTCGTTATGGAAAGCTGATGTCTAGAAATTTGCGAATGTCAGATATGTTATGTTGTATTTAATATGAAATTTGTTGAAAGTTCAAGTTGAATGGCAGTTAAAAGAAAACGGAATACGCACTGTATAAATGTAATATCATTTCGAATAAGTGTCAGGGTCTGTGTAAGTGCTGTCGTTTTGCATCCTCGTCAAATTCAAGGAGGTAACTATAGGTACCTACTAATGATTCTCGACCCGAATCAATAATAAAATGGTTAAATAATTAATATTATTATAATACATTTGACGCAATTGCAAAGCGACAGCTTGTATATTTACGTGGTTGGTTTGTTGTAATATGTATGTAGTTATATGATTATATTTTGTGATAGTGAATTGTAGAAACATGCTGTAATCACAGTATAAATATGGACAGTAGCGAAACTAAGCCTAGTTGATGCGATAACTACCTACGCTCCATTGAAGCCATAGGGTTGTCCCTTTTATGCACGGTTGCTGAAGTCCCTAGATAACTTCTCAACATAACATTTTTATTCTGTTGTGATCAATCAATCGAATTAAAAAAAGCTAGCTTACAAATACAATCTAAATAGATTATCTTATGGCGTCGGTTAATCTCAACAAAAGACATTTATGTAGTTTAAACACGGAAAACAGTTTAGTACACAACAACTTGTAGAACTATAGATCTTTAACTTTGTCATAACGCGGCTTAACCTGTTACAAGTCTTGGCGGGAGCGAGCCGCGGTTGGACGATACTCGACAACGTTTCGTGCGCTCGCTATCCACGGCTGCGGCACAGGTTGCGCGCGGGCAATGCTCATGAAAAAAAAGGAAATCAAACAAACAAAAGTCACCGACTTCAGAAGCTGTTTTTTTTAAAGAGTTGTTTTCATTTTTCCATTTTTAGTTGTAATATCCTATACTAATAGTTACGATGCATTTAACATTCAACCAAGAAACCTAACCCTTAACCTTCAAGATTCTCTTATAATTGCTTTTAACTCCTAACCGTTGAGGAGTTGTACCTTCCACAATCAGCTCACCTAGATAACCTGAAAGAATACAACCCCATAAGATTTTATTTAAGAATTATCCTACAACTCCTAACCGTTAAGGAGTTATTCCTTCCATCATCAGCTCATCAACATGAGGTAATGACTGCCAGATGTAAATACTTAAATAGCATTAGAAAAAATACGAAACACGTAATACGTGCCTATAAAATTTGAGGGTTGCCCTCGATTTCGTTAAGATTCCATCATCAGATCCAGACATGGTAACAGTGGGACCATCTCGGGAGTATACTTTTTCGATTAAATTTTTTTTTTTCAATTCGGTTCATAAATGAGGGAGTTATGCGGAAACAAATATGATACAAAAACAAAACCAAACCGACGAATTCAGAACCTCCCTCTTTTTGGAAGTCGATTAAAAATACTTTCTTCTGCTGATGAAGCCGAGTTGACACAGCCGTATACCGCGCAATACGTTCGTTGCATTTAAAAAAATATCGGGAGATATGAACTTATACGTGACCAACTGACCACTCGTCTCGGCGCGGCACGCACAACTGAGCGCACTGCGAAGACTTGCCAAGTGCCCCGTCGATGCGCATGTTTGTGTGAGTGTGCGGTTTCGAGCGTTTGTAGGTAGTTTCCGTACTGTCCATATTTATATTGTGCTGTAATGTAATGTAATGTAATATAACACCAATTTGTTTGTAATCGTAGAATAGAATTAACAGTTGGTAGTCATTAGATTATAGAATTCGAGGTTTTAAAGATTCAATATATTCTTCCATGTTTCATCTGTTTATTCATTTCGTCACTTATTTATTACATTTTAAATATTCTTATATAAACTTAATAAATAGGCCACCAGTATCGGAAACATGGTCCAAGCTACCGGTAATTCGCCCGCGGTGGTTTTTAGTCAGTAGAAGTCTGACACTTCGCTCTTCCGCTCTGCCCAGAGCGGGAGGGGTTATTTGATGATTTCCTACCCCCCCCCCCCCCCAAAAAGGAATAATTTCAGCTCGACTAATTTGCTTGATATAAAAATAATGTTAAATCTATAATTGTTTTTTCCTCAAAGTTATTTATCTCATACAACTAATTGGGTTGTAGAGGTCAGATACGTAGTCGTGCCATGTAAAATACTGGTATTCTTCACTCAGCTGCATCCTGTTAGACGGGAGGCTTAGGAAAAGGCTCGCGCACGAATAATGTATCTATATTTCATTTAAAAATCTTTTAAATTGGATCATTAGTTCCAGGGATTACAATTTTTTTCATACGATTATACAATCTTTCAAACAAATTTTTGATAGATGTGCCCTGACCTGACGGGTTGCGAAGAAGAGGCTACCCTGAGAAGAGAGAACTCGCGCATCCCTCCACTTTCAGTATAAGTGGCTCTCGAAAACAAGAAACATGCAATAGGGCGAATCTAACGACTTTTGTTTTTGTGCCAGCGTGCAGTGTAGTTAGTTACAATAGACTACCTATCAAAAAGTGTATGTTCGGAATGTATTATTTCTTACTATAAATTAAAAATTTTAAGTTTGTAATGTTTTGTATTATTATTTACTTACTTTTTCTCAATAATTGGTGTGCAAAGATGTGTTGGTAACATTTCATTCTGTAGGTATTGAACACTCAAAATCACAAATAAGACAACGTAAGACTTATTTCATAATAGTGAGATCGTAGCTTCTAGTAAAATAATAGTAGCCACGGATCTATCTTCGAGACGATTGCATGTGGCTGAGATGAGTATGCTAAGGAGGTTGTGCGGTATTACGCGAATGGATAAAATAAGGAAATGAGTAGGTACATTAGAGACTGTGACTCCGATGACTGAAAAGTTGTGTAGTAATCGGTTGTTGTGGTACGGGCATGTGATGCGTTCGCAGCCTCTCCACACCAGTCCTATCAAAGTTATGTTACTGACTGCAACCTGATTTTAAAAATAATAAAGTTCACAGTGATTGTGACAAGACATTAGTGTTGTTGTCACAGAACTCGTGCAATGCGGTATCCCAACGAATACGGTGGTGTACCTTGACACACACCACGAACTACGCGCAATTATAGCCTCTAAAGTTACGAGCAAGATGCAGACGTTGCATTGATACTACCGTACACAACTTTTAGCCGCAACGGCCAGTCAAGCCTTTTTGCATTTTGTCAATGCAAGTGCACGATGCGCATTCGACTAAATCTACCACTGGGTAGATGATTATCCTTTAAATGTGGTACTTTGATCTGTTCCCTACAGCTCCCATGCCGCGCCTCACAGACGACCGAGCCGCGTTCCATCGCATTGAAACCCGCGACCGCCACGCAAGGCATCGGCAACGCACGAGCAACCATGTCGGTATTCACACTGCATATCGGAACCGTTATCTTGTGTGACGAGGTTATTACTTTCTTTGATGTTGATACCTACATTTATTTTATTATAGGTGTCATTTAATTGTTACGTCGAGACCCGAACACACACAAACTTCTTGGAAGAACAATTGCATATACCTACAGGCTATAAAGTTCCCTCTGCTGCTTGGGAGTTGGGACACCGGCCTTCGTTTGAACTCAAATATTAGTCGTTCAGGTCCCCTGGCAAGTCTTGGTAATGGCATGTATTATAAGGTTCAATTCAAGTGAGTCGCCTACAAGAACTAGATTTACGAGATTTGTTCGTCCAAAGGCGAAATGGGCAGACAGGATGGTTGTTATCAAAATGGCAACCAGGTCAGCCAACACGCACATGGGCATGGATGGTAAAAACACAACGTAGGCTTGTGTTCAAAAGCAGTCACCACTAAGTATAGTCACCGGGAATATATTGCAAGGCTCTACATTAGCCAACGTAGGTAGTTAATTGCATTTTTTTCTGCGAGTAAACAAGTCTTATCCGTTACTTATCGAACAGTTATTTTTTTTTGTTTACCCTTCTCTCTTCTCAATATAGGCTGTTCTATACTCTCGCAACAAGAACCTGGTCCTTAAGTGGAAGTTCTACAACCAACCTGTGACCACGGTGCGCATGCCGTCCGGTCGCGTGGTCGTGTTCGAGTTCTGCACGCAATACGAGATCAAGGTCACCAATGACTTCTTGAATTATTTGAAACATGTGAGTAAGCATGATAATTTTATATTAGGTATATCATTGGAGGTAAAATTTGGGTAGATAACTTTACTTATTAAGCTTTAAGTGGCGAAAAAGAATCGTTTACTGGCATTATACAGCATCAAATTCAGCATCTAGATCACAACAACATTGATTGACAGCAAGAAATAATTTTGGTTTTTTATTTTCCGCCCGAGCTCCTTTACAAAGGGCTTTTCTAAGAATACATCTTCGTTCATATGTCTTTCAACACTAGGAGGAGATGCCAATAATCATCTACGAGTCGGACCGAGAGGAGCAGCCCTTCGCGACCACTACGTTACCCCTGCGAGACGCTCTGATACTCGTCAACACGAGGGCAGACAAGTCAGTGGCATTGGTACGTCTATTTCATTTTACAATCGACCACACAGCCTCTTGCAAACAAATTGCTGGATAAACGTGTCTCCGAAACTGTGCCACCAATGTTCTTCACTTTCAGGATCGACTCAGACCCTAACATATTTTTGAAGGTCGTAACCTTTTGCTTATAATGTTTTGACTATGAGTCAGACCTTTTTGACCGTGAAACATTACCACCCTTCACCACTTACGACTGCCTTTAGCCGGTGATTGGAAATGGCGGAACAAATTCCCTATAGCAACACATCTGTCTTATATATAACTTAGAAGAACTTGGTTCTACTGGAGGGACAGCGACGCGCAAATAGGTACTTCTTCATCCTTCATCATTTCAGCCGAAAGACGTCCACTGCTGAACATAGGCCTTCCCCAAGTGTCGCCACATTGACCGGTCACGTGCGTCTCGCATCCGGGGGATTCCCGCAACCTTCACCAGGTCATCGGTCCACCTAGTGGGAGGCCGCGCAACGCAACGTCTTCCGGTTCGCGGTCGCCACTCTAGAACTTTTCGGCCCCATCGGCCATCCGTTCTGCGAGCAATGTGCCCTGTGCGCAAATACTTAGTTATCATGAATCAAGCACATGCCTCGACACAAGGAAATAAGTGTAGGTATAATGTCTAGCTGGCAGGACCGCAGCTGCATATCGCACGAGCCCCCAGCCCAATGGCGGTAAGGCACAGCTTGCCGACACGGGAGGAGGTCGGGGTCATCGACCTGTGGTGCATGCTGCGTACCGACGCCAATTTGCTGTCCGGCTTCAACCTGGCCATCGCGCAGGTAAGCAACGGAGGAATCTTGCAATATTACGAGTACAATGTGACTATTAACTACTTAGTGAATCGTGTAGAGCAGCGGTGGTCCAGTGGTGGCGGCTCCGACTTACGAACTAACTCGTGGGTTCGAAGTTTCGAACCCAGGTAGGCACACTACTTTGTGTAATTTATTTCATCACCGCTACTCTCAAAACGGTGAAGGAAAACATCGTTTGGAAACCTGCATGTCTTAGAAGCAAAAAATTCGAAGACATGCGACATCTACCAACCCACTCTGAGCTCGCGTGGTGTATTGCTGCTGACGACGAATCATGTAACGGTCTTTTATCACATCACATACGAACTGCCTCCTACATTCCGCAACCACACTTTTCCGCTCGTTTGGCATGTATGTAAGTACAGAAACATGTACATGGACCCGATAGCAACCGTCGCCGGCGAGCAGTAGGTATAGTCCATTAGACACAACACCTGTCTGTTCAGAGTCTCCTCCTCGTATGAGGAATGTGAAATTCGTCTCTTGTTGTTGTCGGACTGATCATGACATCTTAGTTTTGCGGATAAGTCTGTATGTAGGTATGCGTTGTACCCAAGAAAACACTTTATTTTGTGAATTTTATTTAAAAACGAAAATGAACATATTGTGAGGAAAAACCGACATGCATTCATCATCCTGCTCTTAAAGCTTAAAAAAATCTGGCTTGGATAAGCCAGATTTTTTTTTTGGTTGCATATGAACTAGAAATTGCCTTGTAAAATTGTACCTACTAAGAGCGCAGGATCCAGCACGCTGCGGGATTGCAATCCTTTATCACATCAAGGAAAAGATGCCTGTGTCCTAGCAGTGGGTAATTAGATGTGCCGGAAGGGACATTAAACGTGCATTTGATTTTCAAGTTTCATCACTGAGCTGAACGTTGCAAATTCAACGGCGTCGACATACGTCTTTATTGCGCAGGAGTACATTCGCACATCATACCCGTGGCTACAACAAAACAGGCCGCAGACGGAACAGGCTAAGGTATCAGAAAAATCACGGGCTGGCTCCACCTCCACAGAACAATCTCTCAATTATGATGTAAGTAACAACATCACAGCTGTATTTTTCGAAGGGGTAAGCGGTGGTAGAGAGTAGCTCCCTCAAAAATCTCTTGTTCCTGTACCGAACTGTTTAAACAGTCTGAGAAACATTTTTTAACCGCCAAAAAATACAATAATGGTTTGAATGTGTTCGTTTTGCGACACCGTTTCCAATAGATTTCGTCGCTTAACACTTCCAGTTTTTTCTGTTCCGTGGTCTAGGGTTACTCGACAGAAAAAAGTCAGGTTATGTTAATATTCCAGTTCAGCAAGTACCCGCCCATACGCGAGCGCCTGCCTGTGACCACGAATCCCGGCAAGGTGCCGCCGCCATTCGCGCCGCGCGCCTCCTCCAATGAGCCGGCCCCAGCGTACGAGGCAAATTCAAGAAAGGTAACTTAAATGGTAGTATTTTAGCATCATCATCCTTTTTTCAGCCGAATGACGTCCACTGCAGACATAAGCATCGACCGGTCCCGAGCGTTTCAATACAACGTCTTCGAGTTCGCGGTCGCCACTACAGAACTTTTTGGCCCCATCGGCCATTTTAGCATCATTAAACTATATTCCTAATGCTGGAACACAACACAATGATAGGGGCATCCATAGGAATTTTGAAATGATGTCGGGCGTGATAAGGGTACGGTACTGCTAAAACTATATTTGAAAAGTTTGAGACGGGACCTCATTACACTTTCAGTTTTCAAAAAATGCCAAAAACTAACAAAGAGCTGTTCTGTAACGTTGATGTTCTTCTCATCGTACGAGACCCGAACCAGAATGACATATTTTCAGCTTCAGAATTAAGTAAGAAATTAATTTTCATGATTATAACTCTTTGTAATTTCAGGCACTGGAGTCCGAATTGATAACCAATGAAGTGGTAAGATTTTCATTTACATAATTTTATTATCAGTACTTTTTTAAATAAGGACACCCATAGCACCACCGACTTGGGACTCGTAGTCACTACATACATAGACTCACGGCAGAAACCATAGAACGCCACCTGCTACGATTCTTACATCTTCTTTTTGCCTCGTCCACATTCATGCGACTAATGACTATACGAATACGAGTACACGTAGTCACTATTTGAACTATTATTCATACGAGAGTGACACTGAAAATTCTTTTTTTTTCTTCTAGTCTGCTCTTTCCCACTCCTGGACAAAGGCCTCCCTCCACTCCTTCCATTTCTCTCGAACCCCGTGCTTCCTCCTTCCAGTTCTGAACCTGTCCTTAAAGTTCTTAAAAAAACTAAAGAAACTAGCAAGTTATTATATATTTCCAAAATAGTTTTATTATATATTTCAATACATCGCGACATTCGATGGAACCACTGAGAAAAGCACTTTGCCTACTCGTCCTTAGGGGTCTCTTCGACGGCATTTTGAAACGCAGCCACTGTTTCCTCGGCGTCCATAAAACGTTTTCCTCGATTTTTTTTCTTTTATTTTCGGAAATAAGTATATAAAAATCGCAAGCTGCGAGGTCGGGGCGATAAGGCGGATTCACATCTGACGTCGCCAATAAGTCGATTGTTTGCTTGGTGGTGTGCGACGAGGCTCTATTCTGGTGAAGGAGGATCCTGCTGCGAGGTCGTTTCTCCTGAAAATTTTCCAAGACAAGTGTACCACTCTGTAGTAACTGTTTTTCAATCCTCTAAAACAATAGGGGATCAATATAAGATGTTAAACTGACATGGTCACTAGCACTATAATAGGGGATCGGACAAAAAAAAACTAATTAGTCCGTCAGATAGATTTCCAAAAAATATTGAACACATTTAAATTTTTCTTTCTTCACATGAACAAAAAATGAAGACGATATAGTGCTTCGAAAACTGGTGAACTCCACGAAAACGTCACATGTCAGTACATTTTTTACCTACAAATGACGTCACAACCCCCCCCCCACTCATGATCTTTGACGCGATTTATCTTCGTCAATTTTTATTAATTTGATATAACAAAAAACACGTATCCAATATTTTTCGATAATTTAACTGACAGACTAATTAGAATCATATTTTTTTGACTCAGTCCGATCCCCTATTGTGGCGTAACGAGTGTATTGGCCTGTACTTCCGAAGAACGAGGCTACTATCTTTTCTCTCATGCCTCGACCTCTCTTCATTTTAGTTGTCAATTCCTCGGAAGGATACACCCAGATAGCAGACTGTCTCTTAGTTTCGGGATCCAAAAACTTTCAGTGTCGCCCTCGTAACATAACATCCCCAAAAGGGATTTTAAATCAAGAATTTGTCAGAAGCGGTCATGGAGTCAGTATTTGTGCCCGGGACTTATGTGTGTACTATGAGGTACAGCTCTGCTTAACCTTTCGATTATTACAGGCGTGATGTTATCTTTGCATGTAAATTTACACAGTCAATATTTTCATGTTTTCAGAACACAAGGATTAAAACACCCGAAGACATGGTATACGCAACGGGAGTAAGTGTTTTTATTTGTGTCATGCGCCATTGCAAGCTGAGTTGACCACCATCCATTACATATCGAGGTGCTTAGCAAGCACGTACTGCGTTTGATCCCTTCATTAGGTACTCAATAGAAAGCCTTATCAAAAGATAAGGCTTTTACCACATAGTTCTGAGAGTTTTATGTGTATAGCACTTTAATATTTAAGTAACCGAGTTCTACGAGTGAAAATAGAGATAACGACTATATGAGACGTAGCTAGATCCGAGTTTTCGCCTCCAGAAACCCCGATATTGCAACTTTAATCGAAATCTATATTGGGGTAAACTTACAGTCTAACCGGATGCAGCTGAATACCAGTCTACACTAATATTATAAAGAGGAAAGATTTGTTTGTTTGTTTGTAACGAATAGGCTCCGAAACTACTGGACCGATTTCAAAAACTTCTTTCACCGTTGGGAAGCATATAGACATAGGCTACTTTTTATCTCTGTATTCCCACGGGAACGGGAACTACGCGGGTGAAACCGCGTGACGTCCGCTAGTATTTTAGATAGAGCGACTGCCTGTCTGACGTAACACTACTAGGTAATACACCCCCCCCCCTTGGTAAGACTGGTCGTCACTCTTTTGGGCCACTGACTACCTGTAACGATTGTCAAAGATGTACCTACAAATGGCTGTACAGCTGGGGCGGTCTACTTCTGGCAAAATTAAAATGATTTGTTGCTTTGCAGAGAAATGCACGCAGTGATGCCAGGGCCACATCTGATGATGTAAGGAATAGTTTTACATGATAAATTACATGGATAACATGTATTAGCATGTGATTCTCTAATAAACTTATAGGGTTAGTTAAGCTCGTAAAAATGTGTGGGTCCTCAGACATCCCCCTCCAGCTCACTATGCTAAACTTGAAGAGAAGCTCACACTCACCAACAGCCATGGCCTACCTGGAAGACTCTAAACCGACTTCGAAGCCAGCTTAGGTGGGCCGCTGTAGGTACAACTTGTTCCGGTAGGGGTATCGGAATACCCCCACCGGAACAAACACGGTGTGGTCGGAACCAAACTGAGTGTTAATGTGGAACCTCCTCCCAAACCATGGCCCACCTCCTGACCTGCTCTTTGAAGAACCTACATCATCAGCCATAAGACGTCCACTGCTAGACAAAGGCCTCCCCCATAGAATGCCATACTTCACGGCAACCTTCCGTTTGCATCCACCGGTTGCCCGCGACTCTCACGATGTCGTCGGTCCACCTGGTGGGAGGCCTACGAACGCTGCGTCTTCCGGTTCGTAGTCGCCACTCGAGCACCTTTCTTCCCCATCGATTGTTGGACTACCCGTTGAGGGACCTGTCTGAAGTAAATTATATACCAACATACAAATTATTCTTTGGTTGTTGACAGGAGACATCACAGGTGTACAGTAAACGTAGCTCCCTCGTAAGTATAATTATAACTTACTACTCAGATAGACCAGGGGATCTAAAATGGCCACTTTAGCAGATCATGATATCATGATCAAAAACGCTTCACGCTTTTTAACGCAATTTATAAATTGCGTTAAAAAGCGTATAATGAACCTTTCATAATAAATAGTAACTGCGTCTGTGACCATTTTACACATTTTAACGCAATTCATATTATGATCTGCTAAAGTGTCCGTTTTAGACGCTGAAGTACGCTACTACTCGATTATATATTTTTTCTGGAAATAAGCACAACAGTTCAGGTTCGTGTCTACACGAATTTTAATTAAGAAAGTTTTTGCTTAGCCTATTCCGTCCCACTGCTCGACAAAGACCTCCCCCATTCCTTTCAAAGTCTCTATAGGTGTTGTGCCTTTTCTGGTTATTCATTCAAAAATGAGTCCAAATCGTCACGCCAGCGTTTCTTGGGCCTACTCCGTGACGATGTGCTGTGTGTTGCTTCTGGTCCATCAGTCCTGGCCTACCCTGTAAATATGACCCATATACCTAAATTAATAAAGTTAATTCAAAAATACGCGTATCGCGATACGCGTATTTTTGGATACAGACACACACATTTACTTTCTCAATGTGCAATCTTTTCTTTTAGAAGAGCGTTTTAAACCGGTTACATAGAAGAAGCAGTCAACTAACCGTAAGTAAATTTTCATTTACACTCACTACTTGTTAGCGTCCGTTCACACTGACCGACTCGGAGAGAAGAGCAGATTTTTTTCACGTTTAAAACAGTTTTGAGTCATTGTAATAAGATTTATTTTTAAATGTCACTTCACTTGAGAGCAATTTCATTCTTTTGTTCTTGATCGTAGTGACATGTCGAAATAAATCTATTCAGTATTTTTTTGCGGAAGAGTAACAAACATTCATCCATCCTCACAAAATTTCACATTTGAATATTATTGACTGAATAAGTGGTTATGCTTATATATTATTTACCTAGTAATAATCATCATCATCATTTTCCTGCCCTTATCCCATTCTATTTGGGGTCGGCGCAACACGTTTTCTTTTCCCATTATTCCCAGTTACACGTCACGGCGGCATTTACTCCTTTCTCTTTTATATCATTCCTCACACCATCCATCTTTTCTTTGGTCTTCCTCTGCCTCTCCATCCATCAACAATGAACCTTTAAATTGTTTTTGTTTATTTTTGCAGCCTAATGTGCATGGCGGTGAAAGAAATAAATTTATTGAAAAACTAAAAAAAGCCGGTGTGTTACCATGACTATCGTAATTTAAAAATCTTCAAATTATTTACCAAGTAGAATCTCAACACAAGTTCAACCTCCTTTGCAATCAAAAAGGGGCGTGGGCCTTTTAGGACCCGGGCCGCATTCTCGGATTCTACCAGATATTCTACCTATAAATACATTAATAATTATTATTGAGTAGGTAGTATTTTAGGACCACAACAAAAAGTAGTTAAAGTACAATTAACAAAAAAGCTCAGGATTTAGTGATTTAGATTTGTCTGAGGCTTTTGATATAGTAAATCATATACATTTTCAATCACTTCCTAATCTGGCTGGAATGTAGGTCATTCTCGATTTCACGTGAATAATTTTGGCCGCCGAAAAGTTGTGTGTGTCTACTACATCAAGATTATCAAGAAAGTACCTTAAATAATTCATGGTTAAGTAGAATGTACTGAAACGATATTTCACACTACATATCAGTATCCGATATGGTCTAGTGGCTAGGATACCTGGCTCTCACCCAGGAGGCTCGGGTTCGATTCCCGGTATCGGAAAATCTTTTTTACTTTTCGAAGCAAGATTGAGCGAGCTGAATAAACAATCTTTTTTGGGTTCCATAGTCAAAAAAAACTCGTAGTTTCTCTGTATTTTCGTAGTTTAGCTCAGAGACTCTTAGTACGGTACTAGAAAGTTGTAATTTAGCATGAATAGGAAAATAAAATCTCAAAAACTGTTTTTTAGGGTATCTCCTGTGTGTAGTGAGATACCCTAGGAGGAAAAGTGGGGATGTATTTTTTGATATAACGTAGAGCCTCTTTATATCGTTGGATAGGTCTTTAAAAAATATTGTGAGTTTGTTCAAATACTTTAATGTGCAATATGAGCTCAAAATAATCGAGCACATATTGCTTTAGTAGACACAAGGCAATCATAATACATGTAAATTATCTTTGACTAGCTTATGCCCGCTTTCTCGATCACATGAATTTCGATAATTGACCCATACTACCGGAATAAAAAGTATCCTATGTGTTCCGGAATAAAAAGTATTCACATTATGAATTTCATCCAAATCCGTTCAGTGGTTTTGATAGATAGACATAATTAAAGCAGGTTCATTTTAATTGTACAAATAAACACTTATCTTTCTTTAAATGAAACAGGCAGGACTGTTGGTGAGCCAGCGAGGAACGCATACAATGACCAAGTCGAATACATGGAAATGAACAAGAAATACGAAAATATTGGCAAGATAGGTAACATACCAGATTTTTTTAGAGATTTTGCTAGAATCTTTTTTTTCTTGGAGTGTGGGCAATCATCAAATGACTCCTCCCGCTCTGGGTGGAGCGGAAGGGAGTGTCAGACTTATACGGACTAAAACCACCCATGTTCCTTTTTAGCTCTTTGTGTTCGCGACCGCGGTATCTCTTTCTAACAACCCGCAGCCCCGGATAAGTTGGAACCTCTCATTCAACTTCACCCATCTTGCATGTTTTGGCGAAGACAGGCTACCTGTCCATTGAAACAGAGCGTGGCTGCGGACCGGAGAGACATATTATTATGAATGTAGCTTTTAACAACATTTTTATTAGTATTTTGTTTTATTTTAGGCGCAAATAGGGCAGAGCAGTCTAAGAAGGTCACAATAGATGAACACAGTGTTGAGGATACTGAAATTGAACGACCGCAAGAGGTCAGTACTCACAACATTAAAAATTAAATAGATTTATTGGATTGATTTTACGATTCACGTTGTTTCGAGACAGTTTACTTTGTACGTACCTATATCATTTCATCATCACTGCCCATGCTCTTAAAACGTCGCAGACAAACATCTTAAAAAACTATACATATCCCACAACAAAGAGCAATCACCGAATTGTGGCACCTACCGTCGCGCACTGGGTCGGATTACGATCTTCGTAGTGTGTCCCAGTGGGAACATTGGGCTGGTTATGCTTTGCTCATAAAATTCGATTTTATAGACCGCAAACATCCTTATTTTTATAAACTATATGTATGGTTCAAGAAGTGGTCTTCTTACTTGGCATCCTGCAAATCAACTTTTATTACAATCTTAGATCTGTTTTCACTAACACTAGCTAACACTTAAATAAGTAATGATCAGCAACATTTGGTGCTGAGTAGATCGTTGGACATCCAACAGCGTAACTGTTATTTAGACATTGATGTATGTGTTACCTAATATTAGTGTAAACAGGCATTCTCCTCGACTCTTCCTTGCATCGCGTTCGCCATTAATGGATCGTGATTACCCCATCGTGAAGTAATCTTTTGGTTGGCGATGTTTCGCCATCTCTGCCTATACTTGCTATTGTGAAGCACGTCGAGTTTCGTTTGAGTCCAGCTTTGAGTGAATTTGACCTGCTTGTGTAAGTGGCCTACGACTTCTCGGACTACTATCAAAACACAAGTTACCACATAGTTCAATTCAACTCCACATAACAGACAAAGTACTTGTTAAGTGTCCCTATCATTTAAGCTTACCAAAACTTTGATCATAAGAATCATCCCTATTCTCAGGACTTTGTTCAAGAGCCAAAACCAAGGAGAAGTGTTGAACGAAGCACCCAAAATATACAGATCACAGTGCTCTGGCTCGCATTAAACGAGGAGTGTGAAGCCATGATAGACCCCTACGTGCAGCGCTTGTACGTCGCGTATACGTTTCTGGGCAGGAGTGGCGCGGAGTTCGAGACCCCGGTCAGCTTACCCAAGCCTAAGGATTATGTGGAGAAGTGCTACTTCAACTTTAAGAAGTGTAAGTAAATCATAGGTATATTTTTTGCGAGGTTATTTTATAGTGCTTTGTTATTGATTATATTGATTATTGTGATATTAAGGGGGGGGGGGGAAAGGGAGGTTCCTACTGCGACAGAATAGGGCAAAAAAATCTTATTAGTCCGTCAGATAGATTTCCAAAAAAGATATTGCACACAATTATTTTTTCTTTTTTCTCATAAAAAAAAAAATATGTTCATCGTAAATTATCAGTATAATATCTCCTGCGTACTTCGGTTAGTGTTGCCATTGAGCTGGTCTGGTATTGTTGTTTTTGTTTTTTTTGTATGTCCTGTGCGAGTCCATAAAACCATAAGAGTAGAGGAAGAAAGAAACGGTGGATGGACTGTGTTAAGAATGATATGGTAAGAAAAGAGGTCTTTCATGAGATGACGAGAATCAGAGAGGTATGGAAGAGGAAGACATGCTGCGCCGACCTCAAATGAATTGGGATAAGGGCAAGAGAATCATGATGTGAGTCCATAAAATATGTATCCGTCTTTCTAAAGATGACTATTTACATGTAGGCACCATGTTCTAGCATTCGAGCTGGACAACACGGATATTCCGAAGGTCGGCCACATGGCCGCGTGTCGTGCCAGTAGCGGCCCGCCCGCCAGCGACACAGACTGCATCGTCTTCTCCGTCGTCAGTGAACCGGCTGAGGATCCACTGGGGATTGAGAGCTGTGAAGATATTGGGTGAGTTTATTACTGAGCTCAGTTTTGGTTTGGACACGAGTTGCTATGGCTAATCTGGAAGTCTCTGAATAGACTCCGGACACAGGTAGGCTGAAGCAAGGAAAATCTGTCCAGGTGGAGATTCATATACAGGGTGGTGCCGACAATACGACAATAAATCAAACCACTGGTAGTTCTAGTTCATAGGAACATTTCTAAACTATCAAATAAATCCTAACACCGTCGTGGTGCCGACGATACGACAATAACCTACCCAAATATCTTTGCCAAATTCGTTTGTTACATTTTATTTCCACACGTTAATCGGTGCATTATTCCTAAGGTTAGTAAACCAATATTTGTTTGTAAATTGTTATGTATTTCGTTTACAGTTTTATGCTACTTGGTTTTATTGTTTTTTTTTTCATTTTTTTATTTTGGTGTTAAGATTTATTTGATAGTTTAATAATGTTCCTATGAACTAGAACTACCAATGGTTTCATTTATTGTCGTATTGTCGGCACCACCCTGTATAACTCTGCCCTGAAGTGTAAATGTGGTCTTGTCCCACAAACTATGGAGCACTTGGTATGAAGGCGACAAGGTAGCCCGCGAAATTCGAATTTTTTCACGTTTTTTGCAATTTCCCGGTCAGTGTCAAGTCGTATATTTATATAAGAGTAATAATAATGAAAATCACCAATATAACCGTCTCAGTTCATAAATGTTTTTACTAACCCATATTATGGATGTTGCTTATCCGAAATAAAGATTATTTTATTTTATTTATTTATTTATAAAGGTCTCTTGAGTGACTATTTGATGAAAACGACATTCTTGAGACCTTTATGAACTGAGATGGTGAAGAGAATTCAAATTTCGCGGGGGACCTCGTCGGCTTCGCCTTAATAGCTGGTTACTTTGGTTAGGTACGCGTTCCTGTACCTGGGAGATTTGCTAGCGTACAGCTCGGGCAGCCCGGGCTACACCGAGGTGATCCCGGTGCGGGCGGCGCGTCGCTCGGCTGCCGTGTGCGGCGTGCTGGCGGTGCGCCTCGACGGGCTCGACGTCGTAAGGCGCTGTCAGCAGTTGGCGCTCAGCGAGGTGTGTATACGACTGGAAACATCGAACACTTGAAATGTTTTTTGTTGTCCTATGGCGAATGCTGCGTATACCTGTAATTGGCATAGATACCACCACTTCTGTTATTATATGTACTAAATGTATTGTTAAATGTACTGTTTTGTATTGGTGGTGTACCAAATAAATAATGCCTTGTACAGATTATAGTACCTGTGTGTGCGTAGCCGACTACGCGTACATTGTAACGCTTAGCCCGGACAAGGCTTTAGAGTTTGTGGAATGCGTAGCCGACTACGCGTACATTGTACCGCTTAGTCCGGACAAGGCTTTAGAGTTTGTGGAATGCGTAGCCACTACGCGTACATTGTAACGCTTAGTCCGGACAAGGCTTTAGAGTTGGTGGAATGCGTAGCCGACTACGCGTACATTGTAACGCTTAGTCCGGACAAGGCTTTAGAGTTTGTGGAATCGGCCTAAGTCGTACAGAAAAAGCTCTATGTCCATATAACACGACATTCGCCTCGTTTAGGTTTCTTGAATCCGCTCTGGACTAAATGTGACACCTAATCGGTTCAAACATCGTCGATAAGTGTGCTCAGTCCCTTGGTTTGGAGAGAACTACACGTCGAACACGTGTGGGGACTTGCAAAACTGTTGTTAAGTTACATACAGCATCATTGATAATTCCGAGATACATCAATGTTATGAATTCGAACCAATATTTCTGAAAATGTTTTTTTTTCGTCATTAAATAGTTAATCTTAAGCCTTTAATCAATATTTCAGTGTTACGTAATCCGATTTTAAATACATATTGCTCACAACACAACTGTTATTTTAAAAGATTGAACTCCTGTAATATTTATTGGTTGCTATTTGGCTCAGCCAGACAGAATTACAGACATGTGCATCCGGATTCCGTAACGTTGCGTCTTTACGTATCCGGGTTTCGTTTGAATACAGTCCATCTATACAGCAATGGTAATACTTACGAAAATCATCCTTACCGCTACGATATAAAGGCGCTATTATCACTCTCAATTCATGAATTAAAACTATTGTTTTTCTTTTCAGAAACACGTCCGTTCTTCGTAACTGTCTTTTGTAAACAAATATCTCTGTTCCTTTTGTACCTGTTATACGTACTTATTTATTTATTTATGTAAATTAAAGTCGTTTATTTATTCACGCTTTTTTCTTCTCTAGTAGTAGCAATGCTCTGTTTAATATTGTTTAAAACTAGATTTTATTTAGCCAAAAAGAGGTTGCCAATCTGCTCCGACTGGTCCGAAGTGAGAACCTGTATGCAAGCGCCTATAGACAGAAGTCTTCGTCGCCACTCATTTGTCACTAGGTGTGTCAATAACGCTTGGCACTTGACGCCTAGACGGGTATTGCACACTATGCAGGCCCAAAATGGCGATACATAGTTCACATACCAAAGGAAAATGAAACCCATTACAGCGCTTATCGGGAATGTGTAATCGTGAATTCGTTATCATTTAAGATACTGACCACCACACTAGACGTCTTTCTTCTGGGACCAAAATTGTAATCCCGAAAAAACAAAACACAAATGCCTACTCGACCCAAGTGTATGGAACAGCTCTAATGATTAGTTTTCACCATTATAATGATGGGTCCTATGAAGAAAGCTGTTCAGTTTGATGACCTGTACCCGTGAATTTTGGGTGGTTGGTATACACCCGTATAATGACTTCTGTTCTGGTACAGACTATATAATCTCAATTGATGCAAAAACATGCCGCGATCGATTCAAGTGGATTCCAATACAATCGCGATAGGATATTGGGAGTTAGGAACGTAGATCGAAATACTTGCGAGTGTACGCAGTCTCGGGTGTGTTTAGACGAGAGACGCACGCGCGCGCGTCTGCACCAATCGGTCGGCGATCGAACCGTTTCGTAATACTCCTGTAATAGTCGCAGCTGACCCCATTGACACGACCTCTCATGTGTACATACCCACATCCCGACCATGTGTGTGAAGTGAAGTGAACGATAACAACGATTGTCTCTACACTAAACGAACAAGATTTATACGTATAAAAAACAACAAAAAAAAAAACCAAAAACATACAAAAATGAAATAGCAATAAACCATGTAAAAACACTTCAGGTATTGTACATAACACGCTGAATAAAAAAAAACTTGCACTAGCATCGGAATGTAAATATAAATATCTATGAAAACAACGTTCTAAATGTACAGCCACAACATTCAAGACAGAGCTGTCAACATTATAAAAAGGATTCATAATAAACATGTTGCTCGGAATTATTATAAAACATTTTCTGAAATTTATGAAGGAATCGCTTTTAATTAGGGAATTTAATTTATAGCAGTCGGTATAGAATACATTACGGAAGAAGAAATTCTCATTGGTGTTACAAATTCGAAGATTTAATTGTAACGTGTTGCGATAATTGATAATTATTGATTAACCAATAATTAATTTGTCTTCCATAACAAGGCAACGTGAAAAGCATTCGACGGTCTTTGAAATTAGTTAAAAAATTTAAGAGTTGTTCAATAAATTCTGAGATTTTGAGGATCTGAAACTGTTGTTGCTAAGTGCACAAATACTAGCTGTTAACTGTCGTCGTACCTTCACCATTGCCAACAACTATCTACGAGTTCTACCAAACATCAGTATCACTGCACTATTTAGTGTCTCGGGAATGTGCGAGCGTCTGTATCTTACGTCTATCGTCACCAAAAACTTCATTTCTTTCATTTCATCTTGTATACAAACGATTGGGAGCACTGGCATACATTTATTGCTGTTTCCGTTCAAAATTAATTCTGTCTTTCATCTAAAATGTCGTTCGAAATAAAAAGCGTCCCACATAGAATCTCCACGTAGTAATATCGATAATATTTCATTTTCTCAGTCTTGTCTCTCTAAGATTAATCGGTCAATCAATCTGCCGACTGCATAGGCGCTTCGCGTCCTTGCCCCAGTGCCGTGCCAAAGACGCGGACGAATTTAGACCGGCCTACCGGGCCTGTATTACTCCCACAAACTTTCTTCGTACACCAAACAATGTATAACAGACCTTACTACCACGTGATAAGAGCTTCGACATTCGCAAAGTTTTATTCGCAGACTTTTTCTTTGACAAACTTTTCTCGTCATTAATCAGGGGATAGTAGGTCTTATTGCTTCGATGTTGGAGTGATTGAAAGTGTAGTGATAAAGTTGTGGAGTAGTAAACAGAGAGGAACGCGGAGCTGATTGGCGCGCCGTACACTGACATTTGGACGTCGAACAGTTCTTTCGTTCTTAGTATCAACTTTTAGAACTGTCGTTTGAATGACATCATCTGTAATCAATAGTTTCTTATTTGCGATTTTTTTTTATAATTCTTTGGTAGTTGTTATTTCTTCATTTTCTGTCATCTTCCATCGTCCGAGGTGTTTACTAAGGTTGTCATACTCTTTAGTGATGTCGAAATCAGCAAAGTCTTCGTCTACTCATTCCACGCCGGGTTTAATGGTCAAGAAACTAGGTCAATGCGGTTCTTGTAAATAGGCCATCTGTCAATCACTGCGCATGGGCACGGTCCTCATGACATTTTGTCATAATCATTATGAAATCTGTTTCCGACTCACAATAGAAATATCGGTCGTTACTAGATTGAATTTTCGGGTAGAGCATTTTATTGCAATTTTGTGGTTGAAACTTCGCCAGCGCCTCGTAGATTTCCTAGGAAATTTGGTAATACCGGAAAAAAATTCTATCCTATGTCCTAAAACGGCTCTATCTACTTACAAAATTACATCCACATTAATTTAATCCTTAAGGCGTGAAAAAGGTACATACCGAAAGACTCACAGACAAACAGAGCTACTTTCGCATTTATAATAGAAAACAACATACGAACATGTTTTAAACAAATTGTACTTATTCAATTCCCATTCATGAAGTTTGCAATAAAACACAATTTGCTTACAATATCGTAGTCATGTTTATTTTATAACATGCATAGTAGCATCAGACTAAACAAATTGTGAAAATTATTTGTAAGATCTATGTAGCAGGAAGTTTCAAAGGTAATCTTTTTAAATAATGAGACGTTTCCTGCACTGAAAAAGTGGAGGAAACTGGAGGAATATTTAGAGAATTTATACAAGAAATCATTTTTATATGAATTCGGAATCAGTTGATTTTGAATCCCACTTCTGATTAAAGTTCCCTACTCTGACTTAGAAGTTGTTTTTTAAAAAGTTTGAAAACTATAATTTTGACAAATCACGTTCTATTATAAACAGCTGATAATAATGTATTCGTTGTATCCGCATAACTGTGCGATCCCACTAGCGTCACATTCACAGTTGTCTGATGAGACAAAAACCTTCAAACTAAAGTAGGAGAAACAAAGAAATAGACATTTCAACATTGTCTTATGAACCTTTTGTCAGTGGAATCGCACATTATTATTTATTATTATTATTTGTCGATTTCAATCTAAATAGGGTAGTTAACTAAAAGAAATTTAATTAGTCCGTCAGATAGATTCCCAAAAATTATTGGACACGTATTTTTTCTTTTTTCACGTAAACAAACAATGAAGACGATACATTGCTTTGAAAACTCGTTTGACGTCATATTCTAAGACATTATAGTATGACATTTTTACCGGTGAGTGACATCACGACCCGACGACAAAAAAAACGTATCCAATATTTTTCGATAATCTAACAGACTAATTAGAATCATATTTCTTTTAGTCAGTAAACATCACTATTGTATCGGTCCAGAACTAATCCACAACGCACATTAAGAATCAACTGCAAGCAAATCAACTCCAGCCGCTGGAGGACATGAATTGCTCTACTCTAACAAGTATGACGAAGTGCCCTGCCATCAAGCGGCAATGAGACAATCTATTAGGCATGCTAGTCTCACCCGCAGCTCTCTCAGCAAGATGCTTGTGTTATAATTAACTGTACAGCCTGACATTTCCGGCTGGGACTGTGTGGGACTGATCGTGATGTATCGAACGATAGCTCATTAGTGACGTGGTCTAACTAGAGTTTGTTGATGTATGGTCGTGTTGGCGCTTTAATGATATTGACAGCAGGGTTCTGTTAGAGCAGACCCCAACACATCAACTTACTCGAAACTGTATTTTTTTCCCAATCCACCTTGAATTTCTAATAAAAGAGAAAAATGTGAAAGTCTACTTAAGTTTGGCAGCTTGTAGTAACTTCTTAAATTTTCTGTGGAAATGAATGAAAGAAAAACAAGATAAAGAAACAAAGTTAAGCAGTTCTGTTTATCTTTATTAACGTCACTGTCTTTTTGCTGGTTCATTTGCTGACCCGCAGGTTCAGCGGGCCAGCAATAGTCCAGGGCAGCAGAAGTTCCATTAGATCCCGCTGCCCCAGACGCAAATATGCGTGAGAACACCGATGTGGTTTTAGTCATTACGAGTCTGACAGACCCCTCCGATCTGGTGTAGAGGACCTTCATTGAGAATTTCCACATCGAGTTAAAAAAGTAATCGATTAAGTTTTTGGTTTTGTTTATCGATATCAATGTTTTTGCAATCTGCAAAGCAGAGCATTGCTGAGTTTTTTGTTTCGCGTTGGTTATACTTTTTTAAGTGTCTTACTGCCGCACTCAGAGACATTAAAATGATTAATTAAGCCATCACTTAGTAAAGATTTTGACACTTAAGGGAAGGTTTTATATGTCAAATCTTTACTAAGTACCGGCTTAAGTTATCATTAAATATGTCTGAGTACGGTAGTTAGTAATATTGGCATATGAATATTGGTCTTTACAGTGGTTCTTCTGCGATGAAGAAATCCAACAATGATCTATAATATTTATCCCAGTAAATAAATCAAGCTGGTTTTCTAAATTATTAGGTCGTTTAAACTGTCTGTTAAATTACCAATGATTTGTGTTGTACCTAAATGGTAATTTATTGCATATTTAGCCTCTATTTTCGCAACTTGTGAATGAATTCAAAATGATATACTAGTTTTATTTCCATCAAGTCCTTAGATCATGTACTAGGTCTTAATTATTTTATTAAGTAATAATTCCCTCTCATCTGCCTCCAGTACTCCACTCCATGTCCAAATTACAGCCAGCCGATTGCAATATGTAATAAAACAAAAAAAGGGTTTAAAAATGTATTTTAACTACGCCGACTACAAATCAATTGGGATAAATGCAGGAGAATGAGGACGCTGTTTCAAAACGGTAAAGGAAAAATCTTTGGAACATAAGCCTGTTTTAATTTATCCAAAAATTCAAACAGTAGTGACATAAACCAATCCGCACTGGGTTAGTGGATGTCACTAGTCTCTAACCGCATGGTTGTTTAAGGCCTACTAGGGCCTAAGGCCTAACAGAAACCCGTCGGGGCTGCGGGTCCCGTCGGGGCTGCGGGTTGTTCGCAAGAGATACCGCGGCCTCGACATGAAGGGCTAAGAAGGAACATGGGTGTGGTTTTTAGTCAGTAGAAGTCTGACACTCCCTTTCGCTCTGCCCAAGAGCGGGAGGGGTTATTTGATGATTTTGCTCCCACCATAAAAAAAGGCCTAACAGAAACGAGACCAGTATCAGCAATGGGAACGTAGACGTAGAACGATGATGCATCAGAATTTCACAATTTCTCACGCCATAACTCCATTCAACCTGGTTGGCGACCCACTCTTCGTGACTCAGTAATTCGGAGTGTATTTACACATATTTAGAGTTGCGCTTGCGTCGTAGGCGGCGCTAAGAATAACTGCAGCTATTTCAAGTTCATATATTTATTATGTCGCGCTGATACGTTATTGAATATAGAAATTGACGGTGATTTTGTACAAAGTAGTGGTATTTTTCGTTGTATTATAAGGAACTCTGACCTAGGCGAAAGGCTAAGCGATTTTCTGCTACGCTGCTTGTTGCAGGTTCGGTCCCCGCACGTCCGTTCCAAGTCTGACTGTTGTATGTGAGTTAGCTAATACACCCAAAACAGGTAATATTCTTGGTGTAGATAAAGATTTTAAAAAATTCTATAAGGGTTCCGTTTTTTGCCATTCGGCTACGGAACCCTAAAAAGCCATGTCGCTGAATGAATAGATTTTTATTACATAGCCATAATAATATCCATACTTAAGGCTCCTCTCTCGAAAAAGCTTAAAAACAGCGTGCAGATGAAGCAGTTTTTCACCGGCACATATAGAGAAATTACATCTGAGAAAAATTGTTAGTAATCTACATGATATGACACGTAATTTGGTTTAGCCATAATTTATTTATTGTATCGGTATCACATAATAAGAAAAAAAATCCACAAAATCACCTCCAAATCGTTGAATGGAACCATTTTACTCCTTCATTTTTTAACAAAATAATATAAAAAAAATATCTACTGCTTTGAAATACAAAGGAAAATAATTTGGTTTTGTTACTTTTTAAAAACATGTATGATTTTAATTATCATAAATGAAAAATGCGTCCGTTTAAAGTCCGTATCTACGACCGAGAGGGGTAGTTTGTATGCACAAGGTCATTGGCGTGAATACAAGCCTTAACCGAAATCTCTGTCCTTATTATTTATTTATCTATTAAAGTCTTTTAATATACAACAATAATAAACTGCGGTCGAGATAGATTGATGATTTGTTGTACGAGTATCTCGAGAGTGCGTTGGCGGTGTAAATGTTTTATTTTTCTGTTTATTGCATCAGTGTTTTGAAACTATACATTCACCGGATGTTTTCTTCCTCCAAAATATTGATTAAAGCTTTTATAAATATAGCCGTCGTATTTGTTGGATTATTTTAAAACTGGAGGATTACTCCCGACATCTTCAAGTATATCGCAGATGTCAGCACTAAGCCTCCCAAACGTTTTAATCAACAGTGATCTTTTCCAACTGTTCTGTATCTTTCCCCGGCCGTCTAATCCGAACATTCCTATGCCAATCTAAACCTGACGTCCATATGCCAAGCTCGTCCCGTGAGGCACATGTCCCACCGCCAACAAGAAAGCAACTACTTACCTATCACAATGTTCAAAACGAATGTAAATTTTTCAAGTGTGAAAAGTATCTCCGGCCCGATTTTGACGCAAACTAAAACTGCATCATTGGATTTTTGTAAAATAAATATTTATTTTATTAACTTTTTGTTTTCATCAATATTGGACCGGAGATTCTTTTGAGCATTTTTCGTTATTCTTCATAGTTTAGGATTTTATAAGCAATCATAAAATATGTACAATGTTGCATAACATGCAGTGACATTTAGGCTATAGGATCTTACCTTTGTAACGAAATTGTTTTATCAAATAACTTTTGGTTTAAACCCTGTCGAACAAATAATTAGTTTTTGTGGCTATCGCTCTACCCGCTACTCGCTAATCGCTGGCGGAAGGACGGATGCCTAAATCCGATAAACCGGATGTCACTGAACAGCTATCATGTGTGACGTGACTCCAGCCGCCATGCGGTGGAACTGCAGCCGACCTTGGAGCTATTTGTGGAAGGTCATCGATTGCACACTAGCGGTTTTATTACGTATCTCTGTCAGATTTTGTGATTGACGTAATCTATTCAGGAACATCATGAACAAGATTAATGGTTAAGGAAATGATGTGTTCAGAGATGGGTGTGTCATTAAAATCCTTAATATTATAAATGCGAAAGTAACTTTGTCTGTCTGTCTGTCGCGCTTTCACGCTAAATCTACAGAATCGATTCAAATGAAATTTAGTACATAGATAGTCTAGAGCCTGAGAAAGGACATACTCGGGCTACTTTTTACTACGAAAAAAGGGTTGAAAGGGGGAGATGAAAAGATTACTTTTGGTCGCAATAACCGACATTCACACGGGCGAAGCTGGGTGCATCAGCTAGTGTCGAAATAACGACGGGTTTGTGTCTCTCAGGTCCACCCTGTGCCTTTGCTGCCCTCCTGAGTGACGCGCTAAGCCGAGGCTCATACCACGTAGGGAATGCCTTTAGTGCGCTGTCACTTTGTCTGTTTACTCCCTGGTTTGAGGCCTTACACTCGAGGTATTCATATGATAGTCCGGTTAAGTCGAAACCAGCCTCATAGGTTGTTCTGTGAGACGACATGCAGAAAAAAAACAGGTTTTGTGCTTACGATTTGAGTTTCAGTTTGCGTAAAAGGATTCTTCTGAATATTATTCTACAGCTGGATTGTGAGATTCTAGTACCTTTTATATCTTGTTCATTTGATTTTGTATACCTTTCTACATGTATGCTACGTTTCACAAACATACTATGGAGATACTATGTTTGTCCGTATCTCCAACATCTTATGCCAGAGTTCAGGCGTAACGGTTTATTAATTAAGATGTTGATAGCTACAATCTTTGCCAGGCATCTTCAAGAATATTTTGATCGAAGAATGAAGTAGATAAATAGCCCTTCGCAAGGTAAACAGAGATAAGAATCAGTCATCGTGATAGATGGTCAAGGATATTGTAATCACGGCTATACAGACAAACAGACATACAGAGTTACGACTGACTGTCGTGTAGCTAATTTATTTTATTAACTATACAATGACAGGCAATAAACTAATTATGATACGCAATGGTATGTAACCTCGTTAGTAAGATTTACGCGCAATACAGTTCAATCTTGTACTCATAACTTGAAGCACATTGAGCTACGCGAGTGCTACGAGACTCGTAGGCCCCTCGTAGCGCCCGCCGTAGCTTTGTCGGGTCCGTCGTAGAAGACCTACAGTGCTACGAGACGTCTACGCGACTCGTAGCACTGTCGTAGTTCAAAGTATTTTGCAAATACAAAATGTATTGAATACGCGTTCTACTTCTACCGGGCTCATTTTTTGTTACATAAAAAACTTGATAATTTTGTGGTTGTTATATTTTGATTCACCCCCTTATCAGAGCAATTCTGTTTACGTTGCGACTTTCTATTTGGTGTACTGTAGTCATGGTTGTGTGAGGAATGACATGAAAGAAAAAGGAGTAAATGATGGCTTTACGGTTGACAAAGGAGAACGAAATAAAAATTATATTACACACATTGGCCCATTGGCCCCAAGTAACATGGGACAAGGGCAGGAAGATGCTTTTCTCGATCACCTCAACCTTCATAATCTCAGCTATTTTTTTTATTTATAAACGTTGCCCCACACTAGAAATATCTTCTGTATCGTGGGTGCATTTACAAATATTTAAACTCACATACACAAACACACCCCGACCCAAAACAACTATCTGTAGACCATACAAATATTTGTTCCGTGTGGGGATCGAACCCGCGACACGCAGCGCAGCAGTCCAAACGCTCAGCCACTGCGCCAACCATGCCGAAAAAATTGCCAATAACCTATCGAATAAAACAAGCAAGTTCAAGCATAGTCTAGTATTTGGCAATGTCCGCTGGCACTCCGCTCCGCTTGCGCCACACGCGGGCGCAGCCGAGCGGTGCATTCGTATAATTCCTCACGAATTAACTACGTGCAGGTGTGAAGGGGATATTGCCAAAGTACATGAGTCAGGGGGAAGTGGAAACTTTCGTGAGATAACAGATAGTGGTCTTAAAGTAGAAGTTTGGAAAGGTGTTCGTAGGTATTGACTTGCAGCAGACGCGCATGGACGTTGCTGAAGTAGTATTTTAGGATATTTGCAGGTAGTTGGCGTACTGTAATTTCACATAAGTATAGGATAAAGCCATGTACGGCTATTTTGTACGATACGGGTCACCTACTCTTTTGCATTTTTTTTAAGTCTATCCGTAGGTTGTCAGTGAAATTCGCTCTAAACAATAAGACACCGTGTGCAATTATTATCTTGTATTATCCTATTATCTTGTATAGCCTATTGTCATCAACTGGGCAAGAATCCAACTCCGTGGCTGTTACAGAATTTCTGATGAAAAACCCCAATAACACTTTGCCCATAGTTCTAATTGTTTTGGTTTTTATACAGTCTAGCTAGATCAAGAGAAATTCTACTACACTAAATTGTCTATTCAATGTTTGAAGTTGTTGTCTCGTATCGATTATACAATTTACGCTCCACATTTTTGTTCGCATAAATTAAACTGTCTCCTAAATCTTAAAACGTAAGTATTTATAATGAGGCACTCACACATTCCCGAGACTGTGACAGACTCCAATGAGATCACTTCTATTCCAAACGGTGTAACAACGATCAGCTGTTACATTAACGTGGCAGGTTCAATATTCCCGTCTGTCTTACTTTCTATACAAGTTTTATAATTTATTTTTAAATATAGGCAATGAAAACAATGTCAAGTTTGTTTCGGAGAGTTTAGTCATCTAAGGTCATCCTGCAGATGAATTCATTCAGTCTATGCAACTCGTAAAGATTAGCCTTGTGACATTTCCAGGCAGGACTTAGGTAACAGGTTTGTGTTGGATACAGCAGCTTTCATAAAACCGCATTTCTGGGCAATAATAGCATTTCTTTCAGCGGACGATGATCTATGTGTATATAAGTGACTTCCAACATCGTAAATGATATTTATTCAGTATTGAAACTACGATTAGCTGTTACATAAGACAGACGAGACAGGTTCAATATTCCCGTCTGTCTTACTTTTTATACGAGTCTTATTTATAATCACTGAAATCTCAATGACTGACTCGATGACGTCAAACACAAGCGGTTGGTTTAAAAATGATGTGATAGAATTTTAGTAAGATTTATAAACGTGTATAAATTCAATTGAGATTTCCTGCGGCTAATGCCCCTAAACTTTTTTAATTCAGAAAACTATACATACAAATAAAAATTGCTAAAGCTGACGTGAAAAAAAGAAATTATGAATAAAACTAATACACATTTCAATTGCAACTTTGATTTTATTTGCAGATAATGAAAATTAGTTTAGAGAAGTACTTAAACAAAACGAACTGCTTAACGAAACGCATGCTCACGAAGCGAACACAGTGAAACAAGTGACAAACGAAACAGTGCCAGTGTTACAGTGAACACAACACATAAACACTATAAATATTGTATAGCAATAGTGCACACACACACATTCACAATGGAACACGACACTCACGACATTTTGACCGCGGAAGCGATAGGTCAGTGGAAACTTGAGATGAACAATGATAGCAACGTAGATGATGTAGAAAACTTAACAGTCTTCAGTAGTACAATGTTAGATTTGACTTAGAAATAATATTTGTGGAACTGGCAGAAGCTTGACAGAAAGCTAAATCAATAGATGAAGTTATCTAAGGTAAAGATAATACCGATGCCTTCTGAAACAAGAATGACTAATATTCACTAGACGTTATTTCCACAAATATGGTACTTAACACCCAAAACAAAACAATTTTTACTTGAAACAGATCTTCAACTGTTGAATAAGTGTTTTCTTTTTAATTTTCACAAGTAACTTCAACAGTACAATAATTCTTGAAATCATTGTTCTTCTTAAAAATATTAATTGGACTTAAACTGTAATGTATGATTTATTTTCTAACAAAATTAGTGCTCAACGCTGACCGACTGTTTATACTATTTTCTTTCCCTATCTTTTCTTTTCTACATAAAGACTATACAAAACTAGTCAACTTTTAGGATTAAGGCCAATAGATAAAGTGACTTTTATCTCACTCACGTAAGATCGTGAGTCACATCAGTGTTTTTAGAAATGAGAACATTACAAAACAAGCAACTTCAATCTTCTAAACTTTTTGAGTACTTGCTTCCAACACAATCAATACTGACATTTTTGGCGAAAATATTCAAAATAATTATGGATGTGTTACAGTGACACAAAGTAGTGTTACACTACTTTTACAAACCTGTCAATTTATCTATCGACACGTCACGAATGATTTAGTAGAATTAGAATTAGCTACACCCCTATAACTCAAATATTTTCTTAGATATCAATACTTACACTCTACACCAAGTACACTTTTACCTTTATGTCTAATTTCTACTCTAACAGCCATTTTAACTGTTCTCTCATAATAATAATATGATTGTGGATTAATCTTACTTGTGTTTACTCTAAGTGCATTTTCCCTACGTACCTTTTTGCTGACACGCGTAACTTGCAAAAAGGAATGATGCATTTTTAATGTTTAATGTTGGTAACATGTTAATGTCTATGTTTCGCTAGTGCAACTTGTGAGTTAAGGTTAAGGTAAACAGACCCAGCATCGCTGCAAACATACGTGCCGGTTAAAAGGTGCCTAGCGACTTTGCAACTTGACTCTGTTCTCTTGTAAAATGTATGAATTCTATGTCTTCCTTCTGTATCAAAACTACTCTTTCTCTGTTCCGCTTTTCTTTTCCTATTGGTTTAATGTTTTGGGCCTATTCATTACCATACACTATAATTAACAGTTTGGAATCAAGATGATTTAGGACACGCGAAACTACTGCAATACAAATCTTTTGCTTTGTAAATCTTGCATAAGTAAGTACTTCTTATCTTTTCATAGTACTTATTCAAATATAGTAAAACCTTAGCCGATCCCAACATCACAGATCGAAGTCCAGTCTCAGATACTCTTACAAAATCAGAGAAATAAATACACTTTGGATCTATTTCGTCACCTAGGCCCTCAACATTATCCACTGATTCCTCTAACTCTTCCTGCATTCTCACTTACCACGTGAAATCAAGTACCGGTGTGTGACGGTGTTGTGTGCACAGCGTTCGGCGAGTGGTTGTCGCGGGAAGCGGTCCCGGCGCTGAGACCGCGCACGCTCAGCGAGACCAGGGCACGGGCGCGGACGCTGCGGCTGAACATGGATGTGAGTATAAAAAACAAGTTTTTTTTTTAATTTGTATGTTGTTTTGCTAGTTTTACAAACTTAGTTGATAGGATATTGATTCCAAAAGTTCGAATATTCATCCTCTTTATCGTTTTCTTCATTTCTGAAATTTGTGCCAAATATTCATAGGTGGGTTGAGAATATAATTATTAGGTCAGTATGTGGCCTAGAGTAGGACCCTTTGGAATCTCTCGTCAGACATTGACGGGACATGCGAATAATGAATATGAGGTCCAGTTTTCATAGGAAGGGGTTAAAAGTTAGTAGGTCGGTATGAGCCCTAGAATAGGTCCCTGTGGAAACCCTGTCTAAATTTGTCATGATATACGAATACGTGATTTTTTCGTCGTGAGATCTTGATTGCCAATCGTATAATTATACCGTTTAGACGTTATTAGAAATCATATTTCATGATTTAACTTTATGTACATGTTGTGTAAAGATCTGGCTGATAAGAAAGCATCATAGGTGTTCAAATGCTAATTCTCAAACCATTTTGTTATAGCACAGACTAAGTGTGTAGATGTACTGTGCATGCTTATAGCTGTATGACATCGAAAATTGACAAATTATTATCAATGAATAGTGTCGTCATTTAAACCACGAATAAACTATCTGCGACGATCCAGGTTGTAGTTGATGCCAAATCCAGGCCATTCATAAATTCTTTGGATTATATTCCAATACTACGTTTGCCAATTATTCAAGGAATGCATGTGTGCATGCATCAATGTATGTTGGGAAAGCATCGGCGTCGCTGATTTGTCCTGTAAATGACTAATAGATTCAAATTGAAACGTCGCACATTGCTGAATAGACTGTAGAAGCTCATTAATCAATAAGTGTATGAGCTGTCGCATTAAAATGGGTAGCTCTGACTTAACGAGCTCATTTTCCGAGGTACGAGTATTCTGAGTAAAATGATGTCAAAGGTAATGGTTGTTACTTTTTGGATAGTCTTCTGTAATTATGGTCCTTGGAATGAAAAAGTTATGACTATCATCACTTTTTTGTAGGATGAAAACTTAGAGCCGAAGAATAAACTACCTACTAATGTAATTTACGTTTATGAAGGTAGAAAATTGATAATAATACTCGTAACTAATACTAAATAAGTAATGCACACACCTTGTAGCAAATAAACAACTTGTGCAGTCATATTGTTGCCAAGAACCAGGATTTGTCGTACAAGTCGTAATTCCATCAGCGAAACAGTTAAAAGCAATACGCATAATGAAACACTGCCGGATGTGCTCGTGTTGCCCGTCGTAAATTCTACTAACTGGTCTTAAACGTGCCTAAAACGTTTAATGTTGTAAGACAATGACGATTGACTATTTTTTTTACTATTTTTGTTATTCCATCTTATACATTGTCTCATTTTTAATTCTGTTGACCATTGATTTTCAACGTAAGTAATGCAGACTAGAATTTTGTCATTTTTGCAATGCTTCCGAAAAAGCTAATGGCCGATAGTAATGACGCCAAAAACATGTAAAAAAGTTGTCTGGCTGGGGCATTCCGGGCACTGTTATGTCCCCAAATATTATGAGATTTAAACAATTAATATATTAAAATTTCGATGAGAGTCACAAAGAAAGAAGAATTCTTTTGTAACCGAAGTCACATTTCTCTAGGTCATCGTGATGGTATCCAAAATAGCCGGGTCAACCGTTGTCAATGTCGCAATATTTTTAGTTAACCCAGACTACTCTGCGAATACTTTACATTTGTACAGGAATGCCAACAGCATTGACTTTGAGTATGCTTAATTAGCATTTGATTGTACATTTGTTTATTTAGGCGTTGATGAATTAATTGCTAAAGTTTAAGATTGTTCAGTATTCAAATAGAAAATTTTCGCTACGTTTCTTTCAAAGTATTTCTATTATAGTGTTTTAAAGTTCAAGCTTTTATTAATAAATGCAGCTAATGGTTTTTCAATTTTGATGCAAGTGTCTGGTCTTAGGGAAAGAAATTTGTGTCTGCATGTGTTTTTAAATTATTCATCAGTGTTGTTCATCTTGTCAGTGACTTGATAGTTTGCTTGCTTAAGGTTGCACTAGTTAGGTTAGTAGGCTCGAACTCGTTGCCGGGCGTGGCTAATGTGCACGTTATTTGGTAATGTTTTTAATTTGTCCAGTTTAATTCATTTAGTATTCATTTATCTAGTTTTTCTCTATTTATTTACATATTTATTTATTTATTTAGTGAAATATACGACGATTTATAACGAAAATGAGCACGTGAAATTTCATAAATTGACCTTTGGGCGTATAGATATTATGCGAAAACTACTGGATGTATCCACTTTAAACAATTTATTTAAACTTTTGAATAAATTATCTAGTCCTGTATGGTTTCACTTTTTCCATTTTCATACTACATAAGTTATTTATTTACGCTGAAAGATGAGTTCAAATAAGTGTTAAAATATGGAAGTTTCGACGCTCATAACTTCTAAACCAATGTTTTTTTTCCAATTCTGCTTTCATACAAGGCTAGATAATGACAAGACCAGTTGATACAGTTTTTAATTTTTAATCTTCACCGTCAAACAGACGAGTAATCACCATACTACGTTTGTATGGAAGAATGACCGACTAGTTCAACCTTAATAGCTTTACAGTCAAGGTTTTACTCCAACTTATGTTACAGTTTTAAAACCTAAGTTTCTCACAGCTGTTTTGCAATACTATGTTCCTATATTGTTAAAAGTTTATGATGTAAAACATACACTGTTTGTTTTCATTCTCTTTGTTGAGGTTTAGTTTAGGTGGAGTATGAATTTTTATACACCCATTTTCTTTTTATTGTCCACCTGTAATAGTGTGAACTGAGTGCTGTTTTACTGTCTTCTCTTTTTTATTTAATCATAAAATTGTTTATGGTGAATTTGATAGCTAATTTGGATTCTCATACCTAGACATAGCGATGTAATGGCGATGATGGTTTATAATCTTATATCTTAGTTGTTTTTTGCAAGATGATATTTTTTTTTTGTTTTTGAATTCTCGAGATGTAATCACCTCATTCTCATGTTATATTATTACTAGCTGACCCACGCAACTTCGTCTGCATCACATAATATAGCTTTTAGCCTTTCTCGATAAACCGACTATTCAACATATTAACTTAAGTTAAATCGTACTCGTATCAAACAAAAAAATTTACCTTTCAACTGTAAAATACCTATTAGTTTAGATTGGCTTCGATTATATTATTAAAGTGACAATTACTATAGGTATCTCTTACTGTTAAATATACAGTAATCCATTGTACTTGTAAACATTATGGTGCATTAAATATTTTGAATTTGAATTTCTCCGGAGCCCCCAGAGGCCAGAATCCCCATTTACCTACCGCACCGGACTAAATGATTGCCGCGCGCGTAATTATTTGTCGCGCGGATATTTTGATATTGCGATATCTTCTAAGATAATTGTTTAAACTGAATAGAGTAAAGGGCACAATTATTCTATATTAAATTTCCGTGCTAAAAAACATATTTATTTAGATATAGATTAATATCATATGGGTTAAATAAGCATCGCAAAATATCATTATTTTTAATCTAACATTTTAATAGTAAAAAATGGTTACAGTGAGTCAATCTTAAAAGATATATATATGCTGTCGCGGACTTTTTTTTAGAACATTTAAAGAGGAACAATTCTTTCATATATGATATTTGCGTAACTTAAACCGTTTTCGCAGCGCACGCAACGGAAGCTCTCAAAAAGGAATACCTTTTCCCGTTTTTGCAACATTTTTCATTTATGCTCCGCTCCTATTGGACATATTATAGCCTAAAGCTTTCCTCGATAAATGGACTATCCAACACTAAAAGAGTTTTTCAATTCCAACCAGTAGTTCCAGAGTTTACCCCGTTCAAACAAACAAACTCTTCAGCTTTATAATATTAAGTATAGATGTGAAGTTATTCTGAGCGTCTATTGTTTTGTTTACCATGCGCTTGTGTGTCATGGTAACTCGGAAAACTTCATGAAGCCTCGACCGACATCCATGACGAGGTACTGTATGTACGCTAGGGCTACCATAGTCGACCAGGGCATTTGTAAAATAAGTAGGGTGGGTAAGGGGTGGATTTTACATGGCAAGGCGATGTGTGAGATACATTTTTTGAGAAATTCTGGTTCTATAATTTTTTTCCGTTTTTATAACCTACTAGCTTCTGCCGGCGGCTAAAATAAATGTCCCATGGGATCATACTACCAGGATGAAAAGTATCCTATGTTAAATCAATTTATAAACTATCTGTGTGTTAAGTTTCATCCAAATCCGTTCTGTAGTTTTTGCGTGAAAGTGTCGTCAGTTCTCAAGTCAAGTCACTAACACTATCAAACGGGAGCAAGAAAAGGGGTAGACCGAATTGTCTCGTAAACATTCACCCGCAATAGCTTCAGTTTATCAGTGATTATGGCGCTTGAAACAGCGCCGAAATATTGGGAGCTCGAAACAAAAAGTAAACATGATTTCAAATACTGAAATGATGATCGATCATCATCATCGACACACATCCATAGATCCAAATATCCATACATTCTCTCAAACTTTCGCATTTATAATTATTTTATTAGTAGGATTTGGAAGAGACGAAGCCAAGATTTGGATTGAGGGGGATTGCCAGTCCGAGGCTAGATGGTTAGTAAAACAGCCAGGTTTTTTAAGCGATTGTCATGCAGAAACAGCGTATTTAACACAAACGCTGTTTAGATAGATCAGCTATCAGAACCAAACAAATGACTTCACATCACTTTACTATCAGGCAACGAAGATCCATAGATAATATGTGCAAAACAATCTTTAACGATGATAAACTACTACTATAGCTCTGTTACCCTGCGTCATCCCACTACTGGACCTCTCCCCGTGACTTCCAGTTGTGTCGACCAATGGTCCACATGGCCTTGGATCGAAACAACTGGAATAAACTAAGAGATACTTGTTAAAAACATTTGACATGATAACTACGTTGATTAGTTGGGTGAATGAACGAAACGCGGCAGCCCTACAGTAGGCAAATACTCTAATTCAAATTATAATCGCAGCATTCGTAATTTTAGTGTCCCCTTGCCCAAGGCTGCTTAAAACTTGTAGTTCGCAAAATCAACTAAATGCCAAGCCTTCAATTAAATAAGACAAAGATTAATTCCAACTGAACGTGATAATAATTAAACCAATAACTATAGCAGAGCTCATAAAAAGCGTTGAACATAACAAATAGCAGTCACTTAATCTGGCAACGTTAGATACTATGAAGTCGTCTATCTCAGTGTCATCGAATCTATTAATTTTATAAAATCATCCAACATTAACGATAAATAAAATTTTATCACATGCAGGCGGTGTATGTCGTCGAATCAGCCGGTGACTGCCAAAACGATCTTTACAATGCAACAATAAGTTATTTTAGACTCTATTTCTATTTTTATACGTCCGAATTAAGATCGCATCAATTATGGTGTGAAAGCTTTTTCTGTAGGGTGAATGACGAATCAATAAATATAGATGACTGTGCGGGAGAATTCGTTGCGTGTGTCCAACTTTTAAAAATAGAAACACCATCCTTATTTTCGGTAACACCATTATTATTATGAGCCTATACTGTCCCACTGCAGGGCAAAGGCCTCCCTTCCCTCCTTCCACTTTTTGCGATCTAGTGCGACAGTAGACCAATCCTTAGAGAAAGAGTCCAGCTCATCCCGCCATCTTCTTTTGGGCCTGCCACGTTGTCGTTTCTTGCTTTGTGGTATCCACTGAGTGGTAACTTTTGCCCATTGCTCCTCCGACATGCGGCAGATGCGGTAACACCATAGAGTAAAAATATATCTTGGAAATCATCATCTTCTTGCCCTTCTCCTATTCTACTTGGGGCCGGTACTTTCTTTTTCCATTCTCACCAGACACGACATCAGGTGCAAATACACGAAAAGATTAGTTATGACAATCGATTAACTCGATTTTTATGTCGATATCCGCTTAACACTGCTACGATGAAAGTGTACTTACTAAATTATACGCCTAGGTACTAAATGTGTGGTTTACGTTTCAAACGTATGAGAAATTCTAATTAAGTTCAGTCGATCTACACTAGATGGCGTTAGAACCAATTTGACGAAAACACTGCGCATGAGTTGATCTCGAACAGCGACATCTAGCGCAAACTATACGAAGTATCCGTGTGAAGTATGTATCGCACATTTCAGCCGTAAAACAGTTTATGAAACTGGCAGAAGTCCAATGTGTTTTCAGTAGATGGCGCTACTATGATGTTTCAGTGAATTACAGGAATCGTCCACTGAAAATTACAGTTGTATAGCCAATCTAAAATAGCTTGTAAGAAAAGAAGTTACAAACTGACATTATAAATATCACGATTGTGCCACCCCAGGGATAGGCAGAAGAGTACCCATCACATTATTTTGCGAATTGAGTACGTTCTGAAGACGTAATTGCTGTTTTGCACCTTGCTAGTTTCAGATGATTCTGCTTAGTAAGTCTAGAAAATTGAAACCCCTGACTAATCTTCGCCTGAAACTACGTTGGTAAAATCAAACGTGATTTGTGGGATTAACCATTATCTGTATGCAGTTCAAAATGATAAGTAGTTTTGGCAAACAGCAACAGACAGATGGCAGGGCGATCGTGTCTGCCAACCTAAATATTTACTACCCCAGGCCGAAGACGACGGGCAGCTGCGTCATCGGACCGCGGTCAGCAACCCGGTTTCCTAGCGAGCATCATGCAAATGGTTCTTTGTGGAAGGAGACTTTATCCAGCTGTATTGGGTGGCAGAGACGCCGACGCACAAACGGTTACCTTACCACCCATTTAGTACATCATTCTGAACTCGGCGGGGTTCAAAAACCCTAGTTTTAGGGTTCTGTTGCCAAGTGGCAAAAAACAGAACCCTTATAGATTCGTCATGTATGTCTGTCCGTCCGTATGTCACAGCCACTATATTCGAAAACTATTAAAGCTACACAGTTGAAACTAGGTACGTAGATGTATTCTGTGAACCGCTTTTACGATTTTCATACAAAAATAAAAAAATAAAAGATTAAGGATTTCTTCCCCATACATGGAACTGAAACTAAAAAATCTTTTTTCATCAAACCTATACGCGTGGGGTGTCTATAGACAGGTCTTAAAGATGACATTGAGGTTCCTAAAACCATTTTTTCTCAAAGTCAATCGTTTGAAAGATATACACTTCCAAAGTGGAAAAATGTAACTTTTAAACTAAGAGTGTGAAAAATCAAAAAATAATAAATGCAACACATAAAATTGTAATAAATAGTTTTTGAGATAAAGCACATTTAAAAAACCGCACATATAACTTTATCATTCATACAAACACTATGAAAAACAAACTTATCACAAAATATGTTTTTCTGTTGCCGCTATAACAAGAAATAATACAAATTAAAGGGGGCTTCCCTACTACGATGGTACTGAACCCTTCATGTGCAAGTCTGACTCTCACTTGGCCAGTTTTTTTTTAATCTGCTGTTTCCTACAAAAGTGCAATACCTACATACACGGTAAAACTGTATTTAACAGCTGTTTTGTTTTAATGACCGTTGTAACATTTCTATATATGTGGAGGGTTATTTGCGCGCCGATGTCCCTTCTGCTTATAGTTCAGCTACGTTGATTGTCAAAGAATCGTTAGAACTTTTCATTATTTGGATTTGGTTGGCGAAACCCCGTGTATAAAAACTGCACCAGAATAGCATCGTCTCAACTAGAATGCCCGTTCAGCATCCATTTTATGAAATAACATAGGTATTGCAATGTACGATTACGAGCATATCTTAACGGCATGGCGTTAGATTGGGATTAGTTAGTAGCTAGCTATTTAGCTATTATCGAATCCAGTGTAGTTCTTGTAAGTACGCGTTGCAGCGTGGAGATTTATACAACATAATAATGAAAAGCTCAAGTTAAGGCGATGCTCGTTTGGTGCAGTGATTGATTATGCATATGACAAGGGCATGAGGGCAAAAAATGGCGGACCATCAGTGAACCCGGTAGTTCTGTCCTTTGAACGGCTAGTATAGTGTGGTATAGAACAAAGACACTGTAAAAACAGTTGTCTTAGTCTCTGATACCAATACCTACTGTTGTAAAATGATGTTAAACGTCCAACGTTAGACAGTTACAAGCAAGAAAGACACTTTGATTGATGTATTACGGTACCAACCAGTGTACTTGTAATATTTTCATATATTCTGAAGTAAAGATATTTCCTGCCACTCCCAAGGGTTCTATTTTGAAGTGCAGTCTATTTCTGTAGACATTGTTGTGGCTTGTCCGACAGTTGACAGATGTCCACGTAATTAGTTGCTCGTACGATTATACTTTATGTGAATTTTCGTTCTATAAGACGAGAACAATCTGGAGTTGTTTATTAGGCTGCTAAGAGCTGATTTACTGCTATAATTATAATCTCAAATATTTATAACTACTAATTAATTAAATTCCAAAACAAGAATTAGGTTAATGAAGGATATCTACTGATCTCCTTGAAACACAAGCTCATTGACATGTGCATCTTGCTTGTCTTAAACTACCAACTCGCAGAGATCCCTCTCTGAAGTTTGCTAAAGGGCAATGAAACGCTGCATAAAGGGTGTCCAAAGATAAGACAGTGTTTGTAACACCGCGCTGCGTACTAAAACGGACATCGTGACGTTGGCATGAAGACTGCTATGCTGAAGTCACGTCGGCCTCATGCACGATGACCGCTGGTCAAAAGTACCACGCAATGGGTCTCAAGAGAAGGACAGCGCCACCGAGGCCGGCCCAGAAAGACGTGGCGAGACGACCGTATGCGTACCGAGAGGGCTGGTGTAGGTACGGGTGAAACCGCTAGTAAAAGGCGAATTGAGCTACAATCCTGCCTTCATAATTATGAACATTGACTTTAGAATGAATACGAAGTGTTCTTTCTATAAGACTTTATTAAGGTTAACTCCAGAAAGTTCTTTACCAAGTGCACCGGACGTTTCGCGGGGTTTTCCAAATAACCCATTAAAACTTGCAAATGGCAATATGGATGTTTACCGTCGTAAAGAACCACAAGTGTGTATACTTGAAAGTGACTAAGCGTCTGCCTGTCCAGTCAATACCAGACATAAGTGCGCCATATTAAACTAATATCATAAAACGAACAGTCATGGAACATTACAGTAACCCACTCAACATAAAGAGTGAGCACGCCATCCATTATCCATGTGGAATCTGCTTCAGCGGGTCAGAAAGGTAAAATCGAATAATCAGACGTGTTGGGACTTGGGGATATATTTTATGTCGTCCGAATCGAAACGAACCGCATCATTTCTGCTCATCTTTTCTGCTCTTTTTAACCGTTTGGAACCAAACCAGCGTCGATAGTCACTCTCTTAGTAGGTGAACAAAATGATTATACGTACTAAGGAGCCCTATTTCATACGAGTTCGCCCGGAATTGTGCATATTATAGTTTTGCAAACGTGATCGACGCCTAGGACTTTTTAAAAACTATTTATTCCCAAAATCAACAGTGGCGACCACAGGAAAAGCGCCGAGACAATGAAGCTCGACGAAGTCCCAGAGAAACGTCGCCTAGGATGTAAACTTGGCGTTATAAGTATACGCCATGGATGTTTACCGTCGCTCGTAAAGAACCGCAACTACGTAGGTATACCAGCTACAAGTGACTAAGCGTCTGCTGGTCGAGTCATGAGCGCCATATTGAAATCATAACAGAAACAGTCACAGCACATTGCACCCTTGTAAACAAAGTGATCATACTTCCAAGCCCTATGTGATATGACTCGTAGCGTATCAATAACTTAAACCAGACACGATGCTTTTAGCACCAACAATTTTCGGAAATTTTTGGAAACACAGCGACTTTTTATACTATCACATAACTACACACATCAACACTGTCTAGGGATATTTTGGATTTACTCAATTTACTCAAAATGTATTAAAAATAGCATACAACATGTATATATTTTTATAAAGCCCATTTATCAGACTACACTCCAGAATAAAAGAAAACAATGTTTTTTTGCGTAAACAAATTTTTATTCTAATAAAGAAAAAACATGAAATAATGGTAAAACTAACAACGAATGTGTTTCTTAAGAAAAAATTACAAATAAGGAAATATAATTTGTTTTTAACAGTTCTGTGAAAAATCAGTAGTCAGTAAAACCACCCATGACGTTAATAACGGTCCTGCAACGGTTTTTCATGCTTTGGATTAAGTTATCCAAGTCTTGCTGCGGTATTTTGTCCCAGGTCCGGCTAAGATGCAAAAAAAGTTGCTCTTCCGTCGCAACGTTTGCAGGGAAATTCCTCAAAGCCCTTCTTTGGAGCATGTCCCACGCGTGTTCTATGGGGTTTAGGTCAGGCGATTGAGCGGGCCAGCCTAAGACGGATACGTTGTGCTCCTGCAACCAGCTTGTCACCACTCTCGCTGTGTGCGGACGGGCGTTATCGTGCATGAGCGTGAATTCTTGGCCCATTTGTAGTCGATGGGGGTAGATTATTGGTACTAGCACCTTGTTACGGTATTTTTCAGCCGTCATGGTGTTTCTGATCCAAACGAGGTCTGTTCTTCCACCAACACGAATTCCCGCCCAAACCATAATTGTCCCGCCGTGGTATGAATGGACTTCCTGAGGATGTTGCAGACGGCTCTCACGACCAGGAACTCGCCAAACACGCACTCTACGTGTATCGGGATGGAAACCGAACCGAGACTCATCGGTAAACAGCACTACAGACCACTGGTTTTCTTCCCAGAGCAAATGTTCACGAGCCCACTCTAGTCGTCGTCCACGATTTCCTCGGCCTAGTGCTGGAGTACGAAGCGGTCTGCGAGCATGAAGGTTAGCTTCATGCAGCCTTCTCCTCACAGTTTGGTCACTCACAAGCAACTGGTGCTCTGACTGGAGCCTCTGAACCAACTGCATGGCCGTAACATTTGGTTGTCTTCTCGCGGCAACTTGCAAAAATCGGTCTTGTCGTTGAGTGGTTATGCGCTTCCCGCCTGGGTGTCTTTCAACCACTTCACCAGTAGCACGATAACGTGACCATAACCTTGATATCACGTTTTATCTTGTTCCAAACTCCTCAGCAATACTCCGTTGAGTAGCCCCAGCTTGGAGCATGCCTACTGCCCTTAACATTTCTTCTCTAGTTAAATGGCGCCGCTGCATGATGCACACAATAACATTAATTCGGAATTAACCGATAAATTGTTATAAAACTTAAATTGGACACATTGAGGTATAATGTACTACGTACTAGAGGAGACGTCTCAACTCGATTTTTTGTAACACACGGTAGAGCGAGTGGACTCCAGCTCATTTAGTCTATGCCGCGCGGTTGCTGCGACGTGACACATTTGAGTGAAGTTTTCTTGTCTAAAATATGCCTTCGTGTGCATTTAGATACTGTAGAAATAATTCAAAAAATATAAGTAAAAGTCAAGGAGTGACTTTTCACCAGTAATTATAACTATTATCTTTAAAACACACATAATTCAATTATATTTTTTGAATTGCAATGTGTCATCGCGGCGGCCATTTTTACGTGAATGTCAAAGAATAAAACATTTCCATGCACAGACCTGACACTATCGATGTATTCAATGCTTGACTACGAATCCTCTACATGTGAGTCAAAATTGATAGTAGGTTGTATAATATTTGCATGTGTATCAAACTATCAAGACAATTAACAAAAAAGTTAAAATGTGAAGATTGCATTGATAGTTTGACTATACTATAAACTTCCACATCACATATCTATCGTACGTAATTTAATACGGCAAAGTGGTGGAAGTCTTGCCTCGAAATATGATTTTAATAATATGTCCGTAAACACCCTAAAGCATTTAATTAGGAAAGAAGTATTTGCAAATTTGAATCATCATAATTCACTGAATCAGCCATCAACACTCAATCACAGAATCCTTTTAATTCGAGCCATAATTTATTATTATTTTTCCTCGAATTAGATAGCTTAGTATACAAAAATTAGATTGCATCACGAAGCTGAAACTAATCCAACCGTGGATTACTATAACAAACTGCAGAAACTAACACAACTTAAATTATTTAAGGAAATTACAATATTGTTACAGTTTAATTCAATTCAATTTATTTGTCAAAAAACACGTGTAGGTTCACAATCAGTTGGAATGGTTACATAAAAAAAAAAAATCGTTTCAACTTTTCGTTTTTTATCGTTTTAACTACATTTAATTTATTTTCTGAGTAAGTACACACGTACAATATCAAGTAGGCAGAATAATAACATTATGTCGCATCTGCACGCATTGATAGTAATCTATGAGAACATGACACCTGCCCCGCTGTCATCCAGTGCGCGCACATTATTTTGTTTGAAATAGCTTCTCTAGTACGTAATACCTCAATGATTGGACACAAAAAAATAGCCACAAACTACTGTAGGTAAATGAAACCTTCGGACTTCGCTACCATTATGCCGCGTAAATCTTTTGTTTTTAATGTATTTTTTCAAATTCAAATTTAGAATCGTTCAAAAAGGCTTACAAAATAAACTTTCTTCAAAAGAATTTAAAAGTGGCCAGTATTTTTTGAGTTTAAGAACTTTATACAAAATATCCCTAGACGGTGTTGATGTGTGTATTTCCAAGGCATGGCATGACAACTTTTTTAGCTCATAGGTACGCAGTTTAAGTCTCGAGTCAGTTCAGATCATTTGCCTCGTCTACGAATGTATTTGAAGAAGTAGTCCAAGTCATTGAGAACTTCGCGACATGCTGAACTCACTAACGGACCTAGGCTGTCATTGTATAACGTTCCATATCATGGGAAATGCTATGGAAATTGTACATCATAAAAAAACCCATAAACTGAGCTCAAAAGCAGCATCAACAAGTGACTAACCGTCTGCCACTTCTGCCAGTTCAGTCATAGCCAGACACAAATGCGCCATATTCAGCATCGTAAACGTAGAGTCACGCCACATTAAATTATACCATTTATCTTAGTAAAGTATGTGATGATCACTTTCAAGGCCTATTTCACATGTTTTGTGGTGAATATCTCTGATTTTAAAATAATCGTCGCACCAAGAATTAAACCGAATGATCTCCGGACACGGTTTCATCATTTAGCGAATAAGCTTCTTCGACATTATAAGTTGTTGGCCTTTCTTTGACCTCATGCGTTTGGAGGGAGTTCAATGAGTCCCTTCGTCAATAAGAAATCAAAGATGCGACATACTGAACTGGCTCATGAACTGGCCACGCACCGTAACGTTATGCATGACAGAAGAGGCGCGTACACCATCAAAAAGTGACTTAGTCACTCCCGGACAGGGCACTAATGCGCTATATTGATACAGCATCATAAACATACAGTCTCGCCACATTACAGTACAGATCTCGCTTTCAAGCACTATTTCATGTGATATGCCACCCGCAATCGTCCATAGCGCAACAGTTTTGAAAACACGATGGTCGCCAAACATATAAACCTACTTCAGTTGTAATGCCTAAGAATAGCTTGATCTCATGCTTACCTCTTTAAACTGAATCTGTGTTTAGTGCTCTTTCTATGTTTTTCGTAAGAATTGAATCACTTTTATGTAGGTGAGAGCGCAAATCAACAATGATGCGTTCTAGAAATTCATGCAGGCGTGTTGAAATGTGATAGGGAAAACTTGCAAAGAAAACCAATGAAAAGTTGGATGTATTGTGGACGAAGGTCCCTAATTAAACGAGATAAGGGCAGGACGATGACGTTGTAGTACTTAAATGCTGTCAGGTAAGCGTCCGCGGCATACACAAGCGCACATCCATGAAAGGACCACCTACGCTAATAAGATATTCCTGTTCTGAATTTCCACGTGAATACAGTCAGGTGCTAAAGTAGTCAATCAAAGAAGCACCGACGAAACTATTCTGGCATAAATCAATATACACGTGGTCATCGTGGGAGGCATTAGAACTATCAGATTATTTAAAACTTCGCCTATTTTATTTTAGTACGCCGCATTCCAATGGCGCCTCGTTTATGTAATAATTCGTTTCTTTATTAAACGATAGGCCGTGACCGCGAATTTATTTGCACTCTGCGTGATACCTTTTCTTCTTATTTGAATGAACTGAGACCAATCTTGGTTTTTGTCTAGATCGCACCCGGGACTAGTTTTTGCAGGTTTTTCTTCTGTTTAATTTATTTGCAAATTGGAAATTTAAAAAAAATATATAAAGATTTTAACTCGTTCACTTAACCCGGGCCGACACTTATTCATGTTCCTACTGCTTACTCTGAAAGACAATGTTAAAATATTATTTCATGAAATCATAGCGGGTAAGATTATACTAGCCGTAATTGAAATGTATTTTAATTATGACATTCGTGTCCGACATAATGATTTTTTTGTATGAACTATCATATCACGACATTAATCTATTCTAATACAAGACCTGTCAGATACAGACAGGTCTTCTTCTGTCTTTGTTTCTGTATGTGAGGTTATAATCCCTAATCTGGTGTTAGAGTTGTTATGCCGCCCAAGGGCCTCCATGAGGGCCACGTGATGGCTTCCCGCCACCGTAGACGCGGGCCTGTGGACGGTGAGTGATGGGCTAGCTCGCCGTTCGTCCGTCTTATGACGACGACAGGCCATGTCGACGGCGCGTTCGTGTTCCACGCGCGCCTCAAAGATATATCAGCAACATGAAAGAGGCCTGCAAGGGCCGACGCCCGTCGGGGCTGCGGGTTGTTCGCAAGAGATACCGCGGCCTCGACATGAAGGGCTAAGACGGAACATGGGTGGTTTTTAGTCAGTAGAAGTCTGACACTCCCTTTCGCTCTGCCCAAGAGCGGGAGGGGTTATTTGATGATTTTCCACCCGTCAAAAAAGGGCCTCCCTGAGAGAGACAGATCCAAACTGATTATTCTATCAACGTCAAAACAGAATGATGCTTAAAGAAAAGCTTTTATCATTTATATCGCTAATCAATACAGACTAAACACGCGCGACGACATCTCATTACATCGATGTCAACAACAGTTGGCATCGTCTGTAGGGGTTCCTAGAAACTCCAGCCAGTCTGAACAAGCACACAACCACGGCGGCCCTGAACCAGTTACCGAACGAGACTGGCGTGTTACGTCACGGAAAACTAAAACTGATATCCGACAGTTCACTTTTCGTTTTTTTCGTTAATTTGTTTGATCATTTAACTAGCGACCCGCCCCGGCTTCGCACTGGTTCGGTGCAATGTAGATATCAACCTTCCTCTTGAATAACTGTATCTATTGTTGGAAACTGCATTAAAATCCGTTGCGTAGTTTAAAAGATCTAAGCGTACAAACAGCGGAAGTGACTTTATTTTATAATATTGTTACGAGCTGGGTATGAGATAAATAAAAACACTACCAATTAAACACACGAAATAACTTTATTACTCCAAAACACTTATATACACAATAACAAAACACTACTGAACACTATCGCACTAGATATCTCTTCGAACCTTTCGTTGTCTCGCTTGAAAATTAGACTGACTGCTCCGACCTCTGTCGGTCCTTTTATACTCAAACACACAAAAGAAGTTCGAGAAAATTCCCTATTATTAACTAAAAATGAATACAATATTCACAAAGAAAAATAACTAAAAAATAAACTTAAAGATAAAAGAACCAACAAGGAAGAAGTTACGTTACGCACTCGGCATACGGTCGAAATTACAATGGCAATTATGTCGCCGACGCCCGCCGTTCTGACCTTGTAAACACAATGGAACTATACCTACAGAATGTACTGGAGTGTTTTAGGCACTACACAATTATAAGCGAGGTTTCTTGAAGATTCTAGATGACCGACGTAACAATATGTAAAGGTAAGGTACACAAATCTCCCGTCGGGGCTGCGGGTTATTCGAAACAGATACCGCAGCCTTGGTGCAAGGGCTAAGAAGGAACAAGGGTGGTTTTTAGTCAGTAGAAGTCTGACACTGCCTTCCGCTCTGCCCAAGAGCGGGAGGGGTTATTTGATGATTTCTAACCCAAAAAAAAAATTGCACAAATCTACAGAGACAGACCTATGTCGTAAGCATTTTCTAAACAGTCAATGTTTGGCTTCTCAATTAACTATTCATCTCAGTGAGACATCATCATCACCTGCCTGGCCTATTCCCAACTATGTTCTTGTCGGCTTCCAGTCTCAACGGATGCAGCTGAATATAAGTATTTAACAGGAAGCGACTGCCTATCTGACCTCCACAACCCAGTTATTACTGGGTAACACGATACTCATTAGTAAGCTCAGTGAAACGTCTAAAGTCAATATGAAGTCAGTAGTGAACTGATGCAACTATTTTCGATTGAGGCACTCATCATCATCATCATCATCATTCTCCTGCCCTTATCCCAATTTATTTGAGGTCGGCGCAACATGTCTTCTTCTTCCATACTTCTCTATTTCTCGTCATGTCAGCAGTCACCTCCTTTCTAGCCATATCATTCTTCACACAGTCCATCCATCGTTTCTTTGGTCTTCCTCTACTCTTATAGCCATCTACATTCATACTCAACATTTTTCTCACAACATTTTCTTCATTCCTTCGCATCACATGTCCATACCATTACAATCGTCATCATTTATTTGTTTATCAAATGAAAGTGGCAGATTAACGTTAATTCCTGTAAAAAAATATCGGTGTTGTTTGAACGTAAAATGAAATGTTCGTAGTGAAGCGTCTGGTACCGGCTTAACGGACACAGGAAAAGTCGGACTGTTTGTGTTTTGTTTTGTGTCGAATGGAAAATCCTGTGCAGGTAAAATTAGGTGTTGTTGTTTGTTAAAAACTTGAAAAACTGTTTAAAATTATGAAGTAAACAAGTATTTTCCAGCAATATACTCGACGTACACTACCCGATTTGTCTTCACATCTTGTAACCCAACAACTACCATTTTTGTAGAATGTCATGCTCTTCTTCTTCGTGTCGGTGGCCACTTTTACCGTCATCGGTTGCAGCGCATAAGTCACCTCGGCAACCGTTCCGAAACTTTTCCTCGGCTTTGAAAAGTCATACTATGAAAGGTGGATGGTCAACAGAGACCAATTCCGAATGAAGATCAATCTATCCCCTTCAACGTTATCATTACCTTGTCCATCGCAAAGAAGAAATAAAACTTTTAACACTGCTAATTTTACTGCACTTCACACAATTTTCCAAATCTTTACACTCAACCATGAACCCAGTCATATAATTAGGTAAACCCGTGTTTCACAACGGGCCGCGCTTGCCAGCGAACGTAGGGATCCACATTAATCAGCCAGTTAATCGTCTCGACGAACAGACCAACTAATGGGATTGTTAACAGTTAAGATTCATAGTAAACCGGGCCTATTGGAAGTTATTTGTGGCTTCTGAAACTACTTAACTATTGGTCGGGTTTAACAGGAGAAATTTCAGAGTATTTCGGTACGTTTTCAGTTAAATGTTTTGATAAAAGTGTTTATTTGTAGAAATGATTGCGTTAGCTCAGAATAAAATACATAATCTTATTTTACGGTGTATGAGAGTTTGTGGCATAATTAAGCTGATGTCTTAGTTTAATCTGCACAATCTTCTAATCTTACTGCCGCACTCAGAAAGCTTTAATGATTACTTAGGCCATCCATAGAACAGTATGTCAAATCTTTACTAAGTTACGGCTTAAGTAATCATTAAATATCTCTGAGTACCGCAGTTAGACGTGGAAAGCTAAGCGCGTGAAAAGTTTATATCTCATTAACCACATGGTGTAGGTATTCCAAGAGGAATATAACCAGTAGGTAAGTAGTAAGAGTGACCAGTGAAATATCGTGCAAATAAGGAGTTTATAGGGTGAATTAGGGTGAGAATCCTTTTCAAACCAGATTTCATGTTTTTTTTTTTAAATATCGCTTACGCAATCCGATTTTTTATTTCCACTTCTTTAACAAGATGCAAACTAGGTCTTAAAGGGCAAAACAAATAAAAATTCGCAGCCATATTTCAACGTCGTTTTAATAAACGTCTGCTAATTTGAAGCGTGTTATAAATCCTTCAGATTCAAAGGTAATTCGGACAATGTTCTTTGGGATGCCCGCAATTTGTTTTATCCTGGCTCTTCTTAAAAACATTGGCCTTAAAACTCGACCACAAGGCACAAGGAATATTCGGAATATGTTTTGCGTAATAAATAATGATGCAGTAAACAGTTTGAGGTAGCGCGGAGTGATATCCGAACCAGGATGCCACGTTTTCACCAAGTGATTCTTTAAATAAAAATAATGTTTACGACTGCTAAATGTCTGAATGATTTTGGAAAGCGTTTTTTTCACGGCACTGGTTTAATATTTCTTTGCATAAAAAACGTAAGTACTACCCTGTGAGAGTTACTATTGGACATATAAAAGGCAGCTTCTAGTTCATCATAGCATCAGTTGCCAGTAGCCACAAACACAACTCAATTTTGGTGCAATTTGTACCGAAAACAACTCCATCTTTTCTCCAATCCTAAATCAGGAAATGCCAGTCCCTGTCACATCGTAAGTCCCTCGTAAATTAATTTACCTAACAGCACGGCACATTAACAACATTTGCACATATTTGTCACCCGACTTCCCTTGTAACGTCCAAGTTCAAATTAATGCGCTGTGTTTCGAAGGGCCGCGTGAAGTATGGCGGCACTCACAAATTTACGGGCTTATAATTAGTTTGGAGGCGTCCCAATTCGGTGCAGTGTTTGAAAATGTATCATGTTTGTTGATATTAATAATAAGCTTTGTGTGGTGGATGTTGGCGAACCAGTTTTTGGACGCCTAGCCATAATTATCGTACTTGAAAAAAAGTAAATAAGAATCATTTTCTTGCCCATATCTCAATTTATTTGGCACTGCGTATCGTGTCTGCATCTTCCTTACTTATTTACTAGTTGTCAATCCAGTAGGTATCCCCTTTGTTTTTTTTTGGGTTGGGAAATCATCAAATAACCCCTCCCGTAGCGAAAGGGAGTGTTAGACTTCTACTGACTAAAAACCACCCATGTTCCTTCTTAGCCCTTATGTCGAAGCCGCGGTATCTCTTGCGAACAACCCGCAGCCCCGACGGGAGTAGTGACCCCTTCGTCTTTCACACAGTTCATCCATCGTTTTTTTGGTTTTCCCGCACTCTAACAGCCATCCGCATTCAAACTCAAAATATGTCTGTTTTCTGAATCGATAAGTGTTCTCAGAAGTTTGGTAAGTTATTTTTTTACCCGGACTAAAGGTACTACATGAAACTATGTTATCAGTTTAAATTGATTAGTGTTATTGTTTCCGCCTCACTTTGCTGCACTGCAGTGCTGGCCTACGCTAAAAAGAAGTAACCATTATGTTTTCGTGTTGTATCTCAATAAGAACCCCAGTCCCAGTATTTCTCAACAGACGTCTGTTGTCGGTGGTAACACTGACCTTGAGCTGAACTCCTTAGGTACTACACCTAAGGAGTTCAAAAGCAAAAGAGGCCACAAACATTAAATAAACATTATTATTATTATTTTTAATCTTACAAATAAGTCGTTACCAGTCTCCAATTTTATTCACTTAAACCCCAATTTCAAGGCAATAATAATCTCTACCATTACTCAAACTCGGGACTGGGAGATTGGCCAACTTCTCAAGCATATTGTGTTACTGTTGAACCTGAACTACAGCTAACTCCGACAGTTATAAATATAAGAAATCTTGGCTTTAGTCGATGCTTCTTATTTTTTACTAATCGATGTCTTGACAGTGTTCTCAGCGCGATCTTTTTGTTTCGCTTTGTTCTGAAAGGTCTCTTTAACAATAAATAATTGCTTTCAGCAACTTTTACGCAGGTATCATTTTGGTATTTCTGTTCATCCTGCTCATGAGAATATATTTCAAAATAACGTCATTTCGTGATTGTTAACTCTGTTCTCTTCTGTCGATGATTCTTCAAGGATGTTTTCCTAAAATCCTCTACCTACTTATATCAAATAATGATACGATCTTCCATTACAACTTCTTTAGAAGCAGGATTTAAAAAAACATTGTGTTTGTTTGTGCAATGTGGAACTTTTTAGGTTTCTTTACAACTTTGCTAGTTTAACTTAGAAATAGTGAAAAATCTCGATGTTCTGCAATAGTGACAACTATTGCATGCTCGAGGCAATGGGCGGGTCGCTAATCTGAAATAAATTAAAAATGGCCCAACACAGATAGTATGCTATTTGAAATTGCATAACATTGTGCAAAGGTGTTTCATACCTACATACCTGCTTGTTTGTTACGTGAAAAACATTACCCTCCTTTTCGCCCCGTGGGAGTCGGGTGGAAAATAACATTGTAGGTAATGTGACCATCTTTTATCTCTCCAGTCGCAGTAGTCGACTGGGACTGTCATTACTTCATGTTTTTAAAACGTCTCTCCAGAAATAATGTTCGCGACGTTTTTCAGTACCTGTAAAAAGGACGCAATGACCTAAAAACATGTTACAAATCCTAAAATTATATCATTCAAATCGATACTTGCAAGAGTATTTTGTTCAAATTATGCTAAGAATTGGCACTTTTTGAACGTCAAAATAACACTTACTGGACTAGCATAAATCAATTTGACTCCAGCTCTATATACGAAGAGATACAATACAATAAAAGATAGTCCCCCAAAACGGTAGTTCTTCTCCTCTTCCTAGGTGGGGGAAAAAGTGGTGGAACAAACTCCCCAGTAACTTGGGTTACGTAGTTAGGTATTTCAGTCCATCCCGCAAATGTCACAAGTTTATAGTTCTCAACTACCTTTCTAGGAATAACCTGCTGATAACACATCACAGAATAACATTAAAACAAACATATTCGTTTTCCAAGAAGCTATTACAAGCAGCACTTTCACAAAGGATATTATTGCGCACTTAAATCTGTCAGTACACTAAAGTAGGTGCAGTCAACCGCACAAAAGTGATAATTATTCATCAATCACTACGACTTTATGTCATGGTAGTAAGGGCGGGATTCGGAGTGTAACTGTGGCCACTGTTGTGCGTTTGGCTGTTGTGACACTGTCGGTTGTTGTGTAGTTTATAGCAGAACGAAAACTGACACGATAGAGGTTTGTTGTGGTTTCAACAGGTATTAATTTTGGAAAACAAAGAGACTGTCGTGAAGTGAAAGATTTAAATAGGTATGACATGAAGGAGAGACGTGCTCTCGCGCATGTTGCCTCGAGTTGATTTTATGCGTTACCAAGTTTGAATTCAACTTAGTAATCAATTGCTCCCTTATTATTTCATGAGTATTCTCCTCACCATAGGTTACTATGGTGCACAGGCTTGGTCTTTGACTAACAACAAGCAATGTAGCGCAGTATGAAATTCACAGATCGTTTTCGCGCTCCAAAACAAACATAGCTGGCTCTAAAGGCTGCCTAACTCAAATAAGACTGTGGGCCAAAATAGCCGGAAACTGGTGCCCTGGCGTAGCGAGGTGGGGTCGTGTCAGGCCACGAAGAAGATGCTGAGATGAACTGGACAGCTTTCGTCAGATCTATAACAAAAACGCGTGGGTTTAAGAAAAAAAATAAAGAGTTGAGGGTGGCCTTAGCCCAGGAGTGGGACAGAGCAGGCTAGGCTAGCTAAAACAAAGCCTTCAAATAGCAGAGCTATCTGAACAGGTTAGGCCAGAAGTATTTACTTATTACCAATATCTATGAAAGCTCTTTAAACGCATCAATTCTCTGTCTTCAAAAACAAGACTAATTTCAGCCATACCCTACTTTTCTCACCTAATATTTTAAAGACATTTTGTCCGAATAGACCAACAGCTCTCAAAAGTCCGTCGTCTGCCAATAGATGGATATTGTAGCGCTAAGTGACGTTCGTGTCACATCGTTCACCACCGACACTGATGCAACGTGCTAATGTTTACCTACTGTAACGTTGTAATGTTATTCGCATTCGTTTCATGTGTTTATGCAATCAGGCGCCCCACTGGCTGATGTCTGCTTTAGGATGCCGTAAATAGATAAATACTGAGTTCTATATTGGAGAAAATTTGTTCTATATTTTTTCATTTATATTTGTTGTAAATTCTTTGTTTTATACCAACATCCTATAAGATGACTTAGATGTAAGCTACAAAAGGACAGGATTTCAGTGATTTCCTAGTTCTAGTTTCACTGTTTTGCTGTCGCTATTAACTGGGTAAAAACATCTTAATACAAACTAGGTTTCAGCCCAGTCGAGATTTGATTCTAATCTGGATACATATCTAGATTAATGACTGAGCGTCGGACTAGACTACAGTCCTAAATGTTACAAAATCCTCCTTTAAACTAAATTCACTTAGATTTCCATGATTATTTGCTTCTTCTTTTTGTTCATCCTTTCATATATCAACGTCGACTGTACGTACTAACTTCTAACTCCCCTCGTTATATTTTTCTAGATTTTATCATAATCTTAGTTTTTACGACACTTTCTAATGAGTGGCCGGATCTAACTTGCCAAAATAATATATTATTACATCAGATTAACCTAAATAATGTTACAGTTGTGAAATAAAACATGATTTTCAGTACTGTAGCTGTAAACGTACCTATAGACATTGCTTGTGAAACATTTGCATCCTGTAATATCTTAGAAATGTTATAAGCTTTTGATCTAAATCACAATTCGTAACATGTTCAATAACCTAAACAACTCGACGGGTTTTCCAATGTTATTGGAAGCTCAAATGTATCACTGTACTGTTTCTCTTGTACAATAAATACATGAGCAGCAAAATGAAATGTTAGGCTGCACAATGCGTTGGTAGCACCGCTATATTTAACACAAAGCACCGGTACAATATTAAAAATAAATTACTTAGTGGAATAAGTTCTAGAAATAAGCATTAGAAACAACGAAATAGAAACGAGATTTTCTAAGAAACCTTTAAATACGCGCACTAGTTTTGTGTCCGTCTGCATTTGTTCGCGCAACTAGGTCTCTTTGAATCTCATCCAATAAGATAGATACTCCGCCCAAAGCTCATGTCGCTTTAATTTTGCAAACTCAAAACATTGTCTAGTTTTATTTAATGAGTTCTTTCATCTCGCTTTTGATCTAATTCATTGATCAAAACGACTCCGCAATTTTTATCGATGTTCTAAATCACGATGTAATTAGGCTGTAAGATTTACTTCCATTGCTCGTCTTTACACTTATCTGTGCAAATTAAATGACAGATGTCACATTTTCCCGCCCACGATTGGGGATTTCCTAAAAACGGATGACTGTATGACAGGAAAAAGGAGAGACTGTTTTTTCGTTATAAATGGCTACAATAATCATTTTTCTTGAAACGAGGTCGCGTCTTCACGACAATCTGTATGATTTATAATTTCATAATTACGAAAAAATGTGACAGAGGTTTGCCTTTGTGTGCAGGTATTGATTAATGTGAACATGGTGAGCAATCACGTATAGCGGGCCTTTGAATAAATTAAATATTAAAATTACGCTTCCCACCTACTTTCACCGCAATAATACAAGCAATCAAAGACAAAGACAATTTTATATCATAACCTCTTTACGTCTTCCGTAAGCAAATTGTTCAAAAAAGAGAAATGAGGTTTTTATCTCAATCTCTCCGTGTCCCCAACAGTTATAATTTAGTGCCAAAATCACGGTCATTTTTCTGTGAAGATGGCGTCGTAAAGCGATTCAGGGAAACGGTTAATGACATGATGTCCATCACAGTTACGCGGGAAAAATTGTATGAATAATAAAATTTGTAATTGTTGACGAAAATCTGCCGTGTGAAAAAACTGTGTAGTTCTCGGTAAAGATTTTCCTTATATTTATACGTTACTAACCACAGTTACTAACAGATTGTGTTAAAAATTAGGTAATGGTATTGTGTGCCGTAAAATTTGCAAAAAAGTAGTTGCAAGAATGTAAACTTTTTTGCAATTTTTTTGGTATTGGTTTACCTATAAAGTACATGTATTGTCCTTCCCTAATGACCGAATAGGAAACCCGGGTACTTCTTTAAACTGCGACTAGCCATCGAGGGACGGGCAGCAGCGTCCTTTATAGTTTCCGTGACCTTACTGCGATCCCCAAGCCGCCTGCCAAGCGTGAGGATTATGGCAACCGCCCCTTTAGGGGGAGGCCTTTGTTCAGCAGTGGACGTGTTCCGGGTGATGATGATGATTATGATGATGATTAATGACCGAATAGGCGTCTTATAAAACTTTTAATACAAGTTTTAGTGAACAGGAGACGTATTGGTAACCTAATTATATTTATTTGCAGTACCTAGCACTAACAGTGCCAAAGGCACAAATTATGGCAAAATATATGATTAGTATGTCTATTAACAGTAACGTAATAAATGAAGAAAATCAATCATTTCAGTAGTGCTAACATGTTTAGTGCTTCTGGGCGGACATTCGCGCATACATACCGCACGTGCGATGCCGTCGTAATGATGCAAATAGGACCGTTGTATTGTATAAAGGAGACAAATTGGCAACACTAGATAGCACACATTGCACATACAGATGATGTATCGCTATAGGGGAATCGGTTGGTTCATCACTACAGATCTCATTACGGTGAATGAAACCACATGAGGTACCAAACCGACTGACCAAAACCGAAAGTCGTAGATATGTAACATCCACGAACCTGCTCTGGGACCAAATGGTAGATTGCCGCTCCATTCCTTATATATAAGGTCTGGGCTGGGTCCCAGTTGTGGGAACGTTTATAGCTGATTAGGTATGTTATTAAAGGCTCATTCTGTCAAAGAAAAAACATCACATTTATTAAACCTCTTCACTCTTTTTCTTCGTCTTATCGGTTGATAACCCTCTGTATTTCATAAACGTTTCTACAAGAAGAAAACAAAATATTATCGAAGCACGAACTAATTGCATTATAAGATTTTGGCAACACTCTCTATCTAGTTAGTTCACACTACATTGAATCAAATAGCTTTTTGGAAAAACCATTATTTATTAGACATTTTGTGGAAACAAAAAGATACATTGCTCTCCCCTTTAATTGCTTTTCTCTGAGTCAAAACTGTGACTCAATGATGCCAATGGAAAAGTGACTTGTCATCCTGTTGAGAGGCACTATTCATTTTATTACGTGATGTTTTATTCCGCGGTTCGGGAAAATCTAAGAAACCATTTTCTTTCCGAAACAATTTTCTTGGAACGTTTGAATTTAATAGCCAACCTATCTATTGGAGCGGTGTTGATACTGTAGAGTGCTCCTTTTTACTGCTGGATATCATCATCATAAGCCAGTTTTTCCCCATTGGCAATCGTGACGAACTTCCTAACACATTTTAAATAGGCGATTTTTTGAATCCATCAAAAATGTGTAGGAATTATCAAAAATGTATTAGGAGCGTTTGTCCATAGTCTAAGTTTATGACCATGGATGGTCATAAACCCATGCGGCTTAGGCTGTGCATTGTCAATCAGTGAATTTAAGAGTTTTTTCTATTCAGTAATGTTGGTGTAGGTTGGTACAACAACCTATACCTAGATTAAATCATAGTTAACCCCATAAATAAAGATTCAAGTTTAAACAGAAATCTTAGTCGAACACAATTTTTATGATTCATCAACTCAATTTGAGAAACAAATCCCCTTTCTAGATTGAACTTGATACGTCCAGCAATGTCGTCTATTCTTACCTCGGCGGGCACCTGACGTGCCGCATCCGCCGGAAGTGGCGCACGCGCAGGTGTCGCCTACTTTGAGATCTGGACGTTTCCGCTTTCTCAATGGACGCTCGATGGCCGACACTTTGACTCGGGTTAAAATAACAGTGAGATTCTTAGCTTTGTTCTTGGAAAAGTTCGTTTCTACGGTTTTATGAGAGGGTATAAAACATAGATCTCATCACTGGTTTCAAAGACCACAGTCTAACATGTTATAAGATGGAGAGTCGATTAAAATAAGCAAATCATCTCGCATAGAAAGGCGACTATAGTATCTGTCCAGGTAAGTCTCGAAAACAAAGTAAAAACTTTTCTTATTATTAATATTGGAAACGGGATATGTACCATGTTTACTTTTAGTTTCGATTTCCCGATATTAATAATAGTGTTAGTGACCATGTCAGTTTAAAAACATATAAAACTTTTCTTTATTTATTTGGGGTCGGCGCACCGTGTCTTCTTTTTAAAAAGCTTACTCCTTCCACCTTTAAGTTTTAGTTAGGTAGGTAGGTAGCATCAGCGATTTTATCGCGAAAACTGTGAAATATTTAAGATTTCTGATAAACGATCTTACTGGCAAACTGATCTTTGCACTTGACCACAAATCTTAAAACCGTGTCCAGCCAAGTACCCATACATTACAATAAGACAAGCTGATGACAAATATCCCGGTAACAACTAAGGTCTGTCCGACCTTCCGCGTCCGCAAACCAACCAAGGTCGCTTGATCAAAGCGCTCGATACAGTATGGAAGCTTTCAAAAGGCTATCAATTTAAGTTCAATCGCCTGAAATATGGCCTAAGCCTGCTCTGGCTTTTGTGTCTGAGTTTATTGATTCAGTGAATCGTGTGTAATGGGCTTTTAAAGGGAGTAAAAAGCTTTACGAGTTAAGGATAACTGCCGGAGTAAATGAAAGCACCTACGTCATGCAATGATGCAATGAAACCAATGCACAAAAAGCCGGGTTCCTTAGATTAGGATGTTGCTCTCGTTTACTAACTAATTATGTTGCAAACCAGAGCTGCAAAGTCGCCCAATCGCAATCACCAACCGTATCGATATAAGTGGTTTTTTGATGTCGTTAGACCTTACACGATAAGAAGAAGAAACTGGTTTCTTTGTAACTCTATGAAAACAACAACTGGCGCTAATGCCATGTAAGTATAAATGAATACAATTTGCTCCAGTTACATAGCAACTATCAGCAGTTGTTTATAATTATAGGAAGGTCTTTTATAGTAGATGGGCAGCTTTACCACTGCGATTTAAGGCTTCGGTTACCTACACCAACAATTTAGAATTTGAATTGCTTTTATTGTCAACTTTGTATATTAGACTGCATCGTTGGTTCATAGGTCGCCATCACGACTGCTAACCATGAGGTCTTATTCCCGGGTCGGGCGAATCGTTATTAGGTTTTTCCATAAACAATTTGCCTGTTGCAGCAATGGAGTCCGGATTTGTGCTCGGTTGATGGCTTTAGACTGGGACTGGCATGGGCCTTAAACATAATGTGTGAAATGTGGGTGTTATATCTTGGCTCTTGTGGTACAGGAACGCCTAGTACAAGAGCCAGGGCTAACTGATGTTTGTGAGTAATAACTTGTCTATAATTATATTATTATTATTATATCAGGCACACCTCGGGGCTCGGCCTAACCATTGGACATTACTCGCCTGAAATTATGTTGTATAATTGTTTTTCAGTTCGAAAACTATTCAAACAAAAGTACAATTTAATTGATCGTTCTAATTTCCATTAATGCCATTACCCAAAAATTCGTCGATGTTGCTCGTAAGCGTCACAGAATCATCTTTTATTTACTAATCTCTTCGAAATCTAATGTTCTTATTGAAACCGCGATCTAACACATACTGCACCTGACCCAATTACATACAATGTTTCTCTATTTATTTTCATAATACTGAAAATAAAATAAATTCAAGGTTCTACGTCAAAAGTTAGGTCATACAAATATAAACAGTCTAGCTAAGTAGTTTAAATGTGCCTAACACATGGTTTGTAGCTGTTAGAATGGAAATGGAACAAACGAAAAGATTTTTATCTAGTTAAACTTTTGTTTTAGTATTATTTTATGAGTGCAACATAAATGTGATAAAAAATACTTTCTGATAGTTTTTTATTTGGTAGTATTTAAAAGGTTGAGTTGCATTGAGTGAGAGCTCAGTGTAGTGTTGCGCCGACCCCAAATAGAATGGGATAAAGGCAGGAAAATGATGAAGACCTCATTATAATTATTGTTCGGTTCGGCAAATCCGACGCGATTCGGCATGGTTTGGCGAAAAAATAAATATTACATTTTATCGCCCGGCCGAATTAAATCGACAAAACAAACTCAACCAAAAATGGCAATGGAAGTAGAAGACGATGACATACTGAAAACGGGATGACACTTAATCAAATCACTGCATGAAACCCACGTGCAGGAGGTGATGAAAACAAATTAATCTAATCATAGTAATTAATTAATCTAGTCATAACTAGAGATGCCTGACTGAATACAAGTGGACACGATGAAAGCTTGGCATTAGATGATACAAATCATGCGGATGTATTAGGTCCAGCTGCTTCCGTGGTTATGGATGAATGGGCTGATAGAGTACATGCCTAGATAATAAAAGTAGGTATAAGTAGTTTACTAGCATTTGCCTGTTGAAAGTGGAGAGGTATCCATGTGAACGGACTACTGGGATAAAAAGTAGTCTGTGTCGTTCCCAAAGTACTGTATGCTATCATCATTGTCCTTTACGTATCCCAATTTATTTGGGGTCGGCACAGCAGATTTTCTTATTCCATACTTCTTTGTTATTCGGCATATCAGCCTTCAGCCAGTCACCTCCTTTCTAGCCATTTCATCTCACAGTCCACCTATCGTTTTTTGGTGATCTTTTGCTCCTTGCCATCCATATTCATATTAAAAAAATTTCTCACTACATTTACCTCATAGAAATCTAAACCATCGAGGCAGCCAGAGTCACTGTCTCTTTTATACTATGAATGTGGATATAAAAGCCCTTGTGGTATAAATCATCACTACATAGTATAAAACAAAGTCGCTGTCTGTCCGTCCCTATGTATGCTTAAATCTTTAAAACTACGCAACGGATTTTAAAGCGGTTTTGTAATAGATCCCGCAGGCATCAGCTAGTTAATGATAAACTTGGTCTGTGTATATCTTTTGTTGGAGATCCTAAATAAACTAAAAATGTTTTAGATTTAACAAAGACAATATTATTATGAAAACAAAACCTGTAGTTTCAGAGGGCATTGACCAGTAGAATATGTAAACGTATTCCAGCAACAAGTCGTTACATTTAACAGTGGCTATTCCAGTTAAATACCTTTTGAAACGAGGTATATTACCGTTGCAACATTTTATCATTACTTCCTCATGTTAATTCTGGTTTGTAAGAAATTGGCGCAGTGGGATCTAAAGATAACATCATTCTTTTATTTCCCCGAAATGTAAGGTAGGAATGTTCCACAGGCACCCACATTTTGTCAGTTCTTTTCAGGGGACGAGCCTATTGCCATCAACCAGGCATAAATCCAGACTCCAGGCTGCTACTGAGAAATTTCCGATGGAAAACTTAAAACACTGCCTAAACTGGGAAACCCAGGACCTGATACTCAGTAGAAGCACATGTGAACTAGAGCAACGAGGCTGTGAAGATCTAAATAGTCTTAGAAATAAGAATACGTTGCGATTTATATAACGTTACAGCATTTATCAAAAACTCTTAACGAATCTTATATAAAGTGTTGAACATTTCTCCTCCATTATATTGGGGCAGAAAAATCGCAGGCGATTTGTCAACCGTGCCATCGGAATCTGGTGTGAAATTAAATAGGATTGTACACCCATCTGTTTACTGTCAACATTATTTTGCGACCCCATTTGCTAAACGGTTCGTGAAATGGCCGCCCACGTTGATATTGTTATGCCCTTTTTAAAGTAGGATAAATTTTGCGAAGATTCTCGTAATTTCTGGGTTAACTCGAAAAGAATAGGATCTTGTTGTAGTAAGATACCAACAGCCCTTCCTTCTGCCTTCCTGTCGAGGCTGCGGGTTACCTGTCGAGGCTGCGGGTTGTCCGCAAGGGATACCGAGGCCTCGACATGAAGGGCGAAGAAGGAACATGGGTGGTTTTTAGTCAGTAGAAGTCTGACACTCCCTTTCGCTCTGCCCAAGAGCGGGAGGGGTTATTTGATGATTTCCCACCCCCCAAAAAAAAAAAAAAAAGATACCAACAGCTGATCTCATCAATGAAATTGAATGCGATCAACAACACCTGAAGTCCTGAACGCCTATTAAAAGCTGCCAGAACCAAATATTTTATTGGGAGGATGATTGTGACATGTCTTGAATACAGTTAGATTTCCTTTCAGTTCAACTGGTGTAGTTTTATCTTAATGACGACATGCAATCATAGCATCACACCTGTAATCCCCGAAGATTTAGGCAGAGGTGTACCATTGGTACACCCACATTTCGCCAGTTATGTGTTCGCAAGTTCCATGCCACATGTGGACATAAATCCAGATTCCGTGGCTGCTACTGAGACATTCCTGATGGAAAACCAAAAGGCAATCGACTAAGTTCTACGGTCGATCGTTCAAGGAGATCGAAGTCGTATAAAATTTTGTCACGTGCTTCTTACAGCGTGAACGCTAACCAATAAAATCACATAATTCGTAACAAAAGAAAATCAGGTGAAAGCGAAAAAGAACTAAGTGCTTACCAAAATAGTTTACTACAAACACATTTCAGTTGCCGTAGTAAAAGTTTACCGGTTTTAAATAGTTTGTTTTGTTTCAAAACATCGGGCAAACGTCTTTGAAGAGCAATACTTGCCTACGTGTGTTTTCAATAAATGTTTTAAACAGGAAACTGTATTATGCGTTACTATACCAAGGTGAGGTTATAATAGCGAATTGGTTATGAAATGAAGCTGGATCTATTCTGGAAATAGACTTCTTAGATGTGATCGCGATTGATCTGATGCGAAGTGGTATCAATGTCATAGGGTTTGCGTAGATAGCCGGTATTGATAGGTGCTTTTTGGAATCTATCCATTATCAACTATCCTGCTGAAATATAAAAAAATACGTGTTATGAATGATTTTGAAGATGACTTTTAACTTTGCAGCTACTAACTGAAAATGGTTATTAAAATATCTAGTGACAGTTCTAACTTAAATAATAGGTTAAATGAAGAAGTAGTTTGTTGGTTTTTGATCTGTCTATAAGCTTTTATATATTAACCGTCGGTTAAGTTTAGCAATAGTTTTATTTAAATTCTTTATAGTGTATGGAAAATTGTTGTGTATTTCTAAATCATTAACATTTGTACTTCACCTACATTTTGTTGTCGACTTTCTATTAATTTCTACTACAAAAATAAACAGTGGTTGTGACCGCGTCGGTTTGCAATCACCGCGAAGGTCCGCGTTTAGATTGGAAAATTAAAAATAACCGTTTGTTGACGAGGTTAACAACTGACTGAAGTGACAGGCAGACGACTCAATGAGATTTGGTTTATTAACTTGCTCAGTTTTTGTCCAAATGACAAGGCTTGCGTTGTATTTGTAGGTTTCTGAAGATTTCATTTTTATTTTTGATAGAGTACGACTTTAGTTACGTTAACCAGATAACCATCTACTTAACATTTAATAATACTGGAACTGGACCAAAATAATTAATCAGCAATATGTAACTGGGATAGCTACTCCTAAAACTAAGCTATTCAATTCGCCGTTTCGTTGTTTTTACCGTGGAACTGTGTCATATATTTTGGCTTAAAGAATAAATTCATCTTTCTTTTGTTTATAAATAACCTGTAACCGGAACAAATATACAGCACACCGTCTGAGACGAAGGTGCGAATCGATGCGCGGGCGCCTAAAGCTCCGCCACAGAAGCTCGCAGCGCTAGTCGCCCTGCACACTCCGCTGAGAGCACACGCGCCCCAACGCGCACGCGAATCTCCCGCCAGTACGATCGCGATTATCAAACAAAAATAAACTTTACTTCTAAATAATTTTATAAACAAATATGCTTGCCTGATACATCAAGATGTCGTTCTGTAGAATAACTGGTCGAAGCCGAGGGCTGCCGAAGCCCAATTATTTCCCGCTACTCGCCCCTATCTCGCCCGCTGACGCTAAACGATGCTGCAGGATCACCGGAAAATCTTATGGGCTGCCTACACATCACTACATTCCAGTACTTCTAACTGCCCGCTCGTCGAAAACTAAGTGTAAAATTACAAACGTTTCCGGTGAACTTGGACCGCATCACTACTCACCTGAAATTCATTATGGCAACCGAAAACATGAAGCACTTCCAGACTACAGGTATATTTTCCCTGTACTCGATGGCTCTACGGAAGCGCAGAAAAGCTTAATGGAACTGTTATTGGGTAAACAAGTGACTGAAGACAAGCGTTACGTGTATACAGTGCAAGAGAGAAGATGCAGCTTGGTGTTCTCTGCTCAGATGGAAGCGGCTGTGCGGGACGGTGACGTCAGAGATGTCATGCTGGCTAAGGATTCCGATACTGTGTTAATCAAAACAAAACATGGTCGTAGTGTATCTATGGACTTTAAGGATTTTACTGAAGACGTGGAGATGTTTGAAGGCGAAGGACCAAATGCTGAAGTGTTAAAACAAAGAGAAATGGAAGAATTAGAAGAAAGAAAGAAGAAAAGGAAACGTGCAGCTGGACTGTCTTCTATGAAGAAAATATTTGAAAATAAAGAGAAATTAGCTGAAGTTCAGGAGTTAGAAGAAGAGAAGCAACGGGTGGACCGGAAAGCGAAAAAAGCTAAATTTGAAGAAATCAAACATGAAAAGCATGACGTTAAATCATTTAGTTATAATAGCTTTGATGCGCACCATATGCGTTCAAAGTCAAGTATTATAGCTTGTTCTAGTGAATGGAGGGAACAAATGCACCCACTTATTGAGACGTGGGACTGGGAAACATTTGAAAAAGACGTTACTGACGAACGTATCGTACCTAAAGCAACAAAATTACCAACACCGGTAAAAATAACTCCACACCACTGTGATGCGGAAATTTATGAAGTTGACCGCAATGTCGGCGAAGTGTCCATTCCTCTAGAAACCGTGCCTTGTGTGAATCCGTTGAAACCAATTAAAACACGTCCAACAGAAAGTATTTTAAGTGCTGTCAAAGAAATTCCTAAAGAACGTTTAACCGATACCGCAGACATAATTGAAAAGCTAGTGGAAAGTGATAAAGTTGATTTACTTCCTACGATGGAAAATCTCTCCGAAGTTGTTAAAAATATCAAAAAAGGCAAGAGAGAAAAAGTGGCTAAGATTTCCGGATTGACGATAGATATAAATAAGGCGAAGACATTTATTCCTGGGCAAGTACTAAATACACCTCAAGGACCTGTTTTTGTACCTGGACAAACAGTGGATACACCTATCGGCCCTGTGTTTGTTCCTGGTTTGAGCGTGAACACTCCTGCGGGTCCGGGATTGATACCTGGACATATTGTCACCAACGAAAATACAAATGAACCGTTCTTCCTCGCCGGTCAAGTACTTCATACATCAAATGGAGAAGAATTTGTTTGTGGACAAACTATGAAAAACAAAGATGATACATATCGCTTTGCTGAAGGACAAACAGTATTGTCTGAAGAGGGACTCAAATTCGTGCCTGGAAAAATTATTAACACTGGACCTGAAGAAGTTTTTGTGCCTGGTCAAACTATAATGACGCCTGACGGAGTTCAATTTGTTCCTGGTCAAACGATAACCGAAAATGGAGGAATTACTTTTACCCCTGGACAAAACGCTAAAATTGACAATGAGTGGCAGTTTGTGCCCGGTCAAGTGCTGCATCAAGACGATGAATTACACTTCGTCCCAGGAGCCACAATAGCTACACCGAATGGCCTTAAATTTGTTCCGGGCCAAACAGTTGCTATTGATGGTGAAACTTGTTTTATCCCTGGTATCTCGAAAACAGGAAGTAACAATAAGCTAGAATTTGTTCCCGGTACTACTGTGGAAACCATCGACGGTCCAAAGTTTATTGAAGGACAAATAGTACACACTGATTGCGGTGAAAAATTCATGCCAGGAAAAACTATTGTTCAAGCAGATGGACACGTTGAGTTTTCTGTTGCCAAGTCAATAGAAGACATCACATTTAGCGACGGTGCTCCGGTTGGTCTACCGATTGATATAAAGACTTGCTTACTTTCTGAAGAATCATTGTACGTGTTCGGACATATGGTGCAAACAGCAAAAGGAATTGAGTTTTATCCTGGTCCAAGAATGCCAAAGCTCGAAGGCAAGGTTGTCCCTGGCAGGCTTGTAAAGAATGAAGCAAACGAGTCTCGTTTCGTTCCAGGAATGATGGTAGAGGGCATCTTCGTGCCAGGACAAAAAGTATTCACAGAAAATGGAGAGCAATTCGTGCCAGGACAAGTAGTAGACACAGCTGAAGGCCCCAAGTTCGTCCCTGGTCAAGTAGTGAATACTAAATCTGGACCAAAATTTGTTCCCGGACAGACAATACACACTATTGATGGTCCACGTTTTGTACCTGGCCAAATCATTGAAACTAAGGCTGGCCCTACTTTTATCCCCGGCCAAGTAATCTCCACGGAAGATGAAGGATCGAGATTCGTGCCTGGTCAGGTGGTTGATACTGAAGAAGGCCCCAGATTCGTTCCCGGTAGAGTCATCGAGACAGACGATAACGGTGTAACATTTATCCCTGGACAAATCGTTCAAACACCGGAAGGTTTAAAGTTCGTGGCCCCTGACCTCACTGAGGGTGACGAGGGGCTAGAGTTCTCCGTTCAAAGTTTCGTCGTTACTCCTGAAGAATTGAAATTATTAAAAGTAAAAACAAACCCGAATGACACTTCTTCTACGAAAGGAGAATTAACTATTGATACAAACATGCTTCGTCAACTTTCCGAAGCTGGAATGTCTATTGGCAGACAGGTACCCGCTGAATTACCTGCTATCAATGTTGTATTAAATCAAACAAGAAATGCAGAGGCATTGAAAGCCTTTGTCACAGATTTTGGATTAAAAGATGAAGTTGCAAATCAATTAATGGACGTCATCACTTCTATTATTGAAATGAGTGCTCATTTGAAATCGGAAATTCGTGAAAACCACTCGGACAATGGATCGACAAGTGACACGAAAAAGAAAAGCAAAAAACGAATGGATATGCAAGAGGTTGGCTTCTCTGGCGGCAACGGCCAATCTGCGCACCAAGAACATGTAAAAAACTCTATCGCTGCTGCTGTACTAGCTGCTTTAGTCACAGCTGAACAGTTCGAAGAAGTCAATAATAACAACAGCAAAGAAAAGTATCAAATGATTTTGAAATCTATTGACACCATCTTAGGAAAGACAATTGATGAAGATCTCGTATCTGCCATGTTTAACATTCTTCAAAAAGAAGAAGACAAAGAACTTCTCCGTGAAGAAATCCTTGAAAACTCCTCTCAGCCTAAGGTTGAATTGATCAAAATTGCCATAAACAGCGCCTTGCGCAAACATTCCTTTACTGAAGATGATATTATTGAGAAATTTGGAGACTACTTGAGCAGTGAAAATGAGGTGTTAGGCCCAGCATTTAAGAACATTTCTAAGATTGACTCTGGCCTACTTCAACATGTGCTTGGACGCATTTCAGAATCCATTTCATTTGTCAAATCTGACCGCGAAGTCACAGAAACTCTACAGAAAGCTATAGTATGCGCAGTGCAAGAAGCAAGCAGCAAGGAATTGGAAGTACTATTCCAAGACAAAGATAAAGAAAACCTGAAAGAGTTAATCTTACAATCCGTTGGACTCGCTAGAATTCTCGGGATGAGAGATGTTGCCGCTAATTTGATGTCATTTGTAAACGACGAAGACAGCATGTCTAAAATAGCATCTGACCCCACAAGCCTAAACATACTGAAGAGACTGACCGTTATGCGGAAACTTGCGGATAAGACGCCAAGCTTGCATTCCGCGTTACGAAAACTAGAGACAGACCCAGCACTGGCTCGCACAGATCCTAAACTAAGGGATTTAGTAAGAGAAAGTGCTGCGTTGATGATTGTGCCTGAAGAAACACCTCTGATGACTTCTGAAGACGTTCCGTTAAACTTGCTAGACCCTGAAAATTGCCTTGCAATGGAAGACTTTTTATTCCAAAGAAGAAAACAGAAAGGCGCACTATTGATTATGAAGAAAGGTTTGCAAGCGGTTGTGCCCCGCGAAGCTAGTCGCGCTGTATTAACTGGTGAAGTCGCATACACAGTTCTTGATGAAAGTGGCATCCGACACTTTGAACCCTTACACGTATTTTCAGCATTAAACCTAAGTCAGCCGACAGCACACCGTTTCTCTATGTACAGTTGCCCAGTTGTTGACGATGATGACGAGGACTTACAGTCATTCACCGGATACTGCAACATAAGTAATAACCAGAAGATAACTAAACTAGGTGGCTGGTCACGCAGATATAGTGGTGTATTGTTAGACAGAGAGAATACTAGGAGTCGAATGAATAGCTTAGAAACGACACCCAGTTACAAACGATACCCTTCACGATCAATGTCCAGTTCTAGATCTAGGTCCAGTTGTAGTAGGAGTCCGCCTAAGGTAATATTTTCAACATCCTTCGAAACAAAATGTCTATTTTAAGAACATGTCTTAATGTTTGTTTTCCTTTGTTACAGGTAGAAGATGTTGTGGTAGCATCAGCTGACTATTCAGCTGTTGCGGATGATGAAGTATCTCTAAAAGCCGGAGACATTGTCGAAGTTCTCGACACCAAGTCAGCCCTCGGATCAAAGTGAGTACATATTTATTATTGGCATGAGCTTTGCACAACTGTGCCCTCATTGATGTATTTCGTAAATAAACTGTACGGACATGCGAGCGATGTGAAACTGATCGTTACCCCAGCTCTAAACTCGGTTACCAGAATAATATTTTGTTAAATAGTTTCTATGCACACTAACTCATAGTCAACATTCATCCGTTTTTAAATAACTCCCAACGATCTGCAAAGCATTTTTTTTTCATTGTAATAATTGATAAACCTGTGAGTGTTTCCATTTATAAATAACTTTCATAATAATACCATTATCATTTGTTTTTAAGAGCGCTCCCCACTTCTAATAAGATTCAAAAACCATTCGATGCCTGGTCTACATTATGCTTTTCATACCCCGATAACACTTGTACCTAACACCAACCACATATTTTTCCTCAAGTCATAAGCTTCTCTCAGCGACTGAAACTTTTACTGCGGTATCAACCGTAACACGATACACGTAAACTCCACATGTAAAACATAACAAGCTAATGCTGACATTTCCAAGTGGCGGTTTCATATTCACCAGTGAGAATGTCTTGCGGAAGGAGTATAAATGTCAAGAATGCATTTTAATAGCTCCAATGCGTCCAGCATTCCTCCTGTGACTTCGATACTGTATAATTTTAGCAGCGGGTTCGTTGCACCGCCGTTTGCGCAACGCACTATAATATATTTTAATTTACACGTTTGTTTTTTTTCTTCACACGTTTGTACACATTCATCTTCATTATCATTTCGACGCCTTTGAATAACGACTTCTGGATTTAATCGAAGGGACAGCTGGTTGCATCGTGAGATTTAGGTTACAGTTTAAAAGCTAATTTGGAAAGCTTAATAAGCTTCCTATAAAAACTACGCACCATAACATGGGCGAAAGTAACATCTATCTGTAGCCAAAAGTATGCACTCAGCTACCTAGTCTCTAACAATCCAACCAATATTCATAATCTTAATTCTAAACCTCAACCATAACAAAAGCACCTCATTCACTACCTCTAAACAATCACAATCCATTGCAATCACAATCACCGCTGATGACGTAATAAAAGAAAACATTATTGATGCAGGTACAGAGGCCGCGTATATTGTTACGAGAATCATTTCTTCAAACCCAGAGGTCCATACATGGACTATGTGTTTAGCGTTCCGACCTACAAAATGTACTATCACTGATTCTGAAGACAGAAGATCGGACTCATATTGCATTGTACATAATCTGCGCTTGCATATCGTCATATATGTTGTATTTATCATTTTATGTTGTGATCGACATATTACTGTATTGTGATAACTTTTGTATCATTATGCCAATACGGCTTTACACATTCATATGTTATATGTTTAAACGTTTGTGTATCATTTAGAAACTTATATAATAAAGGTAATAAAGTTCTCGGAGTTTCTTTTCAAAACAATTTGCTTTAGGTGTTAGGTAGGCTAGAGTTTCATGATGTAAATATAATTCCAATATCATTCTTATCTAGTTCATGTGCATATTTGTCAATCCACTCGGGCTACATCAACATTGCACACGACGAAACGCCAACGTATATTATTGGACGTTACTCTAGAATGTTATTTTATGATTTCAATTTATGATATAGCTCACTTGATGGTAAATGGTTGTCCTATATAAAACTAACATGAATTAGGCAAATGTAATGTATCTTGTTATAAATAGCTCTGGTTATTGCTCTATCAACTATGAGAGTTGTGTCTAACTGCCGCACTCAGAGATCTTTAATGATTATTTAGGCCATCACTTAGTAAAGGTTTTGACAGTATTGTCATACAAAATTATGTCAAATATTTACTTAGTGACGGCTTAAGTAATCATTAAATGTCTCTGAGTACCGCAGTTAGAGTGAAATATCAAAATGATGAACCAATGTATTTTAGGAAATGTCTTTTTCTTAAGGTGGTCTTGAAAACCTTAGCCTTGGATATTATCGAAAAAAACTAAAATAAAACATTTTGTGTACTTACGTAATACTTAACATATTAATATTTGCAATAGCATAATTATTGTTGTAGCACCATCATATATTATTATTATTTAAGGGTATACTGAGCACTTGTGATAGAGTATTATTAAAGTTGAGTATATCTAGATGATGTTATTATTATTCTTGTCATAGAAACACGCGAAAGCACCGTGTTTGTGTCTCCTCTAATATTTATGGGTGAATTTTCTGAGTAATATAGAATTCTCTGTTGGGATGAGTCACGTAGTACTGAAGAATATCATCTATGAATTTAAATAGCAGGCATCTGGAATTTCCTTCATTAAGTTGATCAGTGTTAAATCTAAGGTAACAAGCAAGCGATCTTATGATAAAATATCTCTTCCTCCTCAGTTTTACGTGACAGAGGCGCACGTCTTACATTTATAGAAACCCACAATCTTTCCAAACCCATAAAAAACACTATCAATGTCTTTCTCAGAACTCTCGAGTCTGGAAAATCCAGCAGTCGTAATAAAACATAGATATGAAACATTTAAGAGGATATTAGAGAAATATAGGAAAAACCCCAGACAAAGCCACAGGCAGGGCACTAAGGCAGAGTAGGTCCTGGCTGTTTGCCAAACAGTCGTTCAGGTAACAGGTTGGCAATGCCTCTCACATTTATAGTCTCATATCAAATAGTTGGTGCTTTAAACACATCACTTTAATGGACTTTCTGACGTTCTACTACTTTAGCGTCTACGTTGAAATTAATTGGCACGATTATTAACGTTTTAATACACTTTAATTTGTCGTGTAAGATGGTTGGATAAGATTCAGAATTTCTATTTTTAGTCAGAAGAGACTGTATTATGGAGCTTTATACGTACGATCACGCAATAGCAGTTCTACGTAGGAAACTTTTTGCATTACAACCCTTTTGGATTAATAGAAGTTAGGAGACGTTTATGTATATTTTCTTTGTACCTTTATTTTTATGACAAACATGTATCTTCCTCCGTACGTGACTTAAAAAGTAATTTAGAAAGCCCATTATTAAAATGTTTACTTTCAACAAAATACTAATACATAAATAAGATCAAGCTGTTGCAGCGCCGAGAGTTATTTTATTTAAACTTTCATAAAGTGCTATTTTTCTGTCAGAGAAAACGGGCATTACACTATAATGTACACATTCATGAACTTTTTTTGATCCGTCTATCAACACCCGCCACAAACAGCAAAACATTATTTATTGGCTGGTGGTCACTTGGTCAGGTCAATAAATAGACCATTGAGGAACTAACCTCTCCCAAACAGAGCAGTCAAACACAACACGCCATGTCCTCGATAGCCGACGTTTGTAAACTTCCTTAGAACGAGGTTCTCACATGATTGAGTGTCTACTAGTACGCTGATTTACTAGTGGTTTGAGAAGTTTACTCTACTGATTTATAGGACTCGGTTCTGTTATTTCAAACATTCACAGTTTTGAAGATGATGGTAATTCAAAGATTTATAAACACCTGAGGAAAACAATCAACTCCAATATTCCTGGCGTCTAAGTAGATGTGTAAGTCAATATTAAAGAACTAACCTTACCCACTCCGATCAGTCAAACTAAACACCATGTCCTCGTATACAGATTTCGTTAGTAAACCTCTGAATAACGTTCTTAAATGATTGAGTTAATTTGTAAAAGTCGGTGCTGTTATTTTAAACATACCAGGCCTGATAACTGATAATGATTCAAAGATCTGTCAACACCTCAAACAAGGAGCCTACTCCTATTTTCCTTAAAAGGTAGATAGAACAGTATGTATATATATATTGAAGAACTTACCTAACCCAACCAGATCAATCAAATTATACACCTTTTACGGATGTTAATAAACTTCCTCAGAACAAGGTTCTCGCATGATTGAGTATCTACTAGTTCTCTGATTTACTAGTCCAGTGATTTATAGAAGTCGGTGCTGTTATTGCAAACATACGAGTACAAGGTCTGGTAGATGCTGATGACGCAAAAGAGGGAGTGACTTTGGGAACTAAATATGGTATGTTATGGTTAGGTGATCTGGTTGAAAGCTTAGACAATATTGCGGAAGGTTCAGCGAAATATCATCATTGACACTGAAAACAGGATCTTTACCATGTTTAAAACAAATACGGAACATGGTAAATATCCCGTGTTCCGTGTTAATGATAGTCCCTATGTCAGCTTAAAAACTTTAGATAGAGTTAATACATTTACTGCCGCACTCAGAGAGCTTTAATGATTACTTAGGCCATCACTTAGTAAAGGTTTTAACAGTTTTGTCATACAAAATATGTCAAATCTTTACTAAGTGACGGCTTAAGTAATCATTAAATATCTCTGAGTACCGCAGTAGGACATAAAATCGTTTCGAAAATGACTTGCTTACCCTAATAAGCTATATGTTACAAAGCGTAACTAGAACATGCATTAAACTCATGCCTTTTCTCATGAGCTTAGGCGAAAACGACAGAACGCCACCTGCTACGATTCTAACATAAACCTACAACTAGCTGAACTAGAAATATCTTCTAAACACAAAGTAGTAAAACCGAAACAACCTCAATTAATATTATATTGTGCAACTTTATTAAGGGGAGGTGGTCCAAACCAGCAGTTATGACTTAACCCCGTTCCGAACTGTGCCGTATTGACGTCACAACGTTTCTGGGCCAGACAGAAATAACCGCACACGCCAACTTAGGATGTACGCTGTGCCTTAAATGACTGCTTACACTGTTTGGCGTGTTGCTGGCGTGAAGACGAAATTAAAATGGAAATGTGTCAGCTACCTTTTGACCCGAAATTGAAGGAAAACTTGCCAGGAGATGAGTAATAGACTCAAAAGATTAATGATAAAATTTGTGTCGACCTAATTTTTTGCCTAATTAACTGAGAGAAGTCTGATGTTTTTCTTTTCTTTACTTTTCCCGACTTTATCACTATCACTATCACTACATAGTATAAAACAAAGTCGCTTTTTCTGTCCCTATATCCCTATGTATGCTTAAATCTTTAAAACTACGCAACGGATTTTGAAGCAGTTTTTTTTAATAGGTAGAGTGATTCAAGAGGAAGGTTTTAGTATATAATTTGACCGACATTCACGCGGGCAAAACCGCGGGCATCAGCTAGTTAGACATAAGCTAAAGTGTATGGAAAGTTTGTGAAAGGAAGATTTAATTGTTTAGCGAACAAAGACTGGTTTCTACTAATGATATGTGATTAGAACATTTAGCGACAGACTCATTGGTGAAGTTCTCCTTAAGATTACGAATCTCATTAACAAATTGAGTTATAGGATAGCGATATTTTGAACTAGTAGTTAATCCACAACCCATGACCCAGTTGGTTGCTCTATAATCATAACTACAGTGTTATTTATAATAGCTGGCATTCGCTAGTTTATGCTACTGGAGACTTTGGGACAACTGAATGCATCTCATCAGCTTCTGATAGAAACTGATGATCGTCACGGCTCTCTCCCGTACGAAGGATGACATCGGCCTAAACATTGTCTACGAGCTTACAGACATTAGCCAAGTAGAAAATGAGATGAATCGAGCCACGATTCGCATCTCAATTACACATAGACACAATACAGAATATTTTTAAGAAAACTTTTTGATTTACGGAATTATGAAGACATTTAGCACAACGATCTCTGAAGAGTTCATTATAAATAACCACGGATCAATGTCCGTCAGCGTCAAGTCGAAATTATCGTCTATCAGTATGCCCTTAATAATTACATCAATGAAGAATTTACTAGAGCGAGCAAATAGGAAAAGTAATGTTCATGAGTTAATAATAACTAGCTGATCCCCCGGTTTCGCTCGCATGGATGTTGGTTATCGCAGCCAAAAGTAATCATGAAATTATATTAAAAGCTTCCTCGATAACCACTATCTATATCCATTGGTGGCAGACAGACGGACGCGGCGCAGGACATTGTTTTATAACCTGTATGTATATTATGTGATAGTAATTAGTTTAAATTTCAACAGTGAAATCAGTTATTGTGAGTTATTCGTTAGAGATAGGCATGGTTTTTTTTACAGATATTGATGTGTCCTTTAACATTGTAGTACTTACATTTTTTTGCGCTGTCACCAATAGTTTTTATGCAGCGCATGCGATGAAAGACGTTTTATATACTTTTGGTTACATTATTCAAGTTTTATTAGTGCCGTAATCAGAGATATTTAATGATTACTTAACCCGTCACTTAGTAAAGGTTTGACATACTTTTGTATGACAAAACTGTCAAAACCTTTACTAAGTGATAGCCTAAGTAAACATTAAAGCTCTCTGACTGCGGCAGTTAGTAAAGGTTTGACTTAGAAAACCTTCACAAAACTGACAATAATAAACATGAATATTTTAAACAATTATTTACTTTTGTGAAAAAGTAACTAGTTATTCATTAAAAAATATTTGAATTTTATATTTTTCCTTTGATGCTGTTTAGGGGCTTTGTACCTTTGCTTCTTCTTCAATCCGGCGAAATCAAACCGCGGAAAAAAAGCAAATGAAATCATAGTCTCCTAAAAACTAATGACAAAAATAGTTAAGTAGGTATCGTTATTAGTTAATTTCTTCGAAAGTGTATTGAAAAATGTCGTTTTATACACGTGGGAAATTGTTAATGCATTTCTCGACCCCATAAACACATGTACTATTCTCATATATCTTCCATGTACAGACAGCGATCTTTTACATTTTATTGTATGACTGTATAGATTGTGGTAAGGAAAGATTATTAAAACATAATTTAACATCTTAACCATGGCACATCTTTGTGGAAAATGTGAATAAATAGATAGGGATCTACATCATCCATTTATCCTTCATTTGGTCAGATTGACGCCGACGTAACAGCGACCCGCCAGTGCGTCGCACAGTATCTACGACCTGACTAAATAAAGAGATTTCTTTATTATGCGTAAGTGTAAGGTTAAGTAGGTGCTTTGTGGTATTACACACACAAGAACTTCTGGCATAAATTTTCTAAATTTGTGGTAGAAACTGTACCAAAATATAGATGAAAAGCGGCTTCAATCAACTGCTTTCACGACTAGCTAAAGATTATCTATTTAGTGTTTATGAAAACCTCAAGTATCCATGCAAAAAATAAAGATATAAGTGCGCAATTTCATCTGCCAAGAAATAAGATAGAGTGCGAGTGCCACATGATGCAACCTGATCTAGCAGAACCCTGACAGTGAAATGTCCCACCGCGTCGTGACTTCTACTTTTAACCGATCTTTGAAACGAGCCGACAGTTTCGACCTTGCTTGTCACACGAGGGGCATTATTTATAATAAAATATTGGCCGTATTGTTTGTCAAAAGGGGGCCGTTAATCCATTGACTTATATATTACTGCGTAAGGACTGGGCGGACGGCATGTTAAAATGACGCCTCAAACGTGGTCCCAACATGGTCTTTCCTAAGCCGAAGTGAACTAGTCCACGATCGGCTCTCTTCGGGTGCGGTCGTAAATTTTTTTAAAAGCTTTATTTATGTTCTTTATACCTCGAAAATACCACGCCGCTTATACAAGGTTACATTAACGAGCAGACTACACCGATTCTCTGTATGGCGAATGCGTCGAGCAAATGTTCGGACGACCGTATCTTTAGTTTTTATATCAATGCGTTAATCACAATGTTTTATGAGTATCTGTGGATGCTGGTACGACCCAGCGTGGTACTGTCCCGGGTAAAGATTTAGTGCAATTTCCTTCTTATATTCAAGGAAATTAATATTTATTATTGTTTGACGATTTCGATAACAGCGAACTCTACAAAATTTAATAAATTATAAGTACAAGTACCCGGCGATAAATATTGACATCGACCTTTGAAAGAGACAGTCGGCTAATTTCGGCTACGTAGAGCGTTATCTCTGTCGCACGAAATACAAACAGTCCGGTATCTAATATATTAGGCGCTGTTGAAACAATTATGATTTGCTTCTTTTGATAATTATTTTTATTCTTTGTACAAAATACACCAATTTCAAACACTCGATGTGCAATATTTATCGCCGGGTACTGTAAGTATTTCCTATTGTGGGCCCAATTGTTACTCGCTACGACCTACGAAGCTACTATCAAAGCGAAGTATGGCAGAATCATGGATATACTACGCCTTATGTAGGTACAAAAATTATTGTCAACTCTTTTACATTTAATATCGATGGACCGTTAGCTCAACAAATAAAGCGGTACACTTTTTAATACTAAATAGCGTAAATGTTTAGCTGAAAGTCGCATGATATGAAGCAAGGAGCGGCCTATGGTGGAGCACGATTGCCTAGCAGAGACCTATTCACGCGCACTTTGAATAGAATTTAGATGTATCCTGCAGTGCTTTTATGTGAAAAACTTTAAGACAGGAAAATAAATTAAACAGAAGTATGTAGTGCGATTGATATGAGGATTCATGAATTCTCAACGAAAACATGCAATAGGAAAAGGGTAGACTTTTTCTAAGTATAGGTATGTAGAAATCAAGCTAAAATTGATAATATTAAGATTCCAGAGAAAAAAGAGCAAAAAAGACGATTTCAAGGAAAAGTACTATAAATCGTCTAGAATACGTTATTTTGATTTGTTCTCCCAAACTTAAGCTGAATATTTCAAAGTAGGTAGCTATACTCATTTAAATATTTACTACCTCAAGTAAATAAATAAATACACATACCCAGGTTTATGTGTGAAGAATGTTCCTGAAACTCATTTGGCAATCGTATCGAATTTTTCCGCTACAGTAACTGTTTTGTAAGATCTTTCTTCTTATTTGTTGAGTATGTAAATCAGCTGATGAAGTGCACACGGTACTTATGGACCATGCTGTGCACTTGTGATGCCTAGTCATCATTCTAGTGAAATGTGGGAGATAATTGTTGTTATAATAAATACTGAGAGAAAAGGAGGAAAATTATTTTAGAATTAGTCACGACGTACGAGTTTGCATGAAGCACTAAACTTGCAGAGGAAAGCTGACGTTTTGGTTACATCGAGTTTCCTGGTAATATCAAATGTTTTACAAAACCATATAGGCATTTAGACTAAATAAGAAAAAAAAAAAGACTTACAAAACCTGGACAATCGTCATAGAATTTATGAAGTGAGCAAATAGGTAACCATTTACCATCAAGTGATCTCTGGATGCGTCTGTCCTTTTGAATTTATATAACCTACCTTTTTCTATAGAAACACAATGACAAAACATAAATTATTACACCGATTTCTATTTAAATACCCTCCAAGTACATAAAACTATTCTAAACAGACAAACCAACTACACGATCCCCAAAATAATCTCTCTCTATGTACACCCCTCTTGCGAGTAAACTAACCACCATTTCATCCATTAACATGATCCCTACCCCTCCAGGAAGCCCTGGCTGGACCCTGACCTGGACATCAAGGCTTTGGCATCAGAACTCTTGGACGCCAGCGCCGCCAAGCACAAGTTAGCTGTTCGACCTAAGAAGAACCATCCCAGGAAAAAGACTGTTACTAGCAAGACTGACGAGGAAGGGAGGTAAGGTTACGGCATAACTTAAGTATGTTTACTTAGGTGAGGGTAGTAGGTCTGCGGGTTGTTCGCAAGAGATACCGCGGCCTTGACATGAAGGGCTAAGAAGGAGCATGGGTGGTTTTTAATCAGTAGAATTCTGACACTCCCTTTCGCTTTGCCCAAGAGCTGGAGGGGTTATTTCATGATAATCCACCCGCCCAAAAAAAAAAAAGGGAGGTAAGTATGTTTATTTAGGTGAGGGTAGTAGGTAGGCTTGTTGCAGGCAGAAATGATAAACAGATAATTGACATTTTTACTACCATACTCGTAGTTGACCAAAAGTAATCACTGAACGTCTATCGTAAGAATTGTTCATAAGTTTAGTAACATTTACAGCCATCTGACAAGAGCCCCTAGCAAGAACGTGTCGCGCAGTATGAACGTGACGTAAATACGTTAATTTTAAAATTAAAAAACCTCGTTTCATACAATTTTATTTTCGTAAATTAAAATGCTATAAAATAATTGTATTTGTGATTTGAAAATCGATGTATTTACGTTACGTTTACACTCGTGGAAGGGCCTCTGACAGATCAAGCCTAATTAAGTTTATAGTTACTTTTGTGCCAAATGAATCCTACACTTCACAAAGACTGTCGTAATACTTACATTTTACTTTGCCAGTATAACTACAAAAATACTCAAATACATCGAATTCTCGTGACCTTGAAATACCTACTTCTCCATAGAACACTACTTTCAAAAGGAACTAAGAAAAATATTACTCTCGTCTGAGTAAATGGAATATTTTTCATTTAATTCAACGCCTATTTTTAGCTTGTTTTTCATCAAACCAATTATAATTAAATCATCACTTAACTTATCAAGCTATAAAAGTTCCCATGGAGCTCTCCAACCAATTTCACTCTAAATTAAATCATTTTGGCGTGACCGTGTTAACAGCTGGACGTGTGTTTTTTCAGTATACAATTCAGTACATAATGTAGCCCGGCTATTACATAACAATGATGTATATTAGTGCTGCGGTTAAAAGCTACGCGACCTCATTACTCACTGTTACGAAATACGTGATTTGCGAAAAGGCGCGCTTAGTTGAGACGCGTGGTGTCTCTTGGGTATTTTCTTTTGTTGAAAACGAATTGTGTGCGGTTGAAATGTTTTAATATAAATAAACGCTAGTAACAAGCAATGAATAGCGATTCAGAAGCTCATGAAATACCCATCGTATTGTTTTTTCTCTAATACGAAAGTAAGCTTCGATTTTTTGGCTCTCAAACCACTACAACAATTCATAATGTTGGGGCTGAACAGTCTGCTCGGTTTATAGGCTTACCGTAGGTATTGCTGGCCCCTAGGCACGACACTGCTTGTAGCAAATAAGTAATTGATCTACACCATACTAAGTCAAGACCTGAAAAGTAGATAATAAAATAAAACTATAACTAAACATAGGCAAGGATAGGAGTCCAAAAGATAACGTGACAAAAAGAAGAACATTGCCAATTAATTTTTAAACAATCTTTAACGAAGTAAAATATACAAACACCTATATTCACCCGTTTTCATATAGCAAAGCAGCGTCTAGCCATCATTGACAACCTAGTAATGGTTTCCGCTCGCAACGGTTTGACATAAAAATATGATTACACGAGTAACCACTCCAGTATATCGGTCAAGATCCGAGCCTGACCGGCCATCCCCGATGCAGTTTTTAATAGTTTGTCCCCAATAACGAATACCTACTTGACGATATAAAATTTAGATTCTAGCTTTGATCTGATTTATTTGATTGCTAACAACTTTTGTAGATTGTTAAATATGTATGTGTCTGTCGTCTTCTTGAGTTTTAGGGTCAATATCTGCAGTATCTAGATCTCCTAAAATAGAAGAGTCAACTTCAGTTACCACGAACTTAGCATCTATTAATACAACATACATACATACATACATAAACTCACGCCCTTTTCCCATGGGGGTACGCAGAAACCACAGAACGCCACTTGCTACGATCCTTACATACTCCTTTTGCCTATTAATACAACTTTTAGTTTATTACGGTTTTCTTGACTTGCCTGTCTCTCTGATTGCACTTGATTGGCATATTTGATTCTCGTGAATTTTTGTTTGCTTCTATCACTCCCACCTTGACGTGTATCTACGTCAATGATCAAGAAATGTAATGACTCTGATTAGATAGGTTGTTCAAGTTCATTATTCCAATCAGTTTGGATTATTTTACGGCATCTTCACATTCCAGTCTGCCTTTTAGTACGGCAGATTTAGCTAGGTTGGTTTTTCTGTTGCAATAGTGACTTTGTTGTTGACTGTTGGTGCTCCAGATTCGAAACTAAGGTTTCGAAGGTAAGCAAACATGAGTTCGATTCAATGGTTGAGGGAATTCAAAGTAGTGTTTTACGTTGTAAGAAGCAGTAACTACTATGGCGTTCTATTTACGTAAGTCTGTTCTAGTTTATAGTTAACCGTCTACTAATATCAGTATCTATTGTAAACTTTAACGTGGTATGTAACATCTTTAATGACTGCAAGTTAAAAGATAGAACTGATTATACAGACATCAATAACTTCTTGTCTGCTTATAAAACAAAACTATTATGAATCAATTGACAAAACCATGCCAATTTCTTTCTCGTTCGTCGTATCGGTGGTTGCTCCAGCATCAGTGTTTACAGACAAACCTGCTTTTACATCACAGACAGACAGAGTTGAAAGTTAAAACGTTAAAGTACTACATACAGATAAAGGCCCAGACGCGTGTTTTCCCCATAACACGCTGCGTAATGTTAACTGTGATAAAACTATTTTATCAATATAAAATAAGACTCGTGGTTGTGACATGTAAAAATATAATTTGAATAATAACAGCGGTTGCTAAGCAATGCATCTGACATAAGTTTAAAAGGTTATCAAAAATAATAAGGTTCTAGTCTATCATACTTCTTAACATCCTCCCTTTTTGACAACCCTATTACTATATCAAACCAATTTGTTTTGCGATTGAAACAATCCGTGGCTTATGTAATGCTTTGGTCAGTACATCCGCTAGTTGGAACTCGCTGGGAACGTATTCTACACGTATTTCTCCATTAGCAACGAGTTCTCTCACATAGAAATGTCGAATAGCAATATGCTTAGTTCTTCTATGGAGTTCTGGATTGTGTGAGATCTTTATGGCTGCATCATTATCAACCTTTAGCTTAGGTATTTCTTTCAATTTAGATATTTCACCAAAGAGTCTTTTGATCCAGACAATCTCTCTAGCCGCTTCACTGGCAGCAACTAATTCAGCTTCGGTGCTTGATATGGCAACACATGTTTGTCGTCGACTTGTCCAAGATATTGCTCCTCCAGAGTATAAGCATAATATGCCTGATGTCGAACGTCCGGTACTTTGGTCTCCACCGTGGTCAGAATCACTGTAGCATTCTAGAATTCCAGCATTGCAGCTCTTCTTAAAAACTATTCCATAGTTGAAAGTTCCTTTGATGTATCTTAGGATACGTTTCAGCCTCTGGATGTCTTCTTTAGAAGGGTTTTCTAGACTCCGGGATACAACGCTTACAGCATATGCTAAGTCTGGTCTGGTTCCAACGGTCAGATATGCGAGTGCTCCCACAGCTTCTCTATACGGAAATAAAGCAGGGTCTACTACCTCTTTATCCAGATCTGGCAGTCCATCTTTTTGTATAGGAGTGGTAACAGGTTTGCAGTCACTCATACCAAAACGATCTAAAACTTTCTGAGCATAGTGCTTTTGCGACACTTTTATATTACCGTCATGGTCCTCTATTTCTAATCCTAGAAAATAGGACGCATCTTTTATTGTGATTTTAAATCTTCTCTTCAATTCTCTCATTAACTTTTCAGAATCTTCCTGATTTGTTGCAGCGACCAAACCGTCATCTACATAGAGAGCAAGAATAATTTTGTTACTCGCACGGTTTCTTATAAACAGGCAGGGGTCGGTATCGCATTGATTGAATCCAATGGTTTTTAAATAATCCACCATACATTTATTCCAACACCGAGGCGCTTGCTTGAGACCATACAAACTTTTCTTGAGTTTACAAACCTTGTTAGATCCATCAGAGTAACCATCAGGTTGATTCATATATATTTCTTCACTCAGTGAACCATAGAGAAAAGCAGTTGATACATCAAACTGTGTGAGTTTTAGGCCTTCATTTGCAGCAACGCTTAAGACTGATCTTATTGTCGACATCTTAGCAACTGGGCTGAAAGTCTCATCATAGTCGATGCCTTTTTTCTGTGTATATCCTCTAGCAACTAGTCTTGCTTTGAATTTATCTAGAGAGCCATCAGCATTGGTTTTGATTTTATATATCCATTTACAGGTTATAGGCTTCCTGTCTTTTGGAAGGTCCACCATTATCCAGGTTTTGTTTTCCTTTAAAGACTTCACCTCACTTTCCATTGCTTTGACCCACTGATCTTTATGCAAACTAGTAATTGCTTCTTTGTAGGTTTTAGGTTCATTGATCTGATTCAAAATTTCATCTGACATCATGACGTAATCTCTGAATCTAATAGGTGGTCGTATTTGACTTCTATCTCGTAGAGTCATTCTAGTGGCTATCTCAGCTATATCATCTGAGATTATTGGTCGTTCAGTATCATCACCATCATCTAGGGCGTCTTCATAAGGAGGCGATTCTGGCATTGATGCTTCTGAAGACGTTTGAAATTGTTCAGTAGAGTCATCTTGGCTTTCTATTTCCTGGCTCACAACCAAATCCGGCGATATGGGGGGCAAAGTCGAACTAAGCTCATCAGAGCCACTTGCAGCGCGATCCAAGCTATTTTCGACACAATCATCCTCCCTTGCATCACACATCGGTGGTACTGAAAGTGGAAAGTGTGTTTCGACTGAAGGTTGTTCTTCCAAATCACTTTGACCAAATGGAGTCAATACTGATTCATTAAATGTAACGTCTCTTGACCTTATGAGTTTACCATGTTTATTCAGTAAGCGATAGCCTTCATCACCCTCATATCCAATTAGAATGCATTTCTCAGCCTTTTTAGATAGCTTTCTCCTTTTTTGTTGAGGAATATGAGCATAACATTCACATCCAATTATTTTTAGGTGACTGATTGCTGGCTTCTTCTTAAACCACAATTCAAATGGTGATTTTCCATTTTCTGAGGTTGGACCAGTTCTGTTTAACACGTACGCAGCGGTATTTATCAATTCTGCCCATGTAGCAGACGGTAACTCTTCGTGAGCATGCATCATTGTACGAGCTGCTTCAACTAAGGTTCTATTCTCACGTTCACTAAGACCATTTTGTTGCGGTGTATAGGGCATCGTAAGCCTTTGTCTGATTCCAGCTTCTTGTAGAATACACCTGACGTTCTGATTATCAAATTCACCTCCGTTATCGCTAAGAAATTCTTTAACAGAGTATCCAGCTATTTTACATTCTTGTAACATTTGTCGGAGTTTCAGGTAAACTTCCGATTTTTGTCGAACAAAATAAATGTGTCTGTACTTGCTGTAGTCATCTTTGAATAAAACGAAATAGCGAAATTTGTTAAAAGAAGGAGGGAATGGACCACATACATCAGCATGTAAAATTTCTGCAGGTAATTTAGCTCGTACTCTTGTTCCGAAAGACTTTCTGTGTGTTTTACCATAAATACAGCCAGTACACAATTCTGAATCTAGTCGAACTTTAATTCCTAGTTCTCGTTCTATAACACCTTTAACGTGTTTTTTATTCTGATGGGCTAACCTTTCGTGATACAGTTGTAGTATGTTTTCTGTTGACAAAATGTTGACAATAGGTATTGACTTTGTAATAGTCTCTACATTGAGCTTGTATAAGCCACCATTCTTGATCCTTTTGCCAGTCAGTCTAACTTGTCCATCAACTTTCAGCGAACAGTGTTCCCTTTCAGACATGAAAACACTTTTATTTAGTCTGTCTTGAGTGGCCAGTACAGAAAATAGATTTCGCATAATATCAGGTACATACCATACATCACAGAGTGTTACTCTGGATTCCTTGCCATTGATAGCCGTTTTCAAGTCAACAGTACCTTTGCCAATTGCTTTGACAGTAGCTCCATTAGCAGTAATGACTATACGATTATCTTCAAAATGCTGGAAACTAGAAAAATAGTCGTTTCGGCAGGTGACATGATTAGTTGCACCATTGTCGACGAACCAACTCGATGTATCATAGTTTGTATGCATTGAATTTACATCTGTATTGACTTGCATGAGCATTAAGTTCAAACTTGATCGGGTCTGTTTACTTTCAGGCTTGGCTGGTTTACCATCAGCTTTCCATTTATGACATTGCCTAACTTTGTGACCGACTTTTCCACAATATCCACATTTCTTCTTTGCTTTATTATAATTCTGTAATGCTAGAGCTTCTGCAGGAACTTCACTTTTTAAAGAGATAGAGCGCTCATAGGCACAGAGTTGTGTAGTCAGATTTTCTATTGTTCTATCTGTCTTTGACATCAACATCCAGCTTGATTTGAATGAGAAATATGGTTCAGGTAGAGTATCCAGAATTTTGCAGATTAATAGGATATCTGGCAATTCAGACTTGTCTATCTTCATTAATTCATTTATCAAATCTGACCAAATGGTTTTTATTTTGGAGATATGAGTTGTGATGTCATGTGACGGATCTTTTGAATAGCTGAAAAACCTCATACATAGATCATAACTTTTGTCTTCAGACTTGCCATCGAACAAACGATGTAGTTCGTCCCAAACTTCTCTAAATGAGTTAAAACGCATGATTTTCTGAAGAGTTTCATCTGACATATTTGCGGTAAGCAGAAGTAATGCAGAACTATCAATTTTATTATATTTTTCCAAAGCAGTATTATATCGAGAAATTTCGTCGACATTATTGGTAATAGGTTTCACTGGTTTTATTAGATCACCGTTTACTGCATCCAATCCACCGGGCATACCTCTTAGTAGTAATGTCGCTTTAAATTTCCAAGTCGACCAGTTCTTCACACCATCCAGGTGACCAATGTCAATTTTACAACTTGGTGATTGCATTGTGACTATTCGTCTTACCAGATTGTTTTAAACTTGGTTGATGACTTCTCTCGTTACTTGTAACCACGCTCTGCTACCATGATAAAACTATTTTATCAATATAAAATAAGACTCGTGGTTGTGACATGTAAAAATATAATTTGAATAATAACAGCGGTTGCTAAGCAATGCATCTGACATAAGTTTAAAAGGTTATCAAAAATAATAAGGTTCTAGTCTATCATACTTCTTAACAAACTGATAAAAACCAGACGTCCAGTCGCCTCGTGCGTAACGGCTGGATCTCAATGAGGAAAGGATTGATATACTCTGATGTGATAAAAGTTAGTGCTCTTGTTTTCAACCGACTTCGAGGAGGGTGAAAGTTCTTCAATCTTAACATTTGATGTAAAAACACATGATTTTGGCGGATAGCCCCAGTTAGGCATAGTGATTGTGTTCAGATTGTGTGGTGAAATCTGCTCTTATTCGTTTTATTTCGGTACTTGGGAAATCGATAGTACTGAATAGGATTTATCATAGTAGTCTCTACGTCGTCGTCTTGTGAAGGCGCCAACCAGGTGCATTGGCGAGCTCTCATAAATGTAATCAACATGCCATAACATTGATTGCGACAAATATCACCTTTCATTAACAATTTCAAAGAGCAGCGATAGGGTGGACAAGCAGGCTCCTTCTAGAATTTAAACGAAGCCAATGATAAAGCTATGTCGCTGGCTACAAACTAGTTAGTCAAAATTATAGTCAAATTGACACGTAATAATGAAGTTAACTTGCAACTGAAGTCAAACTATTTACGAAATCGTTTTATCATATTATCATTTAACAATAATTGCTTGTTCACGAGAGATTTCAATAACGATAGTTGCAACATCATTAAACAACACTTCACTCAGGTAATATTTAGGTCGATACGTTTTCATACATGTTTCTTGACCAAGGTGAATAATCTTTATGTGTATCTACTTCACATCATTTTATAGTAATGTCTACATCGTAGTGATGATCTGGCAGTATTCCAGTATCTACTTCCCGCTTATGTTCCATTTGCCCAATTTTGTTCATGTTGCTTGCAGTTTTCCAGTCGTAAAGATTTGGAAGTCCTATAAAACGATAAGATGTATTAGAAAATTTGGTTTGCTGTTTACTCCTCCTTCTGTTGACTATCCAATTACTGCAGATTGACGATCTACTTCGACTATTTCTCCTTTTCCTTTGCCAGGTAGTGTAGCTCTTACTAACTAACTTATAGAACTAAAAAACAGCAAGAGTTACGACTCGCAACTCTTGCTGTTTTGTGGTCTCTATAAGTTCTACTCATAATTTCAATAATAGAAAGATAATGTATAGCAAAATATCGTGTCAACGACCTCTTACTTGAACTACTGGAAGCTCTATTCGACCTACAAAACTAATGATTACAACAAAATATACATTCCACGTATAAGCCAATGTATCATAAACAACTCATGAGCGTAAATGTTTAAAAGTAAACGGAAGATGAAATGCATTTTTGTATTGCATAAATAATCTCATTATTTCGATACCTACTTCATATCAGGTCAACGGCCTCCGTTCGGGGGAAAAAAACTCGTAACTACATAATCATTTCGCGGATACGTGAGCATCAACCAGTTTCAGGCGACCTGCCAAATCTTCTGACACTCCATTGTTATAAAACTTCAAAGGAAAAGACACGGGTCTACGTATGTTGGTTTTTAAAATTGGCGTGGTCGCTGCTCTTAAAATATTCTCGGTGCGTTATTAGCGTTATTAAGATGGCTTGCGCACCCACACACGGACAAAATGCTCTGTAATATACAGTTTCACTATTCTCTTATTGTCTGCCCCAGTTACCGTCCACCTATGCGTCTAATTTGGGAACTCTGGAGAAGGCCTAATTTCAAGTTTGGACGTCCCAACATCTTGAATGTCATGTTTATAATTGGCAGTCCATCGTATGTTGTCTCGCCCTATTTCTTTTGTTTATAATGCAGTAATTTCCGGATGTTTTGACTTTCTTTGTTTGTTTTCTCATTTTGATTGTTGCTTTATGCGTTTTGTAAATGCGACTGAATTTGGTTATGAAAGTCTGTGTTGAGTTTTAATGCGTCTAGAATTTGGGTTTTATTATTTACACTGGTTGTTATATTTTTGATTTGTAGGTTGCATATTGATAGATGTGTTTACTGCTGTCATTGCTGTATCGTTTTTATACAAAAGCAATTTTTCTTTACTCAAATCTGCTTACAGTCTTCGGTCTATGCGCTTCAAAATTAATATTTACCTACTTATGGATTCTACCAGTCCAAATAATTTGCTAAGGTCTCTTTATCAAGTGTATTTTTACGGTTTCAATGAAAACACACATAAGTCATTGTGAAAGTTTCAAAAGTGCCTGTAACTAACTTATTTTCAATTAGCTTCTGCCTGTGTATGCACTCGCGTGAAATTTATCGTCTTACTTAACCTAAAATATTTCCTAAAGCACTCGGCAAAGGTCTAGTTTTCAAACAGTGTTAGTGATTTCACTTCCAAACTTAAACACTGAACCCTTATATATTTATATTATTAGAGTCTAGTGCTTTGAGTTTGTATTAGTATAATTTTAGCTAACAAAGCCACCTGTCTTCTACTAGTTACTAAATCCCAGTAGCGTTTTATGCGATTTCGAAAGAGCGTGTTAGAATAATAGCATCGTTATCTTTTATCGTTCTGTTAAACTCAGATCTCTCTGGTAGCACTGGTGTGCGGTTTAGAGTGTGTACCTGGGAATTTATATGATGCTTTCTATTAATGGTCAAGCTTTCTGCTTTCATGTCAGATATGTTCAGATTTTCGTCTTGCACAGTTGAAGGTTTTGGTTTACATTAGTGTTTGTCTTTTTCTCTTAACTATTTGATGAGTCTAGAAATCAAACAAGGCTTGTACAAGGTACCTACAGTTATGTCTAGTATGTGCAAGTAAAACCGATAAGTGAACAAGAAAAACAAACTGAGAGGCAAGCATTTTAAGAAATTATACTTTTAACTATGACATGACTCACACATATCATCACCCACATTTTGGAAGTAGGTTTAAGTCCTGTGGAATAGAGCAGTGTGTTTGTAGTTAAAATAATACATAACCTTTCTTTTATGATTGAAAAACGTTTCAGATGCAATAAAATAGAGATAAACTTAAAAGACAAGCAACGCGTTATTTTTCAAAAAATAAAATAGGGCAACAGGCCAATCGCCTACAAAACTAAAGTTCCAACCAAATAAGTTTCGTACATGCTATTAACTAAGTGGTAGAATTCGCGCTGATACATCGTGATGTACAAGAACTCGTATGAATACGTACGTAGTGGACACAATTCCTTATTGGGACAGGTCCGTATTCATCAAATAATAAATTACAATAGTGTGGTGGATCAATGGGGTTTTTATTCGTGGTTTATTTATTTCGGCCCCGAACGAACGACGTAGTTGATATTGTTTAGACAGATGATAAATGTTTTCAATTATAAAGATCTTGGCCAACGAACTATGTCACAAACAACTCATAAAACTCAAAAATTGAGAATCAAACAGATCTAATTCGCTCAATAAATGCAAGTGAATATTACAAAAAACAGATTTTGATCAACATAACCCAGAATTTTGCTTACTAGCACACTCTTCCGTCTTAGTTCTTACTAATATTATAAATGGTAAAGTTACTTTGTCTGTCTGTTGCCTTTTTACGCTTCACTGGTTGTTCAGATTCAGATGCGATGCATAAGGATAGATAGACCATGAATGAGGTTCGAAAATCATCGTTCTCCTACTTGTATCCCTATTTATTTGGGTTTCGGAACAGCGTATCTTCAACCATAATTCTCTATTCGACAATTTAGAAGACAGCTGCTTTCTAGACTAGGGTTATAACATAAGATAGAATTTGTTTTTTTTTAATTCACCTATTCCGTCCCACTACTAGGCAAAGGCCTCCACCATTCCTTTCCGAGTCTCTCGGTGTGTTGCCAATCAGTCAGGAACGAGTTCAAATCGTCACGCCAGCTTTTCTTGGAGACCCAAGAAAAGCTGGCGTGATGATTTGAACGCCTCGGTTACGAGTACAACGACCCTCTTCAGACAAAATTATACCACACTTCATAACTCATAAACTCACGCCCTTTTCCCATGGGGGTAGGCAGAAACCACAGAACGCCACTTGCTACGATCCTTACATACTCCTTTTGCCTCATCCACATTCATACATCTGGTCATACACGCACGCCGGTTACGAGTACTACGCACCTGTCCTTTCAGAAGAACGGCACCAATATGATCAGTGTATGTCTTTCTAGGGCGTCCCCTCCCGGCATTACCACTCACATCTGCCTTGTAAATACCTTTTGTTAATCGCCTTTCATTCATCCTTTCCACATGATCGAACCACCTTAGCATACTCTTTTCAATGCCACACTTATTATTTCGATATCACGTTCCGCTACCATTCTTTCTTTAATCCACCCGGACAAAGCCGCGGAAAAAAGCTAGTAAGTTATAAATTATTGTTCGGAGAGATTTATAGCCGTTTTCTTTTGATGAGCATTACGTGGGCTCGAAATATTATATTTAGAGGTTATTTCTCTAACCCTGTGCCATGAACCCAAATGAGAGGAGTTTGTGACGAATGTAGAACGAGATGAGATGTGTTATTTATAAAGAAATGGTGTTTCGTAAACAGTAGGGTAATTGCGAACGTTTTAATTGGAGTTTAGTTTCCGATTTTTGATGTATTTTCTTTTGACGTTAACATGTTTATATTTCAACATATTTGGAATATGTGCTATTTTCTGCAATTTTTATTTGTTTTTGTCCATTTGTTTACTTCTTATGATAGTTCTTTCTTGAATCATCTAAGAAAAAGCTTTAAAATTGTGGACTCTTTATTACCTCATTTTCACACTTACAGTTTATTATTTATTAAATGTTTAAAAAACAAAAGTTAAATATAAAACATAAAAACATGGCCTATCGGCGTCAGGAAAAGGTCCAGGCAGCTGGTGGTTATTACTATTTTCGTGCTGAAACTTTGATTTTAGCTAAGTTAAAGATTTTAGACCCAGCTGACGCATCAACTTATTTATATTTCCCCCACAAAATCAGAAATAGGGCAAAATATTTATGATTGGCGTAAATGTCACGAACGGATGCGCAGTTCTGTTTTACAAAATAAAGGTATATTTAGTTAACATCATAAGTTGTCATAGAAACAAGTGGACTAGACATTTACTTGTCCACTGAAAACAGACAGACAGACAGTTTGGACATTTCCGGATTCTTGCCAATTACAAGTGCATAAAGAAATTTCGTATGACTGACTTTTTGGAAGAAGAAAATTATTGAAAAAAATCTTACTGTTATACAAACCTAAGAATCCTCTTTATTTTTGGTCACAATTAAAGTAAAATAACGTCATAATAACACTGAGCTCAAATTAAGTTAAAACTAGAAAGAAACTTCACTGCTTCTAGTTTCTAAATCAAAACAATAGTCCAAGAAATACGGGTGGTACACATTAAAAACAACTTACAAATAATTCCCATAATACAAAGCTCTTGTGGCGTAAACTAATATTTTTCATTTGCATTCTTTTCGTGCTCGTTATTTCTTTCAAGCTTGAATTATTCCGTATAATATTTTATCCTGAGGGATTAACGAAAGTGGGATGCGTCTACATACTCCGCAACATTTCGAAACTCACTCACAAACTCGTGATATATGGAAGCTTTTGTTTTTGTATAGTAAATTCTTATTATTGCCTCTGGAGATAACAACTCTTCCATATTCTGAAACATAACGTCTCTTTGTCTAGCATAACTCTTGTCTTATAATTCGAGGAGTGTTAGTCGAATGATGTAATTTTTGTTTTAAACCTTTTTTATATTTTCTGGCCAGATTTTAGTGTAGGATAATAAATACATTGGTCCACACTAACGGAGTCCGTACATAAAAATGTATATTTCTAAACTTTGGTAATTTCCACAAATTAATTTGTATCTTCATCATTCTCTTGCCCTTATGCTAATGTATTTGGGTTTGGCACAGTATGACTTTATCTACCATTATTATCTGCCATTTGTGTCCCACTGCAGGGCAAAGGCTTCCCTTCCCTCTTTCCACTTAACCCTATCCAGTGCTCCATACTTCTGTAATACTCGTCATATCAGCAGTCACCTCCTTTCTAGTCATATCTCCTTCACAAAGTTCATCTATCGCATACCACGATAACCGATTACCGCCCAAATTAATTGTATTTAAGTGTAAATTAGGTCAATATCATTTATTCGTAAGAACTTATTCGTATACGATTGCAAACGTTGTTAGCAATCTAGCAAAAACAGTTTATGTTTCACACATTATAAACCGATTAAGAAAGTAAAACGTTTCAGATGGTAACAATAGTCCACGGTTTTATAGGTCAGTTTATTTTTAACTAAGTAGCTACCGTCTAATATTATTATTCAAGTTCACGAAAACAATCGTATCAATAATTCATATGAACTGTTCTCGTTAAATCGTCACAGAACTCAGAACACGAGTCTAAAATAAAAAAGCTATAAAACATGTAAACTCAACCCAGTAACAGAGTAATTAAAACTAATTTTAGTTCGGCAAAAGTAGGTGAGTGAAATTATATGTTTAGAATGTATAAAAAGAATCTTCCGATACCGGGAATCGAACCCGAGCCTCCTGGGTGAGAGCCAGGTATCCTAGCCACTAGACCATATCGGATGTTGGAAAATGTGTCGAATTTATATAGTATATCTTTGAAAGTTTTAAAGTTATCAATAAATTATAATTATTATCTGTAACGGCTATATTTATCTGTTATTATAATTTATGACAGTTATTATGATAATTAAAATAACAGATGATACCAATATTTTTTTATTAAAGACCGTGTTTTCAGGTTATTAGATTTTTTTACTGCGTTGTTTACGTTAAAATGACAACCTGCTATAAATTAGCCTAGAATTTAAAATAAATATTAATATTTTTCATATTTTTTCGTCAGTTTGATGTCATTATAAACTTTATACAACTCTTAATGGGTTTAACCGCTTACTTCATTGATAATTTGGCGATCACTGACTTTCTAGCAGACCTTCTCTTCAAAAGTACATAAACATGAAGTGAGCATGTAAAGCTTGCAAATCTGGTCCATGGTCTTTTAAGTTCGATATTTATTATGAAACTAGATGTTGCCCGCGACTTAGTTCGCGTGGAAATTTTGACTCTCTGGTCTGGAATCTGGACTGCCTCTGTACTATGTCAAATCGAATGCCAAATGCCAATCAAAGCGATTATATTCCCTTAAAATGGTCCTGTCGTAAAATCTGTTCCTACCAATTTTGAGGTACAGAAAGCCAAGGATTTCATATAAACTTGTGAGAGCCCTTAGTCCCGGCTGTCACAAAATTCTTCCTGTAGCACGAAAAATGACGGACTTTCATAAAAACTTGCAAGAGTCCTTAAACCTCCCTAATCCGGCAAAATAATATAAGTACATAAAAGGTCAATTAATTTTGATACCAAGATTTTTGAAACAGCCATCGTAAAACCAAGTATACCAATCATCAGTCCTGTACCTAATTAGGTCTCGAGGCGGCCACATTAGTGCTTTCATCACATAAAACATTTCTTTACACTTTATTCGTGTCGCTCCACATTACTGCCGAGTGGGTGAGCAGTAATATTACTCCAATATGTTTCTCTTCCCTGGTATTAAAATTAATCAGTGTCCTGAAAACTTTCTTTTCCTGAATGTCTTTCTTTGTTTGTATTCTATTTAATTATTACCAACGGCGACATTTTCAATGTTGATATAATTATACCTAAACCACTTTGCCGGATAGCTTATTTTTTCACCATGGCATCAATAAGTATAATTGACGGCACGGTTGGCGCAGTGGCTGACCGATTGGACTGCTGCGCTGCGTGTCGCGGGTTCGATCCCCGCACGGAACAAATATTTGTATGGCCGACAGATAGTTGTTTCGGGTCTGGGTATTTGTGTATGTGAGTTTAAATGTTTGTGAACGCACCCACGATACAGGAGAAATTCCTAGTGTGGGGCAACGTTTTTATAAAAAAAAAATTGGGGAAGTATTTTTATTAAACCTAACAAAAATATGCTTGTTAACAAAATTATATCACAAGTTTCAAATTAGATTGAGAAAAGAAAGTTCCCCAAACCATTTACCACTTCTCTACCAGTTAACACATGTGTAGGTATGTTATGTTCAAAGAACTGAATCGTTGGCATTAGCAATATTCGCCTTCATAGAGGACATAAAGAAACAAAAAGTCTTATTTCGAAGCACATAAACAGGGCATTGTTTCATCATTAAATATCTCCTACATTTCAAAATCCATCTGTCATAGCATTTAGAACTTTAAGAACCTTTGACGTCACAGTGGGCCAGAAATACTAGCCCCGTTAACCGACTGCGCGGAGTTGTGTAATGTGTAGGACTCTGCATCATAACATTGCATCCGGTGTATTGAAGTAGCCTTGTGGAGTCGTAAACCGTGACGTCATTAGCTAAGGGTCGTTGGACTTTCAGGGTAAGGGTTTTTACTAGGAGTTATCTTTGGATTTCATCGGTGTGATAGAAACCACAGAAAATAGAAGCTTTCGACTCACACATTTGTAGAGATATTCTTTGTAAGTAATATAAAATTAAATACTCTCTCGATATAAATTATAGAAAAGGTGTGAGAGTGAACACCAGTGCCCTCCTCGATGGATTGCGATGTGACACAGCTGGGGATAGCTCAGAGTTGGTAATTAGAAACAAAAAAACAATAAAAAAAATAAAAAATTGTAAAATAAATAAAAACAAAGGGCTCTGCGTCTTAGCTCGCCGTCCGTCCGTCTTATGACAACGACAGGCCGTGTCGACGGCGCGTTCGTGTTCCACGCGCGCTTCGAAGAGATGTCAGCAACATGGAAGGGGCCCGCAAGGGCCGACGCCCGTTGGGGCTGCAGGTTGTTCGCAAGAGATACTGCGGCGTCGACATGAAGGGCTAAGAAGGAACATGGGTGGTTTTTAGTCAGTAGAAGTCTGACACTCCCTTTCGCTCTGCCCAAGAGCGGGATTATTCGAAGATTTTCTAACCGCCAAAAAAAAATAAAAAAAGGGCTCTGCGTTTGATTCCACACTCTATTTTCCCCCACTGTGTGATTTTTGTGTCACCTACATGCAGTCAAAAAAATCTTCTTTTAAGATTTAAGATATAAATCATTAGGTACCTCTTTTGTTGATATTATACCTAAAACCTACCTAAGCTAGGTTCAAAGCCACAACGATGAAATATTCACTGTTATTACTTTATTATTGCTAACATTTTCATTAAATTACACATCTTTTAGTCACAATCTATTCTGCAAAACATGTATGACCCACTAAAGCAAACATCTAGATATTCGTACGAAAGTTATGATATAGCGAGTTGGCTATATTCCACCGTTTAGATAAATGAGTGAATTTCTGAAATTATTCCAAAATGTAATAGATTAGTATTGCTTTATTGTATACTCTTTTATGTTTATTTTCTTTGAAATATTTAAAAATGTATTGTAGTTGTAATTTAACCGTGCGGCTTGTCACAATAATAGGAATATTTTCTATGGACACGGTGTTCAAAGGACTTCTCTTTGTGTATTTTATGTCATCACCACTGCTCCTAAAATGTTGAAGAAAAACACCTTGAGGTAACGTGCATCATCATCAGCCTAGCATTTTCTCAACTATGTTTGGGTCGGGCTTCTAGTCTAACCGGATGCAGCTGAACTGCTGAATACCAGTATTTTACATGGTGCGACTCCATATCTTACCTCCACAACCGAGTTAGTACAGGGTAATATGATACCCCTGTCTGATTTGTCGTAGAATATTCTTTTTTTTCGTGTACCTATGTACAAACTACAGCATTATTTTTACGATCGGCGTAAAAGTCATCTTAGTAGTCACAACAGTGTTTTAGGTTTTACTGGTTTTTAATTAACCTAAAGATTGCGGAATGAGTTTAACAGTTCTCTAAAATTACAACTTAATAAAATAATCAAAATGATTTTATTCATTAATAAAATACAGTAATCATTGCTTATAAACACTTTATTACGACTTTAACAAAATAATAAAATGGCTATAAAAACATTTTTAAACTTACTTTTGCCCCGGATATTATCAAACGGCAACGCCCCACCCAGATAAAAGGATTAAACTTGTCCTAGTCCTAACCCTAGTCATTGTCCATCCGTATACATAATATTATCAAGCTTCGTTCAGCTGTTAAGGTATAAAAGCGTAACAACAAACTATCACAATTATAATATTAGTCCGAATGCACACGTCATCTTTTTTCAAGAAACCCCGAAAGAAAATTACAAGTTCACCGTCCGAGAAATAGACAACAAATCATTCGAATTAACTTTTTAAGAAGTCGGAAACAAATGAGGCACAGATTCCTCCGATATGATCCGGATGACATATTCATGCATTGGTATCCTCGAATAAGGTAACCTACTTTGTTCTAACGCCTTTTTTCTAAGAAAATATCGAGTTCAATCATTTAGAATACTAAAGTAACAAATGTTCCAAATGATTATCGCAATAATCTCTTCAGTATAAAGAATGGCTTGTAAAAAATAAACCTACGTTTTATAGATATGTAAATACGTTGTAAAAATGTGGAGGAAAATTGTTTAATTCGTGAAGTTTTTTCTTGTAATATTTGTGTGTCGTTTTACAAGATGTTGCAAGAGGTATTCTTGTCTATCTGTCTGTTCAAACATTGAATGTAGTATTTTATTGAATTTAAAGAATGGACTATTAGTATCAACAAAATCCGAAACTCTATTGTGATCATTTTGTTAAATCTGAAAAAGATTCAATATGCTCAGGGCTCCTCCTCAGTGAGGTTAATCCACCAAATGGGCCTAGTAGGTACGGATTGGCATATTATTTTTACAGTCATGTCTTTGAAGTTTTCGTTCTATGACATGTTCAAACGATGGTTTCCTTCACTGTTTTGAGAACAGTGGTAATGAAATTATACTTATAAAAGGAAAGTGCTTTCTTAGGTTCGAACCTACGACCTGCCTTGTAAGTCGCGGCCGTTACTACTGGGCCACTATATGCTCCCAGTATGTTGAGGTCATCGATCGATCAGGTTGAGGAAAATGAAAAACCGTCACATCGCTGTCACTCAAACTACTCGACAACATTCAATATCCCTGTGTCACGGTACGACTACAATTTAGACTATAAACATTTAGATTTTAGACAAAGACTTTGAATCTAGACCGGGCTAACGAACCACAGGTCAATGCCCCAGTGACGTCATTATAAGATTGACAGGGAGAAAGCTTTCGGGAAATGATCAGTTAATTTTTCTTCTATTTTTAAGATTAATTTTCTTTTAGATTTAATTAGGATTTTCTTATAGTCTGTCAATATTTCGTAGCGTGATAGTGGTAGGAAAATAACGATAAAATTCCTAATTTCTTTTGGAAGGTGAAAATTAGAATCCTTGAATATTTTAATTTCGTGAACTTTTCACTCACTGGGCTCACTGCGAACAGTTCTTGTTGTGTAGTGACTCTCAACCTCTATTTCGGACTTAACTTGAGTTAAACCGAAATAAGTTTAATACCAAAATCAAGTAAAGTACCTCTCATAATATCATAAGATATAAAACAACAAGATATTTTTGAAAGTCATGATCGTTTCGTCATAAATCATGCACACTCCACAGCATTAAATTCACTTTATTGTTTTACTAACAGGCAAAGTTACAGTTCTCTGAAGCGATACAATAAGGAAGGAAGATGCGTCTCTCGCCTATTACATTTAATATATTTAAATGTCAAGTTATTAATAGTTGAAAATGGAGAGAGTACAGTCCGCATCAGAAGTAGTTTAACACCACTCAAAGTTTCAAAGCAGATTTTTTTTACAAAAACTTGTTAGATATTACTCGTTAGTACTACTAGTTATTGAAGAGTAAGAAATATTTTAAACAATAATCTTCTGAAATATTCAAAATAATACAAACACACAAGCACATCAAATAATTAAAATTTCGATATGATCGGCTAGGTACTTCTGTAGCTGATCTTACCAGCTCGTGCTTAAATGTCAACCGTCGCGGTCGCCGCAACTCCAGGTGCCGCCCTTCTTAGAATGCGTCACGTTTTGAATTTATTGTTCCGTGTGGGTTTCCTGCTAGACAAGAACGTAAATTATATTCGCACGGGTGAAAAACTTATGGTACATGTTCAGGTGACATGCAAAGACACACACAATTCAAACAACAATAGTTATTTTTGTTGTTAGAAAACAAGTTGTTCGTTATATTTTCAAATTTTCTTTTTTTAAAAAAAAAAACGTTGCCCCACTCTAGGAATTTCTCCTGTATCGTGGGTGCGTTCACAAACATATAAAGTCACATACACAAATTTCCAGACCCGAAACAACTATCTGCAGGCCATACAAATATTTGTTCCGTGCTGGGATCGAACCCGTGACACGCGGCGCAGCAGTCCAATCGCTTAGTCACTGCGCCAACCGTGCCGTCTGAAAATTGTACTACTCTGAAATCTGCTATTACTTAAATGCAGTACTTACATCAGTTTCTAACTCAATCATAAAATAAGGTCAAACTAAATAAGGTAGCGATATTCCACAGACTATATAAAATCGGTTATATTTTATGGTTTTTCGTATTTGGATATCGATAACAAGTCTGTGCTTTCACTAGCCAGTTCAATTTCATTTTTTTTGTCGGAGCAAAACTAGATGTTTCCAGTAATTTCAACCAAATAACCAGTGTACTTTTCCTACGATATTTCTCCCAAGCACTCACCGTATTCTCCCCTGTTTCCAGATGGCTGGTCCGCGTGATAGAGGACGTGCAAGGAGGAGAACTGCGCACGCGCCAGGGCTACGTGCCAGCCGACGTGCTGAAGGAGAAGCAGACCGCAGAGAGGGACCAGACAGCCATGGCGGCGAGACGACAGTAAGTAGGCGGGTTTACTTTATGGTACGGGAAGATTCATCATCCTGTATTCATCTGAAATACCTCCACTGCTGGACATAGGCCTCCACTAAGTGTCACCACATTGACCGGTCCCGTGCGTCTCGCATCCAGGCTAATTACTAAGTTCAAAATTGATCTTTGTAAATCTGTACCTTCGATACCCCGGGTCATACGACATCGAACTGTTCATAAAAATTGGCTCCAAATATAAACAAAACTTTACAATAAAGTTCCTCGATCGATGATCATAATGTAGCTATCAGTGACGTTTATGGAGCTCATAGACGCTACTGAAAGTGCCAAAATCGTCCTAGGGAAGTTGACAAAAAAAAATGTAATTAGTCCGTCAGATAGATCTCCAAAAAATATTGGGCACGTATTTTTTCTTTTTTGTGAAGACGATACAGTGCTTCGAAAAGTCACGCGACGTCACAGTTTGGTACATTTTATACCAGAAAGTGACGTCACTAGCCCCCACTCACGATCTTTGACACGATTTATTTTCGTCAATTTTTATTCATTTGATATAACAAAAAACACGTATCCAATATTTTTCGATAATCTGACAGACGGAATAAACAGAATCAGGTTTTTTTGTATTTTGGGCTGACTCAATTTAAATTCTCATTGAAATGCTAAGAAGAAGAAGTGACATAGAAAGTTGATCTGACAGGCCAAATACAATCTAGATACATAGAGTTAGTGAATATTTAACACACAGAACTTTCATCTTTGTAGAGCAAGGTTTTTTTGCATTATCTTTGTTGTCTCAGCCTATGAAATCCTGTCACGATTTCCTAAAAGCAACCGACATAAAATCTTACGGCCGATTTACTTATCACGTACTTGATCAAATTTTCCGCAACTTGATGCTAAAACCAAGCATAATTAGCTCAATATGAAAGCTTTCAGATCTCAATTTACATTCCAAATCGTGCCATAATTTCTTGGATTCCCGAAATCCAAAAACGTCTTCAATTGACGTAAGCAACACACGGAACATTGTTTCAACATGACTGTGTATCATCAAAGGAAACCTGTGCTTTTGAAAGGAGATCCACATCGAGTTTTATTGTCGTTTCAGTCAGAACCTGAAATTGGATGGTGGACTTCCAAACCAAAGTGTACAGATTTTTATCGATGTTCTTAAGTCGTTGACCAGTGTGTCACTGTAAATCTTTGTGTTTATGATCGTTAGCATTTGGGACACGTAATTTATACCACGTCATTGGCGTATGGTAATGACGGCAACCAGTCTTACCAAGAGGGTCGTATTACCCAATAGTGACTGGGTTATAGAAGTCAGATAGAGAGTCACTCCTTGTAAAATACTGGTATTTAGTTGTATCCGGTTAGACTGCTTATAATCTACAACCACAAAAACAGGATTGATTGACCAGCTGCTCGGTAGCTGAATGCTTTCATGCATTATTGAGATTTCCTTAATTCCTGACAGAGTTTCAGTCAGTCTCGGTCCTCAGGTTCCTCAATTGTCTTAGGCTCCAGTCTTGTTACCTATTCCTAGATTGACTATTGCTTGTGTGCCCTTGTTTTGTAGGAGTTGTGTTATATTATTCTCTTCTGTGTACACAATATTATTGCATATCTAACCTTGTCCTTTCTTCTACTGTTACCGCAAAGGTCAGTTTCCCGGAATTAAGCGTTTCCAGAAACCTTGCACTTGAAAAGAGCATGTTTATATTATTAAATGAAGCGTAGACTATTACTGAAGAATTTCACACCTGTAATATTGTTGCAATCTATTTCTATGCCAGACTAGAAATAAGCATCCACGAGAATGATGTATCATTGAAAATGTTGAAAATATTATTGGATTTCCTTGTCTTATACTCTGTGGGAGAGGCTCTTTTTTTACCCCATATTGTCCCACTACTGGGCAAAGGTCTCCCACATAGCCCTCCACTTTTCCATTTGTGCGGTTTTCTCTGGCCAATTTGTCACAAACGCATCTATGTCGTCCGGGAAGCGTTTACTGGGCTTCCGCCGGCGTCGACGACAGGAGAGGCTCTACTTATTCACACCTACAGGGTAATTATGTAACACGACTAACGTACAATTATATGCATATAAATTTTAACAAACCAACAGCATTATGATATAAGAGAGGTTTACTACAAATATATTCAGAACTTGATAGATGACGGTAGGTCGTGGTAGTAACATAACAACAATAATATATTTGGAAGTTGATTTTAATCTCAGCGTGCAGGGCCTGAAGTACAACCTACGTACATAAACAAGCAAATGTGCCAAAGAGAGAGATTAAAGCCTAGATTTTGATCATTACTCCTCGAGTGGCATTTGCATAGTGAACAAAGTTTTGAGTATGAATGTGGATGGGTACAAGAATAGAGGAATACAAAATAGACAATGGATGGACTGTGTGAAGAATGATTTGGCGCGTAAGGAGGTGTCTCATGAGATGACAATTAACAGAGAAGCATGGAAGAAGCCGACATGCTGCGCTGACTTAAGGATAAGAGCTAGAGAATGATGATGATAAATGATGTTTATTTTGCAAATAGGTTTTTACAAACACTTTTACAAGTCACTTTTTTTTTAAACTAGATAAGGTCGGTGTTTCGTACCTGACTACTCCGAGAAGAAACATCCGAAACAAACTCAGAGGTCATAGTCTCTTTTAAGGTCCAAACATAAACTTGTAACACACACATGAAGACTATGCAGATTAGTGTCTGAGATGGTCTTTTGAAGAAAGCACCACACAGATTTGAGTGGACCCGTCCAGTCAGTGCAAGCATTTGTCATTTATCGTGGAGCTCGACTTGTAACATAAGGAGCTCAACGTCACGACGAACAATACCAAAGAAAGGACATTTCGGTGGGTCGCTTATAGTACTCAAACTGACAGATGACACTTAACATTGAGATGATTATAACTTCTAGCATAGCATAGCATAGCATAATTTTAGGTGCCACTTTCGCCATATTTACACGTGTTGCCACTAAATTCACATTTCTAATTTACAACCGGACTTACTTCTTGGCAAGTGGTTAGAAGAGTCCTATTAAATGCTTGTTAAACCTGGTGAGTGCTCGTGAATTCGTGACAAATCCTGTAGGTATAATAACAATAGAAATGTTTATAGGTTTTGGATGGATTTCGATGTTAAATTGGAGCTAGAGCTGTAGGTGTACGTAATGATGGACAGTTTTATCGACGAAAGCTACTAGTGATTGGGTGATGATGAACTGCATTCATTGCATTTATTTGAAGCTCGTCAAGCACTCATCTATCATCATACTGAAACATAATGACTTTGCTTTCGAGAAATATTTGTGAGAAGACCTATTTCCAGTTCCAGTTCTGTTTTATACAAATTTTGTTTCCACACGATTTAAAACACGAAAATCTCAATTAAAAGTAAACCTCTCATAAAACGAACCACACATCATAATCCGCATATTTAGCATCCTTCATTTTAATCCAAATAACCTCCGTTGTCAAAATATCATCGAGGTACACAAACGTAACAAGAATATGACAGCAACCGAGGATATTACCAACTCTCACTGTTATTTCACACCATGGAGGAGCCACTAAAAAGCAACCTTATTTTTACTGGAGTAAAGATCACTTTGATTTTGGACAGACTTGTCAGTGGAAGCAATCCAAATGCAAGCTTATTTTTAAGAGAATTAAGGTCTGGTTTTGACAGTAATTCAAACGATGAAACGATGACGTATTCAGGACGATGCATAAAGTTATCATCAGCAATATAATTTGGCAGGAGTTTTTTTATCCTTCCGTGTCAACAAACTGTCTTCGAAGTCTTCGCTCATCTTTTGTTTTTAGATGTGAAATGTTTCCTTGTTTCAAAGGATTCCATATTTAGAATATGTTGGCTTTTGTTTTTGGCAATATTGGAAATGTATTCAGAGTGCATTGGTTCTGCTTGGTATGAATGTTATTTTTAGATGATTGGAAAGTGGTCGTCGGATTCATTGCATTTCCATGTGTTGCATTTGTTTTATTGTTGTTTTATGGAAGCATTGACACTGCCGTTATTCAAGAGAAAGAAAGAAAAAAAACCAAGAATATAGTATTGAAGAGATAAGCTTTTTTCGCGGCTTCACCCGCGTGGATTTTGGGAAATATTCCACAGGGAAATTTTATCCAATACCGAGTAAAATTAACAGTCAGACCGATAAGCATACAGGTAGACCGTCAGACACAGTTACTTTCGCTGTTATAATATTTGTATTGATTACAAATTTTAAATTAATTTCAAGCGTTACCTGTCGACGTACAACCTAAGTTTTCAAGTTGTCACACAAGCTTCTGCAAAGTTTCCTTAGTTCCTTCATTTATTATTTCACATGCCAATAAAACAACTTGGAATGCGTTTAAACAGTATGCATGGACCATACTGTTTAAACGCTAAAATTGCATCTGATTAATGATAACTGATCGTTGAACAAACCTGAGTTAAGTAATAAATCAATATGTATCGAATCCGAGCCAAATGTTCACTATTAGTTGTCCCTAATGAGTCTCCTGCCCTTATCCAAATTTATTTGGGGCAGCGCAGAATGTCTTGTTCATCCATATTGTATTAGACGTCATCTCACTCATTTTTTTATTCATGTTTCATGTTAACATGGTCACATCAGCAGATGGTCTTTGCACAAGCGCAGCAAACATAAAACCACCACATAGATCCAACGAGATTTTCCTTTTATTTTTATTAGCTCTTCCTACCCAATTGCATTCAGGTATATGCTCTCTCTGTTTAATGAGGTTACCTGAAATTGGCAGACGCGCTTTTTATGAATCAGTACTTCGTAATTTAGAATTTTAGACTTCAAAAAAATGGTGTGGGGTTTTACCATCAGTGTTTTCTCAGTAGCAGCACGAGAGTTTAATTTGTGTCCGTTCAATAAGACCGACTCATAATTCAAATACATATCTTTTAACTTTATATCCATTTGAGTCTTCTTCAAAACTTATCAGCTTACCAAACCCCTCAGCTTTATTGAAATACATCTCCACACCTTCTATTTAGAACCACATTAACGTGCGCAGTAAACACATCATTTAACATATCATTGTGGAAGTGCATATCAGCAACAAGCAATATATCAAGAGCTTGTCCAATTATTCCTACATGTCAGACCGGAGCATCATGCCAGAACAATATTGTTATGTGTTTAGTCAAAACTGCCAACAGCTTGTCCAGGTGGATTTGGCAGGATTTAGGGCCAGAGTTGAGTAGTTGTAAATGTAGTGATAAGTTGGCTGTCTATTTTTGGTTGTCTAACATATATGTTATACCCAACTTATATATACATTAATTAGAGGTAAAATTGACAGAATTTGACTTCTTTTATCTACTTCTTAACAGATTGGGGATTAAAGTCATTTGTTTTAATGAATCGTCATGCCTCTTTTTCTTCTTCTTCGTGTAACTGGCACGACGGTATTTAAAATTTTGCATGAAGAGCAATTGTGATTTTTAATGATCTGTCATATCACTCATTATTTTTTAATGGTTTGGCAGACGTTGTTTCAGCGCTTAGTACTCGTATTTGTGCTTATATATCTAACAAATACATGTGACATCCACAACACTGCGCTGTGATGGTCTGAGCTTACTGCCCATTCCTCGCAGAAAGGAACCCTGTATCCATTACCATTGGGTACATTATAGACTGATTATGCCAATGCTAAGCTTCCTACCTTGACCATCAGGAAATGATGACCTTCCAATCCTCGTGTTACCTTCCCATTCACCATTATAGATGCTCCCACGCCCTCACCTCTTGGCAACCTTACCGCGCGCTCTCTCACTGAGTCAGGGGCTAGGAAAACACTGCCTAATTTATAATAATGTTTATCATGTAAACCCTCGTTGTGACGTCATAATCGCTCGTCGAGTGCTGATCGAAATATGTGTCCATTGATCTCGACAGCTTTGGTTGTTTCATGTGGGGCTTCTACAGGAAGATATATTTTATTCTGTAACATTTATATGTCTTTTTAGGGTTCCGTAGTCAACTAGGAACCCTTATAGTTTCGCCATGTCTGTCTGTCTGTCTGTCCGTCCTCGCTTAATCTCTGTGACCGTTAGCACTAGAAAGCTGAAATTTGGGACCAATATGTGTATCAATCACGCCGACAAAGTGCTAAAATAAAAATTGGAAAAAAATGTTTTATTAGGGTAGCCCCCCTATATGTAAAGTGGGAAGTGTTTTTTTTTTTAATTTTAACCCTAATGTGTGATATATTGTTGGAAAGGTATTTAAAAATGAATAGGGGTTTACTAAAATCATTTTTTGATAATGTCAATAATTTCGGAAATAATCGCTCCAAAAGTAAAAAACAAAGCGTCCCCCCCCCTCTAACTTTTGAACCATAAGTTTAGAAAATACGAAAAAAATCTGAAAAGTAGAACTTTATAAGGACTTTCTAGGAAAATTATTTTGAACTTGGATGGAAACAACAGATGGAAACTGCAGTTAACCAATATAATTTGGTCCCTGAATCGTATGAGCGCCTATACAATCCAGAGGTCAAGTTTCATTTGCCCGTATTTTTTTTTAACTTCGTTTACATAATATTTTATTATCTACGGAACCCTACACTGAGCGTGGCCCGACACGCTCTTGGCCGGTTTTTTATTCTGTTTTCTAAAGTTTTCTTGAGTCTTTAATAAATTGTTCTAGAGCCGAGTAAAATCACATTCTTATTCGGATAGTAAGAATCGCGCTGAAAGCGAGTTCCTCTGGTCTATGTCCTCAGGTCCTTTTGAGCTTTCTGTGATAATATTTAAGTTCATTTATCAAATCTAAAAGACACTAAAGCCGTCGTCTAACGTCTTAATTATACCCATTTAATAAAATAACATCGTTTAGTAATGTACAGTTTCCGCCCGAAATCTAAATTCTCGAAGAGTTATGATTATGAGCCATAACTAATGGAGAACAAGAAATTTATTGAGTGTGGTATTCTAGTAGTAACGACTTTAACTCTGAGGGTCTAAAAGTCACTTTAACTGCGTCTGTGACTATTTAAGACAATAGATCTTAATAGGAAATAATATGAATTCCGTTAAAATTCGTAAAACGGTCACAGACGCAGTTACTATGAAAGGTCTATTTTACGCTTTTTAACGTATTCATATTATGATTTGCTAAAGCGGCATTTTGAGACCCCTTGGCTCTTTACTTCCTGAAAAGCAGTGATAGTGTAGTGGTTTGATCGTTGGACTGACAAGACATAGGTCTCAATTTCGAACCCTAGAGAAGAAGAACCTCGGATTCACGAACGTATTGTTTAATTATCACTTGCTTTGATGAAGGAAAACATCGAGAGGCTGGTTTCATCATCATCATCATCAGCCTATAATGTTCCCACTGCAGGGACTCTGGCCTCCTCTCTAGGAGAGGGATGGGCTATAATCCACCACGCGTGCCCAGGGTGGATGGGTAGATGTCACATTTATCTTCGAATTTTTGGTTCTAATACATGCCGGTTTCCTCACGATGTTTTCCTTCACCGTTTTGAGAGCAAAACAGTTTCATGCCTGAGAGATATTTCTCATAGCGGCACAAAAATTCTCGCACCAAGTTAGGCATTAACCGCACTATGAAGAAGACTGCCAGAATGATTCACCGCTCTTTGCTACACGCCCCAGGCCATTGAAGGATTATGGCTCGCGCCTGCTTACAGAGAAAAGTCATGAGCCTACTACAGTTGAAATCGACATGGTCGCATTATTGTTATATTCCATAAGCTAATTTATACCAGGCTCCATCGGTGGATCTTCGCGAGATGGCTATTAGCAATTGGATGAGGATGCCGAGAATCGAGTTGCGTATGATTTAAGAGGTCTATATCTAGCAGTGTATTGCTGTAGGCCGATGATGAAAGTTTCTAACGGCCTCAATTTTTGTACCTACATGACAAAAAGCCAAGCCTAAAAGAAACTATTACTAACCATCTCACTGTTCCTCAGGGCTGTCGTACGAGAGCTGGTGGAGACAGAAGAGGAGTTCGGTCGCGACATGCAGCAGGTGGTGTCCCGCTACATGAAGCCCACGGACAAGGCCACCACACCCAAGGCCGTGTTCGACAACCGAGAGCTGCTGTTCTCCAATTTCCGTCAGATCTGCGAGTTTCATAATACGTGAGTGTTAATAAATCATTATATTTTATGTTTGTGTATTAGAAAGGCTTTATTGCGTTTTATAGTGTTTTCAGTAATATTTCTGTCAAAACTATAATACAGTATTTAAATTTGTGAAACTAAAACTATATTCAGTGGGGTTTCTTCTATAAGCAGTATTGTTTTAATGTCTTTTCAGTGTGTGAAAGAGACAGGGATATACAGAAATTGTAGCACCATCTCTTTTCCACACTAAAATATGATTAAAATAATACTACTTTATTACGACATGGTAGACCACCAGTACAATTACATAAAGGCGACCATAAGAACACAGACCGTAGCTGAAAATGTACAGCCTTGCCAAAATTCAAATTCGAGTTCTTAAATTATGCCATTTACATAAATACCTACAATATTAAGAACACATCAATCGTTATTATCGATATATTTGCCTTAAATAGTGAGCAAAACCTTAGAGAGATTTGGTCCATTCTTCTTCTTCTTTATGTCTCGATGAACTCAAATTGTGTTAGTCCAGGATGTGGCCCCTGCACAACTTTAACATTTGTTTCGAGTAATTCTTGAAAGCTGCAAGTGGTTGTGCAGAATAGGCAGGATAGGAGGTGGCACATATCCTGGTCAGGATATACGATTATGTCCTATTTTAATACCATGTCTCAATTCCAGGGTCCTGCTAGAAGGCATCAAATACTACGCCGGCGAACCGAAGATGCTCGGCCGAGCACTGTTACGAATGGAGCGCGAATTCGACAAGCACGTTGGCTACTGTCGCGACGAGCCACGAGCGCAGCATATGATCGCCACCGACCCTGTGGTCAACAAGTACTTCCAGGTTAGAGCATTTTGATACTAGAGTTATTTACCCACATATTTGCGAAGAAATGTCTGGGCGGCACGAAGAAAAAGAAGCTAACTGTTCTAAACGAAAACGTCTAAAAAAGTTAGCCTCTTCGTGTCACAGGCGCGTAAATATTTTGCCTTCTGTTAATTCTGATGACCTAAAATCCTAAATAGTTTTAGGCCATAAGTACTGCATTTTTGAAGCACAAGATAGTTGGATCGATAAAGGTACTGTAACTTTACTACGCAAAGTAGGGCTACTTCCACAAAACGACAGCAGGATGTAAATGGGGAGCTGTTTCGCGAACTATGTTCCGAAGTTAAACGGAAATCGCTACTTACTCAGAAGTCAGAACCTACACATTTTTTTAGACTGGTTTAACTTTATCGATTTTATCAGCGCCCTCTGTTTTTGCTTTGCGGCATTAGGTCCAAACCTTTGCGTTACACGCCATCTAGCTTGCTTTGCAAACACTACGTTAACCCGCAATCAGCGCCATCTATTGGCAAAACCTAGAAACATCGTGAAAAAGCGCCGCCATGTTGGATTTCAGTAGTAGTTGTTTTGGAAAATTTACATCAGATGGCGGTGGGTGATAGTTTCATCAGATCATCCACCAATCTAATTATATTTCTGTTGATTCAGAACGTTTTATCGTTAAGCTATTGATTAACCAATACAGAACATCGAATCAAGATGTAAACAGTGTCAACAAAGTATCTATTTATCTATTTTCGTCTTTCCAATATAATCCGCTTATAAAATCAGTTCCCAAATTATCTAAATTCCGACTCCACCTAAACAATTGATCTGTTAGCCCCAGTGTTTGATGGCGTGAGGATAGCCGGGCGCCGGCAGGCTCGGAAGTTAGGCAATCGGCCAAGAACTAGAATAGTTCGGATGCCACGTCGGGCCGCACTATGAGTGCTGTCAATTCCACCACTCATATCGAGGGCAATCACACTATTTCGCCTATAAACACGATAATATTAGAAGACTTTGGCTCGGAAAATGATAAATAGATAGAATAAATCAGCTGACTGCTTTTCGGTTACGTAAGCTTTCCAGATAGATCTACTTGGAATGTGGGAGTTTCAAATAGGGGCGATTACTAATTACCAATTTGTGAATATTATTTTAGTAGTAGTTTTGGTTACGCTAATAGTCGATTTGTCCCCAAAACCTCGAAAGAGATTTTATTAATCTTCGACTTATTCTAAACCATCATTGAACCTATTGCTATGATCAGTAAATCCGTAGCACACCATTCTGTCACGCTAGTATCTGTACATTCACGTCTAAAGCGCTTATTTTGCGTACGGGACCTACGGGTCGAACCATTACAATAAAATAGAAGATATTCCTAGTAGGTATAATAGAATAATCTTTCAAATCTCCCAATCAGCCGTCAGTTCAGAGTGTTCCCTTTCTAGCCATATCATCTACCTTCCTTCTCAATCTGGTAGGGCCATAAAAGGTTCATGCTCATGAATGTCATAACATGAAATAACAGTTTTAAATGGTTATTATGGAAAATGAAAATGCAAAGCGAAAAAATCACTCACGTTGGTAGAGGTGCGAAATGACAAGACTCAACAAACTACGTAACGATTACGTACGCAAACGTAAAATATGTTGTTAAAAACATTTAATGGATTTTAAACTGTTGACATGAGTACCTATTGTTTTAAACGAAAATGGAATCTTTTCAAATCTATGAAAGATGAGAGAATTTTCATGAGTTTGCAACCTTTTCAGGTAGGTATCACAAACAAGTCTATTTTAGAGATGATATGCTGATTATAACAATATTGCGTCATGACTGCCTCTTTGTTCTAAAGGTCGCAAGCGCGACTGCTGAGGTACTGGCTTAGATTCCCGGTTCGTGCAAAGCTCTATTGGTTATTTGTCCATAACGAAAGGTAAAATAATCAGTAGCAGCCACGAAGACTAAATTTGCGCCCGGTTACTGGTAATAGACTCGCTCCTTATTACATGGGACTGAAAATAACTGACGAAATGTGGGTGTAACTATTAGGTAGGTACACCTCCGCCTGACCCTTCAGGAATTACATACGTGATGTTATGTTATTTCATGCTTCACGATCTTTCTTGTAAGGAACAGTTAGTTTCATGAGCTAACGTTGATACCCTACCTACCTAACTATACCCAAGTATCAGAAAGCAGAATAACATCAGAGAGATGTCAGCAACATTGCAGGGGCCCACAAGGCCCGACGTCTGTCGGGGCTGCGGGTTGTTCACAAGCGCGTCAGACACAAATGGCTAAGAAGTAACATGGGTGGTTTTTAGTCAGTAGAAGTCTGACACTCCCTTCCGCTCCGCCCAGACCGGGAGGAGTCATTTGATGATTTCCCACCCTACAAAAAAGAAGGCAGAATAACAAGTTGCAGGACTGTCATGTTCATTCTTATACTCTAAACTGCTACTCAGGGTGTGTCGTTAAAAAAATAACTTTAGATTCTCAAAACCACGCTAAAATCGTACCTTTCAACCAACAATAATAATTTAAAAGAACAAGCATAAATTCAGGATAGTAAAGAAATATTTACGACAGCAGATGACACATTGGATATGAGGGAACGTATATCAAATGCCAACAGATGACCCTGATGAAGACATTTACTGAAAAAGACGGAGTGGTTTGTTCTAAAAATTATTGTTTTAAATAATATCAGGCTGCTTCAGTATTTTTTTATGCTGGCGCTTTTTTATAGGTCAGCAATGTTTTGTAGAATAATAATAAAAACACTCCAATTCCCAAACTTCGTAGAGCGGTGGCGATGGGTGGCGAGCTCTTGTAACAGAGCCAAAATGGTCTCCGACGCAAGACACCCTCTACACAGTACCATCTATGTCTCAAAGGCTGAAAACCCGCAACAGCTTCTTAAAGTGTGTACCCCCGCTCTCTGGCGAACGCTTTCTAGACTTAAGCTGTGGCGAGGAAGCGTTCCCCTACCCAACCCATTTGTGCCACTTGCCGAAAATCTTCCACAGACCTGCATACGAGTTGCCTTGGCTGACTTGGAAGTCTTTAAATAGACTCCGAACACAGGTAGGCCGAAGCAAGGAAAACCGGTTCAGGTGGAGATTCATAGACGACTCTGCCCTAAAGTGTAAATGTGGTCTTGCCCCACAAACTATGGGGCACTTGATATTGTGTCCAGCCTGTCCTGTTACTTGCACATCACAGGAGCTGATGGAGGCTACTGAAAGTGGCAAAGTCGTCGCCAAATTTTGGGCCGACTCAATTTGAGTTTATTTGACATCGACACGCTGAGAAGGAGACTCGTTTCTCATTCAATATTTAGCTTAACGATCCCAAATCACCACAGTAACACCAATCTGTCCTACAAAATTAACCACCAGCCATAATTTTTGGGGTCATTCCGAACAACTATGAAAACCGTACCGAACAATATACGGTTCTCGGCGCTCGTTAAATCAGAGATGACTGCTGCCAAGTACGTAATCAGTGGGGTAAACTGCACTGTTTACAGAGCCCCATGGATTTATGCCAAGTGTGGAACTGTGTTAGCGTAGCTATGTCCGACTTTGACTTTTTCTGGACGTGTTTATAATGTTGGACAGAATTTGAGAGAGTTTTTGTTGGTCTTGGTGTATTTACTTTACGTAATTTCTTATACAAATAAAAGATACATAGACAGAAGATGATCTTGATAATCAGATGCCAGTGTCATCATCATCTTCCTACCATTGTCCTATGTTATTTTGAGTCGGCACAACACGTTTTTTCTTCCATTCCTGACGATTGACAAATCGTCACGCTATCATTTAGTCCTTTTTCCTTTACATCATTCATCACACAATCCATCCATTTTTTCTCTGGTCTTCCTCTCCCTCTCCAACCATCAACATTTATATTCATCACTCTTTCAGTCACATGCGATTCGTCCCTCCTCAGCATCACGTCCTTTGCTATACTGTATTATCTACATAGGTAGAAATGCAAATGGGAGTATTTTGCTTTGTATGGCTTCGATAAGGACGTTCGTTCTTAGGACGTTCAAGAGGCGGTGGAGTTCCCCACATCACACAAATGATTGAATAAGTCAAAATATTCATTCATAATATTTAAACATTACAATTTACAGAACTAAAATTATAATATTTATACAAGTATCAAAAAGAGAAAGATCACAGGGCAGTCAAAATTAATTAGGTAGGTATATGAGTTGACTATGGTTCCCCGCAAAGACTTCTCTCCTGTAAGAGCGTCCAGTTCATAGTTACTGGGATAGTGTAACTGGGCGCCCTTTTGTTACTCTTACTGACTGCAAGCTTTCTCAGAAACTGCTATATTTGTTTTGCTTAATCTCTATGCGTAAGCCTATAAAAAAGATCTAGAGAAAGTCTGTATGTGCATCTCATTTCAGTTTCCAAATCCACTACACAACAGATCAAATCTGTACTTCTCTACAACCATTTATAGCCACGTGTCCAATTAACAGGTGGGCAGACGGAAAAATGCAAAACGCTGACGTGTGTATTTTGCTGTCTACTATTGCAATAAGTATTTTAACATCAACAGGATATGAGGAGGTGGCAAATACGTTACAAATATTCTACCAGTACTCTGTATGTAACAGACCACTCATATCGTAATCAATACCACAACTTAATAGCTCCTAAACGAAACATTTGAAATGCTTCACCTATGACTATTTAGTCAAAATAAGCAGCTCCGATATAAAATCCTACGCAACTCAAACTCGTCATGATTGAGTCAAACCTAGAAATAATGTATCAGCCGTATTTATTCTCATGTGTCTATGCTTCCTTTGTGCGATTTTTATGCCAGCCATAGTCACCTTTTGAAATGACGTATGGTTCCCAGTTATAGCATCTAATGGATTTACAAAAAAATGATGCATGAGCCAATTTTTGGATTTTAAAATGAAAGGTAATATCTTCATATTACCTTGTTTGTTCGTTCCAACACATTCCATTGGCATTAATCGTATTCAATTCAGATGCACCCAGCATTACAGGGTTGTTTTTTATGTTCGTTAACGATAGATAGCAGAGAGTCTTCCAGAGGTCGTAAGCTCTTGTTTTTAATAATCACATGCAGCTTGCGATGGACGCCGCCGTCATCGCTCCGCACCGCTCCTGCAACAGGCACAGATCTTCAGGTTTTTCGTCTTCTCTTTTGCGTCCTTGACTACATCTTCCATTATTGTTTTCTTAGCAGTCGTTGGAACAACAATTGTGTTGCTCGAACGTGTAGCTCGTGAACACAGGTATAACCTAATATTTCTGTCAACAAAGATCTACTACGTGTACTGGTTCCGCAAACGTGTGACATTATCCAACTGGACATTCTTTAGTTTCATTGCTTGTGTCTCAATTAGCTTTACGTTGAAATCTAGCCAAAGTAACCATAGCAGCTTTACCACTGAAAGCTTACAGAAGCCACCTATCAATAATGTGGACTTGTTATTTAAGCTCGTGATTATTCATAGTTTCTAATTCAGTGCACTTGCCTGCACCGCAAAGTTGTCTCGTCTACAAATAGACGGTTCCATTGCTTTCCGTGGGTGTTAGGGCAGACGACAACTGTTCTGTGTTACTGTAGTAATCAAGAAAACAGACAGCTACATCTGTCCACCCAGTCTGAATAATTAGCGTCTTACTACTATCAGTTAGAGCGTAGGAGGGAAGTCACTGCTCTCAGAGCGATCAGCTTTAGACGCTTTTCGGAAGTCCCTAGTGAATGCATCAGAAATCGACACATCAAATGTCATCATAGAAGGATCGTGATGCAGTGCACCTACTGCCTTTCATACTTAAGCATAGAACTTTTCGTTCGTACATAACCGACGATTTATTTTATGAGCTAATACCCTGGTGCCGAGGCTGCTCGCAATCGGTGGCTGAGTTTACGTTTGTTATGAACTGGCTCATACAGGGCTCATAGGTAAGCCGATCTTTATCTGTCGTTGTGTGCTTCGGTACAATCTGGTTATCATATAGGCGGTAACTCATCTGTCTGAATAATACAGAAATTATTAGCCCACGTAAGGTTTTGAATATTCCAGAATGCGCGTATTCTGGAATTGCTTTGCCTTGGACATTCTATTCCCACGCATCGTATGGTTCCTCGGATTAAAAAAAAATAAAAATATTTGAGCCAATCTCAATCTAATTAAAGAGAAAGGGTCAGTAACAGTTGTCCAAAACAAAACGTAGCTGATTTAAATGTATCACAGTTTATAAACAGACTTCGACTTGGCATCTCGATCTCATTCGTGTCGATTCAATTAATTTGCTCCTCTATCCCTACTATTGTTGTTAACCTGCGATATTCAAATAATGCTCGCAAGCTTTTCATTTTCATAACAAAGGGGACACTGCTAACACCGCCCACGCCTCGAAGTTCTCTTATCAAGGATGTTTCAAGGTTTGTTTGTCGACCTTGCACGAGAGCTGTCCCGTGTTCCCCGATAGATAACACACCACGTCACCGGTGAAATGGCGTTATCCTCTAAAAATCATCGTGTGTGCGGGTGTTCTATGTTTAGCGGGCGGAGAGTACAGGGCCAGGAGAACAGCAGTCGCTTGGAAGACGCGGACGCGACCACCTCGCTCGCTCCAGCGCATGTACGACCTTCGACCACTCGCCCGAGTGAAGTGTGTGACTGTGATTGTGTTCTCGTGATACCTTTACCGACCGCCTCGCGCTCAGGTACGACTTAACATCGCAATTAGCATTGGCCGCTTTATAATTAGACCGGCTCTGGGCTGTGGCGAAAATATCGTGATTTTTTCCCCCTCGTTTCAATGTTACGGGTGTAGTGTTACCAGCAACGCGTCTGGTTTATTTCTAGTGCTGCGTGGGTGGACGAGTTTCGCGGCAATGTTATATTTTTCTTGGGCACCGCGCTGTGTGCACGGCGCGTGTGAGCGGCGCGCGCGCAGGATCTGTGCTAAAGCTGCGTGGGATGACCTTGACCCAATTTTTGCATATGTTTTTAGGGATTAGTGGAGCTAATTATATCTGGGAGTTGCATCTGTAGCGTTGCATATACGTGTAACTCTCTGACAACAATACAATGTACGCTCTGAGAAAGTATGATTTATTTTGTCTCTTATATGTATTGTCTGTTTACATGTTTGTGACGTTGTCTTCAAAGTATCTAAGATATATCCGATCAAAATAAACTTGTTGTTAGGCAAGCTTTTTCTTGCATAATGTTGCACAAAACAATATAACAAACAGTTATTACTCCCATGCTCTACACGTTGTTTTGTTTTTATTTCTGACTTCCATAAACGCTGAACATGGAAGACTAGGTCAATCTACATCTAACAGTAGGTAGGTATTACTTAATTGATCATGATCATTAATATCATTGATGTAGGACTAGTTAATTAGACTCATCGATCAAAAGGTTTCAAGGCTTTGATTCCGACTTCAATTAGAGATTTTTCTTTCGTGTTTACTAGATTGACGTTCAGTTTGTTTAACGCCAATATTTTTTGGCATTTTATCAGATTTCTTATTAGAATTAACATAATTTCAGTCACAAGGCTTGTACAGTTAGTGACAACTTTAGTCGAATAGATTCATAGACAGATATCAGGAGGTTTCCAATAACATATTCAGTGCCTCTTTACATCTAAACCCCAATGATAAACCTCTCCTCCAGCTCGAAGGACCAAACTGCACCTAATTATAATAAGAAAATTTCACGTAGATTTTCTTGCCAATATATTTAAAATGTCAACTCAAAGCCTATCACAATTCGTTTCACATCATTGTTATACTGACGGAACGTTTCAAAGGCTGTCGGCTCTAACGCTTGACAAAAAATATAAGATTTTCTTTTCAAATATTTTCTACTAGCCTTGGATTAAAACTTTTATTTGCACACAGATTTTAAACTCAACTACATTTAAATAAAGCGTATAATGGTTCGTCATTGGATCAATGAACAGGCGCAAATCTTCTTCTTAGCGTGTCGATGGCAATCTAAATTGTGTTGGCCCAGAATTGAGCTACTAGTTTGGCGCTTTCGGTAGCGTCCATCAGTTCCTGTAGTGAACAACTAGCAGGACAGGCAGGGCACGATATTAAGTGCCCCATTGTTTGAGGAATAGCACCACATTTACACTCCAGTGTCATTGCCCTAATTATTTATAGAGGTTACAACATCGCGATTCTTACGCTAATCCCGTACAGTTCATTTTGATTACATTAAAAAAAATATCAGCTTGGTAGTTCCACATACTAGAGACATTAAGAAGTAAAGAAAAGGAGAAAGTCGTTTTCAAATTAAAACTGTATTTTACTATTATTGCCTGGATGTTTCCACTACATGCCACACTCCTTTCACTTAATGTAGTTCTCTTTATCTCTCTCTCTCTCTCTTCCCTCTTCTTCTGCAGTAAGGCATTTTGGCTTTAGGTGTGATAGAAAAATAAATTCAAAATTATCATTACCTAACAGTAATGGAAATCTAGAGAGAATAAATAAAACTGTAATGGAAAATAACTTATGGTTCGAATTTATTCTATTAGTATTCGAAATCTGGTAGAACAAATATCATTTCAAGATACAACTGCAGTCATTTTGCTATAGCAAAGTTTGAAATACCACATCACCTGCCACAGCTATGAATCAAGCTTTAATCCCTTGGAATGAGGAAGGTGAACCTATTTAATATGAACTTTATTGACATTCGTTCATTATTACCTTCGTTGATGTACCTTTTGAAGGTTCTAAAACCTAGCTGTTTACCACGACATCATCCCTGGCTAGTTATCTGTCAAATTGTATAACAATCGTTTCATTTGTAGGGTGTTAAAAGGTTACAAGCAGACGAAAACACAGAGTCACTTGAATATATTTAAAATATTAGTATGGTTTTCATCATAATAAACACCGCAAATTGTTCAACGGAAACTATTCGCGCAAATATTTAGTTTCGAATAAATATTTCGGCTAAAATTCAATCATTTGGAGCAGGCATGTTTTCAGCTCCCATGTTGCTTTCCGCTCTTGTTTTTTACAAAAAGTAACAAATATTGCAGTAGCTGCTTGCTATTAGCGAAACAGGGCAACGCCAGCTCAATATGTCAAGGTGCCTTAAATATATTCTCGACTAACGTATGTGCGCTGCTTTGTTTTATCGTTCGCTTCCATTTTACTTGAAATACTGAATTTTCAGTGCATTCTGATATAGTACCTTTTTCTTTATATTAATCAGGTCAGTTTTTATAACAGAAAAATATTTAACACATGATAATTGAGCAACAAGAATGGCTTTTATTACTCCATATTCATAACAAAGTACAGAAATCCCAAACAGGCTTATTTGTTGATACTTTTCAAGATGCTCTCAAGGTATAAATTCCTGTTTGCCACGAATTTTACTCTGTTGATTCATCATAGCGTTTTATAGAAAAACTTCTGTCTGTCGTTGCCTGAAACATCTTGGTTGGGTTGTAAGTGTCATCTGTTTCTCTTGGAGAGATGTTTCCCCTGTTTCCTTTATCTATAAATACGCGATATTTAAGCTTACGTACCTTGTCAATTTTCTGTCATAAACTCATTGCTATGAGCTTTTCTTTACCTCTAACATTTAATAAGTCCTTGAAAACTACTTATGACGTTAATCTTTCATGTATTAGCATCTCTCAATTCTGTTGATCTTCACTTTCGTATATTGACGTCACTAAAGACCATCGACATATGAAATGTTTATTGAAAAGCTTTAGCGAAAATCAATCTATTTACGATACATTTTCTATAATGTGGTCGATATCATAATGGCGTCGTTACGAGTTTGATGTAAGTGGCCTTCATTTAGACTTTCTTCAAGAACTTGCGTTATTATCCCTTTCAATTCCCGTAACAAGATCATTTGAACAAGACTCGTCTTATCATCATCCTTCTGTTCATATTTCAATTTACGCGCGGAACGTGAAGCAGTGCTTCTTCCATATGTCAGTCAGGCACGATCTAGTAACAAACTGCCGTTCATAAACCTAACTAAAGAATAAAGAAGGTTACAGAGTATCATCATCATCATTCTCTTACTCTTATCCCAATTGATTTGGGGTCGACGCAGCATGCCTTCTTCTTCCATACTCCTCTGTTACTGGTCATCTCATGGGCACATCCTTTCTTGCCGTATCATTCTTAACATAGTCCATCCATCGTTTCTATAATCTCCTTCTACTCTTATACCATCCACGTTCATACTCAAAACCTTTCTCACAACATTTTCCTCATTCTTCAAAATTATATTTATGTTCATATTATGTAAACTTTGATCTGCCACAAAATTGTAACTTTCTATGATCATAAACCTCATATTGTATAGTACAAAACAGGCGTAAAAGCTACTCGTAAAGACTGAACCAAATCCTGTTTACACTGTGTGCACTGAAACGATCAGAATACCTACTTGAGGTAATTGATGAGTCAGAGGAATTGTATCTCGATCGTGTCTGCTACACACACGCTACATTATATTGTGAAACAACGTGGTTTGGTTGTACCTTTTCGATTGGATTTACTCTACCATTTTAGTTTTAGTCTCGTATATGTCTGGTATTATTTGTACACAGCACAGTTCTCGCATTAGATTGGTTTAAAATAGTTTAAATACTGGAACATGCAAGTTGTTGTGCAGAATGGGCAGGAAAGGACATGATGTATATCCTACTGAGGGACTCCACACTGGCTATGTGTTTGGGATGTATTGAGGTTACTATATTTAGAGTTATTATAAAACAGTGAGATTATTTATACAGCCAGGGTAACCTGGGCCCGTAATCCGTACAGATATTACTAGAATGGCCACTGCAGTTCGTGTCGAGGAGGATGAGATGCTCTGTTGAATCGATAAAGTTTAATGTTGATCCTTCACAATTCATACGACTTTTTAAGCGTGAAAGGGGTAGTTGATGGCATACAGCATCTGTTGATGTTTTACTGAAACTAAAATATACGGCTGAACTCAAATTGTCTTCTATGACAACATAAATAGATATTGCGGACAATATAATCATCCGTTTCACCTTTGCGATTTTAGATCCTTAAGATTTTATTGGTACTTCAAATAAGATGTAGTTATGCATTAAATGTATTTCAAACAAAATTATTAGCCTTCTTGTTTGCCTTTGCTGTAGAGTGTAGTTATAAATTGTCATTATTTCTAATAAGAGGTGTTGTTATTAGAACCAATACATATAAACAACTATGCTCAGGTGAATTCTACAGCCAAATTGACTATACCCATACGTTTTATACCAAGGCCTAATATCGTCGTATAGTCGTTCAATAAACTTAAATTGTGCAGTAAATAAAATATTTTACAACGTAGCAACAATTGGTTTACCGGGGCAATAAAATTGCAACGGTGTCAATATTCTCGAGTATTGCTTTTGAGCTAGCGCCAACATCGACGAGCAATTAGTGCGACATCCGATGAATGTTTCAGACGCGTGTCGTATTAATTATGCAAGATCGATTTGAGTTGACAAGCAAAATGTTGATCGTTCTAGTTCGAGAGATTTTTTTGTGGTAGGCTATTTAGTCATTTGTATAAAGCTTAAATTCGTCATTGTGTGGTGCTTTCTTCAAAAGACCATCTCAGACACTAATCTGCATGGTCTTCATGTGTATATACCAAGATTATGTCTGGACCTTAAAAGAGACTATGACCTCTGAGTTTGTTTCTTCTCGGAGTAGTCAGGTACGAAACATCGGCCCCATCTATTTTAAAAAAAAGTGACTTATAAAAGTGTTCGTAAAACTTATTTTCAAAATAAACATCATTTATCATTGGACTTTGTTTAAAGCTAACCATCCTCTCAGATCTTTCTATAAATGAAATTCAAACTGCTATCACAATCATCATTTTTCACCTGCCTTTTTTCTGAATTTATTTGGGGTGGGTGGGTGCAGCTTGTCTTCTTTTTTTAATATCTGTCTATTAGACGTCATCTCAGTTTGACTTAGTTTAGATTAGATTAATCATCCATTAGATAACTATTGACTACATATAAGTTGCTTTATCATCATCATCATTCTCTTGCACTCATCCTTATATATGCACTATATTTGCTACTATACTTCTTTATAAGTAATAAAGAGGTATAGAAGAAGAAGACATGTTGCGCCGACCCCAAATAAATTTGGACAAGGGCAGGAGAATGCTGAAGATATGCTGCTAAACTTCAGCAAGAACGTACCTACCAATTAAGCAATAAAAATATTAACGTTGCTATAAACTAGCTAATTACTTTACAAAATACCCTAGAACCATAAAAACCAGCACCCAGGGCTAAGCGATAAAATAATATTATTATTATCAGCCACTACAGGGCAAAAGCCTCCCTTCATTCTCTCCACTTATCCCTATCAAGTGCTGTTGTTCGCAAATCCCTGAGAAAAGAGTCGAGTTCGTCCCGCTATCTCCTTCTGGGCCTACCGTGTTACCATTTACTGCTGTTTGTGATCCATTGTGTGATTACATTGCTCAGTTGGTCGAACATTAGGCCTAACTCGGCTGCCGTGGAGGAGAAAAGGACAATATTGTCGGCGAAGCGGAGATTGGTTAATCATCTATTACCCACAAGGATGCCCTTGTAAGACTTTTTCAAGCGTGGCTGTGAAGAGCTTTGGAGAAAGAGGGTCACCCTGTTAAAGCCCGTTTTTGGATTTGGATAGGGAATGATGGTCCTGTCATCCTGTGGTGTTTATTTTTATGGCTGCTATGCTACTTTGGTATATTTTTGTAGTAAGATAATATATGTAGGTTCTATGTCTTGTTTTTGAAGAGATTGAAATATAGCGTTGTGCGATAAACTATCAAATGCCTTGAGAGTATTTTTTCTCTAACCTAATTAAGAGATTGTATAATATTGATACTGCATTCTTTTTGAAGTATAGTTGATGATGACATTAATAACTGTCATTCTACAAATAAGAACGTATGCGACGAAGCAATAGACAAGTTCTACTACAACAAACTACGACTGGTAATTTTATAGTAGCAAAATCATCACTAACACGTCTGGAACAGTCATAATGATTCGACAGTAACCCACAAAAATGTTATTAATGTTGTCCATTAGATGTCGTCACAAGGCCAATGGTGGGAACGTTTATAAATAGGCTTTTATATTTAATTTTATCGTCCACACGGGATTCATGGAGAAATGGAATAGTGTTCTTAAAATAACGCGATCGTGATCATCAGCAACTTTATTGTTTTGTTTTGTATCATTTGGTGTGAATTACTTATTCAATACTTTGGCAACGGTGGATAAATCTTTTTAGCATTTATTATTATTGATCTAAAACCTCAATAAACTGTCCAGTCCATCTGTATATCTTAAAAGACATAACAGCTCTAGAACGTATAGGATCAGCTATTTGAAATAATATTTGCGTGAGTTTCGTGCGTTTGATCAAAATCCAAACATTAATTTTTGATTTTGATCAAAAGCACGGACACAAATTCTTCAGTTCCACTTTTGAAATTATAATATTCATTTGTGATCTCTGAAAAGATAATAATATCTTCATTGTCTCTGTTATTACAGTAATACTAGTTTTACTATGTCTGGTTTATCTCCACAAGCTCTTTTGGCAGACATCTTGATGTTTCTATTGTTCTCTGCCATGTCGCCAAAATGCGGCTTTTTAATAGCTTTGAAGAATTCTTCGGATTTAATTATCTTTTGATGATAGAATATTTTCGTGTTCTTATTGATTTTATTTCTTCTTAGGATTTAGCAGACCATCTCAAGGACGACAAAGGTATCGCTGAACATCTCAAGCTTCCTATTCAAAGAATCAACGACTACCAACTTCTTCTTAAGGTATGTAAGAAAATTACACAAATGTACCATCCTATAACGCTTAGATCCACTCTTTATTTGTATAGTGCATAGTAGGTACAAACGAAACCACTATTAGTTCATGCCCATAGTTCAAAGGAAAGATATTTATTTATAAATACATATATTTTTGTCTTTGACTTCAAAAGTTTATACGATGAAAAATAGGTGCAAATAATTTAATTTTGTTTGGCAGCGGCCAACAGACATCCTTCCCTCTTTGTTTGACTTTTACATTTTCTTAAACAGGAACTAGTAAAATACTCCAAACGGTTAGGCGAAGACTGCACTGACCTCCAGAAAGCCTTAGAACTATTCCTAAGCGTTCCGAGCCGCGCCACCGACAACAAGTTCATCGCGAGTATCGAAGGGTTCCGCGGGAACATCTACAAGCTTGGACGCCTTCTCACCCACGACTGGTTCACTGTTACCGACGCCGAGGGAAAGTCTCGAGAGAGATACGTCTTTCTCTTCAAGGCTAGAGTTCTCATCTGCAAAGTACAGAGGGTTTCAGATGATCGCTCTGTTTTCGTGCTAAGGGATATTGTCAAGGTTTGTATTATTTTGTTCTTTAGCATGGATCTTTATCATTTTCTCAAAACTGAATTAGAACGTTCTGCACTCGTAGCATGACTACTTCCATCCTTTGCAATAAATAGACTTCTCTTTATTTTTTTAATGTAATATTTCTTTTCTTAATTTAAACCTTGCATCGTAGTATACAATCTGACATTTTATCTTTCGTTTCTACGGTGGTCAAGCTACATGTGCCAGTTAAAAGCATATGTTCTAAATCGTCGTCCCAGTTTCTTAACCTAGAAACATTCCAGCTTATATCAAGACGCCGATGTTTAACATAAAAATTGATTTGTACTTCCATTCATTAACAAATGTTTGAACAACACATACATTAACCATTTCTTAGAAACGGCCTACACATTCCAACTATATCCCCATTCATTACCAACTCGCACGATCTTGAATACAATTCCAAAAATAGGTTAATTCAAAAAATAACTGCTTGGAAATGCTCCAAAATAACGTCTGGAATGTAGGAGTATTATGTAGTTCCTTTATCATTGCGAATTAAACTTGCTACATTGTTTGTGAGCATTTTCATTTATTTTATTCACACGTTGGATCTACAAGACATTGACACCGTGTCATTGAAATAGCAGCCTCTGACGACATTGAAATCGCTATTTTAGAGCAAGGCAAGCTCACGACATATTATAAAATTTCACTTTCTACTACGTTGAATATTTTGATGGGACAATAAAATAGCTTAAAATAAAGACACTATAGTGAGCATTTGTATTAAATAAATAAAATAAAATAAATAAATAAATTGTGTTTTATTTCAGGCAAAAATACCCATAATTAGAGAATTATACTAATCACAAAATCACAAAAATCATTCAAATCAATAAACAAAAATCAATAAAATGTCAATAATAAATAAAAATTATAATAACATACCAAAATAACAAACACATTTAAAAAACTCATCAAAATGTCAATAATAATAAATACTAATCATAATGACATTCCATAAGTAGAAAACACATTAAAATATCATTAAAAAATATTAAACTTCAATAAAATTCATTAAAGACCATCATTTTCTGTTCCCGCTTAGGTGAACAGAAATCCAGTGCACAAATATCCAACTTATCCAACTTTTACGTCGCGTTCGTTTTAATTAACGATTGTTTTATAAATATAGGTACTCGCCCTAATTCATAAAGCTGCACCACATATTAGATATTTCTCTATAATATTCTGCTGTTGTTTCGAGTTCTGTACGATCTAAATCTTCGTTTCTAAAGAAATCAGCTAAACTGTGAAACGAATAAGTTCGCTCTATAGAACACATGACTTTCAACGTCTAAAGACCGTATAAAGTAAAGAACGTATAAATGACCTAATTCTTCTTCCCCAGCTACCGTTAGTCGAAATCAAGGAGAACCCTGGCGAACCGAATAAGTTCCAACTCTGCCAGAAAGACCCTTCATTCAGTGTAACGCTCGCTGCCCATAAGGAGCAGACCAAGGCCAATTGGCTCACCGAGATCAGAAAACACGCCAGTGACGTCGGTAAGACTATTTTGGGTTCTCGGTAACCTGGTATTTTCTGAGGGAAATATGAATGTTTATGTAAAACGGTTTATCGTTTCCTTTCAGTTGCTTTAGCCGAACACGCAGCTGATGACCTGCAAATAGACGTAGTACCTGAAGCTGCCCCAGCAGAACCAGAAGAGAAAAAGAAGAAAAGAGAGCACGCAGAAGTTGCGCAAGAAGAAGTTGATACCAAGGAAAAACGCTCCCGCGTAGAGGAGACTACGCAAGTAGCAACTACAGAGGAAGCTCAACTAAAAACTAAAAGAAAAGCGTCCATAGAAAGTGAGGTTGCGACTAAAATCTCGAAGTCTGAAGTAACTGAAGTATCTTCGGTCAGCGAGGCTCAAGAATCCGTGAAAGTCAGCTCAGTCAGTGCTGCAAAGAGTGAAGTCAGTTCTGAAACCAAATCATCAGTAACTGTTGAAAGCTCTAAAGTCACTGAAAAGACCGCGTCTGCTTCTGAGCAAACCAGCCAAGTTACTGTTGTAGCGGCTGCATCAGAAGTAAAGGTTGCGCAAGCGACATCTGTGCAATCATCCCAACAGACCTCTGTACAAAGTACAACTGTTGAACAGTCGTCTCAAGAGACAAAAGTACAAGCAAGCTCTCAGAAGACATCAGTCTCGGAACAATCTGCAGTACTAGCATCTGTTGAAAGCACAGCACAAGTTGCTCAAAAGGCCACTACTGCTCAAGAAAAAACTAGTGTCGAGTCAGTTGAACAAAAGTCAGTAGAAACTAAACAAGCAACAGCTACAGAGGTTAAAACACAAGCCTCTGTCAAAGAGACAACAGTTGAAGAAACTGTTGTAGCGTCACAACAGTCTACTCATGTTCAAGAAGTGACCACACAACAATCAGTAGTAGAAGAAACTAAGGAGAAAACTGAAGAGAAGGTCAGTGCCAGTGGCGCCGAGTCTAAGCAACAAGGAGCTGGTAACGGTCAAACTGTAACCGCGGAAGAAGCTGGTGAAGACGAGATGTCTAGGTATAGCCGCAGTTCGCGGCTCTCTGGAGGTAAGATTATAATTATGATATCATCTTGTTATAGCAATAAACAATATAATCCAAAAATTCTAATCTGACTCTGATGGTTACTACAATTCTTACGACCCTAGAGTTTAATATGTCTTTCGTTTCTTCTCAAAGGCCAAACATTCTGTTGGCAATCGTGCCACCAGAAGAGTAACAAATTATTTTTTCCATAAGTAACATTTTCATCTTTTTATCATAGAGTACTCCAGTAGTAACCGAAAAGCATCAAGTGGCGGTCGCTACGAGTCATCATCTACATACGATGGCAGTGGCCTGACGTCGTCCTACTCCCGACGTGAAAGCGGATCGCGATTGGAAGCCTCCAAGTACGAATCCGGCACAGGCATTGAAGGAACAGCGTCCTCCCGTTACGAGTCCAAGTACTCGTCGAAAACCGAAGGAGGAAACAAGTACGGAATTGAATCCAGCTATGAAAGTAAATCTGAAACCGGATCCAAGTATGGAGTCGAATACGATGCTGCGAGCAAAATAGACAGCATAGCCTCAAAATATGGCATCGAATCCAACGTTGAAAGCAAATCTGAAAGGTCTGATTACGCCATTGAGGGTGACTCTGTCAGCAAAATCGACAGCATTGCTTCGAAGTATGCTTCGAAAAGAAACAGCATCAAGTCTAGCGCTGCTGGAGGCGCTGAAGCGAGTATTGAAACAAAATATGAAAGTAAAACTGAAAGCTCTGTTTACGGACTCGAGTCTGACTCAGTTAGTAAAATCGATAGCATCGCGTCTAAGTACGCTTCTAAGAGAAACAGCATCAAAGCTAGCATTGATGGTGACAAGGTCGAATCAATTTCGTCTAAGACCGAAAGTAGTTATGAGACCGTTAAAAATGGAGACTCCTCTTATGAAAGCAAGTCCAGATCTTCAAAGAAATCCAGAGCTAACGGCTCAGTGAGCACTGGCTACGAAACTGCCAGATCCATCTCCAAAACTGAATCTCAAGATGGAAAACCAATATTCTCTAAAACTTTAGAAGGCCAGGACATTGAGCGTAAGTAGATGCACCGGAACGTAGAATATACCACATAGCAGTAGACACACTATTAGTGCTTGTACATAATGCTTTTAGTTACCTAACTTACACTGCACATTACTTTAACAACGCTTCGTACATTGAAACATTATTTTCTTTCTACCTCTGTAAGAGTTCGTACGGCAAACTCATTCATGAAACAATAAAAGTCATCTTGAATTGAAATCCAAGAAAATCATTTCTAACTTATTTTACCAAAACATCGGTACTTTGAGTACCAATTTGCAAAAATAAGTCTTCCTTGCTCCATTTAAAAAGATCATAATACTAGAATATCATCGAGGTAAACAAATCCGTACGAACTCTCTCGTAACCTCGCTCTGAATCCCCAGCTGGTGAGAACGCTATCTTCGAATGCCTTCTACGTGACGCTGCTGATGTCAAGGTTCAGTGGTTGAAGGACAACAAGCCATTGGCCGATCGTCTTATGGATCGTTGCTCTATCTCCTATGAGAACGATGGCAGCTTCAAGCTGGAACTGAAACACTGCAGGGAGTCCGATGCTGGAGTTTACACAGCTATCGCTGAAAACCCGAAAGGAAATGCCCATTGTACCGCTCAGTTAGTTGTGCAGGAGTGTGAGTCTCGTTTTTCTATTTATTTTATGACTTTGAGAGAAATGGGGATTTGGTGGAATCCTGGAGTGAACTCTATTTTTTATTTTTAAAACTATGGCTGACGTATAAAAAAATTCAATTTGATTAAAATTCTTGCCATTGTGAAACCTATTTTTCTCAAACTCAATCGCCAACTTAGACACACAACATTTTATAATAAGTCAAATTATTATATTCTTTTCAATTGATTATCTGAAACTACTGTATGCATGCTCATCGCGATCACCGATTAAGACATTGTAAGGCGTTATAACACGTAGTTTGAAATCTGATCAGTTTACTCTACTTAATTTTCCTGTATTTTTGCACTTATCAGTATTGTTGTACACCTATTTACTTACAAAATAAATAACATTACAAATATTATTTTCAGTTTTACATTTGAGGCAAGACTTCTCGTAAAATATTTTATTAACTACAATTTGATAGATTGAACCGAGCATCTTTAGCGACATTCCAATTTTTTAAGCAAATTCTTTGGCGCGTCCAAAGACACAAAATAAACAATAAACAACGAAAATATTTTCCAAAATTATTTCCACTGCCTCAAATGCCTATACTTGTTTAAACATTAAACTAATTTCCATTATAATGTACGAATTATAGTGACTTCTGAAGAACGCAAGGAGAGGAACGCTCTCAAGGCGCCGTACTTCTTAGTAGCGTTGAAGGACACTGAGATCATGGAGAACACGTACTTACGCTTCATGGTCCACGTCAAGGGCGATCCTAATCCAGATGTCAAGTTGTAAGTATAAATATATTACTTGACATAAAGGTTTGGTGTGGAGATTTTAAGGGTCCAAGAAGACAAGATAGAAGATAATGATCGCACTACCAGTCGTCCAACCAGTTTTGTTCCGGTCGCAAGACGTGGTGGTAGACGCGTACTAAGTGAGGTATTTTATAGCGTTTCTGGATAGGTTTTTTACAATGGGCGTTCCATTACTTTTTATGGCAACTTTATTACAACTCGTATATGGAGTATTCTGTTTCTTAACAATCTGCTCCAACATCAACAACAACATCCTATTTATTTTGGCAAGTTTTACAACTTAACTGTTTTGTGTATCCGATATTCTAAAGTAATAAAATTTATCATTTTAACTAGATCCGTTGATAATCAATTTAAGGTACAAGGGGCAACTAGATTCAGTACCATTTCTTTCCAAAAGGAAATCAAATCTTACAATGGCCTAATAAAATTAATGGTTTGATGTTCACCAACTTCTCCTCCACAGCTACCGCGACGACAAGGAGATCCTCACGACCTCCGAGTCTGACCGCGTGTCCATCATCCGCACGCGAGCGGAGCGTGGCTGCTACGAGCTGGTCATCGCTGACGTGCAGCCAGGTGACGCCGGGAGGTACTCCTGCAGGGCCATCAACATCTACGGCGAGGTTACCACGGAAGCTATTGTCAGTGTTGTTGGTGAGTTATCTGACATCATCATCTGTCTAGTCTTTTCATAACTATGTTGGGGATGGATTAAGGTCTTGCTGGATGCAGCTGAATACCTGTATCGTTCATAGAGCATAGGTGTAGTGGGTGGGGGGGCTCGATGTGAGTTTTATGGCATGACTAGGAAAAAAATAATGCAAACACAGGCAGGCAATGTGGTGAAGTAGATTTTATTTTTCTTTTTAAATGAATTTTATGTGATAAGCCACCACAATATCGGCGCCAAATCGACTTATGCCGATCTCAAAGAGCTTTACGTCCATTATATAAAAGTTTATAGTCCGAAGCCGTGTCGAGTACGCTTTAAAAACCGTTTGTATTAAATATATTATTAGTAATAAAATCTCTCCAGTAATTAACAGTTTATGCTTCTTAAAACATTATTACCTATAAATTAGGCCCATCAATAATGTCGTTATAAATGAAGAATTTGTGTGAAGGGTTATAAATAAAAACGTAACATTTTTGTAAACAGTTGGACATCCTCCAGCGCTTGTTTATGGTTCACTGTGTTATTTATATCGTTTACTAGAATTAGACTGAACTTGTAATAGTTTTGGATTCTTGTTGGCTTCAATTCTTCATGTCTTGTTAGGTCAGATCTTCAAGACCGCTTGCTTCATTGGCACCGGCCAGTGACTGAAAAGTTGTGTGGTAATCGATTAGCGTGGTACCTATAATCAGATGTAGTGTCATGGGAAAAACGTAGTGAGGAAAATGTTAAGTATGAATGTAGATAGCTATACATGTGGAGGAAGACCAAAGAAACAATGGATGAACTTTATGAAAGATGATATGGCTAGAAAAGAGGTGACTACTGAGATGACGAGTGAAAGAGAAGTATGGAAGAAGAAGACATGCTGCGCCGATTCTATAATACATAAATTGGGAAACGGGCAGTAGAATGTTGAATGATGATTGTTCGGTCAGATCTTGGTCAGATTTTACTATTTTGAAAGACCTTGGACTATTCGAGTTTTGAGATGTTAATCTATATAGGTTGCTTCAAAGATCTTATTTACAACCGCACTACGATGTCAAATCTGGTAGATCTAAAAGACCTTCTTTTGTGCAACGTTCATATTTTACGGTTAGAATACGCCCTCGGCAACATACTAAATCAGCAGTACTTGCTGTCGGATAATCAAATATTAAGTTCTAGTAAATAAAATGTGACTGCCTCGTTGTTCTAGTGATCGCAAGCGCGACTGCCGATTATGAAGTCTTGGGTCCGATTCCCATTTCGAGCAAAGTGTTATCCGGTTTTTGCGTCAAAACCACGGAGTCTGGATTTGTGCCCAGTTGATGGTTATAGGCTCGCCCCTTATGACATGGGACTTAAACATAACTGCGAAATGTGGGTGTACTATTAGGTACACCACTGCCTAACCCTTCGGGGATTACAGGCATGATGTTGTGTTATGTTTAATCATTTATCGGTGGCGACAGCGACATCTATCGCAACACATGCGAACGAATTTGGCAAATCCTACATCGCGCTATCAACTTTATCCGCAACATTGGCGTATATAGAAAATCCCGACTTACGTAATATATGTCGGGCAGTTAGCCCACCAGACACAACACCCGTCTGGTAGGAGGATCTTCCTTTTTTTATGGGGGACGAGGAACTTTACACCCCCAAACATCCTTTCCTGCTGCTTCCTGAATTGTATCTTAAACATGAGTATGGTCTTCAATTTTTAGATGATAAGAACATCTTCGGGGAGCTCCTGCCTGGAGGAGAAGGTCTGCTGGCTAAGGGAGAGAAGGCTTCGTTCCAATGGAAGAGAGATGGACAGGCTTTCGACCCTGAAGAGAGATTTAAGGTAAAACCGCGCTATGTTGTAGAGCAGTGGTGGCCTAGCTGTATCGGGTTGGGGAAAGAAACCTAGACAGCTACGTTACTTTGTGTAATTTTTTTTTTTTTTTTTTTATTTATTTAGGTCAGCCTACAATTGTTTACACATTGCATTTCGTTTAAAAGAACACAATATACATTTATGAGCGCAACAATTACTTACAGGCTAACACCACATGCACAATTTAATTTATACTATACATTATTAACATTATTATATTATAGTAATAAGTTGTGAATTATTAATTATAAAATCAATTTAACAGACAAATCAACAAAATTAAATTAAGTAGATTATAAAGATTGGTAATAAAGAATAACAGAAATAAATTAAACTAAGATTAAATATTTGGATAAAATTAGATAATACTTATAATTAAAACTTAATTAAATGTAAACAGGTACGTACATATATTAACAAATTGGCAATTCATATTATGTCTTATAATTGTGTGAATAGTATTCAATAATTAATTTTCGAAATGTCCCTATTCTATCGTGGTGAACATCGATCACGTCACTGCAACTGTTTGTGATTTTACACATTCGTGATATTGGAGAGTTAGCACCTAGGACAGTTCTACGCAAGGGCGGGTAGAGCGGAGTGATGGGATTTCGAGGATAGCGTGCTGGAGCACGAAACTTGAGGAGACCCAGTAACTGTGGACTGTCAATTTGCCCTTTGAGAAGTTTGTACAGAAACAGTGCATCCATAACTTCTCTTCGGGTCGATAGCGACAGCATCTTAAACGTTTGCAGACGGGACACATAGGAAGGCAGCTGCTTGCTTTTCCCTTTGGAAAAAGCAAGGTGCCATAGGAATCGTTTCTGGACCCTTTCTAAGACAAGTTTATGAGTGGCGTAATGAGGTCTCCATACGACACTACAATACTCCAGTATGCTCTGGACAAGACTATTATACAGTAATATTTTAGTGCTGACGTGCTTGAACCCCTTGGTATTGCGTAGCACAAATCCTAACATCTTGGAAGCTTTCTTAACAGTGTTTTCGATGTGGGGGATAAAAGTAACTTTCTTATCAAACAGCACTCCCAGATCCCTTATAGTTTCTACTTCGTTAACTTTCTGCTGGTCCATAAAGTAGTTCGAATGGATGGGGTAAACTTTCCTAGTAAATGACAGGTGGTAACATTTATTGAAGTTTAATTCCATTTTGTTACTTTTACACCATTCAATTACTCTGTTCAGATCATCCTGTAGGAGTTCCACGTCATCTGGTGACTCGACCCTCCTGGCAAACTTTAAGTCATCTGCGTACAGAAAACACTCTGAGAAGTGAAGGTAGTGGGGAAGATCATTTATAAAAATTATAAATAATATGGGGGCCAAGTGGGAACCTTGTGGAGCACCGGAAGTCATGCGATAGGTGTTGGAAGATCGAAAACCATTCACCACAACATAAAATTCACGGTTAGCGAGGTATGATTCCAGCCACTTCAGCATCGGTCCCATGATACCATATGTTTCCAGTTTTTTTATCAGTATGGAGTGGGAGATTTTGTCAAAAGCCTTACTAAAATCTGTGTATATGACATCAAACTGCTTATTCGAGTCAATGGTTTCAATCAGGGACTCTGCGAACGAAATTAAGTTTGTGGCAGTAGACCTTGACGCCACAAAGCCATGTTGGTGATCGGATAGATAAGACTTAAAGTGATGTTGGATATGAGGACAGATCATTGACTCGAATACTTTGGCGAAAGTGGAAAGAATTGCAATGGGCCGATAGTTAGTGATATTTTCTTTTTTATCCGACTTGTGCACTGGAACGATTTTGGTTTTTTTCCAATCAGATGGAAAAGTGCCGGTGGCCAATGACCTTTTATATATTTTTAGCAACGGAGAGACCAACACCGGCGCACAGGTAGAAACAAATAGTGGTGGGATTCCGTCAGGTCCTGCTCCTTTTCCAATGTTCAAAGATTGCAGTTTGCTGAGTAAAGAATCCACATCCAAGTCTGGGGTTGTTAGGCACCGGCTATTTGCTTCCAGTGAACTAAGAAAGCCTGAGTTCTCCTCAAATTCTGTGTCATTTTCAGAGGTGTAAACAGATGAGAAATAATTACCAAAAAGGTCACAGATAGTCGAGCCATCAGATGTCGTGGTTTGACCGTCAGTCATTGTCATTGGATAGACACTAGATCCTCCGCGTTTAGTCTTCACGTGAGTCCAGAATAGTTTAGGATTATATTTGATTTTTGATTCCAAGTTATTCATATAAAGATTGTACAAACTTTTAGCTAAGTTTTGACAACGTTTTGATATTAATTTAAATTCTATTTCATCTAATGGGTTTTTATACATCTTGAAACGTAATCTGATCTTATTTTTTTCTTTGAGAGTATCTATAATTGATTTATCAAACCATGGAGGATAACGACTGGACATTGACTTACAATTTGGGACAAAACTATCTATGGCCGTGTTTAAGACGTCGTAGAATATATTTACCATGCTATTCACATCATTTTGACTTTCAAGTAGTAGATCCCAGTCTTGTTCGTCAATGTAGGATTTAATTTTATCATAATTAGCTTTGTGAAAGTTTTTCCTCGTGTTGTGCCGATTGTAAGGGAGACTATTCTCTTTTAGTAATGAAAGAGTAAATTCAAGCGGGGGATGGAATTGATCGATAGCAGTTAAAGAGATAGTGGGTTCACTTACTGTGCAAGAAGGTAATGTGGATAAAACTAGGTCCAGAGTACGCGCAGAACTATTTTTAACTAGATTGTGCTGTGTTAGTTTATTAACATCCATGAACTCTAACAGTCTCTGACATGTGTTGGGAAGAGAGCTGTTAATTACACTCGGAGTCCAGGTTATTATACCCAAGTTAAAGTCCCCTACTATACAGATTGGGATGTTTGTTGTTTCAAACACAGTATTACAATGTTCGATGAAGTGTTCTATTGTCGAGAGACATACAGGTGGGGGGAGGTAGACTGCACAGAGAGCTAGATGTCGAGTAGCTGAAATATCAATAGTGACCCAAAGATCTTCACAGTTACTTTGCCATTTATCAACACGTTTTGAGTTGATTTTTGTTGAAACGGCTATCAGAACTCCCCCTCCGTCTTTATTGGGATGAAAGCCAGTTGTTTCCCTGTCTCTTCTGTAGACAACATATCCACTATCAAAAAGCTCACTGCTGAGTATACTACTATTTAGCCAAGTTTCGGTCAATATTATAACATCATAATTTACACAGCAAAGGTTACAGTAAAAAGTGTTGGTTTTAGTTCTCAAACCTCTACAATTTTGGTAATATATTCTTAAGTTGTTGAATTTTACTTTAAATAGGTACTAAATCATGCATAAAAAAAAATGTACTCAATTAAATGATTTTACTTAGGCTACTCATGTTCTTGATTATTATGTATTGGGCACCATCTACTTTCCTCACAAATATTTTTCCGTTTCTGACCCATACGTATTTGTAGTTCAATTCCTTCGCCTTAATCCTGGTTGCTGCGTGAAGTGATTTGTTTGCAGGAGATAGGTGTTCAACAACATAGACAGGTGACTTGTTGCCGGTGTTTCCCAGGTGGCCACAGTTTAGTTTTTCTTTCGGGTTATTTTGGTTGAACTTGATAACAGATGCCAGGAGTTGATCGCGCAGCCTTGGAGATGCCAACTGAACAACCAAGGATCTAGGGCGGTTACTGGAGGGGTTGGTTTTTGCAATTCGCGTACAATGCAATATGTCTCTCTCCTGAATATCACAACTGACTACCTGGCTAAGTTGAGTGATAATTGAGTAAACATTCTCGTTCTTGGTTTCAGGCATACATTGCACCTCCAAGTTATTCGATCTGGATTGCTGCTCCAAGTTATTGATGCGTACATGTAGATTGCCCATAGAAGTTTTTAGGTCCTCATTTTCTAGTTCTAGTTTTTGTATGATATCGTTAGATGCCTTCTGGTTTCTCTCAAAGTCCTCGAATTGATTGTTAATAAACTGCATTGACTTAATCATCTCCTTCATTTCAGTTTTGACCGTTTCCAGTTCGTTATTCATTGTGCTGACCATTTTTTCGTTAAATTGGGTCAACATCTCGCTAAATTCAGATTTAATTATATCCTGGATAATAGTCCGCAATTCTTCCTTATCCGATGTGATGTGAGATGAGACAGGTGGTGACGCAGATGGTGATTTACTGGCGGACCTTTTATTGCCTCTTTTCGAATACACATTACGGGTGGGAGTCGACAGAGTCGATTCATTTTTAGATATTTTAGAGCGGTCGGAATTACTAGCCATGATTCCAATTTGATTTCACTAAAGAAAATGAGAAAGAATTATTCTCTCAGAGGCAACTTTAAGTAGGCAGAAAACAATGCGCCGTCTACGTTCATTTATCTTTGACGCTAGCGCCCACACACGTCACCACGCGAGGGCGCACGCCGAAGTGTAACTTGTGCGCGGTGCGTAACAGTGAGAGTTGCGTGCGCTGCGCGCCAAGTGTCAAGTCATGCACTCACCCAGTGATCAGCTGACATTTAAACTTTTTAACTGTTCACACCGCAAGCCGATCCGTTTGCACTTTTTAGATCACTATTTTAGCTGAATTACACTTGTTTGGATAATGTTTTATCACTATGAAGTCTTTTATTGAGATATTGAGCGCAGAATGAGTATTATTTGTATTTTAAGTAAAGAGCAAGTTCAAACGTATATTCACAGTACGGCCGCTAGGGCAAAGATGAGCACTGCCCTCAATTTTCATATAAATTTATCCCCACTGTTAAGCAAAAACCTACCCTCAATTGCTTCTACAAATCTTTTTTCCAGTTCGAATCATCCAACATTTTAAAGTTTTTATTAAGTAGTAAATTCCTCAACTATTTTCTTATACTTTTATTACTTATCGAAGTTCGAGACTAGTGAAACTTGCTTTTAAAGGTGACGTAAAATTCTGTGGAACATCCCAACGCAATACATTCTTGCCTGCTTCATTGTCGTTATCGCTGGTAAAGTGTTCTCAAAGATTGAGGTGAGGAAGCCCATTTCATATAAAAAAGTCCTGTTTTTTTTTTCAGAACCGCTTTTCGGACCCGCTTAATTTTATTTTTAAGATTTGTCGTTCAATTTTCTCAGGATTGCGATTCTTGTTTCCTTGCTTATCTAAACTGACCATTGTATCCAGGTGCTTCTGGGTGACGACGAGGACTCGTTGGCGCTGGTGTTCCAGCACGTGAAGCCCGAAGACGCCGGTATCTACACCTGCGTGGCCAAGACCAGCACTGGCAACATCTCCTGTTCGGCTGAGCTTACTGTGCAAGGTAAGTGCGTGAATGAAAAGGATTTTGATCTGTATTAAGAGAATTTTAAACTTGGACTGATAAATTAGAACTTTCTGAACGTCAAAGTCTACTAGAAACAGTTCCCCAAAATGACCACTCTTTGACACTTCCTAGTATTTTAACTTTGAAGAAGAAGTGGCGGAACAAATTCCCCAGCAAATCTGCCTATTAGGTTAGAAGAACCAGATTAGACAAACAGAAGGCAGTAAAAAGAAACTGTTTTAACCGACTTCAAAAAGGATAAGTTTGTCGATTCGACTGTGTGTCTCTTTTTTGGAAAAAAAGTCAATGGAACAAACAAAGTCACCGAATTTCGAAAATAAAGTTATTATAGACATTTTTAGTGTTTTTTAGAAGTCGGTTCTTTTGTTAGCGAAAATATTTTTTATTCTACCACGTCTATTAATCTACATAAATCTAGACCGACAAACTAGATCTTCTAAACACATATATTATTCTCTAAATCTCCTTCATCTTTAAAGGTGCGGTCCACGAGCTCCACCGTGAGCCAGAGAAGCCGACCCTGGTGATAGAGCACCGCGAGGCTATCGTGTCAGCTGGTGGCTCCGCCATGTTGGAGTTGGTGTGCAAGGGCTTCCCCAAGCCTACCGTCGTGTTCAAACATAATGGTCAGGATGTGGAGGCTGATACTAGGCACAAGTGAGTACTGTCATGTTGGAAGATAAATTTATGCGCCTTGCGTATTGTTAGCTAAGATACCCAAT